>CM067334.1:38822000-40231000 GCA_034376525.1 Nicotiana benthamiana | reverse complement strand
AAGCCGAGACCGCACCCCTCATTTTGTCAAAGATATTCATGATTGGGTTAACCGGATCCTCCCTCATAAAACAGGGATTCGCAAATGGACGATCTTCCTCCAGAAGTTTGGTCCTTTGCTTTCTGTAACAGATGAATTTACCCATTTTAAACCTTTATTGTCGTGACCTTCTGGTCGATTTCTTCTTATTGTTTTGTGGGAATCAACCTCTTAATATTTTTGTTTCTTCTTTTTTGTTTTTATCCCGAGGATCCTCGAGGAGGCCGAGGGTCCCAGCTCTTGTGTTTCGCCATATGAATACTATGACGGCGTCTGCCCTTTCTGTGACTGTGGCCGCCCCTGCCCAGCCCTCCACTTCCATTTAGTCTCCTATTTCAGCTAGATCACCTCTATTATTGACGACCTCAGTATCGGAGACCCGGCCTCTCCCTTATTTTATTTAATAGATGAAGAGTCATCACCGAGGGAGGATCAATTGGTCCCTCGTAAAAGGAGGTCGGTGGACGTCGAAGATGCTACAATCTGAGTGGTAGATTCTGACAGGAATGATCGTGTGCAGGCTATCGACGTGCCAGAAGATGGTGCAAATCTTCTGTCTAATGTCGCACCATCAGTGAAAGCCGCAAAAAGCATGCCCCTTTCTGATGCCGAAGTGAGAGCTAATGGACCATCCGTGGAGGTTTTGGGTACTGTGCGGCGAGATGAGCCATCTTCCTACCTCGTCTACCAATGATAAAGGTAAGGGGGTTCCTGAGGATAGTTATGAAACAGGATCTGATCTTGATCCTGATGAGGTTTAGATGCTGAGCGATGGGTTTACTCGAGTTGGAATTAGGTTAGAAGGGTCCTCACGTACCATCGTAGTTCTTATGGATCGGGATCTATTTGTGAACACAGCGAATGTAATCCCCTCCTTAGGTCATATTTTCTCTATTGTTAAGGGTAGGACCCTCGAGACATTTACGATGACACCCTATCGACGGGTATAGCTGGCCTCACCCTTAAGGTAAGCTTTTCGACCTTTCTAGTTTTTGTGTAACTTTGGTTTTGTTCTCCTCTTTTTCCTTACACCATTATTTTGGAGATCGAAAGTGCTCGCTGGGAAGAGAAGCTTAAGGCCATTTTTAAGAAGATGAAGCGCAAGTACCATAAGTATCGCAATAAACCAGCAGGATCTGTAGGCGATTTGGAGAGATTGGAAACTTCCATGCTCTTAGAGATGATTTGAAACAGAAAGATGATGAGTTGGTGAAATTCATTGGTAAGTGCAGTGTCCTCAAGGGAGCACTGAGAGAGAAGGAGGAAGAGCTCAAGGTAAGCGAAGTGTTCGAGGCCCAATATGCCGATATCCAAGCCCAAGTGATCTTGCTGGGGGACGAGCTCGAAGAAAGCCTAATCAAGGTGGATGCTCTCGGTGGTGAGATCACCGAGAGGACAACTGATTTAGAAAAGTTGGAACTGGATCGGTTAGCGGGTTTGAAGAAAGTGGAGGAATCAGAGGCCGTAATCCGCATTCTTCATTCAGAGCGAGCGAGTGCTTTGGGAACGTCGAGTCTCAGAGTGGAGAAATTTGATGAGCGGATAATTGAGTTAGAAAGAGAATCTTTGGGCCTTAATGAATGAGTGGTCACCCTTGAGGCCAAGAAATCCTAGTTATTGGATCGGTAGTCCTCTTCTTGCATTTCTCCCTTTCCTGACATTCCGAGGGATCTGTATGAGTCTAGATACACATCGAGACAAACAAGATATATTTAGCAAATTGATGAGGTCAGGAAAAGTTTCTGAGGTTGATTTCGAGGATGCTCGTGCAAAGACACGCTCAGCTCGGACTGGTTGTGGCTATGATCCCACCACGTCGGGGGAAGTAATGGAGAGGAGGACATAGGCATGGATGAGACTGAACAAGATTCCTGGTATGATTATTAGTATCTTGAAGGTGGTGGCGATGGTACTGGCGAAGAGGCGGGTAGAGAAAACCTAGGATGTCAAATGGACGACGCTGTTGGGTTAGGTGGCGAATAGTTGTTTCTCTTCATTTTAACTTGTAAATTTCGTACATATTTCTGTGAGCATCTATTCTAGAATATATAAAGAATATATTTTATGAAATACCATTTTGGTTGCTCATACCTGACTCTATTCCTTCTGTACAGGCTTGTATGCCTCTTTCTTCTGCTTTTGCCGTTTGGTCGCTTTAATTGTAAAAGCTTGGTTTCTGTGTGTTGAACGAGGTTGAAACAGAACTCAATTTTGGTCATGGACATGGGCCAATAGGTGTTAATTCGAATAAGGCTGAATGTAACCTATGCTTAGTTAATTCAAAATAAGGTCGAATGTAACTAAGTTGATTCGGACGAAGTCGAATGTAATTTTATTTTATTATGGTTGAGGACCGATTATGTGTTAATTTGAACGAGGTCGAGTATAACCTATACTTAGTAAATTCGATCGAGGTCGAATGTAAGTTAATTCGAGCGAGGTCGAGTGTAAATTTTACTTAATTGTGGTGGGGGCCGAGTGGGTGTTGATTTGAATGAGGTCGTATGTAACCCGTACTTAGTTATTTTAACAAGTTTGAATGTAACTTTTGTTTCGTTATGGCTGGGAGCCGAGTAGGTATTGAGGCAATGTTGCTCTGGCAAAAATATGGGCAAACTTCATGCATTTGTGTTTTGTTCATATACTTAGAGAAATTTACATGTTTAATGGGCTGACATTCTAGTACAAGTCTATCTAGTCCCTTCATTGGGACACCTAGAGAAGTGTTGAGAGTTTGGCCAATGAACTGACCGTCCAATGCCTTCTTCCGTTCGCAGTTCAACTTGAAGTATCCCCCTTGTCGCCTCGTTAAAACCTCCTTGAGAAAAACCAATTGGGATATGCTTAAGTTGGGGGGAGGAAACAGGTACGACTTGGAGAACGCTTTTTTAAAAAAGTTGAAGTACTCGAGTCTGGTGATGTTCTGGTTGTTTGGTAGTAGTTTTTCTTCCATTGTTTCTAGTTGGAATGACCCCTTGTTTGCTTTTGTCGTGATTTTGTATGGGCCATCCCAATTTGTTCCCAGTTTGCCTTCCAGCGGGTCTTTGGTTGATTGTATTTTGGCTTTGAGCACGTCGTCCACGACTTTTTGTTATAACAGCGATATGTCTGTTGCTTTTGGCTGATCATCCTTATTAGGCCATCTCTCCGTTTTTCAGCTTCATCGATCCCTTGCCTTCTGCTTTCATCATTCCTCGGCCTACTCTCATGGGAATATCTCTAACTGGGCTCTCCAACTTTGAATGGTATTACTGCATTTGTCCCATAGACTAATGAGTAGGGCGTCTCTCTTGTGCTCATCTTAGGCATTGTTCGGTCTGCCCAAAACACCTTTGGTAATAACTCCGGCCATAGTCCCTTGACGTCCTCAAGATTTTCCTTCAAGATGTTCAATATTAATTATTTGAGAATTCCGCTTTCCCGTTGCCTGGGGGTGATACGGCGTTGAGAGTATTCTTTTGATATGCCACTTCTTAAAGAATTTAGTGATCTTTTTTCCTATTAATTGAGATCCGTTAGACAAAGTGGCACACAATGTTTTTCCATATAAAGTCGATTACTTCCTATTCGCGTATCTGAGCAAATGCTCCTGCTTCCACCCATTTAGAAAAGTAGTCAGTTAAAACCAAGAGGAATCGTACATTGCCTTGCCCCACAAGGAGGGGCTGATGATGTCCATTCCCTATTTGATGAACGGCCAAGGGGAATTGACAAAATGGAGGTGCTCGCCCGCTTGGTGGATAACTGGGGCGTATTTTTGTCATTGCTTGTATTTTTTCACGAAGTCTACAACTATTTTTCATGGTAGGCCAATAGTAACATGCCCGTATAAGACATCTGAACAAAGCTCAATTATCGAAATACGCTCGTAGTGGCTTTTTTGGACTTCTTAAAGGACGCACCACGTCTAATTTGAGCCAACGCATTGTGCCAGGGGCTGCCATACGTCCTCTTGTATAGGTAGTTATGAATGATGTTGTATCTGGCTTCTTGCATCCGAAGCTTCTTGGCTTCTTTTTATTATCTTGGAGTATGCCATCATGAAAGTGTATAACAATACAGTTGCCCCAGTCCCAAGTTAGATTTATGTTCCTTACCTCGATTTTGTTTATCTATGACTAGAGGAGGGTGACCACATTTCTTTCTCCGATTATGTTTTTGGTGGATGCTACTAATCTTGAGAGGCCTTCTGCTTTGATGGTTTGTAAGGGATCTAGTCGAGCTGACATTCATCAAACTCGAACAACAATTTACGTATCTCGACCTGGTATTTTTGTAACCTTTGCTTTTGATCTGGAAGGTCCCTGTGACTTGGTTGACGGTAAGTTGAGAGTCGTAGCGTAGTCTGACCCATCTCGCCCCTACTTGCATGCTAGACTTAATCCTGCAATCACGACCTCATACTCGACCTCGTTGTTAGTCATGTCCGGACGCCTTATGGACTGGAGAATCACCTCACCTATCGGGACTTCGAGTACAAGTCCCAATCCGGACACTGACGCATTAGAATCACCATCAATGTAAAAAAACCACAGATCTTCTGTTTGTGGAGAAGCGTGGGTGGCTTCTTTTTCAACTTCAGGCATTATTTTTATGCTGAAGTTGGTGATGAAGTCGGCAAGGACTTGTAACTTTATCGTCATTCGCGGTTGATATTTGATATCATGCTCGCTTAATTATATAGCCCATTTGGCCAATCTGCCTAATAGCTTGGGATTATGCAAAATACTTCTTAAGGGAAATGGTGTGACTTCTGAGATGGGGTGGCACTAGAAGTAGGGTTTAAGCTTTCGTAAAGCTACGATCGAGGTCAGGGCCAATTTTTTTGAGGTGGGTGTACCTCGTCTCTCCGTCAACTAAAATTTTACTAATGTAGTAGATGGAAGTACCTTTATCTTTTCGGACCAGGACTGCGCTCACCACTACTTCGGATACAGCGAGGTAGACAAGGAGACACTCGCCAGGTTCCAATTTGGAAATCAGCGACGATGATGAAAAGTAGGCCTTTAACTTCTTCAGGTCTTGACCGCACTTGGAGGTCCATTAGAGGTCATTTTCCTTTTTACATACTCCAAGAAACTTATGGCATCTGTCGGATAATTGTGAGATGAATCTTGACAGGGCGGCGATACAACCAGTCAGCCTCTAAACCTATATTTTGATGGTTAAGTGCTATGGCATTCCGTTTATGGATTTGATTTGATCGGGGTTGACCTTGATGCCTCTCTATGATACTGGGACACCCAAGAATTTTCTTGAGGTCACCTCAGAAGCACACTGTTCGTGGTTTAGTTTCATTTCGTATTGCCCGAGTATATTAAAGGCTTCTTTCAAGTGGCCGATGTGATCTTCTCTCCTTTTGGAAATTACCAATATATCGTCTTTGTAGACTTCCATAAATTTGCCGAGTTAATACCTTGAACTTTTTGGTCACCAATCTTTGGTATCTTGTGCATTTTTAAGTTCGAAAGGCATAACTTTGTCGCAGTACGTTTATTGATGGATGATAAAGCCGGTCTTCTCCTGATCCTCCTCTTCCATGAGGATCTGGTTGTAGCCTTAGTAGGCATCTAAGAAGCTTAGCAGTTCATACCCGGCCGTTGCATAAATGAGTTGGTCGATATAAGGTAACAGGAATGAATCTTTGGGGCATGCTTCATTTAAATCTGTAAAGTCTATGCACATTCGCCACTTCCCATTTTTTCATCAAGACCACGTTGGTGACCTATTAGGGGTATGTTGACTCCTTGATGGAGCCATTTTCTAGTAATTTTTTGACCTCCTCGCGCACTGCATCGTTTATCGAGAACTTCCGCCTAACCTTCCTCACTAGGGGTGGAATGGGTCGACGTTCAACTCATGTGTAGCGATATCCTTTAGGATACCTGGCATATCTGCATGGAAAAAAGCGAACATGTCCATGTTAGTAGTTAAGAATTTATGGAATTTACCTGGTTCTTGAAGCTTGCAGCCGATGTAGGCTTTCTTGGTGTGGTCATTATCGTCAAGCTGGACTGGGTCTAGGTCATCTATGGTTGATTCCGCCACTTCAACCATTTTGTACCTCTGATGACGTCTTTTTTTTCATTATAGCTCGACCTAGGCCCTGTTAATTGCTATGTGTCTTTTGCTTTTCCCTTAATTTATTGGGTGGTCGTACAATCCAGGGTGATACGCTAGCAGTCTCGAGATGTGCGTTGTTCTCCTTGTATTCTGAATATTCTCCATAGGGTTGGAAATTTGAAAACTTGGTACAAGATGGAGGGGATGGCCTTCATGGCATGTATCCAGGCTCGGCCTATTATGGCGTTGTACGTTTTTTCTTGATCCATGATGTGGAATGTGGCTTCTAGAGTGACGTTGGCAGCCAGGACAGGGAGTGTGATTTCTCCAGATGTTCATTCAACTGCATTGTTAAAACATGTTAGCGTGATGCAACGTGGCACTATCTTATCCTCAAGTTTCATTTATGCAAGTACCCGAGGCTGGATAATGCATGCGCCTCTCCCATCGTCCACCATAATGCATCTCACAGATGTATCTAATATTCGTAAAGTGATAAAAAGAGCATCATAGTGAGGGAAAACCAAACCGTGGGTATCTGACTTATCGATTATGATACTCTCTTCGAATTGGCCGTTTCGTTCAAGAGTGATCGACCATTTGAGCTTGTCGGTTGTGGTGAATTTTATGTTGTTTATTGAAGTGTCGTCACCGCCCCCGATGATCATTTGAATTGTGCGGGTCGGTGAGGATGGTTTCAGCGGTCCCTGGTGTTGTTCACGTCCTTAGGAAAAATTGGCCTCCCCCGGCCACTCAGCAATTCTTTAAGGTCACCCTTGGAAAACCATGTTTACGACCTCCTACCTTAGGGCGATGCAGTCCTCAATTTTGTGACCCCACTCTTGGTGGAACTCGCTGAGGATGTCTGGCTTTCTGGTGCTTCGTTCTAACCTCATCTTTTGTGGCCACTTTGCTTTTGGTCCAAGCTTCTCCAATGAGTAAACTATTTCTGAGTGTGGCCATTTTGCTTTTGGTCCAAGCTTCTCCAATGCGTAGAATATTTTTGAGTGTGTGCGGATAACAAATAGGGCATACATCTATCATTCCGGTGAGTCCATGTCCTTGGTCTAGGTGGACCCTCTTCGTGGCGGGAGGGGGGCATGATGACATTTATGATATACGATTGAGGTCGTTCTCAATTAGGTCGTGGAGCCAAGATCCCTTCTGACATTCTTCGATCCTTCCTGGACTCAGCCTTTACCAAGTTCAACCGATGAGTTGGACCATTTAGGTCATCCTTGTCTGCACAGACCTCGGCACAATAAGCGTTATGTATTTTATCCCAATTTGTTAGAGGATATTTCATATGATGACTTAATAACTTTTTGTTCTCCCTTGAGCCATTCCTACTCAACCTGTTTTGGAAAGCTGCTACGACCATTCCTTTCGATACATTTGGCAAGGTCATACTTACACGGTTAAATCGAGCGAGGAAGTCTCTCAATCCCTCAACGGGTGATTGTTTGATGGAAATATATCATTAACTCTTGCCTTCGCCTTTTTGACCCCAGCATGGGCCATTGCAAACTTGTCGTCCATCTTTTCGAATGTTTTGAAGGAAAGCATGGGCAGTTATGAATACCAAGTTAATGATTCTGCTATGAGGGTCTCACCGAACTTCTTCAACAAGATGGAGGATATTTTTTATTTTGCGAGATCATTGCCTTTTACAACAGTGACATAGTGAGTCTCATGATCTTCGGGATCAGTCGTACCATCATATATTTTCAAATAGGGAAGCATCTTGAAGGTAATGGGTATGGCATGAGAGGCTGCTTCATCACTGTTTGGCTGTTCGATGAACCGACCAGCATCTCTTTTTGGCAAGAGTTTTGGGGAATCCAGTATTTTATCGACTCTTTCTTGGTGCTCTCTCATTTGGTCCGGAAACACATTATTCTAATTTTTCATTTCTTCTATCTTTTTCAGAATGGTTGTGAGGGTGTCATTGTTACCTACATTATTAACATTGAGAGTGATGCCTGTTACTAGAGGGAAATGGTCATGCTGCTCTACCGTTATCGGAGTAATGTAAGTCCTTATTTTCTGACTGTCTCGTGGGTGGGCTTGTGAGGATGCTGGTTAGCGTGTTAGTTAGCCAAGCCTTAAGTAGATTTTTCACAGTTGGTGGCGTCTCTTCTATCGTGGACGTGGAAGCTCCTTTACCGCGAGATGTTGCGAGACTGCCGTGAGGGAGGGGCGACCCACCTCATATGGGGGAAGCATTATGTGTGATATCCTCGCCTTTTGTTTCGGAACCTCATTTATAGTGTTCAAGAGGTTGGTGGTGAGGTCGGCCACTACCCTCATTCTTTCTTCTCCACTACCTACCATGTCAGTTCTCTGTATGCATGAGAAAAGGATTTTTGCTCTATTTTTTTAAACCGTGCTAGTTATAGATCTGGAAGAAACTAAAAATTTAACTAGGAGATCCCCGCAGACAATGTCAAATTGTTTGACCAAAAAGTGTAAACCTTAGGTTAAACTAATTAATTTTATGCAATGAGGGGTTAAACCTAGTTAATGATAATATCTCTAGATCTAGAACAAGATAATACAGGTAACATACGGTATTGCTGATGGGGAATAAATATAGTGCATATTTAATATTCTAAAAGACTTGAGCAATAGTAGAGGAATATCAAGAAATAAATAGAAATAAATGGCATTGGTATAAATAAGAAGAATGATTAATCTAATATTAAATGAGGTGGATGATTTTTCTTTTTGATAGTGATAAATCACAGACAAATCCTAGAATATTGAAACTATTCACGGATTTGATGGAAAAGTATGGAATTCTAGATAGTAGAATCTTAGTAAAAAAGGTAGAGTTTGTATCTTTTCTAGGTAGAGAGTCTTCTTCTCAAAAAGAGTTCTTACCAAATGAATATTGCATCTCCTCTCCCCTTATCTCTTTTTCTGTTTATATGGAACATATCTCAGTCAACCCTAAAAGTACAATACGAAGAATATTCAATGGAATATTCTCTTAAATATCCTATTTCAAAAGCTAGTTGTTAGTGCTATATTCTTGATACTTGATCTCGACCGTTATTGAACGTCCGTCTATGAGCCCCACTATTTACTAGTAGACCTTGGCCACATTTTTTTCCATAACACCAGTTCTTGCTAAATTCCCTAAGGTTGGTTTTAACCTATACACTAACTATCACGACAATAACACGTTTTACACTAACTATCACGATAATAACACGTTTTAGGGGTGAATAGGTCAAAATCTGCCCTAAGGGAATTTAGCAAGAACTGGTGTTATGTTCCAAGCATTGCCACTGTTTCTCGGACCAGCACTTTCCACCACTATTTCTCGGACCGACACTATTTCCGGCGATCGTTCCGGTGGTAGTCCCTACCTTTTCTTGGTCCCGTGGTGTGTTGTATGTGTTTTAGGTAGTAGGGAAGGCCAGTTGGTCGTCACAGGAGCGAGGCATACAGCGAATATAACGCAACATCACTGGACACATCAAGTCATATTTCCAGATTTTCGGCAGGCTATATATTTTTTGGCAACTCCCGAATAGCTTTCTATCACGATGCAGAAAGATCTGTCCGAGTATCAACTACAAACGAACTATAGGAGTTGGACGCAAACAAGATAGGTGGACGCAATATAGTCGAGTATTATAAAGACAACTCCCAGGTTATATTCACGGGAATCAGTACCTACCGTTTGCCTATTTACCTCTATTGTGTTTGTAAAATTGTTGTCCTTTTTAGTTCTTATTTGTTTAGTCATCGTATTAGGGCGGCTGTAGTGGCACCTTGACTTATTCTAGTTTATCCTGTGGTGTCTGTTAGTGACTCCCCCTAGTCCGCGGAGTTATAGTGGCTGCAGTTTAGGATGGTCAAGTGAGTTCATGTCCTCGGGGCGTGCGGGGGGTGGGTCGTGAGATTGGGCAGGGGCTAGAGGGCGGATTGGGACGTAAGGGAGGTAAAAGGAACAAGGATGTCCATCGGTTGAGAATTGGGTCATGGAATGTAGGATCATTGACAGGTAAATCTATAGAGCTAGTGAAGATCCTCAAGAAGAGGAAGGTTAATATAGCGTATGTCCAGGAGACAAGGTGGGCAGGGTCGAGTACGAGGGACGTGGATGGGTATAAGCTTTGGTACTCTGGAATCCAGAATGGTAAGAATGAAATGGGTATTTTGGTGGATAGGGAACTTAGAGAGTCGGTTGTTGAGGTTAGACGAGTGAATGATAGATTGATGATTATTAAGTTGGTAGTTGGTCAGTGTACCGTAAAAATTGTCAGTGCCTATGCGCCGCATATGGGCCTAGATGAGGAGGTCAAACAACGCTTTTGGGATGGGATGGATGAGATTATATGTCAGGTATCACCTACTGAGAAGTTACTCATAGGAGGGGATTTTAATGTCCATATTGGGTCGACCGCAGGTGTGTATGATGAAGTGCATGGAGACTTCAGCTTTGGGGAGAGGAACGGAAGAGGAATCTCCTTACTGGAGTTCTTTAAGGCTTTTGGGTTGGTGATTTCTAACTCATGGTTTCCGAAGAGGGAAGAGAATTTGGTTACTTTCCAAAATGTAGTGACAAAGACTCAGATTGACTATCTCCTCATCAGGAGGCAGGACAGAGGGTTGTGCAAGGATTGCGAGGTGATCCCAGGTGAGATACTCGTGACACGACATAGGTTCTTGGTGATGGATGTTGGTATTATGGGGAAGAGGAGAAAAATACCTGCTCGAGGAAGACCGAGAATCAGGTGGGGAGCCTTAACTAAAGACAAAGCCAAAGAGTTGGAAGAGCGCTTGTCGGTTATGGGAGCTTGGAGGAGCAGTGGTGACGCGAACTGTATGTGGTCAACGACATCAAACTATATAAGAGAGGCTGCGAAGGAAGTGTTAGGGGTCTCAACGGGCGTAGCTGGCAGGCATAGAGGGGACTGGTGGTGGAATGAAGTGGTACAAGGCAAAGTGGAAGCAAAAAAAGAGGCATACCAGAACTTAATGGGGAGTATATGTGAGGGGGAAAAGCAAGCGTGCATGGAGAGGTTAAGGTAGCTAGGAAGGAGGCGAAGCTGGAGGTCACAGAGGCTAAGTCTGCGGCTTATAGTCGTATGTACGAGGAACTATGGAAGAAAGGAGGGGAGAATAGTTATTTAGGCTGGCCAAGCTGAGAGAGAGGAAAGCCCGTGATTTAGACCGAGTCAGATGCATCAAGGACGACGATGGTAGAGTTTTGATGGAAGAGTCCCAGATATCGTTGAATTGGAATATTCCGAGAGTCACTGTTACGTTGGATACTGCAGGGGCATCAATGACGAGGAGGTAGTGAGAGCTATGAGTAGGATGAGCAGGGGCAAAGCGACCGGGTATGATGAGATCCCGGTATAATTTTGGAAGTGTGTGGGGGGAAACAGGGCTGGAGTGGTTGACTAGGTTGTTGAATGTTATTTTTAAGGCGAAGAGAATGCCAGATGAGTGGAGGTGGAGTACGATGGTTCCACTGTATAAAAACAAAGGCGATATCACGAATTGTAATAATTCTAGGGGTATCAAATTATTGAGCCATACTATGAATGTATAGGAGATATTGGTTGAAGCAAGGTTGAGGGTGGCGGTGTCTGTTTCCGACAACCAACTTGGTTTCATGCCGGGTCTTTCTACTACAGAAGCTTTACACCTTGTCAGGAGGTTGGTCAAACAGTACAGAGATAGAAAGATAGATCTGCACATGGTGTTTATTGACCTAGAAAAAGCGTATGACAAGGTTCCTAGAGAAGTTCTCTGGAAAAGCTTGAAGGCAAAAGGCATGTCGGTTCCCTACATTATGGCAATTAAGGACATGTATGATGGGGCAAAGACTCGGGTTAGGACAGTAAGAGGCGACTTTGAGGATGTTTCGATTGTTATGGGTTTACACTAAGGTTCCGCGCTCAGTCCGTTCCAATTCACCATGGTGATGGACGCGTTAACACATCACATTCAAGGGGATGTACCATAGTGCATGCTATTTTCCGATGACATAGTTCTGATTGATGAATTGCAAGCCGGTGTTAACGAGAGGCTGGAGGTTTGGAGACAAACTCTTGCATCTAAGGGTTTCAAGCTTAGCAGGACAAATACGAAATACCTAGAATGTAAGTTCAGCACTGATCAGAGTGAAGTGGGCGTGGATGAGAGGCTCGAATCACAGGTCATCCCGATTAGAGATAGCTTCAAGTACCTTGGATCGGTTATCCAGGGGGGAGGGGAGATCGATGACGATTTTACACACCGTATCGGGGTATGATGGATGAAGAATTAGAGGTTAGCATCCGGAGTATTGTGTGACAGCAGAGTGCCACTTATTCTCAAAGGTAAGTTCTATAAAGTGGTGGTCAGGCCGGCCATGATGTATGGGGATGAGTGTTGGCCGGTTAAGAAATCACATACCCAGAAAATGCAGGTAGTAGAAATGAGAATGTTGAGGTGGATGTGCAGGCATAGTAGGATGAATAAGATCAGGAATGATGCTATTAGGGAGAAGGTGGGCGTGGCTTCCATTGATGACAAGATGCGGGAAGGAAGGCTCAGGTGGTTTGGGCACGTGCAGAGAAGAAGCCCAGACGCTCCGGTAAGAAGGTGCAAACGACTGGTTGTAAAAGGCTCCAGAAGAGGTAGAGGGAAGCCCAAGAAGTATTGTGGTGAGGTGATTAGGCAGGATATGACAATGCTTCAGATTTCCAAGGACATGGCACTTGATAGGAACATGTGGAGGTCTAATATTAGGGTTATAGGATAGGAGGTAGTTGAGTTTTGCCTTACGCCATATCTTTGGGAGACTATTTTGGTACGGATACTATTCTACTTTTGCTTTATATCATCCTTTTATTTTCATGTTTATATATATATATATATATATATATATATATATAATTTCAGTGGTATTTCTAATTTTGTCTTCCTTTGTCTTTTTGTGCCGAGGGTCTTCCAGAAAGAGCCTCTCTACTCCTTAGGGATAGAGGTAAGGTCTGCGTACACATTACCCTCCCCAAACCCCACTAGTGGAATTTTACTGGATCGTTGTTGTTGTTGTATTCAAATCAAATATACTATCGCCCTTTTTGCTGACAATTAAATTTCATCGAATCTTGTTGACGAATTCAAGCAAGGAGGAATTATTCCATATCAAGATTTGATAGGTTAACTAGAACAACTATAAAGAGCATAAATATTTTAGACAGGATAAATAAATATATTAAATATATGTATGGAGTTAACTGGTGTTTCCGATAAGCATACCGCATAAATTTCTCAATGAAATATTAGTCGGGTCCCATTAGGATTCCAGCTAGGGCAGTTTAGAGTAAAAATAGCACAGGCTAGCTAGTTTTCGGATCGGTCATTCAAAATAGTTAGTGTTTGCCAAGTCATTAAAAATAGTCACTATTTTACTGCAACAAAGACCAATCGAGCATAATATACCGGAGTTCGGTGCATCTGTGTATGAACTTCAGTATATTATACTGGAACTCTAACACGCGAAAATTTCTAGCATAATATAAATGAGATTCGAGCACATGTATATGAACTTCCAGCTTATTATACTGGACCGGTATACTTTGCTAGAACTCCAATATATTATACTGGAGCTCCAGTATACTTATGATGGAACTCCAATATAATATGTTGGAGTTCCAGTATACTTATGCTGGAACTCCAGTATAATATACTTGAGTATTTTTTGGAGTTTGAACTGTCTTTTCGTATAGATTTATCTTTACATGAAAAGCGGTAAAATTTTGATTATTGGCTATTTTTAATGACCACTTTTAATCTAGCTATTTTTTTTAATTTCTCTTTTGTTTAGAAGTTTCCCGGGCCTGCCCATCCTAATAGGGCCTTATTAGCTATAAATCTTTTGGGCTACTAATCTCTCACTTGGCTATAAAATATGAATTTTTACCTACTATAAAAAAGGTTAACACCTTATTTATTTTAAATAAATACCAAAAATTATATTCTATAAATAACTTTTAAGTTTTATAGTAAAATATTTAATTTTGACTACTTCCTAACCCTAAGCCACTAAATACGCTAATCAGTTACACTATTTTCTTTCTCTCTCTACTTTGATACATTCCTTTCTCTTCCTTCATCCCATTAAAATTTTCGATCTAGCGACAAGGAATATAAAGCAGGAACACAACCTGGAGAAGGGCAATACTTTGCCGATTTTGTCCAACGACAGAGGAGGCATCTTCCTTCTCCAATTTAACCTAAATAAAATCTTTCGTTCCTTATTTTTGCGGGATAGGACAAGGTAATTTACTTTTTCATTTCCCTTCTGCTTTAGTTCTTTGGCATCACCAAAACGGCCCTAAAACTATTTTCTGCGACTTTGCAAGGACGGGCAAACAATTCTCAAGCGGCAGAGATAGAGGCACTTCTATACGACTCTGCGAGTTCATGTGGATGGTAGGCCTTATTAATTTGGAATTTTCTTTCATCGTTGCTTATGGAATCATGGTCCGAATTCGATGGGTCATCGGAAAATTGTCAACTAAAATAGGTCGTCTGAAGTTTGAGGTTGAGCAATTTGAAGATTTTGTTACCTTTTTTAAGAGCATTTCAATGTATCTCGCTGTATTTTTTGTATTTCGTTGTATTTCGTTGTATTCACTAATTTTTTTGTCATTGTAATTCAATGTATCTTGTTGTATTCCATGTATTTCATTGTATTTAGTGCCTTTTTTCTCATTGTATTTCATTGTATCCCTCTGTATTCTATCTATTTTATTGTATTTTGCGGTTGAAAATCTTTTTTATAATCAAAAAATACAAAATTAGTATGTTATAGTTGAGTTTCTTGAGTTATATTAGGAGTTTATTATGTTAATTGATTTACTTTTCGTTTTAAAAATAGCATAATCCCCTATTTCAAGAGGTGAATACAATTGAATACAGTCGAATACAATAATCTGTCCAGTTGTAATCTCATGTTTCACTCCATGAATATAGTCGAATACACTCGAATACAATAACTTATTAGCTGTACTTCCCCGATTCGCGCCTATTTTTGCTACTGTATTCATGAATACAATAGCTGAAATACATTAAATATATCTTATAACCACAAAAAAAGTATCTATATTCCGTAATATAGCAAATGATATCCATGGATGACTAATCATTACTAAAAGATACTGCTTTACGGAAATTTCTCTATAAAATAGAGGAAAAGGTGTACTATATCTAGGACTTTCGATAAATTCATGGTATTTGTAAACTAGAGGGTTTTATAGTAATTTTCTTTTGCACGAAAATGAATTAGAATTAGAATTTTGCAGAAAGAACATGTTGATTTTCTGGTTTTACAAAATAGAACAGAAGAAGTATTTACCAATAAAATTACTTCGTCGAGTATAACTCGTCAGAAACATTTCCCTACAAAGACAGTGGACAATGTTTTGAAACTGACAAAAAGAAAAAGTAGATATTTAACTTGAAGTCACGATGTTGTTTAAAACTTAGTGCTAACTATTGCCTTTCGTCTAGGTTCCGTATCTCTGTAACATATTTTTGTCAAAATAAATAAAACCAGTGTCGGACAATTTGACAACGAATAGTCAAACAATAATTCAGCAGAGGACTTATCATATCACTAAATTTTAAGTGATCTAAGTGAATAAATATGTCATTTAGCAAAATTTTATGAGCTTATATTAATAATTTAGTGCAACTTGAGAGATTCTGTCGTAAAATAAGTGCTTGTAATCTAAGATCACAATATCGAATCTAACTGGTGTCCAGCTAATGTTTTTTTGTAAGACTAGTATTCCAATGAAACTCTTTTTCCGAAACTCTAGTACTCTGTGAAGTTAGGCTGGCAATGCGACCTTCTTAGCTACTTCCCATTTCTTGCCAGCATCATCAATGGGACAAGCAGGTATGTTTCCGTCGATAGCAGCAGATTCAGGATTTAAATTTTTGGGTTTAATTTTAAAGTTTTTAGCATTAAATTCATTATAATTTTAAAGTTATGGGTTCAAATCTATTATTTTTGTAATTTTAATAAATTTTTATTTATAAATTTTTCTCCGCGATGAAAGTTATAGTTCGGTTGAACCCATTGGTCAATATACTACATCCGCCTGCCCACCGTTGCCATATTGAGTAGAGTTTAAGTTTTAGTTACTTAAAAAAAAAATTTACACAATCAAGTAGTAATTTATAAGTGGCGAGCATAGGAGCGAACTACTCATTCAGTCCCCCGCCGAACTTTTAACTTGAGGGTTCAAGCAAATTATATGACTGTTTTATATCTATATGTACACTTATATATTCAGAATTTTTGTCAAAGATAATGGGGTCTAGTAACCCTCTTCTCCGAGCACAAATCAGCCTCTGGTGTTATTTTTTGGTAAATCTTTTAACTAGTACAGTTGCAACGCAAATTTTCTCCGAGCATAATTATTGCAGGTATTTATAATCTAATAAAAATAATAACTTACTTACAATTACTACTTAAACTAATAGAGTAGCATAATACTTTTACATTGTCCGTTTATTATTCTAAATCCTATACCCCAAGAAAGGATAGGGTGGGGTGGTTTATTTCCTTGTGCTATAAATTGATGATACATTGTACTCTTATTTTCTGCTTCACATCCAAGCTCATTTAATCCGAGCTCTCAGTTTTCTCCTTTGTTCTTTGTTACTGAAAAATGGCATTCCAAAAAGCATTTGCTGCTTTGCTTATTGCCTCCTTTATGCTTGTCCATTTCACTAATGCCCTTCAAAAGGTTCTTCTATTTTAAAGCTCAAATAGCACAATCATGTTGTTAACTCTTTCAACTTGAAATAACATTTGATTTTGGAATATTGGTGCAGGTTGACTACAGCAAGCCATCAGCACCAGCACCAGCCCCTCAAGTTTCACAACCACTAAGTAATGTGACATTTACAACAAATTACTAATTAATTACTCCCACTAGTGAGTAGAATGTTTTATACTCCGTATGTATCTAGACAGTCTCTGTGTATATATATATATATAGATTAGTTTCTTGATTTCTGATGCAGTTCTTCTTTTCCTTTTGTTGGGGTACTGGTTAAACAGATTGCACAGGAGCCTGTGAATATAGGTGCAGCAAGTCGTCTCGGCCAAATCTATGCAACAGATCATGTGGAAGCTGCTGCCATAGATGCCACTGCGTGCCACCAGGGACCTCTGGCAAATATGAAGCTTGTCCTTGCTATTTCAACCTTACTACCCATAACAACACCCGCAAATGTCCTTAAAATTTATCAGCCAATGTTCTTCTAGTTTGTCGTTCTCCAAAGGGAGTCCATTTTCAAAAGCAAGTGTAACATTAAGCTTATTGCATTAATGTGTTGTGTCCAAATAAACAAGCCAGCTGTTCATTTTGATAGTCAATTCATTTGTTCTCTCTGTGTACGAGGTTTGTAATTGAACAATGGATATTTATTTGATATTCTATTTCTATTTCGATTGACTAGTCGTTCCATATGTTGTGCATAATATGGGTCATTCATTGAGAGATTCCTTTGTTTTCCGAATTATATATCTTGGCTGATATTATTAGAGAAGTAAAACAATAACAGATGCATGTAAGAGCGGACTAGGTTAGAACCTCCTAGATCTAGTTTAATACTACTAGTAAAGTAAATTCTGAAAAAAGGACCTCACAACTTTCATTCTTTATGCTATTGAAAATAATACTTTCTCTGTCCCAATTTATATGGCACCATTTAATTATGTACAAAGCATTATATGTGTGTGTGCCTATATATATCTCATTAAACGTAAAGAACGAATTTTATAGTTAACTGGCGTCTAAATATAAAAAGATAATATTATTTTTGAAATAGATTAAAAAGGAAAGAGTATAACATAAATTAGGCGGGAGGAATACTAAAAACTGAAACTTGCAAGAATCGATAGCCATAAAAAGGTACACAAAATTGCTTAGGAAGAACAAAAGGAACGAACCTAGAATTAATTCTTCTTAATTTGTCAGTATTGTATTGGTAGAAATTTGACCATGCGACTGCCATAGGCCAAGCCTCGTCTTAATCAGCTCACAACAAATGGTCAATGCAATCGACTTTTAACTCGTTACTACCGTTCTTAAGACGAGCAAGGGGGTTACGGCGCCTCGGCGACAAGAGGGCATCTCCTCGACCAATCTGGGACAAGCTCATGGAAATTGAAACTATAAATACCAAGAAAGAGAACCTCCAAGGGGGGCTGCTTCTTCTACATTACTCTGAATAGATAAACATAGAGGAGTAAGCTCCACGAATAGGGCGATAAACAATACAATTGTAAGGTCCTGAACCTCTTCAAGGAGAGGCAGACCATGTTACTACGATCAATGAAGTTATGAATATACCATCCTCCACTTGATTATTCGCACGTTTCGATTTTGTCTTATGATTTAGTGATTAAGTATGATTTACCCTTGATTTATTTAGATTTTTTTGCTCGGAAAGTATTCGATAATTTTTTAGTCAAACAATTTGGCGCTAACTGTGGGGATTTCCTAGCGAAATCACACAGTTTCTCCCTGGATCGAAGCCAAAGAAACATCCAAAAAGAAAACAATCCAACTCAAACAAGCCAAAGGAAGCACATCGAGCACAACAAACTCAAATGCATCAGAGTAAACTAAAATCCTCTGCCCTGCTAATCATCAAAAGCCTAAACGAGAAGAAAAACCCTCTTCTTCCTAAGGACAGAAGTGCGAAGCATTTCCGTCACCCCTAATATGGTGTCAGGCCTGAAGCCGATACAACGATGTTTCAAACCAGGGATCGAAATTCACCCTGAAACAACCCTAATACCCCGGTTAGGAAGACAACGCATGCACAACACAAAACAAAGTCTCGGCGCTCAGCACCCATGGCGTTTAACCATCGAAATTATATGAGTTCGACCTCTGTCGAACTAAGACTCAGGCTAAGCGGCTTCGCCATCAAATTTAACAAGTCAGTCGAACTGCGACTAAGGCTAAGCGCCTTTGCCATCAAATTTAACAAGTTCAACCTCAGTCGATGTGAGAGTAAGGCTTCGCCATCAAATTTAACAAGTTCGACCTCAGTCGAACTGAGACTAAGGCTAAGTTCCTTCACCATCAAGTTATACAATTTTGACCTCAGTCGAACTGGAGTCGGGCTAAGCGCCTTTGCCATAAATATTATACGAGATAGACCCCTCTCGAACTGGAACTCAAGCTAAGCACCTTCGCCATCAAATTTAACAAGTTCGACATCAATCGAACTAAGACAAAGGCTAAGTGCCTTCGCCATCAAGTTATACAAAGTTCGACCTCAGTTGAACTGGGACTCAGGCTAAGAGCCTTCGCCATCAAAATTATACTAGTTCGACTACGGTCGAACTGGGCCACACGCTAAGCGCATTCGCTGTCAAAATTAACAGGTTTGACATCAGTCGAACTGAGACTAAGGATAAGTGCCTTCGCCATCAAAATTATATGAGTTCGACCCCTGTCGAACTGGACTCAGGCTAAGCGCCTTCGGCATCAAATATAACAAGTTCGACCATAGTTAAACTGAGACTAAGGCTAAGTTCTTTCACCGTCAAGTTATATGAGTTCGACCCCTGTCGAACTCGAACTCAGGCTAAGCACCTTTGCCATCAAATTTAACAAGTTCGACCTCACTCAAACTGAGACTAAGGCTAAACACCTTCGCCATCAAATTTAACAAGTTCAACCTCGGTCGCATTGAGACTAAGGCTAAGTGCCTTTGTCATCAGGTTATACAAGTTTGACTTCAGTCGAACTGTGACTCAGGCTAAGCGCCTTCGCCATCAAATTTAACAAGTTTGACCTCAATCGAACTAAGAGTAAGGCTAAGTGCCTTCACCATCAAAATCATACGTGTTCAACCCCAGTCGAACTGGGACTCAGGCTAAGCGCCTTCGCCATATAATTTAACAAGTTCAACCTCAGTTGAACTAAGACTAAGGGTAAGTGCCTTCGCCATCGAAATTATACGAGTTCGACCCCTGTCGAATTGGGACTCAAGCTAAGCTCCTTCGCCATCAAATTTAATAAGTTCTACCTCAGTTGACTTAGACGAAGGCTAAGTGCTTTCCCCATCAAGTTATATGAGTTCAACCCCTATAGAAGTGGGACTCAGGCTAAGTGCCTTCACCATAAAATATAACAAGTTCGACCGCAGTCGAACTGAGACTAAGGCTAAGCACCTTGAGTATCAAATTTAACAAGTTCGACCTTAGTCGAACTGAGACTAAGTCTAAGTGCCTTCGCCATTAAGTTATACAAGTTCGACCTCAGTCGAACTGGGACTCAGGCTATGTGCCTTAGCCATCAAATTGAACAAGTTCGACCTTAGTCGAACTGGGACTAAGGCTAAGCGCCTTCGCCATAAAACTTTTACGATTTTCAGAACTGTCGAACTGGGACTCAGGCTAAGCTCCTTCGCCATCAAATTTAACAAGTTCGACCTCAGTCGAATTGAGATTAAGTCCATGTACCTTCGCCATCAAGTTATACAAAGTTCAACCTCAGTAGAACGAGACTCAGGCAAAGCTCATTCGCCATCAAAAATTATACGAGTTCGACCCTTGTCGAACTAGGACTCAGGTTAAGCCCTTCGCCATCAAATTTAACAAGTTCGGCCGCAGTCGAATTGAGACTAAGGCTCGTGTCACGATCCGGATTTCCCACCCTCGAGAGTTATGATGGCTCCTACTATTATGAGCTAGGCAATTCAATTATTAAATACTTATTTTAACAACCATCAATAGTATTAAGACAATAAGAAATTTAATACAAAAGCGGAAGTCTTAATATAAAGCAAACGGAAAACCGGTGCGAAAATTCAAATACAACCTCTACACAAGACTGGAGTCACTAACTCACGAACTTCTAGATAACGCTAAATACAGAGGCTGAATAAAATACATTAGTGTTTGTTCAAGTACAAAAGAAAACAGATGGAAATAGAGATAAGAGAGACTTCGGGACATGCGGACATCAGCAAGGCTACCTCGGAATCTCTGGACTGAAGGCTCGTTCCTAAACTGCTACTACTACTCAAATACTGCTCCAACACCTGGATCTGTACGAAAAAATGCACACAGAGTGTAGCATCATCACAACCGACCCCATATGCTGGTAAGTGCCTAGCCTAGCCCCGGAGAAGTAGTGACGAGGCAAGACAGGACTACCACATAAAGTGCAAATATATATACAAGTACAACGAAATAACAGAGGAAGGTAATAATTAAGATTGGGAGGGGAACATGCTTTGGAGATAGCAAATAAGAACAAATAGCAGGGATAAGTAAAGAAACTACATGATTTCTTCTAACACAGAATAAGGGGACAACAAATCACTTTCACTTATTTCAATTTCCTCTTGTTGCGGGCATGCAACACAATCCCATTTCATTACATATCATGGTAGGCGTACCACACGATCCCATTTCAGAATATATAAGTGGTCGACGTGCCACATGATCCCATTTCATAATATATAAGTGGTTGGCGTGCCACACAATCCCATTTCAATATATATAAGTGGTCGGCATGCCACACGATCCCATTTCATAATATATAAGTGCTCGGCGTGTCGCACTTTCCCATTTTATAATATATAAGTGGTCAGCATGCCACACGATCCCATTTCATAATATATGAGTGGTCTGCGTGTCACACGATCCCATTTCATAATTTATGAGTGGTCTGCGTGCCACACGATCCCATTTCATAATATAAAAGTGGTCGGCGTGCCACACGATCTCATTTCATAATATATAAGTGGTCGGCATGCCACACGCTCATATTCTTTCAACACAATACACAATATAATTCCGACAAGGAAAAAAGATGCTATAATAAAATATCTCGGCAAGGGAGGACCGGCTATAACCAAACTTATAAAATTTCTGCTTAACACAATTGATACAAATACTCACTCATAACAATTACTTGCTCAACTTCAAAGATCTTCAACTAAGTTCTCATAAGCATCAAATAAGAAATCAACAATTTAACAATTTAGGACTCACGGTCATGCTCGACCCCCAATGTATAGATACTCGTCGACATGCCTATATGTCGGACACAACACATACTCAACTCATATTACCTCAAGCCAAAGTTAGATCAAACCCTTACCTCAAACCTCCACGGCTAAGTCAATCCTCAATTACCGCTTTCCCTCTCGAATCCGACTCCAACACAAACAAATCTATGAAATAATGACTTTATAATATTAATAATAGCGAAACAAATTAAACTCAATGCCTAAATATGGATTTCTAAGCTTTCTTCCCAAAATTCCAAAATCGACCCTGGGCCCGCTTGGTCAAAACACGAGGGTCAAACCAATTCCATGTTACCCATTCCCCTACGAGCCCGAATATATAACTTATTTTCAAAGTTGACCCCAAAATGAGGTCTAAATCAAAGAAAATTAAAAAGCCCTAACTCTACCCTTTTCCCCAAATTTCCATAATATAAGTGATTTAAGCATAAGAATTCACTAACTGATGAAGAAAAATGAAGGAAATAAGTGGGAAATTACTTACCCAAGTGGTCTTAAAGAATGGGGACTTCAATAGATTCCTAGAGCTTGGGAAAGAAGAGAGCTCGTGAAAAAATTGAGTGAAACCCGTATGTTCTGATTCTGGAATTTTAAAATTATAACTGGGCGAAAATGGCCTACACGATCGCAAAGGAAGTCATGCGATCGCATAGAGGAAGGGGAAAACATTCACTGCGATCGCGTAGAAGCAGCAGGTTAGGCAATGCGATCGCGAACTGGCTATGCGTTCGTATAGAGGAAAAACAAAGGCTTCCCATGCTAGCACTATACGATCGCGGGAGGGAGTATGCGATCACATAGAGGTAAACTGGGCTCTTGAAATTTTACACTATGCAATCGCGGAAAGGGCTATGCGATCACATAGAACAAAGAACCTGGCAACAACAGTCAGATTTCTGCAATTTTTCCCAAGTTCTAAACACCCTGAAACAACTCCTAAACCCCCCCTCCCCCGAGCCCTTGGGGCTCCTAACCAAATACACACACTAACGCAACGACATCCTACGAGCTTAACTGAGCGATCAAATCGCAAAAACAATATCAAAATCAATGAATCAAACATCAAAATCATCATCTTTCATTCAAACTTCGTACACTTCTAATTTTTTATATTTAGGTCCGAACATGTCAAACGACGTCTGAATTCAATCAAATTTCGCAAAAAGCGCTTAAACCACATATAAGACCTGTACTAGGTGCTGAAACCAAAATACGAGATCGGCACCAAAAAATTCTAATCCAATTTCATTTCTAAGTTCTATATTAATTTCAGATAAATAATTTCTTAAAAATTCATTTCTAAGGCTCGGGACCTCGGATTTCGATTCTGTGTTTATGGCCAAATCCCATATTTTTCTACGGATCCTTCGGGACCGTCAAATCACGGGTCCGGGGCCGTTTACCCAAAAAAGTTGACCAAAGTCAACTTTAACCATATTAATATCAAAATTCATCATTTTCACACAGAATTCATACTTAAGCTTTCCGGCTACGTGCTCGGACTATGCATGCAAATCAAGGCAACTAAAAATGAGGTTTTCAAGGCCTCGAAAGCATGGAAAAAGGGAGAAAACAGGTGATGACCCTTTGGCTCGTCGCACTTCGCTATCAAAATTATACGAGCTCAGGCTAAGCGCCTCCGCCATCAAATTTTACAAGTTCGATCTCAGTCAAACTGGGACTATTGCTAAGTGCCTATGCCATCAAGTTATACGAGTTCGACCCCTGTCGAACTAGGACTCAGGCTAAGCGCCTTCGCCATAAAATTTAACAAGTTCGACCTCAGTCGAACTGAGACCAAGGCTAAGCGCCTTCGCAATCAAATTTAACAAGTTCGACCTAAGTCGAACTGAGACTATGGCTAAGCGCCTTTGCCATCAAATTTTAAAAATTTGACCTCATTTGAATTGAGACTACGGCTAAGTGCCTTCGCCATCAAGTTATACAAGTTCGACCTCAGTCGAACTAGGACTCTGTCTAAGCGCCTTCACCATCAAATTTAACAAGTTTGGCCCCAATCGAGCTGGGAGTAAGTCTAAGTTCCTTCATTATCAAAATGATACGAGTTCTTCCTTAGTCGAACTGGGACTATGATTAAGTGCCTTTGCCATCAAATATAACAAGTTCGACCTCAGTAAAACTGGGACCAAGGCTAAGTTCCTTCGCCATCAAGTACTACGAGTTCGACCTCTATCGAATTGGGACTCAGGCTAAGTTCCTTCTACAATAAAACAAGATAAGTTCGATTCCGCTCGAGCTATAAGGCCAGGTACCTTCGCCATCAAAATAGACTAGTTCGACTGTACTCGAACTATTAAGTTTCCACAATCATAATAGATAATTCTACCAAGTTCGAACTGGGATTGTGGACAAGCTCCTATGCTATAAGAAGACAATTACACCTTGCTCATATCGAGACAAAGGATAAGAACTGTTCGTCAATTAAAGACTGATAAACCAACTGTAACGATCCGACCGGTCATTTTGAGTTATAGAGCGTTGTTCAGCAGCCGGAGGCTGTGAATAGCTTCATTTCAGGTGTTATGACTTGTGCGTGTGGTCAGAATTGAAATTCAAAAAGACCGGAGTTGAATTTAAATGAAAATTCTCATTTCAGAAGCCTTAAGTTGGAGAAACGAACTAGGATTGGAATTATGAGTAAATGACCTCAAAATCCGAATTTGAAGGTTCCAGCAGATTCGTATGATAATTTCGGACTTGAGAGTATGCCCGAATCAGGTTTTGGATAACCCGAGAGCATTTTGGCGCCTATTGTGGAAGTTAGCATTTTTGAAAAAAATTCATAAATTTGACTTGAAGTGTTTTTCACCGTTATCAACGTGCGTTTGAGATTCTGAGACTGTGAGTATCTCCGTATGGTGGTTCTTGAGTTGGAAGCGCGATCGGAAGTGCATTCGAAAGTCCGTAGGTCATTTTGAAGCCATTTGGCTAAAGATAGAAATTTTAAGGTTTTTAAGAAGTTTGAACGGAAGTGGACTTTTTTATATCGGGGTTGGAATCTGATTCCGGAAGTTGGAGTAGGTTCATAATATCAAATATGACTTGTGTGCAAAATTTGAAGTCAATCGAACGTGATTTGATAGGTTTTGGCATCGAAAGAGGAAGTTGGAAATCTTAAAGTTCATTAAGCTTGGATTGGAAGTCGATTCATGTTTTTGCGTTGTTTGATATGATCTGAGTCCTCGAGCAAGTTCGTAACGTATTTTGGGACTGGTTGGTATGGTTGGTTGGGGTCCCGGGGGCCTTGGGTGGATTCCGGTTGGTTAACAGATCAGAATTTGGAGTTTTGGAAAAGTTGAGTTGCTTGTTGTTGGTATTTTCGCTTCTGCTGAAATGGGACCGCAGAAGGGGCCTCGTAAAAGTGATGAAAGAAGCCGCAGAAGCAGATTTGGTCTGGGGCTCGAGGACCGCATATGCGGTCAAAGTTTTGCCGAAACGGGACCGCATGTGCGGAAGGGGTGTCGCAGAAGTAGAAAAAGTGCAGCCCAGGGTGGACCGCAGAAGCGGCACTGGGGCCGCACCTGCGGAACCACAGAAGCGGTCAATGAACCTCAGGTGCGGGAATCACTGGGCAGAATGTTTTAAAAGAGGGATTGAGTTCATTCCACTCATTTTCTTCACTTCTTTCGGCAAATTTGGAGCGCTTAATAAAGGGATTTCATCATCAATGTTAAAGTAAGCTACTCTTACTCATTTCCAAGTTAAATACAAGATTATATCATGGAATTAGATATGAAAATTGTGGGAAAATTGGGATCTTTGGAAGAAAACCTAGAACTTGATAAATTGAATTTTTACCAAGAATTTAAGTAAGGAATTAGGAGTAAATTATATATTTGAGCTAGTGAATCTATGGGTAGAGTATATCTTCGAGGAAGTTTGGATTCCGAGCACGTGGGGCCGAGGGCATTTTTGTTAACTTTTTGTTTGGGGTTAGGAATGGTTATAAATTTGGTTGTAAAGATTAATTGAACATATATTAATGGATGTGTATGATCGTTGGCTAGTTTTGGAGCATGCTGCACTGGTTCAAGTTTTCGGAAGAAGGTAGAATGCCGATATTGGATCTTCGGAGCAAGGTGAGTCTCTTTTATAATCGGGTGAGGGGGAATTTACCCCATATGCGAGTTAAATTAGTTATGTTCTCCTATTTATGGGGGCTACGTACGCATGAGGTGACGAGAGTCCTTGCGTAGCTGCTAATATGCTATTATCTGGGTAGTTTAGTGTCACACCCTAAAATTGAGTGACGAGACTAGCGCTCGACCAGGTAGCCCCAGCCAAGCGGACCTGGGTGCCTTTCCTATCCCATGTTTTACCCCGTGTTCCCATTACTCATTAATCAAAGGAAATAGCCAATTATAATTCCATAACTTTTTACAAAACATACTTAGCATACGTGGTTACTTAGCGTGGTGTACAACTTACCTCGCCCAACGTATAACATACATATTTACATAAGTTCACAACCCATATTTCCTGTCTATGAAGCCTCTAGGGATACAAAAGAGTGATACCATACTTGCTTTTAATAAGGCTCTGACTATACCTTACACAGAATCCAAAACAAGACTCCAAGAATAAAAATGGCTTGAGCCACGTAGGGCCCCAAAAAGAAAGGGGCTCACCAATACAGCTGACGAACAGCGAAGGAGTGTTACTGCTGGTGGACTGGAGTACCTGCTATATAACCACCTACAATCATAACAAGAATGTAGCGCCCATGGCAAAAGGGACGTTAGTACATTTGAATTGTACTAGTATATATGAATAAACTTTACCCTAAGTAAACTCAAACCATACACAAGTAACGATCCGTAATTGAATCAACAATCAAATACACATGAAAGGTACAATCAAACCAAAACAAGTTTACAATCTCTCTTTTTTCTCCTTCAACATTTACACATCAATGAATTCATAATATTTTTCATAATTTCATTTCAATAGTGATTTTGGATCACTTTTTCATCCTTATTACCTCGGCCACCCTTATCACCACAACCTACACCTTATTACTTCGTGTTGCAGTGCGCAACCCGATCCCACCGAACAAGTCAAAATTCACAAACAACACAACAACAACAATTCACATAGAACAACAACAATAATTCTCAAAGAGCAACCACAATAATTCACAAGAATTTTTGTAACCATCAATACCACTTCCATCATATTCAACAACTCATATGCAATTTAAGTCACCACAATAATTACCCACAACAAACCAAAATGCTATTACCATAGTTGTTCCAATTGCATCATTTATGATTTCCTCATAATGTTGTTATGAATTTGGTTTATTGTCAATTACTTACAACATTATATTGTGAAACCTTAACCAACAATATTCAAGACATGTTAATCACAAGAATTCATAAAATAGGCCATCTTGCCTTAATACCCGTGAAACAACCAAAATTCACCAATAGTTCACATAAATAACACGTACCAATTTCTCGTACTCCAAATAAGATGACTTTACAAAGGTTAAAGTTAGCCATGCATACCTCAAATTCGCCCCTTAATGATACTACAATGTTCCAATACACCTATGCAATTTCAATCTACAATACAACATTCAATAGGACCAATATTAATAACAAATTCCATAACTTATACCATTTAGGCATATTATCAAATACCATATAGGTATAAATCTTTTCAGCTCATAACCATAGTAGTAGATCATCCTTCTATCACCATTAACTAACAATTTATTCCACCATCATTCCTAACCAGTTTATAACTTCCAACAACACATGTACGATCATCCATTCATACCCAACCAACAATTCATATCAAATATCCTCCTTTCAATCTCTATAATAATTATGTATTTATATAGGGAACTTATGGCTTCCAATCACTACACCAAGAGTTCTAACAATTCATACTCATATTCCCATAATATATCCATATATGTAAGTTTAAGGTGTAAGATTTACCTTTTGGAAGAATTCTTGCAAAACCATCCTTTGAGTTCTTGAAGGAATTTCTTGAAAATCTATGTGTTTCATGAGAAGATTTCATGAATACTACTGTAGGAATGATGGAATTTCACACCAAGATAATGGAGATTACTTACCTTGAAGATTGGGGGAGTTGAAGGTCTAGAGAGGGTGAAAGAAGAACCCTAAGTTCGTCCAAATAAAATGGGTAAAAATGAACCCTGAAATGAGCATAATAGGTTGTTTCGGGCGCCGCAGGTGACGCTAGGTGCTGCCTGTGGCGCTGATTCCAGTAGCTCAAAAATTCCCGGTGCCTGGCACTACCCAGGGCGCTAGCGATGGAAGAGACACGAAAATGGTCATAACTTTCTATATACACCTCCAAATAATGAACGGTTTCTTGCGTTGGAAACTAGACTCAAAGGGCTTTAATTTGGTAGGTTGTGCATCGCACAAATATTTAGATAATGGGATATATGATCATCCATAGTGACATCTTGTGCGCACTCATTTATAACTTTTGTCTAATATGAAATTTCCAACTTGGCTTAGACTTAGGCGTATCCTCACTGGTAATAAGACTTATACACTTATTACAATATCCAATTGATAGCCATTATATCATTTGTCCTTGTTTTTACACGAAATAAAATAATTAGCCTACCTTGGCACTACGAAATCTTAAATTACTTAGCAAACATTTTTCTGGGGCTTTACATCTAGGATCCAAAAACATGTTATACTTGGATTATTTGTGAACCCATTGACGATAAAAATGTTTTAATCACATTAAATTAGTAAATGGATTTCTTAAAGACTTAAGTTCTGTTTACTCATATTATTAAAGAGAATTGGCCGTTCTTTGGATAATTGCGCCATGTTGACTTGTTGACTGTCTGTCTGTCTGCGCGTGTTTACTTTCAGCACGGTCCAAACGCCTCGACAGATTAATAGATGTATCTATAGGCGTATCGTTGACCATCGGCAAGTGCACAGTTTATTATTTTTGGATCGGACAGTCGACCTCGGCATGATTTGCGCATGTGTTTGTTGCTCGCCTGATATATTTGACATTGACATTTACCACCTTTGGTCCAGATATAAATTGTTAAAGACAAAAGAGATATAAATCATGAAATTCCTCTATTATTTGCAAAAGTTGTTTATCTGCTTACCTGTCTTGTGAGTTAAAACCGTTACGCTAATCTATTATTTCCCCACCTTATTATCGTATATCCTTATCGGATAATTAGTATGTGTCGAAGTTGACCTTTCATCTCTACCCCTTCGGGATTAGATGGGATACCCATTGGGTACACATTATTTTTGTACTCATACTACACTTGGTGTGCATGTTGTTGCATAGGTAAGTGTAACTCTAGTGGCCTACTGAGCATAGTAGTATGGATGATTTTGGGAGTAGGTGAGCTGCATTATTTGAGACGGCCGCAACTAGAGTAGTCCCTTCCAGTGTACTGTATTTACTTTCCACCTATTGTATTCCGGAGGGATGTTGTATTTTATTTCTCTCATTTGTAGATGCTCATGCACTTGTGACACCAGGTTCTACGATGGTTTGAAGTAATGAATTAACTATTTAAATTTGATTTGAGACTTTATTCTTTAAAATTTCTAAATAAATAAGAAAAATCCTAGATTTTAAAAGTGTTAAAAATGGGATTTTGATTAAGTACTTTGGTTGGCTTGCCTGACAGCAGTGTCCGGCACCACCACGACCCTTAGTGGATATTGGGTCGTGACAACATGGTATCTGAGCTCTAGGTTCATGTCGGTCTAACGAGTCATGAGCAAGTCTAGTAGAGTTTCGCAGATCGGTATTCGAACGTCTGTACTTATCTTCGGGAGGCTACATGGCTATTAGGATTACTTCCCTTCTTGATTTCCTTATCGTGCGATTTGATTCCTCTAAGGCTTATGCCTTTGTTTCCTTCCTACTCAACCTTATGCGATGCGAAATGCTTGTTATAAATCAAGAATTGAAGAATTGTAATGGCACTACAGATGTGGTTCAGGATGTTTCTCCTGGTGTAGTTGATTGGATTATTATCGTCGCCCTATTGAAGGATATCTTATCGTTTTGGATCGGTAGCGGTACTTCTGGGAGCCTTGAGGTTGGGAACTGGTTGGCATTATGCTTATTAATGATTTCCCGCGGTATTGATACGATGTTAGGATGTTTGTCTACGTGTGGAGGCAGTGAATGACTTGAAGGAAGGTTTACTCAGTTCGTGATCTAGAGATTCGGTACTTTATTCCCGATAGGAGAAAAGGAAATCAGGCTGAGGATGTTCAGATTGGGATGATGATAATTGGTGTTTTCAAGTGTGATGGAGTCTCCTTCGGTGGCGTGGTATCGTCGTCCTTGATTGAATGTGTTAAGTGGGCGGTGTGATGTTTTCTTCAAAAATTAGCCTTTGGTACAGAATATTGCGGGTCAGTAATGAATAAGCGACAGTCAAAGAATCGCAGAATGCGTGTTTAAGGATGGAATCGGTGTTCTTGGTGTGATGGCTCGGGAAAGATGATCTTCAGAAAGGTTTAGAGTTAGTAGCGACTTATGGGTTTGAGTGCTATGAAGATAGATTTTATTTGAGGCAACAACTAAGTAGCAGAGTATGAGGAAGGACTTGTGGGAAGTGTCAGGCGGTGCTTAAAACTTCTAGAAGTCCATATATAAGAAGCACATGTCGATTGGTTGATTAAAGAATCGAGTTTGCCCGAAGTGGGAGAGTGGCGGATGTTGCATATAGGCTTGGTAGTAGGATAACTATGCGCCTTAAAGAGAATTTGGATTGATTTGGGAATCTTAGTGATTGGTGATTGGGGAATACATGTCTAATTTGATGTATGTGTCATTATGCCGTAAGAGATTTGATATAGTGAAAAAGAGCTTCTTTGAATGAAGAAGGATGCAGCATAACGCTGAATCTGGAAGGTGGATCCCGCATATTGATTGAAGTCCACGAGGGATGAATAGACTGGAGAAGCAGGAGAGTGAGCTCGGACCTAGGATGGGTTATTGGAGTCATAATGACTGTACCCCGTGCAGCAGCGTTAAAGGATGTCGGGAAGTGGTTTCTATAGGTGGGTTATTCCTTATGATCAGGTTAGCAGTTGCGTGGTTGGCGAAGCTTCTGCGAGGAATTCCATCGGTTGCTCGACAAGGAGATTGATCGTGCGAATGTGGTAAAGGATTTCAAGAATTTAGGAGGTAGATTGCGTAAGGTGATGGCAGTAGGAGATAAAGAATTTGGGTGAATTCAAGAGTTGTGCGATAGTGGCTTTGAGCTAGGTGGGAGAGTCCCACCGCTTACGATTGGGTTGCATGGTTAGCTATTTGCGTGAGTTTTGGTTATTATCTTATTGATGGGTTATCTCAGCTGTGAGAAAAGAACAAAAATGGTAATTTTAGCAGATGAATTGTTGAATGCATGTTATGGTTGGACTTGTCGGCTCATATTCAGACTTGAGAAATGATTCAAGATTTATGCCTTGTTTAGATGCAGGCTCCAGAGGAAGTTAGTCTACAGGGTGCTTCGTCGAGAGGGTATCCATGTGTTATAACTAGTGAAGTTGGTTATATTCGGGACCAAGTTAGAGCGGGTGGCTCTCAATAACGGTCCTAGTGGATTCAAAAAGAGGTAAAGTGAGGTGCTTAATCATTTTGAGCTTATCGGTATGGTTGAGAAATTAGCTCTTGCAGCAACTTATGAGAAAAGGTACGACATGATCTATGATATTCTGACTTGCGGGTAGCATTTGGAAGGAAGTAGATTGATTTCCCATGGTTGACTTGGCATATTGGTGGTAGTGATCATTTCATTCACAGTGATCAAGTCATGCACGTGATTTGTGACGGTACGTGTGAGACCTGTCGGCCATCGTGATTGATGTTATTCAGAAGCATTTTTCTGTTATGGCCTATTATGTTTAGGCGGATCCCCGAAGGGTTATGGTGGCTTGGACACTACCGAGAGATTGCATATTCTATGGTTATGAGAATTCGCCTGTGTGTTGATATAGTTCTCATGAAGTGAGTTAAATGAAAAGTTTTATACGATGAAAAGTCAATCTATTAGTGGTTCCGGAGTTATGATGAAAAATCGTGTTTTACCATATATCGTCACGTTGGGTGCAGTGAGTGGTATGGAATTTGAAGTAAGGATCAATGTTGCAGTTTGGTAATGACTATGATGTCATGAGCTCAGACAAGCAGGAAAAGAAATTCGACGTTTCAAGTAGGTTGATATTATCTTTAGCGTCACCTGAGATTGGTATTTATAAAAAGGGGCTATACCTCCTGGTTAAGGATTCGTGATCGCTTATCATCATCAGTGTGACCGATGGTTTGGGGTGTTCAGACCCGTTAATTATTTCGGAAGGTTATGGAGCGTGTCCCATAGGAAAATTGTATAAGTGTGACATGTAGTCACTTGATCGATTATAGATTTATGCCAAGTATGAGGGTTGTGGTAATACAATTGATTTGAGAATTTATGCCTCAAGGGCACTCTGTCTATTGGGTCATGGACTGTGGAGGTTCGCTCCGGCTATGAGGGTTGTTCTTATTTGTTATGAGAAAAAGGGAGTTATTATGGACCTTTGAAAGGTTATTGGCCTAGTTTGGCATGATCAAGATCGACTTGAGGTCGGTGGATGGATTTAAATGTGAAAGTGGGCCTTAGGTTAGGCCGATAGTGTTCATTTCAACAATGTGCTCCTTATGGGAGAGTAATTGGGGCATTTTCTATCGTCAGCTAATTCATGCAACGATATATTGTGCCGTATGAGTTGTGGACGGCTTGGTAATTTCATATGTGTTGAGGTTTCGCTCCGCGGTGATGTCATATGAGTAGGATGGATCTTGAGATTTAGATCATGTACCGTACCTCAGTTGTGCTTGAGTTTTGTAGCCTATTGCGCTATATGTGTCCTCAGGGATGGTATTATATAACTTAGCATGTTTATGACCGATATTCGGTATTTTGATGTGATGAGTTATTTAGCTCAATGCATATCTTCTTATGTGAGCCTATATGTGGATCGGGTGGCACGTTGCCATGGGCATGTTATTTGGATCGGGTTGCGCATCGCAACAGTGTGATGTTCAGTACAGTTCCCCATATTTGCTTTTATGTGTTCTGTTTCTCTGTTTTTGAGGAAAGTCCATGTTAGTGTGCGAGTTGAGTAGTTCCTTCTAGAGTTCGCCTTCTTTTTGTATCGCGTTCGAATTGGTAGCCTACTGGCACATTGTGGCATCATATGAGACTTTTGATCATGTCTGGGATGGCTTATTACCTGAGCAGTTCCTACTGGGTGAGACAAGATTATTGGACTTAGGATCAGTATAATCTGATTATATGAAGTATATTAAAGCGCAAAGATCATTCTTTGGTTCAGTATGAGGTAATGGTTCTTGTCAAAAGTATAGACTCAATGATTTGTTGACTCGACAGCTGGTTATAAATTTTTGCACATTTCTTCCGTCGTATCGGTGGTGTAAAATCTAGAGCAAGACCTATGTAGGTCATGATGTGCACTGAGAGCATCAGATTTGTCGAATTTTGACTATTATGTTTAAAGAATGTATTGGGCCCCTATGAGTAAAGTGATACAAAGTGTGAATTCAGCAAGTTACGCAGTCATGTTTGCATACATCATGTAGTGATGGATAAGGTGATCGAATGTTAGAAACTAGCTTGACAGGAAATTCCGGATGTTTGAATTGGGCCTTAAGGCTTATTTGCTCGAATAAAAGAGTGTATCTGCAGAAATATCAAGTTAATGTGCTCAACTGAGTCGTAGAAGCCCGAGGAAGTGCATGAGCTGTTAAATAAGTTATTCAGACTACTCTCTAGTGTAGTTCTCAGCACATTCGAGGACAAACGTATGTTTAAGTGGGAGAGAATGTAACGACCCGGCAGGTTGTTTTGAGCTTTAGCACGTCGTTCAGCAGTCAAAGGCCGTGAGCAGCTTCATTTCAGGTATTATGACTTGTGCGTGCGGTCAGAACTAAAATTCAGAAAGATCGGAGTTGAATTTAAATGAAAATTCTCATTTCAGAAGCCTTAAGTTGGAGAAATGAACTAGGATTGGAATTTTGAGTAAATGACCTCGGAATCGGGATCTGAAGGTTCCAGCAGGTTCGTATGATGATTTTGGACTTGGGAGTATGCCCGGGTCGGGTTTTGGATGACCCGGGATCATTTTGATGCCTATTGTGGAAGATAGCATTTTTGGAAGATATTTCATAAATATAACTTGAAGTGCGTTTTAGCTTTATCGGTGTCCCTTTGGGATTCTGAGACAAAGAGTAGCTCCGTATGGTGATTATGGAGTTGGGAGCGCGATCAGAAGTGAATTCGGAGGTCTGTAGGTCATTTTGAAGCCATTTGGCTAAAGATAGAAATTTGAAGGTTTTTGAGAAGTTTGACTAGAAGTGGACTTTTTGAAATCGGGTCGGAATCCAATTCCGAAAGTTGGGGTAGGTCCGTTATGTCAAGTATGACTGTGTGCAAAATTTGAAGTCAATCGGACGTGATTTTATAGGTTTCGGCATCGAAAGTCGAAGTTGGAAATCTTAAAGTTCATTAAGCTTGGATTGGAAGTCGATTCATGTTTTAGCATTGTTTTGATGTGATTTGAGGACTCGAGAAAGTTCGTAATGTGTTTCAGGACTGGTTGGTATGATTGGGTGGGGTCCCAGGGGGCCTCTGGTGGATTCCGGTTGGTTAACGGATCGAAATTAGGATTTTTGGAAAAGCTGAGTTGCTGGTTGCTGGTTGCTGGTATTTTCACTTCTGCGGAAATGGGACCGCAGAAGCGGCCCCGCAGAAGTGCATTTGCTCTGGGGCTCGAGGACCACGGATGCAGTCAAAGTTCCGCATAAGCGGCACGCATCTGCGGAAGGGGCGTCACAGAAGGGGAAAAAAGGCAGCCCAGGGTGGACCGCAGAAGAGGCACTAGGGTCGCACCTGCGGAACCGCAAAAGAGGTCAATGGACCGTAAGTGCGGAAATCGCTGGGCAAAATGTTTTAAAAGCAGGGTTGAGTTCATTCCACTCATTTTCTTCACTTCTTTGGGCGATTTTGGAGGGCTTCAGGGAGGGATTTCATCATCAATGTTAAGGTAAGCTATTCCTAATCACTTCCAAGTTAAATACAAGATTATATCATGGAATTAGACATGAAAAATGTGGGAAAATTGAGATCTTTGGAAGAAAACCTAGAACTTGATAATATATTTTTACCACGAATTTGAGTAAGGAATTAGGAGTAAATTATATATTTAAGCTAGTGAAGCTATGGGTAGAGCATATCTTCGAGAAATTTCGGATTCCGGGCACGTGGGCTTGAGGGAATTTTTGTCAACTTTTTGTTCGGGATTAGGAATGGTTATAAATTGGGATGTAAAGAATAATTGAACATATATTAATGGATTTGTATGATCGTTGGCTAGTTTTGGAGCATGGTGCATTGGTTCAAGTCTTCGAAAGAAGGTAGAATGCCAATATTTCATCTTCGGAGCAAGGTGAGTCTCCTTTGTAATCTTGTGAGAGGGAATTTACCCCATATGTAAGTTAAATTGGTTATCTGCTCCTATTTGTGGGGGCTACGTATGCACGAAGTTACGAGAGTCCGTGCGTAGATACTACTATGCTATTGTCTAGGTAGTATAGGATCCAAAAGCATGGTATACTTGGATTATTTGTGAGCCCATTGATGGCTTGAAATGCTTTAATCACATTAAATTAATAAATAGATTTCTAAAAGACTTAAGCTCTGTTTTCTAAAATTATTAAAGAGAATTGGCCTTTCTTTGGATAATCGCTCCATGTCGACTTCTTGTTTGACTGTCTGTTAGCGTGTGTTTACTTTTGGAACGGGCCGAACGTCTCAGCAGATTAATAGATGCATCTATAGGCGCGCCGTCGACCTCAGCAAGTGCAGTTTATTTCTGTTGGAGCAGGCAGTCGACCTCGTGATGATTTACGCATCTGTTTGTTGCTCTCGTGATATATTTGATATTGACATTTGCCCCCTTTGGGCCAGATTTAAATTGCTAAAGATAAAAGAGATATAAATCATGAAATTCCTCAATTATTTGCAAAAGTTGCTTATATGCTTCCCCGTCTTTTGAGTTAAAACTGTTACGTGAATCCATGATTTCCCCACCTTATTATCGTATATCCTTATCGGACCATTAGTAAGTGTCGAAGTTGACCTTCTCGTCTCTACCCCTTCGGGATTAGGTGGGATAATCATTGGGTACACGTTGTTTTTGTACTCATACTATATTTGCTGTGCATTTTGTTGCACAGGTAATTGTAACTCCAGCTGAGTATAGCAGTACAAATGATTCTGGGAGTAGGTGAGCTGCATCATTCGAGACGAGCGCAACTAGAGCAGTCCCTACCAGAGTACTGTATTTACTTTCCGCCCACTGTATTCCGGACGAATGTTGTATTTTATTTCTCTCATCAGTGGATGCTCATGCACTTGTGATACCGGGTTCTGGGATGGTTTGAAGTAATGAATTAATTGGTTAACATTTAAATTTGATTTGAGAATTTATTCTTCAAAATTTCTAAATATGGAAGAAAAATCCTAGATTTTTAAGTGTTAAAAACAAGATTTTGATTAAGTACATTGGTTGGCTTGCCTGACAGCGGTGTCCGGCGCCACCACGAACCTTAGTGGATTTTCTTTCGTGATACCAACCCCCGTCGAGCTCAAAAAGCCAGCACTTCAAGTATGTTCAAAAAAAAGAAGAAAGAGAAGGTACAAAATGAACACAAAACAAACGACGAAAAAGAGAATTCATTTATCCACCAAGATGAGAATGCGGGTCATCCCCGCTTACACCCGGCCAGGGCCGGTCAACAAAATAAAACAAAGAAAAACAACAAGAAACACACGAATGCCAACCGACGAATGGAACAAAGAAAAAACCAAGAACAAATTCTTTTTTCACCCGGCACCATCCTTGCCATCGCTCGTACCATTATTAGCCTCGGGTGTCGCCACATCATAACTACAAGTAGCACAGTCCTCAAGATCTTTATGACGTGCCTCCTCAAAAGCCGCCTCGGTCACAATACTTGTCTCTTATGAATTCTTGAAGATATCACATTGAGCTTCAGCGTAGACCCAAAGTTCATGGGCCTGGTTGGGAACAACAGTGTGAGATGGCCCATCTCGGTCCTACAGTCATTGGTTATCCTCCTCTCCAATGCTGCAATCCGATCCGACAGAACTTGTGCCTCCCGATCAAAGACATTAATCCGCTCCTCGAGCCCCTCTTCCCTAAGGGCCGTAGTAGCCCTCTCTATCTCTCGTGCAGATTCATGCATGCAGATCGCCTCCTCCATTGCCCTGGCCTTCGTCTAGGCATCCCTTTCCCGGAGTTTCAAAGCAGCAATCTCTCCCTCTAGTATCGTCAACTTCCCACTCCACTCTGCAGCCATCTCCACCGCTTTAACCTGGTTTTGCTCCGCCTCCAATTCCATCTCCCTCAACTTACCCTGCAAGTGCGCACATTCAGCAGAAATCCCCTTTCTCACCTCGAGCTCTTCATACTTTAAACGAATTTTCTCCTCAACTCGCTTTTGCTACCAAGCGCCTGCAGCAGCTGTTGGGCCCGCTTTTCCAGCTCCCCGCCCAGAGCTCGGTTACAAGGATCGTTCCTCAATTGCTCGTTCAGCTCTCGGCACCTGTCACGATAACGGCGGTATTTTTCTAGCATCAACAGGAAGATCCTCGAACGTACATTGGCTCTGCGGATGCTTTCCACCTCTAGTAGGTAAGTCTGCAAAACAAATAGAGCAATTAAAGCTAAAGCCCAAGCTAAGACAAGGAAGAAACAAACAGGTGTCATACTATGTACCCTTAGGCCCATCATGGCCACTTCATTCATCACCTCAATATCAGAAACACGACTCAGAGACATGCTCTCGGCCTCCAAATACAACAGCTTAAATTGTGACGCCAAGCTACTTCCTTGGGTCAGCAGGTTCAAATGTGAAGAAAATTCAATAAAACGAGACGGCCCCCTTGCGCGAACCATAGAGTTGGTAATGCCGTCCTCAAATATACGGACGTCGTCGGGGTCCAAATCAGACTCAAACTCGTCTTCCACCACATTCTTTCCCCTATCCACCACCGATGGTATAGAGCCACCCGTCATGGTCGACGAAGGTGTGTTCGAGGTTACGATGACAACATCTATAGATATACCCTCCACGTCAGCAGCGGGAACTTCTGACCAGTTCTCCAAAATAGCAACATTCTCATGGCTCAAACTGACGGGGCAACTCAAGCTAATTGTTCCGCCTCAATAGTAGATTCCACAACCACACAACACTCCGAGTCCACCAGGGGAGAATCCAACTTGATCACCATTGGAGGAGCCACCACAAATGCCACAATTCACCTTTTCGATGGCCCTTCTTCTTCTCCGGTTGGTGGCGAGTCAGTCTGAGGGCGGGAGGCCCCAGACGGACCCACGTCCCGAGACATAGTCCGTGTTAGAGAGGTGGCCACTGACGATTCAACCGTCTCTCCTTCAATACCGGATGAGGCGCAGGCGCTGCAGTAAGTCGAGCGGATGCAGCCGGTCGACGAAAAGCTAACTGAGGAGCTCTGATGCAACGAGTTCTCCCCACCCACAACAAACAAACATTCATTGAATAAAATGCAAACAAAGCGAAACAGAAAGGAAGTAGGGTCGATATTTTACATGTCAGGGGGCCTGTATCCATGTCTCTCCCAAAAAGTCGACCATGTGCGAATCCCTACAGTATGGGGAAGCACGACCTCTACCCATTCTCGGATCCACTCCAAAGGAGACGGCGGCAGTTTTTCAGCTACAAAAACATTAACATAAATCAACAATTACAAACACGAGGCGTAAAGAAGGTCGAAACAAGGCATTTTTCCAGTCAAGGACGAGGACTTACGTGCAAAGTTCCAAACTTCTTGGAACCTGGTCAGGTCCGCCACAAAATGCTCAGTACAAATATAGACAAATGTCAAAGAAGCGACGGTTGGTCCTGTCGTACATCTTGACCACCAAGACCCTCGACCCTCGAGAATGCGCATGGATCATGGTACCGCAGATTTTGAGGAGAAATGAGGCTGAGCACGTGCCTCAGAGTGACCTCCCTACCGGCTAGCTCCGCATTCTTGATAAACATGAGAAACATCTTATAGAGATAAGGGAAAAGTTGGGCCGGTTGCAGCTTATAGTAATGGCAAAAGTCGACCACAAGCATTGGGAGCGGGAGTGTGTACCCCACTAGGAAGGGATAAGCATAGAACGAACAATGCCCTCGATGGTCGATATGAACCCTATCCTCCCTCTTCGCAGTGGCGATCTCGACGTAGCGTGGACTACCCCACTGGTCTCGCATCTGTGTTGTCCCAACTTCCCCCATCAGAGGAGCAATATCCACCTGCTCTATGCCGTCTAGTGCGCCAGTCCACCACCGACTTTCCAGGATGAGACGGAATTTCATCGACTGAAGGAACTTCTTCGCATTCCATTAGCTCTGAGTCATCAGTTACCTGAGCAGGATCCTTAATAACAAGAGGATTAGCTTGAAGATTGTCACGAGAAGAAGTTACTGCCATTGTTGACTCACAAGCAAAAGAAAGAAGAGCCTTTGGGAAATGAGAGAATCAAAGAATTATAGCGATCAAAGAAGGAGTGAAAAATGAGATTTAGCAGGAGGAAAGGTTTCTCCGAATTTCTCTCAAATAAACGATGAATGTGCGAAAGGCAAATGACAAATCCTTTTTCTTTATAAGAAACAAATTCGGCCATACATAACTGGACATGAAATAATTCGGTTTCACAGAAATGTGCGCCATTATGATCGACTACATGAAATGGCGCTTCACTTACCAATCGATATTTCAGTTCCAAAACAGTTGTAATGATACGTAAACGGCAAAAAGATGCCTCCGGGCAGTTTTGGAATTCCCAACATCATTAATGAATGAGAAGTGAGTCCAACTCCTCCTGATTACGCCACATAATCTGTCCGCCGAGGTCGGTAGGATACGACCTTGACCGGCGGAGGGACTAACTGTATTGGTAAAAATCTGACCATGCGACTGCCATGGGCCCAACCTCTTCTTAATCAACTCACAGCCAATGGTCAATGAAATCGACTTTTAACTCGTTACTACTATTCTTTAGATGAGCAATGGGGTTATGGCCCCTCGACAAAGAAAGATCATCTCACCAAGCTGCGACAATTCATGACCAGCTCATGGAACTTGAAGCTATAAATACCAAGAAAGAGAACCCCCAAGGGGCTGCTTCTTCTACGTTACTCTGAATAGATAAAAATAGAGGAGTAAGCTCCATAAATAGGGCGATAAACAATACAGTTGTAAGATCCTAAACCTCTTTAAGAAGTGGCAGGCCATGCCACTACGATTAATGAAGTTATAAATATACCATCCCCCACTTGATTAGTCTCACGTTTCGATTTTATCTTCCGATTTAGTGATTAATTATGATTGGCTATGATTTATCCTTGATTTGTTTCGATTGTTTTGCTCAGAAAGTATTCGATAACTTTTCAATCAAACAAGTATGGTGTAAGCATGTAATTTTTGCCCTACATGAAGATAACTCCAAAAAATATATATAAATAATTTTTATCGATGTTTAGGAGTTTTTCTTTATTTAGTCGCTTTTTACGCATTTTTAATATTTTTAAATCATGAAAATACAAAAAAATATTGCATTTACAATTATGACTTAATTTTACATACCTTTAGATCAATTAGCAATTAGGGTTTTAAAAAAATACAAAAATTACAAAAAAATTGATTTTAGCTTTGAATTTTGTTTAGTTTCCCTTAAATTAGTTTAATTAGTTATGTTGAATATTAATTAGATATTAATATAATTTGGTAGGTTGATCTAATTTTTTGTAGAGTTTAATTTAGATTATGTTATAAATACACTTCTATTTAAGGTGAATGTCTTTAATTAGAGAGATTCTAGAGTTCTATTCTTGGTAGCTAAATCATCCTCCTCCCTATAAATAGAGGTGCCTTCTACCATCGTAAATCACTCCTAACATTCTCTAAGTATCAATAAGAAGAACTCTCTCTACTCTTCTCTCTATTGCTCTTGTTCTTGCATTATTGTTCTTGTCTTTTATATTATTTCATAACACGTTATCAGCACGAGACTCTACCATCTCAAGAACCATTGTCGAAAAATCTAAGGTATTTCCCTCTTCCTAATTTAATTTTCGATTATGTCTGACATTACGAAAAGAAAGTTCGTTGCCCTTGAAATTTCGGGCAAGAACTATATGACATGGGTGTTGGATGCTGAAATCCACTTAGATGCTATGGGTCTCGGAGACACCATCAAAGATAGAGAAAAAGCATCCACCCAAGAATGTGCGAAGGCCTTGATTTTCTTGCGCCATCACCTTGATAAAGGTTTGAAGATTGAATATCTCACCGTCAAGGATCCACTCATCTTGTGGAACGGCTTAAAGGAGAGATATGACAACCTGAAGTTGGTCACTCTGCCACAAGCACGATATGATTGGGCTCATCTGAGGCTCCAGAACTTTAAGTCCGTTTCTGAATATAATTCTGCAATGTTCAGAATTACTTCTAAATTGAAGCTATGCGGGGATAATATCTCCGATTATGATATGCTTGAGAAAACGTTTACAACGTTTCATGCCTCCAATATAGTACTGCAACAACAGTACAGAGAGAAAGGCTTTACAAAGTACTCTGAACTGATTTCTCTTCTACTAATGGCTGAGCGAAATAATGACCTGCTCATGAGAAATCATGAAAATCGACCCACTGGGTCTACACCACTGCCTGAAGCAGATAAGGTGCACTCTCATTATGCCAAACATGAAAAGGGCCATGGTCATGGTCGTAAACGGGGTCATAGCCAGGGACGTGGACAAGGAAGAAATTCCAATGAAGTCCGTCAACCCCCAAGGAGAGATAACCGCCGAAAGCAGAAACGGGGTCATGAAGATCCTAAGGCAAATCGTTCAGAAACTATATGTTATCGTTGCGGTGGGAAAGGGCACTGGTCAAAGACTTGCCGTATACCAAGACACTTGGTTGACCTTTATCAAGAATCTCGAAAGAGAAAAGGCCCTGAAACAAATTTTGTTTATGACGACAATGAGGACATCACCCACCTGGATGTGGCAGACTTCTTTGAGCAACCCGAGGGGAAAATAGACCACCTAATCGGTGATGGGTCCGTGATGAAAGAAGATGGAGTTATTTGATTTTGTTCTACTTATTTGTATTAGTTAGTGAATAAACTAATAGTCATTAGTATTAGCTCGTATTAGTTAGTTCATGATGCAATGTTAGCAGTAGTTCTTTAGAATATCTTCAATATGCTCAAATATCAATAAAATTTTATTTTCCAGTAGGGGTAATCGACTAGCCTGAAAAACTAGTCGATTATCTACTATTTTCGCATTAAAGCTGAAAAATAATTGATCAACAATCGATTGTCTTTGTCTAACAATCGATTGTCGTTAAGACAGTGTAATCTGGAATTTTTCAAAAATCATCAACAATCGATTGTCGTTAAGACAGTGTAATCTGGAACTTTTCAAAAATCATCCACAATCGATTGTCTATGCATAACAATCGATTGTCTTAAAACAGTGTGTTCTGGAATTTTTCAAAATAGCCAACAATCGATTGTCTATACTTAACAATCGATTGTCTTAAAACAGTGTGCTCTGGAATTTTTCAAAATAGCCAACAATCGATTGTCTATACTTAACAATCGATTGTCTTAAAACAGTGTGCTCTGGAATTTTTCAAAATAGCCAACAATCGATTGTCTATGCATAACAATCGATTGTCTTAAGACAGTGTGATCTGAAGTTTTTCAAAATAGCAAATAATCGATTGTGTGTGTTTAACAATGGATTGTCAATGTTCAACAATCGATTGTTTGTGTTTAACAATCGATTGTTTGAAGAAAATGTTTAAACTGAAATTTTCAAACTGCAAAATAATCAATTATGGATAACATATCTGATTTTGTTAGTCAACTGTTAGCAGCAGATTTTGAAAATATTATGTGACACAAACGAATTGAACTTGTTTATTCTTATGTTCGTGTATCTCTTTTGTATGTCAAACTATGGGATAGCAAATATGGATATCTCACAAAGCGAACTTGGATCAAAGTCCAACTGTAAAAGTATTTGCCTAGTTGATTCATGTACTACACATACAATACTCAAAGAAAGGAAATATTTCTCTCAACTATATATGTGTAAGGCAAACGTTACTACAATCTCTGGAAGTAGTAAATTGATTGAAGGCTCCGGAAGAGCAATTGTAACTCTGCCCAAAGGCACGACGTTAATCATAGAGAATGCAATGTTCTCCTCCAAGTCTAAGAGAAACTTGTTGAGTTTTAAAGATGTACGCCGGAATGGCTATCATATTGAGACAATGGATGAAGATAATCTTGAATATCTCGTCATCACAAAGAATGTCTCCGGCCAAAAGAGGGTTATTGAGAAATTCCCGTCTTTATCTTGTGGCCTGTATTGGACAAGAATTAGTGCAATTGAGGCACATTCAACAGTAAACCAAAGGGTTACTGATTCCAATACCTTTGTACTTTGGCATGATCGATTGGGACACCCAGGATCGGTCATGATGAGACGGATTATAGAAAGCTCATATGGGCATCCGTTAAAGAATTTCAAAATTCTTTCGAATAATGAATATCCTTGCACTCCGTGTTATCGAGGCAAGTTGATTATCAGGCCATCACCAACAAAGGTTGGGACTGAGTCACCCACGTTTCTGGAACGTATACAAGGGGACATTTGTGGACCTATTCACCCACCTAGTGGGTCGTTTAGGTATTTCATGGTCTTGATAGACGCATCCTGTAGATGGTCTCATGTGTGCCTGTTGTCATCACGCAACCTTGCGTTTGCGAAATTAATGGCACAAATAATTCGACTACGAGCACAATTTCCAGATAATCCAATCAAGTCCATTAGACTGGATAATGCTGCTGAGTTTACATCCCAAGCATTTAATGATTATTGCTTATCAATCGGGATAAAAGTTGAACATTCTGTAGCTCATGTTCACACTCAAAACGGTCTTGCAGAATCGTTAATTAAACGCCTGCAGTTGATTGCAAGGCCATTACTTATGAGAACGAGGCTGCCCACTTCGGTATGGGGTCACGCCATCTTACATGCAGCAATGCTAATTCGTCTCAGACCGACGAATTACCACAAGTATTCCCCGTTGCAATTGGTTTTGGGTCATGAACCCAATATATCCCATTTAAGAATTTTTGGATGCGCAGTATATGTGCCTATAGCACCGCCATCCCGCACCAAAATGGGTCCGCGAAGAAGGTTAGGAATATATGTTGAGTTTGAATCGCCCTCCATCATTCGCTACCTCGAAACATTGACAGGCGACTTGTTTACTGCACGATTTGCAGACTGTCAATTTGATGAGACACTTTTCCTAAAATTAGGGGGAGAAGTTGGTGAAACCAAACGGGAAATTTTGTGGAAAAATGCATCATTATCTCATCTTGATCCACATACCTCTATTTGTGAAAGAGAGGTACAAAAGATTATCCATTTGCAAAGAATAGCAAACCAAATGCCTGACGCATTTACGGACTTGAAGAGGATAACGAAATCCCACATTCCCGCGGAAAATGTTCCAATCCGTATTGATGTCCCTGTTGGACAATCATCTAGTGTCATATCCAATGAGTCAAATGCACGCCTGAAGCGTGGCAGACCATTAGGTTCCAAAGATCGAAATCCTAGAAAGAGGAAAAAGAACGATCAAAATGACACCACGAAAGAATCTCATGATCTAACAAATTCTGAGATTCATGAAGAATCCATTGAGCCCGAGACTCTGGAAAATACGGAACTATCCCTAAATCCAATTAATATTGAGGCAAATATTAATCGAGTGGATATTGTGGTGGATAATGCCTTTGCTTATAATGTAGCATCTAGCATTATGCAAGAATGTGAGGATCTCGAACCTCAATCTGTTGAAGAATGTCGAAAAAGACAGGATTGGCCAAAGTGGCAAGAAGCAATTCAATCAGAATTGAGTTCGCTGGCAAAACGTGAAGTTTTTGGCCCTATAGTTGAAACACCTAATGGTGTTAAGCCTGTCGGCTATAAATGGGTTTTTGTACGCAAAGAAATGAGAAAAACGAGGTACAAAGATATAAGGCACGCCTTGTTGCACAAGGTTTTTCTCAAAGGACTGGTGTCGATTATGAAGAGACATATTCGCCTGTAATGGATGCGATAACCTTTCGTTATCTCATAAGTTTTGCTGTCCATGAAAAGCTTGACATGCACTTAATGGATGTAGTTACTGCCTATCTTTATGGCTCACTTGATAATGAGATATACATGAAAATTCCCGATGGACTCAAGATGCCAAACGCGCATAATTCAAAATCTCGGGAAATGTTCTCAATTAAATTGCAAAGATCCTTGTATGGTTTAAAGCAATCTGGACGAATGTGGTATAATCGTCTTAGTGAGTACTTGTTAAAAGAAGGCTATATAAATGACGCCATTTGCCCGTGTGTTTTTATAAAGAAAACAACATCGGAATTTGTTGTACTTGCCGTATATGTCGATGACATAAACCTTCTTGGAACCCCTAAAGAACTCCAAAAGGCAATTGATTATCTAAAGGATGAATTCGAGATGAAAGATCTCGGAAAGACTAAACTATGTCTTGGTTTGCAAATTGAATATTTGGCAAACGGAATTTTTGTTCATCAATCTACCTATACAGAAAAGGTACTGAAACGGTTTTACATGGATGAAGCACATCCTTTAAGTACACCGATGGTTGTTCGATCACTTGATGTGAACAAAGATCCATTCCGACCACAAGAAAGGAATGAAGAGCTACTTGGTCCTGAAGTACCATATCTTAGCGCAATTGGCGCACTAATGTATCTTGCAAATACTACAAGACCTGACATATCCTTTTCAGTTAATGTCTTAGCAAGATTTAGCTCGGCTCCTACGAGGAGACATTGGAATGGGAAGAATTGCAGCCCGGATCTTGTTGGTTATGCTGATGCTGGATATTTGTCCGACCCACACAAGGCTCGATCTCAAACGGGTTATGTGTTTACCTGTGGAGAAACCGCCATATCTTGGCGATCGACTAAGCAATCAATTGTGGCTACTTCATCTAATCATGCCGAGATAATTGCTATTCATGAAGCAAGTCGGGAGTGTGTGTGGTTAAGGTCTATAATACATCATATCCAAGAAAAATGTGGTTTGAAGTGTGATAAACTACCCACAACTTTGTATGAAGACAATGCAGCATGTATAGCTCAATTGAAGGGAGGATTCATAAAAGGAGATAGAACGAAGCATATTTCACCAAAGTTATTCTTCACACATGATCTTCAAAAGAATGGTGATATCAATGTTCAACAGATTCGTTCAAGCGACAATATGGCTGATTTGTTCACAAAATCTCTACCAAAGTCAACCTTCAAGAAGCTAGTTCACAAGATCGGGATGCGAAGACTTAAGGACATAAATTGATGTTCTTATCAGGGGGAGTTAATGCGCGTTGCACTCTTTTTCCCTTACAAGGTTTTGTCCCACCGGATTTTCCTTGCGAGGTTTTTAACGAGGCAACCAATAGGCGCATATTCAAACACGTGTACTCTTTTTCCTTACTTTAATTTTTCCCATTGGGTTTTGTTTTAAGGTTTTAACGAGGCACATCATTGAATAGACATTCAAGGGGGAGTGTTATAAATACACTTCTATTTAAGGTGAATGTCTTTAATTAGAGAGATTCTAGAGTTCTATTCTTGGTAGCTAAATCATCCTCCTCCCTATAAATAGAGGTGCCCTCTACCATTGTAAATCACTCCTAACATTCTCTAAGTATCAATAAGAAGAACTCTCTCTACTCTTCTCTCTATTGCTCTTGTTCTTGCATTATTGTTCTTGTCTTTTATATTATTTCATAAAAGATTAATAGTTTTAATTTGTAGAGAATAAGAAAGGAAAGTTGAAAAAAAGTGAGTCTTTAAATAAAATGCTTAAATTTGGGCTAGCCCAAATCAAAGTCAGCTCGCAAACTAAACTAACCAAAATTCATCACCCCAGCCCAAGAAAACAGATCAAACCCATGACCCAACATATTTTTCTCTTTTAACCCATCAGACCCCTCACATGTTAGGAACATGCAAAAAGGTGACCCCTTCCCATTTTTGGGGATTCTTCAAATATATCCCCTCTCTTTCTTCTCCATTCTGATCCCGGCTGACGGTGATAGATCTCCTCCCCTTCTCTGAAGAAAAATGGTGAGACCCAACGGACCTCTAGCTGAGCTTTTCCCCTCCTCCAAATTTTGACCTCACACGATACACACAAGAACACACACAAAAGGGGGGATTGATCCGCGACTTCTCAGAAGAGAACGGACAGAACGCTGGGGCTTCTTTCATTGAGGGACTCTCTGGTTGTTTTTTGAAAACTTTTCTTCTTCAATTTTCTTAGTCAATTTTTGTGTCGCCTGAAGTTCTAAAAATCAAAGAAGAAAAAATTAGTTCTATTCTTCTTCTCTAGTTTCAGTTATTGGTTGCAAAAATGGAGAGAGATCGAGGTGGGCACTTGATTTTCCGAGTCTTCATTTGAGGTCGCCGGCCGGCTTGAAACAGAACCGTGTCGTTTCAATTCTATTTTTGAAGTTGGTTCGAGACTGATTTCGTTTGCCGTTGAGTTTGTGGATTTCCGCTGCTGTTTGTTGCTTGAATGTTAACTGAACTTCACCTTCTGTTTCTAAGCCTTATTTGGGTTATCCGTTGTTGGTGATTCATCCCTAGTTTCGGCCTTCAGCTGGACCATTTCTGTTCCGTTTCCTCCTGAGCATTAGGTACACACCCAAACCCATTTGTACTCACTTTGATCTGTACAATTAATTACTTACATTATCTCTGAATCCGTGTATGAGTCCAGCCATTTAGATTCAAGTGTTTCATGTATTTTAAACTGATCTTGCCTCAAAATGCTTTGATTTGGATTTACACTTCCGGATTCCATGTGAATTAATGAAATCATGCTCATTATAGAATGATTTATTTGATAACAACAAAATTACAGTAATGGTATTTGGATGGTTCCAATATTCTATATGCACAATCAGTATGCACAGCTGTTTCCATGGGGTAATTGAAGCATCCACTTATGGTATTTTTAAAAAAAATCATAATTTGATGTACTAATTTAATTATATAATTCTAAAAATGATATAGTTTGAAGTTATCTTCCCTAGGTAATAACGTGCAAGAGTTGTATAGAAATAGTAAAGTCTTACATGGCATGGAAATTCGTTTGGTTTGGACAGTAGTTAATACCTGATTTCTTTAAAATTCATGCAATTAGATGTGTTGGATTGACTTGTAATCATGTATCATATTTTGTTTTAACCAACTGTAATTGATTGATTATATTATATATCTGATTGAAGATCGGTTTCGGATCAAATAGGAAGAACTAGAAGATTCCACTTCTGGAAAGCGTCTACACCTAATAGCTTAAGTCGTTGTTCTCATTTCCTCGCTGACCCATCATGCAAAAGGTACACCATTAGAGTGAGTGCGCTTTACATAAAGTAAAGGCTCTAAGCTATCTCAAATTTAGGAAAATAAACAACTCACGAACATCCGTAGTTCTTTTTTAGTTGAGTAAAACCTTTTAAAACGGAATTGAGGTGCGCCGCGCCAAATAGAACTACAAAATGCGGGGCCCTCAATAAAGGTTTAAAACATATTTAGAAAATCAGGAAGGGCCGTTTAGGGAATTTCACGACTCTCCCAAAAGATTACAACGTGTTAGACTCTATTAGATGCGACTTTAATAAATTACATTCCTATATACGGGTGGGCATTTTATGCGGCCAAAATCCAAATCCTAAAGCGTTGAATAGAGTATGCCTAGGATTGCGGGTTCATTTGATGCGGCGCAATCCGAAAACACGCTTTAAACGACGTTCACTTTCTCAAATAAATATTATGTTAAATAAAAGCGGTAAAAAGTAAAAATTGGCACATAGGCTCTTCATGTAATAAAATCAGATTTTAGCCATTCATAGCAATATAAGCGACCGTGCTAGAACCACGGGATCCGAGGGTGCCTAACACCTTCCCTCGGGTCAACAGAATTCCTTATTCAGAATTTCTGGTTCGCAGACTCCAATTCGGAAGTCGAAGTTTTCCTCGGTTCGGGACTCAAGATAAAACTGGTGACTTGGGACACCAAAAGCCAAACTTGTCCCAAGTGGCGACTCTGAATAAATAATCTTGATCTGAATAATGTCACTTTAAATGGAAAAACTCCCTTATATATTATCCTTCGGGGTAGGTGTGTAAAAAGGTGGTGTGACGTATGGTGCTTAAAAAATGAAGATATTGACGCATATATCTGCCAAATGAATCAAATTTAATTGAGAACCGATGTCTAATGTCATGACCCGCCACATCATCATACCACGTAGGTGCCACTTGGCACATATTTTTGACATATGGAATGGTTACGTAAGTTTGGGACTGATCTTGATGGAATATTCTAGAACTATGAAGAATTTCCTTGGAAATGTTCTAGATATTTATGCACTTGTAGGAAGGTTCTAGAGAAATATAGAGGTTTCCTTAGGAAGATCCTAGAACCCTGTAGAATTGTTAGGAAAGTCCATAAAAGATTCTAGCTATGTAAAATATTCTAGAGAAAGGACTTAGTTATAATTATGAAAGAACTTGTAGAACAATTATTATTTACATACTAGCCAATAAGTGATTAGTATAAATAGGGGCATTCATTTGTAATTCATCAACTAAGCAAACTATCAAGTTCTCTATTACAAAACCTTTCTTTAGCAATTCTCAAGAGTTCTAACAATTTTTAGCGATCTTGAGTGTAGTAAGGCTGACTTGGCATAGCAAGAACGTGAGCAAGTTGTGCAAGATCATGAGCGGGTTGTCAAGTACCGCACGTGTACTTAGTTAACAACTAAAGATGTGACAACGTGCTATCAGAGCAAAGGTTATGACTGAGGAATGTTAGAAAGAATACAAGAGATTGCTAGAGAGATGTTTTGTAAGGAGCCATGGCCGGAATTACCAAGGGCTTGGTACTTGCAGAAGTGATCAACGCGAAGGTCCCTAAGCGAAAGCAGTACGGTGGTGCACACGGGAGGTGGCAGACTTGCGGAAGCTAAGGGATTTCCGACGGAGGCCACAATTTGGGAGTATGTGCACGACTTCACAACCTTAATGATGGAAATCTCGTCACTGTCCGAGGAAGATTTCCTCTTCTACTTTATGGATGGGTTGAAAAATTGGGCAAAGCGGAAATTAAGAAGATATCAAGTAGCCAACGTGAACGGAGCCATCGGAGTAGCCTAGTCACTTGTTGACTTCAAGATGGAGCCTGCTAAGTCCAAAGAAGGCAACGCCGAGAGGGATGAGGGAGATCATGACGAGGACAACGAGAAATACATAGCCGAGGTATACAACGGTAATGGCAAGGGGCCATTCCTTAATGGATAGGGGTCCAGTAGAAACGGCAAAGGTCCGGGAAAATGGCAGGGAGTACGTGCCTATAGGAGGGTGCTACTTCTACAAAGGGTCACATCGGGGCAAGCAAATTCCCAGAGTTGGGAAGCTTGTAGCAATGACCGAAAAATATGCTCAAGCATATAATGGTGACATAGTTGAAGAGGATGGTGAGTTACAAAGTGATGGCATGCTATTAGACTCAGACGATGCACCAAGTAGAGGGTTCAAGTTTGCCAGTACAGCTGGACCACGGAGGGCAGCCAAATAGGGAGTAGAAGCATGAACTCGATGCTTGAGAAGTTGCTAGACTTGGTTGAGTCATGGGAAGATTTAGGCCAAGAGAAACGAGGGGCATCCGATGGGAGGCCATCATTGCTAGCCGTCCAAAGTACAAACGCGTAAGAAGAAAGGTAGACAATACCTTGTAAAATGGGAAAGAGAACCACTTCATAGGGTATCATGGCTAATGGACAAAGATCTCCGGGATGACAAGGCGAGGTGCACGCATATGTGGCGATGCTTTGTGCCGAGTGAGGCACTAAATTGGGTGGGGGAGAGTGTCATGACCCGCCACATCATCATACCACGTAGGTGCCACTTGGCATATTTTTTTTCATATGGAATGGTTACTTAAGTTTGGGACTGATCTTGATGGAATATTCTAGAATTATGAAGAATTTCATTGGAAATGTTCTAGATATTTATGCACTTGTAGGAATTTTCTAGAGAAATATAGAAGTTTCCTTTGGAAGACTCTAGAACTCTATAGAATTGTTAGGAAAGTCCTTAAAAGATTCTAGCTATGTAGAATATTCTAGAGAAGGAACTTAGTTATAAATATGGCTTGTAGAACAATTATTATTTACATACTAGCCCCTAGGTGATTAGTATAAATAGGGGGCATTCATTTATAATTCACCAACCAAGCAAACTATCAAGTTCTCTATTACAAAAGCTTCCTTTAGCAATTCTCAAGTGTTCTAAAGCAGTTTTCCAATATTCAGAGCACAAACCGGCCTGGTTTATACAAGTTCTTCCATATAGTGCCACATCGTTTCATTGGTGAACGAAAAATGTTTTTCGAATAAAATATATGTTAAAATTAATGATAAAATTAGCTAATTGGAGTGTGTTTTAATATTTTTTTGAGATACTAAAGATAAATATATAATAATATTTGAAGTATTAGTTGAAGTAATTTATACAAAGTTTAAAGTGAAGATAATTGTAAGGGAAATTATTTTTCCCTTTTAATTCTGTCAAGTAAATTTAAAAAAAGGTTTTTCTCATAAAAATAATACTTTCCTGAAAAATTACTTCGATTATACCAAACAAAACCTAAATGGAAACGCAAGAGAGAAGATGGAGAGGGATTAGCATAGGTCATTAAAATTTAAACGGAAAAATGAAATAATTGAATACTCCCGAAAATTGTCCATCACTATTAACATTTATACCAGAATAAATAAACATAAAATGAAATAAATTTTTCGGGCTTGCATAAATGGGCTTTCGACTAGCTTCTTCACGTTGAGCCACTCGGGTCAAATCAACTCCTAACATCTACATGACTAGTTACAGGGCAAAGTACACCGATCACCAATTTTAAGTTTTCCTATCTAAAATATATTCATAATTTACAAATATATTTAAATATTAGTCTATTTGTCCAAATTTCAGGAGTAATAGCCTGTTGGCCAAGCTAGAAAAATCCGCCTAAGGTGAGAAGCAATTTGAATTTGGCTAATTAATTTAGAAAGCATTTTTAAATATCAATTATTGTTTGACCAAACTTTTAAAAAGTTCTTCTAAAAGTATTTTTCTCAAAACTACTTCTCAAAAAATCACTTTTGGGAATAAGCTGTTTTTTTGTTTTGCTTCTCAAAAATTCTTCTATTTCAACTCAAAAATACTTTTTTTTCTTCTAGCTTGGCCAAACATACTATAAATATCCTAAAATTTTGCAACCTAAATATTTAAACTGTTAATTTGAAATTTGGGACATAGTGTCCTAATTTAAACTGCTAATTTGAAATTCAAGGCTAAGAGTCTTTAATTTCTGAACTGCTAATTTGAAATTCAAGACTAAGTGTCCTGAATTTTTGAACTGTTAATTTAAATTTGAAGACATAAGATTCGAATTTCTAAATACAATTTTCGAACTTTAGGACACAGATGTCCATTTGAGTAACTTGGCTAATCATTAAATACATTGTAAATTATGAATATATTTTAAACAACATGCTCAACAGTGGGTACCTAATGTCATTTCCACATATGTAACGACCCGACTGGTCGTTTTACTATTTAGAACCCCGTTCCCCTTAAGTAAAACTCCCCACGTTATCTTTGGCTAAATTTCGATTTGTGGGGACGATTAGTTTGAAAGTTAGGAGAGTTTTGAGTAAAAATAAAACCAATTATTTTCTAAAGGTTTTCTTAAAAGGCCAAATTTGACTTCAGTCAACTTTCTTAGGAAACGAACCCAGATTCGTGATTTGACGGTCCCAAAAGATCCATAAAAAAATATGGGACCTGGGCGTATGCTCGGAATCGAATTCCAAGGTCCCCAGCCCAAGAACGGAGTTTTTGTGTAAAATTGTTAAAACAAAGTTTTAAGGAATTAAAGAATCTAAATATTAATTAAAAATCCAGGTATCGGGTTCGGATTCTAGTTCTGAAACTTGGTACAAGTCCGAAATATCATATAAGACCTACCCGTAAAATTTGGTGTCTATCCGAATAGTTTAAGGGCGTTTTGACCCGTTGATAGGAAATAAAGAACTTGAAGTTCATTAAGTTAAACCAATTTTTGGGGTTCGATTCTTTGATCCATCATTGTGTTGGGTGTTTCGAGAGTTCGACTAGGTCTTCCTCGTGATTTCAGACTTGTCGGTTTGTTCGGGCGGGGATCGGAAGCTCTGAGCGTCAAATAGTCGAGGTTTGAGCGAAGTCGGATTTTGGAAAGAAGTAAGTTTGCTGCTTCTGTCAAAACCGCTTCTGTGGCTCTTTGACCGCAATAGCGGTGACCGCATAAGTGGCCACCTGATCGCAGAAGCGGAATGGTGAAGAAGGGGGAGAGACCGTAGAAGCGGCCCTGGGACCGCATAAACGGTCCCGCATATGCGAAATCAAGACCGCAAAAGCGGTCCGGTCAACTCTCCCAAACAGCAAAAGCGGTTGTTTTTCCGCAGAAACGGACACCACCTATGCGGTAATTTGTACGCATATGCGAATATCGCTGGGGCAGTAAGGATTCATTAAATACGAACTCAAGCTCATTTATCTCCCATTTCTTCCACCTTAGGGCGATTTTGGAGGTTCCAAAGAGAGAGTTTCTTCATAACATCACAAGGTAAGTAATCCCCACTCACTCTTAGCTTAAATACGTGAACATTACATAGATTTAACACTAGTAATCAAATAAAAATCAATGGTTAGAGCAAGACCTAGGGTTTTGATAAATTATGATTTAACCACCTAATTAGTTATGTAATTAACTAAAAATCACATATTAGTAATCCTTAGGTTATAGAGAGTAATTTCCTTTGAAAAATCTCAGAATCCGAGCACGTGGGCCGGGGGTCGGATAGAAAACTTGCGAGAAAGGTTGGGAAGTCTTTTAATTAGTTGGAATTCCATTTTGTGAGCACTTATTGACTAGTTCTTGCTTTATTTAACTAGTTGGTGCTCGTTCGGCTTCGAATTAAGGTTGGAGCCTATTCTTGTTATTGAAGGAACGCTTCGGAGCGAGGTAAGTCTTCTTTCTATTCTTGTGGGGGGGGGGGGGAGGGGGGAATCTACCCCATAGGTAAATTAAATTGATTATGTGCTCCTATTGGGTTGGGGGGGGGTACGTACGAGTGACGAGAGTCCATGTGTAGCTGCTATTATGTTGTAGTCCGGGTAGTCTAGGACCCAAAAGTATGTTATACTTGGATTAATTATGAACCCATTGATGGCTTGAATTGCTTAAACCATATTTAATTTATAAATGGATTCTAAAAAGAAAGACTAAGCTTTGTTTTCTCAAATTATTAAAGTGAATTGACCTTTCTTGGATATTTGCTCCATGTTGACTGTTTGACCGAACGTTTTTCTGCGTATGTTTATTTTTGAGCAGGCCGTCCGCCTCGGCAGATTGATAGATGCATCTATAGGCGCACCATCGACCCTCGGCAAGTCCACATTTATTTCTGTTGGATCGGGCCGCCGCCACGGTATGATTTGCGCATGCTTGTATTGCTGCCTGGACTCATTTGAGTCGTTTTATGCCACACTATGGCTCAAGATTTATACTGTTAATAATAACAAGAAGTCTAAGGAAATTTTCCATAAAAGAATTATGTGTTTACTTGTTCCCTCTATCTGGATTTAGAAACATGTTTATAAAACAAATCCTACTGTTTGAGTATATTTATTAAAGATAAATAGTTATTAGATTGCTAGTGAGTGTCAGAGTTGACCATCTCGTCTCTACATTTTCGGGATTAGGCGGGACTCTCGTTGGGTACACGTTGTTTTTGTACTCATACTACACTTGCTGTGCATTTTGTTGCACAGGTATATGTGATTCCAGTGGTCTATTTGACGTAGCAGCACAGATGATTCTGGGACTAGGTGAGCTGCATTACTTGAAATGGTCGCAGCTACGGTAGTCCCTTTCTAGCACTGTATTTACTGTTCGTCCACTGTATTCCGGACGGATATTGTATTTTTATTCCTCTCATCAGTAGATGCTCATGCACTAATGACTCCGGGTTCTGGGATGTATTGAAATATATATATATATATATATATATATATATATATATATATATTTATTTATTTTTTTTAAAAACACGTCTCAACCCTTAAAATTACTGCACAAAACAAAGACAAGCATACTTGCCACAAAAATTCAGTCTTCAATACAATAATGGTGCATAAAGCAAACACAAGATTATATACCTTTGTCCCCAGGAACCCTCAGTAACACGGTGAGTGCATTTGCAAACTCGAGAAGGCAAAAACAGTATTCATAATCCAAGCATTTTTCAACGATAACATAGCAACAAAATCCACAAACATTTGAGGAAACACCATTAGCTTGGAGATGAAGAAAGAGGTCGGCCTCGACCCATAGCAAACCCTCTGGTTCCATCAGGCATTCTTGGGCCAGGAGGAGGTTTCCATGACTCAACCGCATGGTTGTAAGAAGTAGTTCCATGGCCGTGTCCGTTCGTGCCACGCTTGTTTCTTCTTCCACGGCCTCCATTCCTGGTTTGCACCCTATGCTCATTTTTCTCCTTTTGTGCATGCTCTCCAACGGTTTCCTTTGATCGATGGTCTCCATCCTCTTCGTCTGGTGAATCAACATGATGCTCATTTGAATGGTGTTCCTCATTAACTGCCAGATCAGATGCTTGGACATTGGTATTCCTATCAGAATCTAGATCGCTCCTGCCTTTCTTACTTTGGCCAGGCTTTTTCTGAAGAATATGATGCTCACTTGAATGGTATTCTTCATTAACTGCCTGACCAGATGCTTGGATATTCATATTCCTATCAGAATCTGGATCTCTCCATCCTTTCTTATTTTGGCCAGGCTTGTTTGTTTTCTTGAGAAGCTTGACTCTCAAGCCAAATCTCCAATCCTGTTCATCATTCAAAATGGCCACAGCTTTTTCAGCAGCTTCCACGGTGTTATATTCCACAAGAATATGCAACTTACCACTGAGTAGCTTCTCTGCAGTTGTGCATTTTCGCGAATCTCTTTCAGTGTGTGGATCACGTACAGTAATATGCTTTACGTTCCCAGCCTGTCCAAATATGTGCCAAAGGTTATCCCCGGAATGATCCTCGGGTAAATTTCCACCAATACGGTACAAACCTTGGGATCTATAATCTCACTTAATGGAAGAGGATGAAGTCGCCTCACCTTTCTCCCATCAGAACTTACAACAAGAAGAGAAGATTCCTTAAGTGAAGCTGCTATTATTGCTGTGTCCTTCGCGAGCTTCTTGACTTTTCTAAAAGAAGCAATTACTTTCACAGGGACAAAACCTTCCTTGTCTCTCGTCACATATTTCAATAGAAACTTGTCCGTAGGCAAAATTTCATCGCTGAAGTAATACTCAACCTGCTTGACGATCTTGTTACGAAGATCGTCGGTGAGGAGAGTGGCGGTGACTTGGGCGTGGTGTTGATCAGACGGCTGAGAAAGATCGTCAATGAAGTGAGACTCAGGCAATCCAACAGGTGAAAAATCAGGATGATCATCATCATGCGGTGGAGATGAAACACTGTGGGAGTGTGAAGGTACTGGGATTATTCCTTCACCGTCTGCTTCCATTTTTGTTAAGAGGAGAGAGAGGAGAGAAGTTATTTGGAAAACTGAGAGGTCAAAGGAGAAAATCCACTATTCTTCTTCTTTTCCGTCCTTAGTTTCCTTGTTATTCTTCTTCTCCTGAATCTCTCCGTATTGAAATATTGTATTAATTGTTTAACTCTTAAATGTGATTTGAAACTATATTTTTCAAAAATTTCTAAATATGGAATAAAGATCATGTATTTCCAAAATTGTTAAAACGAGATTTGATTAAGTAATCTGATTGGCTTGCCTGACAGCAGTGTCCGGCGCCATCTCGACCCTTAGTGGATTTTAGTTCGTGAAACATGATATCAGAGCACTAGGTTCCCGTTGGTCTTACGAGTCATGAGCAAGTCTAGTAGAGTCTCGCGGATCGATACGAAGACGTCTGTACTTATCCTCGGGAGGCTACATGGCTGTTAGGAGTACTTTCCTTCTTCCTTATCGTGCGGTTCTATTTGTTTGAGGCTTATGCCTTTGATTCCTTCCTAGTCAGTCTTACGCGACGTGAGCGCTGGCTAGAAATCGAAAATTTTAAGAATTGCAATGGCACTACAGAGGTGGTGTGGGATGTTTCTTCCGGTATAGTTAATTGGACTATTATAGTCGCCTCATGGAAGGATATTTTATTGTTCAGCTTAGTAATAGAACTTCTAAGAGCCTTGAGGCTAGGCACAAGTTGCCATGATGCATATAAGCTATTATTCTGTAGTGTGGTTGTGATGGTAGGATATTTTCCCACGTGTCTGGGCAGTGGATGAATTGAAGGGAAGTTTACTCAGCGAGTACTCAAGGGATCCAATGTTTTATTCCTGGTAAGGGAAAGGTAGTCGGACTAAAGATGGTTAGATTTGGGCTGGTGGAAGTAATGAGGCCTGGTATTCGCGAGCGTGGTAGAACTTTTCTTCTATGATTGGTTGTCGTGGTCCCAATGGAACGTACCAAGTTCGTCGATGTTATAATTTACTACAATTCGCCTTTGTGGCAGGATATTGTGAAATAGTATTGGAGATACAACTATCAAATATAGCATGGTAAGGTGGTTTAGGATCGAATCAGAATTTTTAATGTTGATGGATCGATACAGATGGCCTTTGGAAAGGTTCTAGAGTTAGCAGCAATGGTGGATTCAAGTGCCACGAAAATAGATTTCATTTAAGGCAACATCTGAGCAGCGAAGTACGAGGAAAGACATGTGGGAAGTGTTAGGAAAATTCTAGAAGGCCAAGTATGAGAAGCAAGGTCGAGTGACCGATTAAGGAGATGAGTTTCGCCAAAGTGGGAGAGTGGCGGGGGTTACATATGGGCTTGGTAGTAGGAAGACTATACGCCTTAAGGATAGTTTGGATCGAATTGGGGATTCTAATGATTGGTGATTGAAGCCTATGGGTATGATGTGAAGTATGGGCTATTACGTTGCATAAGATTGATATGGCGGAAAAGAGCTGTTTGAAATAGAGAAGGGTGCAGCATAACCCCGAAATTTGAAGGATGTTACCGCACATTTAATGGATGCTCGCGAGGGGCGAATGGACTTGTGCAGCTGGAAGGTGAGCTCGGACTCAGGATGGGGTAATGAAGTAATAGTAAATGTACCCCGTGTAGCAGCGTGAGAATATGTCGGGAGGTAATTCCTCTAGGTGGGATATTTCTTGTAAGCAGGTTAGCAGTCACGTGATTGGCAAAGCTTCTGCAAGGAATTATATTGTTTGTTCAACAAAGAGATCGGTCGTGCAAATGTGGATAATGATTTAGAATATGAAAGATGGAGGTTTACAGAAAGATTCCGTGAAATTTGATATGGCGCAGGGTTATGTCAATAAGAGGTAAAAACATCAGGCAACTCAAGAATTGTGAAATGATGGCTTCAAGCTAAGTGGGAGATTCCCACCGCCTAAGATTGGGTTGTATGATTAATTATTGCATGATTTCTGGTTATTAGTATATTGATGGGTTATTTTAGCTATGAGAAAAGACCATAAGTGGTAATTTGAGCAAATGAATTGTTGGAAGCATGGTGTGGACCGCGTGAAAATGGATATGGTCCGCGTGGGATTTCATCATGTTTGGTCACTCTCTGATATTTCCTACGCGGCCGCATGGCAAAACAGGGCGGTCCGTGCAGGTCAGACTGAATTTGGCTTCCGCAGAACTCTTCTACGCGGCCTCACATTAGAACAGTGCGGTCCGCACAGGTGACCTTTTTCCTGCTTTTAGTTATCTTTTGGAGCTTGGCAGGTTTCACTCCTCTTTTGAGCCGATTTGTGATATGTTTCATCTTGTTGCTCAAACCTGCAATCAAACGCACATTGTAAGCAATTTAGGACTAATTTATAGTAGTTTATGCATAAAGCTCAGGTAAGAAGGGGTATAAAACATGTGTAATTCACATATATCAGTATGCACTGTAAGTTTCAAGCTGATATTGGCTTGTAAAGTATTGTACATCCATAACATTGGCCAATTGATTCATAATTTTTAGAGCTAGCTGATATTACTTGATGAGCCCCAATCATTGTTTTGTTTTTGCAGTCTCCAATCTTCAACATATTTGTTTATATTATACTCATGGCTTGGTTGAAGTTCTTTTTCTTTCTCTCATTATCGGGGTAAGTAGAGCTGCTTAATTGGGTTTAATTTCTGAAAATACATCATATTTCTAGCTGCAGTTTGTATAAGTTGAGTCACTTGATTACACCTCAACTGTTTACTCTGTTTATGTTTCTCCGATATATGTGCTAGATGCTGTGAATTGTAAGCTCTTGTCATTTTAGTGTTTTAAATGCAAAAGGCTATGACCTACTTGGCAGGATTAGCTGGTTTTGAGAATATCACAGAATCGGGGTTATAGTCTGGTTATATGTAATGTCGGTAAGTTAAATATGTAGCCTATAGGTTTACCACATATTCACATGTTACCTACTGTGTAAAATCTACCTTTTTTTCTTTGTCTTCTCTGTCATTGATAAAGAATTTCGTAGATTTTGAACATTGCGGTTTGCCAGTCTGGAAACAATTTTTCCACATCTTCATGAAAGAAAAGTTGGAAGCTCTTCAACCTTACTCTCCAATTTCATGTTTAATAAATGGTAAGTATCGCAAGTAATTTGTGTGTCTGGAACAAGAGGGATTGCTAGTTCGTCAAATTTAGTAGTACAAGATATAGTGGGATAGTATCCTTTCTATGTTTAATCTCATAGAAGCACTCCTTTATTCCTTCAGGATGCAAAAGAAACTGACCATCTGTATTAACTTATTGTCTTTCAATGAAATTACTATTCATCAAATGCCATTTCTTATGTCACCTTGTCACCTTTATTTTTGTCTTTTACTCTTAATGATTCTGTAGGGCTGCGCATTGACGGATTGATACTTTATGTCCCTGTTGCTTGTGGAAATACATGTTAGCTGTTTCAGTGCTAGTCCGGGGTAGCACCGAGCACTATTCCTTGCTTTTGAGCGATTAACAACTTGCTAATGGTTGCTGCAAGCCTGCGACCAAAGGTTGAAGCCATCAAATTGTTTAAGGGTGCAATTCTTATAAGCACGTTAGTTAAATCAGTTGGTCTTGCGTATTTTAATTGTTGGAAGCATCATATATTACTGATTGTTACTCTCAATTACTATCTCACTATCGGTTCCTTTAACACCTGAGTTGTTTGACCAGTAAAAAGTAACTTCATAATTAGCCATATTACAGACAAATACAAAGTTGTTTGAATCTTGAACGCCAAGGTGGTAACACCTGAGTTGTTTGACCAGTAAAAAGTAACTTCATAATTAGCCATATTACAGACAAATACAAAGTTGTTTGAATCTTGAACGCCAAGGTGGTAACACCTGAGTTGTTTGACCAGCAAAAAGTAACTTCATAATTAGTCATATTACAGACAAATACAAAGTTGTTTGAATCTTGAACGCCAATGTGGTATTTAAGCTATACCAATTATAAGAGATCTACACGTTGTAGGAGCACCATTCTTGTAAATTGTTTTGTATAATTAACATTCCATCGAGTATTCAAGGCTTCGTATGCGGATACTCTTAATAAAATTGTACGATTTACTAATTTAAAGTTTGTTGAAATCATTTGTCTGTTATTAGTTATTGACTCAATTTTATACTTTCTAATCTAAAATTGACTCAATTTGGTCTTGTAGGCTGAAATGGATAGGATACAATCAACACAAGAAATTGAAGATGGCAGTCAATCAGTTGACGTGTTTGCATCCGTCATTGGGCCTGAGCATCCAGGACGCCTAAGATTGTATGGACGTGGGGTTACCAAGACTTCCTTAAAAAAAAGTGAGAGATATTGGAACCTCTTCAAGTTCTACCGGTGAGATGCTGCAACAAAAAATAGTGGAAATGGAAGAAAGGATGCAACAAAGAATGCAGGAAAAGTTCAATGCACAAAAAGATGTCATAGAACTACAAGTTGCAGTTTATATTATTTCACAACTTAAGCGTCTGAATCCAGATTTACGGGTTGATCACTTCATGCTAGCTTTCAATGTGTCTGTGTGTGTGTATATATATATATCATTCACCTGGAGATGCTTCCTCGGCACAACAAGCTGTTGTGCAACTAATCAATCATCTATCTGCTGGGAGTAATAATCGAGGTCAGACATACTCTTCTTCTCGTCCTCCTCCTCCCCCTTCTTCTTCTTCTCCTTCTGTTGCTTTTCTGCCACTACTATCTCTGATTTAATATTATCCAATGACTTAATTTTGGTGTGATTTCAATTTGATAAGAGCCTTGGGGGTAATCGACTAATATGGATTTGAATTTCGGGCTTGGCTAGCAGAACGTTGAATCAAACTTGTTCCTTTTGATTTGTAATTGGGATGTTCTGTTATGTCTGAGCTAAGGAATGCTGCTTTTATTTGTTTTCTTCTTCTGCTGGCCACATGAATTGTTGATTAGCAACGTTGTTTGAACTCGATGTCTTCTGAATGCTAGGTTGGTATTCATGTTGTGGTGATACTATCTCTATGTCTTATTCCATCCTTTACCATGCTATGTAAATTCTGAATTTGCATCTTCTTGATTCTTTCTATGAAATACATTAACTTATCAAAAAAAAATATTACTAAGAGACTTTAGACCAATTAGTCTCTTAGAAACTTTCGACAAGATAATGGCAAAAGTGTCAATTGAAAGATTAAAGAAAGACATAGGGAGTCTTATGTTGGCGCACAAAATGTATCCATACAAGCAAGAAAGATCATGAATGTTGTTTTAGTTGCTAATGAATGCTCGGATTCTAGGGCAAAATCAAACCAAGAAAAATGATATGTAAGCTAGACCTCAAAAAGGCCAATCACGTAGTTAAATAATCCTTCTTGTTAAATACTATACAGAAGATGGGTTTTGAGAACCATTATAGTAAATAGATAAAAACCTGCAGTTATACACTCAAGTTCTCTTCATTAAAAAGGTTATACCAGTTTTCCATCACAAAGGAGACTAAGGCCAGGTAATCCTGTATCACCTTTCTGTTTTTGATTGTCATGGAAGTACCGAGTAGATTATCGAGTAAAAAGGGGCAAAAGATGCCTAAAAGGTACATCTTTATATGGTATTGGCACTTCATTTTGTTTTATTTTTTTGTATAGACAACAAGTCGAGTTCTTTTGTGGATACCTTGTGTCTGGAGTAAGACAGAGCAAAGTCTTTTCTAGCCCCTTTAGAGTATGTTTTATTAAGACTAATTGGGTCCATCATTGTTGCCATATTTGATTGCTTTCTTTTGTCAACTTTAGCAAATTATACTTACAAGGATTGATTTCTTTTGGTGAATACTTCCGTATTTGGTTTTTTTCCTCCCGAAATAATTGGAGGTTGATTCTGTGCCTTAGAGGAATCATGTGTCTGCTGGTGTGTTAATTTTGAGGGGCTAAAGTCGGTGTTAGTGTTATTTGATTCTTTAAAAGTCAAGAGACAAGATAGTTCTCCGATTAGGAGAGCATTTCTCTGAATCGAAGTTCGAGGGACTCTTGCATGTTGGCACGTATCCTTTGTGTTTGTATCTGCCCTAGTAGAACCTGATGCAAACTGTTGCTCGACGTGGTTCTCACTGAATGAAGCTTCTACTTTGTTCTAATCTATCTTATTCGAGTTCGTGTTAAAGAACTAATTCGTGTACAAACATATTGGGATCGACTTCCCTAAAGTCAGCATTGGCCTTGCCAATAGGATTTTTTATTTGCCCCCTATCTCCCAATTTTTCATCGTTTGCTCTTTCCCTTATATTTGGCATTGGCTTGTAAAAGCCAAGACTAGAATGGTTAAAAGTTATACAATTAGAAGAATGAAAGGGAAGATACAACCAACCCATTCTCTACTTACAAAGTTACAATTAGAGAAAATTCTACTATACCCATTCTTATTTAATGACTTTATTTATTGTCTTTTGTAGGTGGAGCAACCGAAGAAAGGGAAGAAGGAGAAGGTGGAGAAACTTAAGAAAGGGATGATGGAGATAGTGAAGATATAGATCTTACTTAAGAAAGAACTTTGATGGTAACCAACCCTCACTTACAACCGAGAGGTTGTGAGTTCGAGTCTCCCCAGGAGCAAATTCTGGGGATTTATGCCGGGGGTCTATTTGGAAACAGCCTCTCTACCCCAGGGTAGGGGTAAGGCTGCGTACACACTACCCTCCCCAGACACCACTGAGTGGTATTGTACTGGGTCGTACTTTTTTAAGAAAGAACTTTGAGTTGTTGTCGATATTCTTGGAGTCTTTTATTATACCATTTGAAACTTTAAGTGTTGAACTGTAAAACTTATGTAATTGGGTTAAAAATATTTTGCTATTATCGTTATTCTTAGCTTATTGGATATAAAAGATTATGAAGTGTTTTATCTTTTTATTTATATAATTTTCAGGTTATAATTATAAATATTTCCAGGTGGTAATGTCAATTAAACGTTTAAAATAGCCTAATAGAACCGTTGCAATAAGCACAAATGTCATTGCCATAGACATTCTGAACCGTTCCGATAGGTCTTGCAGACCTTTCTATAAAGTGTAACAAATTGATGCAATAGAAACAAAATTGTTACGGTAACGTTATAAAACTCTTACAATAGCTGTAAATAACTGTTGCAATAACATACATGACCGTTGCAATAAACCATATTGTAACAGTTTCCAACCATTGTAGTAAATAATATGATTCGGTTTACAGCTGTTGCATAAACTATACGGTAACGGTTTTTAACCGTTTCTATTGAAACGAATAGTAGTTGCTTCAGACAAAGGGAAAAACGTTGCGATAGCTGGATCTATAGCAACGGTATTGTCAATCGTTACCAAAATTGTTGTTGTAGATCTATTGGCACGCGAGCGAGTCACAGCGCTGAACCATTCCAATACCTCTATGGGACGGTTTGCTTATCAATTACAACGATTTACCAAGCGTTGCCATAGGCCTATTTTCTGGCAATGGTTATGTGTATCTTACTGATATGCACTATGCAGTTTGTTTGTGCAAGGTGTGGTGCTGGTTGGTGAATATAGTATAAAATTAAAGCGCTCTACCTACGGTCGCATTACTACTTACTAGCATTCCATATTACTATTATTTTTCGACAACACGTGTAGTATTCTTTTATTAGCATACAATCAGGTGTCTCTATAACAAATTTTTTTTTCTTAGAATTGGTTTTTTAATTTATGTTTTACATCTCTATAACAACTTTTTACCTATAATAGCATCAACCATATTTATAGCAATAATACTTTTGGTAAAATTACCTCTCTATAACAGCCATATAGAATCATTAAGAGTAACAAAGTTTCTAAAGATATAAAATTAGAATATTTGCACATGATATCTTTTCCATTGGACATTCCAAAATATGTATAGATAAAAAATTTAACTGCTAAGCTCTTAAATTGTCTTCAAGGGAAAGCTATTGGATATCAAAATTCGGACATGAATCTTCGTCAATTCAAGCGTTATGTCGCCAGTAATAGAATGAAATCTACTAAAAAGCTACAATACAAAGTTCTTCTATCAATCTTGAAAGAATTTATTTTTCTACGTATCTTTAAAATGTCTTTCTTAGAGTTTAAATCTTTATACACTTAGCTATGCATTTTATTAATAATGTATTAGCTTTCTTCGATATTTAACTAATGAAATATGCATATTTTTTGAGATTTTAAATTTGAATAATTTTCTTATCTTTTATATGTAAAATTAAAAAGGAAAAATAATTAGTTTTTTGATAATTTTTATTTATAACAACCAAAAATTATTTAAACATCAAATGTTATTATAAGTGTACAATAGTCATTTACTATAAAAGTCACAAAGCCAAAAAATATCGAAACAAATGAGGCTGTTACGGAGGGGAATAGAGCATTACAATTTACAACACAGTGATAAAATAAATAAGTATAATACTCTATTTAGCAAGTTGTCTTTGTTGGCCGGCGGTCGACTTTACTCAAGAAAGTCAGAGTTGTTTCCCGGCCAAACTTGATCTTAAGAAAAAGGCAAAGGAAACCCAAAAAAAGGTCATAAAGGCATCCAAAGGAGGCAATTACGTAGTTTGGAAGCCCCCTTCTTTTAACCAAATAGTCTAACTCTAATTCTATAGAGTAAAAGCTGTATACATGGCGCAAATGGTAGCAGAATCAATTGATTCTTAGGTTTCAAAGTTGTTTTTGTCTCGAGATCCAGGAAATACTATAAACAAGTTCACTTCTTTTAACCTCATCTTTACTCCAATGGTTCTCCTTTTTTCTTTTTGGGGCCTGAAATGAGCTACACATAAGACTATTCTGCTAGAACAATTCGTATCACTTGCTGCATTTCCTTAGGCAAAGCTTTGCTTGACCTATGACTCGATTCTCGTCAAGAAGCAGATGGTCATACCCTTTACTGGTTTGTAGCTTGGGTGGGGTTCTTTATTCTGCTTCATTTCTCATCCTTGGGTAGTTACGGAGGTTCTCAGGATGGCCAGATCCGAGAAGGGGTGAACACAAGTTTTCAGCCCTTTATTCATGAATATGGATTGCTCTTATGGTAAGCAACCCTCGTTTCCAACCGAGAGGTTGTGAGTTCGAGTCTCCCCAAGAGCAAGGTGGGAAGTTCTTGGAGTCAAGGATGCCGGGGTCTATTTGGAAACAGCTTCTCTACCCAAAGGTAGGGGTAAGGTATGTGTACATACTACCCTCCCCAGACCCCACTAAGTGGGATTATACTGGGTTGTTGTTGTATGAAGAGTTGGAGGAGATCAAAATTCCTCAGCAAAGAGGAAGCTAATCTTCAGAAGCTAATGTCCTAATTGATGAATTCCTTGATGTCTTCTAAACTCAGGCACAATTTCTTTCATGACCGGAGAACTAGCATAGACCCTCAAAGAATACTAAAGATGACAGCTTTTACTATTAACCCGGGAGAATTTGGTTAGATACTGATGGACATCCAATTCAAGCTCAAGGTGGTGGAATTCTTTATGATAAAGAATCAAGAATGTATTATTGGTATGGCGAGTACAAGAATGGTCCTACTTATCGAGGCCCTAGGAAGAATGTAGCTCGACTAGACATAATTGGTGTTGGCTACTACTCTTCTAAAGATTTATGGACTTGGAAGAATGAGGGTATTGTATTAGCGGCGGAGGAAATGGATGAGGCTCATGACCTTCACAAGTCTAAAGTGTTAAGAGAGGCCTAAGTGATCTACAAGACAGGTAAATATGTAATGTGGATGGATATCAATGATGCTAATTATACTAAAGCCTCTGTTGGAATTGCCATAAGCAATTCCCTACTGGTCCTTTTCGGTATCTATACAGTAAACGGCCTCATGGTTTTGAAAGCAGGGACATGACTTTGTTCAAAGATGATGATGGAAAGGCATATGTCATTTACTACTCTGTTCACAACAGGGAGCTTCATATTGGTTTTCTCGATCAAGATTATGTCGATGTTACTGATGTTAGGTCAAGGGTTCTTGTAGGTCAGTACAGGGAGGCACCGGTCTTATTCAAGCACAAAGGAACTTACTACATGATCACATCAGGGTGCAGTGGTTGGGCACCAAATGAGGTGCTGGCTCATGTGGCTGAATCAATTATGGGACCATGGGTGACTATAGGCAACCCATGTATAGGTGCAAACAAAGTTTTTCAAGTCAGTACATTCTTTGCTCAGATCACATATGTGCTCCCTATTTCTCCTGGTTCGTTTATTTTCATGGCTGATCGATGGGATCCAGATGATTTGGGTGAGTCTAGGTATGTATGGCTTCCTTTAACTGTGGAGGAAGAAGCTAGCAGTCGGCGACAAAGAGCATTAAAGATAAGCTTCTGAAAAGTCTTGTTTAGAAGTAAGCTTATAATTTTCTTCTGAAACAGTGGTTATTCTCATCATAGAGTAGTTTACTGGCCTTTTATGAAGTATGTACAATATGAAGTGATACAGGCTGTTTATCAAAATAACTTGTTGCCTTGTTGGAACTAGAATTACATACAGCTTTAAGCCATATATATATATATATATCAAGATGTATGATTGCAGCTTCTCATGCCTTGTTAATAGAGGCAAATCCAAGATTTAAAGAGGATGGGTATACTATTGTGAAGAGGCGAATCTAGAATTTATATTTGACTGGTTTAATTTTAGTCTCTTACCTTGGCCCACTACACTTAAAATTATAGGTTCAAAATTATATTCTTTTTGAAATTTTAGTCATTTTCACATGTATATCTTTACTGCGTGCCGAAGACAAGACTATTGGGATTAGAACTGCCAATTTCACTTGTAGAGGTGCCCCAATAATAAATTGCACGATAATAGTCTTTGAGCATAGGTTCACGCACATATATTTAAGTAATTTTGAAGCAATATAAAATTATTATACATGGTTTAGGGAGACGAGTATGGATTCACCTGAACCCATATCCCTCGACTTAGATATCCCATTGTGATTCTAAAGGTTAGTTATTTAGTACTTTCCACATTCAAAACACAACTAGAATTACCACTGCTACAGCTTCAACTTACAGCATCAAGTAACAAAATAATACAGTGTAAGTTCAAGCTTCAATCCTACAAGTTACACCAATTTACAGAACCTCAAGAGAGCAGCGTCAAAATAACAAGTCTTAACATAATTATTAACTCTGCACAAGCAATCAAATAGTACGTATAATTATTGCAGTCCCAATAAAATTCATAATCCAAAGAGTGGACGAACGTCAAACAAAACCACCAATTGTTCTTTCTCAATACATCAAAATTTCAGGCAATTAATGCCAATTCGAACCACTATGTATTACAGTAATCAAACCACTAGGTATTACAATATGATTACCAAAATATTCAATTGGACCAAAAAAAAATCAAAACTCCCAGGTTCTCAAGTGACAGCAATAGGCTGTTGTTTCGAAGGCTTAATGTGTTTCTTGGAATCTCCGATGAAATCTTCCATATTATAGATAATGGTGATATAAAGGGAACAACTAGGGCATCGGGCGATGTCTTCACCTAGCTTCAGATCTTCTTTTATGATTTGGAACAGGTCACCGCAGGGACAAGGATATGTGAAAGCTTGGAGCTTGTTGTTCCACTCCATGTCCTCAATCTCCACGTCGTCGTACGACATCCCTCGCCGGGAGATTAGGGTTTTCCTGTTCGGAATTTGGTAAAGGTTATAAGGCCCGTCAAAATTGATTGGGTTTTTAAAGATCTGAAAAATTGCATCTAACTCGTTTGTTGTTTTTAAGATTAAGACGTCTGAATCTGAATGCACGTCGGAATATTAAGATGTGGTATGCAGATATGAACACTGAATATATAAATTTGTTTTTCAATATCTGAATATATAAATTTATTTTTCAACATATATATATATATATATATATATATATATATATCTGATTTGTAAGCCTACTTGGGTCTTGAGTATTTACTTGTAAGAACGGAATTCTTTGTTTTGTAATGGATAGTTGCAACTCCGTAAAAAAAAATTCAGTCAAATTTTTCTTACATTGAACCATTCCTATATCATATATGTGTATGTGTAAATACAGGTACCATATATATATTTTATATGGATATATGGATTCATTTGGTTCTTTTTATTCTTGCTCGAGCTGGATGATTAAAAATTATCATGTCCAGTTCCCTCGGGGGATGGATCTATAAGAATTCACCTATCCCAATAACAAAAAAACATATATAGGAAAAAAAAGTGTGAATATTACAAAGATGTAGTAAATGGTATGATCTTAAATACAAAATAGGAAAAAAAAATTTGAGGAAGTAAAGAAGCTATTCTTGAATAAACTAAAGAAAGCATGGTTCAATTACAAAACATGTAACATGTGATGAATAATTCAAGAGCAATAGCATATAAACATGTAACATGTGACGAATAATTCATCAGCACTAGCACATAAATATTCAGAAAGTACTGAAATATAAATCTTACTTATTTATACTTTATCCGAATTCTAGCCAAATATGAAACTATAGCGGCTATAATTTCAATAACACGGAACTTCATTACCTGAATTCTAGCCATAGCAAAGTTTCTGAATTTTGTACGAGCTTCATAAACACCAATTACGGTTTATATTTCAACAAGATAAATTGAATTTCAGTCACTAATATGCAATTCTTGAAGAAAACAAAAGAAGGTTCAAAAGGGACTATGTGAATCTGCGAAAGAGAAAAAAACATTGCTAACATTTTGGAACACATCCCAATTAAGAATTACGATTTAGAGAATCAGGATGTCAACAAAATCAAGAAAAATTACAGGAAATTTAGAGATTCAATCAAAATAGAATATCAAAAAGTGAGAACAAGACACTAATAAGAGGCAAGCAAACCTTCTAGTTTAGCCCCTTCTCAATCGTATTTTAAAAGTGTTTTTTTAAATCCTAAACTCGAAACTGAAATTTACCATTAGAAAAATGGAAACAAGATGGAGGATTCAAGTATAATTTTCAACATCCTACCCAGAAAAAGATTCGGCGGCGCGGCTGCTTGATCCTTGAATGAAGAGAGAGATGTGTGCAGGATTGAAATTGTTTTGGGTTTCGAAGAAATAGCCTGATGTCATGAGAGAAATAAAAAGAGGCGTGGTATTCCGACTTTTTAAAAATAATACTACAAATATACTTGGTGGGCTAAAGACGCATAAGGGTGAAGGAGGTCTTAGGGGCGTTGCGTAGGATGAGTAGGGGTCGAGCGACCGGGCCTGACGAGATCCCGGTGGAGCTCTGGAAGTGCATGTGTAAAGCTGGAGGGGAGTGACTCTCTAGGCTGTTCAATGCAATCTTCAGGACTAAAAGGATGCCGGAGGAGTGGAGGTGGAGTACAGTGGTGCCCTTGTACAAGAACAAAGGGGACATCCAGTGCTGCAACAACTATAGGGGCATCAAATTAATAAGCCACACGATGAAGGTTTGGGAGAGGGTGATTGAGGCGCGGGTGAGGGAGGCGACAACTATATCTAGGAACCAGTTCGGTTTCATGCCGGGACGCTCCACCACAGAGGTGATTCACCTAGTCAGGCGGATGGCGGAACAATTCAGGGATAAGAAGAAGGACCTTCATATGGTGCTTATCGACTTGGAAAAGGCGTATGATAAGGTCCCGAGGGAGGTGCTATGGAGGTGCTTGGAGGCGAAGGGTGTGCCAGAAGTCTACATCAGAGTAATCAAGGACATGTACAATGGAGCTAAGACTAGGGTTAGGACGGTGGGGGGCGAATCAGACCATTTTCCTGTGGTAATGGGGCTCCACCAAGGATCGGCGCTGAGCCCCCTGTTGTTCGCCTTAGTGATGGATGCTCTAACCCGACATATCCAAGGGGATGTGCCTTGGTGTATGCTCTTTGCTGATGATATAATATTGATAGACGAGACTAGGGCCGGTGTTAGTGAGAGGTTAGAGATATGGAGACAGACCCTCGAGTCTAAGGGTTTCAAAATAAGCAGATCTAAGACAGAATATCTGGAGTGCAAGTTTGGCGCCAAGAGGGACAGTGTAAGATATCTGGGGTCTGTGATTCAGGGGGACGGAGAGATTGACGGGGACGTCACCCATCGGATAGGACCGGGGTGGTCAAAGTGGAGGCTCGCTTCAGGGGTCCTGTGTGATAAGAAAATTCCACACAAACTCAAGGGGAAATTCTTCAGAGCCGTGGTTAGACCTGCGATGTTGTATGGGGCGGAGTGCTGGCCCGTGAAGAACTCGCATGTTCAGAGAATGAAGGTTGCGGAGATAAGGATGCTTAGGTGGATGTGTGGGCACACCAGGCTGGATAAGATCAAGAATGAAGTTATTCGACAGAAGGTAGGGGTGGCCCCGGTGGACGAGAAGATGCGGGAAGCGAGGCTGAGGTGGTTCGGGCATGTTCGGAGGAGGGGCCCCGATGCCCCGGTGAGGAGCTGCGAGCGGCTGGAGATTGTTGGTGGTCGGCGAGTGAGAGGGAGGACTAAGAAGCATTGGGGAGAGGTGATTAGACAGGACATGACCAGAATGCAGGTTACCGAGGACATGACCCTTGATAGGGGAGTCTGGAGGTCTAGAATCCGGATTGTAGGCTAGGGGCTCATAGAGTTCTCCGTACGCCTTTCCCGGGGTTGGGTGTGGGATAGTAGGGTTACCCATAGGTGATTAGTGTTTTAGCTTATGTCCTCAGAGGGTTGTTAGTATGGTAGTTACTGCTTGTTATTATTGCATGCGACTGTATTTATGTTGCTTATGTTTCTAATTTTACCTTTGTTTCTTAATGCAGCTTTCCCTTTTTTATCCTATACGCCGAGGGTCGACTGGAAACAGCCTCTCTGCCCTTTCGGGCAGGGGTAAGGCTCGTCTACATATTACCCTCCCCAGACCCACCTGGTGGGAATATACTGGGTAGTTGTTGTTGTTGTTGTTGTTGTATACTTGGTGGGCTAAGATCCGATTCATCTAGATCCAGACCAAGACCCGTGCAAACAAATGAGTCCTTAATAACTTAGAGAAATGTAATATGACCCCGAGCTTTAGTAAATTACAACTTCAAAACAAAAATTTATTTCTATCTACTCCCCTCATTTGGCTAAAATTACTCTTACAAGTATAAATTTTTAAATCAATAAATGTTTAGCCCTCAAAATATAGTATTATGTTCTTTTCTAAATGGTGTCTTTTGAAATTCCTCAAGTTCCTCAGTAAAATATGTTAAATTTTTATTTGTAAACATGCTCAAATAGTTATTTATTTTAGATTAATCTTTTAATGCATGAAAATCCAATGAATTCTTGTGTAGCAGAGCATGTAATATTTAATTGGGAGGATAGACAAGAGGGGTTGCTCTGATGGTAAGGAACCCCCACTTCCAACCGAGAGGTTGTGAGTTCGAGTCTCCCAAGAGCAAGGTGGGAAGTTCTTGGAGGGAAGGATGTCGGGGGTCTATTTGGAAACAGCCTCTCTACCTAAGGGTAGGGGTAAGGTCTGCGTATACACTACACTCCTCAGACCCCACCAAGTAGGATTATACTGGGTTGTTGTTGTTGTATTAATTGGGAGGATAGTGTTATTTTAAAGTGTAAATTAGGGTATTGTTTTTATTTTTTGGTATTTTTTCCCAACAAATAACATTAACTAAGCTTCAATTTCAAATATTGTTGAAATACATGCATAGTTGAGCACATCACAGCGACAAGTTTTATGTTGATGGTAACTTACTAAATCATTCTTATTTATTTGGACTTGAGTTCCACAGTATGAACAACCTAAAAAAACAAAGGGAATTATATAAATCAATATTTTTTATTAAGATTTATAATAAATTGAATAAGGTAAAAAATTATTATTTAAAGAATATAAAAGAATGAAGTACAAATTAAAATTGATGCAATAGGAGTGCAAATTGCGCAAAAACCCTTCTAGGCCTTATATGGCTAAAGAGCAAAGCTTCTGTGTCGTACACAGAGTACAGACTGCAGCAGCGAGATGAGAAGTGACAAAGCTCTGAGAAGCTCCAAGCTTTCTTCACTCTCACTCAGCCATTTCTCTACCCTTACACTCTCCAAATCCAAAAAATCTGCCCCTTCTCCTCCTCCCCCACTTCTCATCACTGCGAATTCCCTACGAGATTCAGTCACTTCTTCTCAGTGGCAATTCATCAAACACATTTCAGGCGAACTAAACCCCACCTTAATTTCCAACGCCCTCGCAAACCTTCGTTCATCTCCGGACTATGTATTCACTTTCATCGAAAATATCAGCCCCAATTGCTTAGACGTTACCTGTTATAGCCTCGCTATTTGCATACTCTCTCGTCTCCCCTCGCCTAAACAAGCCACACACCTTCTCAAGCAAGTGATCAGTGCACGCGTCGCAACGCATAAGGTGTTTTTTGATGGACTTGTGAATGCTCGGGAGAAGCTGGAAATAAAGAGCTCAATTGTGTTGGATTTGCTTGTAAGGGCGTACTGTGAATTGAAGAAAGGCAAGGAGGCGTTAAAATGCTTTTATTTAATGAAACAGAAGGGAATTTTGCCCAAGATTGAAACTTGTAATGATTTATTGAGTCTTTTTAATAAATTGAATAGGACCCATTTGGCCTGGTTTGTGTATGCTGAAATGTTTAGGATGAAGATTAGTTCGACTGTATGCACGTTTAATATAATGATCAATGTTCTATGTAAAGAAGGCAAGTTGAAGAAGGCAAAGGAGTTCATTGAAAACATGCAGTGTTTAGGGGTTAAGCCGAATTTAATATCGTATAATACAGTGATTCATGGTTATTGTTCGAAGGGGGATGTTGAAGGAGCAAATAAGTTTTTCGAGACGATGACAGTAAAAGGAATTGCGCCTGATTTGTATACGTTTAATTCTCTAATCAGCGGGATGGTGAAGGAGGGGAGGGAAAAGGAGGTGTCTTCATTGTTTGAGAAAATGAAGTCGTTCGGGTTGATCCCTACAGCTGTGACTTACAATACTCTGATAGATTCATGCTGCAATAAAGGGGACTTCGAAAAGGTGTTCTTTTATAGGGATGAGATGGTTAAGATTGGGGTTGCGCCGAGTGTTACTACGTATAACTTGTTGATCCATGCATTGTTTCTTGATGGCAGAATGGCGGAAACTGATGATCTGATGAAAGACATGGCAGAGAAGAGAGTACTTCCTGATAGTATTACATATAACATATTGATCAATGGCTATTGCAGGGCGGGAAATCCAAAGAAGGCATTTAAGTTCTATGATGAAATGTTGAGTAAGGGTCTCCAACCAACGATTGTCACTTATACATCACTTATCAAAGTCTTGGGCAAATGGAATCGGATGAAAGAAGCAGATGATTTGGTTGTTGAAATATTGCGGAAAGGGATATTCCCAGATCTTATTATGTTCAATGCATTGATTGATGGCCATTGTGCCAATGGTAACGTTGTACGTGCTTTTGATATACTGAAGGAGATGAATAGAATGAACATTCAGCCTGATGAAGTTACCTACAATTGTCTGATGCAAGGGTATTGTAGGGAGAGTAAAGTTGAAGAAGCTTGTGCACTTCTCAAGGAGATGAAGGGAAGAGGAATTAAACCTGATCATATCAGCTATAACACTCTAATCAGTGGGTATAGTAAGAGAGGTGACATGGATGATGCATTCAAAGTTCGTGATGACATGTTAAGTGCAGGTTTTAACCCTACTCTTCTCACTTACAATGCTCTCATACAAGGTTTATGCAAAAAACAGGAAGGTGTACTTGCCGAGGAACTTCTCAAAGAAATGGTTAGTAAAGGCATTACCCCTGATGATAGCACTTATCTTGCTTTGATTGAAGGGATTGATGATGTTGATAGTTTCGTGGGGAGAAAAGATCCATCATAAGGTAGCTTGTCAGGTTCCTGTTTGCAGCTTACAACTCCTTGGTGATCCATTGGATAGAACTGACTTGATTGAGTTGAAATACTTGCTGGAACTGAAACGCCACACAGTTCATCCTTCCCTAGTCTCTTGCATTTTCACAATTTTCTAATCAGATTGACATAACAGTCCAACTACATAGCCAGATATGCTCTGTTTCATTTCCCCTTAGTGTTTGGGCAGAAAGGGACCATCTCTGTATATTCCATGTGTATGTTGCAAATATTTTACTCGTGGATATAGCCACAGGCCAGAGCTACTTCTCTGTATTGAAGATGGACCGCTATTTCATCGTCCTCCTGAAGAAAAGATGAGTGTTGGGGGAAAACCATGCCAAGAAGTTTCCTTATTAAAGAAAAAGGGAAAAAGTGCCCAGAATATATGGTCCAGACCTGTCAAATGAATGGACAGGAAATGTGATATTTAAGACCAGTAACTGAGTTTCTGGAGTGGTGAACATATTCGTATCAGGAATTCTTGAAGCAATAATTTTTATCTCAAATTTGTTTACCGAGTAGTTAAATCTACTTGAATGGACTTTGGACTAGGTTTTCATTCTGTGTGAGATGGTTCTATAGCACATTCATAGATGTTGAAGAGCATTGGAGGTATGTGTAGTAAACTAGATTAGAAAATCGGCTCTGCTAGTTGCATGCACTGTAAGTTTCAAGCTGATATTGGCTTGTAAAATATACTACATCCAAAAGCAATCTTATATTGGCCAATTAATTCACAATTCTGAGAGCTAGCTGATATTACTTGATGAGCCCCAATCATTATTTTCCTTTTGCAGTCTCCAATTTTCAACATTTTTGTCTATATTATACACATAACTATGGTTGAAGTTCTTTTCCCTTCTCTCTCTCTATCAGGATAAGTTGGCTGCTTAATTGAGCTTAAATTCTGAAAATACGTCATCTTTCTACCTGCAGTTTGTGCAAGCTGAGGCGATGGTTACACCTCAACTGTTTACTCTTATGTTTCTCCAACATATATGCAAGATGCTGTGAATGATAAACTCTTTTCCTTTAAATTTCTTAAATGCAATAGGCTATGACCTACTTCACAGGATTAGCTGGTTTACGAGGATACCATAGAATCGGGATGTTGCTTAAGTCTGGTTATTTATATGTAATATCGGTACGTTAAGTATGTAGCCTATAGGTTTACCACATCTTCACCTTTTACATCCTTTGTAAACTCTACCCTTTTTTTGTCTTCTCTGTCACTGATAAAGACTTCCGTAGATTTTGAACATTGCAATGTGGGAAACAATTTTTCCACATCTTCAGGAAAGCAAACTTGGAAGCTCTTTATGCTTACTCTCCAATTTCATGTTTAATGAATGGTAAACGTCCCAAGAATTGTGTCTCTGGAACAAGGGGGACTGCTAGTTTGTCATAATTAATAGTACAGGATGTAGTGGGATAATATCCTTTGTATGTTTAGTCTCATAGAAACACTCCTTTCTTGCTTCAGGTTACTGAGGCTTTATTTCATGCAAAAGAAACTGACCATCTGTATAAAGTTATTGTCTTTCTATGTCGTTAATAATCATCAACATGTCATTTCTTATGTCGCCTTGCCACCTTTATCTTGTGTCTTTTACTCTTAATTCCTGAAGGGCTGTGCTTCGTTGGATTGACACTTTATGTTAATACAGCTTGTGGAAATGCATATATTTCAGTACTATTCCAGGGTAGCACTTATCACCAGTCCTTGCTTCTGAGCCATTAGCAACTTGCTAATGGTTGCTGGCCCAAAGGTTGGCCATCGAACTGTTTGAGTGTGCAATTCTTATAAGCACATAATATATATATATATATATATATATATATATATATATATATATATATATATATATATATATATATATATATATGTGTGTGTGTGTGTGTGTGTGTGTGTGTGTATTAATTTGTTGTTTTTTTTTTTGGTAATTAAATCTTGTTGTATTAATCACCAAAAGGTATTTCTTTACAAAACCATAGCCGGCTATACACAGCTGACTATCATCAAAAGAGACCTAGCTAACATCTACATTTACTATACCTATATTTCTAGTTACAGAAGAGAATGCGGAAGTTGTGGGCTAACTTTAGGGGGACTCCTAACATGACATGTATATACAATATTTCTAAGCAATTGTCCACTGGATGTTCTTGAACAACCTTGAATTCCTCTCTAACCAAATGTTATAAAGCATTTTAGCAAAAGACCAGTTTGATGATTTGAGCTCGACTAGTCTTCCCTTTAGTTTTGGTTATGATCCACTGAATGTATTGTTCCCAGTTTTGATAATTGGCCTGAGTTACTCCAATCCATTGCAATGTTTGGTGTCTCAGCAAGGTAGAGAATGGGCAGGAGAAGAAAAGATGATCTCTAGTCTCCCTGTCTTGTTGACATAATGCACATGTGTTGTCCACATTGAGTTTCCACTGTTCCAATCTATCCTTAGTAGGCAGCCTATCCTGTAATATCAGCCAAAGGTTGAAGACTGCCTTGGGTCTAGCATAGTTTTGGATAGTTAGATTTTTCCACCCTACTCTAGGCAATTGTCCTATCTGCTGTGGGTATAACTTCTTTATAGAACAAGCTGATTGGTACATCAGTTGGGAATGGTGCAATGTAACAGTAGCATCAATGATCTTCCTGACCATCCAACTGGCTTAGTTAGGAATGATTAAGGACTGTAATTATTGTTGTTTTATGTACACAGAATGAATCCATTTTACCTATAGTACATCTTTCTTGTGGGCCAAATCCCACCCAAGCTTGGTGATTGCAGCTCTGTTCCATATTAGCAGGTTCATAACATTTAATCCCCCACCAGACTTAGGTAGACATACCTTATCCCAGGCTATATATGATTTCTTTGATATGTTGGCTGATCCTATCCAGACAAAAGATCTACAGAATGCATCCAGCATCTTTAGGATTTTTGAAGGGATAAGGAAAAGCTGAGCCCAGTATGCTTGTATGCAAAAATGACTGACTGCACCAGCTGTACTCTCCCTGCATAGGACAGTTTCCTAGCAGTCCAGGATGTGATCCTGGCAGTTACCTTATCCACCAATGGTTGCCATTGTAGCAAGGACATTTTCTTGGTAGATAGAGGAACTCCCAAATACTTGAAAGGTAGCTCCCCACATACATAGCCAAGGTGATTGACAATGTGTTATTGTACATCAGGGGAAACACCACCAAAGTAGACAGAACTTTTACTCAGATTAGCTGTCATACCAGAAGCCTCAGTGAATCGAGAAAAGTATTTGAACATGGTTGTTACAGCCTTCAGGTCTCCCTTGACAAATAACGGAAGGTCATCTGCAAAGCTAAGATGAGTAATATTTAATCTTTTGCAGCCAGGGTGGAATAAGATGCCTAGATCCTTCTTTAGTTCCACAAGGGCTCTGCTAAGGTATTCCATCACTATAGCAAATAGGAAGGGGGAGACTGGGTCACCTTGCCTCAAACCTTTAGCTGCTTGGAAGGGTTCAGTAGTTTCCCCATTCACCATGATTGAATAGCTCACTGTTTGGACACATTCCATAATCCACCTCATAAACCTGCCCGGGAAATTTAAGGATTCCATCACTTGTTGCAAGAAGATCCATTCAACAGAATCATATGCCTTCTGTAAGTCTATTTTAATCATGCATCTAGGGGACACACGGGCTCTTGCATTTTGTTTGATCAGCTCATGTGCTAAGATAACATTATCAGCAATCCTCCTTCTTGGAATGAAACCTGCCTGGGAATCACAGATGATACTGGCCATACATTTCTGTAATCTGTTGGCCAATATCTTAGATATTATTTTATATAAAACTGAACAACAAGAAATTGGACGAAATTCCTTGACTGACTGTGGGTTAGCAACTTTAGGTATCAGTGTAAGGGAGGCACAATTAACTGGTTTATACATTCTGCCAGAGTGAAAGAAATCCAGAACTGCCCTGGTGATCTGGGTGCCAGTGAGCCACCAAGTCTGTTTTAAAAAAAAGTAGCATTGTAACCATCAATAGCTGGTGCTTTGTGATCACCAATGGCTTTTAGGCTATCTAGAATCTCATCAGTAGATATATCAGCAGCTAGCTGCTGCTGCTGGCTATGAGTGAGCTTTGGACCATTATCCATGTATGACCTATTAATTGCTGGTAAAGAGGCAGCTGATGACCCCATCAAAGACTTATAGAAGTTCTTGATCTCATCCCTAATGTCATCTGGATTGGTAAGTCTGGTACCTCCTGCTGTAACCAGTTCAGTTATGCTTTTGTACTGGTTTCTTTCTTTCAGCACATCATTGAAATACTTATTATTTGAGTCTCCCAGTTGTATCCATTTGGCTCTGGACTTCTGTTGCAGGATACTCTCTTCAATCATTGACCACTTCTCCAGTTTCAATACCAGTTCCTTTTCTTTAGACTGCAAGTCATCAGTATAGTGCATACTCATCTGGTTCTGGATGACCTTTAGTTCTTCCCTGCTAGATTCAATTTTCTGTGTAATGTTCTTAAATTCTCTAACATTTAAAGATTTTAGAACAGGTTTGAGTGCCTTGAGATTGTTCCATATCACCTTAAGAGTGCCCTGGCCAATATTCCTCCAATTTGCCTTCATGATGTGTTGGAAATCCTTGTGATTAGCCCATGCATTAGAGAATCTGAAGGGTGCCTTCCTGACAATATTATCTTCCTTCATAGTAAGCACCATTGGATTATGATCAGAGATTAGAGGAGGGTCATACACAGTTTGTACATGACTCCATTTAATCATCCAGTCATAATTACCAAATATTCTATCCAATCTACTACAAACTCTATCGTTGCCAGTTTGTTTGTTGGTCCATGTGAAGAAATCCCCTTTCCAAGGAAGCTCTGATAATTCAGCCAGTTGAATATATTGAGTGAAGTCCAGAGTTTCAGCTTGTTTGACTTGATTACATGATTGTCTGTCATTGACAGACATCACAACATTGAAATCACCTGCAACCAACCAAGGATCAGTAATACCAGTAGCAAGGTTTTGTATGTGTTGCCACATTGTTCTTCTTTGGTCTAAACCATTAAAACCATACACCATAGTGAGGAGGAAAATCAGTTCCCCTACAGGAGTGTGAACACTACAATGAAGGATTTGGGCATCCTCCTGAATACCAGTGAAAGCAATCTTCTGAGGATCCCATAGAATCCAGATTCTACCCCTTGGAGAATCTCTATAGTTAGCTAGCACACTACAACCTGGAACCACCAGATTAGCAATTCTCCCTGCATTGTTCTCTTTTACCTTTGTTTCTACCAGACTAACAAGACTAAATTTATTCTGTTAGTATTCTTTAGCTTCTTCTGTTTATATCTTTTATTGACACCTCTAATATTCCAAACTAACATCTTCATTGGGTATGACTAGGACACTCTTCATCAGGGGGATGTCCTGGTCTACTAGCTGACACAACTTGAAATCTATTACTCAACACCACAGGGGATAATGGGGGGAAGTTTGCAAGATTGAAAACTGGAGATTGCACCTGCTTGCCCTTATCCACCAGAGTGAAACCTTCTGTACTACCTAAAGGATCTGCATCCTTAGGGGGTACTGTAGTCTGCTTTGTACTAGCTGTTGATTGGAATTCCCCTCAGGCTATATCCCATTCTGACGTGGCTTAACTCTCCATTCCTGAACAACTCTGGGCTTAGGTTGAGGAGGTTTGGTAATAGCCAAACAATTGTGTCCTACCATAAGGCACTTCTCACAATATGTTGGTTTCCAGTCATATGTCACTTCCTGCACAAATTTCTTACCATTAGGATCAATGAGCTCAGTATAAAAAAAAGGAAAAATAAATATATAAAATAGTTACTACCCATTCAAATAAAAAACTACTCTATATATATATACACACATACACACATACATATGTGTGTGTGTATTAATTTGTTACTTTATTTGGATTAATAAATATAGATATCTTATAATTAAATATAAAAAACAAAAAATAAATATATAAAATAATTACTATCCATTCAAATGGGGAAGTAGTTTCAAGTTGGAGTTTTAAAATAATTTTAAAATAAAATATGAAATTAACAAAATAATGAATTATCAATTCAGAATTCGGAGTAGTTTCAAATTGAAGGTTTAAAAATTATTTTTAAATAGAAAATAAAATTAAAACAATAATGAATTACTAAATTTGGGAGTAGTTTCAAATTTGGAGTTTTAAAAATTTTGAATAAAAAAATCAAAAACAAAACAATTAGAAAACTTTAAGAGAAACATATTAAATAAAGTAATATGCTAATAAATATCTCTATTAAAAATGTAATAATATTAAATATATATAAAAAATGAAAATAATAAAATAAAGTAAAATATTAACATATATATATATATATATATATATATATATATATATATATATATATATTAATTGGTTACTTTATTTAAATTAATTAATATATATATCTTATAATTAAATATTAAAAATCAAAAATAAATATATAAAATAATAACTACCAATTAAATTAGTTGGGAGTAGTTTCAAGTTGGAAATTTAAAATTATTTTAGAATAAAAGGCAAAAAAATAGTTATTAAAAAAGAGAAGAAAAATTACCCATTAAAATTAGGAATTAGTTTCAAGTTGGAGCTTTAAAATATTTTAAAACTAAATAATAAATAATGAATTACCAATTCAACATTTGGATTAGTTTCAAATTGGAGTTTTAAAAAATATTTGAAAATAAAAAAATTAATAAATAATGAATTACCAATTCAAATTTGGGAGTAGTTTCAAATAGGAGTTTTCAAATTATTTTAAAATAAAAATCGAAAATAAAGAAATTAAAAATCTTTATGAGAAAAATATTAAATAAAGTAATATGCTAATAAATATTTCTATTAAAAATGTAATAATATTAAATATAAGATGATATAATAAAGAAAAATACATAACAAAAAATTTATGCAATGCACTCCTTATATAAATTCCAACAGTTTAACGGAGATTTTATTAATTAAAATTTAGCTAATATTATTAAGAACAATAGAATCTATATATTATTAAAAGGAGAGGAAAAAATCATCTCCTTTACCCAAGTGGCAACCTAAAAAAATATTATATGGCATAGTTAGTTATTTAGTTTATAATTAGTTATTGGTTATTACTTTCTAATTTAAATATATATAAAAACGATAATAATAAAATAAAAACTACCATATATATGTGTGTGTGTGTGCGCGCGCGCATTAATTTGTTACTTTATTTGGATTAATAATATAGATATCCTATAATTAAATATAAAAAATGAAAAATAAACATATATAATAATTATTACCCATTCAAATAAAAAACTACCATATAAATATATATATGTGTGTGTGTGTGTGTGTGTGTATTAATTTGCTTTATTTGGATTAATAAATATAGATATCTTATAATTACATATAAAAAACGAAAAATAAATCTATTAAATAATTACTACCCATTTAAATTGGGAAGTAGTTTCAAGTTGGAATTTTAAAATAGAAAATAAAATTAACAAAATAATGAATTACTAATTCAATTTTTTTTTCTATTTCATTCCGTCAAAAAAATATACGTACAAAGCATAAATGCTGACCACCTATTCTCATATGCAATACAAAGTCGCTACACTATTATCATTCTAAAAAAACAAAACACTCTTTGATAATACGTGTGACACAAACTATCTCGAGAAGAGTCTATCTCATTTGAAGTCTAGGGAAAATTATCTAAACTTTGTAGGGCAGTCCTCCACTTTTGCCTTGAAGCCCTTCTGAAATGGAGATGGACTACGATATCCTTACATACAGTGTCGCTCATCAACTTACCTCCATGGAATCTCAATTTGTTCCGCTCCCTCCATATCGTTGGCACCAGGATCCCAAAGAGACAAGCAGTAATTTCTGCTAACCCATTTCTACTCTTCGCCAGCTTACTAACCCATTCACATTCCTCCTGCCAGTCAACAATGGATCGTTTATAGCCCAACCAGCTAAGGAGTCGATACCAGATTTCTTTGATCTTCAAACAGTCAAAGAAAAGATGCTCAAAGGTCTCTCGATACAAACCACAGAAAATACAATCTTGTGGAACCAAAATATTTAGTATCTGAAGTCGTTCCACAGTTGCAAGTCGCTTATGCAAAGCCAACCACAGTAGAAATTTATATCGGTGATGTAGTTGAGGCTGCAATATGATGGACTTCCACTAAACTTTGCTGCATTGAGGAAGAAGCTGTCTGTACAGCTTGTTAATGCTAAAAGACTCTCCCTGTTGAACCTGCCTCAATCTGTTTTCCAGATTTCCAGTGAGTGTTGCAATGCCTTTAATCAAACTCCTCGACTCAAAAATTTTCCCGATTGCCCAGGCAGCAGCCCCATGCACCGGCATGTCCTCAAAACAGTGGTTCTTGATATAGAACCGCTGTTTTGAAGACACTTACGGAGTACATTGGGTCGGATGTACTCATACTATACTCTGCATTTCTTGTGCAGGCTTTGGTACTGGTCCCAACTGTACGTGAGGTGCATCAGCTCGGATTAGTATTTGGAGACTCTAGGTTGATCTACTGGCATCTGCAGGTCTTGAAGTCCCCTTCCACTTTCCATATTTATTGTTTTTTTGTAGAAAATCACTCTATCTATGATATGTGCGCTTTGGTTGTATGAGCATGATTTTCAGGTATAGGTTTTGATAAATGACAAACAATGAAGTCAAGTGTCAAACAAAGATATTATATGACAAACAATCAAGCTTGAATGCCGAAAAGCATATTGATGAACGGATTGCAATGGAAAAGCCAAAGACGAGCTCAAATGTTCAAGACCGAAGACCCAAGGCGTAGGTCGTTAGGTAGAACAAATGTAAGAGCAACGCTTAAGTTATCTCGTCTTTTGGCTCAACATAGGTCATCATAAATATGAATAAAATCATTTTATTAAATCATATTTATCATAAACATATTTTATTAAATCATATTTATCATAAACATATTTTAAATACTTCAAATAAAACGATGTTGAAGTTTTCATCTTAACCAAAATAATTTTTGAAGTAAGTTTTCAATTCTGCCTCAGAATAATCGATTATCAGTATATGCATAATCGATTATGCTGTAGACCGTTGCCAGTGTTTGAACACTGCCACAGAATAATCGATTATTCAGTATCAGATAATCGATTATTCAGCAGAAAATTAGCTTCTGATTTTCTGAACGTTGGAGAATAATCGATTATCAGATACTGAATAATCGATTATCTGAGCACAAAATCAGCATAATTGATTGCCAATTAAGCAATAGACATACTCCATTTTCACCTATAAAAAGAGGTCTTTTGAGCTGATTTTAAATACACAACACCTCCCAATATTGATATATATATTGACATTATTTGAGCATCATTTTAGAGCTTTTGTTGAGCCATTTGAGAGACAACTTTGAGTTGTTCATAGAGCTAAATTTGTATCTCTTTATCTACTCTTTTGAGAGAGTTCTTGTTGTAAAAGAGAAAGGTGTTTGAGAAGAACATATCTTCTCATTGATTGTCGAGTTCGCTAAGTACCCTAAGTCTTAGTGGTTGAAGTCTTGTGGTGCGGTATCCACGAGCAAGGTGAAGTCTTGAGGTGCGGTATCCTCGAGCAAGTTGAAGTCTTGTAGAGTGTACATCTACGAGCAAGTGTAACGGTTTGTTAGGCACCCGTAAGCTTAAAGGAGTTAGTGGAATCTCGAGAGAGTCTCTCGGGGATTGGACTAACCACAAGTTGTGGTGAACCAGGATAAAGTCGGTGTGTTCTTTCCTTGCTATTTTAATTACCGAATTTATTTTATTCCTGCAATTTTTAATTCCACAATATTTATCAATATTCTTGTGCCGCACTATTTACCCCCCCTCTAGTGACGGGCATAAATCCTAACAATTGGTATCAGAGCCTAACTCTCTGAAAGCCTTAACCGGTTGAGAGCGATATATAGTTTTTTTTGTTGAGAGTGTTGAACGCAGGAATGATGAGCGAAGGTCACTCCACCACTATGCCTCCACTATTTGATGGAAGCAATTACACATATTGGAAAGAGCGGATGAGAATCTTCATCCAATCAAATAACTTTCGTTTGTGGCAAATCATTAAGAACGGTATGCCGACAAAGAAAGTTGGAGAAGCCATGGTTCCAAAGGAGGAGAATTAATATAATGCCAAGGCCATAAATATGTTATATTGTGCGGTGAATTCAAATGACTATCGGAGGATTTCCTATTGTAAAACCGCCAAAGAAATGTGGGATAAACTTGAAACCGTTTATGAAGGTATGCCTCAAGTCCAAAAGCATGTGACATGGGACTCGGACAGCTTGTGTGATGAAACGACTGCCCTATGCCTCATGGCCAACGAAGAAGAAGAGGTAAGCATTTCTAACTCTTACTCGTTAGAAGAATTGCAAAATGCTTATGATGAATTATATGGTGAATTTGTTAAAGCTTCCAAAACCATAAAAGAATTGAAGAAAACACTTCTTTACAAGAAAAAGATTTTGAGAAAACACTTTCTTTGCAAGAAAAAGATTTTGAGAAAACACTTTCTTTGCAGGAAAAAGATTTTGAGAAACACTTTCTTTGCAAGAAAAAGATTTTGAGAAAACACTTTCTTTGCAAGAAAAAGTTTTTGAAAAACAACCTTCTTTAAAAGAAAAAGATTTTGAAAAATTGACTTGTGAAGAAAATGATCTTTGAGAAAATGACATTACTTTTCTTAAAAATAAAATCAAAGTTTTAGAAGAAGAAAATAGATTTTTGGAAAATGACAATGTCGATCTCAAAAATAAAATTAAGGAGATGAATGAAGCCTCTTTAATTGTTCAAAGTTCAAATTGTTCTTCTTGTAGTTCTTTAAAAATGGAGAACGTAGAACTTAGAAATACACTAGAAAAATGTAGTGTAAATGATTCTAGAACAAGTGAGGTAATTAAAAAGGACGATAGAAATAAGGTTAAACCGCCTAGAAACGACTCTAGGATTTTTGTTAACAAGTCTAAAACTAATCATTTTAGACCACCTAGACACAATTCTAGGAATTTTATTAATGAGTCTAGAATGAATAATTTTAGACCACCTAGAAATGACTCTAGGAATTTCAACGCTTCTAGGAATAACAACTTTAGATCACCTAGAACGCATTTGGCTCAACCTAGACATATGCACAATCCTAATGTCATATGTCATTATTGTAACCGGGTAGGACACATTGCACCCGTATGTTTTGCTAAACATAAAGATTCATATTTTGATTATGATTATTATTTGCCTAACCACCAAGGACCCAAAAGAAGTTGGCTACCGAAAACCTATTTGTAGGTACTTTTGCAGGTGTGCTTGAAGACTACAATATCGTAGTACATGCACCAAGCACGAAACCTTATTGCATCGAGGGGAAATGTCGGTTAGTTATCGTATTTTTTGATAAAAACGTAATAGTTGATATGTGCTAACAATTGATATTAATTATTGATTCATGTTTTGATAAGTTTTATTTTGAATAACAATTGATATCAATTATTTTTATATTAAATGATTGATTCATGTTTTGATGAATATTGTTAGTTTAAATAACAGTTGGTATATTTGCGAAAAATGACCGTTATTATGGTTGGTATGTTTTTTACTAACGTTTGGTATTATTTGATGTTGATACGATCTTTTTTCCTAACAATTGGTATCGTCAATAGTTTAAACAACAATTGGTATACTCTTTTTTGCTAATGCCAAAAGGGGGAAGAATTTAGGCGATATGCATCGAATAAGGTGGAATGTCTTCACATTCTAGTATGCTTTAATTGAGGGGGAATATTCAATTAAGGGGGAATTATATTGTATTGTTTGCATGAATTGTATGAGATATAACATGAAGCTAGCGGGAATTCGATATGCATATCTCCTGTTGTTTGTCATTATCAAAAAGGGGGAAATTGTAGAAAATCACTCTATCTATGATATGTGCGCTTTGGTTGTATAAGCATGATTTTCAGGTATAGGTTTTGATGAATGACAAACAATGAAGTCAAGTGTCAAACAAAGATATTATATGACAAACAATCAAGCTTGAATACCGAGAAGCATATTGATGAACGGATTGCAATGGAAAAGCCAAAGACGAGCTCAAATTTTCAAGACCGAAGACCCAAGGCGTAGGTCGTTAGGTAGAACAAATGTAAGAGCAACGCTTAAGTTATCTCGTCTTTTGGCTCAACATAGGTCATCATAAATATGCATAAAATCATTTTATTAAATCATATTTATCATAAACATATTTTATTAGATCATATTTATCGTAAACATATTTTAAATACTTCAAACAAAATGATGTTAAAGTTTTCATCTTAACCAAAATGATTTTTGAAGTAAGTTTTCAATTCTGCCTCAGAATAATCGATTATCAGTATATGCATAATCGATTATGCTGTAGACCGTTGCCAGTGTTTGAACACTGCCACAGAATAATCGATTATTCAGTATCAGATAATCGATTATTCAGCAGAAAATCAGCTTCTGATTTTCTGAACGTTGGAGAATAATCGATTATCAAATACTGAATAATCGATTATCTGGGCATAAAATCTGCATAATTTATTGCCAATTAAGCAACGGACATACTCCATTTTTCACCTATAAAAAGAGGTCTTTTGAGCTGATTTTAAATACACAACACATCCCAATATTGATATACATATTGACATTATTTGAACATCATTTTAGAGCTTTTGTTGAGCCATTTGAGAGACAACGTTGAGTTGTTCATAGAGCTAAATTTGTATCTCTTTATCTACTCTTTTGAGAGAGTTCTTGTTGTAAAAGAGAAAGGTGTTTGAGAAGAACATATCTTCTCATTGATTGTCGGGTTCGCTAAGTACCCTAAGTCTTAGTGGTTGAAGTCTTGTGATGCGGTATCCACGAGCAAGGTGAAGTCTTGAGGTACGGTATCCTCGAGCAAGTTGAAGTCTTGTAGAGTGTACATCTACGAGCAAGTGTAACGGTTTGTTAGGCACCCGTAAGCTTAACGGAGTTAGTGGAATCTCGAGAGAGTCTCTCGGGGACTGGACTAACCACAAATTGTGGTGAACCAGGATAAATTCGGTGTGTTCTTTTCTTGCTATTTTAATTACCGAATTTATTTTATTCCTGCAATTTTTAATTCCGCAATATTTATCAATATTCTTCTGCCGCACTATTAACCCCCCCTCTAGTGACGGGCATAATTCCTAACATTTTTTTCATTCGAGAGAGATGTACTTATTTCAAACCCTATTTTAAAAACTTTAGAAGCTCGTGTACTTGTGATTCCAGATCCGAATTGTACTAGATTTTAGATTATTATATTATTTCGTACTTTACTTTGGCTTCAATTCTATTTATTTGGTTAAATTGTTTGAAGTGTTTAAATTTGGCAAAGAATTTCTCTAATGTAGTCTTGCTTAGCAATGCTTAGCAAGTGAAATATTAAACACATCAGGTTTTTGAAGGTGAAAATTTCGGATCGTAACACAAAAAGACTAAAATCGTCTGATTGTATTAATTGAAGGTAGCAAAATTATCCCTTTGTTTTGTTGTCTGTGTTGAGTAATATGGCAAGAAAGGCAAAAGCCTATAAATCCATCAGAATTTAGATAACCTCTTCATGGGGTTTTGCTCTTGAAAGGCACTTTAATTGTATTAGTATAAACAATCCAATACAGCAGTATTACCAATAACTAGATATAATAACAAAAATAATAGCACTAATATATCCTAGCTAACTTAATTTTCATAGTTACATATTTTAGCACTCAATTTGATATTTGGATCCTATACGAGTCCTGAACATTTAAAAGTAATCAGAGTCTTAATCAAGCAGGTGGTAGTTTTTATCATCTTCGTCTACTGAAGAGGCACAAAACATTCCGCCCCACCTGGGGAAGTAGATAAGGGTAATTGGCAGGGTGAAGACAAGCATCAGTAGGCCCATAATAGATATGCTCGTTTGGGTTGAGAATTTGGATGAACCTGAAAATAGTAGTAATTGTGTTATGACTGCTCCTAAAGTCCCACCACTTCCTGTCATGCCTGATATCACTCCTAATGACCTGAAATATCAAATCAAATAAAACGTAATAGTAAGTCAATCTGCTCAAAATTTGGGCTTAAAGAACTGAATCAACACAAGTCATAATCCACCTGCTCAAACTTGGATGGACTAGACAAATTTCAAAATTATGTTGATTTTGCCACCTCTAAACTTAATCTCGAAAATAAATGTGAGTATTATGAGCATAGTTTCTTACTCCACGTTTAGTCTACGTGTCATATTGTGACTCCCATAGTATGACTATGCTTTTAAGATCGACTTGGCGTTGGGTGCATTTCCTAGCCTCTGTCTCTACCTGCCCTTTCCTGTCTGTTTGCTGAAGTCCTAGGAATTGTTGAACTGTCCTAAAGAGGAATTGTTGAACTGTCCTAATGAATTTTAGAAAAGGTGGGTTATTTTGAAGGTAAGCACTCTTTATTTTTAATTAAGAGATTATGAGTTCGAATCACATAAAAAATAAAAGTAAAAATAAAAAATTTTTGAAGAAAAAAATATAATTTTTATTTAGAAATAATATTTCTATCTCATAAGTAAAAATAAGATCTATATACACTATCTTCCCCTGATCTAACTTATTGGATTATACTGCTGTTGTCCTAAAAAGGAAAAATCACAGATTCTTGGCCTTACGGTTCACTCAACAGTCCTAGTAAGTCAGGGATCGAGGACGCACCTTTCTTGGCGTCCGCGAAATATATTTACTTATATTTTAAATTAAATGGTTGAATTTTCTTCCTCTTTATAAATTTAGGATTTTTAAACAAATAGCTAGCCAATTTCATTTTATATCCTCTAATCGATATATATAAATTATATATTATTATATATATATATATACACACACACATATATATATATATATATATATATTCATCGATTAGTTTTAGTTTAAGTAATTAAATAGATTGCTATTTAGATTTATTGTTCAGGTGAACATTCAAGGGGGTTACTTTAGTAAAATTTACAGAAATATTCCATTTTAAATGTCTCATATAAGCTTCAACTTACCAACCTCTAGCCAATATTTTACAAATCGAAACAAATAAGGAATTTTTTTAATGGGTATAGTTGAAATTCATTGAAAATATATAGATAAGTCAATATACAAATTTGAGAAAGATTGAAGGTGATTTGGACTGATTTGTATCAAAATTCATAATTAAATCGATGTGAAAAAAATCTTCTGTGACACATGTATCACGCATGTATCTCACACACAGATATACATGAATATATATGTGATACATAATCGATACAAATATAACACATATGTGATATACAGTGTGATACACATATTATTTTTTTCAGTTTTTACTTCGAATTTTCAATTCAAACCTCCTCAAAACTTCACAAAATCATCCCAAAACTGAGATTCAAATCCTTAAGATATACCCAATCTATTCTAATGACATCCACTCAAAACAAAATTTGATATTTTTTTGCTACAAATAACTAATTGATTATTTTAGCTAATATTAATAAATTTTATTAATAAATTAATTTTATAATAAATTACTTCTAAATAGACATATTATTCTATATCATTGAGGTAGAGACCTTCTCGTGTCCTAATTGGAATTCGGATAATCAGTTTTTTTGCCGTTGAAAGAGGAAGAGAAGAAAAATTCCCCCACATATCAATTAAGGCTAACTAATAAAAAGCTTAGCCTCCTTTGTTGAAAAATACTTCCGTATTCTAAGACGGAAAAAAAAAAAACTTGACACCATCAATTAGTAGAGAGTTTAACTAAGATACTTTAGTTTATGTGAATTTATTTTTTTTTGCTCCGTTAAAAAAAATAAATTTTTTTTAAATTTGATAATAATTTAGCTTAAATTTACAACTCAAATCTTTAATGAAAAACCTTTATAACCATACAAATATTCCGGGCTCCATCTGAACTTGTTTAATACCACAAATTTCAAAATTTTTTATTTTTTTTAAACTCCTTATGCAGTCAAACAAGTTCACATAAATTGAAACGGAGAAAGTATTAGTTTAACTTTGCGCAAAAGAAAAAAAAAAGATATTAGTTTAAGTTGTAGACTATGATATGACGAGTGATGTAATTATTTGTAAATAATGAACGCCAGTATAGTTATTAAAATGAAATTTGTAGATTTACCTTTTGGAGAGAAAAGGCACAATACCAAATGTGAGGCCCGAAGCAGCTTGAAGAAAGAGAGAAAAAGAAGCCATTACCAAAAGAGAGAGGCCGACTGTATTCACTCGCCCAAGCAGCACACACAGCAATCCAGCCACCGTCTGCACCACCCACAAACTCCATAACCTCCCTCTCATCCCAAATCTCTTCCCCATCTTATCAGATATAATCCCACCTACTGGCCTCGACACACAATTCGCTACACCAAAACTCGCCGCCATCCCCCCTGCTACATCAATATTCACATGAAACCTATCGTAAAAATACTCCGCTATTATATTATTTGTAGTTAATTCAACTCCAAAGCAAAATCCATATGTTAAACTCAATATCCATCCCCTGTAATTCTTTTGCCCATTTAAAACTACGCTCAAAATATTTTCACTAGGCTTGTGGCCTGTTATTTTCTTGCGCTTGTAGTTACCATCAGGCAAGTCTTGGCCGTACAATAGGACCATAATTGCTGTCACGACTTGAAATATTGCTGGGAAAATAAACGCAATACGCCACGAAATAAATGAAGGTATATTTAAGCAGGTTGTGAGGAGTGAATATACGAGTGGCATGGCTAATTGGGTCAGACCAGATCCAACATTGGCCCAACCAGCAGCAAATCCATTTGCAAGCCCAACAACGCATCCAGAGAACATACAACTCATCCAAAATTGGCTAGCCACGAAGTTAGCCAAGCAAAAACCGATTAAAAACCGAACCAAGATGAAGCCTTGTGGGGAGGATATGAGACAAGTCGAGAGAACTACTGGGGCAGTGAGGAGAGACAGCGTGGCAGAGGCAACACGTGGACCGAACACGTCACATGCTGGGCCCATCGCTAAGCGAGAGAAAATGGAACCAACAAAAGAAGCAATTCCAGCTCTTCCAATGTCAGTTTCAGTGAGATTAAGGTCTTTACGAATGACTTCAAGAAGTGGGGGGATAGCAAAAGTGGAGAAGAAACTAGAAAATAGAGAGAGCCATGCAAGGTGGAAAGCTCGCATGTGAGGTGAAGATAATGAAAATGGACGGAATTCAGTGGCTTTGTGATCATAATCTACAGCTATAGAAAAATTAGGGGACTGATCAATTTCGGAGTTTGATTGTTTTTGTCCCATGACTATAGAGTGAATAAGTATATCCTGAGAAGTTGGAGCACTTGAGCTAGGGAGTACTAATATTGAAGGGCAACGTGGGTGGATTGGAAAATTAATGCTTCAGTCATACGACATAGGAGTACATATTTGTTGGGATTCCAAGCAATTGTATTGTGAATTCTCTTTTCTTGCGCTATTTGACAAAACATGTTTATTAAGCTTCCTTGGAGGAGTTAAACTTGTCTTCTTCTTCTTTTTGTACTATTATTTATTAGTCCAAGACTTTTAATAGTCGCATATTTGAATATAATTTGTTTCAACTTATTACTTTATATGGGATCTATAGATTCTTAGTAGGGACGGACCGAGAATGACACTAGTAATTTATGCTTAGATTTTATATTTGTATTAAATTTTTTTTATCAAATATATATAAATATTTAAATGCGAACTTAATATTAAGAGAAGTTAAGACTTTGATAACAAATATAGAATTTACAAATTTTAAATTCTGAGTGTGTTAATTTATGAGAATAGTTTATAAGAACTTAAACTGTTGAAGGAGATAATAGTTTTTAGGGAAATTACGGGCTATGTTTATTTATAAGTAGCTTATTATAAAAATTGGTCAATTGTAGCAAAAAAAATATTTTTTTGCTTTGTTTTGAGTGAGTGTTATTGTAATAGAATGAGCACAACTTAAGGAGCTTGAATCTAAGTTTTGGGATGGTTTTGTGAAGTTTTAAGGTGATTTGAATTGAAAATTCGAAGTAAAAGCTGAACATGAAAAAAAAAGAAGATATTTGTATCACACTGTGTATCATTTGTGTATCACATATGTATAATCTTTGTATCAATTGTGTATCACATATGTATCCATGTAAACCTGTATGTGAGATACATGTGTGATACATATTTGATGCATGTGTTGCAGAAAACTTTTTGAACTCGATTTATTTACGAATTTTGATAAAAAAACTAATCCAAATCACCTCCAATCTTTCTCAAATTTTGTATATTGACTTGTCTATATATTTTGAATGAATTTCAACTATACCCATTAAAAATTTCCCTTTTTTTTTTTAGATTTTTGGAATATTTTATAAATTTTTATATTTCATCACCTTATTTGCTACCCCGTCCATGAAATTTCCTTTTCATCTTGTATCTAATATTGCTAATTGTGCTTACAAACATGAAAGGGGATTTTTGCTTGTGATTCTTTGATAGAAAGAACACTATTACTTATTTTTTCAATTTTTTTTTGACTACTTTTCATAAGTCTATGACTAATAACTAAATGTTAGTAAGTTGAGATTTATTTAGGACATTTATAAGTACCCCTATTTGTAATTAATTTGTTTTAAGCGCGTAGCACATGCTCTTATAACTTGCTGCTTCGCATTTTCTTTTTCTGTAAGTTTTAGTGGTTAATAATGCGATTCGAATCAAAATATTATGCTGAGTTATGTGTATAGTCTTGTCTACCCTGTAAACGGATAACAATTAAATCTATACGCGATTTTAAGGAGACATGAATTGATTCAACACAAATAATCAAGAATTTTAAATAAAAGAGTTGAAGATAAAATGAATAATCAAACCAATTGTGATGTTATAGTGTGACTCGTATTTAGGCTAGAAAGTAGTTTGGTCCTCGATCTAACACTCGGTTCGAAGCCAATTGTGTATGAAGAGCGGCAATAAAATAAGAACTTTGCAATAGCTAAAAGCAGAAAAATAAATTTGTATTGCCTTGGTTTGCGTATTACAATATGTCCTACCAAAGAAAACATTTTCCCTTTACATAGCAGGAGAGTTTCATACAAGTCTAAAACGGATAAAAAAATCCTCCTCTCTCGTTAATTACTGACCCACAACCGCAATCGAGCAGGTCTTCACTGTTATATTCGGTTGGTTCCGAATACCACAACCCTTTATCTGTCGCCTTCAACCGTTTGTTGCGCTTCCTAATGTATCAGAACTCATCCCGAGCCTGGGGTGCATCTTCTTATAAGGTCAGATGGCGAGTACCCATTCGAGCCTTGATACATAGAGTTCCTAGCTTCTATTTCGATCTTATATATTCATACTCTTACTTTGTTTAATCCACCGAAAAATCAGGGTGTGAGTTACCCCTATTTCACCCGTATACATGTTTAACTTATAATGTAATTAAAATGACACAACGAAAATGCGTTTAGTTATTTATTTAAATCATACATGTTTAACCAGAAAATAGACTTCTCGATAAAAGTTAATGTCAAGAAGAAATCGGGTTATTAATAATCAAGATTTACTTCACGTGCCTAATAATTTGAATAATAAAGCAGAGAACGAAGATAATTAACAAGGAATGAAAATATGAAATAGAGTGATAATTGCTTCCAAGATTGCGGTTAGAACTTTTTGAATAAAATAAAGAATGATTGCATATATTTTCAATAATAATTCGATACCATTACAAATAAGGACTAAGTCATTATATAGGAGCATACAATTATAACGGGTTCCATACTTAATTCTGGCTGATTAATAACATAAATTGCCTTGATTACCCGTTTCTATATATAATCGTAACGAAAACGTATATGACTGAGGATTTCTCGTAACCACGATTATGTGTCGATTTTCCTTCCTTATTTAAGACAGATTCGTGCACATTCCTTCTTTAATGGTATTAATACATTCTGCCCCAATTTCTCTTCTTTCTAGCTGTTAAAGCCTGTTCTTTCCTAGAGAAATCCTGAGGGTATTTCTCCCACGTCTTCTTGAATTCTTTAACTCAGTTCCATGTGTTACCATATTGATGGTCCATGTGTCATGCATTTTTTCACTAATACTAATAGCCCCACCATTTTTCTAATATTCTCAACAAAATATTCGGGACGTGGTAAGTATTTATGGATGAAATGCTTTTCCCCCATTTCTCACGTATCATAATGCCTTCTTCATAATTGATATGACATATGTAACATCTGTTTGATACCCAATCAACATGGCTTACCCTCATTGGTTATGCAGTTTCTCGGTGCTTTTTAGGGTTTTTTGTGCGTAGGCACCAGTCACGAAGTGACGGTTCTATTATGACAGTTCATAATGACCAACCTGAATGAGGGTTGCTTCTTCTTATAAATACTTCATCACGCTTGATTTTCTGAGAACCTCTTCCTTGTTCTTTGCATTCATCTCGTTAACCTTGTAGCGTACTCCTCTATCTTTCCACTATTTTTTCTTTATGAAATGTCTTCTTCAACACTAGATCCACGTAAGGCCGTGATCATCGATGAAATTTCTCCTTCTAATGCCCCTACTATGAGTAGGAGAGGTGGTAGACTCCGATGTTTGATGAACCTTTTCCTTGTACTGCCCCTACTAGGAGTAGGAGAGGCGGTAGACTCCACTAATTTTGTTCATTATCTACTCGCAGTTCTACTCCTCAAAGTAGTTCTATCAATCCATCTCCTTCTAATTCTAAAGCTTCTTTAACCCCTAGATCTTCTTCTAAGTGTATGGATCAGAACGAACCCATGCGTGAGCCTACAATTTCTAAGATTGTTCTTCTAGAGTTTTCTTTTGTGTCAGAACGTGAAGCCATGAAAAACTCAAGTTTCTTCTATAGCTTCCCTTAACCTAGCTGAACACTACCCAAGTCTGTTCACTCCTAGTCTTCTTTCTTTAGTTCAACATGAATGTCATTGGAAATCGGATTTTCCAGTTTTAATTCCTGGTGCCAACCAAAGAATCACTTCTTGCCATGCTGGTTTCACTTTCTTTTATACCTACCCTTTCACTTTAGTGTTTATACCTCCTATTGACCTATTGATCATTGAGTTTTGTCGCTATTTTAATTTTTACCTACGCCAAATCGGTGTCATTAAATGGAGGACAGTGGCATGCCTTCGTTATATGTCGGATTTAATATTTGCTACTTTTACTTTCCATCACTTATTTCATCTTTACTCTTCTAAACTATTTTGTGAAAGTGTCTTTTCTCTCGTAGCTAGAAGTAAAAGGGTTTTATTCAGTCCCGAGGATGATCGTGACTGTGGATGGTACGTCCGATTCGTTGTTGGCCCACTAGTAGATTAGTGGGTGAAGAAAACATGCCTTTTCTAGAAAAATAGAACTTTGCACATAAGATTTTTTTCTTTTCTTTCTTTGATGCCTTCAGTTCCTTTCCATAATCGTATATTCAATTTTCAAGCAACTATGTAAGTTTATGAAAATTCTCGATTTCCGTGCTTGGGTAGAAAAAATGCTGCTCCCATGGACAAAAGATCTTGGAAATTTCTTTCAAAGAAATTTGGCTGGAAAGTGAAACTCACGGTACTTTTTACTCTCGTGGTTGCTTTCCTTCTTTACTTGTTCATGTATAACATTTTCGTCACCCATTTCTTAATAGGGTTTGCCATTCGTGGCATCAGTATCGCATCTATTCCCTTCAATTAGGCTTCTACGAATTTTGCACATGAGAGGATTTGAGTGTTTCTTCCTCAAAGAGAAAAACTACTAAAGTGTCACTCCTAGAACCTAGGCCTAGACGTAACACGACGCTCTGTTCCTGACTACTGGTGTTCGAGAAAACCAAATGGCTGGCTGAATCAACATGTGATATTATAATATACTGAATGCGGAAGATAAACTTACACATGCTGATACATAAAAAGTCTGGATTATATAAATCAAAATGCGGAAATACTAATGCAATTCTGAAACATATTTGCAGCAAGCATAGCTTAACATGAAAATCCTGAGACTCTGTGTAACTGTTACTCTAGTTGATAAAGCCTTTAATGAAGTACTGAAAACACTGACTATCTGAAAATACTGAAGTCTGCAAGGTAATGATAATGACCCGAAAGAATCGGGGATCACCAAATAGCTGGTACGAGAATCCTAGCGCTCTGTATCATCAATTTGTAAATCATTATCTGCATCGTGAGATGCAGACCCCAGGCAAATGGGACGTCCGTACATTTGAATTGCTCTGGTATGTAAAGAAACAGAAAGAAAGAATTAAAAATACTGAAACTGAAACTAAGCTAATAACTGAGAATAGATAATTGATAACTGAAATGATAACTATTGAAGCTGAAACTGAAATGATTATCTATAACGGATAACTGAACTGATAACTGATAACTGAACTGATAACTAGAACTATGGATATGAATACTCCCTCATCTGAATGATGAACAACATGTTTATCTGAATAAGCTACGGCCTTGGTACCAATATATATGTGCACAAGCTATGGCCTCAGACCCAAGTATACGTATACATAACTAAGGCGTCATGCCCAAAATGCATAAAGATAAACTACGGCCTTAGGTCCAAACATGCATACACCATAAACTAAGGCCTCAGGCCTAAACATGCATAAAACATAAACTGTGGCCTTAGGCCCAAGTATGCATAAAAAATATAAACTACGGCCTTAGGCCTAAATGCAAATGTTTAACATTCAGGAACTGAGGATCAAACTGCAATACATGCTAGTGAATGTTGAATTAAATTGAGTTACATGTTACTGGAATACTGGATCACACTGAGTTACATAATACTAGAATACTGAATAGGACTAGATTGAGACATATATTCTTAAACTGATTATGAACACTGAAACTTCAATTGTTTATGGCATACTGAGTAATCTATACTAAGACTGGGGGGAAATTAAACTCAAGTCTATATTAAATAAGCACCGAGCTCGTAACGTTCAGAATGAAAGTGGTGAACCGGTTATGAAGCTAGAGAATAGAAGTTCTATAGCTATTCAAGGAACTAGGCTTAATTATATTTCTAAGGCAATTGGTAACGTCGTACAAGAAATGTAGTGTAAGGATAATCATTAAAATTTCCAAACATAGAGAGATAGCCTCACATACCTTAACATCCTGCTCTTGAGCGTAATACAATATTCTCGAACCCTTTCAACTTTAATATATATAATACAAGTCAAAGAGATTCCATATTAGCAATAATTCTCATATTTTGGTCACTTAAGCATTTTCTCAAACACTTGGTGACGTAAAGCTTCATAGTCCTTATTAATAGTGTCTACACCCATTAACCCATTCTCTTGCTCCTAGATAAATTCTAAAGTCTCGAGTGGTTATAATAAACATCATTCTTTATCACATATAAGGTAAACATACCCTTAACAAATAATCAATGATCAACAACCCAAACCTATAATCCATTCACGATTGTCTATCAAATCCATTAACTCATATCTCATGAACTAGAGTTTGTAATCATTAATCCAATACTTGAATCTGAGGTTAAAGATATTACCTTCTTGGCGTTCAATCTTCTTGAATTCAAGTTCTAGGGTTTCTTCTCTCAACAATGATGCCCCAATAAAATATCTAATGATTTGGAGGGTTTACCCATGTTAATCAGATGATAGAATATTGAAATTATCTTAGAATCACCATTAGAACTTACCTTGGGTGATGGAGGGACCCTTAAGAAGTTAGGTTTTTTAAAGCTTCCCTTTCTAGATTAAGTTTTTATGTTTTGGGGCTGTGGGGGATGAAGTAGGGCTTTAAAATAACACCCCATGAGCACGCTCACGCACCTGGAGACCTGACCGAGCTACTGACCGCGTAAAACGGCAGTAACATTGCCTCAAAAGAAGCACGGTCGCACATAAGTGCAGAGTGTAGCATCAGCATAACCAACCCCATGTGCTGGTAAGTATCTAACATAACCCCGTCGAGATAGTGACGAGGGTAGGACCAGACTCCAGCAAAAACCTGTACAGCTATATAATATACAATTGAAATATAGAAGGAGATAAACAATTAAAGCTGGGGAGGGGTAACATGCTTCGGGAATAGCAGATAAAACATAATATCAAAGGACTAGTAAGGAATCCAACAATTTAACTTCTAACACGGATAAAGAAAAATAAAGGCATATTTCACTTTTAGTTTACATATTGTTGCAGGCATTCAACCCATTCCCATTTCTTATATCTTGTGGTAGGCGTACCACCCGCTCCCATTTCATTAACTCTCGTGGTAGGCGTACCACGAACTTCCATTTAATCAAATTTTGTGGTAGGCATAACCACCCGCTCCTATTTTATCATATCTCGTGGTGGGCGTACCAACCGCTCCCATTTCATCATATCTTGTGGTAGGCGTATCACCCGATCCATTTACAAGTCATCAAATTTTTTTAAAGAATCCCGGAAAGGCAACAAAAGCAATATATTAAATTCGCAGCAAGGGAACAACAATATCAAAACAATTATCCCGACAAGAGAGAATCAGCTATAACCAATCCTAACTTAGGTTTTACTCAGATCAATTAATGACAATACTCAATCATAAATAAAATCCAAGAGAATAAAATAAATCTTTGCTCAATATAGAAGATCATCAATTAAAGCATCCGAAGTGTCATTTAAGAACACAACAATTTTCAATTTATGACTCACGGTCACACTCGACACCAACACATAGATACTCGTCACCATGCCTATACATCATACTCAACAAGAAGCAAGTAGCAAATATGACTCAGCTCCTAATCTCTCAAGTTAAGGTTAGACCAGACACTTACCTTAAACTTCCACGGCTAAATAAATCCTCAATTACCACTTTTCCTCTCGAATTTGGCTCCAAATCTATTGTATCTATACATAAATGACTTCATAACATCAATAAATGCTAAACAATTCAAATCCCATGCCTAATTATAGCTTTCGAATTCTATCTAAGAAATGACAACTAGGTCCATAAAATGATCAAATCAATTAAATATGCAAGTCTTTTTTTTCTTTCTTCCTGAAAATGAAAAAGAAACCATTCGTACTCCCATAACTCAAGTTGGATAAGTTTCAAACAGTTCAAAGGAAAATCTTTTGGCAATTTCATTTATTGAGCGATCTTTCCTCCTTTTATGTTTGCCTTGTTTAAAATGGATTTGGATTCTTCAGTTCGATCCATTTATAAACACAATAAAGAAGGTGTTTCCTTATTCTGGGATTCGACCCCAAAACAAGATCTAAATCACAATTAACCAAAAATCCCAAACTCTACCCAAATCCTTATTTTTCTACCCCTAATCACATGTTTTAGGCCTAAAAATATAATATATGTTGATGAAAATGAAAGAAAACAAGTGAAAGATTACATACCAAAGAGATTATGGTGAATGATTGCTTCAAATATCGCCTAATAGCTTTGGAAAAGAAGAGGTGTTGTGAAATTTTAAGAAATCCCGAAAGTGTTCTATTTTTGGTTTTTAAAAATCACTGGGCGAAACTGTGCACCGCGTTAGCAATAGGCCCTTCACATTCGCGATGGGTTAGGCTGCATAAGCCTTCATGTTTGCAAACAATGGCTCGCGTTCGCAAAGTAGGAATAGCTCGAGCCTTGCGTTTGCATCCCAAGGATTTTGTTCGTGTAGGGCATATACCCCACCCCCGCCCAAGCCTACTTTTACCTTCGCATTCACGTGGCCAGGCTCGAATTCGCGAAGGGATGACCCCCCACTGCCTCGCGTTCTTGACCTAGGCTACGCGTTCACATAGAAATATGTTCCCTTCATCAAATTTTACACATGGCTTTTGCGTTGAAGGATTTTCCCTTCGTCAAATTTTTCATACCGTGTTCGCATGGGTACTCTTGCGAACGCGAAGAAGGAGGCATCAGAAATCCAACAGCTGAAAAACCTGCAATATTTTCTAAGTCCGAAACCTTACGAAACACACTCAAACTTTATGGCTCCTAACCAAACACATGTACTAACTTACGAACTTATCACTGCGATCAAATCGCCAAAATAACCTCAAAAACAATGAATCAAACCTCAAAATCAGAATTTTTTTCTCAAACTTCTTCAAGTATCAACCTTAGCAATTCAAGATCGAATCACATCACCTGACGTATATTTTTAACCAAATTTTACAAGAAGAACATAAACCATATATAAGACTTGTACCGAGCGTCGGAAGCAAAATATGGGCCCGACACCATTGTTTTCTACTCAGATTTCATTTTAATTTTCCTTATACATTCTCAGTAAATAAGTTTTCTTAAAAATTCATTTCTCGGGCTTGTGACCTCGGAATTCGATTTTGGGCATATGTCCAAATCCCATATTTTTCTACGGACCTTCAGGGACCGTCAGATCATGTGTCCCGGTCCGTTTATCCAAAATATTGACCGAAGTCAACTTTACTTATTTTATTATCAAAATTTACCATTTTTCATAGATTTATCTTATTTAAGCTTTTCGGTTATACGGCCTAACTGCGTACACACATCGAGGTGATGATAAATGAGGTTTTCAAGACGTTTGAGACATAGAATTGAATTACATGCAGGTGATGATCATTTGGGTCATCACATTTTCCACCTCTAAAATAACTGTTCGTGCTCGAACGAACAGAAGAAGTAAGTACCTGCATCGGGGAAAAGATGAGGATAACGGCTCCACATATCGAACTCGGACTCTCAGGTCAATGCCTTAGGATGCTGACCTCTCCACTAAACACAAACAAAAGAAAAACCCTTCAACCTCATCTGACGAACCTGCCAGTCTAGAATAGCCACCGCCTCCTCCCCATAAGACAAATCCTTTTCCAACTGGACAATGTTGAAATCTAACATGTGGGATGGATCGCCGTGATACTTCCAAAGTATGGACACATGAACCACTGGATACACGGCTGATAAGCTCGACAACAATGCTAGTCTATTAAGCCACCTCTCCCACTCGATCATGAATCTGAAACAGATCAATGAACCTAGGGATAAGCTTGACCTTCTTCACAAATCTCATCACACCCTTCATAGGCGACACTCGGAGCAATACCTGCTCACATACCATAAAAGCCATATCTCAAACCTTGCAGTCTGCATAACCTTTTTGCCTGGACTAGGCTGTATGAAGCCTATCTTGAATGGACCCGGCCTTGTCCAAGGCCTCATGAACCACATCTGTACCCATAACCGAGCCTCTCCTGGCTCAATCCATCCAACCAAAGATCGACACCGCCTACCATATAAAGCCTTATAAGGAGCCATCTGGATACTCGACTGATAGCTGTTGTTGTAGGCAAACTCTGCTAAAGGGAAAAATTGATCCAGCGAGCCTCCAAAGTCAATAACACAAGCTCGAAGAATATCCTCCAAAATTTGAATAGTACGCTTAGACTACCCGTCTGTCTGAGGATGAAATGCTGCACTCAACTCAATCTGAGTGCCAAACCCTCACTGAATGCTCTGCAGAAACGCAAGGTAAACTGCATACCCAAGTCCAAAATGATAGACACAGGCACACCATGAAGTCGAACAATCTCCCAGATATAGATATCAGCTAACCTCTCGGATGAATAGGAGACTGCCATAGGAAGGAAATGTGCTGACTTGGTTAGCCTATAAACAATGACCCATACTGCATCGAACTTCCTGCGAGTTTGCGGGAGCCCAACAACAAATTCCATAGTGATCCACTTTCACTTCCATTCGGGAATCTCAATCCTCTGAAACAAGCCACCAAGCTTCTGATGCTCATTCTTAACCTGATTAAAATTCAAACACTGAGGCACATATGCAATGATATCCTTCTTCATTCTATGCCACTAAATAATGCTGCCGCAAATCCTGATATATCTTCGTGGTGCCCGGATGAATAGAGTACCAGGATATATGGGCCTCCTCTAAACTTAACTCTCGGAGCCCATCAACATTACGCGCACAAACCAGACACTGCAATCTCAAAACTCCATCATCATCTAAGGTAACCTGCTTGGCACCTCTACGCTGCACCGTGTCTCTAAGGATACACAAATAGGGATCATCGTACTGCCGATCACGGATACGCTCCAATAATGAAGAACGAGCAACTGTGCAAGCTAATACTCGACTAGGCTCATAAATATCTAACCTCACAAATCGATTGGCCAAAGCATGAACATCTAAAGCAAGCGGCCTCTCATCGATTGGAATATAAGAAAAACTACCCATACTGGCTGACTTCCTATTCAAAGCATCAACTACCACATTGGCCTTCCCCGGATAATATAATATGGTGATATCATAATCCTTCAAAACGTCAACCAATTCCTCTACCTAAAGTTCAACTCCTTTTTCTTGAACAAATACTGAAGACTCTTGTGTTCAGTGAACACCTCACATGCCACACCATACAGATAATGCCTCTAAATTTTCAATGTGTGAACAATGTCTGCCAACTACAAATCATGAACCGGATAATTCTTCTCATGAATCTTCAACTACCTCAAAGCATAGGCAATGACCTTGCCATCTTGCATCAACACTGCACCAAGCCCAATACGGGAAGCATCACAATAAACTGTATAAGGCCCTGAACCTGTGGGCAAAACCAACACCAGTGCCGTAGTCAGAGCTATCTTTAGCTTCTGAAAGATCACCTCACACTCATCTGACCATCTAAATTGGGAACCCTTTTGGGTTAACCTGGTCATCGAGGCTACGATAGATGAGAACCCCTCCATGAAACGACGATAGTAACCTTCCAATCCCAAGAAACTCTGAATCTCTATAGCTGATACTGGTCTAGGCCAATTTTTGATTGCCTTATCTTCTTCGGATTAACCTGAATACCCTCTGCTAATACAGCATGACCCTGGAATAAAACTAAACTCAACTAGAACTCATACTTAAAGAACTTAGCATATAGATGACTATCCCTAAGAGTTTGAAGAACCACTCTAAGATGATGCTTATGCTCCTCCTAGCTACGGGAACATATCAAAATATAATAAATGAAGAATATCATGAACGAGTCCAAATAAGGCATGAAAAATCGGTTCATCAAATCCACAAAAGTTTATGGGGCATTGGCCAACCCAAATGACATGACCAAGAACTCATAATGCCCGTACCGAGTTCGGAAAGCAGTTTTAGGGACATCAGATGCCCTAATCCTCAACTGATGGTAGCCAGATCTACAATTAATATTTGAAAATAACTTGGTACCCTGAATCTGATCAAACAAATAATCAATCCTCGGTAGTGGATACATATTCTTGATTGTTACATTGTTCAACTGTCGGTAATCTTATTGAACCATCCTTTTTCATAACAAACAACACCGGCGCATCCCAAGGTGAAACATTCGGTCTAATGAAACCCTTCTCATGAAAGTCTTTCAACTATTCCTTCAACTCTTTGAACTCAGACGGGTCCATACATACGGTGAAATAGAAATGGGCTAGGTGCCCGTAGCCAAATCGATGCAAAAGTGAATATCCTTGTTGGGTGGCGTATCCGTCAGGTCTGAAGGAAAAGCCTCAAGAAACTCATGAACAATGGGCATAGAATCAATAGAGGGAACCTCAGCACTAGAATCATGAACATACACCAAATAGGACAAACACCCCTTCTCGACCAAACGCCGAGCCTTCACATAAGAGATAACACTATAGTAGAATGACCAGGAGTTCCTCTCCACTCTAAACGAGGCATACCCCACAAAAGCTAAGGTTACAGTCTTGGCATGACAATCAAAGATAGCATGGTAAGGTGATAACCAGTCCATCCCCAATATAATATCGAAATCAACCATGTCTAAAAGCAACAAATCTACACGAGTCTCAAGACCCCCAATCACCACAATACAAGAACGATGGACTCGATCAACCCTGATAGAATCATCCACCGGTGTAGACACATAAATAGAAATACTCAATAAGTCCCTAGCCATGATCAGATACGGTGCAAGATTAGATGACACATACGAGTATGTAGACCCTGGATCAAATAACACTGAAGCATCTCTATCACGAACCAGAACCGTACCTGTAATAATTGCATATGAAGCCTCAGCCTAGGGCCTAGCTGGAGAGCATAACACTGGGGTTGGGACCCACTTCTCTAGGATGGCCTGCTGCTAGTTGGCCTCCACCTCTAGCGGCCTGAGCTCCACCTCTAGCACCTCTACCTCCACCTATAGCACCTCTACCCCCACCTCTAGCTAACTAGGCGACCTGTGGAGCACATGTTGCCTGAACTATAGAACGGGAACTTTAATGCTAAAAGCCACTTGGTATGCGAGGGCAGTACCTAGTAATGTGCCTCGTGTCGTCACAACTAAAACAAGCCCCCGATTGGTGGGGCTGATGACTTTGGAAACTCGGTAGTGCACTGATAGGTGCTGCCGGTGCACTGTAGGACTGTTGATCGGAATACTTTATCAGAGGACCACGGCTACCTGAAGCACCACGAGAAACTTGAAGAGCTGACTAAAAGGGCCTAGGAGGATGGCCTTTACCATATGAATTTCTACCTTCAGACGAGGTACCACTGAACCTGCCTGAATGACGGGGCCTCTTATCCGACCATGACCACCTCCCTGTGACAGAACCATCTCCACTCTCTTGGCCATATTGGCCCCCGCCTAGAATGTTATCTCACTCCTAGCCTCCCTGGCCTTCTGAAGACGAACCAGCTGAATAAGAACATCAATAAACCTCCTCACCCTTTCTCTAAGTAGGAAGTATTACAAGATCATGGCGAGCTAAGTCGATGAACCTGGTCTCATACTGGTTAAAAGTCATGGAACCCAGTTGGAGGCACTCAAACTACCTCCGATAGACCTCTCTCTAAGTAATAGGGAGAAACTTCTCCAGAAACAACACTGAAAACTACTCCCAAGTCAAAGATGGCGATCAGCGGGTCTATCCGAGCAATAATCTCTCCACCAAGTCTTGGTGGATCCAGACAAGCGAAATATAGCAAAATCTACCCCATTCGTCTCAACAATGTCAATGTTCCTGAGAACCTCATGGAAGTTATATAAGAAATCCTAGGGTTCCTCAGAAGAAGCATCGTTGAAAGTGGTAGTGAAGAGCTTGATCAACGTATCCAACCTCCACAAAGCATTGGCAGACATCGGTGCTCCATTGTTGTTCTGAGCCACTACACCTGGCTGAACTGCTCCGTATGGCTGAACTGCTAGATTCTGAATCGGGGGAGCTACCTGCTGTGTAATGCATATGGCTGGAGTCTGAGCCCCTCCTCTAGCTTGAGAGGCAGCCGGTGCTACAGGAAGCAACCCTGCTCGCGTGACACTCTCCATAAGGACTATTAATTGGACCAAAGCATCCAGAAGAACTCAGGTAGCAATAAACCCCTATGGGACATGAGCTGGGCCTACCAGAACTGCTAGGGTTAGAACCTCCTCATCAAAATCAACCTGAGGGTCCACCACTGGTGCTGCTGCTCGGGGCTAAGCTCTGCCCCTACCTCGACCTTTAGCAAAGCCTCGGCCTCACCCTCTTCCTCTCGTGGGAGCTGATGTTGGGGGCTCAGGCTGCTGAGATGTAGATGAGAAAGCGCGTGTTATCTCCATCTGCAAAAGAATAGAGTAGAATTCAATTAGCATTGTGAAGCAAAACCATAAGACAAGAAAGAACAAATGTGAAGTTTTTCCTTACTCTGTATCCTCTAGGGGATAAATACAGACATCTCCATACCGATCGCTCAGAATTTACTGATATTTCCCGTGAGTTGCGAGACGTATGTAACCTAGAACTCTGGTACAAACTTGTCACGATCCAGACTTCCCACCCTCGGGCATCGCGATGGCGCCTACCCATAGAAGCTAGGCAAGCCATGAACTTACAAATCATTAATCTTTTGTTTTAAGACTTCTTACCGATTTTATTAACAAGGGAATAAGTAGTTAAATAATCGTGGAATATAAAATTAAGCGGAAGTCTTAAATAAACATAAACCAGAAAATATCTTGAAGACCAGCACATACTTCTAACCAGAACCTGGTGTCAAACATCCACAGACTACTAAGAGTACTACCGACAATAGTTTGGAAGAAAGATAATAATATTTATCTCGAATACATGAGATAACGAAATACAAAATAAGATAGAGGAGACGCCGGGCCTACGGACGCCCGTGAGGCTACCTTGATGTCTCGCTGGATTGAAGGCTTGCTCCTGAGCTACTGCTACTGACCAAAGGCTGCTACAATATCTGCATATAAGTGCAGGGTGTAGCATCAGTACAACCGACCCCATGTGCTGGTAAATGTCTGGCCTAACCCCAGCGAGATAGTGACGAGGCTAGGACTAGACTCCAAATAAAACTTGTGCTGTTATATAATATACAACGAAAAGATAGAAGGAGATAAACAATTAAAGTTCGGGAAGGGCAACATGCTTCGAGAATAGCAGATAAAACTGAATATCAAAGGAATAGTAAGGAATCCAATAAATTTACTTCTAACACAGCTAAAGAAAAATGAAGGCAACCTTCACTTTCAGTTTACATCTTGTTACATGCGTACAACCCGTTCCCATTTCTCATATCTTGTGGTAGGCATATCGCCCGCTCCAATTTCATTAACTCTCATGGTAGGCATACCACCCTCTCCCATTTCATCAAATCTTGTGATAGGCATACCACCCGCTCCTATTTCATCATATCACGTGATAGGCGTACCACCCGCTCCTATTTCATCATATCTTGTGGTAGGCGTACCACACATTCTCATCTCATCATATCTTGTGATAGGAGTACCATCCTCTCGTATTTACAAGTCATCACAAAATTTCAAGGAGTCCCGGCAAGGGAACAAAAGCAATATAATAACTTCCCGGCAGGGGAACAACAATAACAAAAAAATCATCCCGGCAAGGGAGAATCAGCTATAACCAATACAAACTTATCTTTTACTCAGCTCAAATAATGACAATAATCAATCATTAATAAAATCCAGGAGAATAAAATAAATCTTTGCTCAATATAGAAGACCATCAATTAAAGCATCCGTAGTGTCAATTAAGAAGACAACTTTAATTTAAGACTCATAGTCATGTTCGAAACCAACGCATAGATACTCGTCACCATGCCTGTACGTCGTACTCAACAAGAAGCAAGTAGAAAATATGACTCAAATCATAATCCCTCTATCTAAGGTTAGACTAAGCACTTACCTCAAACTTCCACGGCCAACGCAATCCTCAATCAGCGATTTCCTATCGAATTTTGCTCCAAATCGATTATATCTATACATAAATGACTTCATAACATCAATAAATGCTAAAAAATTCGAATCCCATGTCTACTTATATCTTTCCAAACATTCTTCCCAAAACCCCAAAAATCGACACAGGGCTCGCTTGCTCAAAACGCGAGGTTCGGACCAAAAGCAAGTCACCCTTTCACCCACGAGTCCAACTATATTATTATTTTGAGATTCGACCCCAAAATGAGGTCTAAATCACAATTAATCAAAAACCCTTAACTCTACCAAAATCCCCGATTTTCTACCATCAATCACATATTTTAGCCCTAGATATCTAATAAATGTTGATGAAAGTGGAAGAAAACAAGTTAAAGCTTACTTATCCAAGAGATTATAGTGAAGGATTGCTTCAAAAATCACCTAAGAGCTTTGAACAAGAAACTGTTTTATGAAATTTTATGAAATCCCAAAAGTGTTGTACTTTTAGCTTTTAAAAATCACTGGGCAAAAATGTGCATCGCGTTTGCGACTGTCCTATCGCGTTCGCGATGGGTTAGGCTGCATAAGCTTTTACGTTCACGGACAACGGCTCGCTTTGCAAAGTAGGAACAGCTCGAGCCTCGCGCTCGTGTTCCAACGATCGCATTCGCTTGGGTATTTACACAACCCCCTGCCCAGGCCTACTTTGGCCTTCGCGTTCGCGAAGAGATGATCTCCTACCTCCTTGTGTTCGCGACTTGGGATACATATGCAATGATATCCTTCTTCATTCTATGCAACTAAATAATGCGGCCTCCAAATCCTAATGTATCTTCACGGTGCCCTGATGAATAGAGTACCAGGATATATGGGCCTCCTATAAACTTAACTCTCGGAGCCCATCAACATTACGCATACAAACCAAACACTTCAATCTCAATACTCCATCATCAACTAAGGTAACCTGCTTGGCACCTCTACGCTGAACCGTGCTAAGGATACAAAAATAGGGATCATCATACTGCCGATCACGGATACGCTCCAATGATGAAGAAAGAGCGACCGTGCAAGCAATTACTCGACTAGGCTCAGAAATATCCAACCTCACAAATCGATTGGCCAAAGCCTAACATCCAAAGCAAGCAGCCTCTCATCGACTGGAATATAAGCAAGACTACCCATACTGGCTGACTTCCTACTCAAAGCATCAACCACCACATTGGCCTTCCCTGGATAATATAATATGGTGATATCATAATACTTCAAAACTTCAACCAACTCATCTGCCTAAAATTCAACTCCTTTTTCTTGAACAAATACTGAAGACTCTTGTGATCAGTGAACACCTCACATAACACGCCATACAGATAATGCCTCTAAATCTTCAATGCGTGAACAATGTCTGCCAACTCCAAATCATGAACCATATAGTTCTTCTCATGAATCTTCAACTACCTCGAAGCATAGGCAATAACATTGCCATCTTGCATCAACACTGCACCAAGCCCAATACGGGAAGCATCACAGTAAACTGTATAAGGCCCTGAACCTGTGGGCAAAACCAACACCGGTGCCGTAGTCAGAGCAGTCTTTGGCTTCTGAAAGCTCGCCTCACACTCATCTGACTATCTGAATTGGGCACCCTTTTGGGTCAACCTGGTCATTGTAGCTACAATAGATGAGAACCCCTCCATGAAATGACGATAGTAACCTTCCAATCCCAAGAAACTCTGAATCTCTATTGCTGATGCTAGTCTAGGCCAGTTTTTGACTGCCTCAACCTTCTTCAGATTAACCTGAATACCCTCTACTAATACAACATGACCTTGGAATGAAACTAAACTCAACCAGAACTCACACTTCGAGAACTTAGCATATAGATGACTATCCCTAAGAGTCTGAAGAACCACTCTAAGAACCACTCTGATGAATAGAGTACCAGGATATATGGGCCTCCTATAAACTTAACTCTCGGAGCCCATCAACATTACGCATACAAACCAAACACTTCAATCTCAATACTCCATCATCAACTAAGGTAACCTGCTTGGCACCTCTACGCTGACCCGTGCTAAGGATACAAAAATAGGGATCATCATACTGCCGATCACGGATACGCTCCAATGATGAAGAAAGAGCGACCGTGCAAGCAATTACTCGACTAGGCTCAGAAATATCCAACCTCACAAATCGATTGGCCAAAGCCTAACATCCAAAGCAAGCAGCCTCTCATCGACTGGAATATAAGCAAGACTACCCATACTGGCTGACTTTCTACTCAAAGCATCAACCACCACATTGGCCTTCCCTGGATAATATAATATGGTGATATCATAATACTTCAAAACTTCAACCAACTCATCTGCCTAAAATTCAACTCCTTTTTCTTGAACAAATACTGAAGACTCTTGTGATCAGTGAACACCTCACATAACACGCCATACAGATAATGCCTCTAAATCTTCAATGCGTGAACAATGTCTGCCAACTCCAAATCATGAACCATATAGTTCTTCTCATGAATCTTCAACTACCTCGAAGCATAGGCAATAACATTGCCATCTTGCATCAACACTGCACCAAGCCCAATACGGGAAGCATCACAGTAAACTGTATAAGGCCCTGAACCTGTGGGCAAAACCAACACCGGTGCCGTAGTCAGAGCAGTCTTTGGCTTCTGAAAGCTCGCCTCACACTCATCTGACTATCTGAATTGGGCACCCTTTTGGGTCAACCTGGTCATTGTAGCTACAATAGATGAGAACCCCTCCATGAAATGACGATAGTAACCTTCCAATCCCAAGAAACTCTGAATCTCTATTGCTGATGCTAGTCTAGGCCAGTTTTTGACTGCCTCAACCTTCTTCAGATTAACCTGAATACCCTCTACTAATACAACATGACCTTGGAATGCAACTAAACTCAACCAGAACTCACACTTCGAGAACTTAGCATATAGATGACTATCCCTAAGAGTCTGAAGAACCACTCTAAGATGATGCTCGTGCTGCTCCTAGCTACGAGAACATATCAAAATATAATCAATGAACAATATCATGAACGATACCAAATAAGGCATGAACAATCGGTTCATCAAATCAATAAAAGTTGATGGGGGCATTGGTCAACCCAAATGACATGACCAAGAACTCATATTGCCCGTACCGAGTGCGGAAAGCAGTTTTAGGGACTTCAGATGCCCTAATCCTCAACTGATGGTAGCCAGATCTCAAATTAATATTTGAAAATACCTTGGTACCCTGAATGTGATCGAACAAATAATCAATCCTCGACAGTGGATACGTATTCTTGATTGTAACCTAGTTCAACTATCGATAATCAATACACATTTTCATTGAATCATCCATTTTCTTAACAAACAACACCGGCGCATCCCAAGGTGAAATATTAGGTCTAATGAAACCCTTCTGAAGAAAGTCTTTCAACTGTTCCTTCAACTCTTTCAACTCAGGCGGGGCCATACATACGGTGAAGAGAAATGGGCTAGGTGTCCGGAGACAAATCGATGCAAAAGTCAATATCCTTGTCGGGTGGCATACCCGGCAGGTCTGAAGGAAAAGCCTTAGGAAACTCATGAACAATGGGCATAGAATCAATAAAGGCAACCTCAGCACTAGAATCACGAACATACACCAAATAGGCCAAACACCCCTTCTCGACCATAAGCCGAGCCTTCACATACGAGAGAACACTATAGTAGAATGACCAGGAGTTCCTCTCCACTCCAAACGAGGCATACCTGACAAAGCTAAGGTTATAGTCTTGGCATGATAATCAAAGATAGCATGGTAAGGTGATAACCAGTCCATTCCCAATATAACATAGAAATCAACCATGTCTAAAAGTAACAAATCTACACGAGTCTCAAGAACCCCCAATCACCACAATACAAAAACGATAGAATCATCCACCGGTGTAGACACATAAATAGAAATACAAAATGAATCCCTAGCCATGATCAGATACGGTGCAAGATAAGATGGACATACGAGTATGTAGACTCTGGATCAAATAACACTGAAGCATATCTATCACAAACCAGAACCGTACCTATGATTATTGCATCTGAAGCCTCAGCCTCGGGCCTGGATGGGAGAGCATAACATAGGGGTTGGGACCCACTACCCTAAACCACATCTCTAGGATGGCCTGCTGCTAGTTGGCCTCCACCTATAGCGGCATAAGCTCCACCTCTAGCACCTGTACCTCCACCTCTAACACCTCTACACCCACCTCTAGCTAGCTGGGCGACCTATGGAGCACATGTTGCCTGAACTATAGCACAGGAACTCTAATGCTAAGTGCCACCTGGTACGCGAGGGCAGTACCTAGTAATGTGCCTCGTGTCATCACAACTAAAACAAGCCCCCGGTTGTTGGGGCTGATGATCTTGGAAACTCTGAAGTGGTAGTGCACTGATAGGTGCTGCCGGTGCACTGTAGGATTGTTGATCGTAATACTGCATCAGAGGACCACGGATACCTGAAGCACCGCAAGAAACTTGACGAGCTGACTAAAAGGGCCTAGGAGAATGGCCTCTACCATATGAATCTCTACCTCCAGACGAGGTACCACTGAATCTGCCTGAATGACGGGGCCTCTTATCCGACCCATGACCACCTCCCTATGACAGAACCATCTCCACTCTCTTGGCCATATTGGCCTCCTGCTGGAATGTTATCTCACTCCTAGCCTCCTTATCCTTCTGAAGACGAACCAGCTGAATAAGACCATCAATAAACCTCCTCACCCTCTCTCTCGGTAGGAAGTATGAGAAGAGCATGGCGAGCTAAATCGATGAACCTGGTCTCATACTGGGTAACAGTCATGGAACCTAGCAGGAGGCACTCAAACTACCTCCGATAGACCTCTCTCTAAGTAATGGGGAGAAACTCTGGAAACAACACTAAAAACTACTCCCAAGTCAAAGATGGCGATCAGCTGGTCTATCCGAGCAATAATCTCTCCACCAAGTCTTGGTGGATCCAGACAAGCAAAATATAGCAAAATCTACCCCATTCGTCTCAACAATGGCCATGTTCCTGAGAACCTCATGGCAGCTATATAAGAAAATCCTAGGGATCCTCAGAAGAAGCATCACTAAAAGTGGTAGTGAAGAGCTTGATCAATGTATCCAACCTCCACAAAGCATTGGCAGACATCAGTCCTCCATCGTCGGTCTGAGCCATTACACCTGGTTTAACTGCTCTGATAGGCTAAACTGCTAGTCTGAATCAGGGGAGTTAGCTGCTCTGGAATGCATATAGATGGAGTTTGAGCCCCTCCTCCAGCCTGAGAGGCAGCCAGTGCTACAGGAGCCAACCCTGCTCGCGTGACACTCTCCATGAGGACTATTAATTAGACCAAAGCATCCAGAAGAACTCAGGTAGCAATAAACCCCTATGGGACCTGAGCTGGGCCTACCGACACTGCTAGGGCTGGAACCTCCTCATCAAAATCAACCTGAGGCTCCACCACTGGTGCTGCTGCTCGGGACTAATATCTGCCCCTACCTCGGCCTCTAGCACAGCCTCGGCCTCACCCTCTTCCTCTCGTGGGAGGTGCTGTTGGGGGCTCAGGCTGCTGAGATGTAGATGAGAAAGCGCGTGTTATCGCCATCTACGAAAGAATAGAGTAGAATTCAATTAGCATTGTGAAACAAAACCGTACGAGAAGAAAGAACAAAAGTGAAATTTTTCCTAACTCTATATCCTCTAGGGAATAAATAGAGACGTCTCCATACCGATCCCTCAGAATTTACTGAGCTTGCCCTGAGTTGTGAGACCTATGTAACCTAGAACTCTGGTACCAACTTGTCACGATCCAGAATTCCCACCCTCGGGCGTCGCGATGACGCCTACCCATAGAATCTAGGCAAGCCATGAACTTACAAATCATTGATCTTTTTTAAAAAAAAAACTTCTTACCGATTTTATTAACAAGGGAATAAGTAGTTAAATGATAGTGGAATATAAAATAAAGCGGAAGTCTTAAATAAACATAAAACCAAAAATATCTCGAAGACCTGCACATACTTCTAACCAGATCTGTTGTCACAACACCACAGACTACTAAGAGTACTACCTACAATATTTTGGAAGAATGATAATATTGTTTATCTCGAATAGATGAGATAACAGAATACAAAATAAGATAGAGGAGACGCCGGGCCTACGGACGCCTGTGAGGCTACCTTGGTGTCTCATTGGACTGAAGGATTGCTCTTGAGCTACTGCTACTGACCAAAGGCTGCTACAGTATCTGCACATAAGTGCAGGGTGTAGCATCAGTACAACCGACCCCATGTGCTGGTAAATATCTGGCCTAACCCCAGCGAGATAGTGACGAGGCTAGAACTAGACTCCAAATAAAACATGTGCTGTTATATAATATACAACAAAAAGATAGAAGGAGATAAACAATTAAAGTTGGGGAAGGGCAACATGCTTCGAGAATAGCAGATAAAACAGAATATCAAAGAAATAGTAAGGAATCCAACAATTTTACTTCTAACACAGATAAAGAAAAATAAAGGCAACCTTCACTTTCAGTTTACATCTTGTTACATGCTTGCAATCCGTTCCCATTTCTCATATCCTATAGTAGGCATATCGCCCGCTCCCAATTCATTAACTCTCATCGTAGGCATACCATCCTCTCCCAATTCATCAAATCTTGTGGTAGGCATTACCACCCTCTCCTATTTTCATCATATCTCGTGGTAGGCGTACCACCTGCTCCTATTTCATCATATCTTGTGGTAGGCGTACGATACGTTCTCATCTTATCATATCTTGCGATAGGCGTACCATCCTCTCGTATTTACAAGTCATCATAAAATTTCAAGGAATCCCGGCAAGGGAATAAAAGAAATATAATAACTTCCCGGCAAGGGAACAACAATATCGAAACAATCATCCCGGCAAGGGAGAATCAGCTATAACCAATCCAAACTTAGCTTTTACTCAGCTCAAATAATGACAATAATCAGTCATTAATAAAATCCAAGAGAATAAAATAAATCTTTGCTGAATATAGAAGACCATCAATTAAAGCATTCGTAGTGTCATTTAAGAAGATAACTTTAATTTAAGACTCATAGTCATGTTCGAAACCAGCGCATAGATACTCGTCACCATGCCTATACGCCATACTCAACAAGAAGCAAGTAGCAAATATGACACAAATCCTAATCCCTAAATCTAAGGTTAGACCGAGCACTTACCTCAAACTTTCACGGCCAACGCAATCCTCAATCAGCGATTTTCTATCGAATTTTGCTCCAAATCGATTATATCTATGACTTCATAACATCAATAAATGCTAAACAATTCGAATCCCATGTCAAATTATATCTTTCCAAACATTCTTCCCAAAACCCCAATAACCGACCAAGGGCTCGTATGGTCAAAACACGAGGTTCGAACAAAACGCAAGTCACCCATTCACATACGAGTCCAAATATATTATTATTTTCAGATTCGACCCCCAGAATGAGGTCTAAATCACAATTAATAAAAAAACCTTTAACTCTACCCAAATCCCCAATTTTACCATCAATCAAATATTTTATCCCTAGAAATCTAATAGATGTTGATGAAAGTGGAAGAAAACAAGTTAAAGCTTACTTATCCAAGAGATTATAGTGAAGGATTGCTTCAAAAATCACCTAAGAGCTTAGAAAAAGAAAAGATTTTGTGAAATTTTATGAAATCCCAAAGTGTTGTATTTTTGGCTTTTAAAAATCATTGGGAAAAAATGTGCATCGCGTTCGCGACAATCCTTTCGCGTTCGCGATTGGTCAGGCTTCATAAGCTTTTGCCTTCGCGGACAACGGCTCGCTCCGCGAAGTAGGAACTGCTCGAGCCTCGAATCGTGTTCCAAGGATCGCGTTCGCGTAGGGTATTTACCCAACCCCCTGCCCAGGCCTACTTTGGCCTTCGCGTTGGCCAGGCTCGCATTCGCGAAGGGATGATCTCCTACTTCCTTGCGTTCGCGACCTGGGCTACACGTTCGCGTTGAAGGATTTTTCTTCATCAAATTTTACACATTGCGTTCGCGTGGGTACTCCTGCGAACGCGAAGAAGGAGGCATCAGAAATCCAATAGCTGAAAAACCTGCAATATTTTCTAAGTCCGAAATCTTCCGAAACACATCGGAAACACACCCGAGCCCACGGGGCTCCTAACCAAACACATATACTAACTCAACAACATCATACGAACTCATCAGTGTGATCAAATAGCCAAATAACCTAAAAAATAATGAATCAAATCTCAAAAATCAAGATTTTTTTTCTCAAACTTCTTCAAGTATCAAATTTAGCAATTTAAGTCAGAATCACATCAAACGACGTTTGTTTTTAATCAAATTTTACAGGAAGGACTTAAACCATATATATGATTTGTGACGGGCGTCAGAGACAAAATAAAGGCTCGATATCATCACTTTCTAATTAGATTTCATTTCAAATTTCGTTAAATATTCTCAAAAAATAATTTTACTTAAAAATTTATTTCTCGGGCTTGGGATCTCAGAATTCAATTCTGGGCATACGCCAAAGTCCCATATTTTCTACGGACCATCCGATACTGTCTGATCACGGGTCCGGATCCGTTTACCCAAAATATTGATCGAAGTCAACTTTACTCATTTTATAATCAATACTTAGCATTTTTCATAGATTTTTCTTTTTTAAGTTTTCCAGCTACGCAGCGGGACTGCACTTGCAAATAGAGGTGATGATAAATGAGGTTATAAGGTATCAGAGACACATAATTTAATTAAAAGCAGGGAATGACCCTTTAGGTCGTCCCAGTGGCATGCTTATGGGAAGAAATAATACTGTAACTCTAGCCCACGCAATGTTACATTGCATACATATAATCCGTACGGAGACTTGGCGTACGTAAATCTTCCCATATATTCACATTAAGAGCAAATTATTAGAGAATATTATTTCATACGCTATTTTGTATTAGGGACAAGTTTAATTTTTATGCACTAAATGTATAACATTTTATGCACTAATAGTGTGACTTGCAATTAATTGCATATTAATGTGTATTGCGAGCCCAGTTTAATAATACAGAAAATAAACTAAATGGTACCACTTCTTCTATTTCATTATTTTATACTTTCCTACTTTAATATATTTTAAAAAATAAATATTTTAATATTTAAAAATAATTTAACTTTAAACTCCTTATTTATCCTTAACTTAATGACATAATTTTAATATAAAAATATTATAATATATTTAAGATAACAAATTTTAGAATTCTGCATCTACACTTATTACTATCGACCAATATTAAATGCGATTGAGTCTAGCTAACTCAGACACCACGATTATTAAAAAATATTTTAGTTAAGCGTCTATAACTATAAAATCAAGAGACCGGCAAGGCAAGCGGAATCACCAAGCATGTCTGTTAAATATCACGTTGTGACCTGCCATTCAAACTTTGTACTTAGATACAACTACATATTTGAGCTACCATGAAATTCTCTTTTCGAAAGTATCATCGAATATATGTTGGATCCACCAAAAATAGTGTAGGGTGCGGCAACATTTTTGAGGATCTACAAAGTGCCAAAGACGATGACATCCTCTCACGAAATGCAAAACGGTTACTCCTTATTTCAAGCACCCTATAATAAGAATGACTTTATGCAAAATTTCAGGGACAAAGATATGGCTTAAACCCCTCAAAGAGAAGGAAAATACCAATTACCATGATGTATATGCATATGCACACAAATTCCGGGACGTCATTTTGATGGCTAAAGCCGGAAAAAACGAATGCTTATCTCTTGCTGCTATTTATCGATATTGAGAGCTATCATCAAAATTGAGTAAACACTCCCCCAGAAGAGAAGCTACTAACTTCACATATTTGGTAATGATAGTGCCTTTGAAATCACTCTTCGAATATTGTGGAGAGTGCAAAAGAAAAAACCAAATACGTACTTACAAACAGAATTTGGTAACATAATGAGTCGCAAAACCAACTACTTGGAAAGTAGATCAATATCCACTCTGCATATAATCAGTACTCAGTCACTCCCATTATTCCATATATTTATGCCATCCCTCTTATTATATTTATAGCTTTTTTTTCTCCAACCCTTTCTTTCTAATTCGTGCACTTACGCGAATAAAGAAATTTCGAATCACAGTGTACACTACAAAATCACTTCTTCTTTGATCAGTAAAGAAAAACGAAGCGTACGCGATTATTCTAAAATCCAACAGAAATAATCCACGTCTTATTAATGGGAGTCCGAACAAAATAATTTCTAAGCATAGTTTTCCATTTCGTTTTGTACTATAAAAGTTCCACCAAATTAGCTATCCCCATCAATTGAGCTGCTGAAAGTGACTGCTTTTATGGTTCAACTTTTCCCACCCTTACAATTTTGAACCTGCAATTGCGCATCTTAATAACTTTAAACTAATTGTTATTACAATAAGTGATCTAAGATTCAAAATCTTTATATTTTATGAGAGAGTATTACAAGATTGATGCCATAGTGTAAGCTTTTCCGTAAAGCAATGAGGATAATTTGTATTTTTAGTCTCTCTAGGAAGATAATACGACGGCGTGTATTGTTGAAAATGTTAGACAAATGATAGTTTTACTGGGGTCAAAATTGTCACGATCCTAGTTCATCAATTGTGAGCATGTCATGACGGCACCTAGTTTTCACGACTAGGTAAGCCTAACACATTACAAAATTAACAATCTCTACGAAAAAAATAATTACAACAACAACAACAACAACCCAATATAATCCCACTTAGTGGGGTCTGGGGAGGGTAGTGTGTACGCAGAACTTACCTCTAACCTGGGTACAGAGGCTGTTTCCAAATAGACCCCCGACATCCTTCCCTCCAAGAACTTCCCACTTTGCTCTTGGGGAGACTCGAACTCACAACCTCGGTTGGAAGTGGGGGTTGCTTACAGAATACTGAATAATATAAAGATATGTATAGAGTTGCTACCTGGCACATGCACTTAAATACCAAAATGCTGAAACAACTCCCAAGACCCAGAATCCCACGGGCAACACAGGCTATAGAAGAACATATGATGCTCTAATCACCCAGAATAGTATAATACAAAGAAGAACAGAATAACAACTAGCTAAGTATAGGTAGAATGAGAGGGAGACACTTCGGATCTGCGGACGCAGCAGATGTATTCCTCAAGTCTCCGAATATAGCTCCTGGATCAGTGATAGCGCGCCTGACCAGAAGTACCTGGATCTGCATATGAAAAACATGCGCAGAAAAGGCGTGAGTACACCACAACGGTACTCAGTAAGTGTCAAGCCTAACCTCGATCGAGTAGTAACGAGGAAAGGTCGATGCCCTACTGAGATAAAACATAATAATCAATAGAGTAAGGAAAAACCATATCGAAATAAACTACTGCGAGAATTACGCAAAATAATAATTTAAAACAGTAACCGAGAACTAACACAATAAGTAAATAAGAGTGCAATCACCACCGAATATTTGTCATCGGGGATCTCATGGTATCCCGAGGATCTCCTGGTATCCTCATTTTTACATAAGGTATCTCTTAGTATCCCGAGTATATCTTAGTATCCTTCATTTTTACACAAGGGATCTCTTAGTATCCTGAGGATTTCTTGGTATCCTCCATTGTGCCAGGGATCCCTTGGTATCCCGAAGATCTCTTGGTATCCTCCATTTTGTAATCATATCTGTGCCAGGGATCTCTTGTTATCCCGCACTCTTAGTCATAAAACGAAACACATATAAGGGAATTAGCGGAATACCGTCCTGCAGTACCAATTTGTAATACCACACAATTCAAATAAGATAAGATGCTAAGTAAGAACAAGTAACGAAATTTATAGTCTATCATGCTTCATGTCAGATAGGTAATACAGTTTAAGAAATTAAGCAAGTAAGTTAGCTAAACATGATTATCCTATGCTACACAGGTTAAATTGGGATGTGCATGCAAAATTTCAGGTCATTCGGACGTGGCTTGGTAAGGTTTTTGATGAAGAACGGAATTCGGAAGATTTTGGAAATTTAGGCTTGGATCCGATGTGTTTTGGTTGATTCGATGTTGTTGGAGGTGTTCTGAAGATTGTTATATATCTGAATAAGGTTATGGGGTATGTTTTTGCTTTTGGGATGAGGTCCCGGGGGCCTTGGGGTAATTTCGTATGATTGACGGAGAGTTTGTAATTTTAGTGAAGCTACAGATTTTCTGCTTCTAATGTTCCACACATACGGATTGGGGACCACAGGTGCGATGCTGCAGATGCTGTTGGGTAACCGCACCTGCGATGGCGCAGGTGCGGAGTTAGCATCGCAAATGCGGAAAGTTGGGACTTAAGAGAAAATCGCAGAAGCAGTTCGTGGACGCAAATGCGGTACCGCAGAAGGAGAAATTCGGCTGCAGATATGAAATCCCTGGGCCAGAAGGTATAAATTGTCTCCTTCGCGATTTTAGAGGTATTCCACAATTTCTATGTCAGCTTTGGAGCTTTTTGGGCGATTTTGAAGAATGATTTCAAGGGGACTTCATTGAGGTATAGATTTTGGACCTAAAACAAATTCCTATGGTATAATTTTACGGATTAGAGCTATAATTAATGGAATTTAATGGTTAAAATAAGGGAAGCTAGGGCTTGGTATTGGAGACCCAGACTTGAGGATTCGAGGCAACTTGTGGTCAGATTTGGTACTTTTAATGTGTATGAACTCGTGGGGAGATGAGGAATCTATTTATGTGACTTTTTTAAAATTTCGAGACATGGCCAGGGGTCGGGTTTTGGTAATTTCGGGATTTATGTTGTATATTGACTATTTTTGCTTGGTTTTCGTTCCCTTAGAATATTTTGATGTCGTGATTCTGATTTTGGATAGATTCGGCGCAAGTGGAAGCCGATACGAGGGGCAAAGACGTCGCAGGCAAGATTTGGATCGGATTGAGGTGAGTAATGATTATAAATGTTGTCCTGATGGTATGAAACTATGGATTTGCACATCGTGGTGCTATATTAAGGTGACGCACGTGCTATATAACGAGCGCGGGGTCGTGTACTATTCGGTATTGTGACTTAGTCCATCTCGAATGGCCATTTTACCGTGTATTGATTGAATACTATTTTCTATTATCATGTTTGGGCTGAATGCTATATTTGGGCCTTGTTCCAACTATTTGAACATTTTGGAGATTATTACTAATATTTCCTATGTTTTGACTTTATACATGAACTCAATCATGCTATATTCTACTGTATTCATAACTCAGCGATGCTTACTCTACTTTAGCACTTAAATGATATTTTTAAATGATATTTTGGCTGAGCACCGTATTTTTACTGTTGCCCGAGTGGCTTGTGAGATTCTGACTAAGTAAAGCCGGGGGCCTACGTTGTGAGGAAACACTGATTATGATTATGAGGCCGAGGGTATGAGATTTGTATGCCACGAGATGGCTTGTTAATATGAAGGCAGATAGCCTAGTGATGATGCCACGAGATGGCTTGATATTATGTTTGGGCTATAAGGGGCTCCTCCAGGAGTCTCCACATCCCTAGTGAGTGCAGGTACCCATTGTGATCTGAGATAGAACCTGAGGGGCTGGTATTATTCCGAGATAATGCTCGATGGGTGAATTTATGTACATTATGCACAAGGGGCGATCCTTTATGTGTTTATCTTGCCTAATTTCCTGTCATTTACTTGCTTAAATTGTTAAAAAGGCATTTTATGAATTTTAAACTGAACTTAGTGATTTTACACATTTTACTGCTTCACTGTTTTACTGGATTTTATTGCTTCCTTATAGCCTATTATGTGCCTTACGTGATTACTTACTTGTCAGCCTTTATTTATGATTATTACTCACTGAGTTGGAGTACTCACTTTACTCCCTGCACCCTTTGTGCAGATTCAGGTGTTGCTGATCCTTCTTTCGAGGGTTGAGAGCTCCCGGTAGATTATTGGAGTCCACGAGGTAGTTGCTTGTAGTTCGCAACCCCCGTGATTCTCTCCCTTTATCTCATTTCCTTTCCCTTATTAGTGATTATATAGTAGCTTTGCAGACTCTTCAGACTTCTATTAAATTGATAGATGCTCATCACTGGTGACACCCTGGTATCGGGCTGTGTTGGTTTTAGTTTCCGCAATTGTATTGTTTTGTTTTATCAAATTTGGATATTTATTATGTTTAAAGCATACTTCCATTATCTTAACTACATAAAAATGAATTGGGAAGGTGTGCTGGCCTTGTCTTCATAAGAGATGCCACCACGACCGGCTCCGGGTTTAGGGTCATGACAAGTTGGTATCAGAGCCTAGATTACATATGTATCACGAGTCATGAGCAGGTTTAGTAGAGTCTCCTGGATCGGTACAGAGACATCTGTATTTATCCTCGACAGACTACAAAACCTATTGGAAAACTTTATATTCTTGAAATTCTTGTCGTGCGAATTTGTTGAACCGAGTACTAAACATCTGTTATTCTATTCTCTTACAGATAGTGAGGACACAAGCTACCGATAAGGATGGATGACCACCAGTACTACCAGCTGTGGCCACTAGAGGTTGAGGAAGCGGTCGTGGTCACGGTAGGGACAGAGGCGTAACCCACACAACAGCTAAGACGGCACCTGCAGATTCACCAACCACCCCAATTCTGGATTAGGTCCTAGTTGTGGATGCTCCATCAGTAAAGGTTCAGGTACCAGCTGTGCCTGTTGTAATTTTGGGTCTTCAGAAGGCCTTGCCCCAGATTCTATTAGTTCGCACTGGCATAGCTTAGGCGGTCTCAGCTACTACAGCTGCAGCTACTTCTCAGGCCACGGAATGCAATAAGAGTCTTGTTGCTCGCATACCTCAGTAGGTCGTGCAGGGATTTCAAACACCCGGGGTATATCCAGCTCAGCCGGTTGCAGCTGCTCAGGAAAATGTAGCTCTTACCATGCCAAAGGACGAGCAGTGTAGGTTGGAGAAGGTTGGTAGACTTCAGCCTCCGACTTTCAGCGCTACAGAGGGCGAGGATTCCCAGGGTTTCTTGTATAAGTGTGAGAGGATTCTTCGTACATTGGGTATTCTGGAGACCAGCGGGGTCGCTTTAACTACTTATCAGTTTTCTGGAGTTGCCTTCACTTGGTGGGAGGCTTTTGAGAGGCGTAAGAGTGTTGGTGCAACACCCCTTACCTAGCAGGAGTTCTTTGTTCTCTTTTTGGATAAATATATGCCGCAGTCTCGTAGAGAGGAGATGCGTAGGCATTTCCAGTGGTTGCAGTTAGCTCGTCATGCTATTTGGTGTGAGATGAGGTTCTTCGAGTTTGCTTGTCATGCTATTTGGTTGATTTTGACAGATATAGAGAGGAGTATGAGGTTTGTGGATGGAATCACTTATCAGCTTTGTATTCTCATGACCAGGGAGAGGGTGAATGGTTCTACCTTTGAGGAGGTTGTAGGAGCAAGAAGAGATGGAGGCCAAGAGACCTCAGGGATCTGGTAGTTATAGTGGTGCTCTATCAAGAGGTTAGTTTCAGCATGGCAGAGGTCATTCATTCAGGCATGCTCAGCCAGCTCGCCCTGGTTATTGTAGGGTGTCATTGGGTCATGGTTCTCAGAGTTCTCATCAAGGCCAGTCATCACTGAGTTCCCTTCCAAATCAAAGTTCGTCCGGTACCCCATAAGTTCAGGGCACTTCTATGTTAGGTGCATCTGCTAGTCACTCCGGTGTGATTTACTTAGATGGTGTAACTCTTTAGTTTCCTCTTCCTTCTAATCGGCCTTTATGTAGGCTTATGCTATCCTCTGATCTGCGGCTCCTGGTATTAGTGATTACTTTATCCTTTCATGGGCTCTATAGAACATCTGTGATACCATCATCTAATCATTCAATCCTTTGTCACTGCCATGGCCAATTCTTTCTTTTAACTTATACCAGAGTCATCTACGGTTGTACAAATATTGATGTGTATGCTGTATGGATAATACTTCAAAATCTTAAGTGCGTTCATAACGTAACTAACTCTGGATCATTGATCTAATGATTCCTTTCATTCCACCTCAACTTTCTTTAAACGTAAGCTACTACTTTTCCTAGTCTTTCTGTCCCCTTATTGTGTGCATACTTAGCTAATCTTAGTTCCCCCCATGCAAGAGTTTTCGTGAAACTCATATAATATCGAATATTACTTTGATTTTAATTCTCGTTCATTAGCCACGGTAGGTGTCAGTTTCTTATGGAGCGCATACAATATTATTGTGAGACTATTGTTATAAAACCATTTATTCTTTAGGTCACTGAGCTCAGCTAGTCTTTCATTGTAGTACTTAGGGAGTACCCTCTAACTCTTGTATAGCTGTGAGCTTATTACATCGTATACTCGACGGAATTTTTGGTGTTCTTTCCTTTCCTATAATTATCCATAGTTATTTACTTCCACGCCCTTGTACTTGTAGGGTTGTTCTGAACTGATATTTTGATTATCTTCCCAGTGGCATTCTCTTTTATTTCTGTAATGCTCTTATAGTACCTTTAACTACCCTAAATCCTATCTAAATACATCTCAAGCATTACAATGTCATAATTACGAGGCTGAATTTATTATATTGGGTTTTATGATGTTTATCTTGCAGTAATTCTTTCATAATTTATTGATTTGTTTGTAACCTCCTGTCTAGCCATAACTTGGCTCTTCTGAATAAACTACTAACTGCTCATTGACCGATTCTCATATCAATATCCCGCAAAATCTTTGTTGGGTTATTTTCTTTGTCTTAACTTATGTATCGCATTGGCTCCTTATCTATCAATAATATCTCGAGCATGAACCCTTACTTCCTTTCTTTGACGTCGTGTTTGCATAATGTTCTAGAATTGTCGCGTATATGAGGAAGGAATTGTTGCATTCTTTCTTTACCATTCCATAGTTACTAGAACCACTTAACTCAGACTAAATTCCACATCACTCAATATTCCCCACTTTAGGGGAGTATTAAGATTTAGCGCTACGACGATATACCTATAGATGTTTTACCTCTTCATATTTGGCATCCTTGCATATCATCGATGACCTTACTCGCCATGCGGAAATACGTATGTATCATGGATAATAATGTCCCTTACTCGCGAAGGTGAAACTTAGTGCAGCTGGCGCATATTATCCCTTAAGCTGAACTATGCTCATATTTCTTTATTTAGGGAAGCGTTTTCCTAAATGGTCATTCTCTGCATTTCTCCTTTATTTTCTTCTACAGTCCATTCTATTATTGCTAGAACAAAATTTGAAATTTTCATGATGTCGATCATTCTCAAATCATCCACTCCTTAATTCATGTTTAGTTTATCTTGTTCACCAGCCCATACTGATTTCTATTACTCTAGGGTCTAATTTTTCCTCTTGGTAATCATGGTAGAGTCACGAACTTATTTTTCGAAATGAGGATCTGACTGTATGGCCTATACTCTTTTGTTGTCATATGGCCTGTCACATGTCGTCTCTTCCTTCACCTGACTATAGGTTCCGTAATACTCTACTGTTGTCATCCATGTATCACATCTTACTCATAATGCTTCATTAACTTTTTTCTTATTTCCCGCTAACATTTATGTCTATCACTTTATTTTGAAAACTCGAACAAGATAGTATTTTGCTTTTAGCTCCCCTTGCTCCATCCATTGTCTCTTCGTGTTGCCTAATATTCTTTCTCTACTAGGGACATGAGCTATACTAAGGCAATATTTATCCCCTTAAGTCTTTTAGTGCCTATCCTTGTAGTACTCATATTCAGTTGTACTATTTTAGAGTGCACCATCTAGGTGTCTCACAAGGAGATCTATTAGCACATTTGTAATATTTTTCCAGGAATGTCAATTATCATAACAATCAATTCACTATTTTGGGTTACTCTAACCCCAACCAGATCCCGGTACTCTTTCCTGTCTTAAACCATATCTACTAGCTCCCATAGGGCATAATTGAGATCGATGTGGCCAATTGTACATACCTCGGTTACTGTCGAAGGTAACTCAAAAGGCTTATATTCCACTGCATGAATTGTAAATATCGTTAATCTTCATCAATCGGGAGCCTCGTACTTTTCTTCTTCTTACTTCTTTTACTTGCTGAAACTTATTTTTATCTTCTGGATCTCTCTTGGCCTTCCATAATAGGGGTGGATAGATATTCATGCCTTAAGGGTCCTTATAAAAAGGCTTACGTATCTTAGTACACACATGATCTACAGAAAACCTTACATTTACTCATCATAAGCAACATCCAAAATCGAGTTCCTCGGGCTCAACTCTTCCACATCTATATCTCTTACCAACTAACTTTCTAGATGCAGGTATCGTTTTATTACGAATAAGATAGAATTTAGGAAATTGAGTTCTTACAATTGAGCTCTACCACACGATCTAAAGTAAGAAGAAAGAGTGACAATCCTAAATGCACTGCAGCCTCCTGCTTATAAGTGTGGTCCACAATACACCCATAAACATGACTCTACTAGATAGGGCTTGTAGACTCCCTAGGACAGAACTTCTCTAATACCACTTTTGTCATGACCCAAACTGATAGACCGCGACGGGCACCCGGTGCCTTACTTAAACAAGTACCAACATAACATATCTTTCTCATTTCATCAACATGGGTAAATGGGCCAGAAGGGCCATATGAGGTAACAAGAATAAAACATTATGGAACACTCAACATAAAATGACCCAACCTGATGTAATGACTTATATATATGACATACAGTCCTATAAGGCCGAAATAATCACTCGTACACTGAACATAGGCCGACAAGTCCATACAATATTTTATATGCATGACATATGTCAAGAAGCCTCTAAGAGCACATAAATTTTATAGGACTAGGATAGGGCCCTGACATACCAACCAATACATGTCTAAATTATACTGACCAAATAAGCAACTCCGGAGCAAATGGATCTCACCAACATCTTCTGCTGAGCTGATAGTCTACTTGGAGGACTCTCACAATATCTATTAGGACCTGCGGACATGAAACTCAGCATCCCCAGGCAAAAGAAGCGTTAATACAAATAATGTACTGAGTATGTAAGGAATGAAAATCCTTAAACAATAGACATGAGAGAAACATGGAGTAAAAGACTCAACATGTATGTCTGAATAACTTTGTGAATTATTACTGTTCATATTGTCATGCTTATAATGTCATGCCATTTATGGGTATATGTGTTCATAACATCATCAAGCCTTTTTGGGCATCTCATCATATCATCTCAGTCACTGTGGGCAAAATCATCAATGTATACCAGCTGATCAGGTGGTGATGCGTATATAACTCAATAACCTTTTTCCATAGCCCATATACATATATATACATATAAATACGCGTATATAACTCTATCTGGTCATGGGTCAACGCACATATATAAATGAATGCAATCCATGAGAAGTACGTCAATAAAATCTCTCAGAATGTTATAGGACCATTATACCTCTGCTTAATATCATGAAATAAACTTTATCAACTTACATATTTTTCAAGACCCATGAACAGATGTAGAACAATAGGATACAAGGGGAATCAAAATATTATTATCTCTAGCATTTCTATGAATAGGGTTATTTACGGAAGTTGTGCGTTTGATCGTTTCATTTGTACCGTATGGATCATGCCAAAAGAAAAAAGGAGATAACCTTAACATACATGAGCCGATTCTCTTGACAATTCCTCTAATACACATCAATCACGACGAAACACATAACAACATATCGAAATATGAGAAAATCCATATTATATTCTTGAGAAAGATTATACTGGGCTCCTATTGAATTACAAATCCTGTTGCCATAACATTACATAGTCTCGTATAAATTTTTGTGGCTTTCATCTGATAGCTTAGCACACCAAGCATCTCATTTCTTACTGATATGGGAAATTTTTTTAAATTTGTCGGTTCATAAGAGCTTTTGATGAAGCTCCATACGTTGCCCTTTCTAAACATATACATTTTAATGACTTATGTTGGTCTCTTTATCAAAGAGAGTGGGGGACACTTTAGAATGTCTTAGCCACAAGATTTCTCAACAATATACCACCTATCCATATGATTCAAGAGTCACCCATTTAGGCTTTAGTCAAGTCCCCTTGGCTGCCACGTTAAAGTTCGTTAGGCTTATCCAAAATTATCATTAATTATATACTAATCTCTTGATTAACTTGTTAATCTTTTATCAACCAATAATTAGCCAATTACTCTCATAATAAAGAATTATCTTGAATTGTTAAAATACTACTTACTTTTAATACACTTTTATACACCTTACTGTTATGGTCATATGGTATCTTATTATGGTGCTAGTCCATAAATGCTGGTATCATAACTCGTACCGTATTTATCCCAAAATCTCAAACTATGACAAAATTCATCTTCTTCGATTTTCTTACCCTCTCACCTTCTTGAATTTACTTATCACGTGTTTGAATTTACAAAATACATATAATTCCAAAATAATCTCTTTCCCGAACTTACGTCGATTAATGTACGACGAAACTTAAATGTACGAAAATACGGGATGTAACATCTCATTTTTGAGCTTATATAAAGTTAATTATAGCACACTTAAATTTACAAAAATATGGAGTGTAATAGTATTTCCTGCACATGCTATGGAAGATCAACTTTTCGTTGGCACCCGCAATCTACTCTCTCGTTGTTTTTCAAAGCTTCTTAGTTCATTTAACAGTCCCTTTCATGGTGTAATATGATGAGATGTTCCATAATACATTATCCATTCACAAGCACATGTAGTAAATAACAATGTAACAATACCTATCATCACATTTGAGGTGCTATCATTTGACGGTGGCATGTTTAGGAGGTCCACTAATTGCGAGTATTCTTCCTAGTGAAGAGATGACCTTGAAGATGAGCTTTATTCGTTGCATTATTGGCATACAGTTTGCATCCTCCACTAGGTTGTGTTGTGCCACCCTGCTGTCATGTAACTCCACCAAGTTGTCTAGTTTTCTTCTTACTCTTAAAATATAGGGGATAACGTACAATTTTGTAGCAGTTTTTCTTCAAATGACCCTTATACCCACAATCTTCACATATTAGCCCTGTGCATTTAGGTTTGAATCCATGTGCTTTCTTACTAACATAGTTAGTGGATCCTTGTGTGTATCTACCACACCAAGTGTTCTTTGGCTTTCCTCGTGACACAATTGCATAAGTGTCATTAATAGTAACTACTAGTCTCCTTGCTAGTATGCTACTCCTCACATTCCCATAGCTTCCATTCAAGCTCATAAAGAATTGCAACACACGCTGAGACTTCCAATGTTCATATGAAGGTCTTGACTCTTCACAATCACAACAAGAAATTGGGGCTGAAACATCCAACTCATCCTATAGATCTTTCATTTTTATGTAATAGCTAGTCGCTGAATTTGTTCCTTGCCTCATTATTGCAATCTCAAGACCAAAGTTAATAGATTCTTGTTAGGTTTGAACGATCAAATCTCTCTTGAAAAACATTCCATACCTTTCTCGCATATGAGGCATAAAAAATCCCTGGCACCAATTCGTTCGAAATTGTACTTCCAATACAAGACAGTACTATCACGTTGCATTTTTCCCACTGCTCAACCAATTCACCTATGTACCTGCTATTAGTATAGGAGCCATATACAAATCCAATCTTACCATTTCCTCCTAGAGCTAGCTTCATTGTCCTGCTCCACATGGCATAATCTTCTGGCCATGTGAACTTAATTGGGATCAAAACTAGTCCTGAAATATCTCCCTCTTGAAGAAATATCAGGTGATAATGGTCAAGTGAGCTTACCTCGTTTCCAGCCATGTCCGCCAAAAATTGTTTCAATTTCGACTTGGCTCTAGTAAAGAGAAAGAATCTCTCCCTACCCTACTGCGGGAAAAAGCACTTTCTATCCCCCCCGGTGCTACAAAACAAACAAACGTATTTTCGGAGCTTCACCCGGATCATATCTTCATGATCGCCGCTCTGATACCATGAATAACTTGTCGCATAGATGAAGCTTTCACTGCTCAATCAATGGAGCTGTGAGTTAGGACACGCAAAGAAGAACTTTCAAGAATGTGGGATTGCGAAATGAAAAAGGAGTATTTGTATTCTCATTGAGTAGAAGAGTACAATTATTGCATGTACAAACCAGCTAGACATCATGTGTACTACATGTACAATTAACTACTCTTAACAGTATATTTAACTACCTTTTAACAGTAATAACAAACCCTTAACTGAATAACTAGACTCTAACCAACTTCCTGTCAGGAAGGTGGTTTCTCTAACAATCCTTTTCTGTTTGCAGATATTAATTCTAACATGCATACTACTGTAGTAGAGACATTGCATCCTCAAGCTTCTGTAGAAACTGATGTGTAAGAAACCAATGCACCATCTCATCTCATGCCCATTGATACAAGTCCACTTAATAGTTCTTCTATGAACAATCATTTACCACACAGTGACTTATCACATAATAGTTTACCAGGTCCTTCCACTCAAGTCAATGAGGATGAAATTTTTTAAGAACCCTCCTTATATTCGTCAGATGTTTCAACACCCTTAAGAAGATCTAGAAGAGTGACCAAGCAAACATTGTGGTTGACAAGCTATATAGTGCCTATGCCATCTAAAAAACCTCACTCTATGGCCAACTATCTCTCCTATGATCATCTATCCTCCTCTCACAAAGCATATTTAGGGGCTTTTTCAGCAATATCTGGGCCAACATTTTTTATGAAGCATGCAAAGATGCTCGATGGGTAGAGGCAATGCAGTAAGAACTAGCAGCACTACAAGCCAACAATACCTGGGAGTTGGTCTCTTTACCACCAAAGAAGACTCCTATTAGGTATCGATGGGTATAGAAAGTAAAATTTAAAGCAGATAGGGCAAGTCAAAGGTTTAAAGCTCGACTGGTTGCAAAAGGCTATAGCCAAAAGGAGGGACTTGACTATAATAAAACATTTACCCCTATAGTCAAGATTGTTACTATCAGAACTGTGCTCTCACTAGCTGCTATGCATGATTGACATATTCAACAGATGGATGTGTACAATGCCTTCTTTCGGGGAGACTTGACTGATGAAGTCTATATGGAGTTGCCACAGGGATTTTCAAGTCAGGGGGAGACTGTTGGAAAACCTCAGTTAGTTTGCAGACTTGTTAAATCCCTATATGTATTGAAACAAGCCAGCAGACAATTAGAATTTGAAATTAACAGAAGCTCTATTAAAGTTAGGTTTTATACAAAGCAGCCTTGATCATTCTTTGTTCATTAAACAACATAAGGATGCTGTAGTAGTTATTCTTGTCTATGTTAATGATATGCTGATTGCTGGAAATAATCAGTACTTGATACAGACAACAAAAGATTCCTTACACAAGGCATTCAAGATTAAAGACCTAGGAGAGCTAGTGTTTTTATTGGGAATGGAATTCAGCAGGTCAAGTAAAGTTATTCTTGTTAATCAAAGAAAATATGCTTTGGGGATCATATTAGAATTAGGACTTGGAGATGCTAAACCAGCTTGGACACCTCTTGGAGTCAATGTGAAACTTAGTGTGTCAGAATATGATAAATTGACATGCAACAAAGATAATCTACTTGAAGACAAGAGGCAATATCAACGACTGATAGGAAAATTACTATATTTGACACTAATATGACCAGATATAGCATATACAGTCCAAACACTCAGCCAATTCCTTCAACAACCAAAAAGATCTCATTAAAATGTAGCCATGAGGGTTGCTAGATACATAAAGAGGGAACCAGGTCTAGGAGTATTATTCAATAGTGAGAAGTCACATAAAATATCTGTATTTTGTTATGCATATTGAGAATCATGTCCTAACACAAGGAGATCAGTGTCAGTTTTTTTTGATCAAGTATGGTGAGTTTCATTGAAGTCAAAGAAACAAAACACAATGTCGAAAAGTTCAGCAGAAGCTGAATACAGGAACTTGGCCAGTGCTATATCTAAAGCTGTTTGGTTGATTGGATTGCTAAAGGAATTGGGAGTAGATGTGATACTACCAACTAAATTGTAGTGTGATAACAAGGCAGCCTTGCAAATAGCTGCCAATCCGGTATACCATGAAAGGAGTAAACATATTGAAATTGATTGCTATTTCATCCAAGAGAAAATACAAATGGGGCTAATCAAGACACAACATGTGGCTTCAAAGGATCAGTTGGCAGATATATTGACAAAAGGACTCACCAGGATACAACATGAATCATTAACTGGCAAGCTGGGAGTACTCAATATTTTTGTACCCACCGGCTTGAGGGGGAGTGGGGAAATAGGAGTCACTTGATTAGTAGTGGGGCTCTTTTATAAATATCAATAGTTTGGTAGGGTATTTGTAAAGTGAGCTACATATATGTAGTAGTTAGTTTTCTCATTCCTCTTCTTCCCCATCTCTGATATATCGAATCTCTTCTCTCTTCTTCTTCATTTTTTCCCTTTTACTTCCATTTTAGGTTTAAGGTTGAGATTATATTCAACCATAAATGAATAGTATAAATTATTAGGCCAACCTAACTAAAGAAAACTTTCTATAATCAGTAAACTTAGTTACCTAAAAACCATGACAAATATACTTCTTTATCATAACATGAAGCAGGTGTTGCACCGACGGCGTATTAATGTTTACACATTAAGGTCACTTGTAAGCATTAATTGGTAATCCGTAACCTTGTAAAAATGGTAACTAACATGACATTAATTACCTGTTAAACTTACATAGATTGTTGCTAAACGACTTTATACTGTTAATGTACATATCTTTAGTTTGATCTGGTCTTTTCAGCACCCTTTGCAGCATTCAGGCATCATCCCTTCTTGATCAGATCACTGCAACTAGTGAACTGGGAAAAGGGATAAGCTCCAAAATCGTCTCATTTGAGCTGTGAAGAACTCTTCATTCTCCCCTGAAATTGAATTGGCTAGCACCGTCGTTGTAGAGGCCATAAATTTCATACAACAAAGCATCATTATCCTCCTAAAACACTTTCTGTGTCATAATACGAATCAATCGATGCAGAGGGATGATGCCGATGAAAAGAGCCATGATCTTGTTGGGTGTCAGAATATCTGCAAGAATGAAATGACGATGCAGAGGGATGATGGCGATGCAAAGAGCCACCTTGTTCAGAATCATGAAATGACTCCTCAATGAAAGGAGGCTTTGATGGAACAGGCACTTCTAATTCCTTTTGTGTCAGTAGTTTAATAGCAGTTGTCATATCTGGACGCATAATAGGTGACTCTTGAGTACATAACAGGGCAATTTGAATCACCCTTAGTACTTCATCCACATCTTCTATCTCCATGCTCGTATCGATTAGTCGAGATAACCTTTTCTCCTTAAAATATCTCCAAGCCTGCACGTTAAATTAACAAGATAATCTCAAATGCAGTCTGTTGAACTTGGCAATATAACAAAAGTAAGGATTTAAGTGTGCAAAATATTTTTATATGACGAATGTAGTTTAGCCTGTTATAGCAAGTTAGGTATCACAGACTTTACCTAAATGACCTGATCGTGGAAGTATTTTGTACGGCTAGTGGTTATAACTTAAAGTCTTGAAATAAATGCGAAAAACAAAGTGTTCTGAGAGGAAATTACAATGGTTACAAGGGTGTCTAGAGTGTCGTCCGCTGGAAATTTGTTAATCTCCCGGCCGCTTACTATTTCTAGGATAAGAACTCCAAAGCTATAAACATCAACTTTGTCAGTCAATCGTCCATGAACAAGGTACTCAGGAGCCATGTATCCGCTGCAGGTCAAGGATTAGCACAGGTAAGGACAAAATGAAGAATGATAATAGGTTAATCTAAATTCCAGCTCTTCATTACATACTTACAATGTGCCTGCAATGACAAGAGGTGCACTTCCTTTTTCCCTGATATTAAACCTAGCAAGCCAAAACAAAAAAACAAACAGCAACAATGACGTATCAATTTCTAAGCAATTTGGAGTTGGGTATACGACTTATTGTCCATGTTGCTCCATTCAGGCTCATCTTGATCCAGTATAATACAAGGCAAATAAATAAATATAGACACCAGAAGTTCTCCATATTTCCTCGTGACATGAATCTCGAACATGACTAAAGGATCTTAGCAAGAAATGGACCTGAAGTAAATGCCCTAACCTGGCAAGACCAAAATCTGCAATTTTGGGACGGAACTTTGAGTCTAGTAAGATGTTACTAGGTTTGATGTCTCTGTGGATGATTCGAACTTGGCAATCGTTGTGAAGGTATTCTAAACCTTCGGCTGTTCCTTCGATTATCCTGAGCCTTTTCTTCCAATCTAATTCTTTCTTCTTCTTTGGATCTTTCTTTCATGCATATAGTCAAGAAAATCAAGTAACTGGGATAATATATGGAGTAGTAAATTCTAATTACATGTAAATTAGCATTTGTTTCTATACTTTTAGAGAAAGGAGGAGAGGGATTAAAGATCTTAAGAACAAATTACTTACCGAATAAGATAAGATCAAGGCTTTTATTTTCCAGATACTCATAAACAAGAAAGCTGTCATCGTCAGTGAAACAACAACCAAGGAAACGAACCAAATTTTGGTGTTGAGCTTGTCCGATAATGTCTATCTCATTGGATATCTCTTCATTCCGAATCTTGGTAGTTAAGAACATTCGTTTGATAGCAATTTCTCTACCATCTGGCAGAGTCCCCTACTTCAGAAATATTCTAAACTTATTTAGCGGAACTACTTCTGTCAAAACAAAGAAACAAAACAGGGAAAACGAGATAAAAAAAAAAGAGAGGCATTAGTACGTATTTATACTTTAAAGACTTCACCGAATCCACCTTGGCCAATCTTGCAGTCTTCACTAAAGTTGTCTGTTGCTTTTTCTAGTGTTGAATATTTGAAATGCAGGCTCCTCTTCATAACAGATGACTCAAGATCTGATTCTTAAAGAGAGCAAGTAACACAGAGGATTAATAAAGACTAGACCAAAATGATCTCTGCAACAAACACTAAGACTGTATTACCATTTGGTTTCTTCTGGTGTTTCAATCGTTTTTCTTGAAGAGTTGTACCGACAATATATCCAACCAGAACAGCGACTACGCATACACCAACAGCAACAAGAACAAACACAACGTACATGAAAATTGCTCCTGAAAATGAATTCCTTTCTTAAATGAGTTTAGCTTTTTGTGCACTAAACATGTATATTATTATACAGTATCTAGTTAACTTACTTACAATAACAGGTAACTAATTATAGCAAGCGATTGCTCGAACTCTCTGAAAATACTGTCGGTTGTATGTCCTCCAAAAGTAAATGCATTTTTAGAGGATTCAATACGGGTGCAACAACATTTTTGAGAGTTAGCGCTAGGGGTAGTAATTTGAGCCCAAACCCATTTAACCCGTCCAACGAACCCAGCGATTAATGAGTTGAACTACAATATTTTAGCTCATGGGTCAACTTGGGTTGAGCCCAAATTAACCCATTATTTAGCCCATTATGACCCATTTAACCGCCCAAATACAACCTATGAAACTCACCCAAAACAAAGGATCTCAATCCAACTTATCTAGAAATTTACTTAGTTGTCCCAATTTTTTTTTGTATTTTTAATTTTCTATTCTTTTATTTTTCTACACCACCCACACACTCACCCTACCCCTACCTACCCCCCCCCCCCAAATTTGTTTTTTTGTATTTTTAATTTTTTTTTTTGTGTGTGTTTTTGCGCCACTCACCCTCCCTCCTAACCCTCACCCCCCCAATCCCCCCTAAACCCCTAAAAAAAATTTCACTTTTTTTTTGTATTTTCAATTTTCAATTTTTTATTTTTATGCACCACCCACCCTACCCCCGGCGCAAACCTCCTAAAAAAATTTTACTTTTTTTTATGCACCCCCACCCCACCCGGCACAAACCCCCTAAAAAAAATTTTACTTTTTTTTGTATTTTTAATTTTCTGTTGTTTTATTTTTATGCACCACCCACCAACCCCACCCCATCCCTATATCCAGAAAATATTTATCAACTTACATATTTTAAGGTAAAATATTTTTTTATGCAAGATTAACATGGTTCTAAAACATGGGTCAAGTTGGGCGGGTTGGGTTATGACCCATTATTTAGCTCATCTTGACTCAACCCATCTTAGTCCAAATACACTTTGGGCTGGGTTGGACGATGACGGATTTATTACCTAGCTCATCTTGACCCGCCCAAATTCAGCCGAAATCGCACATTTGCCACCACTAGTTAGCGCAACATAATAGTAGGTCCAATAGAGTAACCTGGTAAACGAATACATCTCATGCCAGACTGTGTAAAATATTTATACTATCAGCGTATATATAGTTAAATCCTTAAAGATTTTCTAAAGCATATGCAGCTTACCTTTAGTATTAAGAAAGAAACTCGAACCATCGGTAAATTCATATTCCGAGTAACGAAAATAGCAGCCAACACTAAGGGCGCGTCCCTCAATGGATGGCAAACAATCAAGGAGAGATGTGCTTGCGTTTGTCAGGCAATCGTTACATGATTTTTCGTCCAAAGTATTCCAGCAGTTAGCCATGCCATAAACTGATAAACCATGGGCTTTCCTTCGTCCCTCTGCATAGCCACCACGAATTGGGCCCATGTTTACCAAATCCTTGACGACTTTGGTTGCCACATCCCTAAATTGCTCATTCTTCAAGTTCACTGCGTCGCTGCATCTCTTTTTATCAAATTTAACCAACAAAAAGAGACCCATGAGAACCAAGAACAAGCAAGCTAATGTCATGTCTGATAAGATAGTACTAGTAATTAATTATATAAAAGTGTACTCTTCATGATAGTTTAAATTTTTAAATTAGATGGTTGCACAACTTTTTAATATATATGATACAATAGCAGGCACCGTCCTGATTTCAAATCTCACTGCCACAAATTATCTAAAAGAATTTCCCCCTTCTTCGCCTATGAAAAATAACTAGGCCCTCACGCAAAGGAGTGTGTTGAAGATATGATTAAGTAAATAAAATTGTACTCTCTCCGATGGCTAAAACTTTTAGATGAGACACTGCTATTTAGGGGTAAAGCTAAATTGTGCCAACGGGATTCAGTCGTTGGAAAATTGTGTAAATAGGGCAAAGGGTTCACTTTAACATTAGGGATGTTTCTATCATGGCACAAAAATTAATTTATTTGCAAGTATGAATAGAGGTACGCCATTGTTGCATTTTTTTCGAATCTCTTTAATACTCCGCCATTGATGCTAATACCATGTTATGTTGAGTTATGTCTTCAAGATGGGATTTTTACTTTCTTATCTCTTATGCATGTACACTAACACATAAAACCCAGAGAAAAATATAAGAAAACAATCAATAAAAAGAAAAAGGGAAAGAGAAATTACTCTGACGTCGTGGGGAGAAGAAGACTCGTAAAAAAAGCTATAGTTCTCGAATCTCATGAAGCAACCATCAAAGAAAACACGACCGCTGCTGTGAGGAAAGCAACCAGGCAATTGTGTTTTAATGGTAGAAAAACAAATTTCACAATCATCATTAGTGAGATCGTCCATGCATTGAGCCAAGACGTAAATTCGATTCGGAGGGTACCCTTCTCCATAAATGGAAAATTTGTTTTTTCGCATTTCGGGTTCCATTGATACTATTGCATTGGCGTAGTTTTGGTTGAATTCTGAAACATTCTCTGCTCGATCTACGCCGCAGAATTTATAGACCAGCTCCGTCCGAGGATTCGCAACTGCCGGAAAAATAAAAAAGCTAGAGAAGAGAACGCTTAAGCACAAAACGACGACATTGGCCATTATTAGGAGAGAGGTGTTCATCTTGGCTTTTCATTTTTTTTCTTCGAATTCCCTTTTGTTTTCAGTTGCAATGTAAGTTTCATATTTCTAAAAAATATTTATTCTTATTAATACTTTCGGAAAATCTCTTTTAGTCCTAAAGTATTCACAAATTCTGGTTTTGGCCTTAGTACATTAACTTTCGTTTAATAACTGTGCAATTTCTTTTCTTGTGAGTTTTCATCACAGATTTTATGAATTGAATTTTAAAAATTAACCATTATCTATCTATATCTGTATCTATATTATTATATATTATTTATTATAATTATAATTATATATATTATTATAGTACAAATTATTTATGCTAAATATTACACATTAAAATAATCTTGAAATATTGATCGACTATTATAACATTCATTATTTGTGTAATTTAAGGATATAATTGTAAATTAGTTTTGGTTGGTTTTTCTTTCCAGTTAAACTACACATACATCGAACTCTTCTCTATTGAAGATCAAACTCTTTTCCCCCCTGGCATAACCTAAAACTTAAATTGAATCCTAAACCTAAAAATAAGCAACAATAAAAATAAAAGATATAATTAAGTAAAGAATCCTAAACGATGAAAATCCTATTCTAATTTAGAATCCCCACCTAAAGGAAACAAAAAACATAAAAAAGATACGATGTAAGGGAAAAATTCTCAACAAAGTAAAATCTAAAGAATCATAAACCTAAAGGAAACTCTCATTTTTCTTTTTTACAACAACATGCTTCCTTATTTAATCTTCATCCGTCTGCATATAATTTAGCTTTATTGCACGAATTGTTGAGATGAAAGACTAAAATGATTGTACACATTTTATACCTTTCAACAAGACTATCAGACTTGTATTTGATTTTATAGACCCATTTACAGCCAATGGGTTTCTTACCAGGAGGAAGAGGAACAACATCCCAGGTATGATTAGCTTCCAAAGCATCAAACTCCTGTCTCTTGCATCCTGCCATGCTGGGACAGATGTAGCTTGAGAGTAATACAAAGGTTCAGATTTCAAAGTAGAAGAAGAGGAACCAGAAAAGGCAGGGAGTTGACAGACATAATCCTTAAGATAGAAAGGAGGATTATGCTGTCTAATGGATTTTCTAGGAGTAGGAAGAGGATGTGAAGGAGGTAAAACAGGAGGAGAGATATCATGACTGAAAGAAGGAAGGGAAGATGGAGCAGCATCAGTAAAATCAGGAACAGGAGAATCAGATGTAAAATTAGGAACAGGAGAATCAGGAGAAGCAGATATAGGAAAATCTGTGTCATGGAAATGTTCAACAAGAGGAATAGAAGGAAGGATGAAGGAGAAGGGTGAGCAGAAGAAGGTTTATTCTTAAAAGGAAAACAAGTTTCATGGAAGACAACATTCCTGGAGACAAAACACTTCTTGGAAACCAGATCATACAGTTTATAACCCTTTATGGCAAAGGGGTAACCCAGAAAAACACAAGAGAGGGCTCAGATATATGTACAACCCAAACAATAAATCATCACACCCCAATACATTGTATACCAGAAAATACAATAAATATACAATGTGTACATTTATTTTAGTCTTTCATCTCAACACGAATTCATGTAGAAAAAGAATAAGTCAGTTATTCCTATAAAAGATGTTATTAATCTTCATCCGTCTGCATATAATTCAGCTTTATTGCACGAATTCATGTAGAAAAAGAATAAGTCAGTTATTCCTATAAAAGATGTTATTATTCCACATTATTCATTATTCTCAAAAGATTTTGGTGCAGGACGAAGAAATTTTCTTCAAAGGTATTATTAGTTCTCTTTCCGTTTTTCGTAATTGAGTAAGTTCCCGTTTTTCATAATTGACTAATGCTTTAGGGTCATGTTTATAAATTAGAGAGAAAAATAATAACATGTTAACTTTTATTGTAATTGTTTTTGTGTCGCACTTCTTTATTTTTCGGCGTAATTTTTAGTTTTGGATATCAAAGTCTTTTACATTGACGTAGTATTATGTTAAAATTGTATACCTTTAGAGATTAATGGTTTGTGTTATTTCAACTAATGTTAGTGTAACAATATTAGTTTTCAGCTATTAGATAACATTTTGCAAATCTAAAGAAAAAGAATGTCCAACCTCTCACTACAAGAACAACCATCTACTACCACCAATATTCCACCTAAACCACCGGATAAATCTAGCCACCAACCACAAAACTCCACATCATATAAGAAAACACTCCTAAGAGACGAATTCACTACCAAAGTTATTAATCCTCCATCAAAGGAACTGGAGTTTCATATGGATATGGACGCTGTCCAAGTCCAAGATGATGATCCAAACCAAAATGGATTAACTAGCTCCTTAAAGCAAATCAACCTCAGTTCAAATGACCTAAATCGAATGTACATGCCTTGGAAATACTCGATCATCATCAAACTAATAGGGAAAAGACTTATGCACCACTACCCCAAAAAGAAATTACAAGACCTATGGAAACTCAATGAGAATTTTACTCTAATTGATCTTAGATAAGACTACGATATAGTCAAGTTAAGTAATGAGGAAAACATGACAAAAATCTTACGCAACGGACCTTGGTTCGTTAATGATTTTTTCCTTTCTAGTCAAAAATGGGTTCCATACTTCGTTGCAAAGAAGGCACAACGCAACTTCACTGCGATTTAGATCCGATTACCACAATTAACTACAAAGTTCTACGATGGAATTGTCCTAGCAAAAATAGGAAATTCAATTGGTAGACTCCCAAAGTGGATGCATGCACCTCAGCTACGCATAGGGGACCTTACACTAGGCTATGTGTGGAGCTTCCACTTGACCAGCCTGTCTAACACCACATACTCATAGGGAAACAAAAAAAACGTATTGTCTATGAAGGTAATGACATATTATGCAAATCCTGTGGCAGACTAGGACACACAACTCAATATTGCTCACAAGAAAAGCTGCCAATCACAGCAAAGGAAATCAGTGCAGAAAAGAAAGATAACAGCCAACACAAATCAGAAGAAGAAAGAGAATGGATGACAGTCAAGTTCCCAAGGAAAGGTAAAGCCAAAGTGGCCAATGCCCATACTGCCAAAACTGAATCAAATCTCCCACCAGGTATAAACGTTCGCTTGTTCGATGCAATGTCAGGTAAGTTCCTCAAAACTCAACACTTAAACTATATTGACATGCAACTCTTAATCAACCCCCCTAATGCCCTATCAATAAATGAAAAATCTTCTGTTAACAACGATCAAAGTTTAATCAATAATTACAAGATTTTGGATCAAATGGAGGAAGACAAGATTAGTTTTGAAAAACCACAAACTCAGCCCATGGTTTTTGATGATCTAGAACAAAATAATTTTTTTAATAATAATGCTAATATTTTGCATGCAAGCCAAGTGACAAATGTCACAAACGTAACCACCCATCCGGCTAGCAAATGAAAAACAAAAATATGATTAATAACATGGAATTAGGCTCCACCCATAATCCATCCAATAAGGTTGAATACAATTCTATAATTGCCCCTAATAATCCTATTAACCTAAAACACAATGATCAACTCGTCCCCATGCATGCATGTCGGTTATCCACTACCCAATTACACGATAAACACTTGGATGACTTGGACGGCCAAGTGGCAAATGACATCTCCATGGGAGATTTTGCTATAAAAAACATGCAAGTCTCTGCCTTCCAATCACAAATAGAGCCAATCATTAGGATCTCTACTACTTCGTGCCTTACTCCACCCTCTATAAACACCACTATCTCTTAAAAAAATGGCCAGAACCCCCCTCACTCTCATGAGAACATACCAACTCCTCCAACTATTCCATCTATCACGCAACCAAACCATGAACATCCTACCCAACTTCCCTCCCTATCCCCAACCAAATCCGGCAATCTATGCCCAACCACCAACACCAACCAAATCACATTGCCCAGTCATGGATAGAATTGGGACTCCAAGGCCATGCAGTGACATTCAACATGGAAATCAATGGCCAAGAATCGATCCTAGTGATTCAAATTTCTCACTTCTTAGCCCAACTAATATCGGAGGGAATGAATCTAGCAATGAACAATTACGTGAATCAAATGTGGTTGAACAACATACTTCAACCAATAGCTCCCTCTATGAACCAAAACCTAGTGAACAACATGCAACAAATGTGGAACATTCCACATCACCCAAACAAATAAATCCTGCAGAATCCTCCACTAAATATACCCTTCTTTACACCGGAGGATATGATGCTCCTCAACCCAGTGTTCATCCAATGGAATGCTAAAGTCTTCCCCAAACATCAAGACCCACAACCAGATCCCATGGACGAGCAAGTTCAACAAATGAACGTACCAAATCAGGAAGGGATCCAAGAGGGAGACGAGGCAGTGGAAGACATAACATACTTAGTGGAACCAGCTGTGATGCTTTCAAGTCTAAGCGAGGTAAAAATCTTAATATTCAGGGAGATGCTCGACAGGAAATATATCTTCAGCTTCCCGATGAAGTCGTACAAGTGCTCATTGGACATCTGTCCACCACAGGATCCATTGGTGGGGAAAAATGTAGTGATCATGATCCAATCCCAAAGGGTGATGCAAAATACCAATCCACCCAATAATATCTCCATGTACCAGCCCAATAACGTAGTAATTTGGAATGTTAAGGATGCAAATAACGAAAATTTCACCAGAAATTTTTGGGAACTCATGGACACACATCATGTCTAGTTGCACTGTTAGAAACACAGATGGAGAGCCACCTCTCAATATTGGAAGCTTTCAGTTTCACGGAGATGATAGAGGTACCTTCCGTTGGGCAAAATGGAGGTTTTGTGATCCTTTGGAACAATGAAGTGGTGACAGTGAAAAATTTCACTAGAAATGGACAAGCTATTCATGCCATGATTGAGGTTAGACCTAAAAACTTAACTTGGTTAATTAGTATTATATATGCTAGTAATGATGTTAATTATATATACATGTTATGGGATAACCTAAAATCTATCTATGATAGTTATAAATGTCCTCGATTAATAGGCGGGGTATCGAAATCACTAGTGTAACAGATAAGTATGATGGTAGGACTATTAATCTAAGGAGGGAAAATCCCTAAGGAATTGTCTAGACTACTGTAACTTGTTAGATTTAGGTCTTAAAGGATGCAAATACACACGGACAAACTTTAGGAAAAAAACAAGAGGTTGATCATGGAAAGACTCGATAAGGTATACTCCAATGAAAGTTGGCTAGAAGCTTACGCTGATGCTACATTTACCCACCTCCCTAAAGTCCATTCGGACCATAACCCCATTTTAATAAACCTAAATAACTTTATTAACTCCGTTAGAAACAAACCTTTCCGGTTAGAAAGCTTTTGGTGCAATCATCCTGAGTTTAGTAATTTAATCTCCATCAATTGGGCTAACAAAGATTTATTACAAGGTACAGAGAGCTTCCAAGAAATGGTGGTAAATGGAAAAACCAAACCTTTGATAACATTTTTACTAGGAAAAAGAAGCTCTTAAAGAATCAATGGAATCCAAAATTTCATGAACTATCAAACGAGCAGTTTCCTCAGAGATTTGGAAACCAAACTAGTAGAGGAATTTAATTCTATCCTAAGACTAGATGAGGATTATTGGAAATTAGATCAAGGGTAGACTGGTTACGAGAAGGGGATGCTAACACTAGATTCTTCCACATCAAAGCCACAAATAGAATAAGAAGAAGGAATAACATAGCTTTCTTTAAGGACGAGTTATAAAAATGCATAGAAAATCCTTTGTTAATAAGAAATCATATCACAAATTACTTTAAGGATTTATTTAAAACCTCTCATAAGTGTTCTATCGAATTCAATGACAATGTTTATTACTCCCACGCTAGTGGCCTATCAACCCTTGACAGACCTCTTACTAACCACGAAATTAGAGAAGCAATCTTTTCCTTTAAACCCTTCAAAGCTCTGGGTTCGGATGGCCTTCATCCATTTTCTTCCGAAAATTTTGGCACCTATTAAGAGGCAAGATCTTCAAGCTATGTCACATGATCTTTACCACTAACTAAATTCTGCCGGGGATGAACCACACGTACATCTGCTTGATCCCCAAAATACACAATGAAAACTTATTAAAAAACTTTCGTCCAATTAGTTTGTGCAATGTCATTTATAAAATTATTACTAAAATAGTAGCAAATCGAATAAAGCCCTTCCTAGACCGCCTTGCTAATATTGAGCAATCCAGTTTTGTCAAGGGAAGAAGAAGAAGTGACAATGCTATTATAATCCATGAGGTTCTAAGACACTTCAATAAATGTATGGGGAAAGAAAAAATGATCTTAAAACTTGATCTAGAAAAAGCCTTCGACAAGCTTGAATGGTCCTACATTTATCGAACGGTAAAGTTTTACAAATTCCCTAAGAATATAACTAATCTCATCATGAATAATGTCATGACTAGTTCATTCTCAATCCTCGTTAATAGAAATAAAACTGAAGAATTTACCTCATCTCGAGCAATTAGGCAGGTGACCCCTATCCTCTTATCTTTTGATTTTTTGCATGAACATGTTATCAAACAATATTAACCATGAGATGGATATTAGGAATTGGACACCCCTTAGAATAAACCCTTTGGGACCTTGTATATCCCACCTTTTTTTCGCGGATGATATAACACTGATGGGAGAAACAAATCACAAGACCATCACTAGCATTAACCAATGCCTAGAAAGTTTTAGCACCCTCTCAGGCCTTAGCATTAACAAGACCAAATCCAAATTAATAGTGTCCAAAAATGTCTCTAACAACAGAAAAGAATTAGTAACCAATACCCTTGGAATAATCACGAGTACAAGCTATGGAAATTACTTAGCACTCTGCCTAACCACCTTATGCAAACATCTTTGCTCCCTAAAAAAACTCTGAGTGAAATTGATAAGATTCAAAGAAACTTCTTATTGGGTACTACTCAAGACAAAAAGAAATTACACCTAATTAGTTGGGATATTGTCACCAAGGAAGTTACAAGGGGGGGGGGGGGGGCTAGGTATAAGAAAAGCTTACCAAAAAAACCAAGCCCTAATCACAGGGCTCGCTTGGAGAATACTCAACAATGTTCAATCTCTATGGGCAAGGGTCCTAGATAGTATTTATGGGAATAAAAAGAGAACAATTGGTTCATCGATCATTTGGAAAAGCCTTGTGGAAGGATGGAATATCTGTAAAAAAAAAGGGCATTAGATGGCCAGTGCATAATAATTCTTGTCACAACATTTGGGACACTAATGGATACCTATGTATAAAAACCTTAGGAGCAGTATTCATGGGCCCTTATCTAAAGGAGAGGATGAGCTCCAAATTATAAATATTTGGGACAATAACACTTGGTGCTTAGACAAACTCTCCTTTGAACTCCCAACCCCTATTAAAAATTGTATCACTTCAATTTCCTGCAATAATGAAAACTCAAATGACCAAAGTAATATATGCTGGAGTCTCAACTCAAACGAACTGTTTACAACCTCCTCATCCTAGCAACTAAATGATAACAATAACGATGTTGCCTTTAATAATACCTGGCCTTGGAAGCTCCAATGTCCCAATAAAACAAAATTCATGCAATGAAAAATATACCACGGACGTCTTCCCACAAGAAGCTACTAATCAAGAATTGGTATTAGTATAAATCATATATGTCCAATATGTAAAACGAATAACGAAACCATTCTTCACATCTTTTGGGAATGTCATATAACCAAAAACCTTTGGCAAAATTTTGGTATTAACACTGTTAATAACCACAAAAATTGGATGGACTTCCTTTTGAGCACTCAACCAAAAACAAGCCCTAAATATTTACATTGGCATCAATTACTTCCTTTTACACTATTCTGATTACGAACAATTTTCCAACACTTAAGCTCTCATTTAGGGACTAAGTGTCCCAAAACACTCCGAATTCTATTACCGAATATCCCGGCAAACCAAAATAGCAGAAATGAACTAAGGGGAAACAGTTAATGGGGAAACGGGGCATAAATTCCAAAGACGACTGGCCGCGTCATCACATCCTCCTGCGCTTAAACATTTGTTCGTCCTTGAACTAGCATAGAGAACATACCTGAAGTAGTAAAAAGATGAGGGTATCGGCTGCGCATATCCTGTTTGGTCTCCCAAGTCGCCTCCTTGGCCGGCTGACCCCACCACTGAACCTTTACTGAAGCTATGTCCTTTGACCTGAGCCTTCGAACCTGCCTGTCTAATATTGCCACTGGCTCCTCAACATAGGACAAGTCATTGTCCAACTGGACCGAAGTGAACTCTAACACGTGAGACGGGTCACCATTATTCCTCTGAAGCATCGAAACATGAAATACTGGGTGAACACCGGCCAAAATGGGAGGTAAAGAAAGCTTATAAGCAACCTTCCCAACCTGCTTCAAAACCTCAAATGGACCAACGAACCTCGGGATGAACTTTCCTTTCTTTCCAAATCTCATGACGCCCTTCATAGGCGAGAACCGAAGAAAAACCCGCTCACCAACCATAAAGGAAATATCACGAACCTTCCGCATAACTCTTCTGTCTGGAGTGGGCCGCAAGGAGTCTGTCCTGAATCACCTTAACCTTCTCAACCGCATCCTGAACCAAATCAGTCCCCAATAACCTGGCCTCACCTGGCTCAAACCAACCCACCGAGGACCTGCATCTCCTACCATATAAGGGCTCATAAGGCGCCATATGAATACTGGACTGATAACTGTTGTTGTACACAAACTCAGACAGTGGCAAGAACTGATCCCAAGACTCTCTAAACTCAATCGCGCACGCACAGAGCATATCCTCAAGAATCTGAATAGTGTGCTCAAACTGTCCGTCCATCTGAGGGTGAAAAGCTGTACTCACGGTCACTCTGGTACCCAACTCATGCTGGACGACTCTCCAGAACCGTGATGTAAACACTGAACCCTGTCTGAGATGATAGAAACTAGAATGCCGTGCAGACGGACAATCTCCCTGATATAAACCCCTGCTAACAGCTCTGCTGAGTAAGAAGTGCACGATGGAATGAAATGAGCGGACTTGGTCAGCCGATCCACAACAACCCAAATAGAATCAAACTTCCTCGCCGTCAGAGGGAGACCAGTCATGAAATCCATAGTGATATTCTCCCATTTCCACTCCGGAATCTCCATTTGCTGGATTAACCCTCCCGGTCACTGATGCTCAGCCTACACCTGCTGGCAGTTGAGGCAATCTAGCTACAAACTCTACTATGTCCTTTTTCATCCGCCTCCACTAGTAATGTTGCCTCAGATCCTTATACATCTTCGCGGCACTCGGGTGAATGGAGTACCGCGAGCTATGGGCCTCAGTCAATATCAACTGCCGAATATCATCAACATCGGGAACACAGATCCGCCCCTGCATCCTCAACACCCCGTCATCTACAATAGCCACATCCTTAGCATCGCCATGCTGAATTGTGTCCCTGAGGACAAGCAAATGAGGGTCATCATACTGCCACTCCCTGATACGATCAAACAATGAAGACCGAGAAACCACACAGGCTAGAACTCGAATGGGCTCCGAAAGGTCCAATCTCACAAACTGACTGTCTAAAGCCTGAACATCCATCGACATAGGCCTCTCTAAAGCTGGTAAATATGCCAGACTCGTCAAACTTTCTGCCCGGCGACTCAAGGCATCGGCTACCATATTGGCCTTGCCCGAGGGATAAAGAATAGTAATATCATAATCCTTCAGTAGATCCAACCATCTCCTCAAGTTCAGATCCTTTTACTTGAACAGATGCTGCAAACTCTGATGATCCGTATAAATCCCACAAGGCACACCATACAAATAATGACGCCAGATCTTCAAGGCGTGAACAATAGTAGCTAACTCAAGGTCATGTAAATGATAGTTCTTTTCGTGCACCTTCAACTGTCTGGACGCGTAGGCAATTACCCTACCGTCCTACATCAACACTGCTCCAAGTCCAACTCGTGAGGCATCACAATATACTGTATAGGACTCCGAACCAGTAGGTAAAACCAAAATAGGGGATAAAGTCAAAGCCGCCTTGAGCTTTTAGAAGCTTGCCTCACATTCGTCCGACCACTGAAAATGAGCACCCTTCTGGGTCAATCTAGTCATAGGGGCCGCAATTGACGAGAACCCCACCACAAAATGGCAGCAATACCACGCCAGGCCAAGGAAACTACTGATCTCTATAGCTGAGGAGGGCCTGGGCCAACTCTGCACGGCCTCCACCTTCTTTGAATCCATCTGAATGCCCTCACTCGATACCACGTGTCCTAAGAATGCCAAAAAACTCAACCAAAACTTACATTTTAAGAACTTTGCATATAATTTCTTTTCCCTCACAGTCTGAAGCACTGTCATCAGGTGCTGCTCATGATCTTCCCGGTTCCGGGAGTGTACAAGAATATCATCTATGAAAATAATGATAAATGAGTCGAGATAGGGCCTGCATACACTGTGCATCAAATGCATAAAAGCTGCTGGGGCATTTGTCAGCCCAAATGACATAACAAGGAACTCGTAATGACCATAGCGAGTCCTGAAAGCAGTCTTCGGGATATCCAGCTCCCGAATCTTTAGCTGGTGATAACCTGAGCGCAAATCAACCTTAGAAAACACCTGTGTGCCCTGAAGCTGGTCGAATAAATCATCAATACGAGGAAAGGGATATAGATACTTCACTGTAACCTTGTTCAACTGAAGATAATCGATACACATGCACATAGAACAATCCTTTTTCTTCACAAATAAGATAGAAGCACTCCATGGTGAAACACAGGGTCGAATAAAACCCTTATCAAGCAATTCCTGTAACTGATCCTTCAACTCCTTCAACTCAGGAGGAGCCATACGGTAAGGAGGAATATATATGGGATGAGTGCCCAGCAACAAATCAATACCAAAATTAATGTCCCGATCGGGTGGATGCCCGGAAGATGAGGTGGGACCACATCGGGGTTATCCCGTACTATTGGAACCGAGTCAATAGAATGGGTATCGGCACTGATATCTCTCACATGGGCTAAATACGTGGGGAACCCCTTCTCAACTGTACGCTGAGCTTTAAGAAAGGATATACCTCTACTGTTGAGTGTGATCAAAAGTACCACTCCATTCAATACGAGGAATACCTAGCATAGCCAGCGTCACGATCTTAGCGTGACAATCAAGAATAGCATAATGGGGTGACAACCAGTCCATGCCCAAGATAATATCAAAATCAACCATATAGAGTAATAAAAGAGTCGTCCTGGTCTCGAAACCACGAATAATAACAAAACACGACCGATATACGCGGTCCACAACAAGGGAATCTCCCACGGGAGTAGAAACATAAACATGAGAGCTCAAGGTCTCTTGGACTGTACCTAAATGTGGAGAAAAATAAGATGAAACATAAGAATAAGTAGACTCTGGATCGAATAGAATCTATGCCTCTCTATAACTAACCAAAATAATACATGTGACAACAGAATCAGAGGCGATAGACTTGGCACAATCAGGAATGGAATAATATCTAGCTCGGCCCCTACCTCGAGGGCGACCTGTATCTCCTCGATCCCCTCCTCTGGCTAGCTGGGCAGGTGGGGTGGCAGCTGGAGCTGGAATAATGGCCTGCTTACCCTGTGGAGCATGCTGAGGCTGTGGAGTCTGAGAACGCACATCCCTTCCACGTCTGGGCACTCTCTAACCATGTGCGGGTATCCCCGCATCTATAACAAGCTCTGGGAGAGCGCGGTGGCTGTGACTAATTGGACCCACCCCCGCTAGGCTGGCCTTTGGAGGTACCTTGCGCAGGAGGTGCGCTAGAAACCGGAGGTGCATAATAAGGCTCTTGAAATCTGGGAGGAGCTGGAGTACTGCTGGACGAAGGAAAAGCTGAGTGAACTGGGCGACCTGCATATCCCCAAGCATGACGTCTTGCTCCTGAAGTACGGTAGCCAGAGAAATGATCTCGAGACCTCTTGGCCTCCCTCTCCACTCTATGGAATGCATACCTTCTATCTTCATGGCTATGCTCACCACCTACCGTTAAGGTATATCCATCTCCAACTCTCGCGCCATGCTAGACCTGATGGAAGGAATAAGTCCCTCTATAAACATGCGAACCTTCTCACGAACAGTAGCCACATAAGCAGGCGCATGCCTGGCCAACCTAGTGTAACAGATGGCATACTCAGAGACAGTCATAGGGCCCTGGCGCAAGTGCTCAAACTCCGCGCGCCACGTATCTCGGAGGCTCTGGGGAACAAACTCCCTGTGAAACGTATCTAAAAACTAAGTCTAAGTCAGGGTGGCAGCCTCATCCGGACTGTCTAGCTCAAAAGTGCGTCACCAGCCATAGGCAGCTCCTGAAGCTGGAAAGCTGCAAAGGAAACCCCACTCGAAGCAGTAATGCCCATGGTGCGAAAAATGCGGTGAATATCCTCCAAAAATCCCAAAGCATCATCTGTAGCTAGTCCGCTGAAAATAGGAGGGTCATACTTCTTGAACCGCTCCAACCTACGCTGCTCATCCTCCGAAGCAGGTGCCCCATCCTCGGGCTGAACCGGCACTATAGGCTAGACAGGAATAATATCTAGAATCGGCCCATGTGCACCCTCTTCTCTAGAGTGCGGGCTGTGGGAGTCCGGGCTCCTTCCTCGGCCTAGGACGTTGCTGGAGGAGGTGGAAGCAACCCTGCCTACGGAAGAGTGGTATATATGCTCATAAACTGCACCAATGCCTTTTAAACTGCTGGAGTAGTGGTGGGTGTGGGCGTTATTGGTGTCTGAGTCCTAACTGGGTCCGCTGGCGTCACCTCGGCGGCAGCTCGCATCGGTGCTCTAGTTGCACCCCGCGCGCATCCACGACCCTTGCCCCGGCCCCTGCCCCTAGCTGCTGTAGGAGGGGGCGCGGGTGCCTCATCGTCCCGGGTCGTGAGTGTCCTCACCATCTGTGAGAGAATAGAAGACAAAAGTTTAGAATCGAGGTCAAAAACATAACACGAAAAGAATTCAAATGAATTGAAGATTTTTCTGAAACAGTTACATAGCCTCCCATAGATAAGTACAAACGTCGCCGTACCGATCAACGGGGCTCTAAATGACCGGCTTGTGTCCCGTGACTCCTATGAACCTAGAACACTAATACCAACTTGTCACGACCCTAGTTCACCAATCGTGAACCTGTCATGACGACGCCCAGTCTTCATGACTAGGTAATCCTGACACGTTGCGGAAATTCAACGATTTTTACGATAACGATAAATAAAACTGAATAACATAAAAATTATAGGGTGGCGCTTGGCACATACACTTCGAACCAATAATGTAAAACCTCCAAGACCCGGAAGCCCACAGGCAACATAGGCTAATAGTAAAATATAACATACGGCTCTAACATCCACGAATGTCTACAACAAATGAGTACATGAACGAAACTACTACTTGATAAGAATGGACCTTGGGCCTAACTCAACCCCAAAAGCTAGCTTATGAGGTGAGGATTGCCCAATCAATGTAAGGAGACAAATGACCTCAAATCCCTCCGATGTGGGACAACTCAACACCCCCCCTCACGCCCAAATCTCTGGAGCGTGGATAACATAAATGGGGCCCCAACATCGGTAACAGTAATTGGGATGGGCCTGGCTCTGATACCATGATAAGAATGGACATTGGGCCTAACTCAACCCCAAAAGCTAGCTTTTGGGGTTGAGTTAGGCCCAAGGTCCATTCTTTTCACTACTAAAGGTAGAATAGGAAGACTCATCGGCTCTGTGGACGCGACAGATGCATACCTGGAATCTCCAAGTATAGCTGCGAGATCACTAATAGAGAGCCGAACTAGAAGAACCTGGATCTGCACAACAAAAGTGTGAAGAAGAGTAGCATGAGTACACCACAGCGGTACTCAGTAAGTGCCAAGCCTAACCTTGGTGGAGAAGTGACGAGGAAGCTCGAGGCCCTACTGAGATAAACATATAAGAAATTATGTATGAATAATAAACATTAGATAATGAAGTAAATCCCGAATATCTAGCAAGACAGTAAGTAAAAAAGAACGGCTACAAGTACAGACTACGAACACATGAAAAAAATCAATCAAAAGTCAAGATTCCACATGGAACTCCTGAAAATTGAACCCGCAGTCCATTTATACCAATATCGGAGGATCTCTCGGGAATCGAACCCATAGTCCATCATATCAATAATAGAAGATCTCCGAGAATTAAACCCGCAGTCCTTCATACCAATAACAGAGGATCTCCGGGAATTGAACCCGCAGTCCGTCATATAATTATCAGAGGATCTCCTTGGAATTGAACTCGTAGTCAATCATATCAATATCAGAGGATCTCACGGCAATTGAACCCGTAGTCCGTCATGTCAATATTAGAGGATCTCTCGGGAATTGAACCCGTAGTCCGTCATTTCAATATCAGAGGATCTCCCAGGAATTAAAATCGTAGTCCATCATATCAAATACAGAGGATCTCCCGGGAATTGAACCAGTAGTCCCAATAGTAAATACACCACAACAAATCAATGTTTAACGGAAAGGAAGCCAAATGCGAACAACAAGTAAAGTCGAGAATCTAACATGCCTCACAAGAAAGACAAATATGGAAATTTAATCAAATAGAGCAAATAAATAACTAGCATGCTTTCCAAGGAAAGACATATATTTCAATTTAGTCAAATAGAGAAAATAAGTTACTAACATGCTTTCCCTAAGTCAAAACAAGTGAAGTTTTATTTTTAACAATTAAATAGAGAAAGGAAACACAGTCTAAATAAGCCAAGATTGTTGAATTTCCGCAACGTGTCAGGCTTACCTAGTCGGGAAGACTGAGTGCTGTCATGACAGGTTCACGATTGGTGAACTAGGGTCGTAATACAATCTCCTCTTTGTACTACTTGTGGCTGTCTAGGACAAACTGCACATTCATGCTCCAATAATGGTAACTCTACTTCTACTAAGCCACTAAAATCCCCCACAACCTCAAACTCCTCTCCTACCAATGATGATGACATCACTTAGAAAACCGTAATTTACCCTAAAAAGACAAAAAAGAAATATAAAATTGAACCCTGAAATAGGCTCTTCCATGCACGTACCAACACTTAGGCCCAATACTCCCTTATTCAATAATACTCACTCTACAACCCAAAAATTACCCTCTTTTACTGAACAAACCCATAATAGATTTTATTTCCCACCAAAGGACACAAATCTAACTAATACCTCTATGCTACACTCCACTACCCCATGCTCTTTTAGAAATCTCTACACAAGTTCCAATACATATACTACTTCACTCAATGATTATCTACCAAATCTAGACGAACCGCCCAAATCCTCCAACCCCCATACATCAACCACTACTCAAGTATCCAACAAATCTTCAACTCAAACATACGTCCACTATTGACCCTTCCAAAAAATCAAATACACCCCCAACTATCTTTACATCAAATGGACCCCACATACTATCATACCACTTTCCAACAAATAAAAAACCGCTTAATTTCTTCTACCGATATTGTCACCCCTACTACCCCTACCCATTCCAACCCTATATCTCACATAAACACTCAACATTCCTCTACACTTAAACACTTATCCACTACTACAACACTTGTCCCTTCAAAGCATAGCTCAACTATTCACCCGTCTCCCACTCAAGTACCCACTTATATTGAACAACCTACTCCTATGTTTGTGAAATCTTCACCGCGCGCCAAATTGTTTTCCTTAATGATGGCCTATCTACCTATACTACTACCCTACTACCAAACCTAATACAAATAACACCAATACCTTTTGTGCAATCCCCATGTCACGACCAGGAATTTACCATCCTCGGGATTTGTAATGTCGTCTACTAGTGAGAGCTAGGCAAGCAAACCCTTAACTACCTACCTCATTGCCAGTACTTCTTTTCAACAAATATAAGTGATAACATGAAAACAACAAAACTTTAATAATGTGAAATATCTAAAATCAGCATCTATTACAACTTCTAAAACCTCAAATACCCAAAATTGGTGTCACAGTGTCGCAAACTGCCTAAGTTTATTACGTACAAGGTTTGATGAAATAACCGTACACTGTTTTTGAATTAAAGAAAAAAGAAATAGGAAATAGAGATAGAGGGAGATGCCAGGGCATGCGGACGCCTGCAGGTTTACCTTGGATCTCCAGGTGGACTGAAGGAAGTACTCCAACTACTGTTCGAAAGCTGCTCCGGGATCTACACACAGTGCAAAGTGTAGTATCAGCACAACCGACCCTATTTGTTTGGTAAGTGTCCAGGCGAACCTCGACAAAGTAGTGATGAGAGTATGACTAGACTACCAAATAAACATGTACAGTTCATATACATATACAATGGAAAAGAAATATAGAAAAAACCAGTCAACGTGGTAGGGGAAAACATATTGTGGGTGAGATAACTGTTCTGAATAGAAAGGCATCTAGTAAGGAAAGAAACAACATAACTCAGATATCACCAAGGAATCAGAAATCAACAAAAGTGTGCATGACATCACCCTTCGTGCTTTTACTCTCATTTCTCACCATATAATTAATAAAATAGGCACATAATGGTGCATCATGCGGCACGACATCACCCTTCATGCTTTAGACTCTTTCCTCAGAATTACAATCAATGCACAACATCACCCTTCGTGCTTTGACACTTTTCCTTACCTAACAACAATCATACAAAAAGGGACAAGGGGAATAATCAAGATCATATAGAAATCTTGGCAAGGGAACAACATCAATAATATTAAAATCCCGGCAAGGGAACAATTTAATAACTCTTTCTCTTGCTTTCACTTTTACTTCATCACTCACTTTACAACTTGAGCCAATGATCCAAAGGGTTCAATCATCTCATATACTTTAACAATTCATAATATAACCTTGAGCCAATGCTCCAAAATGTTCAACAATCAATTCCTTCCAAATACTTTTCACAACAACTAGAAACCATCACCAAGGCATGAAAGATACAACAATATCAAGATATTCACAATACAAAGACTTACGATAATGCTAGACACTGACGTATAAATACTCGTCACCATGCCTATACGTCGTACTCAACAAATACCACATAACAAATAGGACTCAACTCCTAATCCCTCAAGCTAAAGTTAGACGAAACACTTACCCCGATGCCACGAACACAAACCAAAGTTCAATTATAGCTTTACCCCTTGATTCAACCGCCAATTCGCTCGTATCTAGTCATGGGAGTTACTTAATTACATTAATAAATGCTAAATAAATTAACCCCAATGCATGAAAATGAGTTTTCCAAAGTTTTACCCAAAAAGTCAAAAATCACCCCCCGTGCCCACATAGTCGAAATCGGACCTCAAATCGAGGTCTAAATTCATAATTTTAAAAAATATTAGGTTCTACCCAAAATACCCAACTTTCCTCCATGAAAATCATTAATTTTAATCAAAGATTAAAATAAAAGATTGTTAATGATTGAAGAAAACTAGTTAAATACGACTTACAATTGATTTGGAGAAGAAGAAATCCTTGAACAATTCTTAAGTGTGTTTATGTTCAAGGGAATATGAAAAATGGGTTTTATAATCTATTAAGTATAGAAGTTGCAGGTTGCAGGTATGGGAATTGCGAAACAGGTTTCGCACAAAAAACCCCAAACTTTCCCATTTGCGAAACTATTGTCGCATTTGTGACTTCGCATTTGCGGTAATTGGCAAATCTTCCCATTTGCGAAGAAAACTTCGCATTTGCGAGTCAAGGCAGGCCTGGGCTAGTTTCTCATGTGATCCAACCTTTGCATTTGCGAGCTAGGCTTTGCAAATGCAAAGCCTGTAAGCCTGAGCATACTAGTAAAATTTTCTTCAATTTTCTAATGTCCTAATTGCAACTCGTGGCTTATCCAAAACCCACCGCGAGCCCTAGGGGCTCAAAACCAACTATACACAAAATCTCAAAAATATTCCACGAACTTATTCGTGTATAAAATCACCAAAATAACCTCAATGACAACGAATTAAACCTCAAAATCATAGAATTTCCTCAAACTTCTTACAACATCAACATTTGCATTTTAGGTCCGAAACACGTCAAACGACATTCGTTTTTCACCAAATTTTACAAAAATATCTTAAATCATATATAAGGCCTCTACCGGGCACTAGAACCAAAATATGGCCTCGATACCATCATGTTACAATAAAAGTTTATTTGAAATTTCTGTAAACAATTTCAATAAATAAATTTCTTTGAAAATCTATTTACCGGGCTTTGGACCTCAGAATTTGATTCCTGGTATATACCCAAGTCCTATGTTTTCCTTCGGACCCTCCTCCGGGAGCATACCACTATACTAAATTAACAACTACCATCTTCCTCTGCCGGATCTGTTACCACTGCCCATCAACCCTCCCCCCATGCCACCACCCGCAAACCTTCTGTTAGATAATACGCTTAACGCTAGAGGGGGGGGGGGTGAATAACGCTATAATGAAAATTAGCGTAAACTTGCGGAATTTAAAAATTGCAGGAAATAAATAAGTGCGATAAGTGAATAAATTAGAACAAACGCACCGATGTATCCTGGTTCACCACAACCCGTGGCTAGTACAGTCCCCGAGAGACTCTCTCGAGATTTCCACTAACTTGTTAAGCTTACGGGTGCTCAACAAACCGTTACAACTTGAGGACACAAGCCTCAACAACCTTTGCTCGGAGATACAACACTCCAAGACTTCAACCAAGGAAACACAAGTTCCTTCTTACAACACAAAGGACTAACACTTCCCTTCAAGTGTACAAAAACACTTAGCACTCAAACAAGACACTCCTTTAAGAGTAGATATGAGTAAAAAGAATACGCTCAAGTTCGCAACAACTTTCGACAAGAATTTGGCTCTCAAAAGCTTATGTAATGAACATAAAATGATAAGCAATAAAGTATGCAAGCTTTAGCAATTGTATGATCAGTTGTTGTGTTTAGAGGACTGAATTGAAGGTGTATTTATAGTTGAAAAACTTTGTATTACCGTTGCCTAATTGCCAATTAAGAATTGCTGATTTTACTCTGTGACAATCGATTGTCAAATTACCACAATCGATTGTTTGCCAGTTCTTCCAAAAATCAATCCCAGATTTTACGCATAACGATCGATTATCTAAAATCAATAATCGATTACTGGCAACGTTCAAAAAATCATTTCCAGATTTTACTTAAAACAATCGATTGTCAGAAATCTACAGTCGATTACTCTGCAACGTTCAAAAAATCCTTTCCAGATTTTAATTAAAACAATCGATTATAGGAAATCAATAATCGATTACCTGACGGTATTTGAAAATATTTTGGCAACGGTCAGTTATACAATCGATTATATTAAGTTAACAATCGATTATATATCAGTCTTGAAAAATCAATTTAGACACTGCCTCTTGACAATCGATTGTTATAGGTTCACAATCGATTATTTAATAACTTTGAAAAAGTCTGGAAGACACTGCCTCAGCACAATCGATTGTCATAAGCTTCACAATCGATTATTTTGAGCTTTGAAAAACTTTGATGGACACTGCCTCATCACAATCGATTGTCATAAGGTTCACAATCGATTGTCATGCAGATTTGAGAAAATCTGATGCGCACTGCCTTAACACAATCGATTGTCATAAGTTCACAATCGATTGTCAAGCAGCTGACTTAAACATAATCGATTATCATAAGTACATAGTTGATTATCTTAGTCCAGATTTTAGAGGCATGTTTAAAAATCATTTTGACTAAAGTAAATATGCATTATTTAAAATCATTTTGCTCTAAATTAAATATGCATGATTTGTTAAAAATATTTTTACGAGAGAAGCCATGTCTTGAGTTTAAGTTGTCGGATCAAGATCGCAAATAAATACTGACTCATATAAAACTTAATCTCGATCTTTGTCTTGTGCTTGAATCTCGTTATATATCAATTTTGCGCTTGTGCTTGGACCTCGTCATATGTCAATTTGCGCATAGTTTGTCATTCATCAAAACCTACAAATATGAACACACGTTTAGTATAATGCCTTGAGAACGTGTTTCCAACAATTTCCCCCTTTTTGATAATGGCAAACTTTAAGCGGGATATGCATACGATTCAAGACAAGTAAAGATATGCAACAAGTATATAGATATGCAATTAGTTCCCCCTCAATATATGAATTCCCCCTCTTTTTATGCCGATAAGTATTGAGAGTGCATACCCATTATCTTCCCCCTTTTGCCATTAGCAAAAAATATAAAATAATCAAAAAACTTGTTTATTTATTAAAAAAACGGTTACATAACGGGAACAATAAAACATAGAACAATAAAATAGAAAAACAAATAAAGAAATTATTCATCATCATTTCCCGCCTCATCATCCGGCACTGCTTCATAGGGAACAAGACCGGCATATGGATAATGAACATGGTCAAAATATCCATGGATCTCATGTGTCAATTGGCCGACAGAGGTGGTCAATGAAGCAATTTGGTCGGAAATGGATTGCAGAGTAGGTTCTTGAGGCTGACGCGATTGACGGGTTGGAGGAGGAGCAGGAGCTGCATGATCACCGTCATGGGGAAAGGAGGATTCTGAAATTTCCCACTTCTTGGTGCTCTTTTTAAGAGGACCGATGGAAGTGTTGAACCCGGAAGCTTCAACAAAATTCATAATAAGGAGGGCATAGGGAAGAGGTCTATCATCTCCGATGGCATCAAGCATGTGAATCTTGACGAACTTACACCAATTGATGTGAGCTCCGGTTATAATGGCATGCATGAGCTTAGCGTCCTCTTGGGAAAGAGTGGTATGATTATGCTTCCGAGGCTTGAGGACTCGGGTGATGAAATAGAAAATCAAACGATACTCGGGGAGCATTCCCGTGATAGTAGGACGCCGAGTGGATAGATTAGGATCATAAGATGTAAGACCTATTTGGTTTAGGAGAATTTTCTCATCAAATAAGGCGCCGGCCTCTCTAATGTAGCGAGTAATGTTTTCGCCATTTCGAGGAAGATGGGCAATGGAATGCAAGTTTTCATTGGACAAAAGAATTTGAATACCATTAATATTTGACACAAGCTCACCATCGTCATCCTCATGAAGGTTTGAGTAAAACGCTTGAATCAATGGAGGATTAATATAAGGATAGGTAAGATATAAGAAGTCAAGAAGTTGACATTCTTTAAGAATGTTTGCAGCGGGGGCGTATGATTCAAGATATTTGCTTGTTGAAAAGCAAGGAGGAAGAATGTCACGCTTTTCGAATTTTGTCAAAAATCTAGTAAGCTCGGTTCAGTATTGAATTGTAAAATAGACCCATCTTGATAAGGGAAATTTGGAGGTGGAGGAGCAGCAGAAGAAGATGCACCTTGTCTACCTGAACGGGAACGTTTAGGGTGTCTGCCCGACATTTTCAAAAAGTAGTAATGAACTTTGTAAGAAACTTGAAAGATTTTTGAAGGTTTGGGAGCAAAGATTGATGCTTGAGTGAATAAAATTGAAGACTTATGATGCCTATTTATAATGGGAAGAATGGCATTTCATTTATGATGAAAATCTGCAGAAATTTATGAGCCAAAACAGTCAGAAACGGTAAAAATAAATTGCACTGACCATTAGACAATCGATTGTTGAAACGAAATAATCGATTGTTGAGCAGGTTTTGTCTTGAACTCGGAACTGACACAAAATCGATTGCAGGACCCAACCGGTAACAAATATTTGAATTACTGACAAAAAATAATCGATTGTTGAATTATGATAATCGATTGTTGTGATACAGTGAGCACGGTGATTTTCTGACTCGGAAAATAATCGATTATATTTATGAAACAATCGATTGTTTTAGGAAAGCAATACTGAATGGCGGAGACGGTAATCGATTATACAGTTAATAAATCGATTATTAAACACAAATGCATAATAAGCATCAAACATAAATAATCGATTAGTGATACTTGCTAATCGATTGTCCGCACAGTAAAATAATCGATTATTTGCTGTAACAATCGATTGTTCTATGCCATTTCTTTATAATTCCCCCTGCCTTTAGGGCGATACCTGCAAAAGAGAATTAGACGTCTCCGACGCTCAAGTTAGTAATTTGTAACAAAATAATCCAATGAGAACGTGATCTCTTAAGAAGTGTGTCCTAAGGTGTTCTTAAGAGAGTTTCGGGTACTTACCTTTTCTCCGACGTCGCCAATTACATGTTCGAGAGGGTGATCTTTGATTGTCCTCCACTCGTTAGGCATTTTTGTTTCTTTCTCCAATTGTGGTGTTTCCTCCGTTGATTGTTCCAAGATTTCATCTTGAATTTTCTTAGGAGTTTCCTCTTGTACTTTGTCTTTTAAACTATTTAAAATACCTGCAAGATCAGAACAAGAATCCTTTCTCGCCAAGCGAGCATTATTTTCGGAAAACACAATATGAGGGGATTCCTCCACAGTTTGGGTTCTATTATTAAATACCCTATATGCTTTGCTACGTGAAGAATACCCAATAAAAATTCCCTCATCGGATTTGGCATCAAATTTTCTCAATTGATCTTTTCCATTGTTATGAATAAAACATTTACAACCGAATACTCTAAAATGGGAGATATTTGGTTTCCTTCCCTTGTAGAGTTCATAAGGGATTTTCATGAGTATTGGCCTTATGACTACTCTATTTAAAACGTAGCATGCGGTACTCACGGCATCCGCCCAAAAATGTTTGGGAATCTTAGCCTCTTCGAGCATGGTTCTAGCCATCTCTTCGAGACACCTATTTTTCCTTTCCACCACCCCATTTTGTTGTGGTGTTCGTGGAGCGGAAAAGGTATGCTCGATATCGAGTTCGTCACAAAAGTCCGCAAAGAGATTGTGATCAAACTCTCCCCCATGATCACTTCTGATTGAAGTGATGGTTGTTTCCTTTTTGTTTTGAACACATTTAAGAATATTTACAATTCTGAAAAGCATCACTTTTATGGGCAAGAAATAAAGTCCAAGTAAATCTGGAATAATCATCAACAATAACAAAAGCATAGCGATTTCTACCAAGACTTTCAATGCGAGATGGTCCAAACAAATCCATGTGAAGCAATTGCAATGGTCTAGTAGTTGAAACAATATTTTTTGATTTAAAAGATGCTTTTGTTTGCTTCCCTTTTTGACAAGAATCACAAATAGAGTCATTTTCAAATTTCAAATTTGGAAGACCAACAACTAAATTTTGTGAAACCAATTTGTTCAAAAGATGCATGTTGATGTGAGCTACTCTACGATGCCATAACCAAGAATCATCCTCTTTGCTCATTAAACAATTCACATATTTTTGGGTGAAGAATTTGCAAGATCAACCATATAAATGTTATCCATTCTAAAACCACGAAGGATAATTTTAAAATCGCTACGTCTAAAAACTAAGCATTCATCCGAATCAAATAAAACAAGATTTCCCTTGTCACATAATTGACTTATGCTCAAGAGATTATGTTTTAAACCTTTCACAAGTAATATATGCTTAATGGAAGAAATTTCATCCTTACCGACCGATCCGATGCCGATAATCTTTCCTTTGTTGTTATCACCAAAAATAACACTTCCCCCTTCCTTGTGTTCTAGTTGAAGGAATTTGGATTCGTCTCCCGTCATGTGCTTGGAGCATCCACTATCAAGATACCATAGTACACTTGATCCCTTCAAACATACCTACAAAATAGATTAATGAGTTTTAGGTACCCATGCCATTTTGGGTCCTTGGGGGTTAGGCAAATCATAGTGATGTGATTGAGTGTTATGTCTATGTCGTGTAAAACAAGCAGGAGCAATATGTCCAATTCGTCTACAATAATGACAAGTCACGTTAGGATTATGCATCCTTCTAGGTTGATAGTAATTGGACGGACGAAATTCATTTACTCTATTCTTGACAATATAACTATTGCGCAAATCATGAAAATCATTTCTCCTACCATTTTTTCTAGGATATGCATCATTTCTAGAATAGTTGTTTCTAGGATGGAAGTCATTTCTAGGTGTTCTAAAAGGTTCAAAATTCCTTCTAGTGTTTGGCCTAGAATGTGCATTATTTCTAGCATGATTATTTCTAGGTTGCGATTGATGAAAACCATTTCTAGGTTTGTTGTATCTAGGATGAACATTTGTTCTATTTATCCTAGGTTGAGCCTTAGGTGGTTGGGGGTTGGCTTCAACTTTCTCTTTTGGCTCGTTTCTAAAACCTATGCCATGCTTGGTCGACTTCAAATTAACAAGCACTTCATTCAAATTTTTATGAGAAGAGTTAAACTTATCTAAGGTGCCCTTAAGCCTTTCTACTTCATTTTTGAGATGCATGCAAGAAGTACAATTTCTAGAACTCTCGGGCTTGTCGGCGCTTCTCTTGCCAAAAAATTTGTTTTCCTCTTTCAACTTCTCATTTTCTAAAATCAGTTTTTCCAATTCCTTTTCTTTAAAAGAGAGTTGTTTTTGAAAATCTTAAAGAAGCATTTTCTTTTATACTCTTAACAGTTTTTGACGCTTTAATAAATTCGCTATACAACTCATCAAAAGCATTTTTCATTTCTTCAAGGGAAAAGAAATTTTTGGAAGAAATTTGACATACCTCTTCTTTGTTGTCTGCTTGTGCCATAAGACAAAGATTTGCGGCTTCGTCTTCTTCTTCCTCACTTGACTCGTCACCGGAGTCGCCTCCCCAAGATATGTATGCTCGTTGCTTCTTGAAGGGTTTCTTCTCCTTTTTAGCATTTGGGCAATTTGATTTAATGTGCCCGGTTTCTCCGCACTCATAGCACTTTATTTGATCTCCTTGCTTTTTGCCCTTTTCGTTCATACTCTTTTCGCATGAACTTTTGAAATCTCTTGATAACGAGTCCGAACTCGTTGTCTCCGTCCTCATCATTTTGAGGTTGGCTTGTGCTTGCCTTGAGAGCTATTCTTTGCTTCCTTTGATCATCAACAAGATGGTTAAGTATAGTAGATTCATAAGTTTTGCGATTACCTCTTAATGCGTCGATGGTGGCATTTGAAATGCCAATGGATTCTTGAATCGCGTCGGCCTTGGATCGCCATTCCGGAGTGAGACTTTGGAGAATTTTTCGGACAAGTTCCTTATCCGTGAAGGTCTTCTTAAGAGCATGTAAATCATTTACGATTTTTGAGGGGGTGCCATGTAATAGAAATGGGAATTGTTTGTGTAATAGGGTTATTGTTGAAAGCTAGAAAGTGGTATTCAGTTGCGTGGTTTATGATATTTTTGATGGAGGGACGATGAGTGGTATTGTTGATGTTGTTGGTGTTTCTATTTAGTTAGATTCCCCAGATAACAAATGGAAATAGGTGCTGCCGTGTGATGAATCACATTTGAAAACTTGAGTATTTATTTTTTAGGGTAAGCAACCAATGCATGTTTGAGTTAGGGCTCCTCGTGATGCCTAGTTGAGCCCATATGTTTTTAACAATAAAGCAATCGAGGAAGATATGCCTTGTGGATTCTTCTTCGGTGTGGCACACAACACACATATTGTCTATGTTAATACCAATGAGATGAAGGTATTGATGGCAGGGTAATCTATTTTGTAAACACTGCCAGGGAAAGTATCTGATCTTATTGGTACATTTGAGCTTCTAGATCCAGTTGAAGTCTGTTGGCTACGAGATTTTTTCCTGGAGGATTTTGGTACAAGATTTTGAATTGAAGATACCATTGGATGAAAGAGACCATGTTGGGGTGTCCACTTTTTTGTCAAGGGGAAGGGGAATTTTGTTGATGTTATTAATAATATCTTGAGGAAAGTTTAAGGAGATGTTTGAGAGGTCTCATTGTTTCTGAACAAGAATGTCCTTTATAGTCATAATAGCCTCCTCTTGGGTGAGTGGACATTAAATTGAGGGCCTAACAAACTTACTTTTAGGGATCTAGTTGGAGGTCCAGATGTTGAGATTTGATTTCTCGCTGGGTATCCAGGTGATACCTTTGGAGCAGATAGACCAACCTTTGAGGATGTTTTTCCAAACAAAGGAGCACTTTATTGTGGTGTTTCGTTGAGTGTATTTATGAATAAGAGTGCTAGACCAAGGGGCAGTGGTATTAGTAAGAAGTCTCCAAGCAAGATTGGATAGAGTGGTTAAAATTTTGTCAATGGCCATAGTTAGCCCTAGGCCACCTTCTTCTTTAGGCCTAAAAATATTATTCCAACTTACATAGTGAATTCTCCTCGTATCATTATTGAAACCCCATATAAAGTTTCGTTGGATGCGATCAATTTTTTCAAGGTTTGTTTGGGTAGAAGTGTGTAATAAATGGCATGACTAGGTATAGATTTTAGAGTATAGATGTCTAGGGTAGTTCTTCCTGCGATATTAAGAAATTTACCTTTCCAGGAAGCCAATTTCCTTTGCATATTATCAATGATGTATTGATAATCTTTTCGCGATGGGTGGATGTTGAGAATTGGGTTTCCCAGGTACTTCACAAATGAATTGTCGATTTTAATATTAATGTAAGAAGCTACCTCTCGAGCTGCTTTAGGGTGGCAGTTCTTGGAGACTATAATTTTTGAGTTTTGTAGATTAGTATTCTAGACTGATAGTCTGCAGAATAGGGAGAGACTATTTTTTTTTTATTGTTTTACAAGATTTCTCATTAAGTTTGGACATGAGAGTGAGGTCGTCGGTAAAGAATAGGTGAGAAATGCATGTATCCCTTGGACTAAGCTGGATAGGATCCCATTGACAAATATCCACTTGGTAGGATATCCAATAGGAGAACAAATAGGACTACAAGGAATAACAAAATCTAGAAACTCTCTCCACAAAGACGCGTGAATAGTGTATGAACAGTGCTTCCTCCACTATTCATCAGGCATTTAGCTAGAATCCGGTGGTGCACAGTACTATTCTTGGTGTCACGACAATCTCCTTCTTGTGGAGAAGACCTTTCCTTTGATTTTATTTCAAAATCTTAATCCAAACGCAACAAATCTTGAATTTTAGATTTGTCATACTGTTCATTCAAATACCAAATTTGATTCTTCATTCTGATGTCAAGCTTACGGTTTGATTTAATCTGTTAGATAAGGGTTCAAACTTTATTCGAGCAGCAACAATCCTTTAGATTGTAAGAATTTTACAAAGCTAGTAACTTGTCGTTTCTTCAATTTCTACTAGCAGCGGCTTGAAGTGGAAATGATGAAATAATTTTGAAGCACTTCGTAACTATGGATGCTACGACCTCTCCCCAACATCTGGCTGTGGGAGAGGTTGGTCATATCAATTCAAAAAATCAATCTATTCACGGACAAAAACATTCATATGCATTGATGCTCGCTAGACAAAAATCAGTCAATAAAATTCCAAATCTGGAACTTTGTCCTGTTATTATTCAACAAGGAATTCCTACTGTTGAATTCACAGTAGATGAAGTGAATTTATTCACCAGGGAGGAAGGTCTTCACCAAGCAATTATTGCTAAATTTTCATATGGAAAACCAGAACTTAAGGAGCTGCATCGGATTTTACTAAACATTTCGACGTCAAAGGTAATTGCAACATTGGACAGCTAGAATACCGACATATTCTGGTAAGATTCAATCTTTTTGATGATTTTACGAATGCGTTGTCAAAAACATCTGGTTACATTAAATCAAAATGCCATTGTCCGAACATTCCCATGGACAATGGGATTTAACCCCCGTGAAGAAACTTCAAAAGCCGTTACTTGGATTTCTTTTCCAGAATTACCAGCAAATTTTTTCGCAAAAAAATCGTTACTGTCCATCGCATCTGGTGTTGGAAAACCTGTGCAGTAGATAAGTCTACTCAAGATCGAACTCGACCTAGTACGGCTCGAGTTAAATTCTTGATTAATTTACTCGGCAAGCATTCGAAGAAAACTAAGATCAAGATAGTCGACAAAAATTCTGGAAGACTGTCGAATACGACCAGCAGATTGTCTTCGATTATTTACTAAAATTTTGCACATGCTACAATCACCAGTGACATGATGTTAAATCTTGTCGTTGGAGTTCAAATGACTTGAATGAACAAGTAGGTCACTCTGGCAAAACTGAAGGACGGGACAGTTTAATTAAATTAAGTGGCGACGCTAGGGAGTACTTGAATGCTAATATTGCAGGATGTCGACCTAATGCGACTGATGGACAAATCTCTGGTTCATCTCTGCCAGTGTCTAAAACTCCCTCAATGCAAAATACTAATGTTGCACTGCTTTGTAACTCTTCCAATTCTTATCCAGTAAAGTCTCATCTGAATAGTTTATTTAAAACACATCCAGATAAGGTTGTGTCTAATTTGGCACAATTTGCTGCATCTCATTTTCCAGCTGATGAATATGAAAAAAGGGCAGACCTGGTCTTGACAGAATCTTCTATTCTGGAAAAGGCCATATAGCAACAACAATTGATTCACAACAATCCTATTGTTGTATTAGTTGAATCACAGGAAAAGCCTTCTCAGATTCTTTCTGCAGTTTCATGCTGTTCTGAAGGTCGAGATGGAGATATGGTCCAAGCAGGACACAATTTTTCTACAACTGAGGCAATTCATACAGTGTCTAGGATGTGCTCCAATGCATCAGAGCAGTCTCCTTTTGATGCATCAGAATCATCTATGCAGATTAATGCAGTCTTAAAAGACAGTGTTGGTCCAATTGATTCAGCTTTAAATCATGCTGTGGTAAAACATGTTGTGAAACAGAATGGTGATCCTAAGGGAAATGCATATCAACTCTTAAGTTTGCAGACTGCTATGATCAGTAGTGTATCAGATGTTTCACAGGTAGCAGCTCCAAAGAAGCCTATTGACGAGGTAATGAATTTGGACAATCGACCTCCTAATTTGGCTAGGGATGTACCTGCATCTTATGTGGAGAGTGCTGGGACAATTCAAACCTCTACAGCTTATACCACATCAAGTGCACGCACTGGAAAGGTCATTGATCTCGCTGGACAGTCTGATAAGGACAAAACCATCGAGCAGCAGATTCCAAACTCTCATGCTGCACATCTTAGTGAAGCCTCTAATAGTTTTCCACAGCAGTCTCTTCATAATGCTTTGCCTAAAAATCAGTCAGCTATGGTTGCATCAAATTTGAAACATTCAGCTGCATCATGCATACCACCAGATGAAAATACAAAAAGGACAGATCAAGTCTAGACAAATTCCTCAGTGCAGAGAGTAGCTATTGAACAGCAGTACTTGATGCAGAATGAAACAGTTCTGGAATATGATGAATCACAAGAGATGTTAACACAGGCCAAGTATCAAAATGCTTCGGACAGTTTATTGCTTAATGAAGCAGTCACTGCAGTTGCTGTAGTGCCAAAGTTGGATTACTCACTTCCAACTCATAGTCTTGCTGATCAACAGTACATGATGCAGAATGAAACTGTTGTTGAATCTGTTGAATCACAGGAGAAGTTAACACAGGCATGGATCAAAATACTCCTTATAGTTCACTGCTTAATGAAGCAGTCATTGCAGTTGCTGTAGTGCCAAAGTTGGATTATACTCTTCCAACTCATAGTCTTGCTGATCAAGGAGTTTCAACTGAGAGCCAGGATACAACTCAGGCAGCATTTTCAGTTAAGTCGATGGAGGAGATATTGAGGGAGGAAAAAGGGCCTGCTAAGCCTTCCAAAGATGTACCTAAATCTGGGGAAATGCAATCTACTGAAGTTTCTAGTAATCAGTCTGGACAAGCGAATGATCAGGAATATGAGACATTATAGTGGAATACAAAAACAGTTTTGGCTACTTTTGATCATACCAGAACAGATGAATCCAAACATCACGATCAATGCTGCAATAAACATCAGTTAGGAGGAGAGGACAGACAGTTACTCATTCATGTAGCTGATTCAAATGGAGTAACAGAATCTAATCCATCTGGTGCAATAGAAGCTGGCAACACAAAATACTATCTTGAAGCAAGAAGTTAAAATGTTTTTCTAAACTTTCTTCTTGTATTTACGTATATTTTGTATAAGAAGTTTATTGTTAAGTTTTGTACGATTATGATTAGCTAAAATCTTTATTATTCGAGGGTCATGGATGTTAGATGATTATGTTGTTTGATGCTTAGATTGAAGATCTTGAATTTATCGACATGGGTTGTTTATTTGATTCTGCTTTTAATTATTTTACTGCGTAGCTAACAATAAAATATTATTTACGAATCTTGAGTTAAACTTGACAAAGAAAATTCTTGGTTGCATATAGAATTAAATAGAAAAAGTTTTGAATCTTGTGCATCGGGTGAAGAATTCGCAATTAAGATACATATATACTTAATTGCCTTGTTTGGTTGAAGAATAGGAGTTATAAATGCATTCTTTCTAATATCAATACCATAGACATATAGGTATTAAATTAACTAGAATAGATGTATAAGAACTCGAAAGATTCTTCTTAATATTATTAACCCTATAATCAATAACCCGGATAATTCAATAAATCAATCATAGCTAAGAAAGTAGCATGATCTCTAGCAAGCCCATGGCCCTGGAATATATTTATCCAAATTGTTATCAAAATATTGTGTAATTGGTATAGGTATTTTGTGTTGAATTATTGTTTAATTAGTAAATTGTAAATTGGCTCTTTATATATTTTTGTGATAATTTAGCTTGAATTGATAATTACGTGAGTCTACATCAGTCAAGAAGTTGATCACAATTCCTCGTGGGAATGATACTTTACTTACTACGATATTACTTATCGATCGCATACACTTGCGTGAGTGTTTTGGTCACAACAAGTTTTTGGCACCGTCGCCGGGGAATTGAAATTAGCTACTTGACATTTTTCATATTTTATTAGCTGTTAATGAAAACCTAAATTTTCCATCTACTTTGTTTATGTTGCAGGCTCTTCTCTTGAATGCAGAGGAGTAGAAGCACAAACAAACCCTTTCCTTTCGATCCTGAAATTGAACGAACAATTCATAGAATGAGGAAGAAGTGGAAAGATAGAAACAGAACAGAATGAGAGTTGGACATTCAAGTTCAACCACAGCCAACAGTGATATCAAGAACGTGCGGTGATAGAAACAGCAAGGACAAAACTTGCTAATATGACTCACGCCATTGTGAAGCCTGAAATCACCAGTCAATTTGAGCTTAAATAGTACATGGTGCAGCTGATACAGTCCACCGGGCAATATGTTGGTATATCTCATGAAGACCCACAAAGGCACATTCAAATTCTTTGGGAATAATGGATACATATAACTATCCAAACATTTTCCAAGGGTTATGTCAGGCAAACCTTATTTCCTTCTTCATTGTTGGGGGAGGCTAGGGAATGGTTGCATAAAGAGCCCGCTAATTCAATCCACAATTGGGACGATTTAGCAAAGAAATTCCTAATAAAAATTTTCCCCACCAAAAAGACAAAGTTTTTGCGGAGTAAGATTTTTGGGTTTCAACAACGTGATAGTGAAACTCTTCGCCAAGCTCTGAAAGATAGAAGAAACCACTTCGAGATTGTCCTCATCATTGTCAAACTGATTAAGTATTGGGCCATAATTTTGTTGATGGATTACACAAAAATTCCAAAATAAATCTTGATTCAACTTGTGGAGGTAGTTGCATGGCGAAACCATATTGTGAAATACAACTTTTGCTGAATAACTTTACTACTAATGATTATAATTGACAAGGAGAAGAAGAACCAAGGAGAGAAATGAAATAGTAAGCAGGGTTACTTGTACAGGATGACATTTCCACCATGAGGGCAGATTTAGCAAAATTCGCAAATCAAATGACCAGAATGACAATGGGACCGCCACAACCAATGCAGCAGGTTCAACAAATGTCTATTTGTTGTGAAATGTGTGGTGTCAATCACACGAGTGACATGTGCCCCGTAAATCCTAAATCTATTTATTATGTTGGGCAACAAAACAAAGGTCCAACAAACCAACAAGCCCAATATGGGAACACTTACAACCCAAATTGGAGGAATCATCCAAATTTATCTTTGGGTGGGAATCAACAAAATCGAAATCAATTTAGACCCCAAGAAAAAATTAATCAACCTCAAAGGCCGCCACAGCAAGCTGAAGAATGTACAAATGATTTGTTGAATAAATTATTGCAAGACAATCAGAAACTCAGAACAGACATCAGATATCTTGAAAGGCAAATGGGACAGTTAGCTGCAAATCAAAATACTAGAACTGCAGGTGCTCTTCCAGGTGATGCAGAAAAAAATCTTCAAGTAAGTGATATTACACTAAGAACCAAAAGGGAATTAGAAAAAGTTCCATCAAAGAAAAAGAACAAGCAAATACCTGAAGGTGAATTAATTCCCAAAGCAACACAAGAGGACAAGACATATGATACAATCCCAGTACATGTGAACATTCCAAGAACACCACCACCATTTCCACAAAAGCCGCAGAAGAAGAATGACGATCGCATGTTCAACAAATTTATCACTATGTTGAATTAAATTCAATTGAACATTTCGTTGGTAGATGCAATTCAGGACATTCCAAAGTGTTCCAAATACTTGAAAGATATTGCGGTGAACAAAAGTAGATTGACACAACAGTTGCACTTACTGAGGAGTGCACTTCAAGGGTTAGAAATAAGCTTCCTTAAAAGCTTAAGGATCCAGGAAGATATACTATATCGGTTAGAATTTGCAATGTTGATGTAGGTCATGCACTTTGTGACTTGGGAGCAAGTATAAATTCGATGTCATTGTCCTTGTACAAGCAACTGGGTTTGGGAGATCTAAGACCCATCGCTGTTATGTTGCAACTTGCAGACAGGTCCATAGCCTACCCGGAAGGAGTGATTGAAGATGTGTTGTTGAAGATTGGGAAATTTGTTTTTCCAGCTGATTTTATCATTTTTGATTTTGAAGCTGATGAAAAAGTTCCTATTATTATAGGAAGACCTCTCTTAGCCACAGGTGATGCTATAATTAAAGTCAGGGAAGGAAAAATGATTATGAGGGTTGAAAACGAGGAAGCTCTGTTTAATGTATATAACGATATGGAACTTCCTCGACATTATGAAGAATTGTCTATGATCTCTATCATGGAGATGGATGAGAAACTCATAGCCTCAAGTGTGTACTTGGAGGATTCTAAAGAAAAAGGCAATTGTATTGTTTGATTGTCTGTAGATTGAAGAGAATGTTGAAGAATTGAAGAATATTCTGAATGCATCTTATGAAAACCTGAAAGGATTACTTCCTTTTGAACCTTTGAACAGGCCAGATGGCCCACCTCCGAAACCATCAATTGAAGAGCTCAAAAACCTAAACTGAAGCTTTTACCTTCTCACCTTATTTATGCTTATTGGGGTAGTTCTGATACATTACCTGTTATTATTTCCTTTGATTTATCTAAATTGAAGGAGGAAAAATTGTTGAGAGTATTGCGAGACCACAAGAAAGCAATTGGGTGGACAATGTCCGACATCAAAGGTATTAGTCCTGCTTTCTGCATGCACAAAATACTCATGGAGGAAGGACACAAGCCAAGCATAGAACAACAACAACGCCTAAATCCTATCATGAAAGTGGTGGTAAGAAAATAGGTGATCAAATGGCTTGATACAAGTATTTTATTCCCTATCTCTTACAGTAAATGGGTAATGTCCAGTGAAATGTGTCCCCAAGAAAGGGGGGATGACTGTGGTAGTAAAGAGAATAATGATTTGATCACAACAAGAATTGTTACAGGGTGGAGAATTTGTATTGACTAAAGAAAATTGAATAATTCTACCCGGAAAGACCACTTTCCACCGCCATTCATTGACTAAATGCTGGATAAATTGGCTGGCCAGGAGTACTACTACTTCCTGGATGATTACTCGGGGTATAATATAATTACTATAGCCCAGAGGACCAAGAAAAGACCATTGTTACGTGTCCTTATGGCACATATGCGTTCAAAAGAATGCCCTTTGGTCTTTGTAATGCACCTGCAACTTTTCAAAGGTGTATGATGGCCATCTTAACTGATATGGTTGAACGGTTTGTGGAAGTTTTCATGGATGAGTTGTTTGTTTTTAGATGTTCTTTTGATAATTGTTTAATTAACCTTGATAAAGTACTTGCAAGGTGTGAAGAGAGTAATCTGGTGATGAACTAGGAAAAGTGCCATTTCATGGTGCAGGAAGGAATAGTTTCGGGAAACAAAGTGTCCAACTACGGTTTGTAGGAGGACAAGGCAAAGGTGGAAGCGAGTGAAAAATTGCCTCCACCAATATTTCTCAAAGGCATCCACAGTTTGTTAGGGCATCTTGGTTTTTATCGTCGATTTATTAAAGATTTCTCAATATTTTCTTCTCCTTTATGTAGGTTGCTTGAGAAGGATGCAATTTTCAAATTTGATGATGCATGTGTGAAGGCATTCGAGGAGCTGAAAGGAAACCTTGTAACTGCACTGATCATCATTGCTCCTGATTGGAAGCAGCCCTTTGAATTGACGTGTGATGCTAGCGACTTGGCTGTTGGGGCTGTTTTGTGACAGAGGAGAGCTAAGATCGTCCATTCCATATGTTATGCAAGAAAGACTCTAAATCTAGATAAGATAAACTATATTGTCACTGGAACGGAGTTGCTTGCAGTAGTGTGGGTGTTTGACAAATTCAGTTTATATCTTATGGGGACAAAAGTCATCGTCTACCGGATCACTCAGCCATCAGGTACTTGTTCGAGATAAAAGGATTCCAAGTCGAGATTGATCTGGTGGGTTCTATTGCTGCAAGAGTTTGATCTAGAAATCCAAGATAAAAAAGGAACAGAAAATCAAGTGGCTGATCACTTGACAAGATTAGAGAATCAGAACCATGTGACTAAAGGGGGTGCAATAAAAGAATCATTCCCAGATAAGCAGTCATTGGGAGTCAGCACAAGCATGACCCTGTGGTATGATGAGTATGTGGCTCATCACTTGTCAAGATTAGAAAATGCTCTTGTTTTGTAACATATACACCACTAGCGGAAATTGAATGTATAAATGCATGATGTTTTGTTCCAGCTAGTGGGTATAAATTAATAGAGTGTTAGGCAATATTTGGGTGATATATTGCTTGTGAATGAAAAATGGGATGTAAAAATGGAAATAACATGTGATGTGTTAAAGTGCTTAGGGGAGTTAGTCAATATTCCTAAATGTATCCTACATATCCCTTAGCCCACATTACAACCATGAAAAAGTCCCAATTGATTTGGAATCGAGCTAGCCTTAATTAGTAGAAATTTACATTACATACAAGCTTATGGTACCAATTGCATGTATGTGACGTCTATTATGAGAGTGAGCGCTTTCATTGATTTGTGTAAGCATATGGTGAGGGCATATGACTTGTGATGACAAAGAAATTATTTATATATGTGTAGAGTAAGTTGAGGAAGTATAACTATTGCATGACACTTAAGATTCAATTTTGAGGCTAGGATTGTTCACTACTAGGAGTAACATATGTACAGTGTTCTAGGTGTAATGCGTTAGGTAAATGGTTGAGTGAGGGGATCTTTTGAGTTAGTTCTAATATAATAGTTTGATTGCTTGAGTACTAGCAACACATTAAGTTTGGGGTGCTGAATACAGGCGAAAATCAGGGTCATTTAGCTATTGTTCATGCTTCTATTTGATTATATTACAACGATATATTATGATTAATTATTGAATTATGGGCTTTAATAGTGAATTGTATCTATTTCAGGTTAAGGAGCTTATATTATGTAAAAAAAAATATAGAATAGGAATCACTTTGGAGCAATAAAAATCTCGCGGGGCTAAATATGGTGGAAGATCAAGAAAACAAATCAAGATATAAAAAAACAGGACTAGCGCGGCTAGATGCGGGGCCGTGGTAGTCCATAATCCGGAAATTGTTAGTATAGGGTTAAATTTGGAATTTCCTCTTGATCCCACTCAATTTACATAAAGTAAAGACTCCATTATTGTTGTTGATTGGATTTAGAGAGGAAGAGATAATATTAGTGAGAGAAAGTGAAGAGAAGACTTAATCTTGAAGTGAAGAAAAGAAGGAGATTACAATCTTGAAGCAAGAACTTAAAGAGTTGTTCTAAACTTTCTTCTTGTATTTACGTATATTTTGTTTAAGACGTTTATTGTTAAGTTTTTTATGATTATGAGTAGCTAATATTGTTATTATTTTTGGGTCATGGATGTTAGATGATTATGTTGTTTGAAGCTTAGATTGAAGATCTTGAATTTATTGATATAGGTTATTTATTTGATTCTGCTTTTATTTATTTTACTGCGTAGCTAACAGTGAAATATTATTTACGAATCTTAAACTTGAAAAATAAAAATTCTTGTTTGCATATAGAATTAAATAGAACAAGTTTTGAATCCCGGGCCTCGGATGAATAATTCACAATTAAGATAGAGAAATGCTTAATTGCCTTGTTTGGTTGAAGAATAGGAGTTGTAAATGCATTCTTGGTAATATTAATACCATAGACATATATGTATTAATTTAAATTGAATAGATGTATAAGAAACAAAAAGATTCTTATGAATATTATTAACCCAATAATCAATAACCCGGATAATTCAAAAAACCAATCATTAGCTAAGAAAGTAGCATGATCTCTAGCAAGCCCATGGCTCTGGAATATATTTATCCAAATTGTTATAAAAATATTTTGTAATTGGTGTAGTACTTTTGAGTTTAATTATTGTTTAGTTACTAAGTAAAGTGTAACTTGGTTCTTTATATATTTTTATGATAATTTATGTTGAATTTATAATTATTTGAGTCTACATCAGTCGAGAAGTTGATCACAATTCCTCGTGGGAATGATCCTTTACTTACCACTATATTACTTGTCGATCGCCTACACTTGCGTGAGTGCTTTGGTCACAACAATAAACATCCCGAGCTAGGATCCTCTGGTCCGCTCTCAAGTGAGCCAAATTTCCCATGGACTTTCAACTAAGGGCGTCGGCCACTACATTCGCCTTTCCGGGATGGTACAAGAAGTTCATATCATAGTCTTTAAGAAACGCCAACCACCTCCGTTGCCTTAAGTTTAAGTCCTTATGCTTGAAAAAATATTGGAGTCTCTTGTGGTCCAAGAACACATCCACATGGACCCCATAAAGGTAATGCCACAATATTTTCAAGGCAAATACTACTGTTGCATGCTCCAAGTCATATGTCGGGTAATTCTTCTCGTTATTCTTGAGTTGTTTTGAAGGATACGCTATAACCTTCCCATGCGGTATTAATGCACGCGCTAAACCAAACCTGGAGGCATCACAGTAGACCACAAATCCTCCTGTGCCTTCTGGAAAGGGAAATATCGATGCCGAGGTCAACCTCGACTTCAATTCCTGAAAACTTCTCTCACAAGCGTCGGACCATTGGAACTTGACTGCCTTCTTCGTTAATCTAGTTAGTGGGGAGGCGAGGGTGGAGAACCCTTCTACAAACCTTTGATAATCCCCTGCTAAACCCAAGAAGCTACGAATATCCATCGGGGACGTGGGTCTGGGCCAGTCCTTCACTGCTGAAATCTTTTGGGGATCTACCTAAATCCCCTCACTAGAAACAAAATGACCCAATAAGGAGACGGACTCCAACCAAAACTCACATTTTAAAAATTTAGCGTACAACTGGTTCTGATGAAGAGTCTGCAAAACTGGCCTGAGGTGAGTGGCGTGATCCTCCTTGCTTCGCGAGTAAACAAGGATGTCGTCAATGGAAACAATCACAAAGGAGTCTAGAAATGGTTTGAAGACCGATTCATAAGATCCATGAAAGCTGCCGGTGTATTGGTTAGCCCAAAAGACATGACAAAGAACTCGAAGTGACCATAGAGGGTTCTGAAAGCAGTCTTAGGAATGTCATACTCTCTAATCTTCAATTGGTGATACCCAAATCTTAAATTAATTTTGGAGAAGAACTCTCCACCTTGCAATTGATCGAACTAATCAGCTATCCGAGGCAAAGGGTATTTATTCTTGATGGTCACTTTGTTAAGATGTCGATAATCAATGCACATCCAAAGAGACCCATTCTTCTTTCTGACAAAAAGAACTGGATCACCCCACGGTGACACGCTCGGTCGTATGAACACGATTCGAGGGCAGATACTCTTGAGGTGATGTCCATCACCCGGATCAAGTGATAGATACACCCCTTCTTAATAATCTTGGAAGCCTTAAGGTAAGAAATAAACCTACCCTTTGGTACCATACCATTTCCTTTCAACTCAATAACCGGCTCGTTAGGGAACTTGAGTCTCATGACTCTCGTCCGGTAGTCAATTTTAGAAAAGCACGAATAGAGCCATAATTACATCAAAATCTACCATTCCGAGATCAATAAGGTTGGATGGGGTAACACGACCACACACTGTGACGACACAATTCTATAAGCCCGTGTGGCTGTAATAGAATAACAAACCGGAGTTGACACAAAGAATGGCTCGTGAAGTTGTTCGGGTTCAATCCCAAAACTCAAAGCAATGAATGGGGTGACATAGGAAAAATAAGACCCTGAATCAATAAGAGCACAACAATCAGTGAACTGAAAAGATATGATACCTATAACCACATCGGGAGAAGCTTCAGCGCTCTGGCAGCCACTCAAAGCATAAAACCGGCTAGGTCCGCCTCTACCCTGAGCTCCACCCCTATCTGCATTGTGCCCTGCTGGGACTGGAGGACGTGCGGAGGATGTAGCAACTAAAGAACCGAATGACTGAGCTGATCCCCGGCCCATGCCATAACTGGGCGCACGACAGTCTTGCCAGATATGATCTCTCACCCCGCACCCATAGCACTCTGGGATATCCATATGGCATGTCTCTATATGGAACCTCCCAAACTTGGGGCATGCAGCTCTCCCCTGTTGGTGAGACCTCATTCCTAGATGACCGGACTGACGGAACCTCCTGCTATTTGAACCTTGTCTCGAGTGACAACTCTGTTGGTAACTATGTAAAGATGGCGGTGCGCTCATTGAGGACTACGCATATGATCGGGATGGCCCTGATTACCCTCTCCCCGGAGCTGACCTCCCTGAGTGACCCATTGACCGGGCCCTGCTGCTACTCTCCATGTCTGCCCGTATCATCAACTTCCTAGCCTCTATGGCCTGAGCAAATATTACAATCTTTCCATAATTAATATCTGAGTGCAAGGCCGTTGTAGCAGCCACATTCACCAAGAAAGGACTAAGACCCGGCACAGAACGTCGAACTCGAGCATCCATGGTTGACACTAACTGAGGAGAATATTTGGGCAACCTCACAAACTCCATGTGGTACTCCCAAACACTCATTCTACCCTACTTGAGAACCTCGAACACGATGGCACAGGTAGCTATTGTCTCGGTAGGCAAGAAATTGTTAGAATATACGCTTAACGCTAGAGGGGGGGGGGGTGAATAGCGTTATAATAAAAAACAGCGTAAACTTGCGGAATTTAAAAATTGTAGGAAAGAAATAAGTGCGATAAGTAAATAATAAGGAACGAACGCACCGATGTTATCCTGGTTCACCACAACCCGTGGCTAGTGCAGTCCCCGAGAGACTCTCTCGAGATTTCCACTAACTTCGTTAAGCTTACGGGTGCATAACAAACCGTTACAAACTGAGAACTTGAGTCACACAAGCCTCAACAACCTTTGCTCGAAGATACAACACTTCAAGACTTCAACCAAAGGAATCACAACGTTCCTTCTTACAATACAAGGGATTAACACTTCCCTTCAAGTGTATAAAAACACTTTGCACTGAAAACAAGACTCTCCTTAAGAGTAGATATGAGTAAAATAAATACACTCAAGAACGCAACAACTTTCGTCAAGAATTTGGCTCTCAAAAACTTATGTAATGAATAGAAAATGATGAATAAGAGAGTATGCAAGCTTTAGCAATAATGTGATCAGCTGTTGTGTTTAGAAGACTAATTTGAAGATGTATTTATAGTGTCAAAAACATGCATAACCGTTGCCTATTTGCCAATTATGAATTGCTGATTTTGTGCTACGACAATCGATTGTCTAATTGGCACAATCGATTGTTTTCCAATCGTTCCAAAAACCATTCCCAGATTTTACGTAGCATAATCAATTATCTAAGACGTATAATCGATTACTGGCAACGTTCAAAAAATCATTTCCAGATTTTACTTAAAACAATCGATTATCAGAAATATACAACCTTGGCAACGTTCAAAAAATCTTTTTCAGATTTTACTTCAAACAATCGATTATCAGAAATATACAATTGATTACCTGGCAACGTTCAAAAAATCTTTTTCAGATTTTACTTCAAACAATCGTTTATTAAAATCCGATAATCGATTATCTGACGGTGTTTGAAAATATTTTGGCAACGGTCATTTACATAATTGATTATGCTATATAGACAATCGATTATTTTTCAGTCTTGAAAAATCTAATAGACACTGCCTCAACACAATCGATTGTCATGCAGATTTCAAACATCTGATGGACACTGCCTCAACACAATCGATTGTCATAAGGTACACAATCGATTGTCTTGCAGCTGCCTTAACATAATCGATTATCATAAGTACATAATCGATTATCTTTGTCCAGATTTTAGAGGCATGTTTAAAAATCATTTTGCTAAAATAAATATGCATGATTTAAAATCATTTTGCTCTAAATTAAATATGCATGATTTGATAAAAATGTTTTTACGAGAGAAGCCAAGTCTTGACTTAAATTGTCGGATCAAGATCACAATTAAAGAGCGACTCATGTATAACTTTGTTTAATCTTGATCTTTGTTTGTCTTGTGCTTGAACTTCGTTACGTGACATTTGCGCGCTTGTGCTTGGACCTCGTCATATGTCAATTGCGCATCGTTTTTCATTTATCAAAACCTACAAATATGAACACACGTTTAGTTTAGTGCCTTGAGAACGTGTTTCAACAATTTCCCCCTTTTTGATAATGGCAAATCTTAATCGGGATATGCATATTAGGTAATTCATAATGACGATCCAAGACAAGTATATATATATGCAATTAGTTCCCCCTCAACATATGAATTCCCCCTCAATTTGTGCCAATAAGTATTAAGTGCATAGCCCTTATTCTTCCCCCTTTTGACATTAGCAAAAAAAATTGGTAAATAACTTGTTTATTGATTAATCAAAAATTTCAACTTCATAAAAGGGATAATAAAGCAAATAATGTCAACATAATCGATTATTGATACTTGATAATCGATTATATACCAAAGAGAAATCGATTATTCTAAAGAGGAATCGATTATTCTGCACCAGTCTTTATAATTCCCCCTGCTTTTAGGGCGATACCTGCAAAAATACGTTAGACGCCTCCGACGCTCAAGTTAGTAATCATGTGAAAGGGAAAATGCAATGCATGACTTAGATCAATGTGGAGTCAAGAATCCCGAGTTCACTACGAATTTGGAAGAAGGACTCTTTCTCTAAAGGTTTTGTGAAGATGTCGGCCAAGTGATCTTTGGTTTCAACAAATTCAATTTCGACATCACCTTTGAGAACGTGATCTCCTATAAAATGATGCCTAATTTCAATGTGTTTTGTTCTTGAATGAAGAACGGGGTTCTTCGTCAAGCATATGGCGCTAGTATTATCACATCTAAGAGGGATATGATCGATACTTAGGCCATAGTCCAAGAGTTGCTGATTCATCCAAAGGATTTGAGCGCAACAACTCCCCGCGGCTACATATTCAGCCTCGGTTGTGGACAACGCAACACTTACTTGTTTCTTGCTAAACCAAGAAACTAGAGAGCTACCAAGCAAATGGCAAGTGCCACTAGTGCTCTTGCGGTCCAATTTGCATCCAGCGAAATCGGAATCGGAATAGCCAACAAGTTGGCATGAAGAACCTTTGGGGTACCATAGACCCACATTTACAGTACCAACAAGATACTTCAATATCTGTTTCACCGCAGTTAGGTGAGACTCCTTAGGACATGATTGATAACGAGCGCATAAGCACATGCTAAACATGATGTCCGGTCTACTAGCAGTAAGATAAAGGAGAGAGCCAATCATACCTCGATACTTCTTGGTGTCGACTTCCTTACCTTTCTCATCTTTGTCTAGATGGTCGGATGTGCTCATGGGAGTGGCCATTGCTTTTGCGTTGCTCATTTCAAATCGTTTTAGCAATTCTTTGCAATATTAGCTTGACAAATGAAGGTTCCTTCTTTCATTTGCTTTACTTGCAGCCCCAAAAAGAAGGTTAGCTTACCCATCATAGACATTTCAAATTTGCTTGTCATTAAATCAGAAAATTCCTTGCACAAAGCATTGTTAGTAGCACCAAAAATAATATCATCCACATAGATTTGAACTAATATCATTGTTTTTATGCTTAACAAATAGAGTGGTGTCAACTTTCCCCCTAATGAATTTATTTTCCAAAAGAAATTTGCTCAATCGTTCATACCAAGCTCGGGGAGCTTGTTTGAGACCATAAAGCGCCTTTTTAAGTTTGAAAACATGATTGGGAGATTTAAAATCTTCAAAGCCCGGGGGTTGTTCTACATAAACTTCTTCTTGAATAACACCCTTTAGAAAAGCACTTTTTACATCCATTTGATATAAATTGAAATTCATAGAAGAGGCAAAAGCAAGCAATAAACGAATAGCTTCTAACCTTGCTACGGGTGCATATGTTTCTTCATAGTCAATTCCCTCTTCTTGATTATAGCCTTTTGCTACAAGCCTACCTTTGTTTCTAGTGATTACGCCATTTTCATCTAGTTTGTTTCAAAAAACCCATTTCGTACCAATTATGGTATGATTTTCGGGTCTTGGCACCAAATCCCAAACGTCATTTCGTTTGAATTGGTTAAGCTCCTCTTGCATTACCAAGGTCCAAAATTCATCACCAATTGCTTCGGAGTTGGTTGAAGGTTCAATTTGAGAAACGAAAGCAGTATGTCCTAAGGTTTTCTTAAGAGTGTTTCGAGTACTTACCTGTTGTTCAATGTCGCCAATTACTGTTCGAGAGGATGGTCTTTGATTGTCCTCCACGCGTTAGGCAATTTTGTTTCTTTTTCCAGTTGTGGCGCTTCCTCCGATAATTGTTCCAAGATTTCATCTTGAATTTCCTTAGGAGTTTCCTCTTGTACTTTGTCTTGAGGACTCATTCAGTTTAAACTACCTGCAAGTTCAAAACCAGAATCCTTTCTCGCCAAGCGAGCATTATTTTCGAAAAACACAATATGAGGGGATTCCTCCACAGTTTCGGTTCTATTATTGAATACTCTATATGCTTTGCTATGTGAAGAATAACCAATAAAATTCCTTCATCGGATTTGGCATCAAACTTTCCCAAATTATCTTTACCATTGTTATGAATAAAACATTTACAACCGAATACTCTAAGATGGGAGATATTTGGTTTCCTTCCCTTGTAGAGTTCATAGGGAGTTTTCATGAGTATTGGCCTTATGACTACTCTGTTTAAAACGTAGCATGCGGTACTCACGGCATCCGCCCAAAAATGTTTGGGAATCTTAGCCTCATCGAGCATGCTTCTAGCCATCTCTTCGAGACACCTATTTTTCCTTTCCACCACTCCATTTTGTTGTGGTGTGCGTGGAGCAGAGAAGGTGTGCTCGATACCGAGTTCGTCACAAAAATCCGCGAAGAGATTGTGATCGAACTCTCCCCCATGATCACTTCTTATTGAAGTGACGGTTGTGTCCTTTTCATTTTGAACACGTTTAAGAAAACATTTAAAATTATGAAAAGCTTCACTTTTATGAGCAAGAAATAGTGTGCGTGTAAATCTAGAATAATCATCAACAATAACAAAAGCATAACGATTTCTACCAAGAATTTCAATGCGAGATGGTCCAAAAAAGGTCCATGTGAAGAAGTTGCAACGGTCTAGTAGTTGAAACAATATTTTTCGATTTAAAAGATGCTTTTGTTTGCTTCCCTTTTTGACAAGAATCGCAAACGGAGTCTTTTTCAAATTTCAAATTTGGAAGACCAATAACTAAATTTTGTGAAACCAATTTGTTTAAAAGATGCATGTTGATGTGAGCTACTCTACGATGCCATAACCACCTATCATCTTCTTTGCTCATAAGACAATTCACATACTCAGATGAAGAATTTTCGAGATCAACCATATAGATGTTATCCATTCTAAAACCACGAAGGACAATTTTAAAATCGCTACGGTGAAAAACTAAGCATTCATCCGAATCAAATAAAACAAGATTTCCCTTGTCACATAATTGACTTATGCTCAAGAGATTATGTTTTAGACCTTTAACTAGCAATATATGCTTAATGGAAGAAGGTTCATCCTTACTGACCGATCCAATGCCGATAATTTTTCCCTTGTTGTTATCTCCAAAAATAACGCTTCCTCCTTCCTTGTGTTCTAGTTGAAGGAACTTGGATTCGTCTCTGGTCATGTGTTTGGAGCATCCACTATCAAGGTACCAAAGTACACTTCATCCCTTCAAACATACCTACAAGATAAATTAATGAGTCTTTGGTACCCAAGCTGTTTTGGGTCCTTGAGAGTTAGGTGTAACATGCTGTTGTGCTTGACATGCAGTTAAATGTCTATGTCTAGTGAAGCAAGAAGGAGCAATATGACCAATTCGATTGCAATAATGACAAATGACATTAGGATTATGCATTCGTCTAGGTTGATAGTAGTTGGACAGACGAAATTTGTTTACTCTATTTTCGACAATATGACTATTGCGCATTTCATGAAAATCATTTCTCCTACTATTTATTCTAGGATATGCAGCATTTCTAGAATAGCTATTTCTAGGTTGAAGGCCATTTCTAGGTGTCCTAAAATGTTCAAAGTTTCTTCTAGTGTTTGGTCTAGCATGCATGTTGATTCTAGGATTGTTATCTCTACGATGAACATTTGTTTTATTTGTCCTAGGTTGAGCCTTAGGTGGTTGGGGTTTGGCTTCAACTTTTTCTTTTGGCTCGTTTTTAAAACCTATCCCATGTTTGGTCGATTTCAAATTAACAAGAACTTCATTCAAATTTATATGAGAAGAATTGAACTTATCTAAGGTGCCCTTAAGTCTTTCTACCTCATCTTTTAGATGCATGCAAGAAGTACAATTTTTACTAGAACTCTCGGGTTTGTCGGCGCTTCTTTTGCCGAAAAAATTGTTTTCTTCTTTCAACTTCTCATTTTCCAAAATCAGTTTTTCCAAATCCTTTTCTTTCAAAGAGAGTTGTTTTTCAAAATCTTTTTCTTTCAAAGAAGCATTTTCCTTAATGTTTTTAACAGTTTTGGAAGCTTTAATGAATTCACTATACAACTCATCAAAGGCATTTTGCATTTCCTCAAGAGAATAGAAGTTTTTGGAAGAAATTTGACATACCTCTTCTTGATTGTTTTCGTGAGCCATGAGACAGAGATTTGAGGTTTCGTCTTCTTCTTCCTCACTCGACTCGTCTCCGGAGTCGCCTCCCCAAGATATGTATGCTCGTTGTTTCTTGAAGAGTTTCTTCTCCTTTTTGACATTTGGGCAATTTGATTTAATGTGCCCGATTTCTCCGCACCCATAGCACTTTACTTGATCTCCTTTGTTGTTTGCCTTTTCGTTCATACTCTTTTCGCATGAACTTTTGAAATCTCTTAATAACGAGTCCGAACTCGTTATCTCCGTCCTCGTTATTTTGAGGTTGGCTTGTGCTTGCCTTGAGGGCGATTCTTTGTTTCCTTTGATCATTAACAAGAGGGTTAAGTATAGTAGATTCATAAGTTTTATGGTTACCTCTTAATCCGTCGATGGTGACATTTGAAATGCCAATAGACTCTTGAATCGCGTCGGCCTTGGAGCGCCATTCCGGAGTGAGACTTCGGAGAATTTTTCGGACAAGTTCCTTATCCGTGAAGGTCTTCTTATGAGCATGTAAGTCATTAACGATTTTTGAAAATCGTTCGAACATGTCATCGACCCTTTCGCCTTCCTTCATGTGAAACAGTTCATATGCATGGGTTAGAAAATCAACTTTAGCCTTTCTTACCTGGTCCGTACCTTCGTACGTGATTTCCAGCTTATCCCACATTTGCTTCGCCGTTGTGCAACATGATATTTTTCTATAATCATCAGCATTTACAGCACAATATACTAAGTTGATGGCTTTAGCGTTGTTCTGCACTTTCAAGATATCATCCGCATCGTATTCATCTTCGGATTTTGGAACCCGTTCATTTTCAACCTTTTTGGTTGGAATTTGTTCTCCCTTCATTATAACCTTCCACAGATGAAAACTATTCGATTGAATGAATATTCTCATCCTTTCCTTCCAGTATGTATAGTTTGTGCCATCGAATAGTGGTGGTCGGGTGGAGCATTGTCCTTCACCTATTCCTGCAAAAGAATCACGAGTAGAAGCCATGGATTGTTTCTCTCAAACGGTTAAGTTTTTCAGAGAGTTGGGCTCTGATACCAATTGTTAGAATATACGCTTAACGCTAGGGGGGGGGTGAATAGTGTTATAATAAAAAACAGCGTAAACTTGCGGAATTTAAAAATTGCAGGAATTAAATAAGTGCGATAAGTAAATAATAAGGAACGAATGCACCGATGTTATCCTGGTTCACCACAACCCGTGGCTAGTCCAGTCCCCGAGAGACTCTCTCGAGATTTCCACTAACTTCGTTAAGCTTACGGGTGCTTAACAAACCGTTACAAACTGAGAACTTGAGTCACACAAGCCTTAACAACCTTTGCTCGAAGATACAACACTTCAAGACTTCAACCAAAGGAATCACAATGTTCCTTCTTACAATACAAGGGATTAACACTTCCCTTCAAGTGTATAAAAACACTTTGCACTCAAAACAAGACTCTCCTTAAGAGTAGATATGAGTAAAATAAATACGCTCAAGAATGCAACAACTTTCGTCAAGAATTTTGGCTCTCAAAAACTTATGTAACGAATAGAAAATGATGAATAAGAGAGTATGCAAGCTTTAGCAATAGTATGATCAGTTGTTGTGTTTAGAATACTGATTTGAAGATGTATTTATAGTGTCAAAAACATGCATAACCGTTGCCTAATTGCCAATTAAGAATTGCTGATTTTGTCCTACGACAATCGATTGTCTAATTGGCACAATCAATTGTTTTCCAATCGTTCCAAAAATTATTCCTAGATTTTACGCAGCATAATCGATTATCTAAGACGTATAATCGATTACTGGCAACGTTCAAAAAATCATTTCCAGATTTTACTTAAAACAATCGATTATCAGAAATATACAATCGATTACTTGGCAACGTTCAAAAAATCTTTTTCAGATTTTACTTCAAACAATTGATTATCAGAAATATACAATCTATTACTTGGCAACGTTCAAAAAATCTTTTTCAGATTTTACTTCAAACAATCGACTATTAAAATCCTATAATCGATTATCTGACGGAGTTTGAAAATATTTTGGCAACGGTCATTTACATAATCGATTATGCTATATGGACAATCGATTATTTTTCAGTCTTGAAAAATCTAATAGACACTGCCTCAACACAATCGATTGTCATAAGGTTCACAATCGATTATTTTGTATCTTTGAAAAATCTGATAACACTGCCTCAACACAATCGATTGTCATAAGGTTGACAATCGATTATTTTGTAGCTTTGAAAAATTTGATGGACACTGTCTCAACACAATCGATTGTCATAAGGTTCACAATCGATTATTTTGTAGCTTTGAAAATCTGATGGACACTGTCTCAACACAATCGATTGTCATAAGGTACACAATCGATTGTCATGCAGATTTCAAACATCTGATGGACACTGCCTCAACACAATCGATTGTCATATGGTACACAATCGATTGTCTTGCAGCTGCCTTAACATAATAGATTATCATAAGTACATAATCGATTATCTTTGTCCAGATTTTAGAAGCATGTTGAAAAATCATTTTGCTAAAATAAATATGCATGATTTAAAATCATTTTGCTCTAAATTAAATATGCATGATTTGATAAAAATGTTTTTACGAGAGAAGCCAAGTCTTGAGTTAAATTGTCGTATCAAGATCACAATAAAAGAGCGACTCATGTATAACTTTGTTTAATCTTGATCTTTGTTTGTCTTGTGCTTGAACTTCGTTACGTGACATTTGCGCGCTTGTGCTTGGACCTCGTCATATGTCAATTATGCATCGTTTGTCATTTATCAAAACCGACAAATATGAACACAAGTTTAGTTTAGTTCCTTGAGAACGTGTTTCAACAGAAATGATCCATAAAGGCATCCACAAACTCATCCTATCTAGCCGGGGGTCTTCCCTCCTCGCGTGAATCCTCCCAAATCTCAAACCACAAACGTGCTGCTCCTCTCAACCTATAGGAAGCCAAATCAACAATATTTGTCATTCTGGCCTTCATCAGATGAAGGGTCTTGTACATCTCATCAAGGAAGTCTTGTGGATCGGCCTCTAGGTCCGTGCCTGAGAACTCTTGAGGGGACAAACTCAAAAACTGATGGACTCTAGAGTTGGCAGAACCTCCCTGTCCGCTGGAGGACATGGCGGCATGACAAGATCTCTGAGCCTGAACGGACATTAACTGGTCAAAATACGAATGGCTCCTCTAAGGTCCCCATCAGAAGCCCCGGGACCGGATGCTGGAACAGCTAAGAATATCGGCGGGAGGTATGGTGGTCCCTCTATCGCGGCTGGAGTAGGAATGCTTAGATCTGGAATAGATGGGTCGGGCAGATTCAATACGGAGGATTCATTCTCACCCACGTCATCAAGTACATGATTCACGACCACACTTGGGATGGCGTTGGCCTCAAGGCTGAGTCTAGCTTTCTTCTTTGGTGCCATTACTGAAAATTTTGCAGCAAAGCACGAGTTTGATGCAAATACTTCGACCTTTCACCTTACCACACGAAATGAGAAAACAAATAAGAGAATAGCTTCCTAAATGCCCATGTAGACCCCTACTTATAGATGTGGTCGACAACACACCAATAATAAGGGCTTTACTAGGAACGGCTCCGAGACATCATAGGACTCTTTTAAAACCATAGGCTGTGGTACCAAGTTTTTCACGCCCCAAATCCCGAGGGACATGACCAGCATTTGACCGGGTATCCCATGTCAAGCGGACCTGGGTGCCTTTCCTGTCCCACGTATTACCCCACATCTACCATTACTTTTAGCCAAGTGAAATGACCATATGATTAATTTAAAACACCAGTTCATTACAAAACATAATACAGTACATGGTCGCTAGCGCGGTTTACCTCTTACATTACCCCAATATACAAAATACATATTAAATAAGTTCATGACCCATGATTTCTGTCTACAGAGCCTCTAGGGATGAAAGAAGATAATACAATACTTGCCAGTAACAAGAGTATGGCTATACCTTTTACGAAAATCCAAATATGATTCCAAAAGAAAGCATCAGAAGCATCATGAGCTACGCAGGGTCCCAGAAGTAAAGGAGCTCACCAGTTCTGCTGACCGGAAGTGAGGAGGAGCTGCGATCGGTGGACTGGAGTACCTGCTTTAGATCCACCTACAATCATAACATTAATGTAGCATCCCAGGCAAAAGGGGCGTCAGTACATTGTAATTGGACTAGTATGTATGAACAAACCTTGTCCCAAGTAAACTCAACTTGTACACAAATAGGAAACAATAATGGATGCAACAACCAATTCACACACGAAAAGTACAATCAAGCCAAATAAGTTTTGAACCCTCCTACTTTCCCACCTTCCACAATTCCAAACTAATGATTTCACAAATTTGCTCATGTGTTTATTTTCAGAGTGATTTTGATCACTGTTACGCCCTTATTACCTCATCCACCCTTATTACCTCAAGCCACCCTTATCACCACAACCAGCACCTTATAACTTCGTGTTGCGGCATGCATCTTGATCCAACCGAACAGCTCCAATCCACAAAAAACATGACAACACAACAAATTCACAAAGATCAACAACAATACTTCTCATGAAGTAACAACAACAATTGTACATGTGTTCTCATAACCCTCAATATTATTTCCATCATATTCGACAACCCATAGATGTTGTTATCATAGTTATTTCCAATTGCATTCATTACGATTTTCCTTAGTCATTTATTACTCAACTACAACCACTTAACACAATCACAACGTGCCAATCACAAATTATTTACGTACTTATCACCTACCAAGCATACGTACAGAAAAAAAAGCGATTTCATAAGTATAAAAAATTAGCCATACATACCTGGAGTCGAATTCCCTTTTAAACACCTATTCTCATTTACCAAGCAATCTATCCACGTCACTCTAGTTCACAAATTAACACATGCGCCTTAGAATTTGAAGTTCACAAATTCTACCCGGGCTTATTAAGGTTATTTACCCCTCTTTGAACAATTCATTAAATTACTTCTACCGAATTTATTTTACTAGATTTTAAGTTTTTAAAGACATGTATGAACAAACCTTTGGTTTTAAAGAATTAATGCATGGGAATCCCTCTCTTTGTTAAAATAGAAAAGAATTAATGAAAAAGGGTTTGGTATTTTACTTGCAAAAATAGAAGTGAAGACTGTACCTTGAAATTTTTCACCGGGCTTTCTCTCTCAACTATCCTCTCTTTCCTCTCTCTTGTTTTACTAAGAAAATATGTAAAAAATGAGGGGTTGGGGTATTTTATTATAAAGGAGGTCGGGTTTAAAATTTTAGAAAATAGAAGCCCGAGCAAGATTTGCAGTCGCACTATGCGATCTCAAAACAGATATGCGGTCCGCAGATTGGACTGCAGAAATGTCCCCATCACTAAACATCTCTGCCGGGGTTTGCGATGTGAACGCGGTCTGTAGTCTTGTTCTGCGGTTGCATAATGCAGCGTATAACTGACCTTCACAAAGCTTTGTGTGAATTATGTGACGACTATGCGGTCCGCATATTGACTATGCGATCTCGTAATGGACTGCACTTCTAACATCAATTTAGGCCAACTCACTGGTCAACTATGCGGCAGAAATAAGGTCCGCATACATGATCTGCGGTCGCATTCTGAACCGCAAAAATGACACTTTTCTAGAAAACTTTAACTCTATATTTTTATGTTCAAAATCACAAAAAAGGTTCTGGCCATAGGTGGACTGACTCTACGAGTTGCTAGGATTTGAGCACTTATTTTTCTCGGGGCCTTACACGGTTATGGAACCTAATGCATATACTAGGGATATTTTAAGGAAAGTAGGAGAGCAACATGATGAACTCAAAAAAGATATGAAAAGAATGAGGGCAACAATCACAAGAATGAAGACCAGTATAGAAGAATTGAATGAAGAGAGTGAGTACATGCTAGAGGAAAGTTATGAGAAAGATGAAGTTTTGAGCCAAACTTGGCTGGTGGAATAAGCTGAAAGATTGGAAATATATGAGGCTCAAAGTGAGAAAATTACAGATGGGATACAAGACCTAATAGAAGGAAGAGCTAAACTAGGACAAGAGATCGAAAAATTTGGCACTATGGTTCACGACTTGGGAGCTCAATTGATTGCAAATGTTGATGAGTCTAAGGCCCAACAAAATAGTTCTGAGTTGTGTGAAACTGTAAAGAAGCTTATACGCCAAATTGAGGAGCTAAAATTGGAGAGTCAATCATTCGAGAGCACTATTATTAATTATGTCCATGTTAATGAAAGCACTCTAGAATCATGTGAGAGAGTATATAATGTTATATTTGAAGACTCTAGTGTGTGTATATATGAGGATGTAACTAGTGATACAATTGTAGAGTTAGGGCGTACTGCTCCTAATTCCACACATTTTTCAAATCATTGTGTTTGGATGATGACATGGAAATCGAGTCATCCGAGCCTTTGGGGGAGCTAATGTACAAGGACCTAGGTGTTTATATTATTTAATTTATCATGCTAGAGAGACATAATTACATAACTCATTTGGAAGCCAAACAGTGTAGAACATGATATTGGTTGCTTGGTGCTGCTAAATTTGTCTCACCACCCCTAGAGCATAGCAAAAAGCTTGAAGACAAATTGGGGGATCAATTTATAAGTTTGAGGTGGAGGCAAAAGGTGGTTCACTTCGTGTCGCGACGTTAAATTAGGCACTTTTTGGGAGGCAACCCAGCTTTACTGCTTTCTTTTACTTTTGATTTTTTTCTTTTTTATTGTATTATTTTTGTAGTGTTGTTTTTTTGGTAGGATTTTGAGCATAGGGAGAAAAGCCATAGGAAGTGTGCAAAACTAATCCATATGGTTGGAACTAAGTGTAGGGTGTCCAGACAAAGGATCGTACATAGGATAAGTGGCCTACCAGGGAGTTTCTTTTTCCCTCTTGTATGTATGATGTGAATTAGGGACAATGCAAAATTTTAAGTGTGGGGTGAGGAGATTGTCTAGGTAACTTTTCATGCTACATTAGCTATGTTTGTTTAATTAAATTTTTTTAAGATTGAACTTTTCCTGATGGCGGATCTTATAGACAGTTTTCTTTAGGGAAGTAAGTCTAAAGAAAATACTAAATTTTTTTCTTAGGTAATGTAGTGAATCCCCCTTTGTTTTTCTTTGGGCCACGGTTCTTTTCAAAGGGTTTTATTTGAACCGAGTGCAGTTAATTGTTTTTTTTTTGGAGTAGGAGCCATGACGTTGTGCTTTAAATTGAAGCAATATCTCTTGACTTGGTTATGCCTTGAGAATAGTGAGTATTTTTGTTGTGATGCTTAGGCTCAATTTTTTACTCATGTAGAAGATCCTTAAATTATATTATTTTAACTTTGCTTAACTGCTTTGACTAGAGCATCTATGAATCTAATCCCGAGTGAGTTAAGTGCCATGTGTGTGTTAGGTTTTGTATTATTCAATGCATTGCATTTGATTTCTAGAAATTACCCCATGTGTATGCAGAGTGAAATAGTATTTTGTTCAGTCTTGGAAGTGATATAGGCATTTCTTCGTTGAGCCAGATATGTATATGTTACCCATCTAATTATTATGTATCGTAGTTAATCTATTTAAGCATATATCCTTATTCTTTGGCAACGATATTACAACCCTTAGCCATTTGTTTCATTTAACCATCTATTTGAACCTTTTCACCTCTCATGAGCACTTGAATTTTTATGAACTTTGTAAAAGTTAAAGTGTGGTGCGGTTGGTTTGGCTTTTGAGTGGAAAAAATTGAATAAGGAGAAAGGTGCACTTTTTTAAAAAGTAAGAGCCACTTTAATTGAAAAAGAAAAAAGAAAAAAATAGTTGGATTATTGTGAAAAAGATAAGTGGTGGCTCTTGATGTAAGTGTGCTAAAAGAAGAATGGGTTCATTTACATTGATGTGAAGATGGAGTTTCGGTTCGACATAAGTATGTGGTTTAAATGTTAAAATGTATGTATTATAGTGCTTAGGGAGGTGTAGTCACTCTTGTATCTAAACGTATCGTACATGTCCCCTAGCCTACATTATAACAAAATAAAGTCCTAATTGATCCTAAATCTAATGAGCTCGATTAGTGGAGTAGTACACTATGGACAAGCTTAGGGTGCATCGTTTGTGGGATATGAATGTTATTTCTGAGAGTGAGTGAATTCTTTCAATTGTTAGTTCCTAAGTGTTCTTAAGTTTTATTTTGTGGAACTACTCTCTTTTGTTGTGTGAGGGCACTTGATTCATGAAGGAAAGGTAATGTCAGTGTCGTCTATTTTAAAGCAAGTGGGTGAGTTGCGAATAATACATTGTACTTGGAGTGAAATCTTGAGGTGAAGATGTTACACTTTTATGCTTAGTATATTTTAAATATTCTTGGTGCGATGAGTTAGGAGAATTATATAAAAAGGCTATGTCTATAAAAAGTGTATTTTGATTGCTCAAGGACGAGCAATGAATTATGTTTGGGGTATTAATGATGGGCTATAACTACATATTTTAGTCGCTTATTACACTCAAATTTACTACATTTTGATTGAGTTTAAGGTTTAATCGCTAGTGTCTTATACTAACTGTGTGTTATATGCCTTATAGGAATGATTCTGAGCTATATAGATGTTATGGAATGAATTCAAGTGATTTGGAGCTTTGAAATTTGAGTAAAAGCTCAAGGAATTAAGCCGGGATCGTGTTTGGGGGTCAATGGATTATTGTTAGAGCGAGCGAAGACTCTAGTAGGCATATTGCATACTGTCTAGTAAAATAGATATAACTTTTAACTCAACACTTCATTTGGGATCAATAATATATGGTTGGAAATATAAGTCAAAGGGCTATAAGTTTTATGTTTTGGATTTTTCCAAATTTGCAAGGGAACAGGGTGAAAATGCGTGTCAATATTGCGATCGCGCTCAGGTCGCGCTTGTTAGGCAGAACGCTGGGCCACAATGCGAAGTTAGCGCGATCGTTGTAGTCAAACCGGGAAAAGTATCCTTTTTCACATTGGAGAAGGTATAATTGTTTGGACCCAACCCTACTTTATATATATACATAGAAAAATGATATTTTGAGGGGAGGAGCACGTTTTTGAGAGTAAAACACAAGCACAGAACCGTTGTGAAGGCCGGGTTTCATATTTTCTTCGACCAACTTAGTATTTTTATTTTTATTTGTATGCTTTGTTGTTTTGCTACAATTATTATGTGGAGCTAAACTTTGCGTTCTAGGGTTGTTTGTTCTTTCATGAATATTGTTATTTATAAATTGATTGAGATCACTTAGTTTATCATATTGGTTTGTTTATTCAATTCTGCACTTAATTATTTGATTGCTTGATTATCAATTCAATACTATCCATGAATCTAGAGTTGAACTCGAAAGTGGGAATTCTAGATTGCATATAGAGTTCAATAGAGCAACTTCTTGAACATGGCATCGGCGATGGATTTGCCGTTCGGATAGACATATACCTAATTGCCTTACTTGGTTGATTTACAGTAATTATGAATGTGTTCTTGTTAATCCTAACTCCATAGACATATAGGTGTTAGGTTAGCTTCAAAAGGCGAATAAAAACTCGAAAAATTCGTATGAACAATATTAACCTTGTCAACTAATAAACTAGATAAATTAGTTAGTCAATTCTTGAAGAATACAATATGAATGTTAGATAGTCTATAACCCTAGATCATATTCATTACATTGATATCACAAAAATCTTCTCTTTCTATGTTCAAAATTAATTATTTATATTTCTTTATTTAATTAGCTTAGAATAAAATGTTTCTAGGTTTAATTCCTGTTACATAATTAGGATAATCTAATTTAGTTAATATCTAATTACAAGTCCTCGTAGATTTGACATCTGACTGTTAGTCCATTTATTACTTGACGACTGCGTATACTTGTGTCTGCATTTGCCCGCAATAATTAGTCAGCCAAGAGCCTTAGTGCGACCGCACTCGATTGTGCGCAGTCCGCACTAGTCCAACATGGGTATTTTTTTAAAGAATATTTATCCTAGTATAAATCGTTTCTTTTCCCACTTTTAGGTCATCAGTTGTATTTTGAGAGAGAGCTGCGCTCGTGAACACTTGTTTTTTCCATTTTAAGTAATTTTATATTAATTTCATCATTGAATCTTCAGGTTTTATCTAGTAATTAATTATTATGAGATTTTCTTCATCTATTTCTTTGTTTTCTTCTATAATTATGAGTAGCTAGACCCATTAGCTAGGGTTGTGGCTCAAACTTAATGTGGGTAATTGATGAGCCTTGTGTTTTCATGCTTGATTGTCTATGGGTGTTTGATATTTGGACTCATTTAGGGTTTTAATGTTGAATTAGGGTTGAAAATACTAGCTTATGCCTAGTTGACTTTGGCTCTTCTTGATAAATAGTGCCTAAGTCTATGAAATTGGTCCAACAATAAAATGGGATGTGTTTAAGAGATTGATTGACCCAATTAAAGGGTTAAAACTAGAGATAGTAATACACGACTTGAATCTCTATTGCATTTACAAATTATCATACCCAGTTGGTCTTGAGAAGGTCAATTCGGGCAAAATAACTCAAACAACCAAGAGGTATAGAGTGAGTACAACCGTGCAATTGTTATACCGTACCCCCTAAATATGACAATCTAGCCTTAGACTCAAGAATCCATGAATTAGCCACCTCGGATATAGTAACTTTCCTAGTGCCTTTTACCTATTTGAAAAACTTTAAATATTATAATCTTAGCTTTACTTAGTCTAGTTTAGAATCCTAGTAGTATAAAATTAGAAGTAAAAGCAAAACCAATAATGTTTAGAAGTGCAATTAGGAACAATCTCGAAACCCTGATTTAGATAGAAACTCAACTCAATATCTAGCTCCCTGTAAAAATCGATCTCGGCCTTCTCGGGTAAAAGATGCTTCGACCATCTTGCTACTTTGTAGTAGTACAGGGTTGGCCTCGAACATTTTCACGTACTATACCTCTTCATCCTGCCCACCATAACCATCATGTTGAAATCCACCACAATCATTGCCCTATTGTTCCAAACTTCCTTGGTTTTGTTGACCTCTTTGTCTTCTTTTGTTCACTGGCATGTTGATACCTTCCAAAGTATTTACTTGGCACGGATTTTTACTAATGCTCTTTTGTTTTAGTTTTTGTTATTTTTTTGTTTTTCCTTTCCTTCCCTGAGTCGAGGGTCGATTGGAAACGACCTCTCTGCCATTTCAGGTACGGGTAAGACCTGTCTGCATATTACCCTCCCCAGACCTCACTTTGTAGGACTATACTAGGTAGTAGTTGTTGTTGTTGTTGTAATTGTGCCTACGCTAGCTGATTTATTGTTGTTGTTTGCTCTGCTATAGCCTGCCTATGATCAAGTAGTTCTTTGTGCAAGTGAGCGACCGTGGGGTCACCCCGTGGCACATTTGCTCTACTTTTCCAAGTGGAGGACGTGTCCGCCATCTCGTCGAGAATGTCATATATCTTATCATAAGACAACTTCATGAAATTAACCCCAAAAAATTTGTCCACTATGCACTGATTTGTTGTGTTAATGCCCCGATAGAAACTATGTGGTATCATTGCCTCATTCATATCATTGTTGGGACATTCCTATACCGTGGTTCTATATCGCTCCCATATCTCATGTAATGGTTCGGTGGGCTCCTTTTTGAAAGCTATGATCTCATCTCTCAATACTGCCATGTGCCTCGGCGAGAAAAATTTTGCAATGAATTTATCCACCAAATCATCCCATGTAGTAATGGAATGGTTGGGAAGTTGTTCAAGCAAATACAACGCCGTCCCTATAACTGAGAAATGGAATAGCCTCACTTGAAGTGCATCCTCCAACACATTCATGTGCTTGCTTCCTCAATAAGTGTACACAAAACCCTTGAGATGTTTTTAAGCGTTTAAATTGGGAGCACCAGTGAAATACTCTCGTTTCTTCAACAATGTAAGCATCACATCAGTTATTGTAAAATTGCCCTCTCGTATTCGGGGTGGGGCAATTGCACTAGCATCTCCTTGGTTGGGAAGCACTCGAGCAACCACTCTTGGAGGTGGCGGGGAAGGGTCTGGAATAATATCATTGGCGTGACGGCTTCTCCTTTTCCTTGAGGTACAATAGGAACCTCATCATCAATGTTTTCATCTACCTCCTCCCCCGGTGGAAGACCTCCAATAGGTGTGTTGTTCGCTACCATTTTGCACCTGAAGTTGTGACACACATAAATTAGTAACGCAGAAGGAAAGAAGAACAATACACAAAACTATTTAGACAGATAGCAAAAACCATTAGCTCCCCAGTAACGGCGCCAAAAAGTGATCGGTGCCAACCTACACCACTATAAAGTAGCGAGAGTGGTCGAAGTGGCTTCTGGCCCATCTGGTCGGGATCGAATCCTCAAGGAGCTAGAAGTGGGTATTGGGTTCCTATCTAAACTAGAGATGTGTAATTTATCTTATTTACTCCTCCAATCATCTTTGATCTTTTGATTAATTCTAATATTATGCTAATAAGATGCTAAATTATGCTAAGAGCAAGATACTTGAAAGGTTGTCTAAATGGTTAAAGAGGCACTAGGAAAGTAACTTTCTCCTAGGAGAATAATTAACAGGTTCTCGACTATAAGGCATGATTTTCATGTTGGGGATTACTATATAAAAAATGCACGAAACTTCTCACTCTATAGCTCTTGGTAGTTTGAGTGATTTTGCCCTAATGGACTTTCTCAAGACAAATTGGGTATGATAATTTGTGTAAGCAATTTAGGTTCAAGTTGGGTATTACTATCTCTAGGTTTATCCGTTTTATTGGGGCTATCAATCCCTTGAATACACCCCAATTCCTTGTTTGACTAATTTTTCTAGACTCAAGATCTCTTTATAAATAAGAGCCCAAGTCAAAAACGCACAAATTAGTGTTTGCAACCACTAATTCAACATGGAAAACACAAATTAGTTCAAATATCAAACACTCATAAACCTCCAAGTCTTAACACTCTAAACCAATCAAATACCCACACTAGGGTGGAGCCACAATCCTAGCTAATAGGTCTAGCTACTAATAATAATAGAAGAAAATTAATAAATATATGAAGAAAAACCCATAAGATTTAATTACAAGCTAATACTTGAAGATTCAATGATAAAAACACTATAAAATTACTCAAAATGGTTAAGGACAATCGTTCACGTGCTCAGCCCAAAGTTAGATTTCAACGGATGACCTAAAAATGGAAAAAGAAAGTATTTATTCTAAGCCAAACTGTTTGGAAAAAAATACCCCTGTGCAGATAATGCGGTCCGCACTAAATTGAATGCGGCCGTGGTGAGGCTTTTGAACTTTAGATCTCTGCTCTCGGAACTTGGCCACCGTGTCCCCCATAAAATTCACCGCAGCCGTTGTGGCTTCAACTACAGTACGCACAAAAAGGACCGTGGACCGCATTGGCATTAATCTCCAAAACTCCAACTTTTTGAACTCCTTCTTTATGGACCGCACAATCTTGATTGCGGCTGTGGTGAGGTCATTGGGGTCCACACAAACTTCTTTTGCGGCCGCATTTCTTGAGTTTCCAAAATGAGCACCTCTCTGAGTCTCCTCACTGCGGACCGCACTAAATGGAATGCGGCTGCGATGGATGTAATGCATTGTGCTTGGACTTGTTCTTGGTACTTGTGCATGTTTCTCTCCTTTTTGAGCGGGTTTTGACTAACTATCATATTTTTTACCAAACCTTGTAAAAAAGGACAACATGTAATTCTTTGAGACTATTTTTTATATATTTTTAATCAAAACTCAAGTAATAATGAGTGTAAAATGAACCATAATTCCATGTTATCATCGAGAAAATAAAAGATCCGCATGAAACTCTTTATGAGGAGTCTTACTGGAGATGTTTTATCCCGGTACATCGGCCAAGATCCAAATAAATGGTCCAACTGGGTGAGTTTGGCTCAGATTTTATGGACCGGTTCATGTTCAATATAGAAAACCCATTCAGTGTTTTTTGCATTCATAATCTTAAAAGGAAACCTACTTAGACATTTTGCGAGTATGCTATTCGGTGGAGGTCAGAAGCGGCCAAGGTCAGGCCATCTTTGGATGAGGAACAGATGAACAAGTTCTTTGTTAGAGCAAAGGAACCGTAATATTATGAAAGGTTCATTGTTATCGAAAATCCTAAATTCTCTGATATCATCATACTTGGAGAAAGAATCAAGAGTGGGATGGTAACGAAATTTGAGGCACTACAAGCCAAAAATAAGGCATTGCAATTAGGCGACATATCAAAGAAAAGAGGTGTTGGGGCAGTAATGGTGGCTTAAGGCTTGAAATTTCGACTTACCTATCAAACACCTCCACCCACATATCAAACACCTCCACCCACATACCAAGAACCACCTCCCACATATTAGCCCTCATCTCCCAGGTATTCTTAGCCAATCGTTGTCCATCACACCTACAACTCCAAACCATCCCTTTTCCAATCACCTTCAACTGGCCCAAACTTTCAAAAACCAAGACCTTATTTCGACCGCAAGCTACCTAGACAATACACCGCTATTGTTGAACCCATCAACCAACTGTAAGAGAGGTTAAAAGACACTGGTTATGTCACCTTTATTCATGTTGTGGAATTACAGAATCCGTCCCAATGGGTCAATACGAACGAAACTTATGTGTACCACTTCGGTATGAAGGGGCACACCACTGACGAGTGTCGAAAAGTAAAGAATAATATCCAAACGCTAATTGATAAAAAGGTCATAAATGCAAAGGAAGCAGCATATAATGTCCGCAACAACCCCATCCCTAATTGAGGTGGAGGAGTACATGTGATAGGGATTAAAGAAGAACGGGACCATGAGGGGCCAATTGAGCTCATTAGAGAATGCGATGACTTTAAAGTTGCAGTCACACTTACTCATGTTGTTGTACAGACCCAGTCACCCACCGAGGTTGAGGTATATGTACCATTTCTATTAGAGGTAGATATTGCTCCGCTTGCGGCCACCCTGCTCTATTTCAAGTAGAAAGAGTCACACCTTTCACAGTAACAGTATCAAGCACACCTTCTTTTGACTCAAAAGCAATACCCTAGGATTACGTTGCCAAAGCTCAGCAAAAAAGGAGACAAAGATAGAGGAATATGATCCTGCACAAGGAATGTATAGGACTGATTTATAAACCTGAACATTTGGGAGGACCAAGTAAGGATTCCACTACCAGGTAGCCTGCAACAGAGCCAGGGCCAGATGACCTGTGGAGGAAAGTACAAGCAAAAGAGTATTCCATCGTAAACCATCTTAACAAAACCTGAACTTACATAATCATCATGTCACTGTTGCAAAATTTAGAGGCACATAAGAATTCTTTAATAAAGGTGTTGAGCGAGGCTTATGTACCCAATAACATCACTAGCGGAGGCAGGGCAGGTACTGGAAAGTCATAAGATTATCTTCTAGGAAGATGAGCTACCACCTAAGGGGTTAAATTACAATTGAGCATTGCATATCACAGTGCAATTTGAAGACAAATTCATTGCCAGATTCTTGGTTGATGGATGTTCAAGCCTCAATATTATTCGTTGGACATTCTGATAAGTTTGCATAAAGTTTTCCATGAAATACAGGTAGGAAGCATGAATGTGAAAGATTTCGATGGGTTTCAAAGAGCAACGATTGGGGAAATTAACACGTGCTTGCAGATGGGGCCAACTTGGTTTGACGTCGAGTTTATGGTTCTTGACATATCGGCCTCATATAATCTTCTATTAGATCGACCGTGCGTTCATGCTACTGGGGCTGTGCCTTCCACACTACATTAAGCTGTAAAGTTTGAATGGAATCGTCAGGAGGTGATCTTTTATGGTGATAGGAGTAACCCCATTTACACAAGTCAAACCATCTTGGTTATTGGACATAGAAGAAGGCTATGAAGGGAAACATAAAATCATATTGAACGTGTCAACGCTGTTGAGAAGGACAAATGGTGGAGTAACAAAATAGAAAGCATATTGGCCTGGTGTAGATATGAATCTGACAAAGGCCTGGGGAAGAATCTCCAAGGTGTCACTAAACCAATATGACTGACGGGTCATGGCACCACCATTGGGGTCGAATATCAGTACATATGGCAAGAGTATAATGATCGGTTGCCTCCATTGCGTGGATTGTGTTAAACTCTCGAGCAACCAATGCCAAGTTTAAATCAAGATTTTCACCAAGTTGATATAATATGGGGGACTGCTGAAGAGAAAGAATTAGCTGGGTTGAAGAATCTATTCTTGGAGGATGAAGATATGGACTGCAGTGCCAAAATTGAGTTGGTTCAGAAAGAAGGCCTCAGTATTCAAACCATAAAGAAGGGAGTTGTTATTAGTGTCACACCTCCCTTTTCCTATACCCCGTATGGGGCGTAAAGGAGTTTTTCTAATTAAAAGACAATCAGAGCGGAATTTATTTATTAAAGATCAGAGTCGCCACTTGGAAAAAAGCTAGTTTTGGTGTCCCAAGTCACCAATTTTTCTTGAATCCCCAACCAAAGAAAATTTCGACTTCCGATTGGAGTTTGAAAACCTGAAATTAACTCTGTTGATCCAAGGGAAGGTATTTGGCACCCTCGGATCCTGTAGTTCTAGCACGGTCACTTAAAATTTTTGTGAATGGCTGAAATCTGATTTTTAAAATACATGAAAAGCCTATGTGCCAATTTTTACTTTTTACCGCTTTTATTTGGTATATTTATCTGAGAAAGTGAACATCGTTTAATATTTGTTTTCGGATTGCGCCGCATGAAACGTACCTACAATCCTTGACACACTATATTCAACATTTTAGGATATAGATTTGGGCCACATAAAATACCCGCATGCATTTAGGAATGTAATTTATTAACGTCGCGCGTAATAGAGTAATGCGTTGTAATCTTTTGGGAGGGCCGTGAAATTCTCTAAGCGGCCCTGCACGATTTCTAAAATACTTTAAACCTTTATTAAGGGCCTCGCAATTTGTATTCTTGTTGAGTGAGCTCGTCTCATTTTATTTTAAAAGGATAAACCTAAAAGATAACTATATTTTCTATTTTTGATTTTTTTCTCCAATAACGAAAGAAAGATCCTAATTAATTATATTCAAAATCCAGGCCTTAAGTTCAAGTCCGGGTCCAAACAAAAGGATGAACCTTTTTATTATAAAATCCGCTGCCTAACTCAAATCTCGGGTTCCAAATACCCATTAAATGAATTATCAATAGGGCCAAATTGGCTGGCCCAAACCAATGTGAGGCAAACAGACGGCGGAGAGTTCGTACTCCTTTCGCACATTAAAACAAATCCCGCATGGGCTTAAAGTACAATCCAAATTGGATGCCCAATATTTCTATCAGTGCTTCAGCTTCAGCAAACGTGCCATTCTACTGAGGCCTACTTAAAGATGGTCCAGTTGGACTAAGCATTGAGCCCCAGTGAAGGCACTTAAAATCTTGGGCTCGAAAATTCCCAAACACAATCGATAATTAACAAACTAACACTAATCACAGTCTGGGTAAATAACTTTAACTGATCATTCTTACTAATCACATACTTTTAATTATTTAACAATACTCAGCAAATACAAATATTTAAACACTTCTACAGTTAGTTAATGAGTAATAGAGCCTTACACAAATTTTCAATTCATAACTCGCATACTAGTGCTCAACATATTCAATTTCGGTTCCCATTATTTTTCCAGATTTAGAGAGGTAATTTCATACAAGTAATAAGCTAAAACTAAATAAAATTACATCTACTTTCCAACTTCTACAGTCCGCTAATATAAACAATCCACAATCCATAACCCATTAATTGTACATATTTCATAATCCAAAGTTCAAAATAATGATCTAAGCTACTTCAATATTTCACACGAAAAAAAACCAAACAAGCTAGTTATTGAACTGCAATCATTAAGCAGCCTTCAAATGTGCATGAACTTGGTAATATTTCATTTCAACCTCAATCCATAGTTACATCAAGGTGAATTCATAAGTGTGTAACTAGATTTTGCAAACAAAAACAGGACAAGAAAGGGTCAGCTCAAGCAGTAATTTCGAGCAGCCAACAGGAAACAATATCCAGCAGTACCAAACAAAAAGAGCAATTAGGAAGTGATTTTAAAACCCAGCAATACTCATTGAGCAAACAGACCCCAAAAGACCTACCCACTACACGTTCAAAATGCAAAACATCTCCCAAAACTAAGCCTGAGTATTTCTGAAAACCTACTGGAAGCATACACACTGGAATTCTAACCATATAAACCCCAAACAACCTTGAACCAGTTATCAAGTAAATTCTATTAAGTCTAGAACCAAAATCTCGACCAGAACTGAAGAATACTAAAAAAAAACTGAAAATCACTCAATAATCAGTGAAATAGTGAAAAATATTTTTTGGTTTTTCATTTTCTGATGTTTTTGTATTTTTGAATGCTTGAATCTACTGGTTAATCTAAAATTTTGAGAAAAGAGGAAAGCTTTTACTTTAGATTTTTGGGCTGAAAGTTCCAGACCACCTCCTCAAGGCACTTTAGTGCCCTTATATAGGAAAAAATAAGGTCTGCCCTCAGATTTTAGTATGCCTCAATAGTCCCTACTTATTTTCATCTTTAATACCTTTTTTTCTAACTTGCTACTCAAGTTACTGCACTAAATTTATTAAAATCTACACTAAAGTCGTATTCTAGAAGCCTCTAGGATACTCTTTTAGCAAGACCATTCCTATACTACTCTTTCCTTATTTTAGAATTACTATTATTTAAAAAACTACCCTTTTCTATCCCCAAACTACCATTATTTTTACCCTAGAATTACTACCCAACCTCAGCCCCTTTTATCCTAGTTAAAACTTAACTACAGTTACCTAAAGAGTGACCTACGGGCTATACCCAAACAAATTCTTCATTAACACTAAGTTTTAACAAATTAACACTAATTTAAATCCATTCCCAAACAACTTCCAAATCAAAATAAGACCGGTCTAATTAACTAACGACCCAAATTAATTAAAAAAACGACAGTAATTATCAATATGAGTATCAACAAGGCTAACAATTAACATAGAATCATCACATAATTAGAAAAAAGAAGAAATAGAACAATCCAGGCAGGTGTCAACGTGCTATCATTAACACTACTAATTCAACTAATAAATAATATTGTCCATAAACGACATTAAAATGTGGTCGATAAATAACTAATCCGACTGTCTAATTAAGCTAACGATAAGTCAGAGCTTTTAAACCTACTGTTAATCGAAATGACCAAACCTAATAACTAAGGAATAAAAAAACAAATCAAGCTAATCATGACATAATTAAACTCAACAAGTTTTGTATTTTTTTTTATTTTTCCTAATTTTATAAATGCGGAGAAAATTAAAATAGAGTCCTAATATTCCAAAGCTAAATTAACTAAATTCTAAAATTATTTAAAACCTATTTCACGACAAATTCACAATTTACAGTTAAAATGCAAAATTGAACTATTTTTTGTGATTTTCATGTTAGTTTATTCAAAAACAAATTAATTATCAGTTAATACTAAAATATGAAATTAAATCCTAAATGCAAATGCATATTTTTTGTATTTTATATGAATTAACACACACAACTAAAATGCCACAATTTTTAATCAATGACACCCAAAATGCACAAAAATTGTAAAAATACAGAAACAATTATTTTGTTTAAATTTTGGGAATGAATTGCTTAGGGCAAAAATCACGTGCTCACAGCTACCTCTTTGCCCAGAAACACGAAGAGTTTTTGTGCAAATACAAGTGAGCGGAAATGGGGGATTTTTGCGTGTTGACATATTCTGTGTGAAGCATTTTTGAGAAAATTTTGACTGCACCCTGCTTTAGAGGTTGCCTACATATCCTGGGCTAAACAGGAATTAGGTCAGTGTAGTTTGGGAGTGTTTTGTAGCTGGAACTACCAGGAGCTGTGATTTCACTATGCCTGCTGCTGCTGCTACTGCTTGCTGACCTTCCTTATTACACCGTGTCAAAAATAAAAGAAGCTAGCCTAAACAATGAGCTACGAATTACAAAAATCCTATCTAAATTCTTCAAACTTGTTTTTGTACTTCCTTGTTGTCTTGTGGTCTACAAACTCCTAACTGAGATGTTGTTCCTTCCCTTCAAATTGCTAAACTTGAATGTATTCCTATGTAATCCAAGCAGGCTCCTGATTGCTTAACTTGAACTTGAATGTATTCCTCTATTATTTAGGCGGGCTCCTGACTTCACAAAACAAATTAAACAAAGAAAACTTTCTACCCCAGTTTGGAAACTGGGCACACGTCGCCAGATATTAATAAGAATTTTGATTAAAACTTGACTCGAATTACCTCTGCTATGTAGGCGGGCTCCTGATTTTTAAAACTTGAATTGTATAGCTTCGTTCTTCAGGCAGGCTCCTAACTTCGACTACAACTTAAGATTCAACACCTCCATTCTACAGGCGATCTCCTCACTTCAACTACTTAAATATTTAACACCTCCATTCTCCAGGCGGGCTCCTAACTTGAACTACTTAAAGATTTAACACCTCCATTCTCCAGGCGGGCTCCTGATTTTAGCTACTTAAAAATGTAACACCGCCATTCTCCAGGCGGGCTCTTGATTTCAACTACTTAAAAATTAAATACCTCAATTCTCCAGGCGGGCTCCTGACTGCTAAAATTTTAATTGTATGTCCCTATTCTCCAGGAGGACTCCCGACTTCAAATTTGACAAAGAAATTGGCTGAAAACTACTAATTGAATTCTTTTACCTCTATTTTTCAAGCGAGCTCCTGATTGCAGAAATTTGGACTGCATGCCACTGTTCTCCAGGCAGGCTCCTCACTACTGAAATTGAAATATATGTCTCTGTTCTTCAGGCGGACTCCTGACTACTGCAATTTGAAACCTATGTTCTGTTCTCAAGGCGGACTCCTAATTGCTAAAATTCAAAATGCATGTCTTTGTTCTCCTGGTGGACTCCTGACTTCAAAATAGACGAAGAAATTGATTGAAAACTAAAACTTGAATTGTATCACCTCTGTTCATCAGGCGGGCTGCTGATTGCTGAAATTTAACTGTATGCCTCTGTTCTCCAGGCAGGCTCCAGATTTCATATTTTGAAATTGAGTGTCTCCGTTCTCCAGGCGGACTCCTGATTGTTGAAACTTGAATTGTATGCCTTTGTTCTTCAGGTGGGCTCCTGACTACTGACTGGAAATGTATTCCTCTGCTCTCCAAGCGGGCTACTGATTTCACAAAAATAGACAAAGAAAGAAAACTTTCTACCCCGGTTTGGAAACTGGATCACATACCAATAAGAATAGAAAACTAAAACTTTAATTGCGATAAGACTAAATGGTGACCTTAAAATTGAAAGACGGAAATGTATGCCTCTGTTGTCGGGCGGGCTCCCCACTTCAACACTTAAAATCTACAGACTAAAATGTATGCCTCTGTTATCGGGGCGGGCTCCTCACCTCAAAACTTAAAATTTCAAGACATAAATGTATCCCTCTGTAATTGGGTCAGGCTCCCAACTTCAAAACATAATATTTAAAGACTTAAATGTATGCCTCTATTATCGGGGCGGGCTCCCCACTTCAACACTTTCCAATTTTTCTTTAAAATGCGAACCTGAAACAACTTACCTCTATCTATGCTACTCCTCATTTCTTGTATTTCAACCACGCCACACTTGCGGTTAAACTTGATTAATACCTGCTCTTCCCACACAGTGAATTCCTCCTGATAAATAATTTTTCGGCCCCAGTTTCAATCACCTAAAATTGGTTAGTTTAAAAATGGTGGTTAGTTGAGTGTATTCTGTGTGAACAATACTTCCACTGCCTTGCTTTGTGTTTACTGACTTCCTCAAACTAACCCGGAACTTCTTTACATTCTTACTGACTTTCAAGTTCCTCATTCCATTTACAACCTGAATGCTTTTGTACCCATGCTGTTGTTTTACCTTTCCGGCCATTTTTCTTGAGCTTTCACATTTCCCACAAATATTTCCCAAATATTATGCCGATGGAACTTTCGGCGACTCTTCCCATTTTATTTTACATCACATTGTTGTCGACATGCTCTGACCACATTATGCTTTGCTATTTTCGGAAGCTGGTAGTGGGCTTAGAAATCCTTTCCCCTTTGCATTGAAGAAAATTTTGACATTCGAACATTTTAGAAAAACAAACCCCTAAAAAAGAATGAAATCCAATGATTTTTATGAGTTAAGGATAAAAAGAATCCAAAACCAGATGACTGCAAAGATGAAGCGAAGAAAAGAAACTTATCTGACCGGAACAGCTGGCGCCAATGGTCATTACATGCATTTCAGAATAATCGGCTCAATCAATCCAACTAACCAGCTCTCAGTTGTCCTACTTCATTACCCAGAACTTCCATCACTTGATTACTTTATCCTAACCTTAACCTTGTTTAACTTGCGGTGCCACGAAACAGTTTCCACCAACAAGCCTTTCTTAGTTCACCATCTTCCAAATCACTTTCGCTTCCAGGTGCCCGTGAGGGTTTTCAATGATAAGACTCTCTCATTTTTATTTCTGTTAACTTACATCACATTACAGAGCCTGTGAACGTTTTCACCAACCTCGGAGTAAGGCTGCCTACGTACCCTTTTCTTTTCTTTTCTTTCTCCTTTTTTCTTTACTTTTCTTCCTCTTCTCCATTTTCTTTACATTTCATTTTTTTATTTTTTATTTTTTTTCTTTTTTTTTCTTACTCCTTTACCCTTCTTTTCTTTCTTTTATGTTCGGCACATGTGTTTCTTGATAGTGTCGTTGATTCTGAAATAGGGGTATGAAAAATAAGTAAGGCTCAAAGGGGATGACAAGGGATAAAGTGTTTGGATAGCAGAACAAAATGCCTTCATCATTTTAATCTTTAAAATATGCTAAATACGAACAGATACATTCAGAAATAAAAAAAATCATACATAGTATCTCTTGACCGCATCGGCATTGATGGCCATTTCTACCTATTTTTCTTCTATGTTTGTCAAATACAACGCACCATTAGGAAACACTCTGGTTAATACAAATTGCCCCAGCCAGTTCGGGGTGAAGTTTCCCTTTGCTTCAGCCCAATGAGGCAAAATCTGCCTCAGTACTAACTGTCTGACTTCGAATTTCGTCGGGCAAACTTTCTTGTTGTATGCTCTTGCCATTCTTCGTTGGTATAGTTGACCATGACACACTGATGCCAATCGCTTCTCGTTAATCAAACTTAACTACTTAAGGTAACTTTTCACCCATTCGCCATCATCGATCTCAGCCTCTGCAACAATTCACAGATATGGGATTTCCACCTCTACGGGTATTACTGCCTCGGTGCTATACACCAATGAATAAGGATTCGTTCCCACCGAAGTACGAACGGTGGTGCGATACCCCATCAATGCAAAAGGCAACTTTTCATGCCATGCTTTTGATCCTTCCACCATCTTCCGCTATATTTTCTTTATATTCTTATTAGCTGCCTCACCCGCACCATTTGCATTAGGTCTATATGGCGTGGAATGCCTATGGGTAATCTTGAACTGCTCACAGGTTTTCTTCATCGGATGATTATTGAGGTTTGCCTCATTGTCTGTAATGATTGCGTCAAATAATATTTGCATGCACAAAATCAACCACAGCTTTCTTGGTTACATACTTGAATGTCTTAGCCTCTACCCACTTGGTAAAATAGTCTTTAGGTACCAAAATGAACCTATGCCCATTTGACGGTGCCGGTTCGCTTGGCCCAGTAACATCCGTGCCCCATGCGAAAAAAGGCCATGGATCAAACATCGTATGTAGATCTGATGGCGGAGAATTAATAGAATCTCCATGCACATGGCATTGATGGCATTTACGTACACAATCAAAACAATCCCACTCCATAGTAAGCCAATAATAGCCTAGCCGTAGGATCTTCTATGAAAAAACATATCCGCTCATATCCGGTGCACATACTCCTGAATGTACTTTAGTCATGATAGATGTGGTTTGCATTGCATCCACGCACCTCAACAACACAAGATCTAGGGTTCTTTTATATATCACTCCTCCATTAAAGAAAAATTCGCTTGCCAATCGCCGAATCACTCTTTCTGATCATCGGTGGCCTGTTTCGGGTATATTCCCCTTATGATACATTCCATGAATTCATGAAACCAAGGCTCGCCATACAGCTCTTCCTCTACCATATTACAATAAGCATGTTGATCCCGAACATGAATCTGTAATGGGTCAACATAAGCCCTGTCCGGATGATGTAACATTGATGCTAGAGTAGCCAACGCATCGGCGAGCTCATTATAAATCCTTGGAATGTGCCGGAACTCTACAGACTAGAAACATTGGTAAAGCTCATGCAAACATTGCCGGTATGGTATAAGCTTTAAATCCCGCATTTCCCATTTTCCCTTAATTTGGTGTACCAGTAGGTCCGAGTCACCCATGACCAAGACTTCCTGGACACCTATATCTACAACCAATCTCAGTCCCAAGATGCACGCCTCATATTTTTTCATGTTATTCGTACAATAGAAATGAATCTGAGCGGTAACAGGGTAATGGTGACCTTTTTCAAAAATGAGTACTGCTCCTACTCCCACGCCTTTCATGTTTGCAGCCCCATCAAAGAAAAGTTACCATCCTTGCTTCTTAACTCGTTCCAGTTCTTCAATGTGCATCACCTCTTCATCAGGGAAGTATGTTTTCAAAGGTTTATAATCTTCATCAACTGGATTTTCTGCCAAATGATCAGTTAATGCTTGTGCTTTCACTGCAGTTCGTGTCACATAAATAAAGTCGAACTCTGTAAGCAGGATCTGCCACTTTGCAAGCCTCCATGTAGGCATAGTCTTCTGAAAAATATAATTCAATGGGTGCAAGCGAAACATGAGGTAAGTAGTGTAGGATGACAAATAATGTTTCAACTTTTATGCCACCCAAGTTAGGGCGGAACATGTACTCTCCAGCTGAATATACTTAAACTAGTAAGATGTGAACTTCTTGTTGAGATAATATATAGCTTGCTCCTTCCTACCCGTAACATCATGCTTCCCCAGTACGCAGCCGAATGAATTATCCAAAACCATCATATACAGGATCAAAGTCCTCCCCGGTTCTGGTTGGACCAACACGGGTGGGTTCGACAAATACTCCTTTATCTTGTCAAAAACTTCTTGAAATTCATCGGTCCATTTAAGTGCGACGTCTTTCTTTAACAATTTGAAAATCGGCTCACAAGTGGTCGTGAGATGAGCAATGAACCTACTGATATAATTCAATCTTCCCAACAAACTCATCACCTCAGTTTCGTTTCTTGGAGGCGGCTTCATGAATAACTTTGATCTTCGACGGATCTAGCTCAATACCTCGTCGACTTACTATGAACCCCAACAACATACCATATTGCACCCCGAAAGATAATTTTGCAGGATTGAGCTTAAGATTGTAACAGTGAAGCCTTTGAAAGAACTTTCTCAAATCTCTGACATGGTCGGACTACTGTTTAAACTTCACGATCACATCATCCTCGTACACCTCGATTTCCTTATATATCATATCATGGAATATTATTGTCATGGCTCTCATATAGGTTGCCCTAGCATTTTTCAAACCGAATGGCATGCCCCGAAAAGTACGTTCCCCACGATGCGATTAATGCCGTCTTTTCAACATCTTCCTCATCCATTAGAATCTGATGATAACCTGCTTTACAATCCACAGAAGAACCTATATAATGTTTGGCACAATTGTCAACCAGTATGTGGATGTTTGCAAATGGAAAATTGTCTTTTGGACTCTCCTTGTTACGATCCCGATAATCGACACACACCCTAGTCTTGCCATCTTTTTTAGGCACATGCACAACATTATCTAACCAAGTGGGATATCATGTAATACGAATGACCCTTGCATCAAAATCCTTGGTAATCTCTTCTTTGATTTTACTACTTATGTCTGTCTTGAACTTTCTCAACTTCTGCTTTAAAGGAGGGAGTGGCGGATTAGTGGGTAATTTGTGAACCACTAAATCGGTGCTTAGACCCAGCATATCATCGTACGGCCATGAAAAAAGATCCTTCTATTTAAACAATGCTTCAATTATCTCTTCCTTGAGTTGTGGCTCCAGGTGAACACTTACTTTAGTTTCCCGCAAATTATCTTGGTCCCCTAGGTTAACTGCTTCTGGGTCATTTAGGTTTGGTTTGGGCTTTTCTTCAAAATGACTTAATTCATTACTAATTTCCTCATGGGCCTCATCATCATCACATTCCACTCCGTCATCACACTGGATTTCTTGTATTATTATTTCTGAGTTAGATTGGCTTATAAGATTAGGCCGAAGATTCCTCATGCATGTCATTTCAATGATATCATCATAAAAAGAACTATACATAAAGGAAAAGAAAGAAAAATAAAAATGGAAACAGAATTAGGAATAAAGAAAGAACGAAAATTACATTTCATTAATTGTAAAGATAATAGGGTTTTAACTCATCCAAAAGTACGGAACATAGCAACTGAATTACAAACCCTGGAATAATCCGGGTGAACAAAAGGAAAACAAACCCACTACCACGATTCCCTCCGAGGTGGAAGATGAGTAGCTTCCCAATTGTTGATATTAACACGTTGTTTGATGTACTGGATATCTGCTTTAATTGACCCTTCCCCTTCTTCAACCATGTTCACCTCAGCAAATTACTTCTCGAACACTTTATCCAAGTTCCCCTCTGCACCAATCAGTGGCCCCGACACCTTTGTCAGTAGCTTCCTTCTGACGCCTGATCTGACGAAGGACCTGGACACACATGGAAATGGTTTGGGAAGAACCCAATATTTCTTTTTCAACTTACGAGCCCTTCTGACATCTGCTACTGTTGGCTTGAACCCTAACCCGAAGGTGTCTAGATTCTTGGGCAAGGAATCAGGTTGATTATTACCTAGAAGCATAGCACCTAGACCTTTCCATGGCACGAACCCATTACCCAACATCTCTGAAACCACCATGACTGTCACAGCTGCGACCCAGGGACGTGGGATACATTTACCCTCTAGCACTAGGTTCACCGGAATCGTGTCAAAGACTTAATAATCCCATGGCCCCTTATCATCACCAGTTTCTATAAAGGGCACAATGGCGTCACTTACAGTGCATGTGGGATCTTCCCCATGTAACACAATTTTTTTGTTGTCCAACTCGAACTTGACAATTTTGTGCAATATGGAAGGCACTCCCTTGGTTGCATGGATACATGGTCGACCCAGCAAAAGATTATATGATACTACAACGTCTAGCACTTGAAATTTCTTAGTGAATTTGACTGGACAAATAGTCAGTTCGAGTATAATATCCCCCACCATGTCTGTTCCTCCTCCGTCAAACCCTAGAACAGAAACACTATTTTTATGGATCCTATCATCATCAATCTTCAACTAGTTCATCGTAGTCTATGGACAAATATTGGCACTAGACACGTTATCGATCAACACCTGAGTTACTTTTGAATGTTCACGCTTAATCGTCAAATATAGAGCTTTGTTGTGTTTTGTGCCTTCCACGGGTAATTCATCATCAGAAAAAGTTATCATGTTCACCTCAAAGATCTTGTTGGCAATCGTCCCCAGATGGTTGATTGAAATTTTTTGGGCATATGAGCTTCATTCAATATCTTTATCCAAGCCCGGCGATGTTCGTCCGAATGGATTAGTAATGATAAAAATGAGATCCGAGCCGGTGTTTTCTGTGTTTCTCAATAAGGAAATAATCTTCTGCTTTCATCTTCTTCAAAAATTCTTCCGCCTCTTCTTCTGTCACATCCTTCTTGACTAGTCTTGTATTGTCTTTAGTGGCCCTCGCTTTCCTCAGCTCTTCGAGAGCAAAAAAGCATCTTCATCAAGTCAATCCTTGGGATTTACAACTTTCTTCCTCATTTTCTTTTCCTTTGTATGTCACTACCACTTTCTTATATTTCCACGGCACGACTTTGCTATTGACCATGGTAATTGGACTACTGGCTTTATGATGACCGGTTCTACGCAGGCCCCTTTCACAATAACCACGGGCGGAGATGATTCCCCTGGTACCACTAACTTGGCTGCCTCTGGCTTTTTTAAATCAACAAATGGCCCTTTCTCCATTACCACCACCGGCTTGTATTTTATATCTTCTGGTTGAATTGTTGGCTTTATTTCAACTTCCTTTTCTTTCCACTTGGCTTCCATAGAACGGATCATCATGACCGTCTTCGAGGGCTTTATAGGCTATGCTCCCTTTTGTATCAGTTCAATCATGTTAGTCTCGTGATGCGCTGGCAACAAATTTTGGTTAATGTTTGGCACCTCCGGAGCCTGTACCTCAATACGGCGATTATCAATAAGTTCATGCATCGCGTTCTTCAATTTCCAACACTTCTCATTATCGTGCCCCAACATCCCTTAGAAATAGTCACAGCTAAAACAATGGTCAAGTTTTGTAGGAGGGGGGTTAGATAATTTGGACTCAATTATGGTCAATATTCCCAATTGTTTCAATCTGTGAAAGAGAGAGGTATAAGATTCTCCCAGCAAAGTAAATGTTTTTTGTTTCGGAGCCTTCTCATTTCAAAAAGCTTGGTTTGGGAGAAATCCACTTCGTGGTTTATTAGCCATGGGAGTTGCATAGGTGTTCTGTGAATGTGTATATGCGTTTTAGGGAGCCGGTGCATGCCATTGCGGATGTGCCGGAGGCTGAGTGTATGTCTGAGTGTCGTGGACAGAATACTGTGGTTCTGGTGGTGGGTAATAATGTTGTGGTGAGCCATATGGGGTTTATGGATAATTTTGATGGTGGGGTCTAGTTTGGTTGTAGTAGGGTGTAGGGCTGTTGGGCCTAGACCAAGTACCAGCTTCAATTGTAGCAACTTCTTCCTTCTTCTTCTTCTTTTCGAGCACACCACCAATACCACTTTGAATGGCTTGGGTGGTTGCTTTAAATTCCAAATAGCTCAAGTTTTTTTAGACTTCAATCCCTCTTCAATCATGGCTCCCATCTTTACCACTTCATTAAATTACTTCTAACATATGTCACTACATGACAAAAATAGGTACGCTTAATGTTTGCAAGAAATAATCTACAATCTCGCTCTCCCACATCGGAGGGTTAACCCTTGCGTCTTGTTCCCTCCAGCGAAAATCAAATTCTCTAATACTTTCTGAGGGCTTCTTTTCCAACTTCAACAAAGACAGACGATCGGGGACTATCTAAAGGTTGTACTGGAAATGGCCGATGTATACCGGTGCCAGATCATCCCATGTATACCATCGACCAGAGCTGTCGCACCTCTTTTTCCTATATCTCGCAAGGGGCGTAAAGGATTTTTTCAAATTAAAGGATAATCGGAGAAGGATTTGTTTATTAAAGATCAGAGTCGCCACTTGGGATAAGGCTAATTTTGGTGTCCCAAGTCACCGGTTTTTCTTGAATCCCAAATCGAGGAAAATTTTGACTTCCGATTTGAGTCTATGAACAAGAAATTTTGAATAAGGAATTTTGTTGACCCGCGGGAAGGTATTAGGCACCCTCGGATCCCGTGGTTCTAGCACGATCGCTTAAAATTGTCGTGAATGGCTGAAATCTGATTTTTAAAATACATGAAGAGCATATGTGCCAATTTTTACTTTTTACCGTATTTATTAGGTATATTTATTTGATAAAGTGAACGTCGTTTAAATTGTATTTTCGGATGACGCCGCATGAAATGAACCCGCAATCCTAGACACACTCTATTAAAAATTTTAGGATTTGGACTTAGGCCGCATAAATTGCCCACCCGTATTTAGGAATTTAATTTATTAAAGTCACACCTAGTAGAGTCAAACGCATTGTAATATTTTGGAAGGGCCGTGAAATTCGCTAAGCGACCATGCCCGATTTCGAAAATATTTTAAACCTTTATTGAGGGCCCTGCCATTTGCATTCTTGTTAGGCGAGGCTCGTCTCATTTTATATTAAAAGGATAAACTTATAACATAACTATATTTTCTACTTTTGATTTTTGTCTCTAATAATGAAAGAAAGATCCTAATTAATTATATTCAAAATCCAGGCCTTAAGTTCATGTTTAGGTCCAAAAAAAAGGACGAACCTTTTAGTTTAAAATCTGCTACCTAACCCAAAACCCGGGTTCAACCTACCCATTAAATTATGAACAGGGCCCAATTGGCTGGCCCAAAACAATCTGAGGCAAACAGACGACGGGGAGTTCGAACTACCTTGGCAAATTTAAATAAATCCCGCTTGGGCTTAAGGTGCAATCCAAATTGGATGCCCAGCATTTCTATCAGTGCTTCAGCTTCAGCAATCGGGCCATTCTGGTAAGGCCCATTTAAAGATGGTCTAGTTGGCCTAAGCATCGAGCCCTAGCAAAGGAACTTAAAATCTTGGGCTCGAAAATTCCCAAACACAATCGATAATTAAAAAACTAACACTAATCACAGTCTGGGTAAATCACTTTAACTGATCATACTTACTAATCACATGTTTTCAATTATTCAACAATACTCAGCAATTACCAATATTTAAACACTACTACAGTTAGTTAACGAGTAAAAGAGCCGTACACCAATTTTCAATTCATAACTCGCATACTACTGCTCAACACATTCAATTTCGGTTTCCCTTTTTTTTCTAGTTTCAGAGAAGTAATTATGTACAAGTAATAAGCTAAAACTAACTAAAATTACATCTACTTTACAACTTCCACAGTCGACTAATCTAAACAGACCACAATCCATAACCCATTAATTGCACATATATCATAATCCAAAGTTCAAAATAATGATCTAAGCTACTTCAATATTCACATGCAAAAAACCCAAACAAGCTACCTATTGAACTACAATCATTAAATAGCCTTCAAATCTGCATGAACTTGATAATATTTCATTTCAACTTCATTCCATAGTTACATCAAGGTGAAGTCATAAGTGTGTACATGGATTTTGCAAATAGAAACATAATAGGAAAGGGTCAGCTCAAGCAGTAGTTTCGAGCAGCCAAAAGCAAACAATATCCAATAGTACCAAACCAAAGAGCAATCAGGAAGTGATTCTAAAACCCACCAATTCTCATTGAGCAAACCCCAATAGATAAACCCACTACACATTCAAAATGCAAAACAGCTCCCAAAATGAGCCTCAGTACTTCTGAAAATCCTTGGTAATCTCTTCTTTGATTTTAACACTTATGTCTGTCTTGAACTTTCTCAACTTCTGCTTGACAGGAGGGAGTGGTGGATTAGTGGGCAATTTGTGAACCACTAAATCGATGCTTAGACCCAGCATATCATCGTACGGCCATGCAAAAAGATCCTTTTATTTAAACAATGCTTCAAATCTCTTCCTTGAGTTGTGGCTCCAGGTGAACACTTACTTTAGTTTCCCGCACATTATCGTGGTCCCCTAGGTTAACTGCTTCTGTTTCATTTAGGTTAGGTTTGGGCTTTGATTCAAAATGACTTAATTCCTTACTAATTTCCTCATGGGCCTCATCATCATCACATTCCACTCCGTCATCACACTGGATTTCTTTTATTATTATTTCTGAGTTAGATTGACTTATAATTAGACCGAAGATTCCTCATGCATGTCATTATTAACACGTTGTCTGTTGTATTGAATATCTGCTTTATTTGACCCTTCCCCTTCTTCAACCATGTTCACCTCAGCAAATACCTTCTCGAACACTTTATCCTAGTTCCTCTCTGCACCAATCAGTGGCCCCAACACCTTTGTCAGTAGCTGCCTTCTGACACCCGATCTGACGGAGGACCTGGACACGCGTGGAATTGTTTTGGGAAGAACCCAATATTTCTTTTTCAACTTACAAGCCCTTCTGACATCTGCTACTGTTGGCTTGAACCCTAACCCGAAGGTGTCCAGATTCTTGGGCAAGGAATCAGGTTGATTAATACCCACAAGCATAGCACCCAGACCTTTCCATGGCACGAACCCATTACCCAACATCTCTGAAACCACCATGACTGTTACAGCTGCTACCCAGGGACGTAGGATACATTTTCCCTCTGGCACTCGGTTCACCGGAATCGTGTCAAAGACTTGATAAACCCATGGCCCCTTATCATGACCAGTTTCTATATAGGGCACAATGGCGTCACTTACAGTGCATGTGGGATCTTCCCCATGTAACACAATTTCTTGTCTTTCCAACTCAAACTTCACAATTTTGTGCAATGTGGAAGGCACTCCCTTGGTTGCATGGATACATGGTCGACCCAGCAAAAGAGTATAAGATACTACAACGTCTAGCACGTGAAATTTCATAGTGAATTTGACTGGACCAATAGTCAGATCGAGTATAATATCCCCCACCATGTATATTCCTCCTCTGTCAAACCCTAGAACAGGAACACTATTTTTGGGGATCCTATCATCATCAATCTTCAACTAGTTCATCGTAGTCAATGGACAAATGTTGGCACTAGACCCGTTATCGATCAACACCCGAGTTACTTTGAATGTTCACACTTAACCGTCAAATATAGAGCTTTATTGTGTTTTGTGCCTTCCACGGGCAATTCATCATCAGAAAAAATTATCCTGTTCACCTCAAAGATCTTGTTGGCAATCTTCCCCTGATAGTTCACTGAAATTTTTTAGGCATATGAGCTTCATTCAATATCTTTATCAAAGCCCGGCGATGTTCGTCCAAATGGATCAGTAATGATAAAAATGAGATCCGAGCCAGTGTTTTTCTGTGTTGCTCAATAAGGGAATAATCTTCTGCTTCCATCTTCTTCAGAAATTCTTCCGCCTCTTCTTCTATCACATCCTTCTTGACTAGTCTTGTATTGTCTTTAGTGGCCCTCGCTTTCCTCAGCTCTTCGGGAGCAAAACAGCATCTTCACCGAGTCAATCCTTGGGCTTCACAGCTTTCTTCCTTTATTTTCCTTTCCTTTGTATGTCACTACCACTTTCTTATATTTCCACGGCATGGCTTTGCTATTGACCATGGTAATTGGACTACTGGCTTTATGATGACCGGTTCTACGCAGTCCCCTTTCACAATAACCACGGGCGCAGATGATGCCCCTGGTACCACTAACTTGGCTGCCTCTTGCTTTTTTGAATCAACAAATGGCCCTTTCTCCATTACCACCACCGTGTTGTCTTTTATCTCTTCCGGTTGAATTGCTGGCTTTACCTCAACTTCCTTTTCTTTCCACTTGGCTTCCATAGAACGGATCATCATGACCGTCTTCGAGGGATTCATAGGCTATGCTCCCATATGTATCAGTTTAATCATGTTAGTCACGTGATGCGCTGGCACAAATTTTGGTTAATGTTTGGCACCTCCGGAGCATATACCTCAATATGGCGATTATCAATAAGTTCATGCATCGCATTCTTCAATTTCCAACACTTCTAATTATCGTGCCCCGACATCCCTAAGCAATAGTCACAGCTAACAGAATCGTCAAGGTTTCTAGAGGGGGATTTGATACTTTGGGCTAAATTGTGGTCAACATTCCCAACTGTTTCAATCTATGAAAGAGAGAGGTATAAGATTCTCCCAGCAGAGTAAATGTTTTTTGTTTCGGAGCCTTCCCATTTCAAAAAGCTTGGTTTGGGAGAAATCCAGTTCATGGTTTATTAGCCACGGGAGTTGCGTAGGTATTCTGTGGAGGTGTATTTGTGTTTTGGGGAGCAGGCGCACGCCATTGCGGATGTGCCGGAGGCTGAGTGTATGTCTTAGTGTCGTGGACAGAAAAGTGTGGTTCTGGTGGTGGGTAATAATGTTGTGGTGGTCCATATGGGGTGTATGGATAATTTGGATGGTGGGGTCTAGCTTGTTTGTAGTAGGGTGTATGGTTGTTGGGCCTGGACCAAGTACCAGCTTCAATTGTAGCAACTTCTTCCTTCTTTTTCTTTCCGAGCACACCACCAATACTGCTTTGGATGGCCTGGGTGGTTGCTCTAAATGCCAAATAGCTCAAGATTTTTAGACTTCAATCCCTCTTCAGTCATGGCTCCCATCTTTACCACTTCATTAAATTACTTCCGACTGATGTCACTACATGACCAAAATAGGTAGGCTCTAATGTTTGCAAGAAGTAATCTACCATCTCGCTCTCCCGCATCGGAGGGTCAACCCTTCCGTCTTGTTCCCTCCAGCGAAAATCAAATTCTCTAAAACTTTCAGCGGGCTTCTTTTCCAACTTCCACAAAAACATACGATGGTGGACTATCTCAAGGTTGTACTGGAAATGGACGATGAATGCTTGCGCCAGATCATCCCATGTATACCATCTACCAGAGCTGTCACACCTCTTTTTCCTGTATCCAGCAAAGGGCTTAAAGGATTTTTTCAAATTAAAGGACAATCGGAGCGGGATTTGTTTATTAAAGATCAGAGTCGCCACTTGGGATAAGGCTAGTTTTGGTATCCCAAGTAACCGGTTATTCTTGAATCCCAAATCGAGGAAAATTTTGACTTCCGATTAGAGTCTGCAAACAAGAAATTTTGAATAAGGAATTTTGTTGACCCGCGGGAAGGTATTAGGCACCCTCGGATCCCGTGGTTCTAGCACGATCGCTTAAAATTGCCGTGAATGGCTGAAATCTGAATTTTAAAATACATGAAGAGCCTATGTGCCAATTTTTACTTTTTACCGCATTTATTAGGTATATTTATTTGAGAAAGTGAACGTCGTTTAAAATGTATTTCGGATTGCGCCGCATGAAATGAACCCGCAATCCTAGACACACTCTATTAAACTTTTTAGGATTTGGATTTAGGCCGCACAAATTGACCACCCGTATTTAGGAATGTAATTTATTAAAGTCACACCTAATAGAGTCTAACGCATTGTAATATTTTAGAAGGGCCGTGAAATTCGCTAAATGGCCCTGCACGATTTCGGAAATATTTTAAACCTTTATTGAGGGCCTTGCAATTTGTATTCTTGTTGGGCGAGGCTCGTCTCATTTTATTTTAAAAGGATAAACTTATAAGATAACTATATTTTCTCTATTTGATTTTTGTCTCTAATAATGAAAGAAAGATCCTAATTAATAATATTAAAAATCCAGGCCTTAAGTTCAAGTTTGGGTCCAAAAAAAGGACGAACCTTTTAGCGTAAAATCTGCTACCTAGCCCAAAAACCGGGTTCCAACTACCCAATAAATAAATTATGAACGGGGCCCAATTGGGTGGCCCAAACCAATCTGAGGCAAACAGACGACGTGGGGTTCGAACTACCTTGGCAAATTTAAATAAATCCCGCTTGGGCTTAAGGTGCAATCCAAATTGGATGCCCAACATTTCTATCAGTGCTTCAGCTTAAGCAATCGGGCCATTTTGGTGAGGCCCATTTAAAGATGGTCAAGTTGGCCTAAGCATCGAGCCCCAGCAAAGGAACTTAAAATCTTGGGCTCGAAAACTCCCAAACACATTCGATAATTAAAAAACTAACACTAATCACAGTCTGGGTAAATCACTTTAACTGATCAGACTTACTAATCACATGTTTTCAATTATTCGACAATACTCAGCAATTACCAATATTTAAACACTACTGCAGTTAGTTAACGAGTAAAAGAGTCGTACACCAATTTTTAATTCATAACTCGCATACTACTGCTTAACACATTCAATTCCGATTTCCCATTATTTTTCTAGATTCAGAGAGGTAATTATGTACAAGTAATAAGCTAAAACTAACTAAAATTATATCTACTTTCAAACTTCCACAGTCCACTAATCTAAACAATCCACAATCCATAACCCATTAATTGCACATATATCATAATCCAAAGTTCAAAATAATGATCTAATCTACTTCAATATTCACATGCAAAAAACCCAAACTAGCTAGCTATTGAACTGCAATCACTAAATAGCCTTCAAATCTGCATGAACTTGATAATATTTCATTTCAACTTCAATCCATAGTTACATCAAGGTGAAGTCATAAGTGTGTACATGGATTTTGCTAATAGGAACATGACAGGAAAGGGTCAGCTCAAGCAGTAATTTCAAGCCACCAAAAGCAAACAATATCCAATAGTACCAAACCAAAAGAGCAATCAGGAAGTAACTTTAAAACCCAGCAATACTCATTGAGCAAATAGACCCCAATAGATTAACCCACTACACATTCAAAATGCAAAACAGCTCCCAAAATGAGCCTCAGTACTTCTGAAAACCTACTGGAAGCATACACACACTGGAATTCAAACAAAATAAACACCAAATTCCCTCGAACCAGCTATCAAGCAAATTCTATAGAGCCTAGAACCAAAATCTCGACCAGAACTGAAGAGTACTAAAAAACTTAAAATCACTCAATAATCAATGAAATAGTGAAAAATATTATTTGGATTTTCATTTTTTGATGTTTTAATATTTTTGAACGTTTGAATCTACTAGTTAATCTGAAATTTTGAGAAAAGAGGAAAGCTTTTTCTTTGGATTTTTTGGCTGAAAGTTCCATCCCCCCCCCCCCCTCCTCAAGGCACTTAGTGCCCTTATATAGGAAAAAATAAGGGCAGCCCTCAGATTTTAGTATGCCTCAACAGTCCCTGCTTATTTTAATCTTTAATCCCTTATTTTCTGACTTTCCACTCAAGTTACTGCCCTAAGTCTATTAAAATCTACAAAAAGTCCTATTCTAGAAGCCTCTAGGACACTATTTTAGCAAGACAATTCCTATACTACCCTTTCCTTGTTTGAGAATTACTATTATTCAAAAAATTACTCTTTCCTATACCCAAACTACCCTTATTTTCACCCTAGAATTACTACCCAACCTCAGCCCCTTTTATCCTAGTTAAAACTTAACTACAGTTACCTGAAGAGTGAACTATTAGCTATATCCAAACAAATTCTTCATGAACACTAAGTTTGAACAAATTAACAGTAATTGAAATCAATTTCCTAAACAACTTCCAAATCCAAATCAGACCAGTCTAATTAACTAATGATCCAAACAAATTAATCAAACGACGGTAATTATCAATATGAGAATCGACTAGGCTAGCAATTAACATAGAATCATCAAATAGTTAGAAAAAGAAGAAATGGAACAATCCAGGCTGGCATCAACATGCTATCATTAACAATACTTGTTCAACTAATAACTAATATTATCTATGAAGACATTAAAATGTTGTCGATAAACAACTAATCCGTCTGTCTAATTAAGCTAACAATAAGTCAAAGCTTTTAAACCTACTGTTAATCAGAATGACCTAAACTAATAACTAAGTAATTAAAAAATAAAATCAAGCTAATCATGACAGAGTTAAACTCAACAAGTAAGATATAAGAGTAAATATGAACAATTTCCACAATCGATCAAATCAACAGAGAAGAGGAAGAAGAACAAGAAGAAGAAGAAGCTATTAAACTAATCAAACTTATAATGTTGAAGAAAACTTACGGTAAAAACAATTGACCCAGACGAATCTCTTAAAACAAGTTCAAACTCTAAGAACCCTAGATCTGCACCTCGAGCCCGTCTGCTTGCCTTTGAAGTTTTATGGCTTGTGATTCAAGGTGAAGGAGCCATGGGGACTATATGGTGCAAATTTGAACCGGTTTGGACAAGATTATGACTTGGCCGAAAACTTTAATTCAATATTCGAAATGTTTGGTTGATATTCGAAGGCCAATGGTTGTAGATTCAGACTGAGGGAGTCGAGGAGGTTCAGGGGTGTGTTTTGGGGCGGGAATGGAGGTAGCGCCGCCACTAGAGGCGTTGGATATTAAGGCAACAAAATTAGGTTTATTAGGAGAGGGGTGTGGGAAAGTATTCGTTGTTGTGTTGTATGTTGTTTGTGAATTGAAACTGTCAGGCGAGGTCGGGTTGCGCGCCTCAACACAGTGAAATAATGTGTAGGTTGGGGAGATAAGGGTGTCCGAGGTAATAAGGGTGGACGAGGCAATAATGGTAGGAAAAAATGTGATCCTATATCACTATTGAAATGAATAGATATCATGATTTGATCAATGTGGAATTTTGAAAGGAGACAGTAGGAGAGTTTGTAACATGTGGGGAGCTGATTGCCCCTTTGTTTCACTAATTGTACCATTTGTTGTGAGATTCTTGGTTGTTGTTCTATGGTTGTGCTATTGTTGTCCAACTTTAAACTTGTACATGTATTTTCATCTGAGTTTACTTGGGACAGAATTTATTCATACATGCTAGTACAATTCAAATGTACTGACGACCCTTTTGCCGGGGGCACTACATTCGTGTTATGGTTGTAGGTGGATCTGCAGCAGGCACTCCAGTCCACTTTTCATAGCTCCTCCTCCTTCTCTATCGGCAATATTCGCATTTGGTGAGCCCATTTACTTCTGGGGCCTTGTGTGGCTCATGCCACTCTTGTTTTTGATTTTGGAGTTTTGTAGTTATTTTTTTAAAGGTATAGCCGGGGCCTTGTCACCGGCAAGTGTTGTATCATTTTATTTATCTTAGAGGCTCCGTAGATTGGATGATGTGGGTTGTGGAACTTTTGTAATATATATGCACGTAATGGGCACTGTAATATATAAACCATGCTAGTTGTTAATAATAACATGGATACCTTTTGTAAGAAGTGGAGATCCGTTTATCTTCAGTTGCATCAAGTATTATTGGTTAATTAGTAAGGAATAACTGTGGGGTAATACGTGGGAATAGGAAGTGTAACCATGTCCGCTTGACTAGGGCTACCTGGTCTGACGCTGGTCACGTCCCTCGATTTGGGGCGTAAAAAAATTGGTATCAGTGCCTAAGGTTTTAAAAGGGGTCCTAGGATGTCTCGAAGCCGTGCCTAGTAAAGACGTTCTTATCAGTGTGTTGTCGACCACATCTATAAGTTGGGGGCTACAAGAAAATTTAGGAAACAAATCCCTTCTTTGTTATTCCAGTTCGTGCGATGAAGTATTGCTATTTCTACTTTGTGCTTTATTTCGAATTTTCAGAAATGGCACCTATGATGAAAGCTAGATTTGGCCTAGGGGCCAATGCCACTTCCAGTGCGGCTGTGGATCATATTCCGGCTGCTGTGGGAGAGAATGATTCCCCATTTCTGGATTTGCCTGCTCCATCCATTCCTGACCCAAGCAATCACGTTCCAGCAGTGCCAGAGGGTGCCACTATCCCTCCTGTCGATGCTCATAATCTTGATATTGCCCCAACTTCCGATCCCGGGATTTCTTATGGAGACCTTAGGGGAGCCATCTGTATGCTGACCCAGTTAGTGGCCGCCTAGGCCCAGAGATCTCATGATGCCCTTGTGTCCTCTTGCGGACATGGAGATTCCTCCTGCTCCAGAGTTCACCAGTTTCTACGATTAGCCCCTCCAGAGTTCTCAGGTACAGACCCAGAGGCCGATCCGTAGGACTTCCTTGATGAGATGTACAAGACCCTCTGAGTGATGAAGGATAAAGAGGAAGATGGGGTAGAATTGGCTTCATACAAGTTGAAGGGAGCAGCACGTTTGTGGTTTGAGATGTGGGACTATTCCAGTGAAGACGGGAGACCTCCGGCCAGATGGGATGAGTTTGTAGATGCCTTCATGGACCATTTATTGCCTTCCAAGATGATGGCAGCCCATGTCATTGAGTTTGAGGTTCTTAAGCAGGGTAGTGTGAGTGTTTGGGAGTCATATGGAGTTCGTGAGGTTGTCCAAGTATGCTCCTCGGTTGCTTTCTACTATGGAGGCTAGAGTTCGGTGATTAGTTCAGGGTCTCAGTCCATTGGTGGTAAATGAGGCTGCTACGGAGGCTTTGCATTCAGACATGAACAATGGGAAGATCGTGGGTTTTGCTCAGGCCACAGAGGCAAGGATGTTAAAGATTCGGGCAGACAAAGAGAGTACCAGCAGGGCTCGATCTATGGGTCACTCACGGAGGTCAGCTCTAGGGAGAGGGTCGTCAGGACCATCTCACTCTTATGCTCAATCCTTAGCCAGTGCACCACCATCCGTGCACCATTACCAGCAGAGTAGCCCTTCGGGGCCAGGTTCAGACAGTAGGAGGTCACGCCAGTTCAGTCACTCGGGGATGAGACCTCGATAGCAAAGAGGTATATGTCCTAAGTGAGGGAGATTTGATACAGAGGAATGTTACTTGGATGCTCCAATGTGCTACAATTATGGGGTGAGGGGTCATATACAGCGGGACTACCGTGCGCCCAGACAGGCACTAGTAGGGGACTTGATCAGCCATCAAGTTCATCAGTTGCTACGTCTTTAGTACGCCCTCCAACCCTAGCAGGGCGTGATGCAGCCAGAGGTGGAGCTCGTGGTTGGGGCGGACCCAGCATGTTTTATGCATTTAGTGGCCGTTAGAGTGTTGAGGCTTCCCCATATGTTGTCACATGTGTCCTATCTGTCAAGACTGTTGATTTCTATGATTTAATTGATCTGGGGTCTTCTTTGTCCTATGTCACTCCATTTTTTTCTTTTAGTTTTGGGATTGAACCTGAACAACTTCTTGAACCGTTCTCTGTATCGACTCTGGTTTGTGATTTTATTACAGTAGCGCGGGTCAATAGGGATTTTATTGTTATGGTATGCGGTCGTGTTACCACGACCGACCTTATCAGGCATGGGATGGTGGATTTTGATGTAATAATGGGAATGGATTGGCTCTATTCGTGCTGTGCTAAACTTGATTTCCGGACGAGAGTCATAAGACTCGAGTTCCATAATGAGATGGTTGTTGAATGGAAAGGAAATGGTGTTGTGCCAAGGGGTAGGTTTATTTCCTACCTCAAGTCTTTGAAGATGATCAGAAAGGGATGCATCTATCTGTTTGTCCGGGTGGCGGACACTACTCCAAAAGTACCTACCCCCGAGTCCGTACCAGTTGTGAATGAGTGTCTCGAGGTGTTTCCAAATGAGCTTCCAGGATTTCCGCCAGATAGGGAGATTGATTTCATGATTGATATATTGCCAGAGACCCAACCAATATCTATTCCTCCGTACATAATGGATCCAGCAGAGTTACGGGAGTTAATGGAGCAGTTGAAGATCTATTGGAGATGGGGTTTATCCGACCAAATGTGTCACCATGGGGTTCTCTGGTTCTTTGTGTCAGAAAGAAGGATGAGTCTCTTTGGATGTGTATCGATTATCGGCACCTTAATAAAGTCATAATCAAGAATAAGTACCCTTTGCCTCGGATAGATGATATTTTCCACCAATTGCAAGGTGAAAGGTTCTTTTCCAAAATTGATTTGCGGTCCGGGTACCACCAATTGAAGATCAGAGAGCAGGATATTCCTAAGACTGCATTCAGAACTCGTTATGGTCACTTTTAATTCTTGGTCATGTCTTTTGGGCTAACCAATGCCCCGTTGGCTTTAATGGATCTTATGAATCGGGTCTTCTAGTCATTTTTAGACTCCTTCATGATTGTTTTCATTGACGACATCCTCACATATTCGTGGAGCAAGAAGGATCATGCCAGTCACCTCAAAGCAGTTTTGTAGACTCTTCATCAGCACCAATTGTATGCCAAGTTTTCCAAATTCGAATTTTGGTTGGAGTTCGTCGCTTTTCTGGGTCAAGTTGTTTTCAGTGAGGGGATTCAGGTGGACCCTCAAAAGATTTCATTGGTGAAGGATTGTCTAAGGCCCATGAATCCGACGGAGATCCGTAGCTTTTTGGGTTTAGAAGGGTATTATCGGAGGTTTATAGAGGGATTCTCCACCCTCGCCTCCCCTTTGACTAAATTGACGCAGAAATCAGCCAAGTTCCAGTGGTCAGATGTTTGTGAGAAACGTTTCTAGGAATTAAAGTCAAGGTTGGCTTCAGCACCAGTACTAGCCTTACCAGAAGGCACGGAGGGGTTTATGGTTTATTGTGACGCCTCTAGGGTTGGTTTAGGGTGTGTAGTGATGCAGGACGAGAAGGTCATAGCATATGCTTCCAGGCAACTCAAGAATCATGAAAAGAATTATCCGACGCATGATTTGGAGCTTGCAGCAGTTGTGTTCGCCTTGAAAATATTGCAGCATTATCTTTTTGGGGTTCATATAGATGTGTTATTAAACCACAGGAGTCTCCAGTATTTGTTCAAGCAGAAGGAGCTAAATTTGAGGCAGCGGAGGTGGTTAGAACTGCCTAATGATTCAGGGAAGGCTAACATGGTGGCTGACGCCCTCAGTCGGAAATCCATGGGTATCTTGGCTCATTTGAGAGCGTATCAAAGGCTCCTAGCTTGGGAGGTACACCAGTTGGCCAGCCTTGGGGTATGTATCTCGGTCCCGAATGAGGAGAAACTTATGGTGCATAATACAATGGAATCGTCGCTCGTGGAATAGGTTAAAGAAAAGCAGTTTATTGATCCAACATTGGCCCAATTGAAGGAGGCAACTCTAAGTAACAAAATTTCAGCATTTTCACTCGGCAGTAGTGATGGTATGGTACAGTGCCATGATAGGTTATGTGTTCCGAATGTGGATAATCTTTGGGAGAGGGTAATGGCGAAGGCTCATCATTCCAGATATACAGTGAACCCAGGCTCTAGGAAGATGTATTACGATCTCAAGGAAATCTATTGGTGGAGCTGTATAAAGAAGAGTGTGCCAGACTTCGTCTCTAAGTGTCCGAATTGCCAGCAAGTGAAGGCCGAGCACGAGCGGCCCTGCAGGTTGACTCAGCTTATAGAAATTCCAATGTGGAAGTGGGAAATGGTCAACATGGACTTGATGCCAGGATTACCTCGTACTCAGCACAGGTTCGACTGAATTTGTATGATACTGGACCGACTCACCAAATCAACTCACGTTTTGCCAGTAAAGTCCACCGATACTACAGAACAATATGCTCGATTGTATATCAAGGAGATAGTCAAGCTTCATGGTACGCCGCATTCTATTATTCTGGATCGAGGAGCTCAATTCACAGCTAACTTATTGAGAAAAGTTAAGCAAGGTTTGGGTACTCAAGTGAATCTTAGCACAACTTTTCATTCGCAGATCGATGGCCAAGACGAGCGGATAATTTACACGCTCGAGGAGATGTTCCAGGCATGTGTCTTGGATTTCAAAGGTAATTGGGATAATCACCTGCCCCTTATAGAGTTTTCTTATAACAATAGCTTCCATGCTAGCATCCAGGTGGCCCCATTTGAAGCTTTGTACAGAAGAAGGTGTAGGTCCCTGATCATGTGGTTCGAGGTTGGTGAGGCAGAATTGATAGGGCCATATCTCGTGCTTCAGGCCATGGAGAAGGTAAGAGTCATTTAGGAAAGTATGAATACTGCTCAGAGTTTCCAGAAGTCCTATGCGGACGTGTGTCGAAGAGAACTGAAGTTGCAAGAAGGAGATTGGGTATTCTTGAAGGTGTCTCGTATGAAAGGAGTCATGAACTTTGGGAAGAAGGGGAAACTAAGTCCTAGGTTCGTCGGGCCTTATAAAATCACTCAAAGGACCGTCAAGTTGCGTATAGGTTGGAATTGCCCACTGAAATGTCCTTAGTGCACCCAGTGTTGCATGTATCCATGTTTAGGAAAGTCGTGGGTGATCCGTCTATGATCGTGCCAGTGGAAGACATAAAGGTTACAGAAGAGTTATCGTATGAGGAGATTCCAGTTGCTATTCTGGATAGACAAGTCTGAAAGTTAGGAAACAAGGAGATTACTTCAGTTAAGGTGTTGTGGCGAAACTAGCAAGTCGAGGAAGCCATGTGGGAAGCGGAAGATGATATGAAGATAAAATACCCCCATCTATTTGAGAAAGTCTAGAAATGATCGTGCGAATCTTGTCCCTAGGAAAACTAGTGTTGTGTCCCATTAGATGTAAGAAACATCCCTTCTCTCCCCAAGTGTCTTACTATTGTAGTTCCTCCAAGTTGTGCCAACAAAAATTTGATGTGTTGTCATTTCTTGAACAATGTGCAGTCCTTCTGGGTGATGAAAGTTTTGCACTCTCATGGTAAGGGGATGTAACGGGATAATAATTAATATTGCATGGATAGGGAGCATAAAAGTGTTTTAATTGTGTAATGATTAGTTTATGCATGGAGGATTGTCTTGAAATGATTCCCGGTGTCGTACCCTTGTGATAGGTATATGGCTTTAATAAGTACAGATGACTAATGCTTGATTTGGTTACATGTGGTGTGCAAAATGGATAAGAGTGTAGCAAGAGGTTGAATACGTGTAAGTATGAGGATCATACATTTTATAACTGCTATAAAGGTAGCAAGTTTGTGTAATGGTGCTTGGAAGTAAGTTTTGGGGGCTTTCTGACAGGTGGTTATATCCATATTACAAAGGAGACTCTGGCGAAAGTTTTCTAATAAACTTGAAAGTTAATAAAAGCATAGGAACTTGCATATCATGTTTTCGAAACTCATTGATTTCCAAGTCCTCATTCGAGGACGAATGATATTAAACGGGGGAGGATGTACAGCCCCGTGAAAATGAGTGCTCAACTGTTAGCAGCTCATAGAGTCGAGTCTACCTACGTGGATCATATTTTTCTCACTATTTTTGCACCTAAAAATTCGGAGTCGAATTTTTCTAGAAGTGGTCCAATCTGCGGTCCAGAATGCGGTCGCAGATCAAGAATGCATACAACATTTCTGCCGTAGAAGTTTCCAGAGAGCAAATAATTTTTTATGTTGAAAATGCGCTCAGATCTGCGCTCGCACTATCAATATGCGGACCGGAGAATGATCGCATATGATCCCTGAAGGATTTCGAAGGTTAGTTCTGCGGTGCATTTTGCGACCGCAAAATACGAATGCGGGCCGCATATCCACCGCATTCCCAACCAGAGAAGGTCTGAAACTTGGGACCCTTCTGCGGTCCACTATGCGAACCGCATGTCATTTTTGCGATCACAGAGTTGCGTCGCAGATCGAGCTCGCCCATTTATTTTTCTAATATTTTAAGCCCGACCCCTCTTTTAATTAAGCACCGCATCCCTCATTTTTAACACATTTTTTGAACAAAATAATAGAGAGGAAGAGAGGGTCCTAGAGAGAAAAAGCTATTTCTTCATCAATTGATCTTCCAAAACCATAGGAGCCTGGGAAATATTGGTGCATTGTCTTCACTCATGATTTCACAGGTAAAATTCCTAACCCCTTTCCCCTAAATTTTCAATAAGCTTAGGGAGGGAACCAGATACACTAGATTTTTAAAGTTTTTGATAAAACCTTCATGCATGTCTTCAAAACCCTAAAATCGTGTAAATAGGGAATTTGGGTAGTAAATTGTGCATTTCCTATTTTAAGGCCTATGTATTAATCATGAACTAGATTGACCCGTCTTGAATTCTTGGTGAATTGGAGTAGAAGTGTAAAGGGGATATTCAATTCAAGGTATGTATGACCAACTGTGATCCTTGTGAAATCGCCTTGTGTTGATATGTAAAATTACTTGATATCCATGTGGGAATTATTGTGAAACTCTTGTGAATTACACTTGTGTGGTAACATCTTGTGGTAAAGGTTGAGGAATACGTGATTCAAAGAATTCTTGAATGGTGGAACCGAAACTATTGTGGTAACAATATATGATTGGTTATGGGCATCCATTGTGGTAACTCGGATTGCGTACAAATTGATGAACAAGAGTAAACTGTTGTTGCTAGTTGTGGAAATTCTTTACCCCTTGTTGTGGTTATACCTTAACAATGTACGATAGGTTATTTCTTATATTGTTTCTGTGTTGTATGTTGTTTGTGAATTGAAACTGTCAGGCGGGGTCGGGTTGCTCACTGCAACACAGTGAAATAAGGTGTTGGTTAGGCCGATACAGTGGCCGAGGTAATAAGTGTAGATGAGGCAATAAGGGTGGAAAAAAATGTGATCCAATATCACTATGGAAATGAATAGAAATCAAGAAATGATAAATGTGGAATTTTGAAAGGAGACAACAGTAGAGTTTGTAACCTGTGGGGCACTGATTGCCCCTTTATTTGACTAATTGTACCATTTGTTGTGAGATGCTTGGTTGTTGTTCCATGGTTGTGCTATTGTTGTCCAGCTTTACACTTGTATATGTATTTTCGGCTTAAGTTTACTTGGGACAGAGTTTGTTCATACATGCCAGTACAATTCAAATGTACTGAGGTCCCTTTTGCTAGGGGCGCTACATTCGTGTTATGATTGTAGGTGGATCCGCAGCAGGCACTCTAGTCTACCGTTCGTAGCTCCTCCTCCTTCTCTATCGGCAGTATTTGCATTTGGTGAACCCTTTTCCTTCTGGGGCCTTGTGTGTCTCATGCCACCCTTGTTGTTGTATTTTGGAGTTTTGCATCATTTTTGTAAATGTATAGCCGGGGCCTTGTCGCCGGCAAGTGTTGTATCATTTTCTTTATCTTAGAGGCTCCGTAGAGTGTATGATGTGGGTTGTGGAACTTTTGTAATATATGTGTACATAATGGGCGCTGTAATATATAAACCATGCTAGTTGTTAATAATAACATATATACCTTTTGTAAAAAGTGGAGTTCCGTTTATCTTCAGTTGCATCAAGTATTAATTGTTAATTATTAAGGAATAATTGTGGGGTAATACGTGGGTATAGGAAGGGTAACTAGGTCCGCTTGACTGGGGCTACCCGGTCGGGCGCTGATCATGTCCCTCGATTTGGGTCGTGACATGCTTGTGACCTGCAGCTAAGAAGATGTTGCCGACATGTAGTTGCGCGAAAATTTAAACATGATGCAAATTCCCTTTGGACCATGAAATTTTGTTTCGACGATTAAAGATGGCGTCCTTGGACCATTACTTCCTGGGCCATGAATTGCTTAGTGAGTAATTGACAAGACATGAAATATTGTTCTCGGGCCATGTAGATATTGCCTCCGGACCATGACGCCATTGAATAATGATATGCAAATCACGCCATGGCACGGTGTCTTATGGCTATAAGGATGATGCCTTTTAAACTATGACGCCTTTGGATAGATTAGAGATATTTCAGTCCATGATATGAAATATATGATGTTAAAAAGATAAGTCTTAGTCTAGTGAAATGGAGGGTAGAGCTTAGCCCAATTGAAAAGCAAATAGATACTTCTAGAAATAGAGCAATATTTGTGCAAAGAGGGACATTGGTTAGTCCCATGCAGATGGGGAGGAAAGGATTAGCCTCATACAGATAGGTAGGCAAGGATTAGCCTCATGCATATATGGAGGCAGGGATTAGCCCCATGCAGATATTGAGGCAGGGATTAGCCTCATGCAAATATAGAGGCAAGGATTAGCCTCATGCTTATGTGGAGGCAAGGATTAGCCTCATGCAAGTATGGAGGAAAGGATTAGCCTCATACAAGTATGGAGGCAGCGATTAACCTCATGCAGATATGGAGGCAAGGACTAGCCTCATGCGGATATAGAGGCAAAGATTATCCTCATGCAAGTATGGAGGAAAGGATTAGCCTCATGCAGGTAGGGAGGCAAGGAGTAGCCTTATACAAATATGGAGGCAAGGATTATCCTTATGCAGAAGGTAGGCAAGGATTAGCCTCATGCAAATATGGAGGCAAAGATCACCCTCATGGGAATGTGGAGGCAAAGAATAGCCTCATGGAGAGAGCAGGTAGCAAATAAGAGTAGTATATGTCTTAGCTGGAAATATTTTCGGTGTCTGAGGGCATGATTAATAGTGATCTTATTACGTGTATATATATTTACGGATAATATTGCTACGATTGATATGCATGCGATCAAAGCAAAATTTTAAGTTTTGTGAATTGAAGGTTGCTTCGTGTTTCTGCTTGCTAGCCTAGCTTTGCTCTGTTCTGGAAGCCTTTTCGAGTTCCTTTGGGTAACACCTAACTGTTATGGAAATTAGTATTTTTTCAAGAAAAACGCAATTATTGATAAAAGTAGATTTATTTTAGTAATTGATATATCAAGTAAGTTTAGGTGAATTAGTGACTATAAAAGACTTCAGAGACACTGCAGCTTTCTTATGTAGGAATTTCGAGGGTCCTCCTCAAAATTCTGCCCCAAATGTTTTGTGTTTTGTGGTAGATAATTAGCTCATGGTAAGGTGATGTAAGGAAATAATGATTAATTTTGCATGGAGGAATTGTATTGTATTGAAATGATTAATTGTATACTCTTGTGATAGGTAAATGGCTTTGATAGTACAGATGATTAATGCTTAGTTTAATTACATGTGGTGTACCAAAATGGTTAAAAACGTATCGAGAGGTTGAATACGTATAAGTGTGAAGGTCGTGCATTTTATAACTATTATAGGGGTAGAAGCATTGTGTAATGGTGCTTGGAAATATGTTTTGGGACTCACTGACAGGTGGATATGTCCATATTACAAAGGAAACTCTGGCAAAATCTTTTCTAAATTATAAAGGGTTAGTGAAAACGTAGGAACTTGCATATCATGCTTTCAAACCATTTGGATTTCTAAGTTCTTATTCAAGGACGAATGATCTTAAGTGGGGGAGGATGTAAGACCCCGTGAAAATGAGTGCTCAAGTCCTAGCAACTCATAGAGTCTGGTCCATCGATGTATCGGAATCCTTTTCTATTGATTTTACACTTAAAAATCTAGAGTCAAATTTTCGGGAAAAATGTCATTTCTGTGGTCAGGAATGCGGCCATAGATCAGACATGCGAACCATATATCTACCGCAAAGTGAATCAGATATTAGCCAAATTGGATGTTGAAAATGCGGTCCATTATGCGATCGCATAACCAATATGCGGACCGCATAGTCGTTGCATAAGTTTCTCGAGGATTTGTGGAGGTCAATTCTGCGGTGCAATCTGCGATTCCAGAACGTGTATGCGGACTGCATTCTCACCGCATTCCCAAACAGAGAGGCCTGCAATGTGGTACCATTCTGCCGTCCAATATGCTGACCGCATGTCAGCTATGCGTTCGCACAGTTAACCCCAGATCAATCGCGAACATCAATTTTCTAAAAATATTATACCCGACCCTTTTCTAATAAAACACCCTAACCCCTCATTTTTACATATTTTTTTAACAAAATAAGATAGAGCGAAGGGAGAGTTCTTGAGAGAGAAAGGCATTTCCATCAAATGGATCCTCCAAAATCATTCGGGCCGGGAAAATTTTAAGTTATTATCTTCATATCCACTCTTACATGTAAAACCCCTAACCCTTTCCCCAATTTTTCTGAGTTAAGTTAAGGGAAGGAAGTCATATGCTTTAATTTTGAACAAACAACTGAAAACCCTCATGCATGTAACTCAAACCTACAATCTACTGAAGGAAAAACCGGATTGGAGTTGAGGGTTGTGCTAGATAACTTGGTGACTGAGGATAGGAGCTTAAAAAGGGAATTCGACTCCAGGTATGTATAGCTTACCTTGGTTCTTGTGAAATCTCCTTGCTTGATAGGTAAATTGTTTGGTAATTGATATCTATGTTAGTTATTTGTGAGCTTCTTGACTGGTTTGATTGTAAATGCACCTTGCGGTAAAAGTTGAATAACATGTGATTGAAGGAATACGTAAATGGTGAAACAACCTTAAGTGTGATAGCAATGTATTTGAAATGTTGGGGGGAATTGTGGTAACTTGAATTGAGTACGAACTATCGAAAGCTATGGAATTGGTACTAATAGTTATGGAAACACTTGTAGCACTATTGTGGTGATGTCTTGAGGTGTACTTGTTGTTTATTTTTGTGACTTGCTATTTAGTTGTGTTTGTTGTGAATTGAAACTGTACGCTGGGGTCAGGTTGTACGCCGCAACACGGTGTAATAAGGTGTGATAAGGGTGGCTCAGGTAATAAGGTGGCCGAGGTAATAAGGGTGGAAATAGTGATCGAAATCATTATTGATATATATATATATATATATATATATATATATATATATATATATATATATATACATTGAACAAAATTATGAAATTAATGATGTGAAATTGTGAAAGGAGACAGCAGGAGAGTTTTTAACTTGTGGGGCACTGTTTGCTCCTTTGACTAATTGTACCTCTATGTGCGTTTGGTTTTTGCTTCTATTGCTATGTTCTTGTTCTACTTGCATATGGCTTGTGTTTACTTGGGACAGGTTTTGTTCAAACATACTAGTACAACTCAAATGTACTGATGTTCCTTTTTCCAGGGGCATTACATTCGTGTTATGATTGCAGGTAGATCTTCAGTAGGTACTCCCGTCCACCGTCCGTAGCTCTTCCTCATTCTCCCTCAGCTGTATTGGTGAGCCCCTTTCCTTCCGGGGCCCAGTGTGGCTCATGCCACCCTTGTTCTTGTAGTTTGGAGTCTTATTTTGGTTTTTGTAAAAAGGTATAGCCGGAGCCTTGTTACCGGCAAGTATAGTACTGTCATCTTGTATCCTTAGAGGCTCCGTAGACATGAAGTGTGGGTCACGAACCATGTAATATGTACTTGTGTTTTGGGTATCGTAAATTATAAACCACGTAATATCATGTATATATGTATGGATTGTTAAAAGGTATTCCAATTATAAACAGTTGTTTCCGTTTGATTAGTATGTAATGAAAATGTGGGTTAGCTCGTGGCTCAGGAAAGGAACCCAGGTCCACTTGACTGGGGATACCCGGTTGAGTGCCGGTCGTGTACCCCATATTCTGGGCATGACAATAACGCATAACAACACCGAAATGAGGAATCACACCTCAATCGAACTTAATGAACCTTTGAACATTCAACTTCCAGAACTCGCACCGAAACATATCAAATCAACTTTGAATGAACTCAAATTTTATACACAATTCTCAAATGACATAACAAAGCTATTACAATTCCCAGAACCACAATCCGTATCTTATATCCTCACAGTCAACTCTCCGTCAAACTTATGAACTTTCCAAATCTTTACATTTCCAAATTTCACCAATTAGTGCCGGAACCTTCTAGAAATATCCAAATGCAAATTTAGGTATATGCCTGAGTCTAATATAACTATCCGGGTCTAATAGAACCATCAAAACTACAATCCAAGATCAAATATTAGAAAGTCTAACTTGGTCAACTCTTTCAACTTAAAGCTTCAATAATGAAATTCATTCTTCCAAATCGATTCCGAATAACCTGAAAATTAAAACCGACGATTCACAAGAGTCATAATACATCATAAGAGGTATTCATTTCCTCAGTACCAAACTAAGTGCAAATACTCAAAACAACCAATCGGGTCATTACATTGAATTACATTGCATGTAATTTTCATGCTACACATCCATACTTGATCTATGTCATTTGGTTATGTTGATATTCGTGATTAAGGAAGGTTTAGATATGATAAATGTAACAAAAGACGCCTAGGTCCAATGTTGACATAGATTAATGGACGAGATTATTCGGAGATACTATAGTTTACGATAGCAAATATTTTAGAGCTCATAAGGTGACATACAATTACAAAGTTATATATACATATGTATGTGTGTAGTAAAAGAAGGAGATTGTAAGAATTTATGGACTTGCACATATATTTTGTATTAGGAACAATTGTATGTTGGTTGCCAATTTTAAAACGTAGACTAAAATTAAAATAATCTGCTAAGATTTAAGTTAAATTGGTATATAAAATACATCATAAAGTATGGGGTCATATGTGAAGATACTCGGATGTAACTTCTAATTTATTGATGTGCTAAGTTAGAGTTACATAAACATATGTTACTATAAATGAGTTATAGTCCCTAAATCAGACGTAGATTTTTTTTTTTTAATATCCTGTCGTTGAAAAAGTTAAGTCACTCATGTCTTTGTTTGGTAGACCAATAACTTTCAAGCCGAATTCAAGATATTTTTTTTTGTGTAGATACATGGTTCCAACATGTATAAGTTCCACAAAATACAAATAATACACAACATGCCATAGAAAATATAATGGTGTTTAAACGTTTAAATTTACTTCTTTAACTGTAAAGTCATTTGAAAAGAAAATACATGTTAACGGACAAACGAATAGCATTTCTCTTTAAACTGCAAGTAATATTTTGTGTGTTTCTGGTTCTGGTGGTTCCGGTTCTGGCGGTTCTAGCGGTTCCGGTTCTGGCGGTTCTGAAGGTGGAATCGGCCCGTGACGGTTCCTGGTACCATCCGGTTCCGGTTCTGGCGGTTCCGGTTCCGGCGGTTCTGTCGGTTCCGGCGGTTCCCTGCGGTTCTGAAATTTTTTTTTTTTTAAATCAATATCTTGTATAGTAGTCATTAGTATATTGTAGAATATATTTTATATAGCGTATTATGTTATTAGTATAGTATATATTGTGTTTGGTAATTAGTATATATTGTGTATAAGTAGTGTATATTTTGTATATAAGTAGTATATATTGTATTTAAGTAGTATATATTGTGTTGTAGTTAGTAATTAGTATAAATTGTATATAAGTAGTATATATTGATAAAAGAATGTTGTCATTAGTATACTGTGCTGTATGTTATATATTTTATGTTATATAAATATTCAAGGATTGATATAGAAGTAAAGACAAAGAAATATTGAGACAAAAGATATTCAAGGATATGATAAAGAGCATATTTATTGACCAAAATGGCATATCTTTCTTAGTCTTCCTTCCCCCAATGGAATGAGCACAACATTGTACTAATACCACCATTAAAAGGAAAAAAAACTAAAAGAAGACATGCCAATGTACAAGTTACATCATAATTTATGCATTATTTCTAACAAATCTCATACAACATTCAAGGTTTGGAGGTGGTGTGTTGGCGGTGGTGGAAATAAAGCTTGTTCATCACCACTTCCAGGTGAAGTTGCTTCCTGAGCAAGTTCTGTTATCATTTCTTCATGCGCCTCATCTATTTCTGGTTGTGATTCTGCTAGGCCAAAGTTCCTTCTTTCTGCGCGGATCCAATCTCGAAAAAGCACTGATTTTCCATGTTGTCCCGCATCGACGCTCTGTGATCACCTATTTGTAGTCTTGCTTGACTAAAAGCGCTCTCCGAAGCAACAGTTGACGCTTGAATCGACAGAACATTCCGAGCCATCCTTGCAAGAACGGAAAAATGCTTTTCCCTTGTCTTCCACCATTCCAAAAGGTCGAAAGAGCCGTCTGGATTCTCCTTCTCCAGTCCCTGTGACAAATAAACTTGAAGCTCATTTAGATGGGAAATTTCATCTAAATTATCACCTTGAGTATCCCTGAACTCCGTCCACGATTTAAGAGCTGTTAAGCCAGCAGCTCTTTTAGACGATTATGATGTAGACGAAGTAGGGGTTGGAATATTAGGCCTAGCATGCTCTAACGCCTGTTTATAAGCATTATAAATAGTTTGAGCATTAACTTAAATTGATGCTTTCGCATCAGCTAGTGTAGCAATTTCTACTTCTGAAAGATCTAATGATTGATAAATATTATAATACCAAAAGTGAGGACCTCCTAATTTCATAGTTGGATTTAACATAGCAGCCACACCAAAAATAGGAGGGATTGGAAAAAATATTTTTTAAACTTCTTTTTCATTTCAGTTATTGCAAGTTCATAAATGTCCCCTCCCTCGCTAAAATCAACAAACAAATTAGCAAGTGCGGCAATATAAACTAAACAGTTAGAAATAGTTGGATAATATTGGCCAGAAAAAGCATTTGTAGCCATATGAAAATGTTCTAAAAAATCTAATAGAATTTTAACGTTATTCCAATCTTGTGTAGTTAGCATTTCATCATCTTCCTCACCACAATCCCGAGAATTATACGTAGCGTTAATTGGGTTTCCATATTCGTACGCTACTACTAAACTTTTGTACATGTAATTCCACCTAGTCGGGCAAGGTTTAGGAATCTTTCTTTCTCTAAGGCAATATTCGTCACACTTTTTAAAATATTCTCTAAGTCTACTTCTACGGTTTGAATAAAATAGCCAATTAAGAGCCATTTTAACCTTTTCAACTTCTAAATTTAATATTCTCATACCATCACCAACAATTAAATGATAAATATGACAAATACATCTAACATGGAAAATATTAGTAAAAGCAGGATAAAGTGTTCTTGTTAGCATACCTATTGCACTAGTGTTTCTAGAAGCGTTATCCATAGAAATTGACATTATTTTATCACTAAAACAAAAATATCTGCATACATCTGAAACAGTGTTAGCTATAAACCTACCCGTGTGCCCTGAATTAATTATCCTATATGCAATTATGCGTTTTTGCATTGTCCAGTCTTCGTCTATCCAATGACTGGTTACGGTTAGATAATCACAATCATTATTACTTCTACCAATATCAGTTGTAATAGACATACGATTAGTTATATGGGTAAATAAATAGCGCAAGTATTGTTCATATTCATGCTTGTATTTATAAATATCGGCCTTAACTGTTGCGCGAGGCCAACCTTTATACGTATGATTAAATACTCTTCTAATATAATGAATCCATGCAGGACTAGAAGCAAAAGAATAAGGCAAACACATAAATGTAATCATCTTCGCTAATTCTTCACGATCCTTATTTGGATTGTAATATAATATACCTCTGGTGACTGTGTTTATTCCTGGTTGAACTAGATTTGAACCAGTACTTGGGTTAACAATAGAATCAGCACTTGTCCTCCCCTCTTGTTGCGCTTTCAATTGCAAATATCTAGTCTTATCACTAGGGTGTAATCTTATATGCTTAACTAAACTACCCGTGCCGCTACGATCTCCAGTATACCTATGAACAAGTAATTTCCCACAAGATTTACACTTAGCCTTATTTTGTTCTCTTAGTTGAATAAAAAATTTCCAAACTAATGATGTTCCTGTACGTTTAGGAGGTTGTCTACTAAAAATGGGAGTTTGTACGGGTGGGTGTGCCGGTTCATCACCTAAGTTATGAGCAGGACTAGTAGGTGTATCATCTAAATCTACTGGAGCTTGGGTTTCATCATCATCATCATCCTCATTTCCCTCTAAGATAGGTGCATTAGGATAAAGAGCATTCATAATATCATCGTCTATTCTATCACCAACTGCTACATCATGTAGAAAATCAATATCGCTAAATTGAAAACAAGGGTGATCACTATCAAGGATTCCGAAGGGTTCATTAGAATTTCTAGGTTGGCTACTACTTTAAACTTGGTTATTTTTTCTAGGTTGGGGAGCCGGGGAAGGGGTAGTATTTTGGCCACTAATGTCACCGGTTTTAGCTTTTCCTTTACCGAACAATTTTTTCAACGAAAATGCCATAATAATTATAATTAAGCAAACTAACAACACAAAAAAATACTATTTGCACGTAAGAGTTGAAAAGTTTACCGGATTGACGAACAACTTCTTGAAAATTGAAAATCGTTGAACTTGAACACTTGAAAACTTCAATTCAACAACTTCACAATTTTTCACGAATTTGCAACAATAAATCAAGCACTTGCACTAGAAAGATTGAAAGAGAGCTTGAGAGAGATTGAGAGATATTGATGAATTAGTGAATAAAAATGAAAGAATGAGAGGATATTTATAGTTGAGAAATGGGAAATAGTGTAATTATATAAAGTTTGGGGGCCAAATGGCTATTTTTTAAACTTCCAAACGGCTACTTTTTGTAAAGAGCCGTTTGGAAATAATTTTTTTTTAAAAATTTTTTTTTTTTGAATATGCACGTTGGGAACCGGCAGAACCGTTTGGAACCGCCAGAACCGGTCCAGAACCGCGAGCCGGTTCCGGTTCTGGCGGTTCCAACGGGTAGAACCGCCCCGCCACGATTCCTTGAAACCGGTAGAACCGGAACCGCCGGAACGGGCCGCCGAAACCGGCAGAACCGGCAAGGCCGCGGTTCCGGTCAGATTCCGGTTCGGAACCGCGGCATTGACATCTGAGAAAATTTGTTGACTCAGAACTAACTCATTTTAGTTTAATGCAAATAATTCAATATATAATCTATGTACCAACCAATTGAAACGGGGATTGTAACCAAAAATAAAAAAAATACCAACACTTATCTCTAATGTCACTGTTGTGTTGTGTAATGACATTGAAATCTTTGTACTAAATATGACGTTGAAATCAATATATTGAATGCAACCAGCAAAATAATGCTGGATTAATTAAAGAGTCCTTCTAGTTAAGTGGTTTATCGTCCCATTCAAATTTTATACATGTACGTGTAATAGCCACAGCATGAACATGAGGTCATGATAAAACAATTTCTAGATCGCGAGACTTGTACCATCTTTTTTTGTTGTTGTGAAGAATGCAACCTTGAGGGCGTTCTTCATAGAGGGCGTTGTCTTGCTGCTTTTTATTTTGTGGTAGTAGTTAGCTGCGGTTCTACAATTAACTAACATTCTCAAGATATTTTTGTGTATTGCAAGTTAGCTGCGGTTATCTTGTGTTTTAGAATTTGAATCTGGATTCTAAGGCCTTGAAAATCTTATTTTTCCTTTTCTCGATTTTTGTGCACAGCTCGGGCACACTAATATTTTTTGTAAACAGATCCGAGCCGTAATTTGGCGATCTCGTAGGGTCTTTAGTAAAATATATGACTTCGGCATATGCCCGAAATCGAATTCCGAGGTCCCTAGCCCGAAAAATGAACTTTTGAAGAAAATTATTTCTTAGAAAATATAAGGACTTTTTGGAAAATGAAATAGTGTGTAATCACATTGGTATCACGCACGTATTTTGGTTCCGGAGTCCGATACAGGTTTGATATAGTGTTGAAGTCGTATTTGTGAAATTTGATTAAAAATGAAAGAGATTTGATATAAATCGGACCCTTCGCTGGGAAAATAGAAATCCTGAACTATCTTATGAATCTCATGAGTTTTGGTACTAAATTTGTTATTTGAGATGTTACTCTCGAGATTTTATCGCACGAGTAAGTCCGTATGATATTTTTAGACTTGTGTACATGTTTGGTTTAAAGCATCGAGGGTTCGGGTGAGTTTTGGATAGGCTTCGATGTGTTTTTGACTTGGAAAAAAATGTTGCGGGTTTCAGACCTGGTGTTGGCCTCTGATCTCCCAATTATGAGACTAGAGTTTGCGATTGCGAAGTCTATCAGTGTGGCAATTGCGAGCCTTTCATCGCAAATGCGATCCAAAGGTTGAGCCAGCATGTTCGCATTTGCAAACACTCCTTCACATTTGCAAAGTCAACAGGGAAGGGCGAATATCGCAATTGCGACCAAAAGGCCGCAATTGCGATAGCAGCAGAAATGCGGAAGGTTCGCAATTGTGATGCCATTCTCGCATTTGCGAGCTTCACAAACGCGAAGCTCCGGTCACAATCGCGACATTTGCAGCTGGTATGTTTAGACTTAGACAGAATTTTCACCCCAATTTTTAAATATCTCAAACCCTAAACCTTCATAGGCGATTTTCTAAAAACCCGAACTTCTCCAAATCATAGGTAAGTGATTTTTAACTCATATCTTTTAATCTATCTCATCATTGTACATGATTTAATCTCAAACTCTAGTGTTTTTCATGGAAATTTGGTGTTTTTGGGTAGAATTTAGGAATTTCAAAGTGTAGGGATTTAGACCTCGACTTGAGGTCGAATTTCAAAACCAACTGCATATTTGAGTTCGTGGGTTAATGGGTAAGTTGATTTTTGTTCGAACTTCGAATTGACCAAATGGGCACAGGGTAAGTTTTTATAATTTTGGGAAAAGCATTGGAAAATCTATACTCATGCATTAGGATTGATTTATTTAACGTTAATTGATGTTAATTAGTTAATTATGCATAGATTCGGGCGGTTTGGAAGTGGAAATCAAAGGGAAAACAGTAATTGAGGCTTGACTTTGTCCATGGAATCGATGTATGTGTTTTGTCTAACATTAGCTTGAGGGAATAAATAGTGTGTCTTAATTGCTAGGTATTAGTGCGGAGTACGACGTATAGGTGCTGTGACGAGTATGTATATGTTGGTGTCGAGCATGGAAGTGAATCTTAAACTGTGATCGTTGTGATTCTTATTATGTACTATTCATGCTTAAATTGATGATTATCCATGAGGAACAAGACTTATGATATTTTCTTGGTAATTAACCATTGTTGAGTATTGACTCAAGTTGAGACTTATTTTGTGAAGTTAACTGTTGAAAAGAGACTGATTATAGTTGATTTCCTTATCGGGATGTTATTGTTTCTATTGTTTGGGTGAGGTAGAGTGTAAAGCACGAAGGATGATTCCATGTAAAATATTATGAGAGAGTGTTAATGCATGAAGGGTGATGCCATGCCATAATTTTGAGAGAGTAAAAGCAGAAAGGGTGATTCCCTGCTGTTTCCGTTGATTTCTATGGTGAGCATGAGAATAAAATCATGAAGGGTGATGCCATGCACTTGGTATTGTGTTATCATTTATGTTGTTTAAAAGTTAATATTCACCTTCTTTCTCTACATTATTACTGTCAGAATTTGATATTTCCCCAGCATGTTTCCTTTCCCCGTCTTTATCTGTTCAATTCTGTTATTACTGTTTCTCGTAAATGATTTAACTACACAGGTTTATATGGTAATCGTGTACTAACTTCGTCACTACTTCATCGAGGTTAGGCTCGACACTTACCAGTACATGGGGTCGATATTACTGACACTGCATTCTACACTTTCTGTACAGATTTTGGTGACAGACCTCGTGAGTAGATCGTGGGTTGCTTCCTTCAGTCCATATGAGACCCGAGGTAGATCTGTCGGCGTTCGCATACTTCGGAGTCCCTCTCCTTATATTTTAGATATACTGTCTTTTTCCATTCGAGAACATTTTTCTAAACTAGTATTTGTAGAAATTCATAGATGATCGTAAAATTGTGACACCGGATCATTGGGGTAGACATGTATTGGAGTATTTTGAACTGCTATAACACTTTGGCCTTTATATCTGCTTAGATTTAATTACTATTTATCTTGTTTGTGTTAATTGCTAATGTGTCAAAATAGTAGTAGTTGGCTTCCCTTGCTTTCACTAGTAGGCGCCATCACGATCCCGATGGTGGAAAATCCAGATCATGACAAGTTAGTATCAGACTAGGTTGCCTAGGTCTAACAATTCATAAATAAGCTAGGTGGAGTCTGAGGGATCTGTACGGAGATGTCTGTTCTTATCCCCCCAGAGGTTACAGAGTTCAGGAGTAACTTCACATTTTATCTCTGTCATGCGATTGGACTTCTCAATGATAATTGAACTCTACTACATTCTTTTGCGGATGGTGAGAACACGTGCCTCTTCATCCGCTGATCAACAGCCTGAGCCCCCAGAGGCAGCTCCTACGAAGGCAGAGGACGAGATTGAGGCCGTGCTAGAGGCTGAGGCAGGGTCAAGGCTCACAATAGCACCAGCGGCAAAGCCTCGGGTAGAGTTTGATGAAGAGGTCCTAGCCCATACCGTTCCAGCAGGGCCATCGTAGGTTCTAGAGGGGTTCATCCCAACCATGGTACTCCAGGATGCTCTGGCCCATTTAGTTGATCATATGGAGAGTGTCACTCAGCCAAGCATACTTCCTGTAGCACCAGCCATCTCTCGGCATGGGGAAGGAGCGCAGACTTGTGCTACTCGCACTCCGGAGCAGATGGCTCCCCAGTTTCAGGCTCCAGCAGCTCAGCTAGTTTGGCTAGTTTTGTTGGGTGTTTTAGCACAGACCGGTAATATAGCAGCTATATCTTTTGATGCTTTGTGTATATTGGACAGGTTCACCAAGCATTTCAATACTACCTGTGGCGGTACATCTTCAGAGGATCCCAAGGACTATTTGGACAGTTGTCATGAGGTTCTATGCGACATGGGGATAGTGGAGACCAATGGGGTCGACTTTGCTGCTTTTTATCTGTTAGGTTCCTCCAAGAATTACTGGAGAGATTATTGCTTAGCTAGACCGGCTGGGTTACCGCTTTGACTTGGGATCAGTTTTCTCAATTATTTCTGGAGAAGTTTCTTCCTATCACTCAGAGGGAGGATTAGAGGCAGTTTAAGTGTCTCCAGCAGAGTTTTATGACCGTCACTCAATACAAAAAGAGATTTATTCACGTGGCCCATCATGTTATTCCTATACTTCCCACCGAGAGGGAGAGGGTGCGGAGCTTTATTGAGGGACTAGCACAGCCTATTAGATTGCAGATGGCTATGAAGACACGCAGCGAGATTTTTTTCCAGGATGCAACCAATGTGGCCAGGGGAGTTGAGATAGTTCTATCACAGGGGAGTGGTCAGGGGCCTGACAAGGGACCTCTTCATTCTGGTAGGTTCAGTGGTGCCTCATCTGGAGGCAGGGATTCTTTTGGGAAATTCCATCCTCGCAGGTCATTTCATTCAGCACTTCAGGATTCTCACGGTTCTCCAGGTGGCTATGGTTCTCATATGCAGTATTCTGATCAGCTACCCTACACTACACCACTAGCTCCTATTAGTGCACCTCCGCTCCAGAGTTTTCATTGGGGTGACTCAAGCCGTCAGGGTCAGTTTCAGGGTCAGTAGTCTCGGCAATCAAGGTCTTGTTATGCATATGGTGATCCTAGGCACATTGCTAGATTTTTTTTCTCGAGCATCGACCAGTTCTCAGCAATAGGGTTCTTGTTCCGTGGTTTCTGCATTAGGTGTTCAACCGCCTGCTCGACCAGCTAGAGATAGGGGTCAAGCAGCTAGAGGTGGAGGTTAGCCAGCACGAGGCCATCCCAGGGATGTAGTTCAGAGAGGTGGGGCCCGACTCCAATATGCCTTCTCAGCCAGGCCTGAAGCTGAGACATCCGATACCGTTATTATAGGTACGGTTTCAATTTGCAGTAGAGAAGCTTCAGTTCTATTTGATCTGGGGTTTACATACTCCTATGTTTCATCTTATTTTGCTATGTATTTGGTTGTGCCTCGTTATTCTTTGAGTGCTCCTATATATATATATATATATATATATATATATATATATATATATATATATATATATATATATATATATATATATATATATATATATATATATATATATATATATATATATATATATATATATATATATATATATATATATATATATATATATATATGTTCACATCGGTGGGTGATTCTTTTATCGTAGATCGTGTCTATAACTCGTGTGGGGTTATTATTAGGGGTCTTGAGACCCGTGTTGATCTCCTACTTCTTGATATGGTCGATTTTGATGTCATTTTGGGGATGGATTAGCTATCACCTTATCATGCTATATTTGATTGTGACGCCAAGACCATGACCTTAGCCTTGCCGGGGTGCCTCGATTGGAGTGGAGAAGGACTCCTGGTCATTCTACCAGTATGGTTATTTCTTATATGAAGGTTCGTCATATGGTCGAGAAGGGGTGTTTGTCTTATATGGCTTATGTTCATGATTCTAGTGCTGAGGTTCCTTCTATGGATTCTATGACAGTTGTTCGAGAGTTTCCAGAGATGTTTTCTGCAGACCTGTCGGGGATGCCACCCGACAGGGATATTCACTTTTGCATTGATTTGCCTCCGGGCACTCATCCCATTTCTATTCCTCCGTATCGTACAGCCCCGCCAGAGTTGAAGGAATTGAATGAGAAGTGGCAGGATTTTCTTGATGAGGGCTCTACTAGACCTAGAGCCCGTTTGGCCAAGCTGCCAAAATCTACTTCTTTTAAAAAATACTTTTTTTCAGAAGTACTTTTGGAAAAAAATATTTGTGTTTGATCAATTCATTTAAAAAGTACTTTTTGGAACATTTGGTAAATAATTTGTGTTTGACCAATCATTTCAAAACGCACTTTTAATTTTCGAATTACCAAAAAGGGTAATACCGAGTTCATATAATTCTTTTAAATATAAAAATAAACTTAATATTTATCATAAGAGACTTTAATTATTTTTTAAATTTTATGTAATTAAAATATAAAATATCAAGTAAAAAAACATATTGAGGATTTAAATCAATTTTACATATATAGTTATACGAAAGTATATGATATTATCTCGTATAAATACTTATTTTTATATGACGATACAATAAATTAGAAGTCTATCTACAAATTACAATAGACTGATAATCCATCATGAAATAATAAGTAAAGTCACTCACGCATGATAATACTTCTCAACAATTTCATCCCTACTTCTATCACACAACGCTTCAATATTAATAGAAGACTTGCTTCGCATTTCTAAATGAATATCAAAACGTTGATCTCCTTCATCAATCTCTGAATTAATATCTTCATTAGCATAATGGTTGAATTCTTTATCGGTAAAAGAATATTTTTCGAATTAAATTACGTATAGCCATGGTAGTTGTAACTAGATGACTTGGAGTTTCAAACTTGAAAGATGGCATTGAACGTAAAATAAAAATAATTTTAAATATAAAAAAAGCCGTAAAAGAAATAGTTAAGTATATTTAAATTCTAATTCAAAAGGAGTAACTAATTACTAATGAGACATAATGTATAATGTATTTATTTTTTTAAAAAATTTAAATTCAGAAAGTAAACTAATTATTACCTAACCTAACTAACTTCCTAAAATGCCAAGTGACCTATTATGAGGCTGCCACTTGACTAACTATGGATTATTTTCTTCTTCTTTAAATAATATATAGATAGATAATATATAGATAGATTATGCAATGTAATTGTATATTTATTACCTATTTGTAGGTCATTTTCACAAATCAAATCTGATAACTATTTTAAAGATTCTGGAACTAATAGCATATAATATAAGAAATTATAAATAACTATTTGTAGGAATAGAATTGATAATTCAAATAAGATGCAGATAATTTGCATTAGTTTAAAAAAAAGAAGAAGATAATTTTGAAAGTTATGAGACATTACACAAAAAAAGATAGAAAACAAGAAAAGTTAATAAAAAATTTTAAAAGTTACAATATGATTCATATATATAATATCTTTAATTATAATAGGATGGTAAAAACTAGAAATAAAAATGAAAAGAAAAAATATTTGTAAGGGATAATTTGTAAAATATCAATTTATGGTAAGGATAGTTTTGTTTTAACAAATTAATTTTTTACTTCTGCTTCTGCTTCTTGGAAGAATCTAGAATTTTTCGCTTCTTCCCAAAAGAAGAAAAACTACTTCTACTAATGGAAAAAAGTACTTTTCTATATGGCCAAACAACTTAAATTTTTAAAAAGTACTTTGGGGGGGGGGGGGGGGGGGGGATTACTTTTGGCCTCCCAGAAGCTTGGCCAAACAGACTCCTAGTGTCTTGCCCTGGGGTGTGTCGGTGTTGTTTGTTAAGAAGAAAGATGGATCGATGAGGAGATGTATAGATTATCGGCAGTTGAACAAAGTCACTGTCAAGAACAAGTATCCATTGCCAAGGATTAATGACTTATTCGATCAGCTTCATGGTGCCAAAGTGTTTTCAAAGATTGACTTGAGATATGGCTACCATCAGTTAAGGATTAGGTCATCCGGTGTCCCTAAGACAACGTTTCGCACTCGATATGGGCATTATAAGTTCCTAGTGATGTCATTTGGATTGACAAATGTCCCAACAACATTTATAGATTTGATGAACCGAATGTTCAAGCCATGCATAGATTCCTTCATGATTATTTTCATTGATGATATCTTGACATACTCCAGCAGTCGAGAGGAGCATGAGAAGCATCTTCGAGTTGTTCTCCAGACTCTGAGAGATAGCCAGCTATATGTTAAGTTTTTGAAATGAGAGTTTTTGTTGAGTTCAGTTTCATTCTTGCGCCACCTTGTATCAACAGAGGGTATTCAGGTGGATCCTAAGAAGATTGAGGCAATCAAGGATTGGCCTAGACCCACATCAGCTACAGAGATCCGGAGTTTCTTGGGTTTGGCGGGTTATTACCATCAATGGAGGGGTTTTCATATATAGCAGCCCCGATGACCAGGTTGACCCATAAGGGTGTCCAGTTCAGGTGGTCGGACGAGTGTGAGGCAAAGTTTTAGAAGGCCAAGACAGTTTTGACTACGGCACCGATGTTGGTATTGCCTGCTGTTCAGGGCCATAACAGTATATTGTAATGCATCTTGTATTGACCCTGGTGGGGTGTTGACGCAGAATGGCAAGGTTATTGCATATGCTTCGCGTGAGGTTAAGATCCACGAGAAGAATTATCCAGTTCATGATTTGGAGCTAGTAGCCATTCTTCTCGCGTTGATGATTTGGAGGCATTATTTATATGGTGTGTCATGTGAGGTGTTCAAAGATCACAAGAGTTTACAATACTTGTTCAAGCAGAAGAAGCTAAATGTGCGGCAGAGAACGTGGTTGGAGCTATTTAAATTCTATGATATCACCATCTAGTACCGTCCTAGGAAGGCTAATTTACTAGTCAATGCTTTAAGTAGGAAATAATTCAGTATGGGAAGCCTTGCGTATATTCCAGTCCATGAGAGGCTGTTTGCTTTGGACGTTCACACTTTAGCTAATCAGTTCGTATGGTTGGATGTTTCTGATCCTAACCGTGTTCTAGCTTGCACAATTGCTTGTTCTTCATTATTTAAGAGTATCAGAGATCAGAAGTATGATGATCCTTATTTGCTTGCCCATAGAGACACAATGCGGCGCTGAGGTCCCAAGCAGGTTACATTGGGAGATGATGAGTTTTGCAGATGCAGGGTCATATTTTTGTGCCTAATATGGATGGTCTTTGTGAGTTAATTCTAGAAGAGGCCCATAGTTCCTGGTACTCTATTCATCTGGGCGCCGCTAAGATGTATCAGAACTTGCGGCAGCATTATTGGTGGAGGAGGATGAAGAAGGATGTTTTTGCATATGTAGCTCAGTGTTTAAATTGTCAGCAGGTAAAGTACGAGCATCAAAGACCTAGTGGTTGCTTCAGAAGATTGAAATTCCTGAGTGGAAGTGGGAGCGTACACTATGGATTTCATTGCTGGGCTCCCACAGACTCAGAGGAAGTTCGATGCAGTTTGGGTTATTATGGATAGGTTGATTAAGTCAGCGTATTTCATTCCTATGGCAGTTTCCTATTCTTTAGAGCAAGTAGTTAAGATCTACATTCGGAAGGTCGTTCATCTTCATGGTGTGCTCATGTCTATCATTTATGATGGGGGTACATAGTTTACCTAGAATTTCTGGAGGGCACTTAAGTGTTAGTTAGGTAGGCAGGTCGAGTTGAGCACATCATTTCATCCTCAGACAAACGGGCAACCTGAGTGTACTATTCAGATTTTGGTGGATATGCTTTCAGCATGTGTTATTCACTTTTGAGGTTCTTAGGATCAATTCTTGTCATTAGTAGATTTTTCCTACAACAAGAGTTATCAATCGAGCATTCAGATAGATCCCTATGAGGCACTATATGGTAGCCGGTTAGTTGATTTGAGCCGGGAGAGGCTCGGCTGTTGGGTACAGATTTAGTAGGGGATGCCTCGTATAAGGTTAAGATTATTCAAAATAGACTTCGTACAGCTCAGTCCAAGAAAAAGAGTTATGCCAACCGCAAGGTTCGTGATGTGGAATTCATGGTCAGAGACCGAGTGTTGCTTTGGGTGTCACCCATGAAAGGCGTGTTGAGATTTGGAAAGAAGGGCAAGTTAAGCCCTAGGTTCATTGGGACTTTTGAGATCCTTCGGAGAGTGGTAGAGGTGGCCTACGAGCTTGTGTTTTCCCTAGGTTTATCAGAAGTGCATCCAGTGTTTCGTGTGCCTATACTTCGGAATTATCAACGATCCATCCCACATGTTAGATTTCAGACTGTCCAATTGGACAAGGATTTGACCAACGGGGAGGAGCCGGTAGCTATTCTAGATCGGCAGGTTTGACAGTTGAGATCAAAAAGTAATCCTACGATCCATTTGCAGTGGAGAGGTCAATCTGTAGAGGCGGCTACCTAGGAATTTAAGCCCGATATGCGGAGCCTATATCATCTTTTTACCTACTGAGGTACTTTTCTATGTCTATTCGAAGAGGAACAGTTGTTATAGAGGTGGAGAATGAAATAGTCTATAATGTTGTGTTTTACAATCCGAGTTCGGGTTTCGAGGCCTTGAAAGCCTCATTTTCCCTCTCCTCGATTTGCATGCGCAGCCTAGGTGCGTTTCCGGAAAGGATTTATGTGAAATTTAAGAAAAATATTAAAATCTACCGTTAAAATTAATTAAAGTTGATTTTGGCCAATATTTTTGATAAACGGACCCAGACTCGTGGTTTGATAGTCCCGAAAGGTCCGTAATAAAATATGAGACATGGACATACGCTCGAAATAGAATTCCGAGATCCCTAGCCCGATAAATAAATTTTTGAAGAAATTTGTTTGTTTGAAAATATAAGGATTTTTTGAAATAAAATAGTGTATAATATCATTGGTATCGGGCCCGTATTTTAGTTCTGGAGCCCGGCTAAAGTTTGATATAGTCTTTAAGTCATATCTGTGAAATTTGGTGAAAAATGAAAGAGATTTGATATAAATCGGACCTTGGTTGAGAAAATAGAAATTTTGAACTATCTTATGAATCTCATGAGTTTTGGTATTAAATTCGTTGTTTATGATATAAATATTATTTTGGCGATTTGATCTCACCAGAAAGTATGTATGATGTTTCTAGACTTGTGTACAAGTTTGGTTAAGAGCCCCGAGGGCTCGGGCAGTTTTGGATACGCTACAGAGAATTTTAAACTTCGAAAAAAATATTGTAGGTTTCAGATCTGGTGTTGCCTATGATCTCGCAATTGTGACACCAGAGTCCGCAATTGTGAGGCATGTCTGTGTGCCAATTGCGAGCCTTTCATTGCAAATGTGATGCAAAGGTTAGGTCAGCATGTTCTCATTTGCGAACACTCCTTCGCATTTGCGAGGTCAACAGGTAGGGGAACCTCGCAATTAAGGTCGCATTTGCGATACTCGCAAATGCGAATCTCCAATCGCAATTGCACATCTGCATCTGATATGTTTGGACTTAGGCGGAATTTTCACTTATTTTTTAAATCTCTCGAACCCTAAACCTTCATAGGAGATTTTTCAAAGACTCAAACTTTTCCAAATCATAGGTAAGTGATTTATAGCTCTTTTCTTTCAATCTATCTAATCTTATTACATGATTTCATCTCAAAATTTAGGGGTTTTCACGGAAAATTGGGTGTTTGCGGGTAGAATTTAGGAATTTCAAAGTTTGGAGATTTAGACCTTGAATTGAGGTTGGATTTCAAAATCAATTGCATATTTGAGTTTTTGGATGAATGGATAGTCGGGTTTTGGTTCGAACTTTGAGTTTTGACCAAGCGAGCCCGGGTTCGATTTTTAACTTTTTAGAAAATCAATGGAAAATCTATACTCATGCATTAGGATTGATTTACTTAACGTTAATTGATTTTAATTAGTTAATTATGCATATATTCGGGCGTTTTGAAAGGAAAAATAGTAATTGAGGCTTGACTTTGGCCGTGGAATCGAGATAAGTGTTTGGTCTAATCTTAGTTCGAGAAATACGTGTTTGCTAGGTATTAGTGTAGAGTACGACGTATAGGTGTGGTGACGAGTATCTATATGTTGGTGTCGAGCATGCAAGTGAGTCTTTTTTTTTCGATCAAACTGTCATATATCATTAATATCAAAAAAATATTTACATTTTGTAGCAAAACTGGCCGTAGTATGCACTAACTACGACCCTGCTCCAGTAAGCTATTTTCTATTACTATCTATACACAAGTAAGCAACTAAGTAAGCTACCTAAGGGTAACAGTTTAACTTGCTCAATCCAATCTGCCAATGCTTGCAGTTTCTGCCTCTAAGGTGTAGGAGTGTTGCAATTTCTCGGCATGTGAAATACTCTACAAAGCTTGCACCTTCAAAACGAATATGGTTCCTTTCCCTCCAAATGATAGCAGTAGTGGTCACAAAAGCAGCTGCTGTGATAGCATTCTACCATTGCTTGCTTCTAGCCTTGCTACAAACCCAGTGCACCTCATTTTCCCAGCAGTCAATGGTCCTAGAATGTCCCAGCCATGCACAAATTCTCAACCACAACCTGTTTGTGATATAGCATTCAAAAAATAGGTGCTTGAAATCTTCAACATACTGCTTACAGAATGCACACATTGCTGGAACTTGTATGCCCATAATCTGTAATCTATCAATTGTGGGAAGCTTGTGCTGAGCAGCTAGCCAAACAGTAAACTTATGCTTAGGAAGTACATTTGCAATAAGCATTAAGTTTTTCCATGCAACCTTGGTGAAACTAGGCAGCAAAGCAATATACAGTTTGTGAATGTGAAACTTGTCCATCCTGCATACACTTTGCAGCCTGCATATAAGAGTACCCTGTAACTGAGCATTGTCCATCATCAAGGATCTACTATCCAAAATCTTTTTGATCAACCAAGAAGTGGTAGTTGGTACAGCAACTGTGTCAACATTCCTCTTCTTGATGTAATAGGCATGCACTCATCTGACCCATAAGCAGTCCTTTTTCCTAGCCAAGTCCCGTAATAATTTGACTATGGCTACTTTGTTCCAGACATCCAACCTCAGAATATTAAGTCCACCAGAAGATAAAGGTTGGCATACCTTGTCCCAGGCAACTAATGCTCTTCTGGACAGTGTAGCTTTACCAGTCCAGAGGTAAGTTCTACATATTGCTTCTATAGTCTTCAAGACTTTCTTGGGTATAATAAAGACCTGAGCCCAGTAAGTCTGCATTACAAAGACCACAGATTTAATCAATTGAGTTCTGCCAGCATAAGATAACATTTTATTAGCTGACCAGCAAGTGACTCTTGTTGTAATCTTCTCAATAAGAGGCAAATAGTGATGAATAGCCAACTTCTTTGAATCCAGAGGAACACCTAGATATCTGAAAGGGAGATGTCCTTCAGTGAATCCCAGAACTGCAATAATCTCTTCTCTGATGTCCTGTGGAACTCCAGCCAAATAGATTGTACTTTTACTTACATTAGCTTGAAGGCCAGATGCTGCTGAGAATTGAAGAAAAGTCATGTGCAATATCTGGATGGATATTAAGTCAGCTCTGCTGAACATGAGCAGGTCATCATCAAAACAGACATGAGATATATTGAGTTTCCTGCACCTTGGATGGAAATTGAAGTTCCCATCTTTATGCAACTGCTGGAGTAATCTGTTAAGATACTCCATAGCCAATACAAAGAGGTAAGGTGACATAGGATCCCCCTGTCTTATGCCTCTCTTAGCAATGAAAGGTTTAGTAAGGCCACCATTCATTACTAATGAGTATGAGACAGATGAGACACAAGCCATGATCCATGCAGTAAACTTGGCTGGAAACCCCAGGTTAATTAGAATCTGCTTCAGAAATCTCCATTCCAGTGTATCATATGCTTTCCTTAAGTCCACTTTAAGAACACATCTAGGAGAAACACCTTTCCTAGAGTATCCTTTGAAAATTTCATGGCTAAGTAGGATATCATCCATAATACCCCTTCCTTCAATAAAAGCAGATTGGGCAGGCCCAACCAATTCTCCAATCACAGCCTTCATCCTTCTGGTAATGACTTTAGATATGATTTTGTACAGAGTAGTGCAGCAGGCAATAGGTCTAATGTCCTTTATAGTGGTAGGAGTTTTAATTTTAGGCACAAGGGCTATTGCAGTGGTATTAATCATATGTGGCATTTGGCAGGTATCAAAGAACTCCTCAGCAGCAGATAATATATCTTCTTGCACCACCTCCCAGTTCTTAGTAAAGAATTCAATAGGAAAGCCATCTATCATTGGAGCCTTATCCTTTGGCATTTCAGTAACAGCTGCAGTGATCTCCTCCATAGTAACTGCTCTAATCAGAGATCTCTGCTGATCAAGTGTAAGACACTTACCTTCCTTCATTATGCTGGTATCTACACAGGGAAGTTCAGGAGCATATTCCCCCATTAATGATTGAAACACCTTCCAGAATTCCTGTTCCACAGCTAGAGGATCTGTTAGTTTTATACTGTGTCAGTATAAATTGAAGTGATATTATTTTGGCCTGTCATGATCCTCCATTGTGCATGAAAATAATTAGTATTTGCATCACCATATTCAATCCATAGAGCTTTGGATTTCTGCCTCATTATTTGTTCCTCCACATTGTTCCATTTCTCAAGTTCTTCTAGTACATCTCTTTTCTCTTTTATCAATTCCTGTGAGAGAGGGTTACTTTGCATCTGCACCTGGATAATGCCAAGTCTTTCCCTTGCATGAACAATCTGCTATTTGTAGGTTGCAATGTGGTTATTTATACCTTTTAGTTGCTGCTTCATTGCCTTCAATTTCTGCCAAATCTGCTGCATTGGTGAGCCTATATAATCCTGCTCCCAAACTTGCTTGACAATGTTATGAAATTAAACATGTTCCATAACAGCATTGTATAGCCTGAAAGGTTTAGGATGCAGGGGTTTATAATCACCAAATTTTACCAGAATAGGGGAATGATCAGAGACCAATGGATTCATGTAATCAGCTTCCAAATGTCCAAACGGATGCAGCCATTGATAGTTGCCTAGTGCCCAGTCAATCTTGCTATATACTCTAGTATCAGCATCCTGCTTATTTGTCCAAGTATAATGCCAACCTGTAGCTCTTAAAGCAGTAAGTTGTAAATCAGACATTGTATCTTTGAAATCCTTCACTTCAGCCTTAGTAACTAGGGAGCCAATTCTGTCCTCAGAATTAAGGACACAATTAAAGTCACCACTAATTAGCCAAGCATATTGATTGGAACCATGTATAGCTCTTAGATCATGCCATAGTTGAACTCTGAGAGGTGCAGTGTTGTGACCATATATAACACTAAACTTGATTTTGATTTCTGTTCTTGTATCATCAATAAAACAGTGAATAAGTTGGTCTGTAATAGAAGAGATATGTACTTGAATGTAAGACTTCCACAGTAACCAAATTCTTCCATTAATAGCCTTGGAATAATTGCATTGCACCTTCCAATCCTTGGCCACCTTGTCCAGTATTTTCTTGGCTTTGTGCTCCTTTACTCTAGTTTCTACTACTCCCATGACATCCACTTTATTTACAGCAAGGAAGTTTTTTAATTCCTTCTGTTTATGGGGCTGGTTGAGGCCCCTAATATTCCATGTAGCCATAATCATGGAAAGAGAGGGGTACCTCTATAAGAGGGTCCTGGATCAATCTGTTGGACCCTTCTATTCCCCAAAGTCATTGTTGCCTTTCTCTTGTTACAATTGTCAGCCATTTGGTCAGTAACTTCATTATCTGTAGTGACAAGCACCTCTTGACACACAGACTCATTCAGTGCAATCTGCTGAGGATTGGCTAGGCTTTCATCTATTCTACTAGATTCCTGCACTAACTGAGTTCCCAGCACTTTATCTGTTATAGCATCCTCATGAGTTACCTGCACCTCTGCTACAGTTTGCTTGACCTGCCATTCTGTTTTACCTAGCTGTTTGCCCTTCCCTTTCTGTCTAGGTAGTTTATCCTGCTGCTTCACTTCCTTATGTTCATTGTTCTCAGCAGAATACCAGCAGTCAATGGAGTCGTGCCCAAACTTCAAACAATGGTTGCAAAAGCAAGGCTTCCAGTCGTACTCAACTGTCTGGATTTTTGAACCATAAGGTGTTTCAATTTCCAATTGGCCAGGCAAAGTATAAGCAGCATCTACTTCAACTAAAACTCTAGCAAATGAGATCTTCTCATAATGTGCAGTGAATTTATCAGTGTATAATGGCTTGCCAATTGCACTGGCCATTTTACTTAAAACTTCAGCAGACCAGTAGCCCACGGGAAGGCCAGGAAATCTAATCCAAATTGGAACAGTGCTAAGAACATTCCTATGAAAATCAAAATCAATCTCCCATGGCTTTAGAACCATCGGCCTATTTCTATAAGTGTAAGGCCCTGATTGCAACGCCAGATCTCTATCCTCAGTGCTATTAAAACGAAAAATACAGTATCCTTCAGCATGCATTAATACCTGAGGTTTAGCAATAAAGTTCCATACATGCATGACAAAGCTTTCCATATTCCTCTCACTGGGATTATCACCTATTACAAATCCAATCAGTGCATTCTGCCAGTAATCCACCTGAGGTTTTAGATCTTCCTCATTTATCTTCACAACTTTTTTTCCATTTCGATCAGAAGGAGGCACAAATGAGAGTGCCTTACCCATTTGTGCATCTCGATTACCTCTGACAACTTCAGCAGCAGTTTGTACTGATTTAGCAGGTTCATTCTCTTCAGAAAATTGTAATCGCCTCGCACTCGAGTTAATCATCTCTTCATTACCCTTCGGAGGTGTATTGACAGCTTCTTCAACCTCTGCATGTGTAGTCACTGGCGATTGGTACTTCTGTGGGAGGAAGTTCCCAAATGTCAGGGGTTCTAGTGTCGTAGTGACACCGTGAGCAGGGGTGACGAGCTGAGGATGTGTTATTGTGGTAGTCGGAGCTCATTTCGCCGGCGTCTGGCCATTTTCGGCGTCAATTGCACCTTGCTATTGTGCGCCGAGTATGGTACTGTTATATTGCTCTGCTAAAATGCGCCCCAAGTGAGTCTTATACTGTGATCTTTGTGATTCTTATTATGTACTATTCATGCTTAAATTAATGATTATCCATGTTGAACAAGACTTATGATATTTTCTTGGTAATTGACCATTGTTGAGTATTGACTCGAGTTGTGACTTATTTTGTAAAGTTAACTTTGAAACGAGATTGGTTATAGTTGATTCCCTTGCCTGAATGTAATAGTTTCTACTGTTTGGGTGAGCAAGAATGTAAAGCACGAAGGGTGATGTCGTGCACGATACTATGAGAGAGTGTTAATGCACGAAGGGTTATGCCAAGCCATGATTATGAGAGAGAAAAAGCACTAAGGGTGGTGTCGTGCCGATTTCGTTGATTTCTATGGTGAGGACGAGAAAAATACGAAGAGTGATGTTGTACACTTGTTCTGTATTATCATTTCTGTTGTTTCAAAGTGATATTTATCTTATTTCTCTACTTTATTACTATCAGAATTTGATATTTCCCCAGCATGTTTCCCTTCCCCGTCTTTATCTGTTCAATTCTGTTATTAGTGTTTCTCGTATATGATTTAACTGCACGGGTTTATATAGTTGTCATGTCCTAGCCTTGTCACTACTGTATCAAGGTTAGGCTTGACATTTACCAGTACATGGGGTCTGTTGTACTGATATTGTACTCTGCACTTTCTGTGCAGATTTCGGTGATGGATCTCGTGAGTATATCATGGGTTACTGCCTTCAGTCCATAGGAGACTCGAGGTAGATCTGCCGGCGTTCGCAGACTCCAGAGTCCCGTTCCTTATATTTTAGATATGCTATCTCTTTCCATTCGAGAACAGTCGTATTTTCTTTCTAAATCAGTATTTGCAGAAATTCATATATATAGATGTTCGTAAAATTGTGATACCAGATCATTGAGGTAGACATGTATTGGAGTATTTTTAACTGCTATAACACTTCCGTATTTTATATCTGCTTAGCTTTAGTTACTATTTATTTCTGTTTGGATTAATTGCTAATGTGTTAAAACCGTATATTTTGTTTGCCTAACTTTTACGAGTAGGCGTCATCACGATTCTGACGATGAAAATCCAGATCGTGTCTGTAAGTTCGATGAAATACACGTATAATACACCACATGCCATAGAAAATATAGTAATGTTTAAACTTTTAAATTTGCTTCTCTAACTGTGAAGTCATTTGAAAAGAAAATACATGTTAACAGACAAACGAATAGCATTTCTCTTTAAACTGGATGTAGTATTCTTTATGTCTTAGTAGTGACATCTGAGAAAACTTGTTGACTCGGAATCAACTCATTTTAATTACTACAAATAATTCGGTATATAAGCTATTGTACCACCCAATTGAAACGGTGATTGTAGCCGAAAATAGGAAATAATTACCAATACTTATATCTAATGTCACTGTTGTGTTCTGCAATGACATTGAAATCTTTGTACTAAATATGAAGTTGAAATCGACATATTAAAATAAACTAGCAAAATAATGTTGGATTAATTAAAGAGTCCTTCTAGTTAAGTGGTTTATAGTCCCATTCTAATTTTATACATGTAAGTCGTGTAATAGACGCAACATGAATATGAGGCCATGATAAATTATAGGGAAAAGGGTCAGAACTGTCCCTAACGTATTGACTCCAGGTTAAAAATGCCTTCCGTTAACCTATTTTGAAGAAAATGCCCCTACCATTAAAAATGTGGCATATTTGTGCCCCTAAGTCTAACAACTGACTGTACTTATATTTAAAACGGTAGGGGCATTTCTTTCAAAATAGGTTAACGGTAGGGGCATTTTTAAACTGGAGTCAATACGTTAGTGGCACAAATATGCCAGAATTTTAACGGTAGGGGCATTTTCTTCAAAATAAGTTAACGGAGGGCATACGTTAGGGGCAGTTCTGACCCTTTTCCCGTAAATTATATATAATTTCTAGATCGCGAGACTTGTACCATCTTTTTTTTTGTGAAGAATGCAACCTTGAGCTCTGGGATGTGCTCTTCACAGAGCTACTTTTTCTTTTGTGGTAGTAGCTAGCTGCGGTTCTACAATTAACTGACATTCTCCAGATATTTTTGTGTATTGCAAGTTGAGCGCTTGATCCAAGAGTCGAGCATTGTATAAGTTCCATGAAATAAATATATAATGTACTACAAGTTATAGAAAATTTGCTTCTCTAACTGTAAAGTCATTTGAAAAGAAAATTCATGTTAACAGACAAATGAATAGTATATATTTCTCTTTAAACTAGAAGTTGTTTTCTTTGTGTCTTAGCAGTGACATCTGAGAAAATTTGTCGTACATAGTGAACTCATTTTAGTTTAATGCAAACAATTTGTTATATAAGTTATGTACCAACCAATTGAAATGGTAATTGTAACCAAAACTAGAAAATTACCAACAGTTATCTCTAATGTCACTGTTGTGTTCTGTAATGACATTGAAATCTTTGTGCTAATTATGAAGTTGAAATCGACATCAGTGGCGGAGCCACCCTCGGAACACCCATTCGCCGAAAAATAACACTGTGTAGATAGGTATTTTAGGTATTGTTTCTTTCAAATTAAATATTAACAAGTGGTTGAAAATCCTTGACACAAGACAAACTCTTAGTGCAATGGTTAAACAGTGTAAAAAATTACAGAAAGTTGGAAATTTCATTCCCCATAGTAGCAACTTTTTTTTCGACACCTCTTTGTATAATTTCGACTTATTAAAATCAACCACCAAAATAATGCTGAATTACTTGAGGAGTCCTTCTAGTTTAGTGGTTTATAGTCCCATTCTAATTTTATACATGTAGAGCGTGTATTAGCCACAACATGAGTATGAGGTCAGGAGTAAAGCCCTTCCCTGTGCAAAGTAGTTTCCAACACTTGTTACTATCGAATTAATCACTGAAATCTTTGAAAAAGAAAAGAAGCCATGGAAATTATTATCCATTGGCTTTGCTTTAAGTTATGGTCTTTTTCTCCATTTACAGGAAAAAGCTAGCAATATCCCACAAAGAACATGCCCCTTTGTCCTTAATTGCTTCAAAGTACAAGAGTAATTAACATTTCCACTAGTATTAACATTCAAGTGTAGCCTTAATTGGAAACAGTCCATGTGGCAACAATTTGGATGGTCCATGTGGCAGCATATAGTGCCAGTTTCCATTTCCTTTTTTTTTTAATTCTTGAAGAGGTCTAATTCAGCTAATTAACTTATCCGCAATAAAGCACTCTGTAATGTGATCTCCTTCCCAGAACTCTTTTTTATCTTCTGGCTTGTCGAGATTTTGTCATTTGTTACTCGAAAATGCTCTAATAAATAGGCAGACGGAATTTCTATTTTTACATAAAACTTAAATAAACAGTTCTGTCCAAAAAATCACTATTTTCACTTACGTATTATTTGGATAGTTGTTTTCGTTGTATTGTATTATATTGTTACCCCAGATATAATGTTTGTTTTTGATTGTTAATATAAAATTGATTGTATCGTATTGTTAAATCTATTGTTTCGGAACAATAAAATATCACATTTTATGAAACAACCAAATCGGTGTAGTGGAATTGTTCTGTATTTTTCTTTCCAATTACGCCCACACTTATTATTCTATATTTCAATTTTACCCTTTAACCTATTATTTATATTATGTTCATCAAACTAATAAGTACTTTGTCTCCATCTTCTTTCTACCATGCAACTACTCAACCATGTACTTCCTGGTCACTTCATCTCTTTCCAAACAAGAGTTTTTTTTGTTGGTAATTCCAAACGAAAGTTTTCATAGGTTAGTTTTCCATCTCTTTTCTAAAAATCTAAAATAATTTATATAGTGACATTAGGTTGAAAATTAGTTTGTCTAAATATCTATACACTTTTCTCCTGCTTAATCAAGATTTGTACCTTGTCTTTTCCATAACTTATTAATAATACTTTTTCTCTTTTTTTGTGTATTTTTTCTGGTTAGTTCATCTACGATCTTTGCAAACTATATGTTCTGATGATATAATTTATAAAGTAAATGTCATGATTCCATGTGAGCAAGATGCGGAGGTCAAACGAATAAATAATTTTTATGAGTAATTCATAATAAGCATCGTATTTAATATAATTCAGGGTATTTTAGTAAATTTAGCAGTACATTACAGTACAATACAGTCAAACCAAATAATAAAGTTGTTATTTAACAACAGCAATCGATACAGTCTATTCAAACGTTGTATTCATGAAAACAATACTATACAGTACAGTACAATACAATACAATACATTATAAAACGACGGGGAACAATGATCCAAACATATTGTTAGATCCCCATCTTTAATTAAAAATCACAGTCAAATTAAAATAAAATTAGACCAAGTAGTTATAATCATTAGGGTTGATTATGTTTGGATAGAAGGCATAGAGGTCGATCATTAGGGTCGTAAGTTAGGAAAGAATCAAGCGTTTTTCTACATTGTTTCCGAGGGCGGGACTAGGCTAATTTTGTTTTGCCTTGGGTTGTTAGTATTTTAGGTAACTACCACACTTTTCCCTATGGCATTAGTACTGGTTACTGCTTTTTTATTATTTTTTCTTTTTACGATGTTGATAGTATTTTTTTTTTTTGGCTTTTGTTGTTGTCACTAATTTATTGTCTATTGTTTTTTTTCTTTTTCTTGAGGCGATGGTCTTTCGGAAACAACCTCTTTATCAAGGCGGCTTAAGCCCAAGCCACTAAAGCGGCCTCTTTAGGCCTCACAAAATTAGAGGCCCGAAAAACTATTTTTTTTTTATGTAATTTGAATATTTATTATATTTATTGAACAACTATTTCTTTTTATATGTAATTTGAATATTTATTATTAAATAGTGATAAAAAAAATTTTAACCATCTTTTGCTACTTTGTCACCAATCGTTAATAATATTATTTTATATTTTATGTAGTTTTTTTTCGGAGTTGATTGAGAAAATTCAAATGAAAGTAAAAAAACAGTTAAATCTGTAGCTAATTTCTAGTATTTCTTACTCCAACTTGAATAAATTTTATTTACAGTTATAACTTTATAAGATATTTTTCAAGATCTCTATAGACATGTTTCAAGCTAATTACATCGTAAAATATTTATCATAATTGTAAATATGTTATAAACTAAAGCAAAAGACAAAAACAATAGAACAAGAACAATAGCAATAGAGAGAAGAGTAGAGAGAGTTCTTCTTATTGAGTTGAGAGGGGTGAATTACAATGGTAGAGAGCACCTCTATTTATAGGGAGGAGGAAGATCTTGCTACCAATAATAGGACTCTAAAATCTCTCTAATTAAGTACATTAAAGACATTCACCTTAAATAGAAGTGTAAGAATCATCTATTTCATAACACTCCCCCTTGAATGTCTATTCAATGATGTGCCTCGTTAAAACCTTAAAACAAAACCCAATGGGAAAAATTAAAGTAAGGAAAGAGTACACATGTTTGAATATGCGCCTATTGGTTGCCTCGTTAAAAACCTTGCAAGGAAAACCCGGTGGGACAAAACCTTGTAAGGGAAAAAGAGTGCAACGCGCATTAACTCCCCCTGATAAGAACATCAATTTATGTCCTTAAGTCTTCGCATCCCGATCTTGTGAACTAGCTTCTTGAAGGTTGACTTTGGTAGAGATTTTGTAAACAAATCAGCCATATTGTCACTTGAACGAATCTGTTGAACATTGATATCACCATTCTTTTGAAGATCATGTGTGAAGAATAACTTTGGTGAAATATGCTTCGTTCTATCTCCCTTTATGAATCCTCCCTTCAATTGAGCTATACATGCTGCATTATCTTCATATAAAGTTGTGGGTAGTTTATCACATTTCAAACCACATTTGTCTTGGATATGATGTATTATCAACCTTAACCACACACACTCCCGACTTGCTTCATGAATAGCAATTATCTCGGCATGATTAGATGAAGTAGCCACAATTGATTGCTTAGTCGATCGCCAAGATATGGCGGTTTCTCCACAGGTAAACACATAACCCGTTTGAGATCGAGCCTTGTGTGGGTCGGACAAATATCCAGCATCAGCATAACCAACAAGATCCGGGCTGCAATTCTTTCCATAAAATAGGCCCAAATCGGTAGTCCCCTTTAGGTACCGCAATATGTGTTTGATCCCATTCCAATGTCTCCTCGTAGGAGCCGAGCTAAATCTTGCTAAGACATTAACTGAAAAAGAAATGTCCGGCCTTGTAGTATTTGCAAGATACATTAATGCGCCAATTGCGCTAAGATATGGTACTTCAGGACCAAGTATCTCTTCATTCCGTTCTTTAGGTCGGAATGGATCTTTGTTCACATCAAGTGAACGAACAACCATCGGTGTACTTAACGGATGTGCGTCATCCATGTAAAACCGTTTCAATACCTTTTCTGTATAGGTAGATTGATGAACAAAAATTCCTTTTGCCAAATATTCAATTTGCAAACCAAGACATAGTTTAGTCTTACCGAGATCTTTCATCTCGAATTCATCCTTTAGATAATCAATTGCCTTTTGGAGTTCTTCAGGGGTTCCAATAAGGTTTATGTCATCAACATATACGGCAAGTACAACAAATCCCGATGTTGTTTTCTTTATAAACACACATGGGCAAATGGCATCATTTATATAGCCTTCTTTCAACAAGTACTCACTTAGACGATTATACCACATTCGTCCTGATTGCTTTAGACCATACAAGGACCTTTGCAATTTGATTGAAAACATTTCCCGAGATTTGGAATTGTGCGCATTTGGCACCTTGAGTCCTTCGGGAACTCTCATGTATATGTCGTTATCAAGTGAGCCATAAAGATAGGCAGTAACGACATCCATTAAGTGCATGTCCAGCTTCTCATGGACAGCAAAACTTATGAGATAACGAAAGGTTATCGCATCCATTACAGGCGAATATGTCTCTTCATAATCGACACCAGGCCTTTGGGAAAAACCTTGTGCAACAAGTCGTGCTTTGTATCTTTGTACTTCATTTTTCTCATTTCGTTTGCGTACAAAGACCCACTTGTAGCCAACGGGCTTAACACCATTAGGTGTTTCAACTATAGGGCCAAAAACTTCACGTTTTGCCAGCGAATTCAATTCAGATTGAATTGCTACTTGCCATTTTGGCCAATCATGTCTTTCTCGACATTCTTTCACAGATTGAGGTTCGAGATCCTCACATTCTTTCATAATGTTAGATGCTACATTATAAGCAAAGACATTATCTACCACAACATCCACTCGATTAATATTTGCCTCAATATTAATTGGATTTGGGAGTAGTTCCGTATTTTCAAGAGCTTCAGGCTCAATAGATTCTTCGTGAATCTCGGAATTAGTCAAATCATGAGCGTCCTCATGTGATTCTTCAATAGTGTCATTTAGATCGTTCTTTTTCCTCTTTCTAGGATTTCGATCTTTGGAACCTAATGGTCTGCCACGCTTCTGGCGTGCATTTGACTCATTGGATATGACACTAGATAATTGTCCAATCGGGACTTCAATACGGATCGGAACATTTTCCGCAGGAATGTGGGATTTCGTTATCCTCTTCAAGTCCGTAAATGCGTCAGGCATTTGATTTGCTATTCTTTGTAAATGGATAATCTTTTGTACCTCTTTCTCACAAGTAGAGGTATGTGGATCAAGATGAGATAATGATTCATTTTTCCACAAAATTTCCCGTTTGGTTTCACCAACTTCTCCCCCTAATTTTGGGAAAAGTGTTTCATCAAATCGACAGTCTGCAAATCGTGCAGTAAACAGGTCGCCTGTCAATCTTTCAAGGTAGCGAATGATGGAGGGCGAATCAAACCCAACATATATTCCTAACCTTCTTTGCGCACCCATTTTGGTGCGGGATAGCGGTGCTATAGGCACATATACGGCACATCCAAATATCCTTAAATGGGATATATCGGGTTCATGACCCAAAACCAATTGCAACGGAGAATACTTGTGGTAATTCGTCGGCCTGAGACGAATTAGCATTGCTGCATGCAATATGGCATGACCCCACACTGAAGTGGGCAGCCTCGTTCTCATCAGTAATGGCCTTGCAATCAACTGCAAGCGCTTAATTAACGATTCTGCAAGACCGTTCTGAGTGTGAACATGGGCTACAGAATGTTCAACTTTTATCCCGATTGATAAGCAATAATCATTAAATGCTTGGGATGTAAACTCAGCAGCATTATCCAGTCTAATGGACTTGATTGGATTATCTGGAAAGTGTGCTCGTAGCCGAATTATTTGTGCCATTAACTTCGCAAACGCCAGGTTGCGAGATGACAACAGGCACACATGAGACCATCTACAGGATGCGTCTATCAAGACCATGAAATACCTAAACGACCCACTAGGTGGGTGAATAGGTCCACAAATGTCCCCTTGTATACGTTCCAGAAACTGGGGTGACTCAGTCCCAACCTTTGTTGGGGATGGTCTGATAATCAGCTTGCCTTGATAACACGAAGTGCAAGGATATTCATTACTTGAGAGAATTTTGAAATTCTTTAACGGATGCCCATATGAGCTTTCTATAATCCGTCTCATCATGGTTGATCCTGGGTGACCCAGTCGATCATGCCAAAGTACAAATGTATTGGACTCAGTATTCTTTAGATTTACTGTTGAATGTGCCTCAATTGCACTAATTCTTGTCCAATACAGGCCACAAGATAAAGACGGGAATTTCTCAATAACCCTCTTTTGGCCGGAGACATTCTTTGAAGTGAGGACGAGATATTCAAGATTATCTTCATCCATTGTCTCAATATTGTAGCCATTCCGGCGTACATCTTTAAAGCTCAACAAGTTTCTCATAGACTTGGAGGAGAACATTGCATTCTCTATGATTAACATCGTGCCTTTGGGCAGAGTTACAATAGCTCTTCCGGAGCCTTCAATCAATTTACTACTTCCAGAGATTGTAGTAATGTTTGCCTTACACATATTCAGTTGAGAGAAATACTTCCTTTCTTTGAGTATTGTATGTGTAGTACATGAATCAACTAGGCAAATACTTTTACAGTTGGATGTTGATCCAAGTTCGCTTTGTGAGATATCCATTTTGCTTTCCCATAGTTTGACATACAAAAAGGAGATACACGAACATAAGAATAAACAAGTTCAATCCTTTTGTGTCACATAATATTTTCAAAATCTGCTACTAACAGTTGACTAACAAAATCAGATATGTTGTCCATAATCAATTACTATGCAGTTTGAAAATTTCAGCGTTTTTCATAAGACAATCGATTATTAAACACACAATCGATTGTTGGAACATAGACAATCGATTGTTAAACACACACAATCGATTATTTGTTATTTTTGAAAATCTTCAGATCACACTGTTTAAGACAATCGATTGTTAAACATAGACAATCGATTGTGGATGATTTTTGAAAAGTTCCAGATTACACTGCCTAACGACAATCGATTGTTAGATATAGACAATCGATTGTGGGTGATTTTTGAAAAATTCCAGACCTCACTGTTTCAAGACAATCGATTGTTAGACAAAGACAATCGATTGTTGGCTATTTTTGAAAAATTCCAGAACACTGTTTCAAGACAATCGATTGTTAGCCAAAGACAATCGATTGTTGATCAATTGTTTTTCAACTTTAATGCGAAAATAGTTGATAATCAACTAGTTTTTCAGGCTAGTCGATTACCCCCACTGGAAAATAAAAGTTTTATTGATATTTGAACATATTGAAGATATTCTAAAGAACTACTGCTAACATTGCTTTATGAACTAACTAATACGAGCTAATGCTAATGACTATTAGTTTATTCACTAACTAATACAAATAAGTAGAACAAAATCAAATAACTCCATCTTCTTTCATCACGGATCCATCGCCGATTAGGTGGTCTATTTTTCCATCGGGTTGCTCAAAGAAGTCTGCCACATCCAGGTGGGTGATATCCTCATTGTCGTCATAGACAAAATTTGTTTCAGGGCCTTTTCTCTTTCGAGATGCTTGATAAAGGTCAACCAAGTGTCTTGGTATACGGCAAGTCCTAGACCAGTGCCCATTTCCACCGCAACGATAACATATAGTTTCTGAACTATTTACCTTGGGATCTTCTGGACCCCGTCTCTGCTTTCGGTGGTTATCTCTCTTTGGGGGGTGACGGACTTCTTTGGAATTTCTTCCTTGTCCACGTCCTTGGCTTTGACCCCGTTTATGACCGTGATCATGGTCCCTTTTATGTTTGGCATAATGCGAGTGCACCATATCTGCTTCAGGCAGTGGTGTAGACCCAGTTGGTCTATTTTCGTGATTTCTCATGAGCAGATCATTATTTCGCTCAGCCACTAGTAAGAGAGAAATCAGTTCAGAGTACTTCGTAAAGCCTTTCTCTCGGTACTGTTGCTGCAGTACCATATTGGAGGCATGAAACGTTGTAAACGTTTTCTCAAGCATATCGTAATCGGAGATGTTATCTCCACATAGCTTCAGTTTAGAAGTAATTCTGAACATAGCAGAATTATATTCAGAAACGGACTTAAAGTCCTGTAGCCTCAGATGGGCCCAATCATATCGTGCTTGTGGCAGAGTGACCAACTTTAGGTTGTCATATCTCTCCTTTAAGCTGTTCCACAAAACGAGTGGATCCTTGACGGTGAGATATTCAATCTTCAAACCTTCGTCAAGGTGGTGGCGCAAGAAAATCAAGGCCTTCGCACAATCTTGGGTGGATGCTTTTTCTTTATCTTTGAGGGTGTCTCCGAGACCCATAGCATCTAGGTGGATTTCAGCATCCAACACCCATGTCATATAGTTCTTGCCCGAAATTTCAAGGGCAACGAACTTTCTTTTCATAATGTCAGACATACTCGAAAATTAAATTAGGATGAGGGAAAATACCTTGGATTTTCGAGAATGATACTTGAGACGGTAGAGTCTCGTGCTGATAACGTGTTATAAACTAAAGCAAAAGACAAGAACAATAGAACAAGAACAATAGCAATAGAGAGAAGAGTAGAGAGAGTTCTTCTTATTGAGTTGAGAGGGGTGAATTACAATGGTAGAGAGCACCTCTATTTATAGGGAGGAGGAAGATCTTGCTACCAATAATAGGACTCTAAAATCTCTCTAATTAAGTACATTAAAGACATTCACCTTAAATAGAAGTGTAAGAATCATCTATTTCATAACAAAATACATATTTTTGCATGATTATTACTTTGGGAGTAGGGGTGTGCATTCGATTTATCGATTCGATTTTGACCCTTATCGATAATTACTTATCGATTATCGATTTGTACATATGCTTATCGTTATCGTTTCAATAAGGTTTCGATTTTTTCGATTTGGATTTATCAATTTTGGGGTCTTATCGATTCGGTTATCGATTACACCAATAAGAAAATTTGCGGGATTCCACGGAAAGTATATCGCTATAAACGCACCTAACTTATATGGACAAAAAGAAGCTAAAATAAGAAGAAACCATTTATAACATAAAAATTGTATTAACAAGTACATGCAAGAAAACTAAAGTAAGGAATCAAATGTATGTCACCAATACTCCAATGGTATAAGAAAATAAAATAAGACAAAATACATCATCATGACTAATTTTATTTTCCATTAATTTGAACTTCATTCCCTTGATCTTTAAATATGATTATTCCTTAAATGTGGTAGAGGAAATAATAGGGTAAGAGACTTAGAGTAAATGAAAGAGTATAGATTAGGCAAAATGATATTGTATAGCCGCTTTCAAAATAGTAGCGGAATATATATACAGTATGTATGTTATATTAATCTACACATATTTTATTCATTTTATAAGTGTCTACAGTGTCATAGGGGTGTGCATTCGATTTATCGATTCGATTTTGACTCTTATCGATAATTACTTATCGATTATCGATTTGTACATATGCTTATCGTTATCGTTTCAATAAGGTTTCGATTTTTTCGATTTTGATTTTTCCGATTTCGATAACAAATAATCGATTCGATTTATCGATAAACCGATTCGAATGCACACCCCTATTTGGGAGGCCATGCTATATGGTGAGTTACGTTGGCGGTCATGTAAAAAGAAAACATTAAAAGATAAACTTAATAAAATCTTATCAAATGTTAGTAATCTTTCAACAAAGATTAAAAGGGTTCGTTACATCGTCAAGATGAAATTGCATCTCGAAAAATAAAAAGAGTAAACTTTAACAAAAATATTTAAAATTATTAAACAAGTTTAAGGCATCTTATTACGTCTTGGCTTTAGGCCTCTAAACTATTGTGCCGCTTCTGCTCTCTATCTTCAGGTAGGAGTAAGATCTGAGCACTCTGTCCTCCCCAGATCCTATTTGTATAATTTTTTTTTACTGTTGCTGTTGTAGTTGTAATCGTGATATTCTTTTACGGATATAGGAATTACATATCTTATCAAGACAATATTATCTTATGGCCACATAATAGAAAGAAAAAAACGAAAGAAAAAGGGGGAGAACGGTATTTGCCGAAAGTAGTATCGTTTCCAATGAAGTATTGAAAGGAAATGTCAAGTTCTATACAGTTGTGAATAGGAAAATTAAGAAGACAAGTGGATGATAAACATAGAGTTATATGAGTGGTGAAGATGGATGCTATTATATATATATATATATATATCTAAAGGGAGGGTCAGGGTCCTAAAGAGGGGTGGGTGCCCTAAGTTAGGAATCAGTCATGTAAGGAGGAAGATCCATTAATATTTTAGCCTAAACCACACTTCACATTGTAATAGGTCATAATTTGTCCCTTCTTGGCTTTCTTTGATAGCATTTTTGAGTGGATAACAACTGTTTACACCTAATTCCACAATTCATCACTTCTACTAGGACTAGACTGCTCAAAAGATACTTGAATTGGTTAATCCGCTATAACATTTCGTCTCTTTGAATTAATCTTAATTTCTAATATGATCTATATAATTGAATGATACTAAAACAACGGAGGATTGTGGTATGGTTGAGATTGAGAATGAAGAATTTTATGATGCAGAACGCATTATTATCAAATTTACTGACATAAATTTGAATTAATCGGCCTAGTGAAGTTTATCCCTAGAGAGTGATCGGACGTTATTTTTTATAATATCCATGTTCATTTTAGCAGCAATGTAATTTTTTACTTTCTCCGTTTCAATTTATGTCAACATATTTCCTTTTTGGTCTATATTAAAAAAATGACCTCTTTTTAAATTTAGGTTAAACTTCCAATTATACTTTTGATGAGAAACGTTTATAACCGCACAAATACTCTAGACCCCTTTTTGACTTATTTAAGACCATAAATTTCAAAAGCTTTTATTGTTTTTAAATTGTATGCGTAATCAAATAAGTTCACATAAATTAAAACGAAGGGAGTAATTAATAAGCTGGAACGAGAGATATTTTTGATCAATTGTCTCAGATATATAAAAAAGGAAGGGACGGAGAAAAAACGTAGTGCACTCTGCCAGTCTTGATATTGACATCCTCAGGGCCTTTGTGCCGACTTAACTTGTTGTACTCTAAAGGACAAAACCTAATATTTAAGCCTGAATATTCAACAGTGAATCATAGGTAATCAGTGCCTTCTTACTTCCCAAAGTAGATAAAGATGTAACAGTACGTGGTACTGGAGTAAATTTATAGAAACTCCAGTCTACAGGGAAAAGCTTTTGTTCTGGAAAAATTCTTCAATTTCTTCTTTTTAACTTTTGAAAGGATTGTCTCTAATTTGTTAGATACCTTTACTTGTCCTCCCCCTCGTTGACCTATTGGGGAGTGTTCAGTTATGATTTTTTCGATTATCCTCCCATGAATGTGATCTTTCAACATTGATAATTAAACTGATAAATATAATTTGTAGTAACTTGAGATTCATTATTAAGCTGGGACTTAATTGCAGGGCATAATTTACAAGCAAACCAGGTCAAAGTCGTCTTGGATCCTTTAAGAACAAAGTATTACCTAATGTATATAAGCGGACCTGATTTTTTTTAGGGAAGAGGTCCAAATTTATTCTTCTACTTTTTGAATATTGTCTACGTCTAATCACTGTTTATTATTCGGCTAAATTTACTTCTATCATTAGTACACTTTTAAAAGTTACCCTTCAATCTGTTAGGTAATTCAAAATCTTCTAAATCCCATTTTGTTAAATCATTTGTTATTCTTCTTAATCCAGTATTTTTCAGAAATTTCTATTAATATGAATGCTACATGCTCTACACTATACAAAATATTCATGGATATTTTAAAATCACCATTGCACACGCTTCTCTTGTTTGGTAATGGTTTTTGAATTGATTTAAATTTTTTTTAAATACATTTTAACTATGTATACACCGTAAAATTTTGTGGGTCTATTTGTTATATATTATATTCAGCTAATCATCATATATATCCACGTATATATGAATATATTTGAAATTATCTAGTTAGTATGGAGTTCAGTCCACAAACTTAATAGTGCATAATGCGTAGGCATTTGATTAAAGCAATGTTGAATTTGAACAATGCAAAATCTCCGAGAAACTTCAACTTCAATCACTAATACTTACAAAGTCTTCGTACCTTTGGTGGAACAAATATATTAAAGTTGGAGTGTCTTATATACTTTTGAAATTTAGACAAGCTACCTAATTCAGATTCTTCACTTTACTGTACTTTATTAACAAAGTGATGCACTATTTTTAAAAAAAATATATTATTTTTTGTCAAATTTAGGCCCTAGATCCGCCATGGCTGTGATCTGAGCTTCAGCTAAAAAGGAGGAAGAAGGCAGAGAGAGAAATACGAAATATCTGATCTCATTCATACTAACTGAAAAAATAAAATGCACTGTACACATACATATAAATAACCACTGTCTAACTAACTCTAATCTCTACTAATGAACCTTCTAGAATAATGCTACATAAATAGCTATATGTACAATACAACTAAGCTAATTAAGTTGCTATGTAAACTAAGCTGCTAAGTAAACTATGCTGCTAATCTCAACACTCCCCCTCAAGTTGAGAATGGAAAATATTTTGTATTCCCAACTTGGAGACCAAAAAAGCATGTTGTTGATGTCCCAAAGCTTTTGTTAAAATATCTGCTGGTTGCTCATTGCTCCATATGTGTTCAGTCTTGATCAATCCCTCATGAATCTTTTCCCTTATGAAATGACAATCAATTTCTATGTGTTTAGTCCTTTCATGATAGATTGGATTTGTAGCAATCTGCAGTGCAACTTTGTTATCATAGAATAATTCTGTAGGTTCTTTAACATAACTTTTAGTTCCTTTAGATAGCCCTTCAACCATATCAATGATGCCACTGTATGAGCCATGCTTCTGTACTCAACCTCAGCTGAGCTCCTTGAGATAGTAGATTGCTTCTTTGCCTTCCAAGAAATAAGAGAATTCTCTAGTTTGACATAGAATCCTCTCACTGATTTCTTGGACATGGGACATGCTCCCCAATCTGAGTCACAGAAACCTTGAACTTTCTCTGTACTGCTGCTGGACATTAGAATTCATCCTTAATGTACTTCACAACATGTAATGCAGCTTCATAATAAGATTTCTTTGGAGCATGCATAAACTGACTCAGGCTCTACACATAATAAGCAATGTCAGATCTTGTGATTGTCAAGTATAGAAGTTTTCCAACTAGTCTTTGAAAGATATTTCTGTCTTGCAGAATGCTGTCATTAATGTTCTCCTTTACAATCTCATCAAACTCCATGCTTGCAAGCTTCAGATTATGTTCCATTGGGGTCTTTTTTGGCTTTGACCCTGAGAGTCATGCTTATGAAATCATTTCGAAGGCATACTTTCTTTGGGACATAAAGATGCCTTCTGAAGATCTAGAAATTACAATTCCTAGAAAGTATCTCAATTCTCCAAGGTCCTTCAGTTTAAAGTTCTGATGCAAAGATGTTTTAGATGCCTCAATCATCTCAAGATCGTTATCTGTAATGAGTAAGTCATCTACATAGACAAGTATGAGAACAAAATTTTCATTAGTTGTTTTAGTAAACAATGAGTAGTCATGTTTGCTTTGATGGAACCCAGATATTAGAAGAGCTTGTGTTAATATCAAATTCTATTGCCTAGAAGCTTGTTTCAAGACATAGAGGGATTTGAGTAGTCTACATACCCTGTGCTCCCCCTAGCTACCAAATCCCTGATGCATAGTCATGTAGACTTCCTCATGTAGTTCACCATCTAGGAAAGCATTGTGGACATCAATTTGAAAAAGTGGCCAGTGTAGAAGTGCAGCAACTGAAATAATAGTTCTGACAGTAGTCACCTTAGCTACAGGAGAAAATGCATCATGAAAGTCAATCCCCTCCTGCTGAGTATAGCCTTCAATAATCTAGCCTTAAACCTTTCTACTGGGCCATCTACATTATATTTAATCTGGTAAACCCATTTATACCCTATAAGAACTTTCCCAGGAGGTAAATTCACAACCTCCCAAGTGTTGTTTTGTTCTAATGCCTCAATTTCAAGTTTCATGGCCTTGATCAACCTGTCATCTTTGAGAGCTTGAGAGAAGGATGTTGGTTCAAGATCAGAAGAAAAAGAAGCGATGAACGCCTGAAATGGAGAGGAAAGATGAGCATAGGAAATGAAATTGTGTATATGATAGAGTGATAAAGTAGAGACAGAAGTAGAAGTAGAAGGTAAAGGAGGATACACATAATTAGTTAGCCATATGTGAGGTTTGGAGACCCTAGTTTACTTCCTAACTTGTGAGTGTGATGGACCAGAAGGATTAGATGCCAATTCTATGGGCAAAGGAGGAGCAGAAGAAGGTGAATGAGTAGGATCAATAGGGACATCAGTAGGAGGATCAGGGGAAGAATCTGGTGAGGTTGTGAAATTATCTGGAGGATTAGTGATAGGAGCTACTTATTCATTGGTGGTAGAAGCCTCTGGTGGTGTATTTGAGGATGGAAATATATCTGAGTTAGAGTGATTGGGAATATGATCAGAAGTGACTAGGAACTTGTGTTTGGGAATTTCTTCTTTAAAAACCACATCCCCGCTAACTATGAACCTGTTACAAGCTATATCATACACCTTATATCCCTTTTGTGTTGGTGCATAGCCCGTGAAGACTCCAAGTATGGATTTAGGCTTGAGCTTATCATGAAAGTCAGTATTAGTGGCATAACAAAGGCAGCCCAAGGTTCTCACGTGAGCAAAAGAAGGAGGTTTCCCATGGAACATCTCATAAGGAGATTTTCCCTATAGAACAGAACTAGACAGTTTATTTATGATGTATGTTTTTGTTAGGATATAATCCCCCAGAATTTCAAGGGTATATTTGCTTGGAATCTCAAGGCTCTTCATATTTCAAGAAGGTGTCTGTGCTTTCTTTCCACAACTCCATTTTGTTGTGGAGTGTGGACACAGCTGCTTTGGTGAATTATCCTTTTTGAATTGAAAATATTGAAACAAAGAGTGTTAAAAAATTCATTCCCATTAGCTGATCTAACACATTTGATAGTGGTGTTAAACTGATTTTCAATAAGGTAGAAGAAATTTTTCAGAACAACATACACATCACTTTTGAGCCTTAAAAGAAACACCCATGTCATTCTAGTATAGTCATCAACAAGAGTCAGAAAGTATTTGAAGCCACTGTAGGTACATACTCTATAGGGTCCCCAAACATCTATATGAACTAGATCAAAAGAAGGAGTAGATTTAGAAGTACTGATAGGAAAATGCACGCTAACTTGTCTAGCAAGGGGGCAAACATGACAATTACAAACAAATGACTTCGACAAACTTTTATTTATCTCATATATTGTTTGTATGACTGCCATAGGGGCATGTCCCAATCTTTCATGCCATAAGGAGGAGCTTGAACTTGGTTGATGTGAAACTGTCATGCATCTTGAGGAGGAAGAAGCAGTAGCAGGTTCTTAACAAATGAAGATGTCAAGACCTCCTTTGAGTCTATCAATCCTTTTCACCTTGCCACTGTAGAGGTCCTGAAAGATGCAATAATTAGGATAAAAATAGACAGCACTATTTAACTCTTTAGTGTATTTGGATATAGACAACAAATTATACTTGAATTCAAGAACATAGAGAACATTATGAATGGTTTCTGAGTCAAACAAGTTGCAGGAAAGTGTGAGTGATTTTGGTGCTATTACCATTTGATAGGTGAACTGAGGGTGTCTTAGGCTCAGGAACTTGGATGATTTTTGACACGAGATTCAAGGATAATCAATAATCCAACAGCTATGTTCAGTTAGTGACTTACCTTCCATGTTAACAACCTCTGTTGGCTCAGGTTCCTTGCTCAATAGTATTAGAATCTACTGATACTGCTCTAGGGTGAATCCTTGCACAGTTATAATAGGTGGAGCATTCTGCACAGCATAAGTCTGCCATGCACTCCGAACAGCATCTCCTGCATTTACTTTATGAGCCACATGTCTATTATTGTCATATGATCCTTTTCTTTTACTGTTGTTGAACTTAAAACCTGGTGGATATCTATTCAGTTTGTAACAATTATCCCTTGTATGTCCCTTCATATTGCAGTAATCGCATGCCAAAATGGTATTCCATCTAGGTCTCATATTAGAAGCATTTGCTGTCACTAGTGCACTACTCTATATTCCTAAAGGTGCACCTCCTAATATTTCATTCTGTGCAGTAGAACCAACACTCATTCTCTGGATCTCCTCTTGAACAATCATGGAATATGCCTGGTCTAGTGTTGGTGTATGGTGCATCATCAGGATCTGTATCCTTTGTGGTACATAAGTCTCATTCAACCCCATTAAAAACTTCATAAATTTCTGTTGGTGCAAAACACCACAAACTGTCTAGATTTCTCACAGTCACAACCAGAAAATGGGACGATAGATTCAAATTCATCCCATAGGTCATTCAATCTAGAAAAATACACAGATACACTTTATCAAACTTGTGTCAAGGAACTTATTTCCTTTTTCATGTGATAAAGTTTCATAGCATTCACTTTATCAAACATGTCCTTCATAGATTTCCATACCTTTTGTGCATATGAGAGTACACAATTCCTCTCCCAAGTTCTGGTACCACTGAACTTCTAATCCATGATTGTACTATTGCATGCATCTTTCCCATTACCTTAACCTAAAGTTATCTTGCTCATACTGATCCTAGTGCAAGTTCCATCTTTAAAACCTAGTTTATTCTTCACCAAAAGTGACATTGTCATAGATCTACTCCATTCCGAGTAGTTTTCTGTTCCAATTACTAGTTCTGGTACAAGTGCGATACCTGGTGTGTCTGAAGGATGTACATACATCGGATCATTGCAATCGGTTGTTTGAATGTTTGCATGTGATGATTCAGCGGTTGCATCAGTGGTTCCAATAGCTATTTCAGAAAAAAAAATCGAATAATTATTGAGAATTTCTCTCTCGAAAAAATGAATTTTAAAGAACAGTTGTAGAAGAAAGAAAAATAGAGATTTAGAAGAATCGATAAAATGCTGGAGCTCGAGAATCAGAATCGCTTGGAGCTGGGCTCTGATATCATGTCAAATTTAGGCCCTAGATCCGCCATGGTTGTGATCTGAGCTTCAGCTAAGAAGGAGGAAGAAGGCAGGGAGAGAAATGAGAAATATCTGAACTCATTCATACTAACTGGAAAAATGAAATGCACTGTACACATACATATATATAACCGCCGACTAACTAACTCTACACTCTACTAATGAACCTTCTAGACAATGCAATATAAATAGTTGTAGCTACAATACAACTAAGCTAACTAAGCTGCTAAGTAAACTAAGCTGCTAATCTCAATATTTTTTTTTCAATTAAGAAAGCATGTAAATGCCAATTATTTTGAAAATAGTGGATCAAGAAGAAGAAGAGACTTAACTAAAGTAATTGGGGAGATTTGGGGTCACCTGACGGAGTGAGGGTAATTTTTAAAAGCTTGTTGATCGTAGGGGTAAATTTGACCGAATAATATAACGGAGATTAGTTATAGACAATATTCAAAAGTAGAAAAATAAATTTGGACCTTTTCCCTTTTTTTTATGGGACAACACGTGATAATTTTCTTTAATGAGGAGCGACGAGATTTGAACTAAAGAGCTCTATTTAATCTAACACCATATTAAATTGTATAATAATCTTATCTAATAATTTCTTTACAATATAAGTTAAACTCTTAAATTTATTATGCCTTTAACGTTCCAAATGTTTTGCACATATATCCAGTTCAACATTTAAACCAGTAATAACAGTGGTGACATTTTGTTCCCGTGTCACATACGCTACTTTATGAGTCAAATTATGGAATTTAAGCAATTAATTTTTGGAGTTCATTGAACCATTTGCAAAATCCACAGTCATAAATCATAATACTACTTCATTTTCGATCTTTGATAGCGCTGTGTATGTCTGTACATTGAATAGGACGTACGGTTACTGTGAGAGTTAAATCAAATAAAATAATAGCTTATTCACATAAATATGTACGGTTTAACCAGGGGCGAATCCACTTGAAGAAACGTGGGGCACGGGCACCCATCCTTCTTACAACTAAAATTGGATCCCCCTTATAATTTTGTACAGATTTTGCGGGATAGTGAATTAGGCACCCATGTTCAAAATTCGCAATTGGTACCTCGGTTAAGTGGGATTCGAGACACTATGGCAATTTTGATATTTAGTTCCAATTTTCTTCTTTTGTGTCCTTTAGTATTTTTTCAATTTTTCTCTTTCACCATTTTCTTTTTTTTTTTTATTTCTTTTTCTCTCCTCATGATTAATCTCCAAACTATAGATCCATCTTTCTTCAAAATAAAAGGCTTCACAGAAAATAAAAAATTAAAAATCCAAAGTCTTATTGAGATTAATTTATTTTAAGCATTATAAATTCATTTTACTTTAAATAATTTATATAACTATAAAGTCTAAGTTATACGAGTTTAACATATTCTTTTCAATCAAACCATGAATGTTTGTCTCTAAATTTTTAGTACAAAATATAATTTTATGATAAGCAATTTGCATATAAAGAATTAGTCAAATGCCATTAAGCTTTTTGAATTGTGACGATAAAAATTGAATTATACGGATTATAAACTATAGTATTAATGAAAACATAATTATATATTAACAATAGTATAGTTTATCTCTATGCATAATGTGCGAAATTTTATTTTTCTAAAATTTGCACTTATTTACATATTCCAATATATTAAGTTAATAATATATAAAATTTAATAACGAGTAATTTAGTAAAAATATATTTTTTTTTCTTTAGGAGTTAGTATTTTCTTAAATGGTGTGTCAAAGACAAAAAAATCACTTATATGGAGCGGTAGGAGTAAAATATTCACATTAATTTGACGTTATGAGTTATGACAAGCATCAACTTTATGTTAAAGTTAGCGGTGCTCCCATAATCTTAAAATCATTGATCCGCCTCTAGGTTTAACAAGCAATTCTGTTTCAAACAGCTGAAACTTCCTTAGTTAGAAATGTAAATTATATGAAGGTTCTTTTTGAGCTAAGGTGTTCTGTTTTCGAATTGAGTAGGCAGCCATGCATATTATAACAAGAGAAACCGAGACTGTGAATATGTCTGCCATAATATGATGAGCTTATGTCTTGCATTCCCAGGATTTTCTTTTTTCTTTTGATTATAGTTAATGAAATCTTCTTCCATATTTTTAGGCAAATGCAGCATTGCTTTCTTCTATTTTACCGACTCTTTTCTTTTTCCAATGTTATTAGCCTTAGCTATCCGTACAATCGACATGCATACTGAGTGCACGTGAGATGGGGTGTTTTATTCCTCTGTTAATACCTTTGAACTTGGTTGAATGGTAGTCCATAATATTCCTTGTGTACTGTACAAACTCAATAATAAACCAAAAACAGCTAAGAAAAATCGAGGGGGTGAGGGGAGGGAAATTTTTAGATTTTATCTTGCATGGCGTTAATTCTACTATATATTATGATACTCTTTCTATTTTGATGTGTATCGACATGTACGTTGGTATCCTTCTACTGCTAATACTTCCTTTAATTATTTCATTTTATGTGAGGAGTTAAGAGAATGACGGGCATAAAGAACCTAACTTTTTGTGTAAATTGGGGCATAGATTTATAAGGTTTGTTTTTTTAAAATAAAATTTTCATATTTAAAACTGCATACGTGATAAAGTACCACTCCTTCCATTTCAAAAGATTGACACTATTTTCTTATTAGTCCGTCCCAAAAAAAAAAACTACACATTCATATATTTCCGTAATTATAGTCATGCAAATATTATGACTTGTTTAAAATCATAAATTTCAAAAGATTTATAAGGCATATTTAATACCACAAATTTAAAAGTCTTCATCTTTTTATTAAAATTTTGTGTCAAGTAAAAGTAGGACAAATTAAACAAATTGAAACAAAAAGAGTATAAAGTGACATAATTAATAAGTCCAAATATTTATGTTATAGTCAAGAAAAAAGTACTTTTGACACCCAAATAATGATAGTGTCAAAAATGATATACAAAATATTATTAACACAACTTTTAAGAATCACATTTTCCTTTAACCTTATTATTCTTAAATTCTTGTATGATATTTTCTGTCAAATTATGTCTACATTAATTTAATATTTGCTTTACACCTAGTCTAAAGGTAAAAACTTAGCTGCAGTAGGTGTTTGCACCAAATATATGCCATAATATTAATTATTATTAAGTGAAACAATTATATATATATAAATACATATTATGTATGTATTGATTTTGTGTAAATATCAAGTACGAGTTAGTTTTTAGCACGCCTAGTCAAATGACATTAAATAAAATAAGATAAAGAAAATATCGAAGGGGAGCATTGGCATAGCTGGTAAAATTGTTACCGTGTATCAAGAAAGTCATGGATTCGAGCTGTCTAACGGGTCGGGCTTACCCGCTACCAGACCGGTACAAACCGGGAACCGGACCGGCCCGGATCATAAGGTGTCGGGTGGGCTGGGTAGGGGGTAGGAGGGGTTTGGTAGTTTAAGTAATTTTTTCAGTTAACTGGATCCTGCTAAACCGGAACTCGTGAACAGTACTCAAACCGGACCGGAACCGACCAGGTTTAACAGTCAAATATTTTTATTTTTTTTGAATTTTTCAAAGTAGATGGGGTCATTCTCCAATTTGCAATACTTCAATTCTCAATCTCAAAGTCTCAAATCTCAAATCTCAATTCAAGTTAAATCATGACTAGTACTTCTAGAGTGCACTCATATATTTGGCAACACTTTGAGGTGGTAGAAGAAAATGAAGAAGGCCAGAAACTAAAGTGCAAGAACTGTGGTCAAGTCTTAAATTTTCGTTCAGAGTCTGGCACAAGCAGTTTAAGCAGGCATATAAAGTATTGTCTTGAGCATCATCCGAAAATTCATATTTAAGATTTTACGACAATTTATGTTATTTTATAATTATTCGACGTATTTATGCTTAATGTTTTAGTTTCTTAGATTAATTTGAAGTATTATAAATTTATTATGCATGAAGTTTTACTATTTTTTATGCTAATTTTCTTTTTAAATGCAAATTTTAATTTTGAATTTTGAAATAAATGTAGCATTTGCAATTTATAAGTGAATTTTTTTCCATATTCCTTGTATTCTTTAAATTAATACAAAGTATTAATATAACTTACAATAGCTATGCAAAATACCCAAAAAAAAATACTAAACCCGGCGTGCCCCCCTCAACCTGTAACTCATATGGTTCAATTTTTACCCGGATGAACCCGAACCCGTTAAGACCCAACCCACAACCGGCTCAGACCGTAACCCGTAGGGGTCCAAAAAATATAGGCCCGACCCGGTCCGGCCCACTCGCTTAACACCCTTTGTCCGAGCCATGGAAACAGCCTCTTGGTCCGTCCCTTCCCGGTATCTCACGCATATCGAAGGGGAGCATTTGCAATAACTGGTAAAGTTGTTACCATGTGACCAGAAGGTCACCTGTTCGAGCTGTGAAAACAACCTCTTGGTCCAACCCTTCCCGTGATCTTACGCATAACAGGAACTTAGTATACCAAAATTTCACGCATAGCGAAAACTTAGTGCACCATACTGCCTTTTAAGAGCAAGGAAATATCATTCTAGAATTGTGCACTGCTGGCGGAGTACAAATCGTGACCATGCCATGATAACATCAATAGCTGTCATGTACGCCTGCATAGTTTTAAGTCTATTACAATGTCTTCATTAAAGAGTTATATGAAGATTATTTTGATTTTATAGTAAAGCAAGTTAGGTTAAAAGCTCTCTTATGTCGAAAATCATAAAGACTAAATTACTGGTAGCAAATTTTATTATTAGCCAACCCTTATAAATATCTGCCCAACTACATTAGTTCCTTGTCACAAAGTACCATATCTTCACTCCTATCCCATATCTCTTCTTCTCTCTCCTTATTTCTTCATCTTTTTTAAAAAAAAAAAGATGGATAAAAAACCATGCAACTCTCAAGATGTTGAAGTGAGGAAAGGACCTTGGACTATGGAAGAGGATTTAATTCTCATTAACTACATTGCTAATCATGGTGAAGGTGTTTGGAACTCCTTAGCTAAATCTGCTGGTAATTTTTCCCCTTTTTCCCCTTAATTCCTTTGTCAGTAACAAAACCCTAGATATCATTTTGATATATGTAGGAACACTTTTTTATATGTCTCAATATTCTTTCTCTAGGTCTCAAACGTACCGGAAAGAGCTGTCGACTCCGGTGGCTAAATTATCTCCGGCCTGATGTCCGGAGGGGAAATATTACGCCTGAAGAACAACTTTTGATAATGGAACTGCATGCTAAGTGGGGAAACAGGTGAGTATTTCTAAAGAGTAGTACATAAAGTAATTAAAATTCAATTGCAAAAGAAAAAATTGGAAACTGATGGAATTTTTTTCATCAAGTTTTGATTCTCCCATGTGTTTTATTTGTTGAGTGGACAAAGAGAGCCGCTCAAAATTATTTTGTCCTAAAATGATTCTAAGCTCGTGGCTGTGACCCATAACCTGTTCATCATGGAACTAGATTTGGAATGAAAGAAAGTGAGTATTTTAAACGTGTTATATGTTTATGGCTACGTACTGAAGACCTTAGAATTGAAACGTGGGGAATATAATATATAGCTACGGCATCTAAATTTTGTTTCCTTTATTTTTTTGGTTTATCAAAAGTTCTTCTTCCTAAAACACTCATCTATCCTATGTCTTCCATGAATAAAATTTTTAAATGATTATTTTCCTCTTCTTAAGCTTATTTTTCAGATTATTACTTATCTAGCTATGTAGTATATATACTAAAGAAACCATACTAATAATAAAAGCATATAGTTTTTCGAGAATTTATTTCCCATACAAGAAGCTTTTTTGTTCAAATATTTTTTTTTATTTTCTACTTTAAGGAAATTATTTTTAAAACCATTTTATGGTGTATTCTTTTGTTAAAAAAGTGCTTTATCACTAAAGCTTGACAACCTAAGATAGATCTTTAGGCTAATCATCCCATTAAAGGTAATCTTGGGATGTTGATTAACTTGTATGAAGTGATAACAATGTCACTTCCACAATTATTATTAGAAAGAAAATTACGCTTTAAGAATATGATTACATGTACTTCATTTGTTTTCCAATTAAACTAAGTAGAAAAGGACAGTGGTGAGACAAGGATTCGGTCTTACATAATAGCAGTGGATATAGAATACGTTTTCAAAGAAAGCCAGAAAGATAGAAGTTTCCTTTTTTAGAAGAACCGATTTCATTTTAGTCACATGTCAAGCCCTTTAACTGCTATCTCTAGTCTCTAGTTTTCAAAGAGAAGCTCCCACCTCCAAGTTGCTTAAGAAATTGACAGATACCTTATGTTTTTGTTGGTATTTAAAGACAATGGGCCCCTTTTCCGTACATTAGAATTTTTACTTGTATAACAATTCAAGTTCCAATTTAGATGAATTAGTTTGACTTGGTACGAATTTTAAGAAAAAATATGTGAAATTTTTGAAATTTGTGATCTAAAAAATTTAAAGGGTAAAAAATTTGTGGAACCATGACATTTGTGTGGTTTTAAAAGCTTCTCATTAAGGGTAAAATAAGTAAAGTGAAAAGTTTAACGTTGAATTATTTTCAACAATAGAAATGTGTCATTCTTTTTAGAACGTATTAATATTAAAAGCGTGTCATCTTAATTGAAATGGAGAAAGTACTTACATGATTAATCCCATTGGAAATGATTGTGATCTCTTCACCATTTGATATCTTGAATTTGAGTGATAAGAATAAAGATTTTCTTGATAACTTGTGCTTTACCTTCTTGGCACAAATCTAAACTAGTCGAATTAATGGGCTTGGGATACAAAGATAGTTAAACATAACAAAAAATAGTATGTAAAAACAAGATTCGTCAGTGTTTTAACACCATGATTGAAAAACTAGAATCCAATAAGAAATTGCTAGCCTGTGTTAAGATATAGGTTGCAATTAACTAATTATAATTATGCTTTTTTTAATAATTTATTAAGTTATTATATGTAGACATGAGGTTAAGATAACCACTTTGTTAGTACATGTTTCTGCATGCTTAAAGGAAAAAACAGAAACAAAAAGAAGACATTAGCTAGCTTGGCCCACAAAATTAATCAATAGATATATAATGCAAGAAAACTTACATGGCTGACAAATTACATTTTCAAAAGTGATAGCAGAAATTTTTGTTGTTGTTTATTTATGAAGTCATCAGCTGCTAGTCAAATCCTAACTGCCACAAAATAGGCTTTATTTCATCAGTCAAGAAGTCGTTTATCAAATATATTTTCTTTTCCTCAATTGCAATACATTAAAAGAAAAGATATTTTATTCTAGCTCCTCTTATTTTTTTGGAGGTTTTGATGTGTAACTGAGTATATACAATTAAATGTGACAATCATCAAAATTGTTCTTTTTTTTTCAAAATTCGTTTAAATATTGAACGATAGTTTATATAATGTAACACTAAAACGTACTACTGTATTATATTATGTGGCTAGTGATAGTGTAACGTTACCATAAAACTAGTTGGCGACGATTAGGCATTGTAAAGACTTGTGTATTCTTCAGCTTGGCACCGTCTTCAGCTTTCTCTAATATTTGATGGTTTCTTTCAATTTGTTACTCTTTTGGAGGCATTGGTGACTCTAGTACTCTTGGAGGAGTTGGAGTGGTGTCTTTCTCTAGTTTCAACGTTTTGTAAGTTGAGTTTCGTTCAAATAAATAGGAGAAGGAGGAGGCAAACGTGACTTTGAATTTCAACCACAGAACATGACAGGCATTATTTGTCAACAACAAACGTGATTGAAATGCTTATTTCAATTATGAAAAACCTGTAATCTAACTTTGTGGGCCACGAACATATTGACACGCTTACCAACATCTTATGGGGAAAAACATTAATACTTTATATTATTGCTTTGTTGCATTAGTATGTTACGTATAAAATTGCTATAGCAGATCAATTAACAATGTATTTTTCAGTCTCATGTTAAAGATGTTACTACAAGTTTACTGAAGATTAAGTTTTAACAATAGGACATTTTGTAATTGTTCTTGTTACGTAATTACTAACAGTGTGTTCTTGTTACATTATTCTCTTTTCCGTTGAAATATTGGAGTTGATAATGTTATAATATATGGCATAGAAATAGGGCAGAATAAACTAAATCCATTACTTTCAACTCAAAACCCGTGCACCAACTCGAAATATTGAATCCATTTTTGACACACAGGTGGTCAAAAATTGCAAAGCATTTGCCAGGAAGAACAGATAACGAGATAAAAAATTATTGGAGGACAAGAATTCAGAAGCACATAAAGCAAGCAGAAAACATGAATGGACAAGCAGCTAATTCTGAGCAAAATGATCATCAAGAAGGAAGCAGTAGCCATATGTCGTCTGCTGGTCCAGCAGAGACTTACTCTCCAACTTCATACTCTGCTAATATTGACACAACTTTTCAAGGACCTTTTCTCACTGAAACAAATGACAACATTTGGAGCATGGAGGATATCTGGTCCATGCAATTGCTTAACGGCGATTAAGTATGTTGTTGAATATTTTAATTTGATTTAATTAAACACTAGATTGAACCCCACTTAGTACGTACTATAAACTTAAGCTGCTAGATATAAATAGCTAGCACACTATATATAAATTGCTAAAATTCCCTATAATATATCCCTCATATTGAGGTTCCTGAGTTAAGTGTTCACTGTGTAATACAACAAACTCTAATATAACCCCTGTTCATATAATATATAGATGCGTGGACGTGCCTATGATTTTATTACCCCTTTATTACTACTCTAGAAGCTTTTCTTATAACTGGGAATAAACCATTAATATACATATGTAAAAGTAAATTCAATTTGTTGGCAAAGGAGATTCAACTTATTAAGGAGAGATGATGGTTACCTAATCCATCAAATAAGCTCTTTTCAAAGCCTTATTTTAATGATTTTGTATTGATCAAGTCTAGTTACAAGTTACGAACAAAGTCATGGTCAAGCAATGATTATGTGCCTTAATCTGATCTCAAAAATATATTTAATCTGACGTTAGCTGACTTAATACAGTTGTAGTGTACTTGCAGTAATCATTTGAGGAAAGTGCAACTCACCAACTACTCATCTAATTAAGCTAAGTAATTTGTAGATGGGAATTAAATCTGTTTGACAAAGACATCAAGTGATCAGACAACTGAAGTGATATTAGGGGTTTGGTACTTTCACAATTTTTCTGGAACATTAAGCTTCGGTTTGTGTCCTAGAAGATTAGCCTTTAGGGTCAGGTTAAGAATAATTACTCGTACCTAATAGCCAATATTGTCAGCGTAAATGACTTTTAAATGCAAAAGTTTACTTGTATTATGAGTCTTTTAAATTATTAATTTCACTTATTATTGTAGTTATCTTCAAGTATTTTTTATGTGAATATTTTTTTTACATTATTAGTATTTAAAAAATAAAATGCAAAAAAATGCATCATGAAGAAATATGGGGCATGCGTGCATAGAATATGACACATATACATAGTCATAGATAATAAAACAAGCATAAAAATATTCATCTCCAGCATATACCGAACTTAATTAATGGAAAATGGACACACGGAAAGGCAACATAGCTATTTTTGGCAAAATCAATCGTTGCTTTCCATATTTAACTATATTTGTGCATGGCCTTGCATGTTTGAAGTTGGACGTAAGCCTAACTCTTGAATCCTCCAAAGGAAGTCTCCACATGGTCCCTATCAGTTCACATCTACTTGTCTTCATCATATTAATTAATTATTTCTTCTTTTCAATTATTACTTTATTTCCCTTAGTGTAAGTTACTTGCGAGCAAAGAATAAACTTCCAAAACAACCTTAATTTAGCAATTCATTAACTATTCATAACTTAGTGTTAGGCCTGATTCTTGTTTACGAAGGCTAACTATACTTGTCATGTTGTATGTCTTTGTCGTGTGATACATGTAAACTGAGTTCTTTGTTGGACAATTGTCTAAGTCGTTCTTTAATTGCTTTTGTCATTATTACCAATTAGTGTGAGCTTTCAGAATTAGCTGGTTGTATAGAAGATGAATTTGATTTGTGGACCCCTTCTACCATGTGTCTTTATGTTGGTTCAGTTATAACGTATTTACAAGTAAATCTCGGTGATCATTATTATAATTGCTAAATTGACAAAAATAGTATGGAGAGAATAACATATTTAAAATGTTAAACTATACTAATGAAGTATAATATTTTTTTTTCAATATCAGTATAAATAACTTAAACCTCTTTTCTTTTCTTGTTTAGTTTCAGAATTTTGATAAGGAAATAAAATTAGGTGAAATAGGGGTCCTTCAAGACAGTGTTCTATATATCGTGCATTTGCAACCTTAGCTTAAACAAGCATTACGGGCTTCAACTATATATTCAGTATGTGGTTTTCTCCCTTCGTTGTTAATCTCAACACAAAATATAAAACGTCGAAATCAAGCGTAACTCACCTTTAAACAAATACAGAAATGCACACACTCGATGACAAAAGACAGATGTAGGAATTCGAGGAGTTGGAAAAGTGAGGCATCTTGTAAGGTCTTTCAAGAGTAAAACTAAAAGGAAAATAAGTTTACACTTTCATAGTACAAAAGTCATACGAAATAAACTCCCTCAATTTTGGGCCACTCGCTTATTTCAAGCACATGTTTCTAATGGTGTTGGGATATTCCCACGTGAAATATTATAAATCACATGTAGAGTCGGTAACCCCCCCCCCCCCTCCTTTCCCCACTACAGCCCCGCCCACACGATACATAAACAACATGACACATAAATGGATGAAAAGTATATATACATTCATCATTTAGAGTGTAAGTTACAATATGTAAATTTTGTTTCGAGACCAAATAAATTCATGATTTACTCTTTACTTTCACAATTAAAAATACTCGCCATAGATAAACGAAACTTGAGTATCATATTAGGATAACAAGGAATGCACTTAGTTCGTACACTTCCTTAATTGAAGATATAGTTCACTTTAACGAAGTTCATATTAAGAATAAGGCAAAGAGAGAAAACGTGCAAATAACAACAATAACTATACTGTAATTCATAAGTAAGTTAGACCACCTATATTGATTTATTGTTAGACCAATTTAATGCAAAGAGAGAAGAGGTGATAGAATTCATATATTAGTCCTCACTATCGTTTTGTTCTAATTCGTTTAGTTTAGTTTATATAAGACACGAATATTAGGCCAATATATAATAAACAAGTGATCATATGTGAATTAAGCCTGTGAGATTCTTCTCTCTTTAACAGACATGAAAGGCAAATAATAACTAGAAAATTGGCATCCTATAAATACACATAATAAAAATTGTCAATCTTTTAGCCTTATATTAAGTTTGATAAAGATAGCCCCAAACAATTGGCATTGTATAGCCAAATGTTAAAAAAACTACTCTCTTTTATATTTTCTCTCAAGAAAAACTATACGCTTATTTTGGCTTTCCTCCCTCTTTCTCCCTTTGTATTTCTTCTTTTTTGTTCTCATAGTTTAGAAAAAATTCTTGCATATTATGCAAAAAAAATTAGTGGGATGAAAATATAAGGTTGATCTCACATCAGAAAAAATCATAAACAAAAACTAAGAGAGAAAAAATATATTTCAACTTTGTTTTTCTTCTCTCTTTTGGTTGGATTGAATGAGTGAGTATGATTGAAATTGGTTGAAAATACCTAAACGAGGCTATATACAAAATTTGAGCAAGATTAGAACTGATTTAGATTAGTTTCAAGTTAAAAATAAAACCTAAAATATCAACTACGACATATATATATATATATATATATATATATATATATATATATATATATATATATATATATATATATATATATATATACATACATATATATATATATATATACATATATATATATATATATACATATATATATATATAGATATATACATATATATATATATATATATGGTTTACATCACTGTATATCACACACAGGTTTTTAAGGACGTCTATGTATATCGTGTACATTACTGTATATCACACACAGATTTTTAAGGATGTCTATGTATATCACTTCATATATCGTGTATACAACACAATTTATTTTATGGATGCCATGTATATCACATTGTATATCGTACATTTAACACAAAATTTTATAGATATACAGAGACATACATGAGATATCACTGATATACATAGAGATATACAGGAGTTATAATTTTGGTATACTTATATCCGATGTGCTCTACACTGTGACATACAAATAATACAAATTATTTTTGGGATACACATTTATATAATGGGAGAAATAACTATATATATAATTTTATATTATTGATATGCAAAGAATAATATTATTTATATACAAAGAATGAAAATAAAATTTTAATATATATGTTGATATAGACAAAGAAGAAGAAAACAAATTATGATATGCGTATTATTAGTATTATTGTGATATACATTTATTGACTATTTGATGCCAATATCTATAACTAAGACTATTTATACCAATTATATAAGTATATTATTATACCATGCCAAAACCCCTAATGACTACCTAGTATAGCCAGAAGATACCTTTTTGTGGCCTAGGAAAAAGGCCGGATAGCTACTGCTAGTGGGCCGAAGAACGGATGAACGTATTTTATGGGCTAGCCGACCTTTTATAGCTCTTTTAAAAAAAAAAGATTTTTTTACGTATTATACAACTTTGAAACTTATTTATCATCACTATTGAAGTTTTAACTTGATTACAAATTGATATATGTTATAAACTAAAGCAAAAGACAAGAACAATAGAGCAAGAACAATAGCAATAGAGAGAAGAGTAGAGAGAGTTCTTCTTATTGAGTTGAGAGGGGTCTCAAGGGATGATTTACAATGGTAGGGGGCACCTCTATTTATAGGGGAGAGGAAGATTTAGCTACCACTAATAGAACTCTAAAATCTCTCTAATTAGATACATTAAAGACATTCACCTTAAATAGAAGTGTAAGAATCTTCTATTTCATAACACTCCCCCTTGAATGTCTATTCAATGATGTGCCTCATAAAACCTTAAAACCAAAACCCAATGGGAAAAATTAAAGTAAGGAAAAAGAGTACACATGTTTGAATATGCGCCTATTGGTTGCCTCGTTAAAAACCTTGCAAGGAAAACCCAGTGGGACAAAACCTTGTAAGGGAAAAAGAGTGCAACGCGCATTGACTCCCCCAAATGAGTACATCGATTTATATCCTTGAGCATTTGCATTCCAATCTTGTGCATCATCTTCAAAACGATCTTTGGTAGATGCTTGATGAATAAATCAACCATGTTGACTTGAATAAATATTCCGCACCTTGAAATCATCACTCTTGATAGATATGAACATCTTCATATAATGTCGTGGAATAGCTCTTCAATATCTCCATAGATGCATTCTTAATGCCATCATGCTTATAGTTATAGCAAGATACATATGTACACAAATTGTACTTAGGATGTGGTACTTCAGGACCAAGAATTGCATATGCTTCAAGCAACTTAAATCTTTCAAGTTAAGTCATGTAAGTCACATAATAGACTTTAGCTGCATATCAAAGTTTCATGTCATGCTAAACAAATAAGATATCGAAAATTGACTATACATACCTTTGCCTTTATACTTTCAAGCATATGAACTATAGGTTCAAAGCTACATGTCTTTCATATGGAATCAATTCTTCTTGAATTATATCTCTTCCATTTAGTTACTTTCTTTGAGTCAGCAAATGCGTATAGCATGCTTTGCAATATGTTGCAATTGCATTTCCTTTTTATGAACTACAGGTTCATATCATGATATTCGGGGATATACATATACAAATGAAAATTCATCCCATGTAACACTTTCTCAAATGTTTATCATGTCTCCCCCTCATGTTAGTAAAGCTAACATGTTTCCTCAACTTTGGGAAATCATCTTTGTGCATTATGTCAATATACACAGCACCTTAGTAATAAGATGAAATTATTTGGTTCCTGACCCTGAACCACTTGTGAGGGGAGAATATACTCTCGTATACAACTTATATCAAACTGATATATATAACTTAGTTCTCATAAGAAACAGTTTAGCTGTTAAGTGGAAGCACTCAATAATTATCTTGCTAAACCAACTTTAATATAAACCAACTTATCAAGATGAACTGTCTTGAGTAGAGAATCTGGAAACTATGCTCGAAGTTAGATTACTGAGCGATTTACCTCGCAAGCACTGCCAGGCTGCGGGTTAATAACAATGGCGCATGTAACCATATCATAGATGCATCATATGTGGTATACATGGCAGGTGAATGGGCCCATATTCACCTTTCATATTTCCAGAATTTATGGGCTTCAACCCGAACTCTTTAGTTGGTCAGTTCATTACTGAGAACAAGAACTTCTAGTTCTTTGATATTCACCTATGTGAATTTGCACATCATACTTCAAATGAGATGGCTAACACGAATGTCAACTGAATAAATTATCAATATTGGTAAATTTCAAATTTACACCATGACATGTGCACTTATCAATAAACTTCGGGTTTATTATGACATGGGTTTTATACCAATATATATCCACTTTATTGTGGCATTCTTTCGTTTGTGTAGTACAAACTGGAGAACAAAGCGGGTAGCTTTTCATATACAAATTACCCCGCTACAAGTTGTAGTAATAGGAGAATCAAAGCCTTCCTTTATTTATAGTCTCAATATCATCAATCGCCTTCGCGTGTACTTTTGGAAACTGAATAAGTTTCTTTGAGACTTACTACAGCACAATAGTAAATTGTGTTTCTCCAACATAGTAATAATTGGCTCTTCGAGAGCTCTCAATTAATTTTGTACTACCACAGACTGAGGTTCGAGATCCTCACATTCTTGCATTCCGTATTTTCAAGAGTCTCAGGCTCAATAGATTCTTCGTGAATCTCGGAATTAATCAAATCATGAGCGTCCTCATGTGATTCTTTCATAGTGTCATTTAAATCGTTCTTTTTCCTCTTTCTAGGATTTCGATCTTTGGAACCTAATGGTCTGCCACGCTTCTGGCGTGCATTTGACTCATTGGATATGACACTAGATATTTGTCCAATAGGAACTTCAATACGGATCGGAACATTTTCCCGCGTGAATGTGTGATTTCGTTATCCTCTTCAAGTCCGTAAATGCGTCAGGCATTTGATTTGCTATTCTTTGCAAATGGATAATCTTTTGTACCTCTTTCTTTCAAATAGAGGTATGTGGATCAAGATGAGATAATGATGCATTTTTCCACAAAATTTCCCGTTTGGTTTCACCAACTTCTCCCCCTAATTTTGGGAAAAGTGTCTCATCAAATTGACAGTCTGCAAATAGTGCAGTGAACAAATCTCCTGTCAATGTTTCGAGGTAGCGAATAATGGAGGATGCGTCAAACTCAACATATATTCCTAACCTCCTTTGCAAACCCATTTTGGTGCGGGATGGCGGTGCTACAGGCACATATACTGCGCATCCAAAGCTTCTTAAATGGGATATATTGGGTTCATGACCCAAAACCAATTGCAATGGGGAATATTTGTGTCAATTCGTCAGTCAGCGACGAACTAGCATTGCTGCATGCAACATGGCGTGACCCCAAACCGAAGTGGGCAGCCGACGAACTAGCATTGCTTCATGCAAAATGGCATGACCCCAAACCGAAGTGGGCAGCCGACAAACTAGTATTGTTGCATGCAAAATGGCGTGAACCCAAGTCGAAGCGGGCAGCCGACAAACTAGCATTGTTGCATTCAAAATGGCGTGAACCCAAACCGAAATGGGCAGCCTCGTTTTCATGAAGAATTCAAGATTATTCTCATCTATTGTCTCAATATGATATCCATTTTGAATGATATCTTTAAAACTCAACAAGTTCCTTTTAGACTCGGAGGAGAACACTTTGATTGATATCATTAAAACTCAACAAGTCCTTCTTAGACTTGGAGGAGAACATTGCATTCTCTATGATTAACGTCATGCCTTTGGGCAGAGTTACAATTGCTCTTCCGGAGCCTTCAATCAATTTACTACTTCCATAGATTGTAGTAATGTTTGCCTTACACAATTACTCTTCTTTTCTTTGAGTATTGTATGTGTAGTACATGAATCAACTAGGCAAATACTTTTACAATTGGACGTTGGTCCAAGTTCGCTTTGTGAGATATCCATATTTGCTATCCCATAGTTTAACATACAAAAGAAATACACGAACATAAGAATAAATAAGTTCAATTCTTTTGTGTCACATAATATTTTCAAAATCTGCTACTAACAGTTGGCTAACAAAATCAGATATGTTATCCATAATCAATTCCTTTGCAGTTTGAAAATTTTCAGCGTTTTTCATAAGACAATCGATTATTAAACACACACAATCGATTGTTTGAACATAGACAATCGATTGTTAAACACAAACAATCGATTATTTGTTATTTTTGAAAAACTTCAGATCACACTGCCTAACGACAATCGATTGTTAGACATAGACAATCGATTGTGGATGATTTTTGAAAAATTCCAGACCTCACTGTTTCAAGACAATCGATTGTTAGACAAAGACAATCGATTGTTGGCTATTTTTGAAAATTTCCGGACCTCACTGTTTCAAGATAATCGATTGTTAGTCGACGACAATCGATTGTTGATCATCTTTGAAGAATTCCAGGCCACTATTTTTAAAGACAATCGATTGTTGATCATTGACAATCGATTGTTTTGCAGTTTTATGCGAAACGTGAGATAACCGACTAGTTTTTCAGGCTAGTCGATTACCTCTACTGGAAAATAAAGGTTTTATTGATATTTGAGCATATTGAAAACATTCTAATGAACTACTACAAACATCACATCATGAACTAACTAATACGAGCTAATGCTAATGACTATTAATTTATTCATTGACTAATACAAGTAGAATCAAACAGCTCCATCTTCTTTCATCACGGTTCCGTCACCGATTAGGTGGTCTATCTTTCCATCGGGTTGCTCAAAGAAGTCTGCCACATTCAAGTTGTCGTCAGAGACAAAATTCGTTATGGGGCGTTTACTCTTTCGAGATGCTTAATAAAGGTCAACCAAATGTCTTGGTATACGGCAAGACTTAGACCAGTGCCCGTTTTCACCGCAACGATAATATATAGTTTATAAACTATTTGCTTTTGGATTCTTATCGTATCGTGCTTGTGGCAGAGTGACCAACTTCATGTTGTCATCTCTCTTCTTTAAGCCTTTCCACAAGATGGGTGAATCCTTGATGTTGAGATATTCAATCTTCAAACTTTCATCAAGGTGATGGCGCAAGAAAATCAAGGCCTTCATACAGTTTCAAACCTTCATTAAGGTAATGGCGCAAGAAAATCAAGGCCTTAGCATAGGTTCAAACCTTTATTAAGGTGATGGCGCAAGAAAATCAAGGCCTTAGCATAGTTTTGGGTGGATGCACTATTTCTGTTTTTAATGGCGTCTTCGAGACACATAGCATCAAAGTGGATTTCATCATCCAACACCCATGTCATATAGTTCTTGCCCGAAATTTCGAGGGCAACGAACTTTCTTTTCATATGACACAATTACATTAAGAGCGTGTTCATACTTACGGGCTCTATTACAATTATCACATTCACTTCAGGGAATGGATCAAAATCATGTGCTTTACACAAGCTGCTACCACATTCTCTAAAGGGAATGGAGCAAATTTAATTTGACGGAATTCTTTGTCACGTCCACAATCATACATGAATTTAATCATGGAAGGACATAGAGATTTTACCACTTCGTGTGGTTATAATTTCTCACAAACTCCATTAGAGTTATAATCAAACTTTGTATATAAAATTTATAGAATTCCAAGAATTTGAAAAGGAAAAGTAAATTACTTACCTTTAAGGCATACCAAATATATTTTCTTCCTTTCTTCCTTTCCTTTCTTTCTTTCCTTTTTCTTTTCACGTTTTTCTTTCTTTTCTTTTTCCTTTTGCTTTCCAGAGAAAGTTTTCTGTTTCTCTCTTTGTTTTTCGTTTCCCTTTTTTTTTTTTTCTTTCTTTTCCTTCTTTCTTTGAAGCAAAACCCTACACAAACAAAAGTTAAGACAATCGAAAATTTCAATTGGTTAGAGACTCGTGCTGATAACGTGTTATAAACTAAAGCAAAAGACAAGAACAATAGAGCAAGAACAATAGCAATAGAGAGAAGAGTAGAGAGAGTTCTTCTTATTGAGTTGAGAGGGGTCTCAAGGGATGATTTACAATGGTAGGGGGCACCTCTATTTATAGGGGAGAGGAAGATTTAGCTACCACTAATAGAACTCTAAAATCTCTCTAATTAGATACATTAAAGACATTCACCTTAAATAGAAGTGTAAGAATCTTCTATTTCATAACAATATATAATTTATTAATTATATACAAATTAGTAGTATTCACACCCTTTGTTACTCGAGGGATGGAGAGTTTTTTCAATTAAGGTAACATTATTCGAAATGAGATTATTTATTTATGTAAGAATCACCACTTGAAATAATTTTTTGGGGTCCCAAGTCACCGATTTATTTTAAATCATAAAATGAAGAAATTTGACTCTGTTTTTAAATTCGCAAAACTAGAAGACTGGGTAAGGGATTCTATTAACCCGAGAGAAGATGTTAGGCATTCTCGGGTTCCGTGATTTTAGCACGGTCGCTTTGAATCTAACCAGGCTTAATAAAAATGTTTAATTACTTATTTTTAGAACGTATGTACATATACATTTTGCCGCTTTTAATTATGGCATTTATCTTCAAAATAGATCACATGTGTGTGAATCCATTTTATTTGGGACGTTAAAATCATTTCACGCGCACGTGTACATAATTAATCATGTATTATTTATTATTAAAATTGTTTTGGCCAAAGTCGCGCCAACACATACTTTAATTTTATTTTTGAAATCTGTAATAATATCACACGAACGTGTACATAATCACGATAGCAAATTAGATGCGTGCCCTAAAGCATTTCTATGATATTCATAAGTTAATTATTTTCTAAAGCAATTTGAGATTCGTTGTTTCAAGGCCATTTATTATGGACCTTATTAGGGATAATGATTTACATTTGCAATAACTAATTATAACAGTGATCAAGCTCACATATTATCCTAAACCTAAGCTTCGGTAGTAGTTGTGGTTTCAAAGAGAAATTTTTATAAAGCATTATTTTTTAGTAGTAATTAGCTATTTATAGATATTATTTGCTATATTATGGATTATAAATATTTTTTTGTGGTTATAAAATGTATTTGATGTATTTAAGTTATTATATTCATGAATACAGTAGCAAAAATAGGCATGAATCAGAGAAGTCCAACTAATCAGTTGTTGTATTCGACTGTATTCATGAAGTGAAACGTAGGATTACAGGTGGACTAATTACTGTATTCGACTGTATTCACGGCGTGAAATAGGGGATTACACTGTTTTTAAAACGGAAAATAAATCAATTAACATACTAGACTCCTAATATAACTCAACAAACTCAATTATAACACATAAATTTTGTATTTTCAGGTATAAAAAAGATTCTTAACCGAAAAATACCCCAAAAATATAGCAATCTTCACAGAAATTATATAATATATCTGAATACATGAACTATATTAATTAAAAAAATATATGAATACATTCTTGGTATAAGCGAGATAGAGAATAAAATGAAATACATAGAATACAACATGATACATTGAAATACAATAAAAAAACACAGAGAATACAATAAAATACTTGAAATACAGCGAGATTTGAATTATAATGAAAAAAAAAAGACAATGAATCCAATGAAATACATGAAAATACAACGTAATACGTTGAAATTACATTGAAATATATCAAAAGAAATGGTTTTCTTCATCGCGAAAGATTAAGTTGCGGCGTGGATGTCATGCGGATTTGCTTTTGATTGATGAAGTTGATTTGAAACTGAATCAGGGGAAGGCAAATCAGATGGAATAAGAAGCTTTGGTTGCAATTGCAGAGGCGTTCTAGCTCTGCACGTCGGAAACAGTCGTCGCCGGCGCTAAAACAAATAAATCCACAAATCCTCCTTCCTCATGCTTTTGCTTCACGGCCCCAAGAGTCATATGCAAAAATTTCTCCTCAAAATTTCCACCCTTTTGATTCTCCTCAGCATGAACCCTTATCGGCGACAAATTCATATGAGACATACACCCAAGCTGTTTGGAATCTTTCATACTTTGTACATAATATCACCAGTAAAGTATTTGGTTACCTTTTGAATCTTCATACTTTGCACAAATCCTGTAGGAGGAGGACGAGATCGGAAATTTTAATGGGATAGGAAATGAGAATGGGATGTATCAAAGTATAGAGAAAGAAAATAGTGTAATTGATTAGCGTATTTAATGGCTTAGGACTAGAAGGTAACCAAAATTAAATATTTTGCTATAAACCTTAAAAGATATCTATAAAATAATAATTTTTAAAATAATATTTATTTAAAATAAATAAGGTGTTAACCTTTGCTATAAGAGGTAAAACTTCTTTTGAAGAATGACTGGAACTAACTAAATGCAACATGAGCACCACTATAACGCTAAAAGGGGTTTCTGATTATTGAGCTCCACTTGAGCCCAGGTGAGGCAGAAATGGGCCAGAGTTATCATTAGGCTCAAAGCAACATTTAGCAAGACTTCATGGACGGTAAATTACACATAGAGCAAACAACAGATAAATATGTTCATCCAGTCGTTAGCTTGCTATGTATGAATACGTGTCGCATTTCCTTTTTACCGATCATCGGAAGGGTGTAAAAAAGTTTTTTTTTTCAATTAAAGAAAAATCGAAATGGAATTTATTTTAAAAGTTTTAGAGTCGCCACTTGGGAGATTTATGGTGTCCCAAATCACCTGTTGAATCCCGAATTGAGGAAAAGATTGACTATGTTTAACAGTCCGCGAACCAAAAATCTGAGCGAGGAATTTTGTTATCCCGTGAGAAGGTGTTAGGCACTCCTGAGTTCCGTTGTTCTAGTACGGTCGCTCAAATGTTATGTTCGGCTTAATTATCTGTTTTTAAACAAATATGAGACGATGTGCAGATTTTAAATTTTAACCGCCTTTATTCATATTTTTAGAGAAAAAATATTATTAAAACATGTCTCAAACCACGTCACATAAATGCACCCATGGTCTTTGCCATATTTTAAAATCGTTGAGATTTGGATTTAGGTCACATAAATACGCACCCGAATTTAGAAAGATAAGTTATTAAATATCGCGCATAAAACAACTATGCGTAAACAACTCTGCAATGGCGATGGAAATTTTCTAAATGGCGCGCCTCGAATTCTAAGTCTTAGATCACAATTAATTAAACGAGAACCATGTAATTATCATTTTTGTTTGGCATGGCCCACTCAATTTATTCTAATTAGACCGTTTTTAAACTAACCCATGAGGGCCGTAAATTGTTGTTGGTTTGAATGATGCACCTCAAAATGTCAAAAGAATCTAATTATCCAAGAACAAATGTGGGGACTCTATTAATTAACAAGAACTTAAAGCTACTACATATTCGAAAAACAATAAAATTGAAGGGTTGTTAAGGTCCAACTTCAATCGCTTCCCACATTTGGACTCAATAGGCCCAAAATCCTTTGCAAATGCATATATACACAATCATTAAAGCTCAAAACGGAGGCCTCGAGCAAGCCCAGTTAGGGAACCTGTCAACTGAAAAATGGCTCGAGGTCGAGCTCCTACGATGGCATGAGGCAACACACATATTGAAATCAATCTATTCCCAAGGAACAACATGCCAAGACTACTGACTTTTCAATTTGACATGCTTTATCAAAATCGTGGAGAAATTAACATTTTTTTAAAAATTTGAAACAAAAAGGGAAATTCACTAGTAATCATGCTTGAGTCTATTCCTAGATTTTAAAACTATTTTTTGTCACGACTCAATTTTCTCTTTGTTAGGTTTCGTGATGGCACCTAGTCTCTAAACTAGATAGTACTAACATAAATTGAAATAAGATTGATGCTGTCTAACTTTATATTAACCAACTCTGATAATTTGACATTTTTCAAAATCGGTGGTACAAGTCACAAGTCCATCCAAGAGTAATCACACAAAATAATACATCTTCGCCCTGAAACAAAAGGGCAAATGGAAATAATTACAGTTGAAGTTGACTCTGAGGCCTGGGAACGCAGTAGCAGGTTATCGTGAGTCTCCACTGCGACAACCCGCTCAGCTACTATTGACCAATACCTAGATCTGTACATAAAAAAATATAGAAGTATGAGCACACCACGACGGTGCCTAGTAAATATCAAGACTAACCTCAGTGAGGTAGTGAGGAGGAACAGTCAGGACACCTATTGGGCGAGGCTCATCTCATATATATTTTAATAGGCAAATCCTAAGTGAACTATGATTTTTCTATTTTTATTTTGGTCTCTAATAATAAACAAAAAACTTATTTATCAATCATTATTTAAGAATGACCACATTTAAAGTCTGAGTCTTTTCTTGGACTCATAACTCCGTCGATCTTGGGCTTTCATGATTGGCCCAGGCGACAGACGAGCATAGCGGCCTTAACATCGACTCTACCCAGTTTTGGGCTGTTGACATGGTTTTTGGTCCAAATCTTAGGCCATTCAGCCTGAGCCTCTCATTAATTAAGTGAAGAAGACCATGGCCTGGGGCTTTCAATTGACCAGCGGGGCCCAAACCTTCAATCCTAACTAACCTGCAATAGTCATGAAGAACAATTAATGGTGAAACAAACTTTGAAGATATTGATTAATTATTTCTTGCCTATTGTGATATCACTTGAACGGAAATTATCCCTATTAGACTAACTAAATTGTTTAAGATAAAATTGATGATAACTATCAACTTAAACTAATAGCTAATCATATATCACTCCTGATTCAATTCTGAAAAAAAACAACTGTTAAACTACAATCTATCACAAAAGCATGCTTTCAACACAAATAAGGAAGGATTATTACACCCGTTCCTAACGACTATCTACTAAATGATCACTATATGAATCATCACAAATCCAAAAGTTTTAACAGTCCACAAGTCAAAACACAGTCCACACCTCAATTCAAAGCTATATACAAATCAAGACAGTCCACATCAAATAAAAAGTGGTCCTGATTAAACAATTCATACTTCAGTATATGTCGAGCAACTAAGACTAACAATCATATTAAAAATGCGAACAAAATCTGGAAACTGATTTCATTTCACTCCAAATCAGAAGTACATCAGGCAGAATTTAAATGTGTACCTGAAATTTGAAGTGAAATAGGAAATGGAGAGGTCAACAGTAGAAATAAATTCAGCAGTAACTCAGGACTAGTTTTAAATCCACCATCAATCAATGTAATGTAAAAATATCCCAGCAACGATTCAAAAAAACAGAGATGCTCAAATAGCTCTATAGAAACTAGATTGAGACCAATTAAACTAACACTAATATCAGAATTACCCTAAAGAAAATAAAAAATAACATAGAAAAAATAGAAAACAAACAAGCTAGAATCAGAACACATAACTAATTAAAAGAAACATGAATAAAGGAAAAAATACTGAAGAGACTCACCGGCTATTTCAGATTTGAAATTGACTATTAACTAGTGATATTTGAGCATTTGTGACAGCTAATTAGGAGATCCCAAGGGCTATGTGGTATCAATTTGGGATGAATTGGAGTAACTACGATTTTGACCGAAATTCTAATATTTAATATTCGAACAATTTGGATGATATTCGAAGGACGGTGTTAGAGGGTTCGATAGAGAAGGTCAAGATAGTCTTGCGGTGTTTTGTTGGTGTCATTTGACAAGGTAGTGTCATGGCCGAAGTTTCTTTGATCCAAGATTCGACAACCTAGGGTAGGTTTTGAAGAAAGTTGACAATGAATTTGGATAGAGGAAGGGAAGGAGGGTGCAAGATGTTATTTTGGGGCTAATCGGAGACGGGTCATCGCCGTGGATGATTTTCGGTGGCGGCGTTACACTCTCTGTATAGTGGATGTTGGAGACGACGGGTTTATTGGGTAGGGTGAGATTGGACAGTCTTATACAACTCAACCTAGGACACTTCTTGTCCGTTAGATTAGATATCAATGGCTAGGATTGATTCATGGAACGACGCAGTTTGATTTATTTGGAAGACGGTCTGGGTCAGTTATTATTGGGCTCAACTAAAAGGATATGGGTGATTCTTGGACTGCGATAAGCTCAGATAATTAAAACCTGGCCCATTTTCGAGGATAAATTGTTCAAAGTATCATGCCATTCCCTATGGTTTTATCTTAACAACTATGCTTGAACGGTTAAATGTTGCTTTGAAAAAGTGGGAAATGGCCTCCAGCAAGGAGCACTTTAGTGTCAAGACCCTTCAAGTCTGTGACTATCTGCTCAATACTGTGCCTGTTGAACCTATAGGTGACCAACGGGTGGGCCGGGCCGGGTCCGGGTCCGGGTCCAATTTTTCTGACCCCTCCGGGTCCGGGCCGGTCCGGTCCGGGTTCAATTAAAGGTGGGTTGTTAACGGGCTGGGTTGATCCGGGTCGGGCCGGGCCGGGCCGGGGTTTTTTTTTTTTTTTTTGGAATTACGTATAGTATAAATATTAAGTTATATTAATACTTTGTAATAATTGAATGAACACAACAAAAGATGGGGAAAAAATTGCACTTATTGCAAGTGCTACTTTATTTCTTAAATTCAAAATTTCAAAACTAAAATGTATCATAATTAGTTTACAATTTACATCAAATGGTTTGCATTGCAATAGAAAGTTCTTCAAAATTAATATGAACCGAATGACCTTCTTCTGGAGAGTTAAATTCGGATGGGTTTCCGTGCGTTAATATATCTCCAAGTTCTTCGTCTTCCGGGCTATCAAGATCTTCCTTTCCTTGATTTCTTCGTTCAGATCTTATCCAATCTCTTAGACACACTAAGACTTCCAAAGCATTGCTTCCCAATGAGTGCCGTGTGTCTCCAAGTTGTTGTCTTGCTTGGCTAAATGCACTCTCGGATGCAACAGTGGAAATTGGGACATTCAGGACATCCCGCGCCATAGCGAAAAGAACGGGAAATTGCTTTGAATTTTCATGCCACCAGCCTAACGGTGAAAATTCCTTGGTGCGAGGCTCCTTTTGCTTCTGCAAGTAAAATTGAAGTTCATCTATATTCCTGCTACTACTTTGAGTGTTAGAAAAAGTTGAAAAAATATTAAAACTATCAATGCCTTCATCATCATCTTCGACTACATTAGAAGTGCTACATTGCATAGTGGGATTTGCAGCAGTTGAAGCACGAGCATTATCACATTGAGTTGCATAATAAGTATATAGATATTGTAAATGTTCATTTAGTTGGTTCATAGATTCATACAAATTTGGGCTTTCAGTGGGCCCAATCTCCATATAAGTGTATAAAGCATTCATTAATTGTTGACAATCAGACATTTTAATTGAAGGATTTAAAACTGCATCAATTAAGTAAACAGGAGGAATTGGAAAGAAATATTTTTTGAATTTTGCTTGCATACTTGCAACAGCATCCGTATATCTATCTTTCTTCTTAAATTCATATAGTAGCAAAGAAATTTCAGCTATATGTACTAAAGCCGAAGTAATAGTTGAGTAATATGCCCCAGAAAACACAACAGTAGCAGTATAAAATTTATGTAAAAATTTAATCACATCACTAATGACCTCCCAGGTATCAGTTGTTAACATACGCCTAGGATCAGTACAATGTGCATTAGCAACTTCTGTTATTGGAAATCTATATTTGTAGCAACATTTTAAAAATATATACGTATAATTCCATCTAGTAACTACTTCGTCGGGCATGAATCTAGGTGTAAGGTTATATTGCATACACTTGTTCTTAAATTCTCTTATTCTAGATTGTCTATTATTTCCCTGAATTACTCCAATGCTCTTCTAACTAGAGTAATCTCATGTAAAAATAAATCGAGCCCACTTTTAACAATTAAATTGTAAACATGACATGCACATCTAACATGAAAAATATCATCAAGAGGTGGATGTAAATTCAATTTTAAAATTGAAACTGCAGCATTGTTGTTTGAAGCATTATCAAAAGACATACACAAAACTTTTTGGTTTAGATTATAAAATTCGACAACTTCAACAATTGTACTACTAATAAATGCAGCAGTATGACTCTGATCTTCATCATATTTAAAAGCAATAATACGTTTTTGCATACAAGTATTGTCATCTATCCAATGACATGTAATTGTTAAATAATCATTTCCATTTACAGCATGGCCAATATCAGAAGTTAGACATACTCTAGAAGGAAGGTGACTAAACAAATAACGTATGTATGTTTGATATTGGCTGTGAAGTCTAAAGATGTCTGATCTACAGGTACTTCTAGGGATACCTTTAAACATAGGATTGTATATCCTTTGAATATACGTAACAAGATAAGAGGAAGAAGCAAATGAAAAAGGTAGACAACCCAAAGCAATCATTTTCGCTAACTCCTCTCGATCCCTCATTTTATCATATTTTAGGAGACCTGCAGTAGTAGGGTTAAGTGTTGTTGCACTTCCATCCCCATTATTTCCCCATTCTATAGGATGATACTTTTGCATATGTCTAATAAGTGTGCCAGTCCCCCCTAAATTACCTCCGGTCAAATGTTTAAACGTTTCATTACAAAGTCTACACTTAACTCTATCACTATCTTCTATCTCATCAAAAAATTGCCAAACAGGACTTCTTTTTCTACGATTAGATTTAGAAGTTGGAGCGACTGGTGGTCTTCTACCCCTTGTTGCACTAGCAACTCCAACTCCAATACTACCAACATTTCCACTAGTAGGTGTAGGTGGTATCTCATCTTCTATTCCAATTTCGTTATCTTCTATTCCGAAATCTTGGTGTAATTGTTCATAATCAATATTTACATCTTGCAAATTAGGCGATGATTCAGAAACATGTGTTATTGGTTCATTATTACTATTACTACCAGAAGCTATAAGACTTTTTTTACTACTTCCACTTCCACTTCCACTCCTACCAGTAACTTTTCTACACGCTCTTTTAGCAGCATTCAACATATTGGAAAAATTAATATATAAGCTAAAATCAAATATGCAATTAAAATATTAAATAAGAGAAAGAGTTGGAGAGAGTGCACCGAATTCGACAATAAATTGAGCACTTGATTACGCAAATCCGGTGTTACCACGAACAAACGTCAAGCAAGTATTTCAATGTTGAACACTTGAACTTCAAGAATCAAGCTTCGAATGCCGATTTCCAAATAAGAAATTACGATAAATTAAATTCGGGAAAATAAAGACAATAAAATTATGAAAGTAGAATATGAATTCTTGAAAATTGAAGAGAAGAGAGTGATTGATATTTGCTAATTTGAGAATTGAGAGAGAGATAGATAATTTTGAGTGAGGAAATGAAGAAGAGGGGAGGGTATTTATAGATTTTAAGAAGGGTTAATAATGTAATTTAAAAAAAACAAAAAAAAACTCAAAATTGGCCAAAAATGCAAAAAGTCCCGTTGGGCAACTGTGCTGGACCGTTGCCAACGGTCAAGTGGGCCCCATGTTTTCAGAATTTTTTTTTTTAAAAAAAAAAAAAAAATTTTACCGTTGGGGACCGGTCCGGGTTGACCGGTTCGCCCGGAATTTTCCTTCCCGGGCCGGTCCGGTCCGGGTCAATTGGACGGAATCGCCTAACGTCCTAACCCCTTTCCTCCCCCTAACCCAGCCCGGCCCCCCCGCTATAAACCGGTCCGGTCTGGGCCGGGTTTGACCGGGCCGGTCCGTGGCGGTCCCGGGTCAACCCGGCCCGGTTGACACCTCTAGTTGAACCTGGTTCATCTACCAAGACTCCTATGGACAAAAAAGTTAGAGCCTTCGTTCAGGAGGTTGGGACAAAATATGCTGAAATTGCAAGGCTCAATGCTAGAATTGCTGATTTGGAGGGAGAAAGAAATGGTATGAGAGTTGAACTTGCCAAGGAAAAGGAGACAAATGAAGGCATGCTCCAGCAAATGTTAAATCATCTACAAGCCCAACACTCCAGCACTTCCAAGCCTTAGGTGTCCTATCCTTAGTCTCCAGTCTAGTAACACTTAAGTTTCAAGTTTCCAGTTTCAAGTCTAAGAAGTTCTTGTTCTGTTTTTGTTCTGTTTTTGTTCTGTTTTTTGCTCATGGTTGGATGTTTTGTTTTTCTTTTTGTGAACTGCACTGTAGAAACATCCCTTTAATCAATGAATTCAGCTTGTCTTGTTCTTGTTGAATTTGCTCTAAATAGTTAATTTTTAAGCTCATTTGTGATTAACTTGACCATGTGTTCATTTGCAGTTGCCCAGTGGCCATGAGTATTAATTAACTTCGATGATTCACAGTATTAATGCAACTTTTCGATGATGCCAAAAGGGGGAAGATATTGTGCTTAAAATTCTAGTGATGTTTATGACCTAAATTTGACCTCCTTAATGATAAGTTAAAATTTTTTAAGTGTTGATTTTCAGCTGAGTTCACAAGTTTCCTGATCACAATAAGCACAGAGTTTGTCATCATCAAAAAGGGGGAATTTGATGGCCCAAGTTTCAGTTGGAGTTTTGAAGATTGACAAATGAACCTATGGAAGGACCTCGTCCATCTTGTACTACACATTCTGAATTAACCAGGGCATATGTGAAGCACCTGTGGAAGATATGCACTAAAGATCACACATAAATATCTTATGAACGTAATAAAAAAGGTTGCATTTGGGATAAGGAGGACAGTCTCCTTATATGAAGAGAACTTGATCCTAAGTTAGGATAAAAGTTGGAGTTTGTATTGGCTAAGGACTTAAATGGACTACGAATAAGAAGTGTAGTTGTAGTCAAACTCTAATTGCTAACTCAATATATTATTGTGTTGGTTCTCATTTACAGGTAACACACACAACCAGAAGTAAAGCATATCTGAGAGCAAATAAAGCGAGTCTGTTTTGCAAGCAATATATGCAAGATACAAGTGTGTACGCCTGAAGATACATGAACTAAGTGAGAAGAACCAGTTCCATCTGAGTGTTTATTTCTAGTTCAATTGTAGTAGGCTTTCATATTGTACCTTTCAGCTTTATTAGAAGCAATTGTATTAGGTACCTTGTGTCATCAAGTTAGAGTTAACTTGATAGTGTCGCAGCAGCTGAGGCTGTGTGCCACACTGGGATTAGAGTTTAATGCTTGGGTTTACAAAGAGTCTTTGTAAATGCTGTTAGGCTTATTGATTTTTAGTGGAGTTTGGAAAAATCCACTAAGTAGTAGGTCATGGTTTTTTCAACTTTTGAGCTAGGTATTTTCCACGTAAAAATCTCTATGCACTTTACTTTCAGTTTTATTATTCTGCAAATTGCTGTAGTTAGGACACATAGAAGAATCAGGTTCTTCTAACGCGAAAAATTAGGTACCACAAAGATCACCCCACCCTGCCTCTTGTGTGGTATTGACGTTTATTAACATCAGATATATAATATCTGCAGGGATCGAGTTGCACACTACAAGAAGTAAAGATATTATCCATATGGATCGGGTTGCACGCCGCAACTTTACCATAAGTAAGTGGATCGGGTTGCACGCTGCAACAATGATGCACTGTATGAGATGATTGTGTTATTCCGGGATTTGAGTTTTGTTGGTGGATTTACCTTTGTTTAGATACATGTTCTACAGCATTTTTCCTCGAGCATGTTCCCCCCCCCCCCTTTATAGACTGCATATCTCCCGTTTATTTTCTCGCAAAATATACTTCATATCTATATAGGTTTATCTAGTAGCCAGGTCTAGCCTCGGCACTACCTCGCCGAGATTAGCCAGGAACTTACCAGCACATGAGGTCGGTTGTGCTGATGCTACACTTCTGTGCCTGTTGCATAGATTACGGTACTGGAGCAACTTTTGGAATGCAACAGTAGCTTATTGACTGGGAGCTGACTTCAGTCCAAGGACTTCGAGGTACCCTAGCTGGTATTCATAGGCCGAAGTCCTTTTCTATGTTTAGTTTATTTTCAATGTACCGAGACAGACACTATGTATTTCTTTCATTTGTTTTTCAGACATGGTTGTAGTACTCTTTAGTAGTCCCTAAGCTAGTGATACCAGATTTTTGGTAGAGATATATATTAACCTTACGCATTTCGATTTCAGTTTTATAAACTTAAAGTCTCCGCTTTTAACTAATTATTTTCGTATCTTTTTTTAGTTGAGAAATTATCTGAGAATGTTTAATGTATGGCTGGCCTAGCTCCGTCAGTAGGCGCCATCACGACTCCCGATTGTGTGAAATACTGGTCGTGACAATGAACCCAGATAATCAGATAGAGAAACAAAACAGAAGGAAAGAAATTAAGAGGAAAAGAAAACTCACTGAGTCAAACTTTCAAAGAATAGATTAAACGGACTCTAGGACGTTAGAGAAACATGGCGGATTGACCTTGTATACAAATTTTGTTAGAGACTTTAGGATGAAATTTTGATTTAAAGTTTGAGCATTTCTTTCCAGAGTCGAGACAAGCGGGCTTGGGGTTTAGAATGTGGAGGTGATAGGGAGTCCAGGGTGTGATTTTGAGGGTAATCTGAAGCGGTGCCGCCACTGAGGCCTTGTGCGGCGCTAGGGTTCATACCTTATAGCCAAGATTCCAGATGCTTGAGGTTAATTCAAATGGAGAGAGGTGTACAATTGTAATGAGGAGACATTTTAGGGTGTGATTTTGTTGGTCAACGGCGTAACTAGTGTCGTCTCTGCCGGCAGTTTCATTGTAGAGTATAGGGGCAACTGGGGTCTCTAGGGGTTGGGTTAGAGATGAAGTATGGGGGTTTGAGGAGGGTGTCCGTTCGGACACTCTTATATCGAGTTAGGTTAATCTTGGACGATTAATAAATCCAGATGGTCCAGATTAGATTGACCGAAAACGGCGTTATTTTGGTTCCAGGGGCAGGCCGGGTTTGGGAACGGATTGGGCTGGTTCTGGGACGGGTTTTGACTTGGGCCTGGCAAATGATATTGACAAAAGGCCCATTTCGTGTTTTCTTATGCCAAAGATCCTTCTCATGTTTTAATTATGTACATTTCATTTGTTCTCTTCCTTTATTTCTTTTACTTATCTTTCTTTTCATTTTGTATTTTTATGTATTTTTTGATTTATTAAAAATGAAAATTTAAAACCAAGGCCTAGTTTGTTTCCCAAAATTAATTAATTAATTCCCAAAAAATTGATTAAGTCCTATTTTAATTGTAAACTCAACCATTAATAATTAAAATGCGAAAATGGACTATTTTTACTATTTTCTTTATATTTTATTTTAACAACAGTTTAACTAATAGTTAATCCTAAAATATGGAATTAAAACCTAAAATGCGTATGTCCAGCATATTTTTTATATTTTCATATAAGTTAAAATGCACAAGTAAAATGTAAACAATTAACAGAAAATAACACAAAATTTACAAAATTGTTAAATAATGAAAGACAAAATTTTGTTTGAATTTTGAGAATAATTCATGTTGGGAAAAAATTACTTCCTCACACACATATATAAGGAAGATATTAAATATTTATCGATTGACTAATTAGATTAATGTTGAGCGAAAATGATTGAGATATGCAGTTTTCATAAGCGTAGTGTTTTCAATTTGCTATGAAAGTTGTGGTTCTATATAGAACTTATTCAATCATATTACATATATATATATATATATATATATATATATATATATTATTGTAATGACATAATATGTCATCTTATATTTTAGAACCAAACTCTGTATTTCGAAGCCTTTCGAACCTCAATTCAATCTTTTTTGATTTGCGAGCGCAGTCCAGGTATTGACCCGGGATGTTTATATGCTAAAATGTATTAAAATAGGAATTTTTGCCTTAAAATTTAATTTTAGTTGACTTCAGTCAATGTTTTGAGTAAACAGAACTGGACCCGTATTTTGAAGGTTCTGTTGATTTTGTATTAAAATATAAGACCTGGGCGTATGCCCGGAATCGAAATAGGAGGTCCATAGCTCAAAATTTGAATTTTTATTGAAAATTAAAAGTCTTAAAGTTTAATGGTTTTAAAAATTGATCGATGTTTGGCCTTGTTGATACCGGGTCCGCATTTTGCTTCCGCAGTCCGGCGTACATCCAACATAATATTTATGGCTTTTCTGAGAAATTTAGCGAGTACTGGAGTTGGTTTGACGTGATTCAGACAACCACTACATAAATTAAATGTTTCAAAGTTTTCTTGGGAATTTTATTAGATTTTGTATTAAATTTATAGTTATAAGTGTAATTTGGGTGATTTGATCGCGCGAGCAAGTTTTATGATGTTTTTTGACTACTATGCACTTTTGGTTTAGAACTCCGAGAGCTCGGGTGAGTTTTAGATAGGCTACAAAGTTTTTAAGCATAGGAAAAAACCAGTAGTTGATGCACCAAATCTGCTGACTTTGCATTTGCGAGGTCTAGATCACGAATTCGAGACTCTCATTTGTGAAGAAGCCATCGAATTTGCGAGCAATGGGATGGGAGGGACAACTTCGCATTTGCGAGGATAAGGATCGCATTTGCGATACTCAGGCTCCGCATTTGCAAACATTTTGTTCGCATTTGCGAAGACAGTAGAAGTGTGAGAGTTTTGCATTTCCTAAGCTTTTCTCGCGTTTTCGAGTTTCGCATTTGTGAAGCCCAGGTCGCATTCGCGATATTTGCAGCTGTACAAAAATGACTTAGACGTAATTTTTCTCTCACTATTCGAATTTTCAAACCTAGAAAAATAAGAGATGATTTTCTAAAGACTCTTTCTTCCCCAAATCATTGGTATGTGAATTCAACCTATCTCTTTTTAATCTATCACTACTTTTCACAAGATTTCAACCTAAAATTTTAGGTTTTCATGGTAAAATGCGGTATTTTTGGGTAAAAATTATAAAACCAAAATTGGGAAATGAGACCTCAAATTAAGGTCGAATTCCAAAATCAATTATATATCCGGACTCGGGGGTTAATGGGTAATGGGACTTTGGTTTGAATTTTGAGTTTGGACCAAGCGGGCCCGGGTGTTGAATTTTTCAATAATAACCTAAATTGAATTCTTTAAGATCGTAGGTAGTTCTTAAGTATTAATTTGAATCGTTTTGTTGGTAATAGGCTAGATCTATCGATTCGGTGGCTCGTTGGAGAGGAGAAGCCATGGTTGGGGTTAGACTTTGGCCGTTGAAGTAAGGTAAGTATCGTGGTTAACCTTGGCTTGAGGGAATAGGACCTATTTGTGTCTTTGATATATGTTGAGATGTTGGCTACGACGTACAGGTGAGGTGACGAGTACTTATGCATTGTTATCGGGTTATAGCATGAGGTTGGGTCGTATTCTTGTATTTGTTGCTTTCCTCGATCATATTATTCATGCGTAGACCATTTAATCATTATGTTGATCATTCTTAACGTGTTTATGGATTTTGGTATTGATTGAGTATTGACTCAAAAGTTAGGCTGTTATCGTGGAACCAAATGTTGATGTAAGACTTGTTCTAGTTATTTCTATGTCCCTGTTGTTATTGTTCATTGTTTTGGTGAGGGAGACTATTAATGGACGAAGGGTGATATTGTGCCATCTTTTGTGAGTGTTAATGTATGAAGGATGATATCGTACCATATTGTGAGTGTTAAAGCACGAAAAGTGATGTCGTGCTACTTTATGAGAGAGTTAATGCACAAAGGGTGATAACGCACTGTTTCAATTGATTTATATTGTGAGGTTTAGAGTAAATACACAAAGGGCGAAGCCGTGAATTTTCTTTTATTGTGTATACTTGTTCCTATTTGATAAAAGTATATCGTTTGATCGATATGCTTATTACTACTGTGATCCTTTATCTTGTGACCCACACAACTTGTACCCCTCCCAATATTACTTATCTTGTTTCTTTTATTGCTGTTATTAGTATATAGATTGACATACTGCACATGTTTATTTATAGGTATCTTGACTTAACTTTGTCGTTGCTTCGCTAAGGTTAGACTGAACACTTACTAGTATATGGAAACAATTGTAGTGATATTGCACTCTGCACTTTTTGTGCTAATTTTGGTACTGGCCGAGCTGATCGTGAGGTTAACTACTAGATCGATCATATAGGAGACCTAATGGATCTCCGGCATCCGCAGACCCTGGAGTCCCCTTCTTGACATTTTATTTTAGTGTTCAATAATAGTTATTTTTCTTTTAGATATTTATTTGTAGCGAAATCTTAGAATTGTGTGAATTGTGACTCCAAATCTGGGTAGTAGAATATATATATATATATATATATATATATATATATATATATATATATATATATATATATATATATATATATATATATATATATATATATATATATATACTGGTATCAAACCAGGGTGGACTAGGTCTCCCAATTCATGAGCAGGCTAAGTAAAGTCTAGGAATCAGTACGGAGACATCTATACCTATCTCCCAGAGGCTACATAGTTTAGGAACAATGTCACTTATAATTTTCTCTATAGTGCGATTTCGTTCTCTCATTGCTAATTGAACTCTTCTACTTTTGTTCACTCGTAGATGGTGATGACTCATAATACATCCTCAGCTAAACAGCAACCAGATCCCCCAACGGTAGCTTCTACGTGAGGCAGAGGTCAAGGCCGTTCCAGAGGTCGAGATAGGGTAGGGCTTAGCCAATGCCTGAAAAGCAGAAGTAGCGGCGGAGCCTCGAGTGGAGTTTGATGAGGAGGCTCCATCCCTGGCTGTTCTAGCAGGACCAACTCAGGTCCCTGAGGGGTTCATCGCCACCATAGTTCTTCAGGATTCTTTGGTCTGTTTGGTGGGCCATATGGAGAGTGTAGCCCAGGTTGGCACTTTTCCCATAGCACCAGTCATTTCTCAGGCTAGAGGATGAGGACAAACTCCTGCTACACACACCCCGGAGAAGGGGGCTCCCTAGTATCAGACTCCAACAGCTTAGCTAGTTGGAGTAGTTTAGCCAGTTGTTGCGGCACAGGCCGATGATGGTCATGTTATGACTCCCGAGGGTTTGTTAAGATTGGACAAGTTCACCAAAGCTCTTTCTAGTTCACTAGAGTGGTGCACCTTCTGAGGATCCCCATGATTATTGAATGCTGCCATGAGATGGTGCAGAATATCTGGATAGTGGAGACCAATGGGGTGAATTTTCCTGTGTTTCATATGACTAGTTCTAACAAGAGATGGTGGAATGTTTTTGTATTGACCAGACCAGCTGGGTCACCTGCTATTACTTAAGGCCAGGTATCTCAGATATTTCTTGAGAAGTTCCTTTCTAGCACACCTAAGAGAGGACTATCTTAGGTACTTCGAGTGTCTCTAGCAGGGCAGTATAGCCGTCACTAACTATGAGACATATTTTGTGGATTTGGCCCGTCGTGCTCTTTTTCTGCTTCCTACCCGGAGAGGGAGTGATGGAGAGAGGGTGAGGAGGTTATTGAGGGACTTGCTCAGCCTATCAGATTGTAGATAGCTAAGGAGACTCGGAATGATATTTCTTTTTAGTCGGCTTCCAATATTGCCAGGCGAGTCGACATGGTTCTAGCTTAGGGGAGTGGAAAAGGGTCGGACAAGAGGCTGCATCACTCCCGTGGGTTCAGTGGAGTCTCATATGGAGGCCGGGGTACTTTAAGCAGAGGCCATCCACTCAGGCTGTTTCATTCAGCAATCCAGGCATCCCATGGTGCCTTAGGTGGTCGTGGCCCTGAGATGCATTATTCTACTATTTAGCCTACAATGCACCACGAGTTCCTATTAGTGGACCTCCTCTCCAGAGTTTTCAAGGTGGTTACTCCGGTCGACAGGGTAAGTTTCAGGGTCAGCAGTCATAGTAGCCGAGATCCTATTATATTTGCGGTGATGTGAGGCATATTGCTACATTTGCCCTCCTACTTAGAGCAGTTCTCAGCATCAGGGTTGTCGTGCCATGGTCACGGCACCGGGTGCTTTACCACCCGCACAGCCAGCTAGAGGTAGGGGTCAGGTAGCCAAGGGTGGTGGTCAAGCCAGTATGATAATCCTTATTTGCTTGTCCATAGGGACACAGTGCGGCACGGTGGTGCCAAGCATGTTACTATTTGATATGATGGAGTTTTGAGGATGTAGGGTTGTGTTTGTATGCCTAATGTGGATAGGCTTTGTTAGTTGATTCTTGGGGATGCCCATAATTCCCGCTATTCTATTCATCCTGGCGTCGTCAAGATATACTAGGACTTGCGGTAGCATTATTGGTGGAGGAGAACGAAGAAAGATATAGTTTCATATGTTTCTGGTTTCTAAATTATCAGCAGGTAAAGTGTGTGCATTAGTGACCTGGTGGTTTTCTTCAGAAGTTGGAGATTGCAGAGTAGAAGATGGAGCGTGTCACTATGGATTTTGTTGTTGGATTTCTACGAACTCCGAAGAAGTTTAATGTTGTTTGGGTTATTATGGACAGACTGACCAAGGTAACACATTTTATTCCCGTGGCAGTTACTTATTCTTTAGAGTAGTTGGTCGAGATTTATATCTGCGGGATTGTCCGTCTTCACGCTATGCCCGTGTTTATCATTTCTGATTGAGGCACGCAGTTCACCACGCATTTCTAGAGGGCAGTGCAGCATGAGTTGGGCACGGGGGTTGAGATGAGCACAACATTTCATCCTCAGAAGGATGAGCAGTCTGAGCTCACTATTCAGATATTATAGGATATGCTTGCGCTTGTGTTATTAACTTCGAAGGTTCGTGGGATCAGTTTTTAGCGCTAGTAGAGTTTTCCTACAAGAACAATTATTAGTCGAGTATCCAGATAGCTCCTTATGAGGCATTATATGGTAGATAGTGTCTATCGCCGGTTGGATGAGCGTGGGGAGGCTCAATTATTGGGTACTAATTTGGTACATGATGCCTTGGACAAGGTTGAAATCATTCAGGATAGACTTCACACAGCTCAGTCCAAGGAGAGAAGTTATGCCAACCGTAAGGTCTGTGATATTTCGTTCATGGCCGGAGAGAGAGTGTTGCTCCGGGAATCACCCGTGAAATGTTTAATGGGGTTTGGAAAGAAGGAAAAGTTGATCCCTAGGTACATCGAGCCTCTTTAGATTCTTGAGCGGATGGGAGAGGTAGCTTACACACTTGCGTTACCACATGGTTTATTAGCGGTCCGTCTAGTGTTCCATGTGTTCATGCTTCGAAAGTATCACGACGATCCATCCCACGTGATAGATTTTACTACTGTGCAGTTGGGAAAAGATTTGACCTATGAGGAGGGCCGGTGGCTATTCTAGCCCAGCAGGTTCGTCAGTTGAGATCGAAGAGTTATCCTTTAGTTCGAGTGTAGTGGAGGTGTCAGCCCATTGAGGCAGCTACCTATGAATCTGAGTCGGATATGAGAAGTAAATAACCCCACCTTTTAACCACTCCAGGTACTTTTTTTATGTTTGTTCGAGGAAGAACATTTGCTTTAGAGGTGGAGAATGTGATGATCCGAGGAAAAAACAGAATGTTTTAGAGGAAAAATAGTTGTTCGTATATATATATATATATATATATATATATATATATTTGTTTTTGTTTTCATTTTGTTTTTTTTTCTTTTCCTTTTCTTGAGCCGAGGGTCGATTGGAAATAGCCTCCCTGCCCTTTCGGGCGGGGGTAAGGCCTACGTACTTACTACCCTCCCCAGACCCCACTCTGTGGGCCTTTACTAGGTAGTTTTTGTTCTTTGTTGTCGTTCTTTGTTCAAAAAAAAATAAAGGAAGCAATTTAAAGATTCCGAAGATGGAGTTGAAAGTGAAGGAAAAGTTTCTGGTTTGCATCGAAAGGGATTGAAATTCTAGAACCGAAAGGAATTAAAAATCAATATTATTAATATTAGAGTAAAAATAAAATTACCATTCGTAAATATTTACCGTGAAAAGAGTAACAACAATTAAATTTCTAAATGAGATCTTAAAAATACGTGATCTATGCTCGAGCTAGTTGTTAGAGCAGGTGATTCTAAGAATGTGGAATTTAATGACTAAATGCAAGCAAAAATGAGGCAGTAATCAAATCGAGGGGTTTGTTGCCCGGACGTAGGACTTGTCGAAGGGGGACCTCAGGGTCGATGTCAGGGTGGAGCTCGAGGTATCGGGGGCAGTCGGGAATGGGATAACAATTAAGATATGATCAAACATGGCTCTTTATATCAAATACCAAGTGATAAAATGAAGAACAAATAGGAAAGAGATAAGTATTAAAATGGCCTTGGGCCAGTGAGAACGAGTGAGTCTTAGAAAGAAGAGAGAGAGAGAGAGAGAGAGAGAGAGAGAGAGAGAGAGAGAGAGAGAGAGAGAGAGAGAGAGAGAGAAAGAGAGAAAGAGAGAGAAAGAGAGAGAAGGAGAGAGAAAGAGAGAGAGAGAGATTATTGCACTTATGGAGAAAATGGAGCAACATCCATCCTATATAAGGTAATGTGAGTTCCCTTTATATCGGAGGAAAACTGAGATACTAGTACATGGGCATTAATTATTATGTATGGATATTGGACGGCTTGACACGATGCCTCAGCATAGGCTTTGAATAGGCTGACCCTGTCAGACTTAGCCGTGTGCCTTGGAAGCATCCCCCTCTATCCTAGCTTTGATCCTCCGTCTTCTGTGAATCGAGCCTCGACGAGGCCCGAGGTGTCGTGTCTTCCCGTCCTCGGGGTCTCGAGGTGTTCATCCAAAATGACTTGAAAGCGAGAAATCAAGTCCTATTATTTTGCCGCATATAGATAGTCTCTGCGTTTCTCAGAACGAAGTGATGGGAAATGATTATAACAGTTTACTCCTTTAGCTTCTTACGGTGATGTCGTACCGATGATTCGACTCCTAGCGTGAGCTTTGTGGTAACCGAGGCATCTACGGGCTTGTATATTTTGACTTCATTCAATGCACTCCAAATTACCTATCTCCAAGTGATGGTACCGCCGTTATCCCTGTGGAGGTTTTGCCATTTTCCGAGGGATGAAATTATGCACGTGAGCGCAACGTCTGGTGCTTTTCAGATTACGCATATAGCAACAATCAGTTGAGTAATCATGTTTTTTCTCTTTTCACAGCAACTTCATGGACGCCGGGCGAAGTTCTTGACCTACCGGGCTGGGTCCGAAGGCTAATGACCCATTCGACCTGCGATGAGCATCGGTGGCAAGTTATAATTCATGCCAGATGGGGATCGAAATACCAAGGTATGCATGCACGCTTCCTTTGCCTTGGCCTTCGTATATTTGAGATAACACACCCCCTTTTTGGTTTTTCCATTTGCAGGTAACGGGCGATTCTTTGGGATGAAGAAGTGCACTTTCGAAGTTGGGAAGAAGGTTGTCACGACCCGAATTTCCCACCCTCATGAGTCGTGATGGCGCCTACTGATAGGAGCTAGGCAAGCCAACTTAATCATCCTTTTTCACAGTTCATAATAATAACATAAACCCTTACATTTAAAATATTAAACTGGAAGACTTAACATTAAATAAACTTAATAAGACTGCGGAAGTTGACACAATACGCTATCTCAAAACTTTGTATAACATATCTCATGAACTTCTAATAGTTTACTAAATACAATGTTTAAAAATAAATGACAAGAGTTTGTCCTAAAATACAAGGCATAAGAACTAAAAACAAGATAAGGGAGATGTCGGCCCACGGATGCCTGAGAGGCTACCTTGGTATCTCACTCTGGACTGAAGGTCTTCTCCCGATCTACTGTTTCTGTCCAAAAGCTGCTCCAATGCCGTGATCTGTGCAAAAGAGCACAGAAGTGTAGCATCAACACAACCAACCCCATGTGCTGGTAAGTGCCTGGCCTAACCCGGTGAAGTAGTGACGAGGCTAGAACCTGACTACCAATCAACCTATTGTTGATACCCAATTTTTCCTTATGTATTTTTTGGTACCCAAAATACCATGTGTATGCATATATAAGCATGCATGGAATTTTGGTATTTTTCCTTAATTTTAAGATCTTTAAAATCAATTTACTGCCTATTTAAATAGAATAAAAATCCAAAATTATTTTCAAATTATCATTTTTTTATGAATAATGTATTGCACATTTTTTTACAAATTTATTTGGAATTTCTAAAGCTAATTGCACGAAATTGCAATTATAGCATCTTTTGCAATTAACTATGTTTTACAACTATAAATTATTTTTGATATTTTTAGATTAATATTTATATGTTATTAATTAGTTTTGTGTTTTCAATTTGCTTTTCAGATAATTTTACCTATTTATATAAAATAAAATGGAGATATTGGTTATTCAAATGCTAGCCAGATTTAATTACAAATATCGCCCCAGTTGAACCCCAATTTCAGCCTAAATTAATCTGACCCATATCCCATATTAACCTGACCCACACCCAATTCGTATTCCCGGCCCAACCTTGATTCAATCTGAGCCGTTGATCAAATGAGATCAACGACCCAGATTCATTTACCTAAATTAAAGCCTAACATACCCCCGACCCCTCATTCTCTCAGAGATCGGTCTATCTCTCTATCTCTCTCTCTAACGCTTGCTCTCCCTTCTCTCTAGAATCTTCTGGTTCTCTCTTTCTTCTCTGATGGGCTTCATTACCTCTTCGACCATACTCTGTCCTCAGTTCTCTCGACCTCTAGTCTCCATGAAATCCTATACCATTGCTTCTCTCCAAGGTTTGAAGCCCATGACGCTTCCACCATGAAATATGGTCACTGAAGCCTCGCCTGGGTCTATTTCCGATCTATCTCCGATGGATTTTGGTCCGATGATGCTTTAAACTTCATTATTAACGAGTTTCACTGCCAGGTTTATCACCTCACTAATTTTATTGCAAACCCTAGTTTTTGCCTAAATCTTTGAATCTATGTCTTTTAAAAGGTTTTTGGTTTAATCTTTATTTTCTACACTACTTATTACTTGATATCTTCGAATAATTCAAGTTTTCAAACATTCTTGTTCCTCTTTTCAAAAGTAGGGTTTCCAGTCCCCTTTAAATCACTATGCTTCTGTTTCTTTCGAGTATTATGTGATTGCTCCTGTGTTATGTGCTTGAAACCTTTCATTTCTGAGTTTCATGTCTTAGATATTTGCTAGGGTTCCGACTCTCTACTGTCTACGAGATTTCCTACTTAAGGTTCTTAATCTTTGAGATCATTGTGTTTAAATATGTTTTAATGCCCGTATTTACTGAATTTGGTGTTGATTCGAGCATTCCTATGAATACCTGATTTTCATGTGTTTGCCTTATGTGTTCTTACACTAATTTTGAATTATTTCCTTATTTGTGAGTTGTTTTCTATACATGGTATTGATTCCCTATACTTTTGGTCTTTCCCGTGATTCTTTGACTGATTTTCTGAGTTAATTTCATATGGTTACCATACTTGTGCACTTAAGTATATTTCTAGTTATTCCCTGTATACTTTCCTTGTTTAAAGCATCATGTACCTAGCAATTTTTACATCCAAAATGCTTACTGCTCTTGTTATGGTATAATCAGTCATCTGACTGATTATTTCCTTACTTGATAGGATGTGCTCCTATTCGAATCATGAGTCCCTAACTTAACTGAATTAGGACATGTGATTGATTCAGTTGGTACTATTTCTATAATTACATACTCACTACTCTGTTCTCTACTATTTTCAAAAAACTATAATTACTACTCTTCCTTTCTCACTTGACACACACAAACACGAATAAACTCATTACTATGAACTCTCTCTCTTTCACACAAATATATTTGGTGCTCTTCATTGTTTTTACTTAACTTCTTTCACTTTCCTGTTGAATGCTAATTACTCAATTGGTTGAAAGCCACTATAGAATAATCCTGGTCACGTTTACCACTCAACTGGCCTCTACTGTGTTTCTTGCTTTGGTCTATCTGTTGCTCACTTCCTTGCATACTGCTGCCCTGCTCTTTGCATCTCTCTGCGCAGTATTGCTCAATTCTCTGCACAATACCTCTCATCGTTGCTCTGTGTTATATTATTTTAAACTAGTATTTATCCTATTTAAGATATAGACTCAAAAACAATATGTTTCTATTGGTGCTGCACTTTTTTTTGTTCCTTGTGTGCTTCTACTTATGGTTCTGTTGTTCCTATTGCATCGAGTATGTATCTGTGCTAATTATTAGGCCTATCATAACCTTGCATGTTCATTACCCCCTTTCCTACCCCAATGCATGTCCCCCCTTGATTATGTATAGTAGTAGCATGTGTTCAGATCCCCTTGGTTACTCTATAGCTCTAAAACCTCTTCCCGATGATGATTTTTGACGGGTGCTGATAGAACTAATCTACTTTAGGGGTTCACCTAGCAGCTTTTAATAGGAAAGCTCGTTCCACCACTTCGACAAATTCTTTTGCAGCAGCTTGAACTGAACCGGGGCTATCAACGTGAACGAGAGAAAAAAAAAGCCCATTACTCGATGAGGGGATCTAATCCACAACTCAATTCCAGACTAGAAATCTATAAAGGACTTTAAGGGAGAGTTGCTCTCTATATCTCAGCTGCTTTCCCTACTAGGGGCACAAGAGGCACTTTTTGTCTAAAGCCTACTTCCTCTCTATTGGAAATTCCTTTTTTGTGGTTTGTGCTGTAATAAGAAGGATGTTGCTATGACCATACCGATTCTCTCAACGCTCTCTCTTTTTTTCGCCAGTTAACTATTTTGATTCTCTCAACGCTCTCTCTCCTTTGGTTCGTAGCCTTGGGGTTATACACTTTTCCTTAAGGCAGAGGTTTTGCCCCGCTAGTAAAGAATGGAACTTCAGAAACATGTACTCCGTCGAAGGCATAGAGGTTTCTGCAACCCTAGAGCTAGTTCGACTTGAAGACTGTCTTTTTCTCTATACGGAATTCCTAGGAGTCCACAAAAGAAGGCAGTACCAAATAACCTAGAATAAGGAAGTTTTAGACCCACTCAAGGGAACTAGCAAAGAAGCAAGGAGTCCAGTCACCTGGTCTTTAGGATTCTTACGATAGCAGGCGAGACTAAGCAGAAAAACAAAGTGTAGGTAATTCTTTATCCACTCTGCCAGATCAATCACATTTGACACCTAAGGAAGGAGAATTAGCAGCATCTCCTTCGAGAAGAGCCCATATTCTTTCAGTAATACTATGATATAGATTAGGAAAAAATTCGTTTTCCTCCAACTCCGGGTTAAGGTTTGCATTTAGCTGAGGTAGAAGTTCGTTAGCAAGTGGAAAGTCAAAAAGAGGGTCATTCTCTTCTAATTGAACTTCCCCCGATTCTGTACATGGGCTAAGCTTACTTGAATTCCTTCAAATTCAAGGGTTATAGGAGCCTCCTTTTCTTGAAGAAGAGGTGTATCCCCATTTCCTTCCGCCTTATTGCCATTTCCCTCTTCGGCCTCTCCCTCTTCGAGTCGTCTTCGCTTCTTTTGAGAAGAAGGCTGTTCAAGCATAAGGTCATCGTCTCTTTTATTTCTTTTGTTTAATTGGCTTCTTCCATAGATGCTTATGGATAGAATTGAAAGGGTGGTGAGGATTGTTCCTAGAATCATAGGGGAAAGGAATCTCCATTTAGAACTAAACAACCAGCGCACTTGTTCCTATTTCATATTCTACTTCCAAGTCCTTGCACTGAGTTACTTACGGAATCTCAAATCTTGAGGCCGGGCCTAAGATGGATTAGGCGGGGAGAGGATTCGAACCGATGACTTAAGTAATTTCTTATTATACGATATCTTCACCATGGATGATAGGATTCCTCCTGGAAGCGAAGGCAGGAGCAAAGCTTATTGATTCACCAGTTTGCTAACCTACTTGTCGGCTACCCACACTCTGTAACTAGAATAGGGATGGACATATAGCAAGAGTAATTAATCGTTGTTGTTTCAAGGTCAATCTATTCATTGATAATATTTTTCCTTGTTCACTAATAAATAGACTAATTAAACTCATGTTTCTATAATCTATTCTATCCCCCGATTGAATTGGGGACAAACGCCTATGAAAAGATCGCTTGAATTTAAGAAAAGGTCGCTTGGATTTATCCATGGTTTGTTTGTTTAATTTATTCCTTACCCCTAAAATCCTATTTCTTAATTCTAATTCAGTTTAAATCCACCCAAAATAGGATTTTTAAAAAATAAGATTTGTTTATTTTCTATTTAAATATGTTATATATATAATGTCTCGCGCCTTTGCTGCTAGGTCATACGTTCAATCGAGAGAGGTACACGCTTTTGGATTTTTCCACAATTTTCCACTCCTTATGTGAGGCAAAACCTCACCACACTACACTTCCGGGCAAGAAAAGAGAAGAGGGCCGGTCGCTTCGCTTGTATCTTTGAGATAGGGATTGGCGGTCTTTCTTTATGAGCACTAGGACGTACTAACAATGGATTAATATGCGATTAACTATCTAGGATGGGTTTGGATTTTCCTGTAGCTATTCTTGTAGACGTTAGAGTTGGCAAAATAATCCATCAAATGAATAGTATCAATATGGAACCAAAAAAACGGATTTAGCAATGGATGTTGTTAAAGAGAATATTGTTAAGCAACTCGAAATTCTTTTTAGAGTATATAGAGAGACTACTGCAGATGTGAACTTACCAATAGGGGTCAATCTACAAGACGTCCCCGAACGTCTCTTTTTAAAATAAGAAGGAAGCATTCCCTAGATCTCGATCCAATTCAACTTCCACTCTAACTCAAACACCAGGAAAGGATTCCCTAATTATGTCCAAGAGTAAGTAAACTACTCGGTAAAACCCTGAAAGAGCACAAATGCTAGGCCTTTCGAATGGATTGGATCCGCTACCCCTCTAATAGAAGCTGATGATGCGGGTTTAGAGCTTTCATCCAGCACCTATTCAGGAGCAGGGGAATCGCCCATCTAATAGCCCTTTCTTCGGCAACGGTCTTTCCAAGCAAGATGCACTTCTTACCGGCTTTCATCTTAATTAAGTCCCAGATAGAAGAAAGTATTAATAAGGATTTCATGGATGTTTTTTTCTCATCGTGCAGCCGGAGAATTCGAATACCACTACATCCTTCCATTCCTCAGGAAAGATGATCTAGTAGTTCGCTGCCTAGATGGAGGTGAATTGGATCGGGCGAAAGTGGTTATCGAAAATCGATATCCTTTATTGGGATTGAGGAAGAAGTGGGATGATTAGGCCGATGATGGAATCATCAAATATTTGACCTTTTCGAACTCTGTCTGTACTCACTAGAGGCTCGAAAACTCGTCCCACGTACGGTTCGGAGGCCAAGCCCCGCCATAGCAGTAAGGGTGCGGCTTAGGTAACTAACACAAAAAAGATACAGTTCACTCATCGATTGCCTTTGGGTTCCGAACTCCATATGGGGAAGGAGCGTTGTTGTTAGCGAGGTCTTGATCATTTACATGGACCCACTTTTCATTTGGTGTCTGGTGTTGTAAGAGCTGGACTCCTACTTTGAAGCATTAACTCTCCTCTAATGTGTTATACATGTGTAACTGATTGTCTTGCTTGTGAGCCGTCTGTTCCCTTTACCTTTGCCTTTGTTTGTATGACTGTTGCTTTCAAAACTAGCTCCATATTAACTGTTTTCAAACTCAATTGAATTTTTTTACTCTCTACTGTTTTCTCAAACTGTCCTTCATAGAAAACATTTTTCAACTCAACTCCTTCAAGTTTCATCCCAGTCACACTACTCTTAGAATTTAGGTTCTGCCCCATGTGTAAGCATTGCTTTGGGTATCTTGAGTACCCATTGAACTTTGATGCACAAGTTGTGCAATTCCACACTTGCACTTACCAATGGTGATTTGTTTTGGGTGCCTGGTATTGGCCAGGGTCTCAAGAGACCCCTAGCAAACTTTGTCGCACCCAAACTCTTGGTGAAGACTGTGAAACTCAAAAGAAGTGAGGTTGGAGGTTTTGGCCTTGCTAAAGGCTCCCTATAAAATAACTTCTTCTTTTACTCTTCACTGTTGTAATTTAATTATTTAATCTGTAATAACTTGTAAAGTACTATGAGTTTTATAGTGAAATTGGGGAGGTTTATGCATGTTTATTAAGGGTAGGGGCAGAGAACATGTCTATAGGATTTTAATTACCTATTCATGCAATAGAAATCGTGTATAAGACATGCATTCTACATATAAAAATCCTGCTCCTAGGATCCTTTGCTTTCAATTAAATATTTTTCATAACCACAATCAGTTAATAATTAAAACTCTAAGCCATTCGACCTCTTTAAGTATAAGACCCCGTGAAAATGAGTGCTCAAATCCTAGTAACTCATAGAGTCAGGTCCTTCTTTGTGTTGGGACCCTTTCTACTGATTTCATACATAAAAGTCTAGAGTCAAAGTTTTTCGGAAAGATGTCATTTCTGCGGTATAGAATGCGGTCGTAGGTCAGCTATGCAGACCACATCTCGGCCACAGAGTTAGTTAGAGAGTTAGCCAAATTGGATGTTGAAAATGGGGTTCATTATGCGATCACATAACCAATATGAGGATCACATAGTCGTAGAATAAATTTCTCGAGGATTTGGGAAGGTTAGTTCTGTGGTGCAATATGCGACCACATAATAGGAATGTGGACCGTATTCCCACCGCATAACCAAGCAGAGAGGCTAACAATTTGGGACCCTTCTCTAGTCCAATATGTGGATCGCATGTCAACTCTTCGATCGCATAGTGTGATCGCAGATCCTGCATGAGCTTCAATTTTCTAAAATATTAAACCAGACCCCTTTTCTAATAAAACACCCCGACCACTCTTTTTTACATATTTTCTGAACAAAAGAAGAGAGAGGGAAATGAGAGTTTTTGAGAGGGACAGTATTATTCATCAAATTGATTATCCAAAACTATCCGGGCCGGAAAATTTTAATTTATTGTCTTCATCTCCACTATTACAGGTACAATCCCTAACCCTTTCCCCAATTTAAATTTTAAGCTAAGGGAGGGAGTCTTATGCTTTGATTCTTGAACTAATAATTGAGAAGTATTGTGATTTGTTATTGGGGTTGTGATTGTTTGTGAATTGATAATGTACGGTGGGGTCTGGATACGCGCCGCAACACGGAGTTATAAGGTGTGGTTTGTGGTGATAAGAGTGGCCTATGTAATAAGGGTGGAAAAGTGATCGAAATCACTATTGAAATAAACACTTGAACAAATTTGTGAAATCGTTGATGTGGAATTGTGGAAGGGGAAAACATGAGAGTTTGTAAACTTGTTTGGCATTGATTGTCCCTTTGTTTACTTGATTGTAAATTCTATGTATGTTTGGTTGCTACTTCCATTGCTGTTTTCTCCTTGCGTACAGGTTAAGTTTGCTTAGGCCTGAACATTCATCGCCACGGGTCTCTCTAAAGCTGGTAAATATGCCAAACTCCCCAAACTCTCCGCCCGATGACTCAAGGCATTGGCAACAACATTGGCCTTAACTGGGTGACAAAGAATAGTAATATCATAATCCTTTAGTAACTCCAACCATCTCCTCTGGCGCAAGTTCAAATCTTTTTTTCTTGAACAAGTGTTGTAAACTCCGATGATCCGTGCATGAACAATAGAAGCTAACTCAAGGTCATGGACAAGGTAATTCTTCTCATGTACCTTCAACTGTCTAGATGCATAGGCCATCACCATACCGTCCTACATTAACACCGCTCCAAGTCCGACCCGTGAGGCATCACAGTAAACTGTAAAGGACCCCGAACTAGTAGGTAATAGCAGCTAACTCAAGGTCATGTACAGGTAGTTCTTCTCATGTACCTTCAACTGTCTGGATGCATAGGACATCACCCTACCGTCATGCATTAACACCGCTCCAAGTCCGACCCGTGAGGCATCACAGCAAATTGTAAAGGACCCCGAACTAGTAGGTAATATCATAATAGGGGCTGAAGTCAAAGTTGTCTTGACCTTCTGAAAGCTCGACTCACACTCATCTGTCCACTGAAATAGAGCACCCTTCTGGGTAAATCTAGTCATAGGGGCTGCAATGGACGAAAACCCTCCTATAAAACGATGGTAGTAACCCACCAGGCCAAGGAAACTGCAAATCTCTATAGTTGAGGAGGGCTTGGGCTAACTTTGCACAGCCTCCACCTTCTTTAGATCCACCTGAATGACCTCAATCTCAATGACTCTCTGAGTATACCTAAATGCATAGCAAAAGAAGAAGATGCGTAAGAATAGGTAGAGCCTGGATCGAATAGAACTGATACCTCTCTATGACTAATCAATAAAATACCTATGATAATAGAGTGAGACAAAATAGCCTCGGTGCGAGCAGGAATAGCATAATATCTGGCCCAGTCCGTCCCTCGAGGGAGACCTCTATCTCCTTGATCCCCACCACTGGCTGGCTGGGCAAGTGGGTTGGCAGCTGGAGATGTGATCATGGCTTGGGAACTCTAAGAAGCACGTTGTGGCTTAGCAGTCTATGGAGGTGTACTCCTCCCAAGTCTAGGGCAATCCCTCACCATATGACGGTTGTCACCACACTCAGAAAAATCTTTGGGAGGACGTGGTGGCTGTGACTGGCTTTGGCCAGGTCTACAAGACTGACCTCTGAAAGTACCCCGCGCAGGAGACGCGCTAGAAACTGGAGGCGCAAAATAAGGCTCCTAAGGTACTGGTAGAGCTGGAGTACTGTTGGCTACTGAAAGAGCTAAATGAATGGGGTGACCCACAAAACCCCTACCATGTCGACCTACTGCTAGAGTTCTGGTACCAGAGTAATGGCCCGACTCTCGAGAATTCTTGGCCTCTATCTTCCCTCGCTCCCTGGCAAGCATACCCTTTATCCTCCTTGCAATACTTATTACCTGCTGATAAGGGATGTCCATCTCTAACTATCAAGCCATGCTAGATCTGATGGGTGGGATAAGACCCTCAATGAACTTGCGAACTCTCTCGTGGACTGTAGCAACCAAAGCCAGTGCATGTCTGGCCAACCTAGTGTAACGGATGGCATACTCTGAAATTGTCATAGTACCCTTGCGCAAGTGCTCAAACTCTATACGCCATGTATACTTGAGGCTCTAGGGAACAAACTCTCTCAAAAACATGTCCAAAAAACTAGGTCCAAGTCAGTGAATCAGCCTCGTCCTGGCTATCTATATCATAAGTACACCACCAACCATAGGCGGCTCTTTGAAGCTGAAAGGTGGTAAAGGAAACCCTGCTGGACTCGACTATACCCATACAAACCCTCTAGAAATCCCAAGGCATCCTTCGATGCTAAGCCGCTAAACACAGGATTCCTATATTTCTTAAACAACTCAAGCCTCAGTTGCTCGTCCTATGATACTGCTGACCCACCCTCAGGCTAAACTGGCACTGCAGGCGGCATGGGAAGGATCTTTGGAACCTGCTCCATATGCACTCTCTGCTCAGGAATTCGGGATGCGGGAGTCTAGGCCCCTTCCCTGGCCTGGGATGTGGCTGCAGCGATGGGAAGCAACCCTGCCTGAGCCAAGGTGGTGTACATAGACATGAGCTGAGCTGAGTTTTCCTGAAGAGCTAGAGTAGTAGTGACGGTAGGCGTGTCGGGTGCCTGAACTCTAACTGGATCAGCTAGAAGTACCTTAACGGTAGCTCGTGTAGGTGTTTTGGCTGCACCACGTGAGCGTCCACCTCGGCCTCGGACTGTGACGGTAGCAACATGGGGCGCGAGTGCCTGATCGTCCCGAGTAGCACGTATCTTCACCATCTCTAAGAGAATAGAAGACAAAAGTTTTAGAATTGATGTCAAAATATAGCACGACAAGGAATTCAATAAAGTGAAGATTGTTCCTAGACAGTTACATAGCCCCTCGTAGATAAGTACAGACATCTCTGTACCGATCAGCGAGACTCTAATAAACCGGCTTGTGTTCCGTGACTCCTATGAACTTAGAGCTCTTATATCAACTTCTCATGAACCTAGTCCACCAATCGTGAACACGTCATGATGGCACCCTATCACTATGACTAGGTAAGCCTAACAGTGTGGAAATAACAACATTTATGGAATAATAATTTAAAGCTAAAATAACTTAAGGAAGGTATATAGTTTTCCGCTTGGCACATACACTTCAACACCACGAATTATAAAATAGAATCCCAAAATCCAGAAACTTATAGGAATCACAAGCTATAATAAAGTACATAATATGGGTCTAACATCCGGAAATGTCTACATCAACGAAAAACAGGATAGGTACTAGCTAAGCTACATGATAGAATAAGAGGGAGACTCTTCAGTCTGTGGAGGCGGCAGATATACCTCATGTCTCCGAGAACTCTCTTGAATCACTGGTAGTGTGCCTGAAGGAGGTACCTGGATCTGCACAGGAAAAACATGCGCAGAAGAGACGTGAGTACACCACACCGGTACTAAGTAAGTGTCAAGCCAAACCTCAGTCAGGTAGTGACGAGGAAGGTCAGGGCCCTACTGAGCATAATCGTAGTAAATAATAAGATAGCAGAAACAATGTAATTAAAGTCTACAGTGAGAATCTAAGACAGGTAATGAAAACAGTAATGGAAAATAAAGGTAGCAATACAAGGAAGTATATTCTCCACAAGGAGTAGCAGCGGGGGATCTCTTGGTATCCCGAAGATCTATAGGTTTCCTCATCATATACACTGGATCTATTGGTATCCTTAATAAGAAAGTCGGGGATCTATTGGTATCCCAATACATATAAGTACATGTTCCAGGGATCTCTTGGTATCCAGCACGTTTAATCCGGAATAAGTCAAGTATAGGGGAATCTCCTGGGGCACCGTCCCGTAGTCCCAATTTAAACACACAACAACAACAACTCATATTTTAAAAACAATTGATAAATCCGAACAAGTAATGGTAATTTCTAGACGAGCATGCTTCACATAATGCACATAATATAGTTAAGCAATTAAACAAGTAAGTCAGCTAAACATGCTTCCCTAAGCTATCACAAGCTAAAATAACAGTCTAAAGTGAACAAGTAAACAGGAATCTCATTTAAGATATTTTCAGTAGAAATGAGTTAACAACAATTAGCTCAAGTATGCGCTCGTCACCTCACGTACAAGGAATTCAAATATCAAGGATCATGTCCTATGGGGAAAGGTCCCCCCCCCCCACAAAGTTAGACAAGTCACTTACCTCGAACCGATACAAAATCAACTACGAAACAACGCCCTAGCCACTAGTATCCGACTCCAAAAGGCCCAAATTTATTCAATTCAATAACATAACGTACATAAACATCGCAAGCAACTGATTTCATTGTTAAAATTAAAGCAAAGGCACAAAAAATAGGTAAAATGATGAAAATACCCCTCAGGCCAATATCTCGGAATATAAATAATTTTCATATTTTCACAGCCCTCATACTCTCACGGGTCTAACCATATAGAAATATCCCAAATCGAGGTCAAAGGACCACTCAAAACTCAATAATTAGGTCTAAGAAGTTTCATCCAATTTTTCCCAATTTTGACCTCAAATTAGAATTCTAATGGTGGATTCAACTAGATGTTGATAGGAAACAACTAAATGAGGTTAAGGAAACATTATCTAGTGATCTCCTCTTAAAAATCCACCCAAAATCGCCTTCTCCAGAGCTAAATTTTGGTTTCTTCAACTTATTAATTAAACCATCGGATTCTACTATTTCAGAATAGACATTTCCGCTTCTATGAACAAGGGACCGCTTCTACGGTCCCGCATGCGGACCACGAGCCGCTTCTGCGACTTCTCATTAAACTCATCTTTCCGCTTCTGCGGACACAAAACCGCTTCTGCAATTCCACTTTCGCGGAGGCCAGACCGCTTCTACGGTCTCTGAGAAGGGTGCCAAACTCGCTTCTGCTGTTCCCAAACCGCAGAAGCAAAAATACCAGAAAAACTGCTGCAATTTTCTTCTAACCCTAAAAATTTGTCTGTGGAGCATCTGAAACACACTCGAGGCCCCCGGGACCACAGCCAAAGGCACCAATACCAGCTAATACCTTATTCAAACCTGCACCAAATCCATAAAACATCTAAAACCACACCGTAAACCCCGATTAAATCAAAGATTCAAGCCTAAGAACTTCAAGTTCATCCAAAATATACTTTTGATCAAAACTCTAACCAACACTCATCCGATTGACCTGAACTTTTGCGCGCACGTCCCAAATGACATGACGGTGTACATCAACTTCCGAAATCCCGTTCTTACCTCGGATCAAAAATCACTATCGAACTGGAAACTTCAAAATTCTAACTTTCGGACTTTTAAGCCTAAATGAGCTACGGGCTCCCAAAATACTCTCCGAACATGCTTCCAACCCCAAAATTACCTAACGGAGCTAAGGAACCGTCAGATTTTTATTCCAAGGCCGTCTTTGCACTATTCCGATTCCAGACTACTTTCCAATACTTAAGCTCCCATTTAGGGACTAAGTATCCTAAAACACTTCGAATCCTAACACCGAACGTTCCGGCAAACCAAAATAGCATAAATGAACTTAGGGGAAGCAGTTAATGGGAAAACAGGGCATAAATTCTAAAAATGATCGGCCGGCTCATTACAATTACATTCATTATTTCTTGATACACTACTCCACCTTGCCCCTCCTCTGCCTCTTCTTGCTTTAAGTTTTCCAATATTTTTCTCTTTCACACCTGACAATTGAGTTGTTTTCATTGCCCCATTCCCCTTCTAGTTAGTTCTCTTTGGGGAGTATGGTAGTTTTGTTCGTTGCCACCTCTCCAACTGTTAAATTCTTGTGCTCTATCTTTTTGTTGATTCATCACCTTCAATTAGCAACCAATAAAAGTAGTTAGTCAATAGTATTTAATCAGTAACATAGTAAACAAACATTTAGTTAATTAGTCATGAGTAACTTCACCTTCACTCTTACATCCTCAAGCATTTTCACAATTGGCTTATGTCAAGCTTCAAGAATCCAAGAGTTGAAGAACTCTGTAAAGTTGTTGTCCACTATCGAGTTCTTACATTGGGTATCAAAGTAAGATCTACACCAAGTCACTGGAGGAAATTTCAGCAAGTCCCTGATAACATCCTCAGACACTTCATCTAACTGTTTCAACATGTCCTTAAATTCCTCCTCGTATGTGCTCCAAGAACACTACCGTATTAACTTTTCCATCTCATCAGTATTCTAATTTTTGCTCCAATTTACTTCAATATGCCTTGCACAATATTTGTGATATGATTGTGGACATACATACCTCACAGCATCTAATAGACCCTACACATGAAGAAATATTACATTAACAAAGAATGTGCTATATGTAAAAATTTGTTGAATGTAAAATTTCTGAGCATATGGTGACATACCTTCTGCATATTTGACATGAATGTATACCCTTCAACATCTTTCATTTCCAAAGAAGCCTTCAAGTTATCCATGAACAACTGCCAAGTTCTCTTTGTTTCCTCATCTAGTACAGCTCAAGCTAGTGGATACACATGTTTGCAAGAATCTTGAGCAACAACAACTTAAAACATCCCTTTGCATTTGCCTTTTAAAAAGGTTCCATCTAGACTTATGAAAGGTCTCAAACCTGCTTTGAATCCACTCTTTAGGGCTTGGAAACAGACACATATCCTCAAAAATCTTCTCTTACCTTCCTCCATTGCATCCTTGGACATTTGTATCACCACATTAGTACCAGGGTAAGTTTCACTAAACTCTTGAGAATATGCCTCTAATTTGTTGTACGCATCCAAGTAAGTGTCCTCCAAATTGTCTAAAACTATTATCTTTACCCTTTTTAACTTTGAGCCACTTACATTCAAACTAAATATATCCTCTAAATCAACCTTCATCTCTTTAATGTTAAACTTAGGATTATTTTGAATCTTTCTCTTAAAATAATATGCTAAAGTGGCAGGAATAGCTCTTCTGTTCTCAAAGACTTCACCACATGCATGTTCATCCCTCAAAATATATACCCATTGATCGTTGCGATCCTTAGAAATAAGTCATTTAAAGAGACACCCAATCTGAAACTTGTGTCTAAGTCTTTTCCTATCACTCTTATCTATCTGAAGGCGCCTCTTATTGGACACACCATAATATACAATAACTTCCTTAGCTTCAGCAAGATCTTTGAAATTCACACATTTTTCCAATGTTTTATACCTATCAAGTTGGTCGGTTACCTCACACTTCTTTTGCCTCTTAAATAAACCTAGGGCATCACTATTAACACTTTCAATATCTGTATCATCTTCACTATTATTACAGTCAGAAGCTACAGCAACAGGTACACTATCTGTTGCTGCTGTAAATTGGATAAATACAGGAGCATTTAGAGTATCATCCAAAAGGTCAACACCAAATAATTTTATATCGGTGAAACCATCATTAATTAGGGCTTGAATCTTCCTAATCTCTTCATCCCCATCTAACAAAAAATACCACGCAAAAAGGTCAAGAAATATCAACTGTTGTACCTCAACAAATCTTATCACTTCACTGTATTCTTTATACAAATCAAAATAAGAGAGATGGTCTACTTCATAACTACTCAACAGGTGCACATCTTTCTTAATATAAGACAACGTAGGTTCCAATACCCACTCACCCCATAATTAAAATATAAGTTCACTTTATCAATAATCCTTCGGATAAAATCACATGCAACAACAATAAAAAAGGCAAAATAGGAACGCATCAGCAGTATAATACAAATCGACAATAAAAATATAAAGATATGAAACCCCACCGTCAATTAATAATACAAATCGACAAAAACACTAGCTTTAATATGTAGGACCAACACGAAAGGACCACCCAAAATAAAAGTAACATAAAAAATTCTATAAAGGTACAAAAAAATAGCTGAGAAAACATAAAAACATCACATGCAATAGACATAAACTTGCCATTTCCCAAATACTCCCCAACCCTACAATTTAATAAACTTAAGCTGTAAATACTTACTTTAATCGAATGATAATGCAAGATAACGATGCAAATCAAAGGTCTTCCTGTTTTGTGCGCAGCAAATCAGACCAAACCAGGAAACCTAAAGAAGCCCTAAAATTGCCACTAATGGTTTAGGTAGAAGAAATGATAGAAATGATTAAAAAACGAATATTTTGTGTATGCGTATAAGGTAAAATAGTCTAATCCATAGGTAAAACGAATGGGCCGAATCAGTGTAATCGGTAAAAAAAATACCCAAATATAATGTCAGCCCCACTTATCCACGTGGCAAATAAAATAAAGTTACATTAGTTAATGAGATGCACACATGAAATTTCGTTAGTCGCGGGGGTAAATTAGAAAATAAAAATAACGTCCTATATATTTTCAGACGAAGAGATTGAGGGAGGGCTTTTATTAACCATTTACCATACGATAAGGGGAGAAATTTAAAAATAGCCAGATTTACCACCGGTCATTCAAAAATAGACCGGTTTCAAAAGTAATCGAAATTTAGCCATTTTTCATGTAAAGATAAATATGAGCAAAAATACTGTTCAAAACCCGAAAAATATACCCGTATATTATACAGGAGTTCCAACATAAGTATGCTTGAACTCCCGCATATTATATGAGAGTTCCAAGATAACAATGCTGGAACTCCAGCATAATATGTTGGAGTTCCAGCATAGTTATCCTGGAACTTTCATATAATATGCGGGAGTTCAAGCAAGTATAAATGTCCAGTATATACTACTGGAGTTTAGAGCACCGGTGCTCCAGTCTCCCGTATATTATACAGGAGTCAGCAAATTATACCGGTCCCGCATAATATGCTGGAGTTTGTACACAGATGCACCGAACTCCCGTATATTATTCGGGACCGATCTCTATAGCAACAAAATAGTTGTTATGTTTTATTAACTTCGTAAACGATGACTATTTTTAATTAATCAGTTTAAAAACTGGGTATACCGTGCTATTTTGATTACGATAAAGGGTAGTTTTAGACCTTTTTCGTTCTCAAAATAGAAATTTAATTATGATTCAACATGTGAACTGCTTTATGATATACCTCTCCAACTCCTACGCATATACTTCTCTTGACAAGCACATGCCCCCCTTACGGAACTATGGTCATTCGTTAATTCCATCAGCTTGTTCTTCTACATGTCCCCGTTTTTCTCTCAAACGCTTCTATTGTTGCCAAACCTCCGAAAAATTGTTGCAACCTCTTTTCTCAAGAATATTTTATTTGGTGATGACCAACTACACCCGTTCTGATTTCCTAAATTGTCGTTTGTACTGATGAAAAAACAGAGAACTTTCCCTTTAATCGATGTTACTAATTGCCCTTACAAAAATCTATTGCTTATTTCTTCCAGATTAGCCTGCGCCTCCGGATTTCACCTCCGTTAGCTTCTCTGCTTTATTAGTATGTTGCTATTTTCTCTTTTTTCTGTTATGTTTATTGATGATGTTCTTCTTCTGTTGTGTTAATTGAAAAAGAGAGATACTTGGGGTTCTACTGTTTCAATTTGTGCCGTAAAATGCATGCATGTGTTGATTTTTGTTGGAGTGAATTGTTTTTGTCTGATTTTGATAATAATGATGAATTACTCTAGGTTTTATTCTAACTAGGGATCTCTTTGCTGAAAGTTTAGGCTTTTCTCTGTTTTGACAATCAGTATGGTATCTTTAAATGCTTTCTGAGGGTTAGGGCGTATGATGGAATGTTGGGTAGTTCATTTTAAAGAAAACATCTTCTCAGCGTAAAGAATCAATGAATTCTATCTGTTTTTTCTTTTTTTATTTCTAATTTACGCTCTATCTTGAGATAGACATATTTAAGACAAGAGTGATAAACTTACTTGAAAAATAATATTTTCTTACTTTATCAATCTTTTAATGCATGCTAGGAAACGGTTGCTAGAGGAAGCTGCATTTTCCTCTATCTTTTAATTATAATTTTTTATAGGATCACTAGATATAAAACTCAAAAATTTCTTCATTGAGATCTGATCTTACTTTTTTTGGTTGTTTGATTCAGATTGTCTCAATTACATTTTAAACTCAATAAAATAATTTTTCTTTGGGAACCTTTCTTTCGGGCGAATAATTTTATTTATTGTTACTAATCCAATATTTTGGGTCCAGTTATGTTTGAATAATAAAATGAATATCTTCTATAGGGTCTGAGGCCATGTTTTACTTGAGAAATAATAAGTTGAAAATTTCGAATTTCAGGAGCAGTGTTTCGGTACTTATAGATTCTAGGATGTGTGCATGCTCTAATAACTAACAACTATGTGAGATGATAAATCAAAGACGAAACTTGATAAAAAGCTTCACCGTATAAAGTATAAACTTTACCCACTACAATTCAACTCCATCTCGCAGAATCTACAAATAAATATCAGCCTGTTAATAATTCATAGGCTTCTCGCTTCTTTTTCTATTTTATTCTTTCAGATGAAATGAGAGAAGCTTAGATTTTTTTTTTCCAACTGAAAGCATTATTGTACTTCTTTATTTTATAGTAGATGTAATATTTTTGTTCTAAAGAACACAAGCCAAAAGATCACACTGTAATTGATATTCAGAGTAACGGTAACAAAAAAGTAGAGAATAAAATACGAAAATAAATGCAGAATAAGATTTCTTTTTATTTAGGTAGAGATGCTCAGTTTTAGGTGTGCATATGTTCTGTATGTTAGAAACATATTTGAGTCTTTTTTAATTTGCACCATATTATAACTACAGAGTTCTATTGTGGCTAATTCCTAAAAATTAAGTTAGACCATGTCTAACCCTCTATGGCGTCGATCTCAATTTACTCTGTCAGTCATATGACTTGCAACCTTTGTTGCAAAACTATAGGTAGGGGATGAGGGGTTCTATTGTTATGAGCGGGCCAGCTATTTAATAATTTGGTGAAAAAATCATCTTATGACGTGAATCAACTTCCAAAAGTTGTTGCTGTTGTTACTCAATGGATGCGTTCAGTATGGAAGAACTGGAGAATGATAATGAAAACCAAGAGTTAAATCTGTGAAATAGTCGGAATCTCAAGCTATATAGTGTAATGACCCGACTGGTCGTTTTGCTTTTTAGAACATTGTTCTCCTAAATAAGATTTTTCCTACTTGCTTTTACTGATTTATGACTTGCGGGAATGGTTGGTTCGGGATTTGAAAGAGTTTGGATTGAAACCGGAACACTTAGTTCCTTAAGGTTGGTTTAAAAGGCAAGCTTGACTTCGTTCAATGTTTTGATTAAACAACCTCGGAATCCAGATGTGAGGATTCCAACAGGTTCGTATGATGATTTCATACTTGGGCGTATATCTGGATTGGGTTATGAATGACTCGGAAGCGTTTTGGTGCCTAATAGTGAAAGTTAATTCCTTAAGGATTTTGAAGTTCTTAAATATTTGGTTTGTGGTGGGTTTTTGTGTTATCGAGGTCTGAACGGAGTTCCGAGACCGGGAATAGTTCTATATAGCATTTAAGACTTGCACACAAATTTTGGTGTCAATCCGAGTAGTATAAGTATGTTTTGTTGCGTTTGAAGTAATTTGAGAGACTTGAAATTCATAAGTATGATTCAATTGGTTTTAGAGGGCGAAGATTTAACATTGTTTAGGGCGTTCTGAAGGTTCGAGCGAGTCCGTTTTATGATTTCAAATTTATCGGTATGTTAGGCGGGCCCTGGGGCCCCGAGCGTCAATCGGACGAGGATCGGGTTAACTTACGAAATTTTGGAAGGAGCTGAAGCTCCAGGTTGTTGTCATAACCGCACATGTGGTTGATCAGCCGCAGGTGCGGTCAAACCATCACAGAAGCGACTGCGCTGCAGCGGCCCAAAGACATCAGAAGTTGTCCCAGCCCTCCTGGCCAATTCCGCAGATGCGGACCCCCTCTCGCAGAAGCGAGACCGTAGATGCGGTCCACTAACCGCAGGTGCGGAAATCACTGAAGGAAGTGCCTTCATTTAATACAGGAAAGTGTCATTTTTGACACATTTCCACCATTATTTGGGTGACTTGGGAGCTTTCAAAGAGAGAGATACTGTCACGATCCGGATTTTCCACTCTCGGGAGTCGTGATGGTGCCTATTAGTAGGAGTTAGGCAAGCCTATTATTTATTACCTCTTTTAGCAAACATCAACATTATAATAACCAGTGAAACAGTTAATAGAAAAGCGGAAGTCTTAAATATAAATAAACTGAAGCAATGCGGAAGTCCAATACAACTCTACCCAAGTACCAGAGTCACTAACTCACGAACGTCTAGAGAATGCTAAATATAATGTCTGAATAAAACATGAATCTGCTTGTTTCAGTACAAAAGATAACAAACTGAAATAGAGATATAGAGACTCCGGACCTGCGGACGTCAGCAAAGCTACCTCGGTGTCTCTGGACTGAAGTCAGCTCCCAATCTATTGCTGCTGTCAAAAAGTTGTTGCTCCGGCATTGTGATCCGTGCAAAGAGATGCACAGAGTGTAGCATCAGCGCAACCGACCCCATGTACTGGTAAGTAGCTAGCCTAATCTCGGCAAAGTAGTGATGAGGCTAGACTAGACTACCAAAAAAACCAGTGCAGTTATGAAATATATTGTGGAAAGTAAACAGGAAATAACAGTTTGTAAAGGGAAGGGGAACATGCTGTGGGGAGGCAACAGTTATAAATAAGAAGTCTAAATTTAAAGATGGAACTGCCAACATAACTTAAATGCAGAATAAACACACTTAATCTATAATTTATTGAGGCGCGCAACTCGAATCCAATCACTTAACAATATTATTGCGGCGTGCAACCCGATCCACAATTATTATTTATCACTGTTGCGACGTGCAACCGGATCCATATCATTTATCACTATTGCAGCGTGCAACCCGGCTAATATCCGTGACGATCCGGCCAGTCATTTTTGGAATTTATGCCTTATTTCCCCATTAACTGATTCCCCTAAGTTCATTTCTGCTATTTTGGTTTGCCGCGATGTCCGGTAATAGAATTCGGAGTGTTTTGGGACACTTAGTCCCTGAATGAGAGCTTAAGTGTTGGAAAATGGTTCGTAATCAGAAAAGTATGAAGATGACCTCAGAATAGAAATTTGATGGTTCTGTTAGCTCCATTAGGTGATTTCGGGGTTGGGAGCGTATTCGGAATATTTTTGGATGTTCGTAGCTCATTTAGGCTAGAAATGCCGAAGGTTAGAATTTGAAGTTTTCGATCCGATAGTGAATTTTGGATCCGAGGGTCGAACGGGATTTCGGAATTTGCTGTTGCACCATCATGTCATTTGGGATGTGCGTGCAAAATTTCAGGTCAATCGGACGTGTTTTGGTTAGGTTTTGTATCGAAAGTGAGTTTTGGAGTTTTTAGGTTCAAATCATTGATTAATTCGACTTTCTAGCGTTGTTTTAGGTAGTTGAAGGATTGGTACAAGTTTGAGTTATGTCATGGGATACATCTGTGGGTTTGGTTGAGGTCCCGGGGGCCTCGGGTGTGTTTTGGATGCTCAACGGAGCATTTTTGGAGTTGAAAATATTGCAGAATTTCTTCAGTTGTTGCAGGTCCTTTCCTTCTTCGCGTTCGCGTCCCATTTCACGCGATCGCATAGGCCAATCTTGGAGGGGCCCAAATTCCTTAATCACAGGGATTGGTTTGCGATCGCGTAACTCTACCTCTCCCCTCTTCGCGTTCGCGTGTCCTCATACGCGATCGCGTAAAGCCATTTTCTCCTCTTTCGATCGCATGCTTCTTCTCGCAATCGCGTAGGGTTTTTTCCTGGAACCTCTATTTTACTCTTCGCGATCGCAGCCCTATCTTCGCGATCGCGATTCACTAATTACCTGGGCAGATATTAATATTTCAAAAACGATGGTTCTTCCATTTTTATCAAACTCAAGCTAGAGAGCTCAATTTTTTGAGATATTTTTTAGGGATTTTCATAGGCAACTATTGGGTAATGATTCCTTACTCCTCTATGACTAAACTCCACTAATCTAATCGTGAATTCAATCCTTAATTTCGGATTTTTTAATGAAAATTGGGGTAAAGTTCTTAGATCTAATTGTGAGGATTTGAAGGGGCATTTAACCTCCGATTTGGGAGATTTTTATATGGTTGGACTCATTAGAGTACGGCATTTCTGAAAATGTCAAAATTATTCGATTCCGAGACGTTGGATTGAAGAGAATTTTGATCATGTTACCTATTTTCGCACCTTAGCTTTTATTTTAACAGTGCAATTATTTACGTGCGATGTTATTTACAAGGCAGAATAGCCTAAATGGAACTTATACTTGTGCCACTTTGTCATCCCGGTCCCCAAACTTATCATTTTTCCAATTGGACACTTATACTCACTCAAAACCTATATTTTAAACCCCTCTGACCGTTGACCGATCATATGTGGCAACATCATAGCTGAGTTGGACAAAGTCAGTGCAATTCACGCGAATAATGAGCGTGAGTATGTATATTTTGAACCATAATAATTAAAAGAAAAAGGAAAAATCATTAAAACAAGAATAAGAATAAATAATAAAAAAAAGAAAAGAAAAAAGCAAAAGAAATATTTGAACAAAATAGGATTCTTCTTCCTCATAACTGAACAATGACCACACCAACTACTTGACCTTCATTTTCACCATTTTTGTTGACCACACTATCCGGCGACCCACTACCCATCACGTCGCACACCACTGGTCATCGTTTTCGTCCCTATAACTGCCAGCCATAACGCCAGTCAACCATAGCGTCGTCAACAACCCTCCACTACACACAGCCCGTTGACACCAAATCCTGCCACCGTCCACCTACTGTCCCAACGACCCAAAAAACCAGCCAGCATTTCCATTTCACCGGCCAGCCTCGCCGCCAAGTGACCACCATGACTGCCTAAAATTGGAGAAGACCTCCTGAAATCCGTCTTCTTCCACCCCAAACGACCCCTTCTACTTAACAGATAAGCAGCAGCGACTGAACAATACTAACCATTTTTTTGTATCAGAAGCCATCGCATGTGGAGAAGCCATGGCATGTGGGTTTGAAGAAGGGAGGATGGGTTTTCTTTAATTTTAATTTTTTTGCTTATTTTATTTTATTTTTTGTTTAAGAATTTAAAATTTTGTTAAATAATATTATTTTGGCATAAAATCTGATGTGGATGCTGATTTGTCATCCACGTCAAGCAAGTGAGCATCACGCTATTTCGAAAGGTTTAAAAGTCTTGTTTTGATTGAGTTGAAGTGTCCAGATAAAACTTTATGGAATGTAGGGACTGGGATGACAAACCAAAACAAGTACAAATGTCTCCCAGGCTATTCTGCCTCTTTACAATATGTAACTGGTTTGAATATATTTGGCCACTCGGAGTCGGATACTCGTGGTAAGGGCATTGTTTCTTAGCGGTTTTGTATCAGTTCGAGGTAATTGACTTGTCTAACTTTGTGTGGGGAACCTCTCCCCTTAGGATATCTTTACTGTTATTTAAAATGCCTTGTGCACGAGGTGAAGGTCGCGTACTTGTGCTAGTTGTTGAAAATTCACCTTACTTGACTTATTTAGACTGTGTTTCTTCACGTACTTAACTGTTAAAAATGTAATTTCACTTGTTTTAGCATAGGAAAAGTATGTTAGTAACTTATTTTCTCTACTTGACTAAATTGCCATATCTGTCTTCCTGCGAGCATGCTAGGCTCTAGAATTTTATCTATTACTTGTACTTAGCTTCTTCCTGTTAGTATTGATTTGTTGTGATGTGTTTATTGATATGCTGGACAACAGGTTCAATTCCCGATAGATCCTCTTTTACTGATATGATGGACTACGGGTTCAATTCCCAGAAGATTCTCTGATATTGATATGATGGACTACGAGTTCGATTCCCGGGAGATCCTCTGTTATTGGTATGATGGACTACAGGTTCGATTCCCGGGAGATCCTCTATTATTGGTGTGACGGACTATACGTTCAATTCTCGGGAGATACTCTGATATTGATATGATGGACTACGAGTTTGATTACCGGTAGATCCTCTGTTATTGGTATGACGGACTACGGGTTCGATTCCTAGGAGATCCTCTATTATTGGTATGACGTACTACATGTTCAATTCCCGGGAGATCCTCTGATATTGATATGATGGACTATGGGTTCAATTCCCGGGAGATCCTCTGTTATTGACATGATGGACTACGGGTTCAATTCCCGGGGCTCCATGTGGCATCCTGATATTGAGTGATTGTTCTTGTATTCATAGATTATATTTGTAGTCGTTCCGTTCTACTTATTGTCTTGCTAGATACTCGAGATTTACTTTATTTCTTACTGTCTGCTTATTTTATATTTATTCTTATATTTATCTCAGTAGGGCCTCGACCTTCCTCGTCACTACCCAACTGAGGTTAGGCTTGGCAATTACTGAGTACCGTTTTGGTGTACTCATGCTACTCTTCTGCACACTTTGTTGTGCAGATCTAGGTACTTCTGGTCGAGCGCGCTATCAGTGACTTCGGAGCTATACTTAGAGACTTGAGGTATGCATCTGCCGTGTCCGCAGATCCGAAAAGTCTCCTTCTACTATACCTTTAGTTAGTAGTTCCATTTCATGTATTTAGTTGTTGTATACACTTCCGGATATTGGAGTCGTATATTACATTTTTACTCTTAGTCTGTGTTGCCTGTGGGTTTCCGGGTCTTGGAGGTTGTTACGTTGTTTTGAGTTGAAGTGTATGTGCCATGTGGCACCCTATACAGTTTCTTATGTTATTCAATATTGTTTATCGTTTTCGTAAAGATTGTTGAATTTTCGCAATGTGTTAGGCTTACCTAGTCGCGAAGACTGGATGCCGTCATGACAGGTTCACGATTGGTGAACTAGGGTCGTGACAATCTCATATACCTTCTTAATTCGTGATAGAACTCGAGCCAATGCTTCACGGAGATTAGTAATCATAATATCTATCTCATGCTCTTTACGGTATATAGAAGTCATAAAATAAGCATGGAAGAGTCATAACAAATTCAGGGCAAATCACAATATAAGGACACATGGTCATGCTAGACACTTGTGTATAGATACTCATTACCATGCCTACACACCGTACTCGACAAATTGCAATTAGCAAATAAGACTCTACTCTTATTCCCTCAAGCCAAAGTTAGACCAAATACTTACCTCGATGCTTCAAACTCACCTCAAGCATTTAGTATAGATTTACCCCTCTAATCCACCACAAAACCGCTCGAATCTAGTCACAAATTACTTGAATGTATCAACAAATGCTAATTGAATCAATTTGAATGCATGAAAATGAATTTCCCAAAGTTTTACTCAAAAATTCTCAAAACGCCCCCAAGCCCACGTGTTCAAAACCCGAGGTTCGAACCAAAGCCCAATTACCCATTCTCCCACGACTTCATATCTATAATTTGGTTTGAAATCGGACCTCAAATTGAGGTCCAAATCCCAAATTTGAAGAAAACCTAAGTTCTACCCAAAATTTCCCTTTTCACCCATGAAAATCCTTGATTTTAAGATGAAAACATGATAAATGATGTAAATCATTAAAGGGATTAAGTAAAAATTGAATTATAAATTATTTGGGGAAGAAACTTTTCCTGAAAAATTGCCAATGGAGTCTATGTTTCGAAAGAATAAAGAAAAGTGGTTTAAAATTCGTTTAAGTATGAAATATGCATGTTGTAGGTATGGAAATTGCGAACTGGGTTCGCAATTACGAACCCTGACCTGCTAACTTGGGAAATGTGAGATTGAGTCCAAATTTGCGAACTCTGAACAACACAAGGGTCTTCGCATTTGTGAGCAACCCAGTTTCACATTTGCGAGGTCCTCGATCGCATTTGCGATCGGCAAGCCAAGTCCCAGTTTCCGCAATTGCGATGCAGAGCTCGCAATTGTGAATAATACTTCGCAACCACAGAGTTGTGCGTACCCGATTTTCCAAAGTTCAAAAAATACAACTTTACACCTATCTAAAACTCACTAGCCCTCAGGGATTCAACTCAAACATACACACAACCTCAAAAATATCCTACGGACTTACTTGTTCGATCAAATCACCAAAATAACATTATATACATAAAATTAAGCCTAAAATCACATGAATTTTTCCAACTTTTCATCAAACACAAAATGTTTTCATTTTAAGTCTGAAATACATCAAATGACGTATGTTTTCAACAAAACTTCACAAAAACGCTTAAATCACATATAAGACTTGTACCGGGCGTCAAAATCAAAATACGAGCCCGATACCGTTTTCTTCTGATCAAATTTCTTTTCCATTTACTTAATTAATTCCAGAAAATAATTTCACACAAAAAAATTATTTCTTGAGCTTGTGACCTCGAAATTCGATTCCAGGCATATGCCCAAGTCCCATATTTTCCTACAGACCCTCCGGAACCGTCAATCATGGGTCAGGATCCGTTTACCCAAAATATTGACCGAATTCAATATTAATCATATTAATATTAAAATTGATCATTATTTTCTCACAAAATTCATATTTAAGCTTTCCGATTACATGCTCGGGCTGTGCACGCAAATCGAGGCAATTCTAAATTGGGTTTATAAGGCTTCGGAGACACACGATGAGTGAGAAATCTAGCGATAACCCTTTGGTTTGTCATAGATTCCACCTAGCATCTTGAGGTAAAGTCACCCTACTTCTTTTAAGTTTAATACTTGAGTCTTGGGTATATTAACACACAAAATTAGATTTAACCACAAAATTTATTATGGAATGGAGTAGAAATCATATAATATTGATCCTTAGATTATAAAGAACAACATTCTTCGAAAAATTTCGGAACCCGGGCACGTGGACCTGGTGTCAAATTTTAGGAAACTTATGTTTAGGGTTGGTAAATTACTTTAGTAGTCAAAATTCAAACTCTTGAGCTTGTATTAACTAGTTCCTACCTCGTTTAATTAGTCTCAGATCGTTCCACTCCAAATTAAGGGTTTGAGCACGTTCTCGACATTGGGACTACGGTTTGGAGCGAGGTAAGTCTCCTTTTTAACCTTGTAAGAGGAATTGTTCCCATATGTGAGTTAATTAATCATGTGTCATTAATTGTGAGGGCTATGTATGCATGAGGTGACGAGAGTCCGTGCGTAGCTACTATTATGTTAGTTGTCTGGGTAGTTTAGGACCCCTATCATGCTATATTTGGAAATGCCTATATCCTTTCATGTTAATGAGATCACTTAGGACTTGTTAGGGTTGGAAATAAATGTATGAGAATGCATGCACTCACGTAATATATTGTATAAATTTATTTGACTAAGATTGTTCCTTATGTTCCCTCTTCATGATAATTGATATTTGTGGATCGGGCCCATCGCCTCAGTATAAATAGATGCATCTATGGTTCGGGCCATTCGACCCTCTAGCAGTGCACATTTTCTATTATATTGGACCGGGTCGTACGACCTCGACATAGTGTGTTGATAACTATGTGAATTCTTATTCATGACCTGCCGTGCTAAATGCCCTGAAATGAAAATGGCTAACTATGATAATATCTAGGAAATGGCCTATTGTTTCTTGCTATAAATTGTTATTTATTTGAGACATCCATGCTTAGTATAACGCTTTCTTATATTAATTGACCTAGTAAGTGTCAATTTGACCGCTCGTCTCCACTTCTTCAAGATTAGATGGGATACTGTGACGACCCAAAGGGTCATCACCAGATTCCTTCCTTTTTCCGTGCTTCCAAGGCTTTGTAAACTTTTCTTTTAGTTGCCTCAATTTGCGTGCATAATCCGGGCGCGTAGTCAGAAAACTTTTATGTTGAAATATGTGAATAATGTAAAAAAATTGATAATTTCTGATGTTAATACTGTTAAAGTTGACTTTGGTTAATATTTTGGGCAAACGAAACCAGATCCGTGATGTGACGGTCCCAAAGGGTCCGTAGAAAAATATATGACTCGGACATATTCCTGGAATCGATATCCGAGGTCCTGAGCCCGAGTAAAGAATTTTTGAAAGAAATTATTTTCTGAAATTTGATATGAAAATGAGTTATAAAATATAGGTCCGCATTTTGGTTCCAGCGCCCGGTATAGGTCTTAAATATGCGTTAAGTGCTTTTTGTGAAGTTTGGTCAAAATCGGACGTCGTTCGACATGTTTCGGACCTAAATATCTAAAGTTAGTAGTTTAAGAAGTTTGAAAGGAAAATGATGATTTTGAGGTTTGATTCTTTGATTTTGATGTTATTTTAACGATTTAATCGCTCGAATAGTTTTGTAGGATGTTGAGTTTGTGTGTGTGTTTGGTTAGGAGCCCCGATGGCTCGGTAATATTTTCGGGGGTGTTCGGGGTGGTTGGTAGTAAGAAAATATTGCAGAAAATCTGCTCTTGGTACTCACTACTTTCCTTCTTCGCGTTCGCGGCCTTCAGCTCACGATCGCGTACCTTTAGGCTTCCCCTTCTTTGTGTTCGTGGACATGTCCACACATTCGCGATGCCCAGGCATGTCCTCACACTCGCTTCGCATACAAGCCAGTCCTAGACCCCAGTCCCTTCTTCTGCGCATTCGTGATTAGCACCACACGAGTGCGATGCCTTGACATGTCCACCCTTCGCGAACGTGACCCTTTTCACGCGAACGCGAAGGGAATTTTTGCCCAGCGAATTTTTATGTTTAAAACAGAAAAAGTAGCTCGGTATTTAGCCATTATTTTACACGAGCTATTCACTCCAATATCCCATAGGCGATTTTGAAACTCCTTGTTCTCCATAACTTCATAGGTAGGTGCTCTTAGCTTCATTCTTTTTTAATTTCTTCATCTATTCACTAATTTTCTAGCTCTAAATCATGAATTCAAAGTAGAAATTGGGGGTTTTGGGTAGAGTTAGGGCTTTGGGAATTTTGGGTGATTCAACCTCAATTTGGGGCCGAGTCTTGAAATAAATTATATATATTTGAACTGTGGGGTTAAGGGTGATTGGGTTTTAGTCCGTGCCTCGTGTTTGGACCATGTGGGACCGAGGTCGTATTTTGGTATTTTTAGAATAATGTTAGGGACATCATTTCTAGACTATGAGATTTCGTTTTTGAGCCTTCATTGATATTAGTGAATTGTCTATGTCTGGATATCATTGTTTCGGAGTTGGATTGTAGAGGAAAGGCGGTATTTGCGGGTTGATTGCTATTCTTAGACCGAGGTAAGTGTTTGATCTAACTTTGGCTTGAGGGAATAGGATTAGAGTATTATGTGTTAATTTCTAAATATTGAGTATGGTGTATAAGCATGGTGACGAGTATCTATACACTCGTGTCTAGCATGACCGTGGGTCCCTACTTGTATTTATTCTGATATTGTTGTAGTCCTTCCGTGTTTAGTTGATGATTTCCATGTAATGTGAAGAGTATGAGAAATAATTATGAAATTGTTAACTTTTTGGAGCATTGGCTCAACGATGAAATGATTATGGAGTAAGAAATGAAAGAAAGGGAAAGAGATATTATTAATTCCCTTGTCGGAACGTTTCTATTGGTTGTTGAGTTTATCCCTTTCCGGGATATTGAGTTTATTGATATTGCTCCCTTGCTCCCTTGCTGGAACTTGGTTGTGTTGTCGTGTTCCCTTGGCGGGATTTCTCGCATTTAATTGTTGCTCCCCTTGCCCCTTATTTGCGGTTCACTACAAGAAAAAGCCTTATTTACGACCAACTTTTAGGGACGAGTTAATAATCCCGTAGCTAATAATATATGTATTGGGACGAGAATATGTTGTGGTCCTTAATACTATATTTTATTGAGAAGGTATTAAATCTGGTCCCTAAAAAAATAGTAACTGGTCCCAATTAAATTGAGAGGTCTTGAGTATAAGAGAGTGCCACCAAATTTAATACCAAAATATTTAAAAACTATTTTTTTCTAAAAGTTAGGCGCCCAAAACTAAAAAGTAAAAGGTTCTAAAAACTAAAATAAACCCTATTTATTCTCAAAATGGTACCGTCAAAACATAGCGAAGCTCTCTGCCCTAATCTCTGCCCTGATCTCTGCCTACCTTTAGCGCCTCTTTGCATCAAAACACAGTAAACCCTCTGTTTATCTGTGTTTTCTCAAAACACAGATTGTAAATCTGGTCGTGCGTAAATTCAACTCTGCCCTAGTTTCCATCTCGCTCATTTGAGAATTCAAGGTATGCCTCCTCTTTCAAGTTGCTCTTTTTCTTCTCTAAGTGTTCTGATTTCGCTGACTGCAGCTTTATTCGAGTTCTTCTTCTTCTCTAACATTAAAAAATGATAAGATTTCATTATCTATTATTTTTTCGCTCATATAATCAGTAGAAAGATTATTGGGTTTGGATTTCTGATTTGATAATTTAATTTTCTGAAGTGTATTCATGTATGTAGCGTATTGTTTGAAGAATTTTATTTCATTTCGATCGCATACCAGTTTTGAAAAAGTTAATTATTTCGTGAATGACATCAGTTTTATGTATTCAGTGAGGGCTTTTGTGAGCCAAAACAAGGACTAGCGTTTTTACTCCTATTACTGTTTTGATTTTACATCTGAAAAGATTTCAACTAAATCTAGCCCTTCTCATCTCTACTGGCAGTTGTATTTTAGCATATCTAAACAGTAATAGCATCCGGGAAGATTGCAATTTATTGTTGATGTGTTATGAAATTGATATATTGGTCTATGTATTTTACACATGAAAAATAATTTTATTTTTCTCTGTTCTTTCTTCATCATCAAGAACTATAAGGAGAAGTTAGTTTATGATCCAAGTAATGTTAAACATGCAACTAACAATGTATTCACATATATATTTCTTTCATATAACTAAGTAATAGAATATGGGTGTTTGTTTGTAAGAAAAAAGAAATAGCAGGGAACATAAATCATGATACATGTTAAGAACTTAGGGAAATTCATGAGGTCACACTAACTAGCAAGAAGAAGTCCTTCAGTCGCGCGCGACTATTTTGGATTATCTTGTGTCTTAAAGTATACTATTTATATTATTCTTTTGTGTAAGTACTTACTTCAATCTTGGAGCAGGCTAGAAGGAACCATGTATTCATGTTTTAGGAACCAACATCTGTAATTACGAGTTAATTTATAATCTTTTATTTATCTTAGTGTCATCTGATTGTATGTTGCAATGTATAAACTGAAAATAGAGGAGCCGAGCTGACTAGAAAGTGCAACCTTAGCGTTGAACCGGTTGTGTTCATCTGATCGTAACAAGTAATGTGCATCGTAGTATTTTACTTATCTTTATCTTTATTTAATTTAATTTTTATGTACTCTCCAAGGTTATGACATCTAATAAGCAATGGATGCAACTTGTTGATAATCGGCTCGATGAACTACTTAATCGGAGCACAAAGAAGTTGCATCACTTGAAGTCGAACAAACGCTAAAAGTAACCTTGTACAATAAACAAACGGTTGGAACAAATAGCAATCTTTTTTCGAGGCACTTGAAAAGAATCGTTCATGACCGTAATATGTGTCCGTTGGGAGTATCATCATGGAAAGATATTATGGAAGAAAACTTGAATCACATGTGGGCAGCTATTGAGGTAACAACTATATCCAAGAGTATGACTGCATTTTGAGTCATTTTAAGTCTAAGCAGCTAGTAACAATTTTGACATGGCTTATAAATCTGGAAAATTTATTTACATGACTGAGAAAATGATATTTATACAGTAAAGATGCATATTATTTAGTTGAATACCTGTGTTCCTGTTTGTGCCTTAATGTAGGAATCAAAACGAGTGAAACAAATCTCTGATTGATAATTGTTAGTACTTTTAATCGGCAATTGGAAATTTAGCTGGCAGCATATGGTGCAAATACCATAATGCTTACAGTTATTGGCTATTGATAAACAGCAACTACAGGCTAACATCTAAGCAATTCTGAAAGCAGTAAACTAGAAAGTGAATCTCACACTGTCATAGAACAATTTCTGGTTTGCTGCCTATTTTTTTAAAACAATTGCTCTTCTTCAAGCTCTTTTCTTGTTTTTTCATGCAAGAGCGTGTTATTTCATCAAACTAATCTGAAAATCGAGTTTTATTCATATGAACAACAACAACAACTACGCAGTATAGTCCCACAAAGTGGGGTCTGGGAGGGTAATATGTAGACGAGCCTTACCCTGCCCGAAAGGGCAGAGAGGCTGTTTCCAATCGACCCCCGGCTCAGTGCAGGAAAAACGTGAACGCGAATATTCTTATATGTGCACCTGGTCAGTTCTTGTCTTTGATGGCATATAAGATGCCTTGGGCATGAGGATACAAATATGGCATTTGCTGTTTAAATATTCTTCTATTCAAAATTCGTTGCTTCTTATTATAACTTTTTTTGGCACTTGATATTTAACTTTTAAGTTGTAACTCTGTAATGTGACAATTATTGTCCAAGTAAAACATCTGCAGACGTTCAAAAATGTAGTTGGTCCAACTTAGCCCAAGTTAAAATACTAATACATAAGTACTGATTTAACCCTCTACAACTCAAGGTAGGTAACGATAAGACAAGCGTGGTGGTATAGTTGGGATTCGTTTTCTTAAATCAAAGGTGTCGGACTCGAGCTTTAGTAATGGATAACAGCAGATCCGTGTAAAAGTACAGCACAGATCAGTGTCAGTTTACCAAGAAATTTGGTTTAAAAAAATATGTTAAGGTCTCTAAGGAAAGTTCTATAGTGACGTGTGATCTCTTGATAACTTCAAAACCATTTTCCCTTTCAAGTGGAAGATTCTATTCACCAGAGCTTCAAAGTATTGGTTATTGGATAAAATAACAATCATGGGAAAATCTCAATTAAAGACCTCTGACTGTTTAATCTAGGAAACTTTTTAGAAGTGTATGCCCATAACTCTACTGACAAATGAGTTGTTCTCAGTTTTATGTTGCCAACTACCACAAGCATACAGTAGTAGTATTAGCTATTAGCACATATTCAAAATGTGACAGATTCAAAATGCAACAGATTTACTTAAACTGAACTAATATAAACTCAACCCATATTCTGATTATTGTAGGATAAATTTGAGAGTGTTGACATGAATGATCATTGTGATCATATCTTCGTATGGATGAAAGAATTATGGAATAAATGGAGAGGACACTTGCATGCAAAATATGTGAAGGATAAGCCAATGTAACAAGCTCTTAAGAATATTCCAAAGGGAGTAGACAAGAAAGAATGAGAATGGTTAATCAAGGAACATTTTTCTTCAGAAAGTTTTCAGGTTTTCCTAATGATTTTCGTATACCCAACTTTTTAATTTATATAGTTGATTTTCGCATAGTCAATTTCTATATTACTGATTCTAACAGTTTAGTTTTTAAAAACCTTTTGCAATTCATCAGTAGTACCTGAGAAGGACAAGAAGTAATAGCCTATAGAATAGTAAATGTACAATGGTGCAGTAAGTAGTTTGACAATCTATAACCTTGTAAGATGCAGTAAACCATTGCTAGAGACAAAGGATAAATAATAGCCAAAAGCAATATACGGGGAGTTATCCTTTACTGTAAATTTAGACAATTTGGATGGGAGGGAACCATAAATATTTTGATAAGCCTTATCCATCTTCTGTAGTACTTAAATTCCTATAGCCTTGATGATGTTTTTTAGTAACACCTGGTGAATTTAGACTGCTTTTGGGGTAAGCAGTTAATTATTTCTAGTTTAAAGTTACATATATTATTTTACCAATAGTTATTTATCATCTTCTCAAACTTTTGTACTTACAGGTTTTGAAGACTGAAGCTACAAGTCAAGATGCAAGTTTAGAAGATGCACAAACTCATTTATTATTTTGTTAGCATTGTTATTCAAAACTCGATAACATAATGTAGGTCAGGATGCTAGCTAAGTTTTTTTGTGAAGGTGTTGAGCAAATATAAAAACTAACATCATCATGGGATGTAAACTTGATATATTATCTTTTTATAATTGGATTTTTCAATAATAATTTGATATTTATTGATGAAAGTAACTCTTTCTGGCATTGAGATTTAGGACTATTCACGGTTAATAAGAGACCAGGAATACGATCGCTAAATTACAGCATAATCTAGGACCAGTTGAAGGTTGGTCTCTAATAGGGATGAGATATGTAGTTTAAAAATTTTTCACGACCAGATTTTTTGCCCATCTCTAAAAGATAATCTAGGACAAGTTAAAGGCTGGTCATTAGCAAGGTTTAACAGCGGAATAAATGAATTTTTCATCACATATTAGGGACGAGATATGTAGTTTCTAATACTATTTTACAACCAGAATAATTGCCCATCCCTAAATCATTTTAACGACTAGTTTTTTTGCCAGTCGTTATTGACCTTTAGCGATGGAGGCTATTGCGACGGGTTGCGACCAGCTTTAGCCCGTCGTAATTTCTCTTTTGGCTACCAGATTTGGCTTTTTAGAGACCAAATTTCCCATCCCTAATGGTCGTTTTTCTTGTAGTGGTTGTTGTCTGTGTGAATCCAAAATATCAATATAATGGATCGGGTTGCACGCCGCATCACCACTAAACATAAATGGATCTGGTTGCATGCCGCATCACCACTAAACATAAATGGATCGAGTTGTACGCCGCATCCCCACTAAATATAAATGGATTAGGTTGCACGCTGCATCACCACTAAACATAAATGGATCGGGTTGCATGCCGCATCATCACTAAACATAAATGGAACGGGTTGTACTCTGCATTACCACTAAACATAAATGGATCGGGATGCACACTGCATCACCACTAAATATAATTGGATCAGGTTGTACGCCGCAACAAAATTATGGATTAAGTGTGCTTGTTTTCGTATGTTGATTACCCTGTTTTCGTTAATATCGCCGTACCGTTTTATTCCTTTCTTGTTGCCTTTATACGCAGACTGTTATTTACCCATAGCATGCTCCCCATCCTCTTGATCGTTTAATTTCTTTGTTCTTCCTTCTATTGTGTGTGTGTATATATATATATATATATATATATATATATATATATATAGTGAACTGTTCAAGTTTGTTCGATAGTCCTGTCTAGCCTCGTCACTACTTCGCCGGGGTTAGGCCAGGCACTTACCAGCACAAGGGGTCGGTAGTGTTGATGCTACACTCTGTGCATTATTTTGCACGGATCCAGGTGTTGGAGCAGCATTGGAGTAGCAGTAGCATTTTGGGAGCGAGGTTCTAGTCCAGGGACATTCGAGTTAGTCTTGCTGACGTCCGCATGCCCGGAGTCCTTTCTATTTCATCTAGTTTGTTATCATTGTACCGTAGTAGCCAATTCTATGCTTCACTCGAACATTGTATTTAGTATTTTCTAGACGTCCGTGGGTAATGTGACATGAGTCCTTGGTAGAGGATTTATTAAACTTCCACATTTTTTCCAGCAAATTATATTTGAGACTTCCGCTTTATTGTTAAATGCTTTGTTGTTAATATTGTCGATGTTCGGTATAGAGTTATTTTAAAAATTATCTTGCCTTGCCCCTATTAGTAGGCGCCATCACGAATCCCAATGGTGGGAAGTCTGGGTCATGACAAGTTAGTATCAGAGCACTAGGTTACATATGTCTCACAACTCACGGACAAACTTGGCAGAGTCTGAGGGATTGATACAGAGACTTCTGTATTTATCCCCAGAGCCTACTGAGTTAGGAAAACCTCACATTTATTCTTTCTTGTCATGCGTTTTCGTTTCTCAAACACCAATTGAATTTCTACTAAATTCTTTATTAGATGGCGAGAACATGCGCTTCTTCATATACCGCTCAGTAGTCTGAGTCTCCAGCAGCAACCCCGGAGGCCGAGCCTCAGGTTGAGTTTGAGGAGGAGGTTCCAATAGGTCCAGCTCAGGTCCCAAAAGGGTTCATAGCCACCCCAGTTCTTCAGGATGCCTTAGTCAGATTGGTAGGCTTGGTGGAGAGCGTCATCCGAGCGGGCCTTCTTCCAGGAGTTCAGCCAGCGGTGGAAGGTCAGTAGGGTACAGTGGCTCAGGCTGGGAGTGAGATCGCTTTTCAGGAGGCAGCCAATGTGGGTCGTAGAGTTGAGGTGGTCCTGCCACAGGGAGGCGGTTATATGTCAGATAAGAGGCACCGTCATGCAGGCAGATTCAGTGGTACCTCGTCTAGAGTTAGGGGTACTTGTGGTAGAGGCCATCCTCCCAGGCCCTTTCGGTCAGCTCCCTATGTCACTCATGGTACATCAGGTGTTCATTCAAGTCGACAGGGTCAGCCCCAGTTTCCTTTGCTGCACCATTCGAGTAGATTTTATGAGTGTGGTGAGTATGGTCATAACAGGAGGGTTTGCCCGAGGTTGAGGGGTGCTCAGCCGCAGCAGACGAGGTTTTTCCATGCTTGTGGTGATCCGAGGCACATCGTCAGATATTGCCCTCGAGCTTATGGTAGCTTCTAGCATTAGAGTCTCGTGCTATGATTCAGGCACCAGAGGTTCCATAGCTTGCCCTCCCAGCTAGAGGCGGTGGCAGAGGTGTTAGAGGTGGAGGTAGAGGTGTTAGAGGTGGAGGTAGAGGTCTTAGAGGTGGAGTTCAGGTCGCCAGAGGTAGAGGCCAGCCAGCAGCTAGGCCATAGGCTGAGTCTTCAGGTGCAAACATTACATGTACCATTCTGATGTGTATTAAAGATACTTCAGTGCTATTTTACCCTGGGTCTACGTATTCGTATGTGTCGTCCTATTTTACACCCTACTTGGTTATGCCTAGCGATGCCTTGAGTGTTTCTATTTATGTATCTACACCGGGGATTGATTCTATAGTGGTCGGCTGAATGCATCATTCCTATGTGGTAGTATTTGAGGGTTTTGAGACCTGTGTTGATTTATTGATCTTAGACATGGTGGATTTCGATGTTATATTGAGGATGGATTAGTTTTCCCCGTATCATGCCATTTTGGATTTGTCACGTCGAGACCATAACCTTGGCTTTGCCAGATTTGCCCCAACTAGAGTGGAGAGGGACCCCAGGTCATTCCACCCAACAGGGATATTAGTTTCTGTATTGATCTGGCTCCGGACATGTAGCCCATTTCCATTCTGTCGTATCGCATGGCCCCGCCAGAGTTGAAAGAATTAAAGGATTAGTGTAGGATTTGGTTGAGAAGGGTTTCATTAGACCCAGTGTATCGCCTTGGGGTGTGCCAGTGTTATTTATGAAAAAAAGAAGGATGGTTTGGTGAGGATGTGCATTGTTTATTAGCAGTTGAACAAGGTGGCGATTAAGAACAAATATCCACTGTCGAGGATTGGGGATTTTTTCGACCTACTTCAGGGTGCAAACGTGTTTTCAGAGATAGATTTAAGATCTAGCTACCATCAGCAAGAATTAGGGCATCTGATGTCCCTAAGATAGCATTCCGCACTCGTTATGGGCACTATGAGTTTTTGGTCATATCATTTGGATTGACCAATTAGCAGCATTTATGGAGTTGATGAACCGAGAGTTCAGGCCGTAATTTGATTTGTTCGTGATTGTTTTCATTGACGATATTATGATATACTCCCGCAGTCAGGAGGAGCACGAGCAACACCTTAGAGTGGTTCTTCAGACTCTGAAGGATAGTCAGTTATATGATATGTTCTCGAAGTGCGAGTTCTGGTTGATTTCGGTTGCATTTCTGGGTCACGTTGTTTCAGCAGAGGGTATTCAAATGGACCCGAGGAATATTGAGGTAGTCAAGAACTGGCCTCGACCAGCATTAGCTACAGAGATCCAGAGTTTCTTGGGGTTAGCAGGTTACTACCGTCGATTCGTGGAGGAGTTTTCATCTATTGCAGCCCCGATGACCAGATTGACCCAGAAGGGTGCCAGTTTAGATTGTCAGATGAGTGTGAGGCGATCTTTCAGAAGCTCAAGACAGGTCTAACTACGACACCGGTATTGGTTTTGCCCACGGGTTCACGGCCTTATACAGTTTATTGTGACGCTTCTCGTATTGGGTTCGATGCAGTATTGAAGATCCATGAGAAGAATTATCCGGTTCATGATCTTGAGTTGGCAACCATTGTCCATGCTTTGAAGATTTGGAGGCATTATCTACATGGTGTGACATGTGAGGTGTACACTAATCATAAGAGTCTTCAGTACTTGTTCAAGAAAAAAGGAGTTGAATTTGAGGAAGAAGAGGTGGTTAGAGTTGTTGAAAGACTATGGCGTTACTATCCTGTATCACCCGGGAAGGCCCATGTGGTGGCCGATGTATTGAGTATGAAGTCAACTAGCATGGGTAGTCTTGCTTATGTTCCGGTCAGCTAGAGACCAATAGTGTTGGGTGTTCAGGCCTTGGACAATCGATTTGTTAGGTTGGATATTTCAGAGCCTAGCAGGGTGTTAGCTTGCATGGTCGCTCGTTCGTCGTTATTGGAGCGTATCCGTGAGCGACAGTTTGATGATCCCCATTTGTGTGTCCTGAGAGACATGGTGCAGCGTGGAGGTGCCAAGAAAGTGACCTTGCGAGATGATGGTGTATTGAGATTGCAGGGGTGAGTTTGTGTGCCCAATGTTGATGGTATTCGGGAGTTGATCTTAACGGAGGCCCGTAGTTCTCGGTATTCTATTCACCCGGTCATCGCGAAGATGTATCTGGATTGGTGGCAGCATTATTGGTGGCGCATAATGAATAAAGACATTGTTGCATATGTGGCTCGTCGTTTGAACTATCAACATGTTAAGTACGAGCATTAGAGGCCCGGGGAAATAAGGATTGAGCTCCCTGAGTGGAAGTGAGAGAGTATTACTATGGATTGTTACTCGGCTCCCATTAACCCGGAAAAAGTTTGATGCTATTTGGGTCATTGTTGATAGGCTGACCAAGTCAGCGCATTTTATTCCTGTTGCAGCCATTTATTCATCAGAGAGATCGTTCGCCTTCACAGGGTGTCGGTATCTATCATTTCGGACCGGGGTGAACAGTTTACCTCGCGCCTTTGGAGAGCCTTCCAGCAGGAGTTGTGCACCCAGGTGACAAGGCCAATGTGTACAGGATTTTCCTGCTCGTGCTTTGTCAAATTCTAGTATAGTTTATGATATCGTCGCACAGAGATTGGAACATCTATGCTACAGACTTTTAATATTTCAACTACTATTTGAGTGAATCAGATTGATGAAGAGTTTGTGGAATTAAATCTTATTAAATACTTAACAAAATTAAACAACTTTGAAAGATTAGTAATTTTAAAAAAGAGTTGGGAATCGTTGAATTCACTTGATAATATATATTACAAAAAAATCTCAATTTTGTACATGTATTTCTCTAAGGAATAATTTTTTATTGCTAATACAATTATATTTAGCTCATTAAGAAGTAGCCAACTAATAAAACTCCGTGAGATTATGTGATTAATTGAGTTAAAACTAATGACGATTAGACCAAAATATTTTTCTTGCTTGAATTGTGCTAAGAGGTAGTAAAAACTTTTCGTGAGAATATTTTTACCAGAAAAAATCAATAATCTTGCCTGCAACAATTTCTCCATGAGTGTTAAAACTGAGGAAAGTAAGATTATTATCTTTTAATAATAGCTTACTAATAATTGCTCTCACTTCACTATTTTATTCAATAGTTACTATATATTAATTATGCTCCATGAGAATTACAAAATTACTATGAGAGTAACTTAAAAATAAAATATATAAAAGTAATAACAACGATTAGTTAAAAACTATTATAATAGTACAACACAAAATATAAATAGAAAGTTTCAAACCAAGAATGTATTAAAACTGAGATAGTATATATATATATATATATATATATATATATATATATATATATATATATATATATATACTAATTTAAGAATAAAGAACTTATGAAGAAATATTATTCCTCTAAAAGAAAGACAACTGTTAGCAATTACTAAAGACAAAGAGAGACCAAGAATAGTTTTCTCTCGTAAGTCTTGATATCTTCTCTTCAAATTTCACATTCTATTTATAGAGTTTCGTTTTGCTTAAGACTTTCCATAGTTGCAACAATGGAAATTGTAGTTGCAACCATGGAAATTATAGTTGCAACTATGGCCTTATCAATTGATGTTGCAACTATGTGATTTTATTCATGATTTCCAATTGCATAGTCGCAACTATGATGCTATTTTTGCTTCTTCATTCCCGGTTGACAACTCAATTCTCATTTTTTTGCTTCTTTCTTCGATTTTCATATGCTCTTTCTCCTGCGAAGTATGTTAGAAAATATGGGAGAAAATGGTATATTTATTCATATTTTATTTAATATATTTAATATTTAACATATAAATATATGAATAAATTATACCCATCAAATTCCCCCATATTTGAATCTTTGCTCATCCTCGAGGAAAAATATTTCTACTGATAAAAAGTTTTTTTTTTCAAAATGTTGGTCTTTGTAGGATAGCAAATTAATTCAAAGTAACTTCCTTCATCATGCCAAATGATTAATTTTTCAAGATTCACCAAATCTTTTACCTTGCTTTTGATTTTACATTTGAAAATAACAAAATTTGCATTCTTTTCCTCTTGAATCTTTCGAAATTGATAACTTTATTATCACACATTTTGAATATCACAATTCTTCTTCCATTGGCTTGCTCTTCATGTTAATATCCACTAATATAGATTCAACACTAATTTTTGAAATCTATTTAGGAAATTTTCTTGGCTTATAATGTCAGGCTTCAGGCTGGTAGGATAAAGATATTTTTGTAGTGACTTTTCTTCTTCCAGCTTGGAGCAAATGTTCCTTGATTCTAATTATTCTATTTTTTTTTGCAGTATTATTTTTTTGTATATATGCTTTCATCAACATAAAGAGATATAAGAATATACATACACTTATATATTATATATCTCTCTTTTTTCCTTCTCTTTTTTTTTTTCGTTTCGTGCCTTGCATAATCTTTTTTGTCTCTAACAAACATTACTTATCAGCCGGAAGAAGTTATAACTATATTAGTAATATACATCTCTCTTTTATTCTTTGTTTTTTTGGTTTCATGCCTTTCACAATTTTTCTTTTCTTTTTCTAACAAAAATTACTTATCATGGGCGGAAGAAGTAATAACTATAATAGTATTATATATCTCTTTTTTTCTTTTTTCTTTTTTTATTTTGCGGGATTATAAACTATGCTTTTTTTAAAAAAAAAGGATAAAGGCCCAAAGATAAGTTTTAATAGATTTTTTTCTTTTTTATTAATAAACTAGAAGAGGTTAAAGGTGTATCAAAGAAAGCCTAATTTCATTTTTCAAGAATCAGTGTCATCCATTATTTCGCCTCTAAGAACATTAGAGTAAGTTCTAGAAAATTTATTGAGTAGACCTTCTTGTGATAATAACTTTTCTCAATTCCTTTGATCTTGTGAGTTGTAGATGCTAGTTTTGCCTTCACGAAATTAAAGTCATAGGCATGGAACTGATATGATAATGAAAAAAAAAACTTAATATTTGAGCACAATAGAAAGAATTTATTTTACTAATTAAAAACATACAGTGACACAAACATTAAGAAGAAAAAGTTTATTATAACATTATAGAAAATATATTTACAATTTATAAATACATAAAGTACTAAGGAAATTTTGAAAAAAATAAAGTAAAATCTTTTTAGCTTTCAAATTTAAAGTCATAGAAGAAAGCTTGAAAGAAACTGTGATTACACATGTTCTATGTGTAATAGACTGAACTAATTTAACACCTTAACAGTCATAGAGTCCTGGTTTTGATATAAACTAGAAAATTTACCTGAGCCAATAATTAATTTACACAATTAGATGCTTAACCAACCAGTGACTTAGGCATACCGACCAGCATGGAATTACTCATGTATAGATGACTATGTTTTTGTAGATACCGTCATGGGATGTCCCGATTGTACAATAATCTGGATTAACCAGAACAATTGGTTAAGCATTTATTATTATTTTTTTCACTCCATACATAGTGATTTCGGCCTCTCTCTGCATTTCGGCACTGTTTCATGCGTGAACAGTGACTCCGGTTACTATTCATCGCGTTTTCTATCGGATTTTGCCGGTAGATTTTTCCGATTTTGGTGTCAGTCAATCCCCTCATCTGTATAAACATTCTCCAATCAAAATCTTCATCAAATTCTCCTTCAATTATCCTAGATCTTAAATCTAAGATCTGCGAATTACTGTAGCGGCAGTTTTGAAAATTGATTATATATTAGCGATGGATTGCGATCGCATTTATGGAAGATATAGTCTCTCCCCAGCCTTGTGCTGTGGGAGAGGATAATCAATTTCAAACAGATAAGCAATCTCCTCAAGATGCAAATCAATCTTATGCTTCAAAACTTGTTAGACAACCTCATGTCGTAGCAAAACCAAAACTGGAATTCTGTCCAGTTACTGTCGAAAATGGAATCCCTACTATAGAATTTACAGTAGAGGAAGTGAATACCTTCACAAAGGAGGAAGGTCTTCAACAAGCGGTGGTGATTAAATTTTCATATGGAAAACCCGAGCTTCAGTTGTTGAGGCAGATTCTACCGAAGCAACTAGAAGTCAAAGGAAATTGCAATATCGGTCAGCTGGAATATCGTCGTATTCTGGTAAGATTCGATCTTTTTGAAGATTTTGCAAATGTCGTTTCAAGAACAACAGGTTATGTTAAGGCGAAAGGAGACGACTTTTTCTTTAGGACTTTCCCATGGACTATGGATTTAATCATCGCGAAGAAACTTCAAAAGCTGTCGTTTGGATTTCGTTCCCTGAATTGCCAGCAAATTTTTTTGCAAAAAAATCGTTAATGTCAATTGCTTCCGCAGTGGGAAAGCCAATATCTGTGGATAAGGCCACCAAAGATCGCAGAGACCAAGTACGGCACGGGTAAAAGTATTAATTGATTTGCTTGACAAACTTCCGCAGAAAGTAAAGATCAAGATAGTTGATATCAAAGCTGGGAAAATAATCGAATACGATCAGCGGATTGTTTTCGATAATCTACCTAAATACTGCACGTCTTGTAATCACCAAGGTCATGATGATAGATCGTGTCGTTGGAATACAAATGAAGTGAAGGAACAAGCAGTACATTATCGGCATTCAGAAGATCGGGGCAATTTGGGTAAACTAAAAGGTGATGCTAGAGAATTCCTAAATGCAAATCGTGTCGTAAGAAACAATGAAAGAGTTTGCCTAATTTGAATACTGGTGCTGCAAATCCAGCTGCAATGATTTGTAAGCAGTCGACAGTTCTGAATGTTAGCAATAAACAGGTTATTAGTAATGTGAATGCTGATCCAAGGAATGAATTGCCCTCAAATTTGATTGCAAAGAAGGCAACAAATGATCGATCCAATTTAAAAGATTCTGCAGATCATATGATGCAATTACAGTCAAATTGTGCAGGAACTTCTTATGAAATAAGTGATAAACCATCTTCTGTGAATGCTGATCCAGGGACTGAAAAGCAGTCAAATGTGAAATCTTCTACTGCAACAAATTTGGTGCAGATGCAGACAGTTGAATCAAACTTCACTAATCTGATAACTGAGCAACAAGTTCATTCTGCCAAAGGCTGCCAAAGGCATTGCTGAAGTGATCGAATTGCCCTCAAATCTCAAATCTGTTTCTGTTCAATCTAAGTTACAAGTTCACAGTGAAGAAATGGCTTCTAAACAGGCATTTGCAATAGAGGAGGATTTCAATCAAAAAGCAAATGAGCAACCAAATGAGAATGTACTGTTGGATGGAAATGCTGAACAGTTGCAGTTTTTTGGATCAAAATGTAAGGAACTGATCGCTGAGCAACATATTGCAAATGAAAATGTTGAAGTGAGTGAATTGCAACCACAATTGAATACAGCTTCTGATCAATTGAAGTTAGATGTTCACTGTGAACATATGGCTTCAAATCTGAATGTTGTAACTGATGAGGAAAATTCAATCGAGCAGCCAAACAAGACAGGAATGATACCTGAACAACCCATTGCCAAAGACAGAGAAGACTTGATTGAATTACATTCACAAGTGAATACAGGTACTATTCATTCGAAGACGGATGATCACTCTGATCATATGGCATGTAAACTGTCAGTGGCAGAAGCTGAGGAATTCAACCAAAATGTAATTGAGCAGCCAAAGGAGAATTTCTCATTAAACAGCATTGTTGATCAGAGGCAGACAGTAGAATCAAACAGCAGTGATAAGATACCTGAGCAACATCATACCAAAGACAAAGGTGAACTGATTGAATCACTTTCACAAGGGAATACAGGTACTGTTCAATTGAAGATAGATGCTCACATTGATCATAAGGCATCTAAACTGCCATTGGCAGATGATGAGGAAATCAACCAAAATACAATCGAGCAGCCTAAGGAGAACTTTCCGATGAACAACAATGACGATCAGAGGCAGAAAGTAGAATCAAAAAATAAAGAAATGATATCTGAGCATCATCCTGCCAAATCTGCTGAGAATTTCAAACAAAAAGCAATCGAGCAGTCAAATAGGACTAGGAAATCTCAGAACAAGTCAGTGTTACCTTCAATCTCGAACTCATTTGATGTTTTTAACAATGTCAATGACGAGGAATCTCAGAATTCAGAGGCAAAAAGGAAACCAAATGATAATGATACAATTGTTCAAAGGCTTACGGTTCCTAGTGTGCCAAAGAGGACAAAATCCAAAAAATCAAAAACATGGAAAGATCAAGGAGACTATGATGATGAGGAGACGTGGGGAGAAGGACTCGCTAGTTTTTCTTGGGAAGAAGAAGATCTAGATTTTGAAGAAAACAGCGATGATTCAGTCACGCAAAAAATCCAAAGGAAAAATCCAAGAAAGAATAGTCGCGAGATTGTGAAGCAAACAGCAAATTCAAACAGCAAACTAAACCATAACGCTCCTATGTACGTTCCAAGAAATAACACAAAAACTGATAGATCAATAGAAGGGACATCAAAGAAATCAACCAATGCTGCTGCTGTAACAGTAGCAATTTCAACAATACCATCAGAGGAAAGACAAGTTTTGGAAGCATTGGTAAATACAGAAACTGTCATGAACAATGCTCAATTAACAACACAAGGTGAATGTCCAGATTTGCCTTCTTTAAGTAATGCAGGAAATCATTTGTATGAAGAAGGAGAAGAAGAGGACTACATAAACCAATGCCGAGCAAATGTATACATTAAAGGAGATGTATCACCAAAGCATAACGCAAAAATGAAAAAGGCTCATCAAAGGGAAAGAAGCTGGGAAGGCAACATGGGAGAAGTAAGGAAGCCGCCAATGCGTAATGCAAAACAAAAACAGGTCGATCAATCAAACTATCCAAAATCCAATCGCCTGATGAATAAATCATGAAGTTTGAAGAATTACTGAAAAATTATGGGGAAGAAGAATTCAGCCCTCAAATTGTTTTAATTACTACTAAAGAGAAAAAAGGGCATCGCTATGTCTTTTTCATCTTGATATTCTACCATCACATAAGCATTATCTTGTGTAATATCGTTACAGAGCTTGTTATAAACTCTGTGATGATCACGTTGTTCTTAATTATTGCAAGCTCTTTCTTTTTACATGCTTGCTAGATTTTGGAGGCTTTTATTTGCCTCAATAGGTTAGCTAAGATAAGGTCTATGCCGAAATGTTATATGGGTGACATTTCCGGTGTATCTCGCCTTATTTTAACTTCCTATTGGTTGTAATTTTCTTTCTTGTTTTCCCTTGTATTGTTTTGTGTGTAATTTTATCATAATAGGGCAAATACGAGAAGGTTAGACCGGTTGTTTTTTTGTAACAACTCCGGCGATTTGACTCCCTTCTCGTATTTAAACTATTTATGATATTTCTCTTATTTTGAATAAAATCCAAAATTTGCCAAAAAAAAAAAATTGGTCAAGCATTTATTCGTATAAATTATATTGGGCTTATGAGGTTCCATTGCTTCACCCTCAATGGCTACGGGTACATAAACTATAGTTCTGAGTTTAATGTCGTCAGCTCAACTTATTAACAACAGAATGTATTAGGCTATTAAGGTTACTAATGGTTGTTGCTCAAAATGTCCTCCAAAATACAACTTTAACCTGTGTCCATTTATCTTGCATTTGTCTCCTCCATTGATCTGTTGAATTTCAATTGTCCCATATGGAGTAACATTTGTAACATATTAAGGACCTGTCCACATGAATTTTAATTTTCCTGCAAATAGCCTCAGCCTGCTATTGTAAAGAAGTACTTGATCTCCAATTTTGAAACTTTTTTGTCGAATCAAGTTGCCATGCCATATTTTTGTTTTTTCTTTGAAAATTCTTTCCTTTTTCATAAGCTTCCAATCTCAGTTCTTCCAATTCATTAACCTCAAAAAATCTCTTTTTACCAGCAGAGTTTAATTCAAAGTTTAATGCTTTCAGTGCCTAAAAATCTTTGTGTTCTAATTCAATTGGAAAATGACAAGACTTTCCAAAGACTAATATATATGGGGATGTTCCAATTGGCATTTTGAACGCACTTCGGTATGCCCATAACGCATCATCTAATTTTAAAGACCAGTCTTTTCTTGAAATTCCAATCGTCTTTTCAAGAATTCTTTTAAACTCGCGGTTGGAAACCTCAACTTGCCCCTGTGTTTGAGCATGATATGGTGTTCCAGTTTTGTGAGTCACAGCATATTTTGTTAGCAAAGCAGAAAATTACCTATTCATGAAATGAGTTCCTTGATCACTAACGATGACTCGAGGTGTACCAAATCTAGTAAAATTATTTTTTCTAAGAAAACTACACACTGTATGGGCATCATTCTTCCTTGTCGGGATGGCCTCAACCCATCTTGATACATCATCCACAACCACGAGGATATATTCAAATGAATGAGAAAAAGGAAAAGGACCCATGAAATCTATTCCCCAAACATAAAATATTTCACATACCTGTATTGATAGTAATGGCATCACATCTTTCTTAGTGATATTACCAATTTTCTGACACCTGTCACATTGTGCTACATATGCTTGGGCATCCTTGGAGAGTGTTGGCCAGAAAAATCCAGCCTCCAATACTTAAATGACGTTCGGTTTGCAGCATAATGACCTCCAACTGCTCCATCATGGCAGTGATACAAAATTTTGCTCATCTCTTCTTCAGAAACACACCTCCTGATGATATTATCTGCACAAATTTTGAACAAGTAAGGTTCATTCCACAAATAATACTTAGCATTAGAAATAAGTTTTTTCCTCTGCTGGTAAGAGAGATCTTGAGGTGTCCATCTTCCAGCCAAGTAGTTAGCAATATCTACGAACCAGGATGGTTGAGTCACAACAGAGTGAACTGAAAAAATGTGTTCATTAGAAAATTCTTCTTTTATCTCGCTGAACTCAAAGGGAGGGTCTTCTAGTCTAGACAAATGGTCAGCTACCTAGTTCTCTGTTCGTTTTTTGTCTTTTATCTCAAGGTCAAATTCTTACAGAAGTAAAATCCATCTTAACAATCTTGGTCGAGCATCTTTTTTGGCTAAGAGGTATTTTAAAGCCGCATGGTCAGTAAAAATACTGACCTTTGTTCCTATGAAATAAGAACGAAATTTATCAAATGAAAATACTACTGCCAGTAACTCTTTTTCCATTGTGGCATAATTCAGTTGAGCCTCATTCAGTGTTCTACTGGCATAGTAAATGGGACAAAAAATCTTATCCTTCTTTTGGCCTAAAACAGCACCAACTGACGTATCACTAGCATCACACATAACCTCAAAAGGTTGATTCCAATTAGGGGACACAACTATAAGGGCGGTTGATAATTTCTCCTTATGGGTGTCAAAATCTATCATATAATCATTTGAAAAATCAAAATTAACATCTTTCATCAAGAGGTTAGTCAGAGGGTTTGAAATCTTTGAAAAATCCTTTATGAACCGTCTGTAAAATCCTTTATGACCTAGAAAGCTTCTAATGCCTTTAACAGTTGTGGAAGGGGGTAATCCTGCTATAAGATTAATTTTAAGCCTTATCAACTTCTATCCCATTAGCAGTGATTTTATGTCCTAAAACAGTTCCTTCTGTAACCATAAAATGACATTTTTCCCAATTCAGAATCAAGTTTGTCTCTTCACATCTCTTAAGAACTAAAGCAAGTGGTAAAGACAATCTTCAAATGTTTTGCCAAAGAGTGTGAAATCATCCATATAAATTTCAAATTTTTTTCCAGTCATATCAGAAAAAATTGCTGACATACAACGCTGAAATGTAGCAGGGGCGTTGCATAGACCAAATGACATTCGTCTGTATACATATGTTCCATGAGGACATGTGAAAGTTGTCTTATCCTGATCTTCAAGTGCAATAGGTATTTGGTTATACCCTGAATAGCCATCAAGAAAATGGTAAAAACCATATCCTGCAATTCTTTCTAACATTTGATCAATAAATGGTAAAGGAAAATGATCTTTTCTTGTAGCATCATTGAGACGTCTATAATCAATCCAGACTCTCCATCCTGAAACAGTCCTCGTAGGTATGATTCATTATTTTCATTGTTTATAACTGTCATACCTCCTTTATTTGGTACTACCTGAACTGGACTTACCCAAGGGATGTCTGAAATTAAGTAAATAATACATGTCGCTAGAAGCTTGACAATCTCCTTTTTCACCACTTCCTGCATTGCAGGATTCAATCAACTTTGGGGTTGGATTATTGGGTTGTATCTATCTTCCATGAGGATTCTATGCGTCCAAATTGCTGGACTAATGCCTTTGATATCCTTTATAGTCCACCCTAAAGCTCCTTTGCGTGCTTTTAAGACTTGAATTAGTCTTTATTCTTGTTCTGCAATCAAAGAAGATGAAATCCTTATTGGAAATAATTATTGCTCAAGATAAACATATTTTAACTTAGAAGGACGAATTTTCAGTTCAATTTTTGGTTGAACTTCTTCTGATTGCATCTCCTTATCCTCAGAATCTTTTTCCAGTAATTCAGCTTCTCTCCTAATTGTGGGATCCTCATCTTGTATGGTGCCTGATTTGTCAAATATATTTCCATTGAGTTTGAAATTAATTAATCATCTTTGAATTCATCTGCAAGATCACTAATCATGTCAATAGAAAAGCATGAAGATGATGCCTCATCTCCTGAAAATCTTAGTATATTTTGCATATAAAAAATGACTCTTTCTTCATAAACTCTCAAGATTAGTTGCCCTTGATGAACATTTATGATTGCTCTTCCTGTTGCAAGAAATGGTCTACCTAAAATTATTGGTTCACCCGGACATTCTTTCATTTCAAGTACTATAAAATCTACAGGGAAAACAAACTTAGCTACTCTTACAAGCATATTTTCAATTATTCCCTTAGGTTTTTAGTACTTTGTCTGCAAACTGAAGAGAAACACCTATATCATTCATTTCACCAAGATCCAATTTTCTAAAGATAGAAAATGGAATCAAATTTATTGAAGCCCCAAAATCACAAAGTTCTTTATCAAAATATACTCCTCCTAGAGTGCATGGAATGGTAAAACTGCCATGATCACCAAGTTTTTTTGGTAGCTTATTTTGAGCTATAGCACTATATTTTTCAATAAGCATTACCACATAAACTTCTTCCAATTTCCTTTTACTTAACAAAATTTCTTGTACAAATTTATCATATGAAGTCATTTGCAACAAAGCATCAGTAAAAGTAATATTAATATGAATATGTCTTATGATTTCCAAAAACTTTGCAAATTGACCATCAAGCTTTTCTCGTTTCATTTTTATTGGAAAAGGAATTGTCACAGGTGGGACAGCCATTTTTCCAAATTTTTTTTCTTATTCTTTGTTTCTTTCTCGTTTGATGGTTCAGATGGTTGTTCAAAATTCTTACACTTGTCTACCTGTTGTTCTGTCTGGTTCTTTTCTTGTCTGCATGCATAAGGTTCATCTAGTTCCTTACCTGACTGTAAGGTGATGGCCTTAAGGTGATCCCTTGAATTTTTCTCTGTATTGCTTAGTAAGGGACCCTGAATCTTTTCTGACACAAGAGCTGCTAATTGGCTTAACTGAATTTCCAGATTTTTGAGGGATGAATTTTGACTTTCCATCTTTTCATTAGTGACCTTAATATACTTGTAAAAAAGGTCATCAAGACTTGGATGATCTTGTTGGGGATTTTGCTGGTATGGCCCTGCTTGTTGATATGGGCCTGCTTGCTGATAAGGTTTGCAACTCAGCTGCCCACGAATTTGACTCTGGTATCCCTGCATACCCCGTATCTATTGTTTCTAGAAGCTTTGAGAGTTTTCTGCACCATTTGGATTACTCCACTAAAACATGGATGCTTCTGTGCCATTGGACTCCCAAAAGGATATGGCATGTTACCGATGACATTAACATGTTCATCAATTTGATTGGTTGCTTGACATTCATGGTTCTGGTGGTTTCCTCTACACATGTCACAAGCCTCGGATTGGTTTGTGTAACGACCCGATCGGTTGTTTTGAACTCTAGTGCATCATTCAGCAGTTTGAGGCCATGAACAGGTTCGTCTCAGGTATATTGACTTGTGTGTATGCTCAGAATTAAAATTCAGGAAGTTTGGAGCCAATTCTAAATGAAAATTGTCATTTCAGAAGCTTAAAATTGAAGAAATGAACTAAGATTAGAATTTTGAGTAAACGACCTCGGAATTGGGATCCGAAGGTTCTAGCAGGTTTGTATGATGATTTTGGACTTGGGCGTATGCCCGGATCGGGTTTTGGATAACCCGGGAACGCTTTGGCGCATGTTATGAAAGATAGCATTTTAGAAGAAATTGCATCAGTTTGGCTTAAAATGCATTTCACTGTCATTGATGTTCGTTTAGGATTTCGAGACAGGGATTAGCTCCATATGGTGATTCAGGATTTGGGAGCGTGATCGGAAGTGAATTCGGAGGCTCGTAGGTTATTTTGGAGTCGTTTAGCAAAAGATAGAAAATTGAAGTTTTTAAGAAAATTCTCCCGGAAGTGAAAATTTTGATATCGGGCTCGAAATGTAAATTTTATGGTTCGGATAGCTTCGTTAGGTGATTTGGGACTCAGAAGTGTGCCCGGAATATTTTTGTGATGACTGGTGTAGAATTTAAGCTTGAATTGGCAAAGTTAGTATTTTGGCGAATTTCGGTTGATAGGTAAGATTTTGATTCGGGAGTCGGAATGGAATTTCCAGTTCCAGTAGGTTCTTTAGGTGATTTTGGACTTGTGTACAAAATTTCAGTTGATTCAGAAGTGTTTAGGACGGGTTTTTGATTGAATGAGAATTTTGAAAGTTTTAGTTTAACTTAAGCCATGATTTGATTCCAACATGATGATTTTGATGTTAACGATAGTGTTTTTATGGCTCGAGCAAGTTTGAATGAACTTTTAGAACATATATGTGCTTTTGGTTGAGGTCCCGAGAGCCTCGGAGTGATTACGGATGGCTAACGGGAATATTTGAAGTTGAAAAATGCTGTAGAAATGCAGCAGTCTGTGCCCAGCTATTTTGTTCTATGAGATCATATAGTATTAGCTACAGGACCAGCAATTTTGCTCTATGCTATCGCAACAGTGCCCCAGGATTTTGTGATATGCTATCGCAATGCTCTAATGCGATAGCATAGTGTTAGAAACAGTGCCCCGGGATTTTGTTCTATGCTATCACATAGTTTAAGCTACAGTGCCACAGGATTTTGTTCTATGCGATCGCAATGTTCCAATGCGATTGCATAGTGTTAGCTACATTACCAGACAGATGTTAAAAGAACATTTCAGTCGCGAAACCCATCATTTTTCCACCAGTTTACTCAATTTGGAGAGCTTTTGGATGGGGATTGAAGGGAGTTCAACTAAGAGCGATTAGAGGTAAGTTTTATGAACTTAATACATCATTTTATTGAAGAATCAACACTTAAATTCATGAAAATGGGTTGAAATTTGTGAAGAACTATGGCTTGAATTCTTGAGTTTGAAATTAGGATTTGATGGCCCATTTGATCTCCAATTTTGGTAAATTTTATATGTAAGGACTCATGGCAATACGAGGAATCCGTTGATGTGACTTTCATAATTTTTTCGAGATGTGGGCCGAGGCTCATATTTTGCAAATTTCGTGAATTTCGATACTTTTCGAGTATTTTTGATTGGGTTATGTTCCGTTAGCCTATTGTAATGTAATCGTTGTGGTTTTTGATAGATTCGATGCACGAGGAGGTTGATACGAGAGGCAAGGGCATAGCGGAGTAGACGTTGGACCATCATGAGGTGAGTAATGATTTTAAATGATGCACTAAGGGTTTGAAACCCCAGATTGCGCAACATATTGCTATGTTGAGATGAGACACACGTTGTATGACAAATGCAGGGTCATTTACTATTGAGGATTGTGACGTGGTCTATCCCAAGTGATATTTTACCGCGCAATTGGTAATGATTTACTGTTCTCCATTGTGATTTGGGCTTATTGCCATATTTGGGCTTCGCGCCAACTGTTTGAAATATTTTATGAATTTACATCATTATTTTCCTCACGAATTGAAATATTATTTGAACTCAGTCCAATTGAATTATATTATTTTGTGAACTCAACTACATTTGTACTCAACTCGTGACTTAATAATATTAATAATGTTGTTGAGCTGAGCATTATTGTTTTACTGATGCCCAAGAGGCTTATGATTATTTTCTGGACTGATTGAGGCTGAAGGCCATACGTGAGGATATGTTGAGTGAAGTGAAGAAGCTTTCAGTCCTCCAGTGTTATGTGAGGAGGCTTTCAAGCCTCAAGTGTTATGTGAGAAGGCTTTCAGGCCTCGAGTGTTATGTGAGGAGACTTTCAGGCCTCAAGTGTTATGCGAGGAGGCTTTCAGACCTCGTGTGAGATGTGTCAAGGCTTTCAGGCCTATTGATATTTTTCTTGGGCTGTAGGAGTCTGTACACACCCCCAGTGTGCGCTAGTTACCTAGGTGAGTTGGGAGTGGGCCCGAGAGGGCGTTAATTGTATGTGGTGAGTTGGGAGTGAGCCCGAAGGGCTGATGTTCTGCTTTGGTGAGTTGTGAGTGAGCCCGTGGGGATGATACTATACGTAGATTTACTTATTGATCCCGAGGGGCAAGCTTTTGATCAATCCTTACTGTTGAAATTATCTGTCTTTACTGTTTTAAAAGGAGAATTATTTGATATTCACTGTTTTACTGTATAACTGATTTACTGCTTGAGATAGTGTTATATTGTGCCCTTATGATATTTCATACCTTCAGTCATTATTTATTTTTACTACTCACTGAGTTGGTAGTACTCACTTTACTCCATGCACCACGTGTGTAGTTGCAGGTATTATTTCCCAAAAGCAGGTTATTAGCGGATTGAAGGTTCTATCGTAGTTGATAAGGTGACAGCTAGCGTTCGCGGCACCGGACTTAATTTTTTGAACTCCAGTTTATTTCATATATATTACTGGCCTTGTTGTGGTATTCAGTCTTCTTTAGATGCTTGTGACTTGTGGCACTCCTTCGGGTTGTATTGGGATGAAATCAATAGTTTTAATGCCAATAAGTTGTATTTTCTATTCATTATGTTCAATAGCTGTTAAAGAGAGGATTTGGGGTTGTTGGCTAGTCTTGTCTTTATGAGAGGTGCCATCACGAGCGAGTATGGAATTTGGGTTGTGACAAGTTGGTATCAGAGCGCCTAGGTTACTAGGTCTCGCGAGTCATGAGCAGGTTTAGTAGAGTCTCGCGGATCAGTACTGGGACGTCTGTATTTATCCTCGAGAGGCTGCAGAACTTTTAGGAAAAACTTCACATTCTTGGAATTCTCGTCGTGCGTACTTGAATCAGCTTGGAATGTAACTCTTGAAATTCCTTCCTTACATTTGTATGCGCACATGAGCGCTATGTATTATATGTGCCTTGCTAGCTTGTAATTCCCGATCGAGGGGTGCGATGTGATTGATACGAGCTGATGTTAGGCCAGTCTGGAGGACTTGAGGCTGAATATTCGTCTATGGATTGAGCACCAAGGTGCTAATTTTGCAAACTGGTATTATGAACTTATATGTTTGGTGTTGTCCCTATTAGTGGGAATGATGGATGATTAGCTATGTGATTAGTATGTTACAACTGCGAGATGTATCTATATGACTTGGAATTGATTATAGAAACCTGCTGGATGTAGTTGGACTTCTTAAGTGTTTGGTTTTCGTTGTGATGCTTTGTCAAGTTGTATATGTGTTGTTAGGATAGTTTTGGTGATTCTCCGGCAGGTGTATAGGCCCAATTACAAAGGAAACTCTGCCAAAAGTTTTGAAAAATTTGGGACTTAGTAAAACTTTTGTCGCTTAAAGAGTGGGCAGAAGAGTTAAAATTTTCGATGATTTGTGTTTCCCCAAGCTTATGAAGAAGTGAGTTTAATCTCACCATGGTATTACGACATCAATAAAGTATATGTGTTTTGATCTATGGCTTTGAGCCAAGTTGGGGAGTTTGCTATTGATTGGATAATTGTACGGTCATGTGCTATGTTGGTTTCGAATGGATGCACGCCGGCGAATCAGCTCTGGTAGCAGAAATTTGTCCGAAGATGGAACGGGTGAGGGAGAAATTTGACAAAGGCTACATGGTGCTTCATAGGAGTGTGAGAATCACAGTATGTTTTAAGATGTTGGTAAAGAATGCTCGGTACATTGGAATGAGGTCATATCCTGCGGTGTCAGGGTGTTAATGAGGCACATATGGTTATGTTCCTTGGATCAGGTGAATTGAAGTTTGAATAAGAGTAAATGAATTGAGAGAATGGTTCTGATGTGTTCCAGAGTCGTGCAATAGTGGCTTTGAGCTAAGTGGGGGAGTCCTACCGCTTACGATTGGGTTGTACGGTTTATTACCAGCATGAATTCTGGTTAATAGCGTATTGATGGGTTATTGCAGCTACGGAAAAGAACCATGAGTGGTAATTTGAGTAAATGAATCATTGAATGCATGCTATGGTTAGCCTTATTGGCTCATTTTCATACTTAAGGGAAGATTCATGATTTATGCCTCGTATAGGTGCAGGCTCCGAGGGAAGTTATCCCGCTGGGTGCTTTATCGAGAGGATATTCATAAGTTATAAAATTCAGTAGAGTTGGTTGCATTCAGGGCCAAGTAAAAGCGGGTGGCTCTCAATAGCGGTCCCAGTTAATTCAAGAGGTAATGTGTGGTGCCTAATGATTTTGAGTCTATAAATGCGACAAAGAGTCAAGCTTTTGAAGAAGCTTATGAAGAAAGGCACAAAATGTTCTATGATGTTTTGACTTGCAGTGTAGCATTTGAGAGATATGAAATGGTCATGGTATTTGAGACAGCATGATCTCGTGATTTAAGGTCACTAGGGGTAAGTGCGGTTGAAATAATTTAGGTGTTGAAGGGAGATATTATTATTTCTAAGGAAATCAAGGATAAATTGGAAGGAAGTAGATTGATTAGCCATAGTTGAGTTGGCATACTGGTGTCAGCGATCGGTTCGTTCAGCGTGATCGAGTTATGCATGTGATTGTGGTGGTGCATGTGAGGCTTGTCGGCTGCAGTGATTGATTTTATTTTGAGGCATTCTTTTGTTAGGGCCTATTATGAGTAGGCGGATCCCAGGAAGTATTATGGTGGCTTGGACAACTACTTAGAGATTGGCATATTTGACGGTTATGAGAATTTGCATGTATGTTGCTATAGTTCTCCTGAAGTTAGTTAAAAGGAAAGTCTTATGTAATGAAATATTAGCCTATCGTCGGTTCCAATCGTGTCTATTGCAAATCGGCATGTTAGGAGAAGTGAGTAATATAGAATTTGAAGTAAGGACCAAGGTTGCAGTTTGGTCAAATGACTGATGTCACGAGCTCGGATGAGCAGGAAGGGAGTTTCAGTGTTTTGAGTAATATGGGTATTGGCGTCAGTATCACCTGAGATCCGTGTTATATGAGAAAGGCCTTACATCCTGGTTAGGTATTCTTGATCGTTTTTCAGCATTAGTGCAGCCGGTGGTTTGAATGTGCAGCCCTGTTAATTATTTCTGAAGATGGTAGGACCTTGTCCCAGAAGATTGTATAAGTGCGACATGTAGTGACTTGATTATTTAGAAATTTAAACCAAGTATATGGAGTTTGGTAATATCATCCATTTGAGAATTTATGCCTGGAGGGCACTGTGTATATTGGGTTATTGACCTATGAAAGATTATTGGCCTAGCTTGGCACGATCATGATCGACTTGAGGTTGGTGGATAGATTTAAATGTCGAAGTGAGCCTTACATCAGGCCAGTTGTGTTTTTTTCAGCAATGCGCTCTTTATAGAAGGATAGTCGCGGTCTTATTACGTGGTCAGTTAATTCATGTAAAGATATATTGCACCGTATAAGTTGTGAGACGGCTTGGTAAATTCCTTATGTGTTGAGGTTCCACTCAGTGCTGATGTTATATGAGCAGGATGGCTCTTGATACTTAGATCATGTATCGCACCTCAGTTGTTCTTGAATTTATAGCCTATAGTGCTATATGTTTCCTTGGGAATGATTTTATGCACCTTCGTGTGTTTATGACCGATATTCGATATTTTGTTGTGATGAGATATTCAGCTCGATGTATATCTCCTTATGTCTATATGTGGATCGGGTGGCACGCCACCATGGGTATATCGTTTAGATCGGGTTGCGCTCTACAACAGTGTGATGTTCAGTTCAGTGCCCATATTTGCTTTTATGTGTTCTGTTTCCCTGTTTTCTGAGGAAATCTATGTTGTTATGTGCGAGTTGAGTAGTTCCTAATAGAGATCGCCTTCCTTTTGTATCACGTTCGAATTGATAGCATACTGGAACATTGTGGCGTCTTGTGGGATTTTTTTTATATCTGAGGTGGCTTATTGCCTGAGCATATCATATTGGGTGAGACGAGGTTATAAGATTTGGGGTTAGTGCAAACTGATTATATGAAGTATATTATAGAGAAAGGATCACTCTTTGGTTTGGGACAAGGTGATGGAACTTGTCAGAAGTATAGATCCAATAGATTGTTGATTCAGCAGTTGGTTATGAATTTCGGCACATCTGTGGAATTTCAACAAGACATGTGTAGGTCATGAGATGCAATGGGAGCATCAGATTTGTGGAATTTTGGCTATTATGTTTAAAGAATGTTATTGTGGTCCTATGAGTAAAGTGATGCAAAGTGTGAATTCAACAAAGTTAGGCAGTCATGTTTGGGTACATCGTGTGGAGATTGATATGGTGGCCGTATGATGGAAACAGGCTTGGCAGGAAATTCAGGATGTTGGAATTGGGCCTAATGACTTATTTGCTTGAATAAATGAGTATATCCACAGAGTTATCGAGCTAATGTGTTGAACTGAGTTGTGGTAGCACAGGAAGGTGCATGAGGTGTTACACAAGTGATTTTAGACTACTTCAGTGTAGTTCTTAGCACGTTCGAGGACGAACGCATGTTTAAGTGGGGGAGATTGTAACAACCCGATCTGTCGTTTTGAGCTCCGGCGCATCATTCAGCAATTTGAGGCCATGAGCAGGTTCATCTCAGGTATATTGACTTGTGTGTATGATCAGAATTAAAATTCAGTAAGTTTTGAGCCAAATCTAAATAAAAATTCTCATTTCAGAAGCTTAAAATTGAAGTAATGAACTAAGATGGGAATTTTGAGTATATGACCTCCGAATTAGGATCTGAAGGTTCTAGCATGTTCGTATGATGATTTCGGACTTGGGCGTATTCCCGGATCGGGCTTTGGATAACCCGGAAGCATTTTGGCGCCTATTATGAAAGATAGCATTTTAGAAGAAATTGCATCAGTTTGGCTTAAAATGGATTTAATTGTTATTTATGTTCGTTAGGGATTTCGAGACTGGTATTAGCTCTGTATGGTGATTCAGGATTTGGGAATGCGATGGAAAGTGAATTCGAAGGTCCGTAGGTCATTTTGGAGTCGTTTAACTAAAGATAGAAAATTGAAGGTTTTTGAGAAAATTTGACCTGAAGTGAAAAGTTTGATATCGGGCTCAAAATGTGAATTTTATGGTGTGGATATCCCCGTTAGGTGATTTAGGACTCAGGAGTGTGTCCGAAATATTATTGTGATGACCGGTGAAGAATTTAAGCTTGAATTGGCAAAGTTAGTATTTTGGCAAATTCCGGTTCATAGGTGAGATTTTGATCCGGGAGTCGGAATGGAATTCCGATAGTTCCAGTAGCTTTGTTAGGTGATTTTGGACTTGCGTGCAAACTTTCAGTTGATTCGGAGGTGTTTAGGTCGGGGTTTTTATTGAATGAGAATTTTGTGCTATGCTATCGCAATGCAGTAATGCGGTAGCATAGTGTTAGAAACAGGGCCCCGAGATTTTGTTCTATGCTATCGCATAGTGTAAGCTACAATGCCACAGGATTTTGTTCTATGTGATCGCAACGTTCTAATGCGATTGGATAGTGTTAGCTACAGTACCAGACAGAATGATAAAAGAACATTTTAGTCGCAAAACCCATCATTTTCCACCATTTTACTCAATTTGGAGAGCTTTTGGATGAGGATTGAAGGGAGTTAAAGTAAGAGCGATAAGAGGTAAGTTTTATGAACTTAGTACATCATTTTACTGAAGAATCAACTCTTAAATTCATGAAAATGGGTTGAAATTGTGAAGAACTATGGCTTGAATTCTTGAGTTTAAAATTAGGATTTGATGGCCCATTTGAGCTCCGATTTTGGTATATTTTACATGTACGGACTCATGGCAAGACTAGGAATCCGTTGATGTGACTTTCCTAATTTTTTCGCGATGTGGGCCCGAGGCTCGGATTTTGCAAATTTCGTGAATTTCGATATTTTTCGAGTATTTTTGATTGGGTGTTCCCTTAGCCTATTGTAATGTATTCATTGTGGTTTTGGCTAGATTCGATGCACGAGGAGGTCGATACGAGAGGCAAAGGCATAGCGGAGTAGACGTTGGACCGTCTTGAGGTGAGTATTGATTTTATATTATGCACTGAGGGTTTGAAACCCCGGATAGCGCAACATATTGCTATATTGAGATGAGACACACATTGTATGACGAATGCAGGGTCATTTACTATTGGGAATTGTGACGTGGTCTATCCAAGTTGATATTTTACCGCATATTTCGTAAGGATTTACTGTTCTCCACTGTGATTTGGGCTTATTGGCATATTTGGGCTTAGCGCCAACCGTTTGAAATCTTTTGTGAATTTAAATCACTATTTTCCTCACGAATTGAAATATTATTTGAACGCAGTCCAACTGAATTATATTATTTTGTGAACTCAACTACATTTATACTCAACTCGAGACTTAATGATATTTATAACGTTGTTGAGCTGAGCATTATCGTTTTACTACGTGAGGATATGTTGAGTGAAGTGAGGAGGCTATCAGGCCTCCAGTGTTATGTGAGGAGGCTATTAGGCCTCAAGTGTATATGAGGAGGCTTTCAGGCATCGAGTGTTATGTGAGGAGGCTTTCAGGCATCGTGTGTGATGTGTGAAGGCTTTCAGGTCTATTGATATTTCACTTGGGCTGTAGGAGTCCCTTCGGAGTCTATACACACCCCCAGTGAGCGATGGGTACCTAGGTGAGTTGGGAGTGGGCCTGAGAGGCCGTTATTTGTGTGTGGTGAGTTGGGAGTAAGCCCGAACGGGTTGATGTTGTGTGCTGATGAGTTGGGAGTGAGCCCGTGGGGCTGATACTATACTGCGATTTACATATTGAGCCCAAGGGGCAAGCTTTTGATCAATCCTTACTGTAGAAATTATCTATCTTTACTGTTTTAAATGGAGAATTATTTGATATTCATTGTTTTACTATATAACTGATTTTACTGCTTGAGATAGCATTATATTGTGTACTTATGAGATTTCATTCCTTCAGTCGTTATTTATTTTTATTACTCACTAAATTGGTAGTACTCACTTTACTCCCTGCACCACATGTGCAGTTGCAGGTATTGTTTCCCGAAAGCGGGTTATTAGCGAATTCAAGGTTCTATCGAGTGGAGAAAGGTGACCGCCAGCGCTCGCGGCACGACTTCATTTTTTGAACTCCAGTTTATTTCATATATATTATTGGCCATGTAGTGATATTCAGTCTTCTTTAGATGCTCGTGACTTGTGACACCCAGGTTGGGTTGTATTGGGGTGAAATCAATAGTTTTAATGCCAATAAGTTGTATTTTCTATTCATTTATGTTTAATAGCTGTTAAAGAGAGTATTTTGGGTTGTTGGCTGGCCTTGTCTTCACCAGAGGCACCATCACGATCGGGTATGGAATTTGGGTCATATCAGTTGATTGTTGTGTATTCACCCGAATGGATTCAAACTTTTGTGCCAAAGAAACAATCTGCTATGTTTGTGTATTAAAGCCTCAACCTGATTTACCGTAGCAGCCTTTTTAATGATTACACTCTCAGATGGCCATTAGATAGTGTTCTCATAAATTCATTCAACAGTTGCAATGTTTCCTCTCTAGGTTTTCCCATTATCGAACCTCCTACAGTTGAATCTATCACATTTCTAGCAGAGGGTTTTAGCCCGTGATAAAAAATGTACAATTGCATATGTTCAGGAATGTCATGGTGTGGGAATTTTGTTAACATTGCTTTTAATCTTTCCCAAGCTTGATGAACTGACTCGGTGCCAGTCTGCAAGAAATTAGAAATGTCTTGTCTTAACTTTGTTGTTTTAGCAGGGGAAAAATATTTATTTAAAAACCTCTGAGTCATCTGGTCCCATGTCGTAATTGACCTTTGAGGCAAACTTAGCAACTAAGTCTTGGCATCCCCTTTTAAAGAAAAAGAAAATATCGTTAACTTGATAGCTTCAGGAGGTACTCCATTATACTTAGCAGTTTCTACAAGTTCTAGAAAATTAATTAAATGACTATGTGGGTCTTCACTTGTATCACCAGTGAAAATACAAGATTGTTGAATTGTTTGAATAAGGTCGGTCCTAATTTCAAAGTTGTTGGCTGCCACTAGGGGCTTCCTAACACTAGATTCACAGTTAAAATGATCAGGTCTAGCGTAATCCCTAAGGATTCTATTTGCTGGCCTTGGCACCGCTTCATCAAACTGCTCCTCTACATGGATTGGTGGTGGGATCCCAAGTGGTTTCATGTCCGTTGCCTCCTGGTTTTCCACTTCTTCACAAGTTTCTCCTTGAGAAGATGATGTTTTTTACTTCCTGCGCAATCGAAGATATCTTTCAATTTCAGAATCGTAATTAGCTAATTCTTTAATAGAAGAGTGGGTCATAAACTACTTAAAATTTTGAAAGTAAAAAAAAGTTAACATTAACTTCAAGTATAGTACGATAGTAGTTAATAACTAAAGTAAAGTAAATTTTAAATATAAATAGTTAGTGAAGAAAAATAAATACCACAATATTGTAGATAATAATACTAGTAATAAGTCTAGTAGAATAAAATAAAAATAAAAAACAATGAAACTAACAACTAAGCATCAGTAGTAATATTAACAATAACAATATAATATTACAAACAAATAATTATAACTAAACAATGATAAGAAAATAATAATATGTAACAACAAACTACATTGAAAAATAAAAATAAAAATACTTGAAGCACTAGAAATGAAAAAAATAATTGATACAATAGATGATAGTACTGATAATAACTACACTAAATATAATGAAGGAAAACTAACGATAGCAATAATAGGAAGAAGTACTAATTTTGTTTTTTCTTTTTAATGTGTTATTACAAAAAAATTGATAATATTAATGTTACACTAGTAGTTATAGCACTTAATTAGTAAAAATATAAACTGAAACAAAAATAAGAGTAATAAATTTTCAAATTAGTAACAAAATATTTAATTTGAAGTAGATGTATGCCAATCCCCGGCAACGGCGCCAAAAATTTGGCGAGGCCAATGTGTATGTGATTTTTCTGCTCGTGCTTTATCAAATTCTAGTATAGTATATGATATCGTCCCACAGAGATTGGGATATTTATGCTAAAGACTTTTAATACATCAACTACTATTTGAGAGAATCAGATTGATAAAGTGTTTGTAGAATTAAAACTTGTTAAATACTTAACAAAATTTAAAAACTTCGAAAGATTTGTAATTTAAAAAAAAGAGTTGGGAATCGTTGAATTCACTTGATAATATATATTACAATAAAATCTCAATTTTGTACATTTATTTCTCTAAGGAACAATTGCTTGTTGCTTATACAATTATATTTAGCTCACTAAGAAGTAGTCAACTAATAACACTACGTGAGGTTATGTGATTAATTGAGTTAAAACTAGTGACGATGAGACCAAAATATTTTTCTTGCTTGAATTGTGCTAAGAGGTAGTAAAAACTTCGTGAGAATATTATTACCAAATAAAAAATTAACAATCTTGTCTACAACAATTCCTCCGTGAGAATTAAAGCTGAAGCAAGTAAGATTACCGCATTTTAATAATAGCTTACTAATAATTGCTCTCACTTCACTATTTTATTCAATAGTTAATATATATTAATTTTGATCAGTGGGAATTACAAAATTACTATGAGAGTAACTTAAAGATATAATACATAAAAGTGATAACAATGATTAGTTAAAAACTATTATTATAGCACAAAACAAAATATAAATAGAAAGTTTCAAACCAAGAATGTATTAAAACTGAGATAGTATTATAATATATATATATATATATATATATATATATATATATATATATATATATATATATATCAAGCTTCATCAACTATCCCAAAGAAAATGATTACTCCATTATGAAGTAAGAAAAACTAATTTAGGAATAAGAACTTATGAAGAAATAGTATTCCTCTAAAAGAAAGACAACTAGTATCAATTACTAAAGACAAAGAGAGACCAAGAATAGTTTTCTCTCGTAAGACTTTGATATCTTCTCTTCAAAATTCACACTCTATTTATAGAGTTTCTTTTTGCCTAAGACTCTCCATAGTTGCAACTATGGAAATTGTAGTTGCAACCATGGAAATTGTAGTTGCAACTATGGCCTTATCAATTGATGTTGCAACTGTGTGATTTCCTTCATGATTTCCAATTGCATTGTCGCAACTATGATGTTATTTTTGCTTCTTCATTCCCCGTTGACTACTCAATTCTCACTTTTTTACTTCTTTTTTTATTTTCATATGCTCTTTCTCCTGCAAAGTATGTTAGAAAATATGGGAGAACATGGTACATTTATCCATATTTTATTTAAAATATTTAATATATAACATATAAAAATATATGAATAAATTATACCCATCACCAGGGTACATTGAGCACAATATTTCATCCTCAGATGGATGGGCAGTCTGAGCGGACGATTCAGATATTGGAGGATATGCTCCGAGCATGTGTCATTAATTTTGGAGGCTCGTGGGACCAGTTCTTGCCTTTAGCAGAGTTTGCCTACAACAACAGCTGCCAGTCCAGTATTCAGATGGCTCCATATGAGGCATTGTATGGTAGGTGATGTCGGTCTCCAGTTGGATGGTTTGAGCCGGAAGAGGCTCGGTTATTGGGTACAGATCTAGTTGAGGGGGCCTTGGATAAGGTCAAGATAAATCAGGACAGACTTCAGACATCTCAGTCTAGGCAGAAGAGTTATGCAGACCGCAAGGTTCGAGATATTGCTTTCATGGTTGGTGAGAGAGTATTGCTCCGAGTGTCGCCTATGAAGGGCGTGATTCGATTTTGGAAGAAGGGCAAGCTTAGCCTAGATTCATTGGCCCATTTGAGATTCCTGATCAATGTGGGAGAGGTGGCTTATAGACTGGCCTTTTCACCTAGCTTGTCAACCGTGCATCTAGTTTTTCATGTGTCCATGCTTTGGATGTATCACCACGATCCATCCCACGTGTTAGATTTCAGCACTGTCCAATGGGACAGGGATCTATCTTAAGAGGAGGAGTCAGTGGCTATTTTAGACCGACAGGTTCGACGGTTGAGGTCGAAGAGTTTTCCTTTAGTGCATGTTTATTGGAGAGGTCAGCCTCCTAAGGCATCAACCTGGGAGTCCGAGTCTAATATGCGGAGCCATTATCCTCATCTATTCCCCAACTCAGGTACTCATTTCTTTTGTCTGTTCGAGGACAAACGGAAGTGGAGGATGTGATGAACCAAAGGGTCATCACCGGATTCCTTCCTTTTTTTGTTCTTCCGAGGCTTTAAAAACCCCAATTTTAGTTTTCTCGATTTGCAGGCGCAATCTGGGTGCATAGCCGGAGAACGTTTTTGTTGAAATATGTGAATTATGTGAAAATTTTGATAAATTCTGATGTTAATGTTGTTAAAGTTAAATTTGGTCAACACTTTGGGTAAACGAACCCGAAACCATGATGTGACAGTCTCGGAGGGTCTGTAGAAAAATATAGGACTCGGGACTTTTCCCGAAATCGAAATCCGAGACCCCGAGGCCGAGTAAAGAATATTTGAAAGAAATAATTTTCTAAAATTTGATATGAAAAATTGAAATAAAAATGAGTTAGATAATGTAGGTATCGGGCCTGCATTTTGGTTCCAGCACTTGCTACAGGTCTTAAATATGCGTTAAGCACTTTCTGTGAAGTTTGGTCGAAATCGGACGTCGTTTGACGTGTTTCGGACCTCAATATCTAAAGTTAAAAGTTTGAAAGGAAAATGATGATTTTGAGGTGTGATTCTTTGATTTTGATGTTCTTTTAGCGATTTGATCGCTCGAGTAGGTTCGTAGGATGTTGTTGAGTTAGTGTGTGTATTTGTTTAGGAGCCCCGAGGGATAGGGAGTGGTTTGGGGGGTGTCCAGGGTGGTTTGGAGTTAGAAAATATTGCAGAAAATCTGTTTTTGGTTTAGAAAATATTGCAGAAAATCTGTTGTTGGTACTCATTACTTTCCTTCTTCGCATTCGTGGCCTTTAGCTCGCAATCGGGTACCTTTGGGCTTCCCTTTCTTCGCGTTCGCAGACATGCCCACGCGTTCGTGATGCCCAGGCCTCCCCTTCAACGGGTTCCCGAGTCCTCTCTCTTGTTCGTATACAAGCTAGTCCCAGACCCCACAAACGCGATGCCTTGACCTATCCACCCTTCGAAAACGCAACCCTGTTCACGCAAACGTGAAGGGCATTTTTGAGAAGCGAATTTTTAATTTTAAAAATGAAAACACTGGTTGATATGGAGTGGGTCCCTACTTATATTTATTCCGATATTGTTGTGGTCCTTCTGTGTTTAGTCGATGATTTCCATGTAATGTGAAGAGTATGAGATATAATTATGAAATTGTTAACTCTTTGGAGCGTTGGCTCAACGATAAAATGATTGTGGAGTTAGGAATGAAAGAAAGATAAAGAGATGTTATTAATTCCCTTACCAGTACGTTTCTATTGGTTTTTGCGTTTATCCCTTACCGGGACATTGAGTTTATTGATATTACTCCCTTGCCGGGACTTGGTTGTGTTGTCGTGTTCCCTTTCCGGGATTTCTAGCTTTTATTTGTTGCTCCCCTCGCCCCTTATTTGCGGTTGTTGTCTGTGTGAATATGAAATCACTATATAATGGATCGGGTTGCATGCTGCATAACCACTAAACAAAAATGGATCGGGTTGCACGCCGCATCACCACTAAACATAAATGGATAGGGTTGCATGTTGCATCACCACTAAATATAATTGGATCGGGTTACGCGCTGCGACAAAATTAGGGATTAAGTATGCTTGTTCTCGTATATTGAATACCCTATTTTCGTTAATTATTATCGCCGTACAGCTTTATTCATTTCTTGTTGGCTTTATACCCGGACTGTTATTTCCCCCATAGCATGCTCAACTTCCTCTTGACTATTTAATTTCTGTGTTCTTCCTTCTATTGCAAATATATATATATATATATATATATATATATATATATATATATATATATATATATATATATATATATATATATATATATATATATATATATATATATATATATATATATTGAACTGTCACGACCCCAAACAAGGTCGTGATGGCGCCCTGCCGCGAGGCTGGGAAAGCCGGACCAAACCACAACCAAGAACGACATTCCAGCCAAAAAGACACAATTTAAGATAATGCATCGAATTTAATATGAAACTCCCAACCAGGGATAGACAGTACCACTGAAGACATAGCTGATCAAGAATTAATTCTCCCAAGAACCGAGGAGTCACGAGGACAAAGCCTCTAATAAAATAAGTTACAGGTCTGAATGGAAGTAATACAAAAGCCTGACAGAATAGCAAAAGAAACAACTGATAGAGACAGAGTAGGTGGTTCTGTGGACACTGGGCAGCTACCTCAATACTATGAACAACTCCGGAAAAATCAACAGCTGCAGCACTAGGTCTCGGGAGCACCTGAATCTGCACACAAGGTGCATGGAGTATGGGGTGAGTCTACCAACTCAGCAAGTAATAAGTATGTATAAGAACCCGAATATAAGAAAACACGAAATAACACAAAATAAAGCTATCTAGTTGTTCTATACAGTACCAGTCTCAGAGATAAATAGAATAAACAACAATAAATAAATGCATGAGATGCAATGCAATGCATGAACACTGCGGAACGTGCAACCCGACCCACATGGGTACCCGTGCTCACCGTGGGGGTTCAGACTCCGGAGGGGCTCCTACATCCCAAGCTCCATATCACACAGTGCCAATAGTTACCACTGTTTCCATCACAATACACGGTGTCCTTAGTTACTGCCGTTTGAATTACAATACGCGGTGTCCTTAGTTACCACCGTTTCCATTTAAAATAATATACAATCCAAAAATAGCGAGATAGTACTCGTCAGCCCGAAATATCATTTAAAAATCATTTGAGTTTTCAAAACATATAAATATGGTTGAGTTTGCAAAAATAGTATTTAAACCTGGACAGATATCAAATAATATGCAATTCATGACAATTCTGAGAAAACGATCCCTGAAGGATCCTACAAGTCGGCTCAAGGCCCCAAACATGGCATCAAGCCCAAATATTATCAATATAGTATCTGAAGCAATCGCCAACATAGTACAATATATCCCTCGGATTGGACCGAGTCACAATTCCCAGCATATACGACCCCGCAATAACCATGGAGTGCGTGTCTAGTCTCATAATAGCATCACAATGTGACATACCGGGGTTTAAAACCCTCGGGTCATCATCTACACCCATTACTCACCTCAAGACAGCCAAAAGTCTACTCCGTGATGCCCTTGCCTTTCAAATTTGCTTCCTCACGTGACGAATCTGCCCAAAAATCATATAAACATCGATGAAGTTTGATTTTTAAGAGACGAGATTGTAATCCATATATATATCCGAAGTTCGTCTTTTAATGCTACTACAATGATCCAATACAGTTATGTAACTTCAATATACAATACAACATTCAATAGGGCCAATACTGGTAGTGAACTCCATAACTTATGCCATTTACGCATATTATCAAACACCTCAAAGGCATAGATATTTACACCTCCTAACTATAGTATTGATTCATCCAACTATTACCAATTAACCAACAAATTCGCTCCACCATCATTCCTAACCAATTTATAACTTCCAACCACATCTGTACGACCATTCATTCATACTCAACCACAAATCTCCTTAATTAAACCATTTCACAATCTCTACAACCAACACAACCTAGGTTAGGCACTTATGGTTTTCCATCATCATCCCATGATCTCAAATGTATATATCATACATAAATAATTATCATAGAGTAGTTAGAGATGATAGATTTACCTCTTGTAGTAAGAATCTTGTGAATCCAAATTGTAGTGTTCTTGAATCACTTTTGGGATTTGAGTGAAATCTAGGGGTTTTCAAGATCGATCCATGTTAATAAAAGTGTTTAGGAGTAGTAATCAACTCAAAATACTCCAAAAATCTTACCTTAGGAGTGGAATTAGTTGCCTTGATAGATTTGGGGGTGTAGAGGAAGCCCTGGGCTTGGTAAATGACTCATTTATGGTCTTAAGTAGTATTTAGACGCCTGACACTAGCGCTCCAGCATATAACCAGTGCATGACCCGCGCTAGTGAGGCAGAAGGAAACCCCATTAGGAGGTTATGCGCTCCCGTGCTAAGGGTCGTGCTACTGACGTATGTCCAGTAAAATGATCATAACGTTTTGAATACAACTTTGGATGATGCGCGATTTGTTGCGTTGGAAACTAGACTCAAAGAGATTTAATTTGATAGGTAGATCCTCGCACAAGTCCTTATATAAATGGAGATATGGTAGTTCAAAATGACGTCATGTGCACACTTCTTTACAAATTCCGTCTATTATGAAATTTTCTAACTTCAAAAGTTCCCTTTAGCCATCCGAAATCACCCCGAGGCCCCCGCGACCTCAATCAAACACGTCAACATAACCCATAACATTATAATAACTTGTTCCATTTAACAAAACTCCTCAAACCACACCAAAACCATCAAATTAGATAAAATTCTCTCTTATGTTCTTCCGAAGTTCCAAAATACGTATTTGATCAAAAACCCAACCAAATCACCTCCGAATGATATGAAATTTTGCGCACACATACCAAATCATATAATGAAGCTACAGAAATTCTCGTAATTTCATTCCGACCCTCAGATCAAAATCTCGCATACCCACCGGATTTCGCCAAAATCCTAACTTCGCCAAAATAGGCTAAGTTTCACACCGGGCCTCAGAATTCACTCCCGATTCCTCTCATTAGTCCCAAATCATCCCCCGAAACTAGTCGAACCATCGGAAATCCTATTCTATCCCTCTAACTCACAAGTCAATGTTCGGTTGACTTTTTCCAACTTAAGTCTTCCTTAAAGAGACTAAATATCTCATTGCTTATCAAAACCATTCCGAACCACTTCAAATTCATCAAACACATATAATGAAATACAGGGAAGCATAAAACAAGGAAAACAGGACGGAAACACATGAGACGACGGGCTGGGTCGTCACATCCTCCCCAACTTAAAAAATGCTCGTCCTCGAGCGTACCCAGAGCTGTGCTACAAGCAACCCAATAGCTAAATGGCCTTCCCAGGCATATGCCCGGGGTGATCCCGCGTCACCCTAACTCACATAGGTACCGATAATACAGCATAGCTGAAATTTCACAATCCACCTGGCCCATAAACCGTAGAACCTCACTGCACTTTCTGAAATCATATACAAGATCATAACCACACATCTATACTCAAAATTAACCTGAACTAGCTGTAATAACGCACACCTGCAACCTGAGGTGAATTCATACAATATAACACATATTCCAACACTTAGAATGATAGTCTCTATTCACAGCAGTTGCCCACATTACTCAATTACCAATGGAAAACCTCTTATTTAGCTAAAGTTGTATTCCAACACTTTCGTATACTGCCAATGGTAACTAAAACACGCAACGAACTATAGCAGTTCTTCAGATCAACCAATCATGAAGTCATTTCCATGTTGACTATTGCCACAACAGATTTTCGGGCCAAACCTCGATATTATCCTTCTAACCAGCTGAAATCAAATCTGTTCATATTCATTAATGACCCTAATGATCACCTCGAATCTAACACACCACTTCTGATGATATGATACCTCAATACAGGCCTAAGCCACAATTGCATAATACACGCGCCAACAAGAAACGGTCTACACATACTCAAATCAGGGAAAATGACTCAACCTAAATAGTTATACCTCAAGCTCATCAATACCTTGACAACAGCAAGCTGAGACCCCGTCTCACATCATAGGAATAAAGTATCTGAATCTTCCTCGAGAGGTCATAACTTCATGTGGCCTCTCCACAACGCGCGATCCTATCCCAACACTGTTACACATGAAGCACCTCATGTTATCATGCTCAAAGTAGACAGCCATGCATAGATCGATGCCCGAAACCAAAACCACCCATCACACTCACGGTGAAACAAGTAATATACACCATTCAGTCCTGGAAGGACACAACCGACGCGCTATTAACCAAGCGACTCTCAATACGAACTTCCCCCGGAAGCCAGGAAGCAAGGAATACAAAGCAACACATGGAAAGGTATTCTCAACATCATATTGTTGCGGAGCACAACCCGACCCAGATAACATACTCGTGGCGGCATGCCACCCGATCCGCACAACATACTCGTGACGGCGTGCCACCCGATCCACACAACTACCTCACCTAGGGAGGTGCACATCGAGCCAAATTAGTTCATAATTACAAAATACCAACATCGATCGTAAGCAAGCTGAGTGCATCAAGATATCTATTTTAGCGTTGTAAGCTACAAAATTCTACTTCCTCCACTATACTCATGACGGAGCCGTACGATATGGTGCTCGGGACCAAATAATTATCGTAATTGGTAGTCTCGCCCGGCGACATGCCACAAGGACGTATCTGAAAAGTCCCTCAATACCATAACCGAAATTAATGGTAGAAACCTATATACTGACATCCGCCTCGAAGGCCCAATAAGGAACGCAATCCCTTCCAACCGACCGCTAGTCTCTGGAACACAACCATCCAACTAGAACATAGTCTGATACACACCGCCATGCAACCTGTGGTATTTCCCAACATGATTCATAGCACAATCGTTTAAAATAATCCAACACTGAGACTGTCACTCTACTTCCCCTTATCATATCCAGAATACTAAGCAAGGAAAGATCTGTTCGGCTTCCAAGTCCCAAAAGCCGCTAACAGTATACCACATCCACTATCCACAACCACTACATAGAATGTACCGGAGAACTCCCAGTCTCCGACTACTCGTAGCACACGGAACACTATACCTGATCCCAATTTCCTCAGTACTAATAAAGATTGCACCTCAAGTACCCAATTATCCCACGAGAGACATTATAAAACTTCCATGTGCCATCAAACACTCATATATCCACAGTCTATCCCATAATAGAATGTCGTAACACTACTGATGTATCATTTGTGGGATTGCCCTCTTTCCGAAACATATGCCATCGTCAAATCACTTCCAATTAACAGTACCATTTCCTTGATTACCTGAAGCTACTCATTACCTAAGACATAGCCAAATCTACCATACCTGTCAGAACTTAACCGAAACCTCGATCACGCCCATCTTAGTACATTTACAACATACCGCATATACCATATCCTCCAAGGATAACATGAGAACTTTCATCTCCCTTCTGCGCTGCAGACATTGACGCACTCAACTAGTCTAGAACTTTTATTGATCCCATTCAGAAGAAAAATTGTTATACACTCCATGCTCCGCATGTTCATAGAAATATGCATCTCTAACCCATGATGAACTCAACAAGAATTCTCTCCCAATTCTATTTGCACAAGCTAAACTTCCAATGGCGGAATGCCTCTACCTGAACCAAGATAAGCAGACTTCCAGTACTCAGGAGCTTCACTGCCCAACGCTTGTAAGAACCCATTCTCTCGAACACATACCAATGATTGATCATATATTTACCATACCGAATCGGTCCCCTAACAAGTTACTTTATTTGTATAGATTTACATCTGATTCATTTTCAACTTGATATACTCTCTTGCTGTAGCACCACAATGCCTCAACCCAAGCTCACTATACGAATCCCAAACACCAGACCACACTGTCTGAGACCCATAGGCGACTGAATACTTCCTCAAACATTCTCAGAAATACCACATTCCATAGTACCTTACCCGAAAAACTTCCTGCGATTCTGAATTAGTTTCCATTGCTTCCCAAGTACTGATGCATAGAATCCAGTAATCAACATAAAAAAATACCACAAGCCTTGACCGATTCTAATGAAAACACTGACTTGGTCACATACTCAACCTAAAAAAACCTGAGTGATACATATAGAATCCTGAACACATTAAAACCATTCTCAAAAGTCGTCAACTCTTATACACACTGCAAATCACTTGACCTAATGAATAGAACCACTCGTGCCTTATCGGCACTCTGACACCACAGGGCGTGATCTCATTCCGATAAAACCAAACAACTTCCTTCTATTTACACTAAACATCCTTTACCAAGACTCAAGACATTCTCTTATTTTCTTAGACTTACGAAGCCCATATTATGTTTTGGCAAAAAATTTTGCTTCACTTGTGCCACCCTCAGCTCACTTTCTTCCACCAGAACCGATTCACCCGCATGCATCAAATTGGAACTAACATAGTACATAACCGTACAACCAGCTCACAACAGCAACCTCCCCAACTTAGCTTGAAGCCATATATATCACAACACATATACTCTATTGATGTCGTAATATCATGGTCAGATTAAACTCGCTCTCTCATAAGCTTGTGGAAACACGAATCATCACAAATTCTAACCCTTCTGTATTTTTTTTGCATTCATTCACACAACCGTTAAACTCACTCTTTTAGGCGACAAAATTTTTACTAAGTGCCAAATTTTTCAAAACTTTTGGCAGAGTTTCCTTTGTAATAGAGCCTATCCACCTGCCAGAGAATCACCAAAACCATCCTAACAATACGTCCACAGCTTGACAAAATATCACAATGTATATCAACAACATTAATCTCAATGCTACATGTATTATATTATCAAAATTGATACCTGAACATGCGTTGCACCTGCCCGAATCATAACATATAGAAAATACCTTTTAATTACACATAAGATCTTCTAACATACACATAATGATCATACCACTTCAGAATAATCCGCAGAAGATACCCACCTATATGTTTCAGTATAATGTTTCGGTACATCATCCACCGACATACACCTCACGCAATCAGTTGGTCTTCCTGAGTCTGGACTCATACAACAACATGCAATTTACTTCACCCCCATCTCAGAGACTCGAAAAGGTTCTGCACGCGCCCAAATCTCTGGCCACAACTCCATTTCACAATAAGAATCAAGCATTTAATGGTTCGTCTACCACCTAGCAGACCTTCTTCAATACTTCCAAGTCATATGGACACATTACAAAGTACCAACATACACACCACGTAGCTATCCAGCCGCTATCACCACAATTAGGGACAATACTGAACTTATAAGCTCATAAAACTAGCTCGCTCAATTAGCACCTTGGTGCTCAAGCCATAGAAAAAGATTCGGCCTCAAGTCCTCCAGACTGGCCCAACATCAACTCATAGGAAATATAATTCGCCCCTCGATCGGGGAACCACCACCCATCAAGGCACATATAATATTGGGCGCTCACGGGCGCATACAAACGTGAGGTGTAGAAAATCATTCTATCTATGATATGTGTGCTTTGGTTGTATTAGCATGATTTTCAGGTATAGGTTTTGATGAATGACAAACAACGAAGTCGATGAATGACAAACAATAAAGTCAAGTGTCGAACAAAGTTATTATATGACAAACAATCAAGATTGAATGCCGAGAAGCATATTGATGACAGAATTGCATAGACAAGCCAAAGACAAGTTCAAAAGTTCAAGACCAAAGACCCAAGGCGTAGGTCGTTAGGTAGAACAAATGTAAGAGCAACGTTTAAAGTTATCTCGTCTATTGGCTCAACATAGGTCATAATAAATATGCATAAAATCATTTATCAAATCATATTTATCATAAAAATATTTTAAATACTTCAAACGAAATGATTTTAACGTTTTCATTTTAACCAAAATGGTTTTTGAAGTAAGTTTTCAATTCTGGTATATTCTGGTATATTACATAGGTCATCATTAATATGCATAAAATCATTTTATTAAATCATATATATCATAAACATTTTTAATATACTTCAAACAAAATGTTTTTAACGTTTTCATTTTAACCAAAATGGTTTTTGAAGTAAGTTTTCGATTCTGGTATATTCTAGTATATTTTGGTATACTCCAGCTTTGATTCTGGTATACTCTGGTATATACCAGCTTTGCTGAGTTTCCAGATTTTACTGGCGCAACATAATCGATTATGTGATTGGAATAATCGATTATTTCACTACCCGTTGCCTTCCCAACGTTCCGTTTTATGAAAGTTGAGAAGATAATGGATTATGCAATCACATAATCGATTATTTTGGCATAAAATCAGCATAATTGATTGCCGATTAAGCAGCGGACATCCACCCTTTAACCCCTATAAAAAGAGGTCTTTTGAGCTGAGTTTAAACACAAAACACCTCTCATTATTCATATACATATTGATTATATTTGTGCATCATTTTAGAGCTTTTGTTGAGCCATTTGAGAGACAACTTTGAGTTGTTCATAGAGCTAATATTGTATCTCTTTATCTACTCTTTTGAGAGAGTTCTTGTTGTAATAGAGAAAGGTATTTGAGAAGACAATATCTTCTCATTGATTGTCGGGTTTGCTAAGTACCCTCAATCTTAGTGGTTGAAGTCTTGTGGTGCGGTATCCACGAGCAAGGTGTAAGTCTTGAGGTGCGATATCCTCGAGCAAGTTGAAGTCTTGTAAAGTGTACATCTACGAGCAAGTGTAACGGTTTGTTAGGCACCCGCAAGCTTAACGGAGTTAGTGGAATCTCGAGAGAGTCTCTCGGGGACTGGACTAACCATAAGTTGTGGTAAACCAGGATAAATTCGGTGTGTTCTTTCCTTACTATTTTAATTACCGAATTTATTTTATTCCTGCAATTTTAATTCCGCAATGTTTATCAATATTCTCGTGCCGCACTATTCACCCCCCCTCTAGTGACGGGCATAAATCCTAACAATTGGTATCAGAGCCTAACTCTCTAAAAGCCTTAACCGGTTGAGAGAACGATATATATATTTTTTGTTGAGAATATTGAACGCAGGAATGATGAGCGAAGGACACTCACCCTATAGGCCTCCACTATTTGACGGAACAAATTAAGCATATTGGAAAGAGCGGATGAGAATCTTCATCCAATCAAATAACTTTCGCCTGTGGCAAATCATCAAGAACGGTGAACAAATGCCAATAAAGAAAGTTGGGGAAGCCATTGTTCCAAAGGAGGAAGATGAATATGATGCCGAGGATATCAGGAAAGTTGAAAACAACGCCAAGGCCGTTAATATACTATATTGTCCAGTGAATCCGGATGACTATCGGAAGATCTCTTGTTGCACAACCGCCAAGGAGATGTGGGATAAACTCGAGATCACTTATGAAGGTACGCCTCAAGTCCGAGAATCTAAAGTTGATTTTCTAACACATGAATATGAAATCTTTAAAATGAGGGAGAAAGAACCCATCGGTATTATGTTCGAACGATTCTCAACAATCGTCAACGATCTTCATGCTCTCGGGAAAGTGTACACGAACAAAGATCTTGTTCGAAAAACTCTACGGAGTCTCACTCCCGAATGGCGTTCCAAAGCCAATGCCATCCAAGAGTCGATAGGAATCACGAATGTCACAATTGATGGACTAAGAGGTAACCTCGAAACTTATGAAAGCACAATTCTTAATGCCTATCCTAGAAGTAAAAGTTTGAATCTTGCCTTCAAAGCATCATCTTCTAAAAGAGTAGAGGTAAGTGATTCGGAAAGCGATGATGATATTGTTTCCAATAATATAATTGAAAAGTTTTATAAGTTTATGAAGAAGGAAATAAAGAAGGAAGAACCAAGTCCTTCATGCCAAAATTGTGAAAAACTTGGCCACACCAAATCACATTGTCCAAAACCCAAGGACAAGAAAAAGAAGAAACACCATAGGCGCGTGACATGGGATTCGGACAGCTCGGGCGATGAAACTGCCGCACTATGCCTCATGGCCAACGAGGAAGAAGAGGTAAGTAATTCTAACTCTTACTCGTTTGAAGAAATGCAAAATGCCTATGATGAATTATATGGTGAATTTATTAGAGCTTCCAAAACCATAAAAGAATTAAAGAAAACAATTTTTTTGAAAGAAAACGATTTCGAAAAATTGACTCGTGATAATGAGAAGTTAGAAGAAGAAAAGATTTTTTTTGAAAATGACAATATTGATATTAGAAATAAAATCAAGGAGATGAATGAAGCCTCTTCAATTGATCAAAGTTCAAATTGTTCTTCTTGTAAGTCTTTGAAAATAGAGAAAATAGAACTTAGGAACACACTAGAAAAACGTAGTGTTGATAATCCAAAAACAATTGAAGAAATTAGAAAGGATGATAGAAATGAAATTAGACCACCTAGAAACAACTCTAGGAATTTTGGTAATAAGTCTAAAATGAATCACTTTAGATCACCTAGAAATAACTCTAGGAATCGCAATACGTCTAGGAATAACAACTTTAGATCACCTAGAACGTTTTTGGCTCAACCAAGACATATGCACAACCCGAATGTTATATGTCATTATTGCAACCGGGTAGGACACATAGCACCCGTATGTTTTGCAAAACATAGAGATTTATCATCTGTTCATGATTATTATTTGCCTAACCCCCAAGGACCCAAAAGTGTTTGGGTACCTAAAAATTATTTTTAGGTACATTTGCTTGAAGACTACAATGTTGTAGTAGATGCACCAAGCACGAAACCTTATTGCATCAAGGGGGAACATTGGTTAGTTATCAAATTTTTATAAAATTCTAATTGTTGATATATGCTAACAACAGGTATATTTTTGCTAAAAGTTGGTTCTTCTTTTGATGAATATAACTCTTGATGTTTTAAGAATAATAGTTGATATGTGTTTTACGATTAATATATCATTGTTAACAATTGGTATTAATCATTTTTGTTGATTCATATTTTGATAACGTTTATCTTGAATAACAATTGGTATCAATTATTTATTTTTATGTTTTGATGAATATCTTTTTAGTTTTGATTGGAATAACAGTTGGTATATTCTTGAAAAATAAATGATTTTTCTTTATACAACTCTTGATTTATTAAATTAACAGTTGATATTTTTTAATGTTGGTATATTGTTCAAAAACGAATGTTTATTTTGTTTTTCCTAACAGTTGGTAACCAATTGATTTCATCATGTTTTTTTAACAATCGGTATCATTTTGAAAATAATGATTGATATATTTTTCTAACAGTTGGTATATTCGCTAAAAATAACCTTCGATATGGTTGTATTATTTTTACTAACATTTGGTATTATTTCACGTTGGTATGATTTTTTTTAAATATCGTCAATGTATATTCCTCAATGTATTTCCTATCTTATATTTGACACTAACAATTGATATACCCGAAAGGAGGAAGTGTCGAAAGGGGATTATAGCCTTTGTATACTCTTTTTGCTAATGCCAAAAGGGGGAAGAATGTAGGCGATATGCATCAAATAAGGGGGAATGTATCTACGGCATAGTATGCCTTATTTGAGGGGGAATGGTTTGCATGAATTGTATGTTGAGATATAGCATGAATTTAGGGGGAATCCGATATGCATATCTCCTGTTGTTTGTCATTATCAAAAATGGGGAAATTGTAGAAAATCATTCTATCTATGATATGTGTGCTTTGGTTGTATTAGCATGATTTTCAGGTATAGGTTTTGATGAATGACAAACAACGAAGTCGATGAATGACAAACAATAAAGTCAAGTGTCGAACAAAATTATTATATGACAAATAATCAAGATTGAATGCCGAGAAGCATGTTGATGACAGAATTGCATAGACAAGCCAAAGACAAGTTCAAAAGTTCAAGACCAAAGACCCAAGGCGTAGGTCGTTAGGTAGAACACATGTAAGAGCAACGTTTAAAGTTATCTCGTCTTTTGGCTCAACATAGGTCATCATAAATATGCATAAAATCATTTTATCAAATCATATTTATCATAAATATATTTTAAATACTTCAAACAAAATGATTTTAACGTTTTCATTTTAACCAAAATGGTTTTTGAAGTAAGTTTTCAATTCTGGTATATTCTGGTATATTACATAGGTCATCATTAATATGCATAAAATCATTTTATTAAATCATATATATCATAAAAATTTTTAATATACTTCAAACAAAATGTTTTTAACGTTTTCATTTTAACCAAAATGGTTTTTGAAGTAAGTTTTCGATTCTGGTATATTCTGGTATATTTTGGTATACTCCAGCTTTGATTCTGGTATACTCTGGTATATACCAGCTTTGCTGAGTTTCCAGATTTTACTGGAGCAACATAATCGATTATGTGATTGGAATAATCGATTATTTCACTATCCGTTGCCTTCCCAACGTTCCGTTTTATGAACGTTGAGAAGATAATCGATTATGCAATCACATAAACGATTATTTTGGCATAAAATCAGCATAATTGATTGCCGATTAAGCAGCAGACATCCACCCTTTAACCCTATAAAAAGAGGTCTTTTGAGCTGAGTTTAAACACACAACACCTCTCATTATTCATATACATATTGATTATATTTGTGCATCATTTTAGAGCTTTTGTTGAGCCATTTGAGAGACAACTTTGAGTTGTTCATAGAGCTAATATTGTATCTCTTTATCTACTCTTTTGAGAGAGTTCTTGTTGTAAAAGAGAAAGGTGTTTGAGAAGACAATATCTTCTCATTGATTGTCGGGTTTGCTAAGTACCCTCAATCTTAGTGGTTGAAGTCTTGTGGTGCGGTATCCACGAGCAAGGTGAAGTCTTGAGGTGCCGTATCCTCGAGCAAGTTGAAGTCTTGTAGAGTGTACATCTACGAGCAAGTGTAAAGGTTTGTTAGGCACCCGTAAGCTTAATGGAGTTAGTGGAATCTCGAGAGAGTCTCTCGGGGACTGGACTAACCATAAGTTGTGGTGAACCAGGATAAATTCGGTGTGTTCTTTCCTTACTATTTTAATTACCAAATTTATTTTATTCCTGCAATTTTAATTCCGCAATATTTATCAATAATTCTCGTGCCGCACTATTCACCCCCCCTCTAGTGACGAGCATAAATCCTAACATGAGGAAGGAATTTCAAGAGTCATATCACAAGATGAATCAAGTACGCATGATAAGAATTCCAAGAATGTGAAGTTTTTCCTAAAGGTTCTGTAGACTCCCAAGGATAGATACAGACGTCTACGTACCGATCCGCGAGACTCTACTAAACTGGCTCATAACTCGTGAGGCCTAGCAACCTAGGCTCTGATATCAACTTGTCACGACCCCAAACCCGACCGTGATGGCGCCCTGCCGCAAGGCTGGGAAAGCCCGACCAAACAACAACCCAGAACGGCATTCCAGCCAAAAAGAAACAATTTAAGATAACACATCGAATTTAATATGAAACTCCCAACCAGGGATAGACAATACCGCTGAAAACATAGCTGATCAAGAACAATAATTCTCCCAAGAACAGAGGAGTCACGAGTACATAGCCTCTAATAAAATAAGATACTAGTCTGAACGGAAGTAATATAAAAGTCTGACTGAATAGCAAAAGAAACAACTGATATGGACAGAGTAGGTGGTCCCGTGGACGCTGGGCAGCTACCTAAATACTCTGAACAACTCCGGAAAAATCAACAGGTGCAACACTAGTTATCGGGAGCACCTGAATCTGCATACAAGGTGCATGGAGTATGCGATGAGTCTACCAACTCAGCAAGTAATAAGTATGTATAAAAACCCGAAGATAAGAAAACACGAAATAACACAAAATAAAGCTATCTAGCAGTTCAATACAGTACCAGTCTCAGAGATATACAGAATAAAAAATAATAAATAAATGCATGAGATGCAATGCAATGCATGAACACTGCGGAACGTGCAGCCCGATCCATATGGCTACCCGCGCTATCATACAGTGCCAATAGTTACCACTGTTTCCATCACAATACACGATGTCCTTATTTACCACCGTTTTCATTATAATACGCGGTGTCCTTAGTTACCACTGTTTCCATTTAAAATAATATACAATCCAAAATAGAGAGATAGTACTCATCGGCCTGAAATATCATTTAAAAATCATTTGAGTTTTCAAAATGTATAAATATGGCTGAGTTTGCAAAAATAGTATTTAAACCTGGACTGATATCAAATAATATGCAATTCATGACAATTCTGAGATAACGATCCCTGAAGGATCCTACAAGTCGGCACAAGGCCCCAAACAAGACATCAATCCCAAATATCATCAATATAATATGTGAAGCAATCACCAACATGGTACAATATATCCCTCAGATTGGACCGAGTCACGATTCCCAACATATACGACACCGCACTAGCCATGGAGTGCATGTCTAGACTCTTAATAGCGTCACAATGTGATATGCCGGGGTTTCAAACCCTCGGGTCATCATCTACACCCATTACTCACCTCAAGACGGCCAAAAGTCTACTCCACGATGCCCTTGCCTTTCAAATTTGCTTCCTCACGTGGCGAATCTGCCCAAAAATCATACAAACATCGATGAAGTTTGATTTCTAAGAGACGGGGTTGTAATCCATATATATTTTGATTTCTTCCTTTAATGCTACTACAATGATCCAATACAGTTATGTAACTTCAATATACAATACAATATTCAATATGGCCAATATTGGTTGTAAACACCATAACTTATGCTAATTAGGCATATTATCAAACACCTCGCAGGCATAGATATTTACACCTCCTAACTATAGTATTGGTTCATCCAACTATCACCAATTAACAAACAAATTCGATGCACCATCATTCCTAACCAATTTATAACTTCCAACCACATCTGTACGACCATTGATTCATACTCAACCATAAATCTCCTTAAATAAACCATTTCGCAATCTCTACAACCAACACAACCTAGGTTAGGAACTTATGGTTTTCCATCATCATCCCATGAGCTCAAATGTATATATCATACATAAAAAATCATCATAGAGTAGTTAGAGATGATAGATATACCTCTTGTAGTAAGAATCTTGTGAATCCAAATTTTAGTGTTCTTGAATCACTTTGGGGAGTGAAATCTAGGGATTTTCAAGATCAATCCATGTTAATAAAAGTTTTTAGGAGTAGTAATCAACTCAAATACTCCAAAAATCTTACCTTGGAGTCGAATTTGTTGCCTTGATCGATTTGGGGGTGTAGAGGAAGCCCTAGGCTTGATAAATCACTCATTTACGGTCTTAAGGAGTATTTAGACGCCTGACACTAGCGCTCTAGTGCATAACCAGCGCATGACCCTTGCTAGTGCGGGAGAAGGAAACCCCATTAGCGCAGGTTATGTGCTCCCGCGCTAAGGGTTACGCTACTGACATATGTCCAGTAAAATTATCACAACCTTTTGAATACACCTACAAATGATGCGCAGTTTGTTGCGTTGGAAACTAGACTCAAAGGGCTTTAATTTTATAGGTATATCCTCACACAAGTCCTTATATAACTGGGGATATGGTCGTTCAAAGTGAGGTCATGTGCACACTTATTTACAGATTCCGTCTATTATGAAATTTTATAACTTCAAAAGTTCCCTTTAGTCATCCGAAATCACCCCGAGGCCCCGGGGACCTCAATCAAACACGTCAAAATAACTCATAAAATTATTATAACTTGTTCCGTTTAACAAAACTCCTCAAACAACACAAAAATCATCAAATTACATCAAATTTTCTCTTAAGTTCTTCCTAACTTCCAAAATACGTATTTGATAAAAAAACCCGACCAAATCACCTCCGAATGATATGAAATTTTGCGCATACATCCCAAATCACATAATGAAGCTACAGAAATTCTCGTAATTTCATTCCGACCCTCGGATCAACATTTTGCATACTCCACCGGATTTCGCCAAAATACTAAATTCGCCAAAATAGGCTAACTTTCACACCGGACCTCGGAATTCACTCCCGATTCGTCTCCTAAGTCCCAAATCATCCCCGAAACTATTCGAACCATCGGAAATTTGTTTCGAGCCCTTTTACTCACAAGTCAACATCCGGTTGACTTTTTTCCAACTTAAACCTTCCTTAAAGAGACTAAGTATCTCATTTCTTATCGAAACCATTCCGAATTACTTCAAATTCATCAAACAAATATAATGAAATACGGGGAAGCATAAAATAAGGAAAACGGGACGGAAACACATGAGACAACGGTTCGGGTCGTCACATGAACTGTTCATGGTTGTTTCGTAGTCCTGCCTAGCCTTGTCACTACTTCGCCGGGGTTAAGCCAAGCGCTTACTAGCACATGAGGTCGGTTGTGCTGATGATGCACTCTGTGCATCTTTTTGCACAAATCCAGGTGTTGGAGCAATACTGGAGTAGCTGTAGCATTTTGAGAGCGAGGTTCCAGTCCAGGGATATTTGAAGTAGCCTTGCTGACGTCCGTAGGCCCGGAGTCCTTTCTATTTCATCCAATTTGTTATCATTGTACCGTAGCAGACAGTTCTATGCTTCATTCGAACCTTGTATTTAGTATTCTCTAGACGTTCGTGAGTAATGTGACACCAGTCCTGGGTAGAGGATTTGTTAAACTTCCCCATTTTCTTCAGTAAATTATATTTGAGACTTCCGCTTTATTGTTAAATACTTTATTGTTGTTAATATTGTCGATGTTCGGTAGAGAAGTATTTGAAAAATTGGCTTGCCTAGCTCCTATTAGCAGGCGCCATCACGACTCCCGATGGTGAGAAGTCCGGGTCATGATAAATACTTGCTGGTACATATTGTTTATGTACTCATTCTATGCTTCTGTACTTAATTGTACATGATCTGAGGTAGGTACTTCTAGTTACCAGTCCGGTGCGCATACTTGATCATAGTCCGAGATTTCACGGTGAGCTGGTCCCTTCCTATGCCGTTCAACAGCATGATGGAGTCTCTCTTTACTTTTAGTTGTCTATTCTATCTCGGATAGTAGGATAGTTTTGTTCTTTTGTATATTGTACTAGATGCCCATATACTTGTGACACTAGGTTTTGACAAACACATTAGTAGAGTATTCTTTTGGGATTATATGATTATTAATGTATGTAGCTAATTACCGCCTGTCTTAGATTCAAAATTTAAAAATTGATGTGACCGTTTTGGTTAAGTAAACTAGAACTCGTTAATATTTCTGCCTTGGCTTGCCTGATAACGACGTTGGGCTCCATCACGACATGTAGTGAAATTGGATCGTGACACATAGTGAGCTGATGCTTCACATAAACAGAAACTTAATGTATGTTTAGTTGGTGCTTCGGGTGTTGGGCCCGTGCAGTGCACGGGCAGTCCCTTACTAGTTTTTCAACTATTTAGAACTTTGAAATCGGCTAAGAATCTGCTTATTAAATCTTTACTTAATTGAAGTAAGTGCAAGTCCTAAAATTAGGACTTCAAATTCAAATAAGATTTACCTTACATAATTTATTTCCTTCTTTGAACTATACAACATAATTATATTTCCTCTCATATTACTTTTGTTAATATTTAGAATTTTGAAAAAGTGCACGATGAGTTTGTTTGACCATTTAACAATGAATTATTATTGCATATCTAACAAAATAATTAAATCCTATTTTTACTGTATATATATTTTAAAAATATGTGTTAGAAGCTAGTAGTATTATGTTCTGAATATTGGTATTATTAAATTACCCACGAAGTATATGCCTAAGCATGATTGAAAGCTATATAGAACCACACCTTTCATAGCAAATTTGAAAATATTTAACTTATAGAAATGCATATCTCAAGAGATTTAGACTCAACCTTCACCTAATTTGGCAATCTATAAATATTTAATACCCGTCTTATACATGAGTATGACTAGATTTTATATTTATATATTTTTAATGAAATCTTGTCCTACACATGTATAAGGCGGATGTTAAATATTTATATAGATCGGCTAATTAGATGATTGTTGAGTCTAAATCTTGCGAGATACATTTTCCATAAGTTAAAATTAAATAGTTTTAAATTTGCTATGAAAATTATGGTTCTATATAGTATTCAATTATATTACATATATTCTTAGGCATGTACTTCGTGGACAATTTAATAAGACTAACGTTCATAATATAATACTACTAACTTCTAGCAAATATTAAAAAAAATATATATAGATATAGTAAAAAAATAATGTAATTATTGTTTGTACGATCAAATATATTTAAATTTCCTTGGTTTATTTATTTTCGTGGTGGGTGTTTCATCCAAAAAATAATTTTTAAGGTCAAAATAATTAATTTTATATGAGGGGCTACAAGCAATCGATTCGATCCGAAAGACATAAATTTTCATTGATACAACGTGATAGAGAAGTAAAAATAAATTTAATGACAGATAATATAATAGAAATAAAGTAGAGAAGAAATAATTCTTATTGGATGATCTGTGATAGGATGATGAGCCAAACAGAGCTTGAAGAGCCAAACTGTGGCTGACATGGGAGTAAAATGCTATTAATTACAATATAGAACTGTAGAGAAGAAAAATTATATGATTACAATGGGGGTCAAATGTCTCTATTTATAGAACTAGATCTAGGTAGCCATTCTCCTTGAATTATGGGTCCATTATAAGCATTTACTTAATCTACCCGTTATTTTTGGAAGACTTGTAACAGCTAAGTAAATGCTTAAATTTCGCAACTGATGATTTAATTCTGTAACTGATGATCACTCTCGTACCTGTTAAGTCAATCACATACCTGTTGAGTCAATCTCGTACATGTTCAGTCAATATCGTGCTTATTGAGTCAATATCGTACCTGTTGAATCAATCTCGTACATGTTAAGTCAATCTCGTGCTTGTTGAGTCAATCGCGTACATATTGAGTCAATCTCATGCTTGTTGAGTCAATTTCGTAATTGATTGCCTTGTTCTACAACCATTTATTTCATTTATTGTACATTACATAATTGATTTTTAACTGATAGTGTAAAGATGGTAAATCTCGTATAATACGAGATTAATTGATTCTTTCTTCATTTGTAATTATGAGTTATTCTCTCGTACCTGGTCTATGGCTATTATATGACTACCAGTTCCGAGACTAACATGCATGATACGAGTATGTTCTGTCCGTGAGTGTTTTGCATATCATCTTTACACGTTATTCTTCGGTTTTCTCATAACTTTACTAACACGTTGCCATTTAATAGACCCGCACGGCAAATCTATTTTTCACTGATATTTAAAACCTTTTTGGAGCTTTTGGTACTAAATTATATCCGGAAAAGGGCAAATATATCTCTCTACTTATTTTTTATTGTTCAATCCTATCTCCCGTTAGACTTTTCGTTCATATATATTCCTGTCGTCCAACAACGTTCTACATTTACCTTTATTTTAACAGACATGACAATCTGATTGAAAGAACCAATCCAAATAAAAAAAAAAACCAAAAAGGCCTAAAATATGACCCATCTAACCCGGTTCCCCTTTTTCAATTTTTACCTAAAATCAAAACTCATTTCTCCACCCCTCTCCCCCCCCCCCATCCAACAACCATTACAGTAAACTGGAATCTTTATAAAAATAAATAAAGAACGCATCAGATTGGAATTGTAATTTCCAATAAGTACACATAAAGCATCAGATTTTGCGAGTATCGAAGAATCAAATACTTAATATATACTCAGTTTCCTATTTCCAAATAAATTAATACAAATCCTGTAACAAAACATTAAATCAAAATCAGACAAACCTAGCTAAAAGATTGAAATAAGGAACCAACCCAATTCAACAATTAAGTCAAAAATTTACATAAAATAGACAAACCCCATTCAAAAGAATTAAGAACAGTAGCAGCGCCTATTCGTCCAGTGAAATATCGGTGTTTACGGAGCTCTAACATTGGACCGTCAGTGTAGGAATATTAGCCCATTGAGAGTGTGAAAAATTGAAAAACGGCATCGCATTGTGCGCTCATCGTTTTCTCTACCTCTTTTCAGACAATTACCTGACCGGAAAACGACCACCATCACCGAAAAATCCACAGATCCTTCGTCATTTTTGATCAATAATCGACCCTGTCTAGCCCCACTCTCTACTCTACTCCCCTTCACAGCCCCCAAAATCCCACATGATGAGGGAAACGACTATCACTAGTCATCGGAGAAATCACAGAGCATAGGAGTCCAAACGCTTTGTCTTTTTTTTTTTTTTTTTTTTCTTTTTGGGTCAAAGAATTCTTTAATGTGGTACTTTGGTCGTGGGTTTTAAGTGGATATGGTTTTTTTTAAAGTTGGGGGTCGGGTCTTGTGCTTAAAGGGTGCCACGTGTCATGTCCGTTAAAATAAGGATAGATATAGAACTTTGTTGGACGGTATGAATATATATAAACGAAAAGTATAATCGGCGATAAGATTGAACAATAAAGAAGTAGAGAGATATACGAAATTATATCTGAGTTCAAAAAAATTGAAGCTCTTCATTACGCAAGAAAAAGGAAATATACAAAAATATTATTTCTCCATACTTGAACCCTTTTTTTAATTAGGAAACAAGAACTTGAATATCTGCAAACACACACGGCCGCTAGCTAATTCAAACTGTAAGCCATATAAAATAATTCATTGTTAAATGGTCAAACAAACTCATTTGCACTTTTTCAAAATTCTAAACATTAGCAAAAGTAATTTGAAAAGAAAATATAATTATGTTGTATAGTTCAAATAAGGAAATAAATTATATAACGTAAATCTTATTTGAATCAAAGCCCATAATTTTAAGACTTTTTACTTAGTTCAAATAAGGAAAGATTTAATTTCAAGAATCTTAGTAGATTTCAAAGTCCTAAATATTAAAAAAAAATAATTAAATTACAATTTTATTCAATGTGAAATATGTATTTAAACGATAAAAAAGACGAATGATATTTCTTTAAGGTCTTCGTGCTTTTAATATTGTACTAGTCTTTCTACACGTGCGTTGCACTTGAATATTTAAATATATATATATATATATATATATATATATATATATATATATATATATATATATATATATATATATATATATATATATATATATATATATATATATATATATATATATATATATATATATATATATATATATATATATATATATTCAAAAATATTTAATTTAATTGAACACTAAATTATAAATTAAAATATGCCAAAAGTTTGCATTTTCGTGTAACCCTAAGAACTTTTATGAATAAAATCATAAAAATATACTCTTCGACCAGCTCTATTTCTGTTCTTCTAGCCATTTGTGATATTTTCCATATCATTCATTCATACTAATATCAATTGTCTTCTCAAGGTTGGTTGCTATTTGCTGACTTCAATTTCTCTAATCATAATTTGGATACAAATATTGAATTTACCGTTTTTCCTACGCATACAACACATGTTCATCCCAACCTTCCACACATTATAATGCCTGATTACACAGATAATCAGAAAGGATTACGATTGTAATCTATTGGAAATAGAGTAAAAATGCCAAAATAAGGAGTTGAAACCAATTTGCAAAATGAAGAAAACAATAAAGAAAGTGAAAATGTCAAAAAAGTTTAATCCAACAGATGTGTCGTAACAATAATTACTGCTATCTATTAATACATATTTATAAGGAAATCATGAACTTCAGGGCAGTCTTCTTAAACATTTTTAAATTGGTTTTGATTCTTCCATATTAAATAATTCATATTAGGATAAGTAGGATATTTAAATTATTTAGAAGGGTTATAGACAATTATTTGCATTAGACGCAAATATTAATAGTCACATCCAAAAGAGGTCCGACTATATACATAATTGTATGGGATTAAGTTTTATGTTTATGTCGAATCATGTAGTACCCAATTTTAAAAAAATAAATATAATTAAAAAATGAAGTAATTAATATTTACATGTGAAAGAATAAAGTCCAATTAAATGATCAATGTGGATCGTTTTACAATGACTTATTTGTCGTGCGCTGTCGAGGTTAACATTTTTAATTTATTCAAAAATTTAAGGCTTTAAATAAAAACTCGTACATGCTTATTACGTTTGATTAATTTATAACTATACCTCACTCAACTATGACATGTATGAATACAATGACATGTTAATTACATCAAAAGTTTAAATATTTACAAAAATAATAAAGTAAAAAATTGTGACTACAAAGAAAAGTCATAGTGGAATGATTTGGATACATAATCAAATTAACATGGAGCAATGGGTTAAAATAAGAACAAGAAAAAAGATAAACAGTGATATGGGATAGACCATAAGTAATTACAACAATATATTGTTACCTGAAGACATGTATTGCCCTTGTTGTATCACAACTTCACAAGTAAAAAACCAAAAGCAATAAAGTAACTAAGCACATCAACCTTACAAGTTTATATGAAGCGTTGTGACTGTTAAGCGTTTGAAGGCTGAAGCGTTGGCTTTTCTTCACACATATCTTAGCTTTTAAATATTAAATAGGATATTATTTTAATAAAAAGGATAAATTAGTAATTTAACTTTTTCATTAAGAGCTTCATGCGTTTAATATAATATAAATATAGATAGATAAATATAGATACATAGCGTCAAACAACTTAATTGGGTACGATGTACGCGTGAACATTTATGTGGACCCCACTTTTCATTCCATTTATGCGAATTTGATAATCTATAAATCGTCTCTAACGAGCGATTGACTCATGTTTGAGCATGATGAATTATTTCGTGCTGGGTCCTCTGGGACTTTATTTCCTTCTTGTTGCTCCTTCTCATTTGATTTGCATGGTTACCTTCTGTGTGCGGTGTCGCTGATGAAACCACGTACGGAAAGTTTTAATCGACAGAGGCACTGATATATAACTAGTATTAATACCCTGTAATAGACTATATTTGTTCGCCCCTGCAGAATATTTGCAATATTTCCACAACCTCCTTGAGATATGCATTTTCCGGTATGAAATTTACTTATATAATTTTATACACGAATGATATGAAAACTATTTATATAATTAGGTCAGTGCTTATAAAGTAATTATACTCATTGATTATCCGGTAAATTGGCAACAAACGTGCTAACACATATTTGAATTCACTAATATATCAAAAAATCTTAACATTTTAAAATAATAAATCTTAAATCCACTTACAGTAGTAGCTAACAGAGATATGGTGATCACTAAAAGGTTATAATTAGGGCGGTCCGACCCAGCGCATGTTTCACGAGATATGGTGATCAAATGGATTGAAATTCTTATTTGCCTAACAGTTTCATCGTTTGGTTTATTATATAACATACCTAAAATGAATAATAAAAATATGATAATGACTTGTATACCAAAACAAAGAAAGATGATAGAGGACACGGCAACTAGTTTTACTAGTTACCAGCTACTTGAGTAGTATAAATTGCAGGCTAAAGAAACTAAAATTTCCCACCCACATTTCTTCGCCATTATAATTTTGCAAGACTTAATACTCTTCAGCTTCCTACCATCATCACCCCACTTTGGTGTGTGTATATATATATACCTTCTCATTTTTTCTTAATTCACCTTCTTTCTTTTTGTCTTGATCGGTATATATATATATATATAGCTTATATTAGAGTTTAAATTGTGTATATCGTTGAATTTTTACATCATTAGGTCAGTTTTACATGTTGTAGCATATTAGCTTATTTTATTTTTAATATTACAAATCTCATATTTTAAGCTTACCTATAGATATTCTTTAGTCGACATTACATTGAGAAAATATTGTCTCATTGAAATTCTAGGCAACTAGACTTTACAACCTATTTCTTCCGACTATAATCAGTTTTATGCAAACATTTAAATATTTACTTAATTATATTGTTGGTGCATATAATCTTTTTAGATGATTTTAATGCCTTTTTATCTACAAGTAAATCTTGTTAACAATTCATTGCTAGCATACATAACTCTCTTATTAATAATTCACCTTTTACTTTGTTATCATTAATATAATCTCCTAAAATAAGAAAGATGTTGTTTCGATTACACGTGAAGAACCTAGAGAATAAAGGAAGCGATTTTCTTCTTTTAAGTGTACATTTAAATTCTTTCGTCATGTGCATGTGGTAGCTCTAAATAAACTTGAAAATGAACCAACTTAAATGGACATGTCAATGGCGTAAATTAAAGTTCTTACCAAACGAGTAATAGGGCCATCTTTTAGCCTTCTAATTTTATGTGAATAGATTCTTTGAGAATTATTATATGAAAAATTAATAAATCCATAAAATTAGACTACCTCGTACATGTGATGACTACCACACAATTTGTATCATATAAGACTTTGTTCTATTCATAACGACTTTCTTGGCTTGTAACTTTCTATTTTGTTTTGGACATATTTTAGTTCGGCCACTCACCAATTGTTTTACTGTCTATCTCTACCTTTTGATTTCACCATATACAGTAGAGAGAAAAATATGTTTGCTCAATTCTAACAAAAAAATGGGGAATTGCAGAGAGAGAAGACATGGCAAAAGGAAGTTACGAGAAGGCCATTGTTTCACTCCAGAACCTCCTCAGGTTTGGACCATCGTATGTATAACATTAACTGATATATGCTTTAAAATGGAATCGTAAGATACGTTTGTTTTTAAATACTGAGAAATTAAAGAACCAAAGTTGTTCCTTTTAACCCAGGTACTTGTTCAAGGTTATATTTTAAAACTTCTTCAGCAAAAATATTTTTAAATATCTAGCTGCTTAAGCAGTTTTTCATAGAAGTTATTGAAAATTTATTTGAATGATTATTCTTAGAAAAGGTAATAAATATATTTACGTAGTTGAATTATGTTGTAACATATATATGTTTATATAAATTTTGTATTCATTATAGAGTAATAATTACTAAAGGTGTAAAAGATAGTGTGGTACATAATAGCACTTGCTTAAGAATATACATTTCTTGCTTAAGTAGCAATTTAATAAACCAATAGTATTAATTATGAGTGTTGTATTTGGAAATCCTGCAATTGAAGTGAGAAGCAAGAAGGGAAACCGGTTGTAGCAGAAAGAATTGATGAAATCACAGCTGAGTCACAAACGACAGGCTGCAATTCCTTTGACCCTGTTCAAAGGATCAAGACTGGCTTTCATTATTTCAAAACAGAGATATATGAGTAAAGCCCCTATGTTCCTTTTTTTTTGTTCCTTAATATGTTAAAAGCGTGTCTTAATTTTCATACTATGACAATTAAACGAAACAACCTGGAAATCAAAGTGCCTAATAAACTAATTTCTTTCATTTATCAGCAAAAACCCAGAATTATTTAATAAACTCAAGAAAGGACAGGAACCCAAGGTATAAAATCTACATTACATTTTTTTTTACTTTGTAATTTAATTTTCTGTAGCTGAAAAATCAAGTATCCAACCATATAACAGTTCATGGTGTTTGCCTGCTCTGATTCACGGGTGAGTCCATCCCATGTGCTGAATTTTCAGCCCGGTGAGGCTTTTATGGCTCGAAACATCGCCAACATGGTCCCTCCTTATGACAAGGTCATTTATTCAGTTTAAATTTTATGCATTAGCTCCTTCTTTCTATTCTATATTCATTTAGTTAATTTAATCGACTTTTGTGTTGGAATTGGATTGTAACAGACAAAATACTCCGGAGTAGGTGCTATAATCGAATACGCTGTTCTCCATCTGAATGTAGAAAATATTTTAGTCATTGGCCACAGTGCCTGTGGAGGTATTAAGGCTCTCATGGAACTCCCAGAAGATGGTTCTGAATCAACGTATGTATCGTTAAGTAAATTAAATTTATACAAATTAACATAAAGAAAACAACGTTTAACTGAAAAATTAATTATGTTATGTTACTAATTGAAGAAATATATATATGTGGTGATTTAGCGATTTTATTGAGGATTGGGTGAAAATTGGATTACCTGCCAAGGCCAAAGTGCTAGCTGAATATGGGGATAAAACTTTTGAAGAGCAAGTCAAATGTTGTGAGAAGGTAAAATAGTGTTTTCACACTAATTGTCTTTTTTACTTTTGTTTTTAAATATGAAGTAGTAATTTATTAGATAATAATGCGAATGAATAAACTGCAGGAAGCTGTGAATGTATCACTAGCCAATTTACTAACATACCCATTTGTGAGTGATGCTTTGGTGAATAAGACTTTGGCGTTGAAGGGAGGTTACTATGATTTTATGGAAGGGAGATTTGAGCTCTGGGAACTCAACTTCGATCTTTCTGATCCTTGTTATATATGAACTTAATACCACCATTTTCGGGCAAGAGAAGATACCTCTTGTCTTGCTTTTTCTTCTTGTATTCGTCATCTATGAGTGCTTGTTTGAATTTCTAGATAAATAAAGGGAGAGAGTGGATAAGGATTCTCCCATCTTAAGGACTGTTGTGATTTTTATTTGTGATAATAACTCTGTTGTGCAGAGAAGAATAATGTATAATGATAACTTTGTTCTACTAGTTCAGAAAGTGTGATCACAATGATTTTCATTTTGTTTGGGACTTAGTTGCGTAAAAGATATGGCGATTTTCTTGTACTCATTAAACAACGAAAGGTTCAAAAGTAACATGCTTTCATTGATAAAATATTTTAGTTTACATTAATCATGTAAAATAAGTGTGTTACTTTATTGGTGTAGTCAGAGGCGGCTTAACCCCACGCTACTAAAGCGGGCCACTTTAGGCCTCACAAATTAAATGCCTTAAAAGCTATTCTTTTTATATATAATTTAAATATTTATTAAATATATTATTAAACAGTAAAAAAAAGATATTTTTAACCATTTTTTGCTAACTTGTGACCAACCGCTAATAACATAGTTTTATATTTTGCATTGTTTTTTTTTTCGGAGTTGGTTTAAAATATTCAAATGAAAGTGAAAGGCAATTAAATCTCCAATTACTTTCTAGTTCTTCTTACTCCAACTGGAATAAATTTTAGAGCATATGTTTTTCAGCTGCCCTAACGCTTTGCAGCTATGGATAGCCATTAAATTGTCCTTACCTCCTTCATGTACTACTGTCCTTCCACCAAATCCTCATATTTGGTTATCTTATATTATCTACACACATTTTTCTCCTATACCTTACAACATCCCATCTACTACCCTAATTCCCTTTGAAGCTACAGGAGACCCTGCATGGAGGGCATTATGTACAGTACTGTTACAAAAACTAGCCAAATGAGAGAGTGGCTGTATTGAGACTGGTACAATCCTCCGTTGTTGAGTGCCTTGTTGATCTTGCTGGAGGTAAGCGTAGACAAAAGATGGTGGTTGTGCACAGTGGCGGATCTACAAATGTAATTTGGGTGCTCGAGCACCCATTAACCTCGACGCGGAGTATGTATAATTATATAGAAAATTTGGGAAAATGTATAAAAATTTACAAAAGCACCCATTAATTTTATGTACCAAAATAATTCAGCACCCACAAACTTAAATTCTTAGATACGCCACTGGTTGTGCAAAAAGCAAACAAGTAGACTGTGTATTCCTGAATCCATACTTTGCGAGGATGTCAGCAACACGATCATGTTCTCTAAAGACATGATTGAGTGATGGACTATGAAACTGGCAGAGCAACAACCTGCAATCTTTTACAATATTAGCATAAGATATAGGAGTGTCTTGGAACATACCTATGAGCTACTGGGCATCTGTCTCAATCACCAAGGGTATCAGATGTTGTAAAGCTATGCTCAAACCCATAAGCAGTGCCAAGAGCTCTACTTGAATATTGTTACCTTTTTATGATTGACCTGCAAATCCCACTACCCTACTACTTTGGCGGTTTCGAAAGACATCTCCAATGCCATATTCCTTATAGGAGAGGGAAACAGATTCATCTATATTTAGTTTGTAGCATTTCTCAGCTGGTGGGTGCCATTTGATATAGAGAGGAATGGATTGGCAGTGTTTTTTGCTATAGCAATATCCATCTTTCTATGATTTATCATGTCATTTGTTAATCGTGGTTTCATTACAAGATATACATAGTTTCAATCTGATTAATTATCTGATAGATGGGGCTTTTGTCTCTACCACCATGATTCAGGTCAAGCATTTTGAACTTGATGGGCATATACAAAGTTTTATGTGGTTTTAACCATCATTCTATCTCACATTTCAAGTTCATTATTATTTTTTTTTCTTTTTGTATATGTTTTTCTGCATGCAGTATCATATATTTTGTGATGGTGAGGGTGAAAGCTGCAAATTAACCCTCCCATGAAAATGATAGGTAATGAGCAACCATTTTAATGCTACACTGCTTCCGTGGATAAAATGGAACAGTGTAGGCACATGCACGCAACAGGGTCTCTATGTGTGTTGAATGACTTGCTCTCTAATCTGTTGTGATCTTGGTAATGCATTGCAGAGTTCTAGTTTACTAGTAAAATAACTTAATGATATCAAATGATATTACAATCAAAATAGCTGGCAATACTTGTGAAGTTAATGTTAGGATTATGATTCCAATTAAATATAACAACCTTCATATTGAATAATCCGGAATTAAACTACATGAGCGGAAGCTAACCTGAATCCATATCCGGAAAGTGTTGAACCTCCTTTGATAATTGTCCTTGAGTCCTTTTGAACCTCTTGATCCTTTCTTCAAGAATGTCTTGAAGTTTGTATGTTACCACAAGAATGAATCCACAAGGTTTAACAATATGTGAATTGTTACACAATAATAACAATATGACAATGATCAAATTTGGTATATGGCTTTCCACACTATTTGCAAGACAACAATGGAGTATTTTGGCTCTTGATTCAATGGGAGGAAGAAGAGTCTTGTCTTGCACTAACGTGGGAACCATAACCCCCACTTTATAACTCTATGAGTTACATAACTCAAGAGTCACAAGAGTTACATAACTCAAGAGTCACAAGTTTGTAACCATGGTTACATATATGTAACCTTAGTTAGCCCATCATTAACTAAGGTTACCCTTTTGGGTATCTACACATTAGTCCTACACTTTATATGACAATATATTGGCCCCCTTAACCTTATGTCCATAAGACCACTTATTTAGGCCAAACCAAAAGATAGCACATAACATATAATTTATCTTTATATTGTTCATATGTATGTAGGTATAAGTCCATATATCTAGATATAAATCCATATATCTTACAATCTCCCACTTGGACGAGATACACATACATATGTACAAACCTTAGCATTATATGTTACAAAATAACCTTAGTTGCGCAAAATTGCTATCACAATAAAATTGTCATGAACAATCCGTATCAATCATACCAACATAGGAACTAAGTGCTCGTCGTTACTCATTCGTAACTAGAACCAATCATAGATCACGTATATCAATATAACCAACGACATGGATCAAGTGTAGGTATGTAGCATGGAAATAACATAAAGTGTGGTCAATAGAATGTCTATTTCCAACTGGTTCTCTTTATTGAGATCAATCATAACTGTAAGAGTACAAAAAAAACTTTAAAACTGAATATCTGCAGATATAACTTAATTACTGAATTTCTGAATATAATGAACAATTACATAAATGTGCAATACAAACTCCCACTAAAATACATAATCCTTATCTGATTTGACACCCATACAAGCAATATGCTCATGAAATACTTTTGGTGTCAATCCCTTAGTGAGCGGATCCGCAATCATGGAGTTTGTACTAATGTACTCAATGCATAATTGTCCATTTTGTACTCTTTCTTTAACAACCCGAAATTTGACGTCCATATGTTTTGCTTTCGTCAAACTACTGTTGTTATTAGCATAAAGGACCGCCGATCTGTTATCGCATAATAGCCTAAGCGGCTTTTTGATGCTATCAACAATTCGCAGTCCACCAACAAAATTCCGCAGCCATAATGCCTCATTGGATGCTTCATAACATGCCATAAACTCCGTTTCCATGGTGGAAGTGGCTGTAAGAGTTTGCTTAATGCTTCTCCAAGAGATAGCACCACCCGCAAGCATGTAAATATAGCCTGAAGTAAACTTCAAACTATCCTGACATCCAGCAAAATCGGAATCGGTATACCCAATGATCTCAAGCTGGTCCGATTTCCGGTATGTAAGCATGTAATCCTTTGTTCTCTGTAAGTACCTCATGACCCGTTTGGCTGCCTTCCAATGGTCCATTCCCGGATTGCTTAGATATCTGCCTAACATCCCAACAATGTATGCTATATCAGGTCGTGTACATACATGAGCATACATCAGACTACCTACCGCCAAAGCATAAGGTGTCTTCTGCATTTTTGAAATTTCATAAGTATTGTTTGGGCACAGTTTGAGACTAAACTTGTCTCCCTTAGCAACAGGGGTGTTGCCTGGTTTACAATCCTGCATGCCAAATCTTTTCAGAACCTTATCGATATAGCCCTTTTGTGACAGACCGAGAACGCCTTTGGAGCGATCTCGTTGTATCTGAATTCCTAATACAAAAGAAGCTTCACCAAGATCTTTCATTTCAAATTTTTTTGAAAGAAATTTCTTAGTTTCAAGTAATAATGCTATATCGTTACAGGCGAGCAGTATGTCATCGACATATAAAACCAGAAAAATATACTTACTCCCACTGAACTTATTGTATATACAGTCATCACCAATATTCGGTTCAAAACCAAAAGATGTAGTGACTGCATGAAACTTATAATACCATTGACGAGAAGCTTGCTTGAGCCCATAGATGGATTTCTTTAATTTGCAAACCTTCTTCTCTGATTCATCCGAAACAAAGTTTTCAGGTTGCACCATATAAATTGTTTCCTTAATGTCACCATTGAGAAAAGCTGTCTTAACATCCATTTGATGAAGCTCAAGATCAAAATGTGCTACTAATGCCATTATAATCCTGAAAGAGTCTTTCGATGAAACTGGAGAGAAAGTCTCTTTATAATCAATGCCTTCCTTCTGGGTGTAGCCTTTTGCAACAAGACGAGCTTTGTACTTAATAACATTGCCCCCTGAATCCCTTTTGGTTTTAAAAATCCATTTACAACCAATAGGTTTAATACCTTCGGGCAATGTAACAAGCTCCCAAACGTCATTATCGCTCATAGACTTCATCTCATCATTCATGGCATCAATCCACTTTTGAGAGTTAGAACACTTAATGACTTGACGGAAGTTGATTGGATCATCTTCCTCAAGTCCAATATCACTTTCTTGTTCTTGGAGAAATACTACATAATCATCCGAAATTGCACTTCTCCTCTCTCTAGTGGATCTCCTTAATGGCATTTGAGTTTCTTGAGGTTGTTGAGTTTGATTTTCATTAGTTATATCAGGTTCCTGATGGGGGAGATTTTCGAGATTGTCTTGAACTGGAGTTGTGTGATCCGAGTCAGGAAGACCAAGATCAACAACTTGAGGGAAAGACACATGTTCTTCCTCAAAGACAAAATCTCTAACAACTTTATCTCCCCACCCCCCAAACTCAATATCCTCAAAGAACCTAGCATTACCCGTCTCAAAAATAGTTCTAGAAGTGGGATCATAAAACTTAAAACCCCTGGATTTTTCAGAGTATCCAACAAAATAGCTACTAACCGTCTTAGCGTCCAGTTTCTTTTTATTCGGCCTATAAGGCCTTGCCTCAGCTGGACAACCCCAAATGTGAAAATGCCGAATACTGGGTTTATTCCCAGTCCAAAGTTCATAAGGGGTTTTGATTGTAGCTTTAGTTGGAACTCTATTTAGAATATAAGTTGCAGTTTTTAATGCTTCACCCCAGAGTGAGTCTGGCAAAGAAGTACGAGAAATCATACTTCTTACCATATCCTTAAGGGTCCTATTTCGTCTCTCAGCTACACCATTCATCGTAGGACTTCCTGGCATAGTATACTGAGGGACGATCCCACACTCATCTAGGAATTTAGCAAAAGGCCCTGGACGTTGTTCACCGGAACCATCATATCGACCATAGTATTCACCACCACGGTCAGATCTAACGGATTTAATTCTTTTGCTTAGTTGATTTTCAACTTCAGCCTTAAATGATTTGAACACGTCTATGGATTGGGACTTCTCGTGAATAAGATATAGGTACCCATATCGAGAGTAATCGTTTATGAATGTGATAAAGTATTGTTGACCATTCCGACAAGGAGTAGGAAATGGCCCACAAATATCCGTATGTATCAATTCTAAGACGTCCGAAGCTCTCTTAGCACCTAATCTAGTCTTGTTGGTTTGTATTCCCTTGATACACTCAATACAAATTTCCGAATTTGAGGAATCTAGAGAATCAAGAATTCCATCTGACACGAGTTTCTGAATTCTTTGAATGGATATGGACCCAAACGTTTATGCCAGAATGAAATAGAATTCTCATTAGTTAATTTCCTTTTAGTACCACTTAAACTTGTATGCAAAGTTTCTTTATTTGAAGTTATTGTATCAACCAAATATAAGCTATCAAATGTTGATAAAACACCAGTACCAATAAGATTTGAATTCCGAAAGAGACTAACTTTATTATCCCCAAATGTACATTTATAACCAGATATGTCCAATTGGGGAACCGAAATTAAGTTCCGTCTAAAAGACGGTACAATAAAAGTCTCATCCAAATCTAAATGAAAACCGGTCTTAAACAACAGCCTAAATTTGCCAATAGCTTCAACTGGCACCTTCTTGCCGTCACCCACATAGATGTATCTTTCACCATCATTTGGTTTTCGGCAGTTCAGGCAACCCTGCATTGATATACTTAAGTGTGTAGTAGCAGCAGAATCTACCCACCAAGTATCCTTAGGTACCGAAATTAAATTAACTTCAGAACAAACAAGAGAAAGAAGTGTACCTTTTTTCGCACGCCAGGCATGGTACTTGGTACTGTTAGAAAATACGCTTAACGCTATAGGGGGGATGAATAGCGTTATAATAAAATTTAGCGTAAACTTGCGGAAATTAAAATTTGCAGGAAAATAAATAAGTGCGTTAAATAAACAAAAAGGAAAGAACGCACCGATATATTCTGGTTCACTACAACACGTGGCTAGTCCAGTCCCCGAGAGACTCTCTCGAGATTTTCCACTAACTTGTTAAGCTTACGGGTGCTCAACAAACCTTTACAACTTAAGGACACAAGCCTTAACACCTTTGCTCGGAGATACAACACTCCAAGACTTCAACCAAGGAAACACAAGTTCCTTACAACAAGAGAATCACAATTCTCTTACAAGTGTATAAAACACTAAACACTCAAACAAAATACTCCTTTATGAGTAGGTATGAGTAAAAGAAGTAAGCTCTAGATCACAACAACTTTGGACAAGAATATGGCTCTCAAAAGCTTTATGAAATTGAATATAAAATGATAAACAAAAGTATGCAAGCTTATAGCAATGTAACGATCAGTTGTAGTATGTTGTTGTGTTTAAAACACTGAAATGAAGCTGTATTAATAGTTGAAAAACTTGGCATTACCGTTGCCTAATTGCCAATTAAGAGTTGCTGATTTTACTCACTGACAATCGATTGTCAAACCCCAACAATCGATTGTCTGCCAGTCAGATCAAAATTCAATCCCAGATTTTACGCTTGATAATCGATTACTTACAGTCTATAATCGATTACTGGCAACGTTCAAAAAATCCTTTCCGGATTTTACCACAAACAATCGATTGTCCAGAATCAACAATCGATTACTCAGCAACGTTCAAAAAATCTTTTCCGTATTTTAATCAAAACAATCGATTATACAAAATCAATAATCGATTACCCAATAACGTTCAAAAAATTTTTTCCGGATTTTAATCAAAACAATCGATTATACAGAATCAATAATCGATTACCTGGCGGTATTTGAAAACTTTACAACAACGATCAGCTTCACAATCGATTGCACAAAGTCAACAATCGATTACTTATCAGTTTTTGAAAATCATTTTAGACACTGCCTCTTGACAATCGATTGTTATATACTCACAATCGATTATTTAATAGTTTTGAACAAGTCTGGAAGTCACTGCCTCAAAACAATCGATTGTCATAAGTTCACAATCGATTATTTTGTGACTTTGAAAAATCTGAAGGACACTGTCTCTTCACAATCGATTGTCATTAGCTTCACATTCGATTATTCTGAGTTTTGAAAAACTTTGATGGACACTGCCTCATCACAATCGATTGTCATTTGTTCACAATCGATTGTCATGCAGGTTTGAAAAACCTGATGCTCACTGTATTACTCACAATCGATTGTCATTAGTTCACAATCGATTGTCATGCAGTCTTGGCTTAAAAACAATCGATTATCATAAGTACATAATCGATTATCTTAGTCCAGATTTTTAAGGCATGTCTAAAAATTAATTTGACTACTGTAAATATGCATGATTTAAAATCATTTGACGTTAAATTAAATATGCATGATTTTGGAAAATAGTTTTATGAGAGAAGCCATGTTACGAGTCAAGTTGTAAGATCAAGATCACAAATAATAATGACTCAATTAAACTAATAAAGCTTTGTCTTGAGCTTGAATCTCATTGTATATCAATTGTGCGCTTGTTTCTTGAACTTCGTCATATATCAATTTTCGCTTCGTTTGTCATTCATCAAAACCTACACAAAAGAACACATGTTTTAGTGTATTGCATTGAGAACGTGTTTCCAACAATTTCCCCCTTTTTGATAATGGCAAACATTAAGCGGGATATGCAAGACGAGCAATTTATGTTGACGATTCAAGACAAGTATATACATGTAACAAGTATGCAATTTGTTCCCCCTCAATTTGAGAATTCCCCCTCAACTTAAGCTTATAAATACTGAGAGTGCATACCCGTTATCTTCCCCCTTTTGCCATTAGCAAAAATAATAATAAGATGCCAAAGATGAAATAAACCTTGTTTATTTATTGGAAAGAAGGCGTGATTATTTAAAGAGAGTATAATAGCTCAAATGATAGCATTACAATCGATTATTGATACGAGATAATCGATTATTAGATGACAGAAACAGATTTTTCTGAAGAAGACTCGATTCTTGCGCATCATGCTTTATAATTCCCCCTACTTTTAGGGCGATATCTGCAAAAAAGGATTAGACGTCTCCGACTCTCAAGTTAGAAATCATGTAACAAAAAACGCAATGCATGACTTAGATCAACGTGGAGTCAAGAATCCCGAGTTCACTGCGAATTCGGAAGAAGGACTCTTTCTCTAAAGGCTTTGTAAAGATGTCTGCCAATTGGTTTTTGGTTTCAACAAATTCAATTTCGACATCGCCTTTGAGAACGTGATCTCTAATAAAATGATGTCTAATTTCAATGTGTTTCGTTCGCGAATGAAGAACGGGGTTCTTCGTCAAGCATATGGCACTAGTATTATCACATCTAAGAGGGATATGATCAAGACTTAGGCCATAGTCCAAGAGTTGTTGTTTCATCCATAGGATTTGAGCGCAACAACTCCCCGCGGCTACATATTCAGCCTCGGTTGTGGACAACGCAACACTTACTTGTTTCTTGCTAAACCAAGAAACGAGAGAGCTACCGAGCAAATGGCAAGTGCCACTAGTGCTCTTGCGGTCCAATTTGCATCCAGCAAAATCGGAATCGGAGTAGCCAACAAGTTGGCATGAAGAGCCTTTGGGGTACCATAGACCCACATTTGTAGTACCAACAAGATACCTTAAAATCCGTTTTACCGCAGTAAGGTGAGACTCCTTCGGACACGATTGATAACGAGCGCATAAGCACACGCTAAACATGATGTCCGGACGACTAGCAGTAAGATAAAGAAGAGATCCAATCATACCTCGATACTTTTTGGTGTCGACTTCCTTACCTTTCTCATCTTTGTCTAGATGATCGGATGTGCTCATGGGAGTTGCCAATTCTTTTGAATTGTTCATCTCAAATCGTTTCAGCAATTCTTTGCAATATTTGGTTTGACAAATGAATGTACCTTCTTTCATTTGCTTTACTTGTACTCCCAAAAAGAATGTTAACTCACCCATCATAGACATCTCAAATTCGCTTGTCATTAAATCGGAAAATTCCTTGCATAAAACATTGTTAGTAGCACCAAATATAATATCATCTACATATATTTGAACTAACAAAATATCATTGTTTTTATGCTTAACAAAGAGAGCTGTGTCAACGTTCCCCCTAATGAAATCATTTTCCAAAAGAAACTTACTCAATCTTTCATACCAAGCTCGGGGAGCTTGTTTTAAACCATAAAGAGCCTTTTTGAGTTTGAAAACATCATCGGGAGATTTAAAATCTTCAAAACCGGGGGGTTGTTCAACATAAACTTCTTCTTGAATAAAACCGTTTAGAAAAGCACTTTTCACATCCATTTGATATAAATTGAAATTCATAGAAGAGGCAAATGCAAGCAATAAGCGAATAGCTTCTAATCTAGCTACGGGAGCATATGTTTCCTCATAGTCAATACCTTCTTCTTGATTATAGCCTTTTGCTACAAGCCTAGCTTTGTTTCTAGTGATTATACCATTTTCATCTAGTTTATTGCGAAAAACCCATTTCGTACCAATTATGGTATGACCTTCGGGTCTTGGCACCAAATCCCAACGTCATTGCGTTCGAATTGGTTAAGCTCCTCTTGCATTGCCAAGGTCCAAAATTCATCCCCAATTGCTTTTGAGATGGTTTTGGGTTCAATTTGAGGAACAAAAGCAGTATGTTCTAAGGTATTTTTGAGAGAGTTTCGGGTACTTACCTTGTCTCCAACGTTGCCGATTACCTGTTCGAGAGGGTGATCTTTGATTGTCCTCCACTCGTTAGGCATATTCATTTCTTTTTCCAATTGTGGCGCTTCTTCCGTTGGTTGTTCCTCAGTTTCATCTTTATTTTCCTTGGGTGGTTCCTCTTGTATTTTGTCTTTCAAGCTACCTAAGATACCTGCAAGATCAAAACCGGAATCCTTTCTCGCCAAGCGAGCATTATTTTCGGAAAATACAACATGAGGGGATTCCTCCACAATTTGGGTTCTTTTATTAAAGACCCTATATGCTTTACTACGTGAGGAATATCCAATGAAAATACCTTCATCCGACTTAGCATCAAATTTACCCAATTGGTCTTTGCCATTGTTATGAACAAAACATTTGCAACCAAAAACTCTAAAATGGGAAATATTTGGTTTTCTACCCTTATAAAGTTCATAGGGGGTTTTCATGAGTATCGGCCGAATTACTACTCTATTTAGAACATAGCAAGCGGTACTCACGGCGTCCGCCCAAAAATGTTTGGGTATCTTACCTTCGTCGAGCATGGTTCTAGCCATCTCTTCGAGACACCTATTTTTCCTTTCCACCACCCCATTTTGTTGTGGTGTACGTGGAGCGGAAAAGGTATGCTCGATTCCGAGTTCGTCACAAAGGTCCGCAAAGAGATTGTGATCAAACTCTCCCCCATGATCACTTCTAATTGAAGTGACGATTGTTTCTTTCTCATTTTGAACACGCTTAAGAAAATATTTAAAATTTTGAAAAGCATCACTTTTATTGGCAAGAAATAAAGTCCAAGTAAATCTCGAGTAATCATCAACAATCACAAAAGCATATCTATTTCTTCCTAGACTTTCAATGCGAGAAGGACCAAATAAATCCATATGAAGCAATTGCAATGGTCTAGAAGTTGAAACAAAGTTTTTAGATTTGAAAGATGCTTTTGTTTGCTTCCCCTTTTGACACGAGTCACAAATAGAGTCATTTTCAAATTTTAAAAAGGGAAGACCAACAACTAAGTTTTGAGAAATCAATTTGTTCAAAAGATGCATATTGATATGTGCTACTCTACGATGCCATAGCCAAGTATCATCCTCTTTACTCATTAGACAATCAACATAATCGGGTGAGGAATTAGCAAGATCAACCATATAAATATTATCCACTCTAAAACCACGGAGGATAATTTTGAAATCACTACGTCTGAACACTAAGCATTCATCCGAATCAAATAAAGCAAGATTTCCCTTGTCACACAATTGGCTTATGCTCAAGAGATTATGCTTTAATCCTTTAACACGTAATATATGCTTAATAGAGGAATTTTCATCCTTACCGACCGAGCCGATGCAGATGATCTTTCCTTTATTGTTATCATCGAAGATAACACTTCCTCTTTCTTTGTGCTCTAATTGAAGGAATTTGGATTCATCTCCCGTCATATGCTTGGAGCATCCACTATCAAGGTACCATAGTACACTTGATCCCTTCAGCACACCTACAAAACAAATTAATGTTCTTTAGGTACTCATGCCATCTTGGGTCCTTGGGGGTTAGGCATATTATAATGATGCGATTGAGTAATATGTCTATGACGTGTAAAGCATGCAGGAGCAATATGACCAATGCGTCTACAATAATGACAAGTCACATTTGGGTTATGCATCCTTCTAGGTTCATAGTAACTGGACGGATGAAAATTTCTTACTCTATTTTGAACACTATGACTATTTCGCATTTCATGAGAATTATTTCTCCTACTATGAGCTCTAGGATGGGCAGCATTTCTAGAGTGATTGTTTCTCGGTTGAAGGCCATTTCTAGGTCTTCTCAAAGGTTCAACATTTGGCCTAAAATATGCATCATTTCTAGGGTAACTATTTCTAGGTGGTAAGTCATTTCTAGGTCTCCTAAAATGTTCAACATTTTGTCTAGCATGCATATTGGTTCTAGGATTGCTATTTCTAGGATAAGCATTTGTTTTATTAGTCCTAGGTTGAGCCTTAGGTGGTTGGGGTTTGGCTTCAACCTTTTCTTTAACCTCATTCTTAAATCCTATGCCATGCTTGGTTGATTTCAAATTAACAAGGACTTCATTCAAGTTCTTGTGGGAAGAATTAAACTTATCTAAGGTACCTTTGAGTCTATCTACCTCATTTTTGAGATGCAAGCAAGAAGTACAACTTTTAGTAGAACTTTCGGGCTTATCGGCGCTTCTTTTTCCAAAAAACTTGTTTTCCTCTTTCAGCTTTTCATTTTCTAAAACCAGTTTTTCTACATCCTTTTCTTTCAAAGAAAGTTGTTTTTGAAAATCCTTTTCTTTTAATGAAGCATTTTCTTTTATGCCCTTAACAGTTTTTGAAGCCTTAATAAACTCAGCATATAATTCATCAAAAGCAGTTCACATTTCTTCAAGAGTAAAGAAGTTTTTAGACGAAATTTGACATACCTCATCTTTGTTGTCTTCTTGTGCCATAAGGCAAAGATTTGCTGCTTCGTCTTCTTCTCCTTCGCTTGACTCATCTCCGGAGTCGCCTCCCCAAGAAATGTATGCACGTTGCTTTTTAAAGGTTTCTTCTCCTTTTTGATGTTTGGGCAATTTGATTTGATGTGCCCGGTTTCACCACATTCATAGCACTTGATTTGTTCGCCTTGCTTTTTGCCCTTGCGTTCATACTCCTTGCGCATGAACTTTTGAAATCTTTTGATAACGAGTCCAAATTCGTTGTCTCCTTCCTCATCAATTTGCGGTTGGCTTGTGCTCGCCTTTAGAGCTATTCTTTGCCTCCTTTGATCATCAACAAAAGGGTTAAGAATAGTAGATTCATAGGTCTTAAGGTTACCTCTTAGTGCGTCGATGGCGACGTTTGAAACGCCAATGGATTCTTGAATTGCATCGGCCTTTGATCTCCATGCCGGTGTGAGACTTCTAAGAATTTTTTGCACGAGCTCTCTATCCGTGAATGTTTTCTTGAGAGCATGTAGGTCATTTACGATTATTGAAAATCGCTCAAACATTTAGTCCACCTTTTCACCTTCCTTCATGTGAAATAATTCATAAGAATGGGTTAGGAAATCAATTTTTGCTTCCCTTACCTGGTCCGTACCTTCGTACGTAACTTCTAGCTTGTCCCACATCTCCTTTGCCGTTGTGCAACACGATATTTTCCTGTAATCGTCAGCATTAACAGCACAATATAATAAATTAATTGCTTTAGCATTATTTTGAACCTTTCGGATGTCATCCGCGTCATACTCATCCTCGGACTTGGGAACCCATTCGTTTTCCACCTTCTTTGTTGGAATTTGGTTTTCCTTCATTATCAACTTCCAGAGGTGAAAGCTGTTGGACTGAATGAAGATCTTCATCCTCTCCTTCCAGTACGTGTAATTTGTACCGTTGAATAGAGGTGGTCGTGTGGAGCACTGTCCTTCATCAATTCCTGCAAAAGAATCACGAGTAGAAGCCATGGATGGTTCTCTCAAACTGTTAAGTTTTCAGAGAGTTGGGCTCTGATACCAATTGATAGAAAATACGCTTAACGCTAGAGGGGGGGTGAATAGCGTTATAATAAAATTTAGCGTAAACTTGCGGAAATTAAAATTTGCAAGAAAATAAATAAGTGCGTTAAATAAACAAAAAGGAAAGAACGCACCGATATATTCTGGTTCACCACAACACGTGGCTAGTCCAGTCCCCGAGAGACTCTCTCGAGATTTTCCACTAACTTGTTAAGCTTACGGGTGCTCAACAAACCTTTACAACTTAAGGATACAAGCCTTAACACCTTTGCTCGGAGATACAAAACTCCAAGACTTCAACCAAGGAAACACAAGTTCCTTACAACAAGAGAATCACAATTCTCTTACAAGTGTATAAAACACTAAACACTCAAACAAAATACTCCTTTATGAGTAGGTATGAGTAAAAGAAGTAAGCTCTATATCACAACAACTTTGGACAAGAATATGGCTCTCAAAAGCTTTATGAAATTGAATATAAAATGATAAACAAAAGTATGCAAGCTTATAGCAATGTAATGATCAGTTGTAGTATGTTGTTGTGTTTAAAACACTGAAATGAAGCTGTATTTATAGTTGAAAAACTTGGCATTACCGTTGCCTAATTGCCAATTAAGAGTTGCTGATTTTACTCACTGACAATCGATTGTCAAACCCCAACAATCGATTGTCTGCCAGTCAGATCAAAATTCAATCCCAAATTTTACGCTTGATAATTGATTACTTACAGTCCATAATCGATTACTGGCAATGTTCAAAAAATTCTTTCCAGATTTTACCACAAACAATCGATTGTCCAGAATCAACAATCGATTACTCAGCAACGTTCAAAAAATCTTTTCCGGATTTTAATCAAAACAATCGATTATACAAAATCAATAATCGATTACCCAATAACGTTCAAAAAATCTTTTCCGGATTTTAATCAAAACAATCAATTATACAGAATCAATAATCGATTACCTGACGGTATTTGAAAACTTTACGACAACGGTCAGCTCCACAATCGATTGCACAAAGTCAACAATCGATTACTTATCAGTTTTTGAAAATCATTTTAGACACTGCCTCTTGAAAATCGATTATTATATACTCACAATCGATTATTTAATAGTTTTGAACAAGTCTGGAAGTCACTGCCTCAACACAATTGATTGTCATAAGTTCACAATCGATTATTTTGTGACTTTGAAAAATCTGAAGGACACTGTCTCTTCACAATCGATTGTCATTAGCTTCACAATCGATTATTCTGAGTTTTGAAAAACTTTGATGGACACTGCCTCATCACAATCGATTGTCATTTGTTCACAATCGATTGTCATGCAGGTTTGAAAAACCTGATGCTCACTGTCTTACTCACAATCGATTGTCATTAGTTCACAATCGATTGTCATGCAGTCTTGGCTTAAAAACAATCGATTATCATAAGTACATAATCGATTATCTTAGTCCAGATTTTTAAGGCATGTCTAAAAATTATTTTGACTACTGTAAATATGCATGATTTAAAATCATTTGACGTTAAATTAAATATGCATGATTTTGGAAAATAGTTTTATGAGAGAAGCCATGTTACGAGTCAAGTTGTAGGATCAAGATCACAAATAAGAATGACTCAATTAAACTTATAAAACTTTGTCTTGAGCTTGAATCTCGTTTTATATCAATTGTGCGCTTGTTTCTTGAACTTCGTCATATATCAATTTTCGCTTCGTTTGTCATTCATCAAAACCTACACAAAAGAACACACGTTTTAGTGTATTGCATTGAGAACGTGTTTCCAACAGGTACAATCCTTCTTCACATGATTAGTCCCCTTACAGAAAAAGCAACCTAATTCAGTGATTTCAACCTTAGGTTCCTTATGTTGCTTAATCTTGGACTTTGCAACCGCAACTTCCTTACCCTTCCTCTTCTTAGTTGCCTTAGAAGAGGATGCCAAATGAGCACTTCCAGTCTTATCTAGCTTTATCCTTTCCTCTTCTTGCACACAGTGTGAAATGAGCTCGTTAAGAGTCCATTTCTCCTTCAGGCAGTTGTAACTGACCTTAAACTGATTAATGTGTGCAGGAAGAGATATCAAAACAAAGTACACAAGCAGTTCCTCAGGTAAATCCAGCTTGAGTGACTTTAGTTTCGAAGCAAGATGAGACATTTTCATAATGTACTCCCTAATGTTTCCCTTGCCCTTATACCTCATGGAAACAAGTTTACTTAATAGTGTACTTGTTTCCGCCTTTTCGTTTTGAATAAAACGCTGTTCGAGGTTTTCAAGGAAAACTTTGGCATTAGGTTCATCATTCATAGTGCCCCTGAATGATTCTGTAATTGCACGCTTCATGATCATTAGACTCATGCGATTCGAGCGTTCCCACTTCTCCATCGCTCTCTTTTCATCAGGAGAGGATGTATCCTCAAGAGGAGTAGGTTGCTCAATCCGAAGAGCAAGGTCAAGATCCATGCAACCGAGAACGATCATGACGTTCTCTTTCCATTCCTTAAAATTTGTGCCGTTAAGCACAGGGATGCTATTGATATTGGCAGAGATCGTAGAAGCAGAAGAATTTACTGAAAATAGAACAAAAGGATTACTGAATACATGCTTACAAATACTTGAACTTTAACTTTATAGATTCAAAATTAGGCATTCCCATTACAAGATACCTAGCACAACATTGATTTTAGTCTTTGGACAGAAAAACAACTTGTAAGTGGTACTCTTGGTGTAGTGATCAAACATAGACAATAAACTCCTGTCAAATATTAAACCTTCCTTTGGGCCGATTTAATATTCACATGGAAAACCAAATAATCGTCTCATATTTACCACCACAAGCATGTTCGAATTCCTGCCAAATAACACCTTCCTTTGGACCGGTGTTAAACGCATGGAAGACTAACATCCACAGTCATCTTATATTTTAAAATTAATCAATCTACACAATAGAGGTTACTTCTAAAATATTAGATGCTATAAACTTTAGTTCCTTAAGCCTTATTATGAAATTCAACTTAATATGTTACATATGTTGATATGTAACACTTGAATATTAATTGTTGTTTACTTCATAGGACAATTCCATATAATATTAGAATTGATGGACTTTAAAACAATTAACATTCACTGAAACTTAAGAGAGTTGAAACGTTTTTAACCTTACTGGACAAAAACAATCGATTGTATGCAATAGACAATCGATTATCTTTGAAAAAGAAAAATTTTCATCTACTGGACCAACACAATCGATTGTCAAAACCAGACAATCGATTGTTTTGGTTTTTAAGAAAATTTTTTAAGTTTCTGGATCAACATAATCGATTGTCAAAACCAGACAATCGATTATTTTGGTTTGGATAAAAACTTTTAAGTTGCTGCACCATGACAATCGATTGTCTACAATAGATAATCGATTGTATGGTATAATTTAAAAACATTTCAACTCACTAGACCAGAACAATTGATTGTCTGGTTTTAACAATCGATTATTCTGGTGTTCCAAAAAACTGTCAGAATTTTAAACGTCAAAGGCAATCGATTGTGTAAGGAAACACTCGATTGTCTTGAGGCAGTGACCAAAAAATGTTTTTCTGAATAACACATGATTTTCAACATGAATCTTAAACATAAAAAATATGTTGTTAACCAACTAAAATCATGCTATTTACAATGTTTTAACATGAAATTAAAACATCAAATCACTTCAAAACATAACATTCATAAGATCATGCTATTTCATGGTAGAATTTCATAAATAAAATTCTGATAAAACTAAAACATGAATCCTAACATAACATGAATCTTATGAACATCCAAATTATCCAAAATGAAGGGTGGCTCTGATACCAATTGTTAGGATTATGATTCCAACTAAATATAACAACCTTCATATTGAATAATCCGGAATTAAACTAAATGAGCGGAAGCTAACCTGAATCCATATCCGGAAAGTGTTGAACCTCCTTTGATAATTGTCCTTGAGTCCTTTTGAACCTCTTGATCCTTTCTTCAAGAATGTCTTGAAGTTTGTATGTTACCACAAGAATGAATCCACAAGGTTAAACAATATGTGAATTGTTACACAATAATAACAATATGACAATGATCAAATTTGGTATATGGCTTTCCACACTATTTGCAAGACAACAATGGAGTATTTTGGCTCTTGATTCAATGGGAGGAAGAAGAGTCTTGTCTTGCACTAATGTGGGAACCATAACCCCCACTTTATAACTCTATGAGTTACATAACCCAAGAGTCACAAGAGTTACATAACTCAAGAGTCACAAGCTTGTAACCATGGTTACATATATGTAACCTTAGTTAGCCCATCATTAACTAAGGTTACCCTTTTGGGTATCTACACATTAGTCCTACACTTTATATGACAATATATTGGCCCCTTTAACCTTATGTCCATAAGACCACTTATTTAGGCCAAACCAAAAGATAGCACATAACATATAATTTATCTTTATATTGTTCATATGTATGTAGATATAAGTCCATATATCTAGATATAAATCCATATATCTTACAGTTAAATCACTCACAGCAGGAAATGGCCATTTTGAGGTTGCATTTAAATATACCTTCTGGCATCCCTTCTTCTTTCTGGAACACATACCTGGCAAGATCAACCCGATATTGAATTTTTTTCATCCGCAATATCAAAGTCAATTCCATACGAAATAGACTCGTCATGAGGGCAAGAGAACAATTAAATCTACTGATCTACTGATCAGCAGGTAATAGAAGCAAACTTAAATCTACCACTTTATGAGCTGGTAGGTCTAACTGAACTCTATTATGCCGGTAGACATGGTATGGATATCATACTGCCAATCAAAAATATGTCGTCTACTAACGATTCAAAGTGTATTCAATCTAGGTTTATATTAGCTGTATTATCAGATTCGATCCTTTCATTCCGTTGTCAACATTGCTATCTAGTTCAATTTCTGACTTACTTTCCTAATTTCATAACTACTTTTGCAATTTCTTTTAGAGCAGGGCAAGGAAATTAATATGTTCCAGCTTGCTCGTAAATTTTTACCCATGATTGATGAGGTAGGTGCTTTAGAAGGTTTCTTTAAAAAGCATTTCAAACCAGTAGATGACTCTTTCTTTCAGCCGGAAAAGAAAAAAAAGGTAATTTAAGACGTGAACTTAACTTGTTTGACTATTTTGCAGGTATTTAAAACCCTTGTCGAGAAAACTAAAGACATTAAGGGTGCGAAGGTTGAGCACCATAAGTTTTGTGCCTCTTTACATTACCATAATGTAGATGAAAATGTGAGTGCCAACTTTTCTTGTTGCTTTTTCTCAATGTCAACTGGACGCTGGAGTTGCCCATGTTAACAAAAGAACGGATATCTAATGCTCTTCATTTTGACCACAGAATTGGCCAGTTGATGCACAATACGTCCATGATGTCCTGAAAGACTACCCTCGGCTACGGCTAACTCACGGGCGGAAGGTAACTTGATGTACCTATCTTTGTATCCGTTTCAATTCCTGGACACTGCAACATTATAATAATGATATAACTGTGCAAACAGGCTTCTTTTCCTTTTAAATCCTATAACAAGATTAATTTGATATGTCGTTCTTTTTTAGCTTGCATGTACGTTTAATGTCCAAATTTGGGTCTAGATAATGTGTTTCTGTAGAAGAGCTAGGCTCATGAGTAGCATCTTGTATGTCCATTATTTTATTTTTCTTTTTGGATCAATTTATTTAGTCTAGGCATTCCAGATGAAAGGTAATGACTTTATTTATCCTCTTTTGTAGGGAGTAGATTAAGAAATAAAAGATGAAGACAACGAAGATCTAGACCTTACTTAAGATGGATTTTGAATTGCTATAGATGGATGTTCTAGGAATCTTTTGTTGTCAACATTTTGAAACTTACTATCTTGAAATGTATTAAACCTATGCACTTGGGATAGAACATTTACTTTTATGGATATTATTAGCTTGTTGGACGAGTTATATTATTAATAGCTTCATTTTGTGATTTATTATAATTCATTTTGTGATTTATGCGCTATATTCTGTTTTAAATAAACTGTTACAATAGACTTTCAGAACCGTTGTAATAGGACACAATGGCGTTCCATTAGAACGTAAACCGTTCCAATAGATATGGTAAACCGTTCCAAAATGCCCTCTAAACCGTTCCAATAGGTATTTAATATCGTAGCAATACAAAAACAACCGTTACAATAGCTTAAAGAGACCGTTGTTATATCCATAAATAACCATAGCAATATCTTACAAAAGTGTTGCATTAGATAATATGGTAACATTTATGAGCAGTTGCATATACATTATAGTATCGATTTTAAACCGTCCCAATTGGAACGAATAATCATTCCAATAGAGACGAGGAAAACCGTTGCGATAAACGTCTCTGTAGCAACGAAAATGAGAACCGTTCCAATAGTTCTATTGGCACACGAGCGAATGTGACGATTTGTAAACCATTTCAATATCTCTACGGCAACGATTTATCCACCTACTGAAACGATTTTTCATGCGTTATCGTAGACCAATTTTTGAGTAGTGTTCTACTATATATTTTCCAGTAACTTCTATGATGCATAGCTTGCATCAATTTTAATGTATTAGTATAATGTATTAGTACCTTTATTATCTATAATATATGTCCCTTTTGACTCCCCCGTCCCTCCCCCCCAAAAAAATATGCCGATAAAGCACTTTAAATAACGACAAACTTTCATTTCGTCATCCTGGGCAAGAAATCAAATGAGCAACCCCATAAAATTAAAATAAAATCCTCTATTAGGAATTTTCTCCTCTAGTTTTTCAACTTGCAAACCTCAACAAGATAAATAATCTCTATTTCATCATAGTTTTCTTCAAATTACCTCTTTGAGGCTTAACGTCTTCCAAAGAAGATCTTAAAGTATTGATCAATCTCTTAGGAACTCTTTGTCATGCCATTTCTAAAAGCGACATGAATTAACAATTTAAGACAAATAATCAATAAATTTATAATACGTCTTCAATCTATTTATGTGATAATATTTGATTGAACGTAAAATTTTAAAATGATAAAGCCTTTTGATATTGGTACTAAAACAAGTCATATTGTGTAGCTAGTAATCTCATTAATAATAAGATAAAAAAATTAAAGTTGAATATTTTTTTAAATATAAAAATATACGTATTACTTATTTTGGGTAAGAAAATACAGGAAAAAACCTCGCATAATACGAGATAGAGGAATTAACAATTTTCATCTTTGTTAATTTCCCACTTGCACTCTCCTCCCCTTTTTTCATTTAAAAGCTCTCTTAATTAAACAAAATTTTAGTTATAAGACTAAACATTTCTTTTGTTTCTTCAATTCACTACCCCGAGATAAGCAGTTGACCAACTCGAGCAAATGAAAATCTAGAAGCTCCCATTAAACGAAATCAATTCTTAACAGTCTTCCCTTCCTTTTAATTTATGTAACGTAATGGTGATTGATTGGGCATGTAAATTTATATATTAAAAAAAGAATTTTTATAATTTATGATCTTAAACATCATAAAAATTTATGATAATAAAAGCATACTATTAAGAATAAAATAAAAATAAAAATTAAGTTATTTTTAAATACAAAAAGGTAGACTATTTTCAGAAAACGACTAGGAAAACGTGACATGTGAAACAAAATGTAGTGCATTAAACAAGTTCTTCAACAAGGAGTGCAACTGAAGATTTAGTTGTGGGACCCTCTCTATGACGTGTTAGTTAACTCAGATGCCACGTCACTGAATCTGCGCCAATTGAAAGTTGAAACAGTCGCGGTAAGGAAGAGAAATGCCCGGGGAAAGGGTTCGGAGGCTTCGGTATTTGCCTAACCTCCTTTTTCTGTTGTTCAATTCACACATTCATTCATATTTCATCAAATCGACAAGGTTCCTTCTTTTATGCAGTTTAATATAATTGATTAAGTGGGAAAAAGAGTGAGTGAGTGAGTGAGTGCGTGCGTGATGGGGAACTTGTGGTCGGCCGCCGCAGAACCTCCACCGCCGATGGTGTTAGTTCCGCCGCTCTTCGATTTTCCTCCTCTCTCCGCCCGTACAAGGTCCGGTTTTTTAAACCTCCGTACTCAATTCCCACAATTTACTTTGTTTGATGTCATTTCGTCATTATGTAAGCTTTAATTTAAAATAGGTACTCCGTGTGTTGATTATTATTATCATTTTATTGGAAACTCGAGCTTCTTTTTCTTTTGAGTATTTTTCTTGCACGTGTTCTGTTAAAATAGGAAAATTTTGAAAGTTCTTTTTGGAGAAAATATTTGCGCAAGAAATTTTGTTTAGATAATTTTTTGTGTGGAGACTTTTGATTATTTTAGGAATGAAAGATGAAACATATATACCTCCAAATCTTACATGTTTTTAAAAACTAATGTTGAAAAAACATCTTGAAGAGTGGTTTTGTGAATTTCAAAAATTATATTGAATATGACCAATGAACAAACCAACAAAACCTCTTGTTACACATGAGATCTTCTTGTTGCATCGAAAGAAATAAATGTTAACTAATCTAGCTAACATTGAACTAGGTAAAATGAAATGATTAAATAATTGATATATGAGATTATTTAGGAGTACACATTGAATGCCATGGGAAATAGTGTATGTGATCCATGGATCTCCGATCGGGATATCGTATCCAAGCTCCTTAGCTAGTTTGTGTTCTTTAGACTTTAAAAAAAAAATTAAGAAATTAATATCTGACGCCTGAATATAGATGATTAGACCTCATAATTTCAGCTTCTTTTCGGTTCTAAGGAGACGAGAATTTTATATACTTAAATAGAACAAAGCTAACAATCACAAGCTGGTTACTTGTTATAAATATCTGTTCGTAGTATCTTTGCTTTTCATTAAGATGTAGTTATATCGGTCTTTTTGCAATGTAGGATGCTCGAATCATCGTATAACATGTTATTTGGGAAACTAGCATTGAGATGCCTTTTTGAGGATTATTTCGAGGAAGCTAGGCACTTCAGCACCAGGATTATGCTTAAGCCAATTGATGATCCACACGTTGATTTGATTGCAACTGTATCCATCTGCAGGCATATTTAATTTGATTATGTTAGTTGTGTAGTATACTTTATATTCTAGGACTTCTCTGCCCTGCCCACTCTCTTAGTTTTTGTATTGTGCCTGCAGGCATAATTTTGGAAAAAAATGGGAAATTTCTTACACCATAATTGACTATGAAGAGCAGCTTCTACTTAAATAGGTTTCTTCTGGTCAATTCAGAGCTTTGTGATTCTGATTGTCTACAGAGAGACAGATTTATGATTTTTAGTTAGTGGGTGTGGAGCACCATAACGTTCATTACTCCTTTGTGACAATATTTCTAACTTAGCACAGATGTAGTGGTGAAGTAGTGAACAACCCAGTATAATCCCAGTTAGTGGGGTCTGGGGAGGGTAGTGTGTACGCAGACCTTACCCCTACCCTTAGGTAGAGAGGCTGTTTCCAAATAGACCCCCGGCATCCTTCCCTCCAAGAACTTCCCACCTTGCTCTTGGGGAGACTCGAACTCACAACCTCTCGGTTGGAAGTGGGGGTTGCTTACCATCAGAGCAACCCATCAAAATTGTTTAACTTATATGTAATTAAATACGCCGAGCTGCGGCAGTAGGTGGCTGCATCTGTGCCATTATTCTGCATCCTTCACTGCTGGTCAAGGCAGTATGGTGTCAAGTTCACCTTCTTGAGTTATTTATGCACTGTCATGATCGTATGTCTCAAACTTGATCATCAACAGTAGCGTCTCTTGTGAAAAGATACCCTTAGGCCCGGTCTAGTGTTTTCAACAGAGTTGGCTATGGATAAATGGTTAAGTATGTTTTCAGTATTTTCCTTGGCTCAATGACGGGCTAGTTTGACAAGAAAAAAGTTTTTCCTTAGCCTTCTCAGGTTGAAGGCCCACTTGACAACAAACCTGAAGAGAAAATTGTAGGAAATGCACAATTTCGTTGGCAAAGGTATTATGACATTTCTTTGTCAATTCTGTTGTCTCCATGCTGATTTATTATCTCCATAATGTGATTCTCACATGCGGTTAAATTCTTGGTGATTGTGTCCCAGTGATGTTGAAGATCCACATACCTTTGTCGACCTTTTCGTATCAAATGATGATCCGTAAGGCGCAATCCTTTCCTTTAGAAGTTCATTTCCTTTTTAAGTGAAAACAACACTACCATTGTTTTCTTGTTTTGCTTCTTTGCTAGGATTCTGCTGATGAGATCATGTGCATTCTACCCTAAATTTGGGTTTGGAGCTTTTGGCATTTTCCCAGTGCTTTTAAAGAATAGGTTAGTTAGATTTTGTTATAGACTGGGACTCACGTGTTTGTCTAGACTTGTGAACTTGCATTTCTGACATGATCATTTTGAATGTCCAGAGTATCTTCAAAAGATTATGGAATCATGGGTTTGAGATATGGCTCATCAAATCTCTCAGTTGGAGCTACTCTTATGCCTTTCTCTTGTACGCGATATGCAATGATAAGCTAACTTTTCTTGGTTGAACTTGTGGTTTGCAAAGTTTTCTGGTCCGGACATTTCTTTTAAAGCAGCTGCGAATGGAATTATTTTTTATTTGTTCTTATTTAATTCTCATGTTGGTGCAGTGGGAGATGATGTTCCCAAAAGCGCATGGCTCATAAGCAAGATGGGAAGGTTAACCACAGGGGTGCAGTATGAATCACAGTGTAATTTTCGTGGATACTACTCACTCATTTAGTTTCCTTGTAAAGAAATATTCATTACATATTATCCAGTAAACAATGTATATTCCTTGTTAGGAATTTACTCTTTCCAACAAAAAGAAGAGAAGAAGAAAATAATTGTTCTTGTGCAAAATATCCATCAAAGTTTTGTTTATCCTGCGCTACGTTCTACCACTTTGTCTTATTCTTCCAGAGTATGCATCATATATGAGATCTTGGTCTCCCAGAAGAGTAAGATGTGTAATGCATGTCTCGGATCCTTTGGAAGGAATCCATCTGCAGTGAACATGCTTTGGCTAATTCACACGGAGGAAGTGCTTTAAGCTTATTACAATGTTTTATAGGGAGAAAGCTTGGGTATATAGTCAAAATGTTCTTTTACAGCTTATAAATTGTTTCGTTACCCAGCAACGCACGCTTTCAGAGCGAGTGAGAGAGAGAGAGAGAGAAGAGGAGGGAAATAACTTAAAATGTGTCCATATATGGTCTCTGTATGTCTAGCAGATTCAGAGGAAGAACAAGTATCTTATCATGCACTCCGTTATCAAAATTCATATGGGATATTATCTTTATTGGTTCTGTTTACTTTTGATAGTTGGAAATACAAATGGCGCAAAGTATAAGAACTTAGAAAATTGGAGCTGTGCCATTGGCTATGGAGTGGGATCAGGCAGCCCTTTGAGCCCATCCTTCAATTTTGGTCTTGAGCTTGCTAAAAATTCACAGGTTTGATGTATTTTCTTCTACCTGTGGCAAGTTAAGATCTCTTGTGTGCTAATTTCTTTACTGCTGCAAAACCCCAGTTCTCATTTGTTGCTATTGACATTTGAGCCTGTAATTCTAATCTGATTATTTGCTGGAAAAGGAGAATACTTCATGAAGTTTTATGGGCTAGGTTGTTATACTTGCTGGTTATGCAGTTGCTACTGTCTTAGATTGCATGCCAGTAATTTGTACCTGGGGTAAATCTCTAATATTGCCTAGCTTTTACTGCAGTTTATTGCTTCATTCTATCAACATGTGGTGGTTCAAAGAAGGGTATGCTTCTCTTCCTTGAGGAAATCAGAATTTTAAAAATTGCAAATGTCATTCAACATGTTTAGCATCACTGTTTATATATGCCTTTTGAAGTTTCGTTCAACTTATTCTGGCAGTAATGTTTGTTAATATCAGCAGTGTATGATAGTGAAAGTCCAATTTTGCTGAATGATTCACAAGAATTGTGTTGCCTAGCTTCCTTTTATTTTCGATTTAGATATTTGTTGTAATTAATCTGTTATTATGCCCCATTTGGTACATAAAGGCATTCTCTTGGTCTTGAAAGTTGATAAGTCTTTTTTGTGTTGATTTGTCAAGGAGGAAATGTGCATCAAATGTATCAATGGTATCCATGGATTGGAAGCTGTATAATTGCCGGTGTAGTATAACATTTGGTTACTTTTAACTATTCCTCAGTTTTAGTTGAGGCCTCATATATTGAATTATCTGCCACTGCAGAAAGTATGTATAGTTCAATTCTTCAGGATTTGTGTGCAATAGCCAAATCTGGAAAGCAAAAGAAGTACTCTGGAAAGCCATAGAGGCCACATCACTAATCAAATCAGAAAGGGTATAGCAGTGAAAAATACAGAGAAGATGAAAGTTCTTTATAATTTAAATAGCTTTTGCTTGAGATGTATTTATGACATCTAATTTGGAAAAATAGAACAATGTGTCTTGGGATCAGAATTCCTTGTTTTGATTTAGTGCTCTTGGCATTATTCTTTTTATGAGAATTGCATTTGTCATTATTCTTATGGAATCTTTCTGTGCTTCGTTAAAGTAGTATTGATACAAATAATTCATGTAATGACAGGTGAAAAATCCACTAGAAGAAGATGAAGTAGTTGGAATTACTAACTATATTGACTTTGGATTTGAGTTGCAGACGAGGTATTCCAAGATAGTATAGTAAGCTGTAGGCTGACCAGAGTAGGGTAGGATCTGACTTGGTTGTGAACTTTTGTCGGTAGGGTTAATGATGAGAAAGCTCTAAGCAGCATCCAAGATTCCACCTTTCAAGTTGCTGCATCTTGGCAAGCTAATAAAAATTTCTTGCTTAAGGTAAGCACCTTTTAAATCTTTTGCTCATTTGCACGTACTAACTGATATAAAGGATAATAACTGCAAAGGTTACACCGCCACAGGGGAAGGTCGGACCTCTAAGCTCATCTTTAGCATTGGCGTTTAAGTCATGGTGGAAACCTTCCTTCACTTTCAATGTTTCAGGTAATAGAGATTTTATGCCAGACATATAACATAATCAAACATTTCATTTATTTCACTGTTGGTAAGTTATTTAGTTTATCACAGTGTCACAATGTTTGCTAAAGTGATGGAAAAAAATAGTTTCTTTTGGATTTCTTTGCCAACTTTTGGTAAAACAAATGGAGTCTCTCATCCCCCAGGCCTTCTATCTTCATATTAAGAGGTGTAGATCATAAGCGTTGAACCTCAATGGCTGATGATGGATATTCCCAACTTAAAACCTAACCTGTGCAATTACATGGTTTATGTACCTAATCTTTCTTTGAAGATTTAGTTTCTGAGAATCAGTTTATATTGGTTGACAGCAACTAGAGATCGTACCAAAGGAGCAACAGCCTTTGGATTTGGCATTCGTGTTGACAATATCAGAGAAGGAAGGTTGGTTATCTTTTAGTTATCGTTTGTGATAGTATTGTTGTTGTTGTGATTAGTATATGATCCCAGTTCTACTGCCAGCAAGCTACCAAAGCTGGCTAAGAAGGCAAGGCCTGATAATTTATCCCGTCTACTAGATTTTAATGTCTTAAGTCTTAACTGTCCTGGACCAAAATGTTGGAATCCTGATTTTTGGCCCAAAAACAATTCATAGGATCTCTGTAGCCCATTACTCGCTTTAAGAGTTTCTTAATGCTTGATATCTTTGAAATTGCAGCTATCAAAGGGCTGATCCAAACTTTGTAATGCTGACCCCAACTAAGGAGCACTTGGCAGAAGGCATACACTGGAAAGTTGGGAAGAGACCATTACTTCAGTCTGATGTGAATTCTGGGAATTTTGATGGCATGCCGAGGGAATTGAGACCCTTGGGAAAAATGTTGTAGTGTCATTTCTTTGTTCTAGTCATTTCATAGCTTTTGAGAAGTAGTCTCTGCTGCTACCTAGCAGAGGAATTTTGTGCTATTCTTTTGTATTTTAACTGCTTGTTTAGACGGTTTTAACTGGTCAGGCATTTTATACATGGAAAAATGTTCTTCTACTTCTGTTCTTGCGAATGGTTATGGTGGTTCTGCTTCTTATTTTGGTTTGTAGTGATTAAGAGGCCCTTTTGGGAGGGCTTGGACGAGTTGGTGAGAAGTATTCCCAATTTGAGAAATTAATTATTGGAGGTGATTTTAATGATCATATTGGGACTGATGCTGGTGGTTATGGTGAGGTATATGGTGGCTATGGCTTTGGAGTTAGGAACGGAGGAGGCACTTCGCTGCTTGATTTTGCCAGGGCTTTTGATCTTTTGATTGCGAACTCGGCATTTCAGAAGAGAGAGGAGCATTTGGTAACCTTTTAAGAGTTTGGCGGCAATGATTCAGATTGACTACCTCCTCCTCAGAAAGAGCGATTGAGGGTTGTGCAAGGACTGTAAGCTTATTCTGGGAGAGTCCCTTTCGACTTTCCATAGACTCCTAATGATGGACGTTGGTCTCTGGGTGAACAGAAAGAGAAGGGGTGCCCGGGGCCGGCCGCGAATTAGATGGGGAGCTTTGTTTAAGGAGAAAGCCCAGGAGCTGGAGAGGAGGTTAGCTGATGGTGGAGCTTGGAGGAGTTCTGGAGAAGCGGACGCAATGTGGTCAGAGATGGCAAACCGGGTTAGGGAAGCAGCATGAGATGTGCTCGGGGTAGCCAAGGGCTATTCAGGCAGACATCAATGTGACTGGTGGTGGAACGATGTAGTTCAAGGAAAAGTGGAGGCGAAGAAAGCAGCGTTCACTAAGTTGGCAGGGAGCACAAGCGAGGAGGAAAGTGAAGATGGCGGTCACGGAAGCAAAATATGCGACGTTTGGTCGCATATACGAGGATTTGGGGGAGAAAGGCATGGATAAGAAGTTATTCAGGTTGGCTAAAGTGAGGGAGAAGAAGGCGCAGGATCTAGACCAAGTTAGGTGCATCAAGGATGAGGATGGTAGACTCCTGATGGGGGAGTCCCAAATAAAGAAGAGGTGGCAGTCATACTTTCGTGACCTGCTTAACGTGGAAGGAGATCGAGACTTAGAGTTAGGGGAGTTGGGGAACTCAGAGTGTCATAGAGACCTTGGGTACTGCAGGCGCATCAGGGTGGGGGAGGTAGTGGAGACTTTGCGTATGATGAGTAGGGGTCGTGCGACCCGGCTAGACGAAATCCCAGAGGAGTTCTGGAAAAGCATTGGTAGGGCAGGAGTGGAGTGGCTGTCCAGGTTGTTCAATGTGATATTTAGGACCAAGAAGATGCCGGAGGAGTGGAGGTGGAGCTCAATGGTGCCCGTGTATAAGAACAAAGGGGTTATCCAGTTGTAACAACTATAGGGGTATCAAATTACTAAGCCACACCATAAAAGTCTGGGAGCGGGTGGTGGAGGCAAGGGTAAGGGAGATGACGTCTATCTCCGTGAACCAGTTCGGCTTCATGGCGGGCCGTTCCAAACCAGAAGCTATCCACATTGTCAGGAGATTGGTGGAACAGTTCAGGATTAAGAAGAAGGATCTACACATGGTGTTTATTGACTTGGAGAAGGCGTATGACAAGGTCCCAAGGGAGGTGCTATGGAGGAGTCTGAAGGCGAAGAGTGTGCCGGAAGCCTACATCAGAGTGATCAAGGACATGTATAATAGCGCTAAGACTAGGTTTAGGACGGTGGGTGGCGACTCAGGCCATTTTCCGGTGGTTATGGGGCTCCATCAAGGCTCTGTGCTTAGCCCTCTCCTATTTGCTTTGGTAATGGATGCTCTGACTCGCTATATTCAAGGGGATGTGCCATGGTGTATGCTATTTGTTGATGACATAGTCTTGATAGACGAGACGAGGTCGATGTCAACGAGAGGCTGGAGGTTTGGAGACAGACTCACGAGTCTAAGGGTTTCAAACTAAGTAGGTCTAAGACTAAATACCTAGAGTGTAAGTTTAACGCAGAGTCGAGCGAAGAAGAAGTAGGAAGGGTCGTGAAGCTTGGATCTTAGGCCATCGCCAAGAGGGATAGTTTCAAATATCTTGGGTCGGTGATTCAGGGGGATGGAGAGATCGACGGGGATGTCACTCACCCTATACGTATAGGGGCAGGGTGGTCGAAATGGAGGCTTGCATCAGGAGTCTTGTGTGACAAGAAAGTGCCACAGAAACTCAAGGGAAAGTTTTACTGAGCTGTGGTTAGACCTGCCATGTTGTATGGGGCGGAGTGCTGGCCGGTGAAGAAATCCCATGTTCAGAGAATGAAGGTTGCGGAAATGAGAATGCTCAGGTGGATGTGCGGGCTCACCAGGTTAGATAATATTAGGAATGAAGTTATTCGGGAAAAGGTAGGGGTGGCCCCAGTCGATGAGAAGTTGCGGGAGGCGAGGCTCAGGTGGTTCGGGCATGTGCGGAGGAGAAGCCCAGATGTCCCGGTGAGGAGTTGTGAGCGGTTGGAGGTGGTTGGCGCGAGGCGAGGCAGAGGGAAGCCAAAGAAGTATTAGGGAGAGGTGATTAAGCATGATATGGCTACATTGCGAATTTCCGAGGACATGACCCTTGATAGGAGAGTTTGGAGGTCTAGTATTAGGGTTGTAGGATAGGGGCTTGTAGTTAGTGGTCGTTGTTACTGCATTTCATTTTATTTACTGAATGTGGCTAAATTAGTATTCATGAATGCCCTTTTACTTCTGTTTTTGGTTATCTTTTCCTTTTGCATGTCATGTTACTTATGGTCTATGTTTACATAATTATGTATCGTGATTTCTGCTGGAGGTACTAATGCTCTTTTGTTTTTGTTTTTTTTTTTGTTTTTATATATCCTTTTCTTTTTCTAAGCCGAGGGCCGATTGGAAACAACCTCTCCATCCTTTCGGGTGGGGGTAAGGCCTGCGTACATATTAATCTCCCCAGACTCTACCATGTGAGACTATACTGTATAATAGTTTTTGTGGTAACCGTTTGATTAGCAATTATAAAGGATAGGGGGAATATCTTTGTCAAAGTGGAATAGTTGCATCTACTTAACTATTCCGAGACGGATAATATGATATCGTGCAATATTTGGAGGCCAAATCAATGTCGTTTGTAAAATTCTATTCACATTACTAATAGATAAGTTTTCAATGTCATTTGATTGAACTTCAATTTGTATTTCCTTTTTCTTGTTCTTTGTGGCTACCAACAGTATCCGAGTTAGTAAAATCGATTTGTTATCTCGTTAAATTAAAAAATCTTTGTCCTCCGTTGGAGTGGTAATAATCTCGTTACATTTAAAAAAAACAAAAAAAGAGAGAAAGATCTACAGTCCTCCATTCGGGTACGGGAAATATTATATTTTTAGAAATGTGTTTATGTTTATTTAATATCCCTTCCGTTTCAATTTATGTGAACCCATTTGACTTGATATGTGGTTTAAGAAAAAAAAGAAGACTTTTGAACTTGTGGTATAAAATAAAGCATATATATTTTGTATGACTATGATTCATCGCATAAAAGTAAATTGTTTCCAAATAGGGAAAGAATATATTCTTTTTGGCATGGACTAAAAAGAAAATAGATTTAGATAAATTAAAACAGCCGGAGTAACTAATTTCTCGATATGTGTGTAATCCATATCAATGAGTAGTAATTCTTTTAAAAATATAAAAATATATGAGACGTGTAACATGAAATTTGAACACAAAAATAATTAGATGCCGTCGGTCACTATATTTTAACAACTATATTTAGTTACGTTGATATGTTGAATCAAATTAATTTTGATGTTACTGGCAGAGGCGACTCGACGATATTTGTGGCCTATAGCCAATAGTTAAGAAAAGGCCTTAAATTTATTGTAATAAAATTACATATATTTAAATTTTATTTGATTTTTTGCTCTTTTGTTTTATTAATAGCGGTTATGAATCATCTGGTACGTATTTTGGCCCTTCACTCGGCTACTTGTTAGCTCCCCACAGTCGAAGACATCTTGTAACTCTACGTACCAAGGCTTCACAACTTTTTGGTAAGAAACATCCGCAATCAAGGATAATATTTTTGGAAGTTTCGATCATCTAATAATCTTAATTCAAGTAAATATTAAAATAATTCTATATATTTGAAATAGCTTAAATGTATTTGGAATTAAAAAAAAGATGTAATGACCCGACCCGTCGTCTCATGAGTTGCCATTCTGTTTTTTCCATTTTCAACTTCTTTATGCCTCATTATCTGTATCTCATGTGATCGAGTTGGTTTGGAGTGGTTTTGATAAGAAATGAGACACTTAGTCTCTTTTAAGAAGGCTTAAGTTGGAAAAGTCAATCGAATGTTGACTTACGAGTTAGAGGGCTCAGATGTAAATATCCACTTTTTGGTAAGTTCCGAGAGGTAATTTTTGACTTAGGAGTGTAAGCGGAAGTAATTTTGGAAGTCCATAGCTCATTTAGGCTAGAAATGTCGAAAGCTAGTATTTTGGCGATTTCCGGTTGATAGGTAAAATTTTGATCCGAATGTCGGAACGGAACTCCGGATGTTTCTGTAGCACCGTCATGTCATTTGGGACATGTGTGCAGAATTTTAAGTCATTCGGACATGTTTTGGTTTGGTTTTTGATCGAACGTGCATTTTGGAAGTTTTAAAGGAACTTAGGCTTGAATTCAATGATTTTGGTGTTAGTCGATGTATTTTGATAATTGGAACAAGTTTGAATAACGTTATAGGATGTATTGGTACTTTTGGCTGAGGTCCCGGGGACCTCGGGGTAATTTCAGATGGCTAATGGGAACTTTTGAAGTTGAGAAATTTCATAATATACGAAATTGTAAATGAGTGTGCATAAGACCTCAACTTAAACAACCATATCTCCAGTTATATAATGAGTTGTGTGAGGATATACCTATCGTATTAAAGCCCTTTGAATCTAGTTTCCAAAGCAACAAACCGTTTGTAATTTGGAGTTGTATACAGAAAGTTATGATCATTTTACTGGGCATGTGTCAGTAGCACGGCCTTAGTGCAGGAGCGCGTAGCCAGCGCTAATCAGGTTTTTTTCTGCCTCACTAGCGCAGGATTAGCGCGGGCGCGATGGTGTCAGGCCTCTAAATACACCCAAGGATGGGAAATGACGGACTTTGGGTCATTTCTCAAGCCTAGGGCTTCCCCAACACCCCCAATTCGACCAAGGCACCCAATTGCACTCCTAAGGTAAGATATTTGGAGTATTTTGAGTCGATTACTACTCCCAAACACTTATGGCATGGTGATTAGAAGACATAAATTTCCAATTTAAATACATGAACATGGTAGGGATATAAAGGTGTTTATTTGATGGAATTTTGTTGGTTGGGTGTGAATGGATGGTCATACATATGTATTTGGAAGTTATAAATTGGTTAGGAATGATGGTAAGATGAATTGTTGGTTAATGGTGATAATTGGAGGAACCAATACCATTGTTATAAGGTTTCTACGTGTTTGATAATATGCCTAAATGACATAATTTATGGTATTTAGTACCAATATTGGCCCTATTGAATGTTGTATTGTATATTGAAGTTACATAACTACATTGGATCATCGTAGTGTTATTAAGGGGCAAATTTCATATATGTATGACTAAAACCCCGTCTTTTTGAAATCGAGCTTCATCGATGTTTGTGTGATTTTTGGACGGAATGTTTTAGAAAATATATTTAGCCATTTGGATTAGTTTGTTAAGTATTATTGATGATATTAAATCAATTGTGAATAGATATGATTTAATTGGAGCCAAATTTGAAAGGAAAGGCGTTGCTTAAGGATTGAGTTGGCCGTAAACCTTCGAGGTAAGTGTTTGGTATACCCTAGCTTGAGGGAATAGGAGTTGAGTATATTTTCTACTTGTTATGTGATGTGTCCGACATATAGGCATGGTGACGAGTATCTATATGTTGAGGGTCAAGCATGCCCGTGAGTCTTGTATTATAATTGTTATGACTCTGTTGTAGTTTATTGCAGTTTATGTATTTATTATTATTATTGTCCCTTTGCTGGGATGTTTGTTTGATATTATTGTTCCCTTGCTGGGATGTTTGTTTGATATTATTGTTCCTTTACCAGGATGTTTGTTTTGATAGTGTTTTTCCCTAGTCGGGATGTTGAAATATCATTGTTCCTTTGCCGGAAAGTTTTTATATGTATTGCAGTGATATTTGATCCTTCTGTCGTGATCTAACTATTGATCCTGTTGGTTGGGTTGTGTATTTAATTTGGGACTACGTGTTTGATTCCCGGGAGATTCCCAGCACATATAAATTGAAGATACCAAGAGATCCCTAGCATATATATTGAGGATACCAAGAGATCCTCGGGATACCAAGAGATCCCTACACATACATTGAGGATACCAAGATATCATCGGGATACCAAGAGATCCCTAGCATATATATTGAGGATACCAAGAGATCCTCGGGATACCAAGAGATCCCTACACATACATTGAGGATACCAAGATATCCTCGGGATACGAAGAGATCCCTAACATATATATTGAGGATACCAAAAGATCCTCGGGATACCAAGAGATCCCTACACATACATTGAGGATATGAAGAGATTCCCAACACATATATTGAGGATACTGAGAGATCCTAGGGATACCAAGAGATCCCTAGATCGTATACAAAGGATACTGGGAGATCCCCGAGTATTTACATTTAGGACTACAGGACAGTATCCTAGAAGATCCCCAGTTGTAATCCCTGCATTGAGTGGTACTCCTTCCGTGATTATTTTGTCTTCGTTGTAATTGTTTTTATCAATTCAAGTGTTTTAATCGTTTAGATTTCCCTTATGGGTGTGATCCTTCGTGTAGGAAATTATAGTGTTGACAATACCTTGCCTTATTGTTTTATACATATTCAATGCTTTAAATTTCAAAAATTGTTACATTTTTAACTCAATTGATTTCTCAATTAAATTTTCCTTAAACCGTTGAGGTTGCACTTTACTTAAAAGAGAATTTATACTTGTTTCAATTATTTATCTCTTATATTAATTGTAATGATTCATTTGATATTGTACTTCAATTGAAAAGGATATTTGCTAAATCAAATGAATCCTAAAAAAAATAGCATTATCTTTTCTTATTGATTTCCATTTGGGTTGGGAGATGTACTCTACTTTATGTCAAGTGAATGAGTCTTCTTGAACTTTCTTCATTGTATTGGGTTATGGAACATGTGAACTGAGTAAATGAGAATGTTGATGCGAAATGTGAGACAATAATTTGTGGGCACGATGTGCCGTGATAATATGAAAGTAGGCTGAGACCTATATTGTTTATGATTATAAAATGAGGCGTCACACGGTGACCTTTACCCGAAATAATTACATTCAAAAGACGCTTACTTGGAAGATACATATTTGAAGGTAATGTATTCGAATGATATTTATTGAAAAGAATATTATCTTAGAGATTATTACTTGAAGGGTTTATAGGCGAAAGATTTATATTTGAAGGACTCGATCAATTGATCGCACTGGTATTTATTAATTGTTGAGAAGTATTTATAGTGTTCTTGTTGCCTGCTATTTATATCATTGGTTGATCATTGTGGCCATTATTGTTATTTTCTTCCTATTATTTTGTACGATATAAACTGCACAGGTTTAGGTGAGTGTCTGGCCCTAGCCTTGTCACTACTTTGCCGGGTTAGGCTAGACACTTACCAGCACATGGGATCGGTTGTGCTGATACTACACTTCTGTACATTTTTGTGTACATATCATGCATTTGATCGATGGTAGCTATTTGTTGCGGTAGAGACTCAAGGTAAACCTGCTATAGCATTCGCAATCCTCAATGTCACCTTCAATTGTACTTATTTCGTTCTGAACAATGATATAATCATATTGTATAACTACCTTTAGAAAGGCTTGTGACTTGTACTACAGGTTTTGGGAATTATAAACTGTTTAGAGAAAATTTTATTTGAAGTTGATAAATATTTTATTTCAATTAATGTTAGGCTTACCTAGTTTAGAGACTAGGTGCCATCACGACTCTTTGGAGGGATTTTTGGGTCGTGAGAAGTTGGTTGGTATCAGAGCTCTATGTTCATAGGTGCTACATGTCATAAGCGAGTTTCATAGAGGCTTGCGGATCGGTACGTAGACGTCTGTACTTATCTTCAAGAGGCTACAGAACTGGTAGGAAAATAATTCCCACTCTATTCATTCTTTATCGTGCGACATTTATTCAGCTTGAGGCATATATCTTAGGTTCTTTTCAATCCATTCATGTATGGAATTGCGCACTAAGCCAATGGTTTGTAATATCATAAAAGGGTTATAAGATAGCCAGAGTTGTTCAATCGTTGTTACGACGTCGTAGGGAACCAATTTCTATCGCTTTCCCCCTCTAGTGGTCATTCATTCTTTTGATGACTCGCAGTCGAAAGAGTTGGTTGGCAGTTCAAACCTCAGAGGGAGTTGAAGAGAGGCCTTTCAGTTCGTTCAAAGGCACTAGGGACGAGCCATTACAGACATGTATCATTCAGAATCGAGATTATGGAAGTGCAGAGAGATCTTTCAGTTGTGCACACAGGGGTACATCAGATCTTGACATCTGGTTGATAAGTACAATATGTAGATGGTTTAATTGGAGACTATGTGGTTCATATGGGATTTCTATGTAGAGAAGGGTACAACTAGCAACCAAGTCACTAGAGGAAGTGAGTTTAACAATCACGAGGATATGTGCCAAATAAATGGCTTGAGGCGTCTTATGCACGATGTCATAGGAGCGATGAAAATTAGTATTGTGGATCATCTAAAATGTTTCTTATGATTGCACACCTAGTGAGGAAAGTCGACTATCAACGATAAGATTGCGAGATCATGTGCTATACCAATTTTGACCCGAGATGTATATATGTGGTATTGAAGGGTTCTCCAAAACTTGTATATGATCAAGAGCTAAGATTTGAATAGGATGATAATGAGACATGAGATATTCACGCATTATTAATAATCCTACATTTCAGTATCAAGGGGGTAATGGAAAAATATTTAGTATACTCTTAGTGCTTAAGTTAATCACAACACTCGCGTGGGGCAGTCATCTTTTGATGTACCAGTGGCATGAAATTTCCTGCAACAACTATTTAACTTATCCGGTATGAACTCAATATGAGCAATTGAACTGCGATGGGTTGTTATAAATATGGTGATACTCGAAACATCCCGAGAAAACTGTCCTAGACTTGAGAGAAATCTGTTCATCAGAGCACATATGCCACATACTCTAATATAGTTATACTCTACCTACACTACCAATTAGGGGTGGAGGAAAAGCGGGTATATGGCGCCTAAGAGGGGGAGGCCCGACCCATTGATATATTCTCTATGGTTTAGTGGAGGTCGTTACAAGAACGAACTCGAGTTAGCATAAAGGAATATTTTCCTTAAATTGATTCGGTTATGAGTATCGAGGCTAGTCCTCATAGTATGTTCTACTCATGAGTGAGCTTCATAAATCTTAAATTTACTTATAATACTCATGTTGGGAAATTATACGGAGATAGCTATGTCTATTATTGCGTGTTGGTAACTAAAAATAGTTATGAGCCCAAAGGTGACTTTTGTTAATCATTTTGGTAAGTAATTTATGTAAATGATGTCCTCAGGGTTTAAAACCCCGGAAATTTCACATCACAATGCTATTTTGAGGTGACTTGCACGTCGGATAACGGGCCTGGGGTAGAGCACCATTGGGGGATTATGACTTGGTCCGTCCCGAGATATATTTTTTACCGTGTTTTCTACTTGAACTAAATTGAGCATCATCCTTACTTGGAATTAATTATTACAGTTGGGCTTCTTTCCAATTATTTGAACCCTTCAGGGATTGATATCATTTGATTTTAGTCCAAGGTTTGAAATATTTTCTTACAAACTCAGCCATCTTTCTAAGATTTAAAAACTTAAAATGGTAATTCTAAATGATATTTCAGGCCGAGAACTACTATTTTACAATTGTATAAGGGGCTTATGATGATTTTTGGACTGAGCATGGATCGGGCTGCACGCCGCAGTAGTGTTACATTGATATTGAGGCCAAGAGCCTGGTTGATTATACTAATAATGAGCCCGAGAGGCTGATGTTGTACTTTGTGAGTTGGGAGTGAGCCCGCAGGGCTGATATGGTACTGAGAGTTTGATATCGAGCCCGAGGGGGTGGTTTCTGATTATTTCTTACTAGTTGAAATTATTTGAAAGAAGGAAAAATGGAAATGGAAAATTTTATTTGGCACAATGTGCAAAATACTTGTGATTCGTAGTTGGGGACGAGATCCTCACATTTTTATATGATATGAAATATTTATACCGGGCTACAAGCTGCGGTAGATGTTATATAAGGACGAGGTCCTTGTGGTGAAAAGTTTATGTTTTTAAATTCTCCCTTGTGAAATTAAATTGTACTATATTACTTATAGGGAGACATGCCTATGAGACTTATTTGAAAATTCTTGTATGAATATCTCTGTGCATGATTTTTCCAAATTGTATTGCAATTATTAAGTTCTAGCCTACAAGGTGAGTGCCCAGGTGACGTTAAATTGTGACTCCTTAATTAAGGTAAGTAATTATAATTACTTCATGCCTTGTTGTTAGTAAACTGGAGGTTTAAAGCGAAATTTTGTTAACATGAAGTTAATTGGTGATTTGTAATCGATTATGAACCCAGAGATGTGGTTGTGCCGTTGTGGTCATGCATATGATATATTTCATGTCTAGATATCATTATGATAATATCGTACTTGTAACACAGAGATTAGTGTTATTGATATACACATTTTGGAGTATTGTTGAGTTATGGATGTGTTGTTATGAGTTGTTTGGGTGTTACTCTGACAGGTGGATAGTCCCAATTATAGAGGAAACTCTGCCAAAATTTCTGAAAAATTTCAGAGTTAAAAAAAGTTGTTGGACATTGAGATATTCGCAGAAGAAGAAAAGTAATGTTATGTGTACGTTCGAGGACGAACGTTTGTTTAAGAGGTGGAGAATGTAATTACCCGACCCGTCGTCTCATGAGTTACCGCTCCATTTTCCCATTTTCAACTTCTTTATGCCTCATTATATGTATCCCATGTTTTTGAGTTGGTTTGGAGTGGTTTCGATAAGAAATGAGACACTTAGTCTCTTTTAAGAAGGCTTAAGTTGGAAAAGTCAATCGGATGTTGACTTATGAGTTAGAGGGCTCGAATGTAAATAACGACTTTTCAGTTAGTTCCGGGAGGTGATTTTTGACTTAGGAGTGTGACAGGAAGTAATTTTGGAAGTCCGTAGCTCATTAGGCTAGAAATGCCGAAAGCTAGTATTTTGGCGATTTTCGTTGATAGGTGAAATTTTGACCCGAAGGTCAGAAAGGAACTCTGGATGTTTCTATAGTACCGTCATGTCATTTGGGACATGTGCGCAAAATTTCAAGTCATTCAAACATGTTTCGGTTGGGTTTTTGATCGAATGCGCGTTTTGGAAGTTTAAAGGAACTTAGGCTTGAATTCAATGATTTTGGTGTTATTCGAGGTATTTTGATAAGTGGAACAAGTTCGAATAACGCTATAGGATGTATTGGTACTTTTGGTTGAGGTCCTGGGGACCTCAGGGTGATTTCAAATGGCTAATGGGAACTTTTGAAGTTGGGAAATTTCATAATAGATGAAATTGTAAATGAGTGTGCATAAGACCTCACTTTATGCAGTTATATAATGAGTTGTGTGAGGATCTACCTATTCAATTAAATACCTTTGAATCTAGTCTCCAACGCAACAAACCTATTATAGTTTGGAGTTGTATACAGAAAATTATGATCATTTTACTGGGCATATGTCAGTAGCACGACCTTAGCGCGGGAGCGCATAGCCAGCGCTAATTGGGTTTTCTTCTGCCTCACTAGTGCGGGATTTGTGCGGGCGCGCTAGTGGCAGGCCTCTAAATACACCTAAGGAGGGGAAATGTCGGAACTTGGGTCATTTCTCAAGCCTAGGGCTTCCCCAACACCCCCAATTCGACCTAGGCACCCAATTGCACTCCTAAGGTAAGATTTTTGGATTATTTTGAGTTGATTACTACTCCCAATGACTTATGTTAACATGGATTGATCTTAAAAATCCTTAGATTTTCAAAAAATTTGTTCAAAAACTCAAAGGACGGTTTTGCAAGATTTTTTCCAAAAGGTAAATCCTATACTTTAGACTTACATATATGAATATATTATGGGAATTTGAGTATGAATAAAGTATTACAACTTAAGGCATGGTGATTGGAAGCCATAAATTTCCAATTTAAATACATGAACATGGTAGGGATATAAATGTGTTTATTTGATGGAATTTTGTTGGTTGGTGAAAATGGATAGTCATACATGTGTATTTGGAAGTTATAAATGAATTATGGTGAGATGAATTGTTGGTTAATGGTGATAATTGGAGGAATCAATACCATAGTTATGAGGCTTCTACGCCTACAAAGTGTTTGATAATATGTCTAAATGGCATAAGTTATGGTATTTAGTACCTATATTGGCCCTATTGAATGTTGTATTGTAGATTGAAGTTACGTAATTGTATTGAATCATCGTAGTATCATTAAGGGGAAAATTTCATATATGTATGGCTAAAACCCCGTCTTTTAGAAATCGAGCTTCATCGATGTTTGTGTGATTTTTCGACGGAATGTTTTAGAAAATATATTTAGCCATTTTGATTAGTTTGTTAAGTATTATTGATGATATTAAATCAATTGTGTATAGACACGATTGAATTGGAGCCAAATTTGAAAGAAAATGCATTACTTAAGGATTGAGTTGGCCGTAAACCTTCGAGGTAAGTGTTTGGTCTACCCTAGCTTAAGGGAATAGGAGTTGAGTGTATTTTCTACTTGTTATGTGATGTGTTAGACGTATAGGCATGGTGAAGACCCGACTTGTCGTCTTTTGTATGTCAGCCCTGTTATTCCCGTATTATGCTTCCCCGTGTGTTGATATATATGTTTGGTGAGTTTGAAGTGTGTTGGGTTGAATGTGGTTAGAAATGAGGCCAATAGTCTCTTTAAGGAAAGCTTAAGTTGAAAAAGTCAACCGGATGTTGACTTATGAGTTATAGGGATCGGAATGAATTTCCGGTGATTCGACTAGTTTCAGATGGTGATTTTTAACTTGGGAGAGAAAACGGAATTGAATTTAGAGGTCCGGTGTAGAATTAGGCTTGAATTGGCTAAGTTGAATTTCAGCGAATTTCCGGTTGGTAGGTGAGATTTTGATCTGGGGGTCAAAATGGAATTCCGAGAGTTGCAGAAGCTTCGTTAGGTGATTTTGGATATGTCTGCAAATTTTCAGGTCATTCGGATGGCGTTTGGTCGGATTTTTGATCGAATATGAGTTCCAGAACGTTATTTGATGATTTGTGTGTTAAAGGACGTGTTTTTGTGATCGGAACAAGTTCGTATAATGTTTCAGAGTATGTTGGTGTCTTTGATTGAGGTCCCGGGGTGGTTTCGGGTGGTCAATCAGACCATTTTTGGACTTATAGTGTTGCAGGTTTTTCAGCTGTTTTATTGCAGAAGTTTTGTTCATTGCGTTCGCATGGGGAGTGTCGCGTAGAGTAAATTTGGGAGGCCTGGAAATTAGTCAACGCGTTCGCGTAGCTCAGGATCGTGTTCGCGTAGTGCTGGGAAGTAAAGCATCGAGTTTGCGTAGATCAAGGTCGTGTTCGCGTAGTAGGAATTCCTGGAGCATCGTGATCGTGGGCAGTTAGTCGCGTTCGCATAAGGGAAAATTGGGGTTGGCATAATTTTGTCATTGCAAGCTTGTGGGTCTTGGACCGTGTTCACGTAGGGTAATTTGGCACCTGGGCAGAATGAATTTAAGTCATTTCATCCGCAAGCAAGGCCTTATTTCCTCCATTGTTGGATATTTTGGAGAGCTTTTGGAGCAAATTGAAGAGGGATCCGAAGAGGACTGATTAGAGGTAAGTTAAATGGACTCAAAACATCTTCTAAACATGAATTTAGCCCATAAATTTCTGGAATCAAATAAAAAAGGGGATGAATTGGGGCTTGGAATTTTGAATGTAAATTGGGGATTTAAAGGAGCATTTGGACTCCGATTTTGATGAATTTTATATGTATGGACTCGTGGCGAGACGTGGATTCTAAAAATGTAAATTTCGTAATTTTTTGAGAAGTGGTCCCGGGGCTCGAGTTTTTTCCATTGGGTTATGTTCCATTAGCCTATTGTGATGTATTCATATTGGTTTTAATCAGATTTGGAATCCGCGGAGGTTGATTCTCGAGGGAAAGGCATTGCAAGCTAGTTTGCGGTCAGCTTGAGGTGAGTAATGGGTGTAGATGATGACCCATGGTTTGAAACCCCGGTATATCACATTGTCACGCTATTATGAGGCTAGACACGCAATCTATGTCTAATGCAGGGTTGTATATGTTTAAAATTGTGACTCGGTCCAATCCGAGGGATATATTGTACTATGTTGGCGATTGCTTCACATACTATATTGATGATATCTGTGATTGATGCCATGTTTGGGGCCTTGTGCCGACTTGTAGGATCCTTCTGGATTGTTATCTCAGAATTATCATGATTTGCATATTGTTTGAAATCAGTCCAGGTTTAAATACTATTTTGCAAACTCAGCCATATTTATACGTTTTGAAAACTCAAATAATTTTTAAGTGATATTTTGGGCTGACGAGTACTATCTCATTACTTTTGGACTTTATATTATTTTAAAAGAAAACGGTGGTAACTAAGGACACCGTATATTTTAAAAGGAAATGGTAGTAACTAAGGAAACCGTGTATTTTAAATGGAAACGGTGGTAACTAAGGACACCGTGTATTTTTAAATGGAAACGGTGGTAACTAAGGACACCACATATTTTAAGTGGAAAGAATGGTAACTAAGGATACCGTGTATTGTAATGGAAACGGTGGTAACTATTGGCACCGTGCATTGTAATGGAAACGACGGTAACTATTGGCACCGTGTATTGCAGTGGAAACAGTGGTAACTATTACCACTCTATGATATGGCGCTTGGGCTGTAGGAGCCCTTCCAGAGTCTGAACCCCACAGTGAGCGTGGGTACCCATATGGATCGGGCTACACGTTCCGTAATGTTCATGCATCCATTTCATGTCATGCATTTATTTATTGTTGCTTTATCTGTATATCTCTAAGACTTGTACTGTATAGAACTGCTAGATAGCTTCATTTTGTGTTATTTCGTGTTTTCTTATATTCGGTTTTTTATACATGCTTAGTACTTGCCGAGTTGGTAGACTTATCCCAGCGTCCGCATGACCACTTACTCTGTTTCTATCAGTCATGTTCCTTTTTGCTACTTTGTCAGGCTTTGTATCATTTCCGTTCAGACTTGTGTCTTATTTTTGTTAGAGGCTTTGTACTCGTGACTCCTCGGTTTTGGGAGGATTATTGTTCTTGCTCAGCTATGTTATCTTAAATTGTTTTAATTTGGTTGGAAATGCCGTTATTGGTTGTGGTTTGGTCGGGCTTGCCCAGCCACGCGGCCGGGCGCCATCATGACCGGGTTTGGGTTCGTGACAAGTTAGTATCAGAGCCTAGGTTTAGTAAGCCTCACGAGTCATGAGCCGGTTTAGTAGAGTCTTATTTATGGGTGTGTCGTGCACCACACTTATAAGCAGGAGGCAACAAAACCTTTAGGAAACACTCACTTTCTTTAAATCTTATCGTTCTTCCTTGATTTAGCTTGAAAGAGTAACGTTTGAAATTCCTTCTACGTGTTCGCATGCACGCACGAGCGCTTGGTATTACATGTGCTTCGATGGATTGCGATTCCCCGATCGAGAGGCGAGATGTTATCTTCGTGAGGTTGGTGTTGGGCCAGTCTGGAAGACTTGAGGCCGGGCCTTGCCTAGGGATGAGCACTGAGGTTCTGATCGTATGATCTACTATTTTGAACGTATATGTTCGGCATTTTCGCTATTAGCCAGAATGGCAGTTGGGTGATCGTGGTATGAGTATGCTAGTACTGCGAGATGTAATTATATGACATGGTAGTGACGAAGGAGTCTGCTAGCTAATGGATGAACTGTCAAGTGATTTGTTTCCTATGGTGGTCCGATGAGTAGCCCGAGTTATGTGCACGTGAAGAATCTTTTCGAGTCTCCTAGCTGGGAGTGTGCATGTTGTGGTAAGATTCCAGACTCAGGAAGACTAATCGATTGCGCGAGGAGTATGACGGTGGATGATATACCGAAATATTATATCGAAGCAAGCAAGTGGGTATCTCCTACAAATTATTCCGAAATGGCATGATCATTACGTGTATGTTAGAAGATCTTATTGTAATTAAAAGGTATTTTCTATATGTTAGGATTCGAACAGGTGCAACGTATGTTCATGTGTCAATTTTGATAATATAAATACGCGTAGCATTGGGATTTCTGTTAGTGATATACATTGTGATGTCTTGTCAAGTTGTGGACGTGTTGTTAGGATGGTTTTGGTGGTTCTATGGCAGGTGGATAGGCTCAATTACAAAGGAAAATCTGCCAACATTTGTAAAAGAATTTGGGACTTAGTAAAAATCTTGCCGCTTAGAAGAGTGGGGAATATGAAAAAAATAGGGGAATATGAAAAAAATATTATTTAAATTTCTTTCTCAAAGAATCAATAGGTTCTTCATAAATTTCTCCACCCCTCTGAAAAATAAGCAAACAAATTTGTAAGTCTGCAAGATAAACTAAACAATTTGAAATAGTAGGATAATATTGTTCAGGAAATTCATTTGTAGCAACATGAAACCTTTCTAAAAAATCTACAACCATTTTAACATTACCAATCCACATTTGTAATGTGCTCTCATAATCATTTACATGAACATTAAACGATGAGTTTATGGGATTTCTATATTTATATGCAATAACTAAACTTTCATACATGTAATTCCATCTAGTTGGACAAGATTTAGGAACCTTTCTTTCTCTTAGGCCAAATTCATCACATTTTTTAAAATATTCTCTAAGTCAACTTCTACGGTTTGAATAAAAAAAACTAGTGAAGAGCCATTTTAACCTTTCCTATTTCATCATTAAATATTCTCATACCATCATTCAAAATTAAATGGTAAATATGACACATACATCTAACATGAAAAATATTACTAAATGCAGAATTTAGTGTAGTCGTAAGCGAGGCTACAACATTAGTGTTACTAGTAGCATTATGCATTGAAATTGACATTATTTTATCAGTAATGCAAAAATATCTACAAATATCTGTAATCGTGCTAGATATAAGCTGCCCTGTATGACGTGAATTAATTATTCTATAAGCAATAATGCGCTTTTGCATTATCTAGTCCTCATCAATCTAATGACTTGTAACAATAAGCCAATCACCGTCATCACCACTTCTACCAATCAGTAGTAATAGCAACACGATAATTAATATGAGTAAATAAATAGTGCAAATATTATTCATATTCATGTTTATATTTTTAAATGTCTCTCTTTACGGTTGTGCGAGGCCATCCTTTATAAGTAGGATTAAAATTTCTTCTAATTTAATGCACAAAATGAGGGTTTGTAACGACCTGGCCGGTCATTTTTGAAATTTACGCCTCGATCCCCCATTAACTAATTTCCCTAAGTTCATTTATGCTATTTTGGTTTACCGGGGCGTTCGATATTGGGTTTCGGAGAGTTTAGGGACACTTAGTACCTAAATGAGGGCTTAAGTGTTGGATAGTAATCCATAGTTGAAATAGTTTGAAGACGGCCTCGGAATGAAAAATCGATAGTTTCGTTAGCTCCGTTAGGTGATTTTGTGGTTGGGAGCGTATCCGGAATGTATTTTGGAAATCCGTAGCTCATTTAGGCCTGAAATGCCGAAGTTTGAATTTTTGAAGTTTTCGGTCCGATAGTGATTTTTTGATATGAGGGTCGGAATGTGATTAGTTTTTTGCATGTTTTTGGGATGTGTGTACAAAATTTCAGGTCATTCGGACGTGTTTTGAAAAGATTTTTGATCGAAAGCGTGTTTTAATAAAATTTGAAGTTCTTAGGCTTAAATCATTAATTAATTCGAGTTTCTGTTGTTGTTTTATGTGTTTTAAGGGCTGATGCAAGTAGAAAAGTGTGCATTAGCTGAACATGTCTAGTTCAGGTATCTTTTTCTTCTGCAGCTTGGGAATCACAGAAGTAGAGCCGTAGAAGCGATTTTTGGTCAACCCTTCTAAGACCACAGAATCGGTTTGAGACCCGCAAAAGCAAAACCGCAGAAGCGTTTATGAGTCCGTAGAAGCGGAATTTTGGATTTTAAAGAAGCCGCTGAAACCATCTATTTTCCACAGAAGCAGTCCCTTTACTACAGAAGTGGCAATCACTATTCAGCAAAAGGAATTTCGAGGGTTGAGTTTAAAAAGTTTGAAAAAGTAATTGAGAGCTCGGGAGAGGGTGGTTCTGAGTGCGTTTTAAAGAGGAGATCATTGGGTAATGTTTCCTTAAACCTTTTTAGTTGTATTCCATCAATATATAATTAAATCCATCATCTACTTTCGAATTTGGAATCAAAATTTGGGAAAACATTTTACACCAAACTATTGGGTTTTGAGTGGGCATTTGACCTCGAAATTGGGAGATTTTTATATGGTTAGACTCGTGAGAGTACGAGGGTTCTGAAAATGTGAAAATCAAATGATTCTGAGAAGTTGTTATGAGGGACATTTTGGTCATTTTACCTATTTTGCGTCTTAGCTTTAACTTTAATGGTGGAATCAGTTGCTTGCAATATTATTTACAATATGTAAATGAATTAAATAGATTTGGGCCATTTGAGTCGGATATTTGAGGCAAAGGCATGGTTCCTAGTTGAGTTTTGAGTCGGTTCAAGGTATGTGGCTTGTCTAACCTTGTGTGGGGGACCTTTACCCTTAGGATATGTTATTTGATGTTGAAATGCCTTGTACTTGAGGCAACGAGCGTGTACTTGAGCTAATTGATGAAAATCCTTTTTTACTTGAAATATTTAAATTGAGTTTTCTTGCTTACTTGATTACAGTAAATGCAAGTTTAACTTGTATTAGTTAGAAAAGCATGCTTAGTTGAATTTAACTGCCTATTTGCTCAAGTTGCCTACATGTACTACCTGTTTGCCTATGCTTTGTACTTGAATTTTTAATATCCTTTGGATGTGGTTGCGCATTTACATTGGAACTACGGATATGGGATTACGGTAGCTCCCCCTTGTTGTTTACTTTGGGACTATTGGGTAATTGGTAGCCGATTCCTTGAGTCGCCGGGCGGAGTGTTTGGGAAGTTTAGCGTATTTACCAGCTTCAGAGAGACTTATGACGATGGATGTTTAGGCCATAGCCAGCCAGATTTTGAGATTGGATCTTTTGGAGCCCAGTCGGTTTCTAGCCTATGTGGTTTCTCGGTCTTTATTGTTCGATCGTATAAGGTAGCGGTAGCATAATGACCCTTATTTACTTGTCCTCGGGGACACGGTTCAGCATAGCAATGCTAGGGATGTGACCATTGGAGATGATGGGGCTTTGAGGATGCAGGGTCAGATCTGTGTACCCAATGTTGATGATATTTGGGAGTTGATATTGATAGAGGCTCATAGTTCACGGTATTCCATCCATCCGGGTGCCGTGAAAATGTATCAGGACTTGAGGAAACACTATTGGTGGAGGCAGATGAAGAAGGACATAGAGGGTTTTGTATCTAGATGTCTCAACCGTTAGCAGGTGAAGGCTGAGCACAAGAGACCGGGTGGGTTGCTTTAGCAGATGGAGATTCTGGAGTGGACACGAGAGAGGATCACCATGGTTTTTGTAGTTGGTCTCCCTCTGACTGCGAAGAAATTCAATGCTATTTGGGTTGTTGTTGATCGGCTGACCAAGTCCGCGTGCTTCATTCCTGTGTGTAATACTTATTCATTAGAGCGGTTGGCAGAGATTTACATCATGGTGATTGTTCGTCTGCATGGCATGCAAGTTTCTATTATTTCGGACACATGTAATCAGTTCCCATCACGGTCTGGAGAGTCGTTCAGCAGGATTTGGGTACCCAGGTGATGATGAGCACATCATTCACTCCCTGATGAACGGACAATCTGAGCGCACTATTCAGATACTTGAGGATATGCTCCGTGCGTATGTGATTGAGTTTTTTGGGTCTTGGGATCAGTCCTTGCCATTGGCGAAGTTTGCTTATAACAACAATTATTAGTCCAACATTCAGATGGCGCCATATGAGGCTTTAAATGGTAGGAGGTGCAGATCTCCGGTAGGATGGTTTGAGCAGGGTGAGGCGGTACTATTGGACACAAATTTTGTATAGGATGCGGTGGAGAAGGTTAAGATGATTCAGGACAGAATCCGTATAGCCCAGTCTATACAGAAGAGTTACGCAAACTGGAAGGTTCGTAATGTTTTCTATATGGTTGGTGTGCGGGTTCTGCTTCGGGTCTCGCCTATGAAAGGCGTCATAAGATTTAGGAAGAAAGGGAAGTTGAGTCCAAAATTTATTGGCCCTTTTGAGATTTTGAGGCGAGTTGTGAAGGTTGCTTATGAACTTGCCTTACCTCCCAGTTTGGCCAGGGTTTATTTAGTATTTCATGTTTCGATTCTCCGGAGGTATCACGGTGATCCGTCGCACGTGTTGAATTAAACTTTAGTCCAGTTGGACAAGTATCTATCCTATGTTTAGGAGCCAATGGCTATATTGGACAGGCAGGTTAGGTATTTTAGGTCAAAGAACATTGCTTCATTAATGGTTTAGTGGCGGGATCGGCGACCAAGGAGGGAACTTGGGAGACCGAGCGGGATATGCGCAGGCGATACCCTCATCTTTTCACTATTTCATGAATGTTCTCTATGCTTGTTCGAGGACGAACGAATGTTTAAGTGTAGGATATTGTGATGACCCGCCCGATCGTTTTTGGAATTTATGCCCCAATCCCCCATTAACTGCTTCCCATAAGTTTATTTATGCTATTTTTATTTGTCGATACATTCGGTATTGGGTTTCAGAGAGTTTTGGGATACTTAGTCCCTAAATGGGAGTTTAAGCGTTGGAAAGTGGTCCGTAGTCAGAACAAAATGAAGACGACCTCGGAATGGAAAACTGATAGTTTTGTTAGCTCCGTTAGGTAATTTCGGGGTTGGGAGCGTGTCTGGAATGTATTTTGGAAGTTTGTAGCTCATTTAGGCTTAAAATGTCGAAGTTTAAATTTTTGAAGTTTACGGTCTGATAGTGAGTTTTTCATCCGAGGGTCGGATTGGGATTCCGGAAGTTGCAGTAGCTTCTTCATGTTATTTGGGACATGTGTGCAAATTCTAGGTCATTCGGACATGTTTTGAATAGGTTTTTGATCGAAAGTGTGTTTTGATAAAATTTGAAGTTCTTAGGCTTAAATTATTGACTAATTCAAGTTTTCGGTGTTGTTTTAGGTGTTTTAAGGATTGGTGCAAGTTTGAATGATTTTATGGGACATGTTCCGTGGGTATGATTGAGGTCTCGGGGGTCTCGGGTGTGTTTTTGATACTCAACGGGGCATTTTTGGTGTTGAAAAAGTGTACAGCGGCTGAACATGTATGGTTCCGGTATTTTTCGTTTCTTCGGCTTGAGAACCGGTGAAGTGGCCATTTCTTCGCAGAAGCGATTTTTGGTCAACCCTTCTGAGACTGCAGAAGCGGTCTGAGACCCGCAAAAGTGGAATCGCAGACGCGGTTATGAGTGCGCAAAAGTGGAATTTCGGATTTTAAAGAAGTTGCAGAAGCGGTCTGTTTTCTGCATATGCGGGACCACAGAAGCGGTAATCACTGTTCAGAAAAAAGAATTTTGGAGGGTTGAGTTTTAAAAGTTTGAAAAATCAATTAATATACCCGGAGAGGGCGATTCTCAGTGGGTTTTGAAGAGGAGATCAATTGGTAACGTTTCCTTAATTCATTTTAGTTATATTCCATCAATATATAGTTAAATCCATCATCTAATTTCGAATTTGGAATCAAAATTGGAGAAAACTTCTTAGACCAAATTATTGAGTTTTCCAATTTGGGAGATTTTTATATGCTTAGACTCATGAGAGTACGAGTGTTCTGAAAATATGAAAATTAACCAATTCAGAGACATTGTCCTAAGGAGCATTTTGGTTATTTTATATATTTTCGCGGCTTAGCTTTAAATTTAATAGTGGAATCATTTGATTGCAATGTTCTTCACGATATGTAATTGAATTGAATAAATTTGGGCCGTTTGGAGTCGGATACTCGTGGCAAATGCGTGGTTCCTAGTTGACTTTTGAGCCGGTTCGAGGTAAGGGGTTTGCCTAACCTAGTGTGGGGGACCCTTTCCCTTGGGATATGTTATTTGATGTTTGAATGCCTTGTACGTGAGGTGACGCGCGCGTGCTTGAGCTAATTGTTGAATCCATTTTTACTTGAAATATTTAAATTGAGTTTTCTTGCTTATTTGATTACTCTAAATGCAAGTTTAACCTGTATTAGTTAGAAAAGCATGCTTAGCTGAATTTAACTGCCTATTTGCTTCAGTTGCCTACATTGTTCTACGTGAAGCATGTTAGGCTAGTACTGCATGTTTACCTATGTTTTGTACTTCAATTATGAATATCCTTTGGTTGTGGTTGCGCATTTACATTGGGACTACGAATGTGGGATTCCGGTAGCTCCTCCTTGTTGTTTACTTTGGGACTATAGGTTAGATTCCTGGTAGATCCCCGGGCACATTAATAGATGGACTACATGCCAGTATCCTGGGAGATCTTTTGGATATACACACACACACGCACATACCCCCCCCCCCCACACACACACACACACAGATATATATATATATATATATATATATATATATGTATATATATGTATATATATATATATATATATATATATATATATATGATGGACTACGGGATTGTATTCCGGAAGATCCTCAAGACAGTTGAGAAAGGACTACAGGACCATATCCAGGGAGATCCTCATTTGGTAACTTGGTATTGAGCTGTACATTTATGTGTTTACCTTGTTCATTGTTTATCCGCTGTTGACTTGTAAATTCTATCTTATTTCACTGATGTTCATATTATTTGCATCTGTTTTAATACTGTACGTACTTATTATATTGTTTATCCCTAGTAGGGCCCTGTCCTTCCTCGTCACTATCCAACCGAGGTTAGGCTTGTCACTTACTAAGTACCAATGTGGTGTACTCATGCCCTTCTTGCGCATGCTTTTCATGTGTAGATCCAGGTACTTCTACTCAACCACATTATCTTTGAGATGAATAGATACATGGAGACTTCAAGGTATATCTGCCGCGTGTGCAGACTAGGAGTTTCTATTCTGTTCCAGCTATAGTACTTAGTTTATTCCTTTTTTCTCAGTTGTTTGATTCTCTGGAGTTAGAGTAGCGTAATATGTTTCTGTTAGCCTGTGGTTCCCGTGATTTTCCGGGTTTTGGGTTGAGTCTTTTTAACTTCGCACTTATTAGGAGTTGTATATGCCGAGTGGCAATTGTATACATATTTCTTTCAGTTATTTAGTCTAAATAAGTTGTTTTTGTAGATTATGCTAAATTGTTCCTACTTGTAGGCTTACCTAGTTGTAGGAACTAGGTACCATCAGGACATGTTCATGGAGGGTAAACAGAGGTCGTGACAGGGTTAGAAGAAAAACTATAAGGTAAGCACATAACAGTAACCATTTTTACTAATTGTTTCCTATCTTTTCTTGGGTCATTATATAAAATATCACCGGTAATATTGTTAATTTCTGGTTGAAATTGATTTGACCCGGTACTAGAGTCAGGCGGACTAGGTAGACTTGTCCCCAAGTGGCAACTTTCATTTGATTATATTTAACTTTATCTTGAGGGTGTATCATTCTGTGACTCCTTAAACTTCCCGTCTCCCCTCCCCCCTCCCCGGTCAACATAATTTAAAGTTAACTCTTTGCCACAAGTCTTACACTTATTTATTTTTTTCTCTTATTTGAATAAAAATGGCCAAAGAAAAGATGTTTCGGCATGTTTAGAAGGTTGTCTAGAAAAAGTAAGGTTAGTAACAAGGGTTCAACCGCGGCATCATTTGGATTAGTTAGGTTAACTTCAGCAACATGACTAGTAGGTGTATCATCATTTTTTTTCTAAATTTATTTTCTGCTCATTTTCTTCATCAAAAGTTGGATTACCATAAAGAGAATTTATATATTCATGATCTAAGTATTCACCACCTCAAACATTATGCACATATTGACTCCCATTAAATTTTAATAAAATATTATCAGTATCAAGAATAAAGGTCTGCACCCCTTCTAGTCCCGGGCTTAAATGGGTAGGCCAGTTTAGACCCACTACCCATATGAACTCACGGCTTGGGCCTAACCGGCCCACTTGCCACCCTTAAACCGTGGAGTCCATGGTTTTTTGACGGAAGAGATTCAATCATAAGCAATTGTATTACCTTATTGCTGATGACTCTATTTCATTTTATGTGGCACTTTCTGATAACCTTGATAAAAATTAATACTATTATATATTTTTGAATTAAAAAAATATTTAACTTTAAAATTCCATTTTTAATTATTAATGATATATTTTATATTTACAGAAATATCATACTAGAATATTTAGACCAAGAGTTCCAATAACTTTATTGTTTCTTAGTGTTTTGCTTTTCCAAAAGATTTTCGAATTTCTTAACCTCTGTGCTTGATCATAGGTCAAATTGTGTCACATAAAATGCAACTGATACGATAACATTAATAAAAAACCTATTGTAATCTCACAAAGTGGAGTTTAGGAAAGATATTATGTATGCATACCTTACTACTACCATATGAAGGTAGAGAGACAGTTTCTGATAGACTTTCAGCTCAATGAAAGATAAAAACGAAATAGATGAAGTAATTATTTACATTACGGGAGCTTTCTGCTATTGTAAGATAAAAGTAGCACAAGCAGCAGTAGTTGTATATTGTCATGACCCAAAACTAACCCGTCCTAATAGCATTTATCATGGTACTAGGCAAGCCGACTCCAAAACATTTCTAGCACTTTTAAATGAATAATTAACTAAAGAAGGTTTAAATATTTAAAACTCTCATAAACTGAATAAAAGGCCATAACCAAATACGGTAAAATCTACAAAATCTAGGTGTCACCGATAATATAAAAAACTATATATAAAGATATAGTCTGGTACACTGTCTGAAAAGTAGGATTAAATACATAAAACTGATAAGATAGGGGAAATGAGGGTCAAAGTCTGCGGGCGCTCAAGCAACTACCTTGATGATCTCCGAATCGATAAGACTCCTCAATCAACAACCCTCGTGGCCGAAAATTCCTAGACCTGCACACGAGGTGCTTGGTGTGGTGTGAGTACAACCAACTCAATAAGTATCGCAATAAACAAGGCAAGGTAATAGAAGCTTAATTTGTTGAGGTCACTAGTTAAATTTGTGCAATTCTGTCCTTTTTATTAATATAATACGGAATGTAAAGCTAGCTCATAAGGCTTCGTGATACGAGTATCCGTGTGTATATGTGCACTAGTTCTCAAATACCCTGCTCAATAATATTATGGCATGTAGAGGAAAGAAACACGTAAATCAGATAAGTGATCAAGAAAATACAAGTTCCACACACTGCACGAATAACTCACATGTTGCATAGACAATTCACATGCTAATAATGGAATCTGCACAGATAACTTACGTGCGACACAGACAACACACATGTCAATAATATTAATATATGGATCCGTACAAACAATTCACGTGTTGTACGTACAACTCACATGCCAATAATATTAATACATGGATCCGCACGGGAAATTCATGTGCTGCACGGATAACTCACGTGCCAATAACATAATCCGCCAGGCATAGCCATAAGTTCAGTCCAAAATATAATACAGGAGCAATAAAGCAAGTATATACGCATATAGAGGATCTTCTCCCGACCCTTGAATGTGTAAATAATATGATAAAGTGTAGGCATGTTCAAAATGTGCGATCGTAGCTCAATATGGTTATTTCATCAGTGAAAAGCATTTATCAAGTTCGATCAGGGATTAAACCTCAGAGTACACTTGTCATGGCTCAATTAGATAACATAAACTGTTACCACATATTAGATATCGAAGCTCAAAGCTTATCATGGTACTAGGCAAGCCGACATCCAAAACATTTCTAGCACTTTTAAATGAATAATGCACTAAAGAAGGTTTAAATATTTAAAACTCTCATAAACTGAATAAAAGGCCATAACCAAATACGGTAAAATCTACAAAATCTAGGTGTCACCGATAATATAAACATCTATATATAAAGATATAGTCTGGTACACTGTCTGAAAAGTAGGATTAAATACATAAAACTGATAAGATAGGGGAAATGAGGGTCAAAGTCTGCGGGCGCTCAAGCAGCTACCATGATGATCTGCGAATCGATAAGACTCCTCAATCAACAACCCTCGTGCCCGAAAATGCCTAGACCTGCACACGAGGTGCTTGGTGTGGTGTGAGTACAACCAACTCAATAAGTATCGCAATAAACAAGGCAAGGTAATAGAAGCTTAATTTGTTGAGGTCACTAGTTAAATTTGTGCAATTCTGTCCTTTTTATTAATATAATACGGAATGTAAAGCTAGCTCATAAGGCTTCGTGATACGAGTATCCGTGTGTATATGTGCACTAGTTCTCAAATACCCTGCTCAATAATATTATGGCATGTAGAGGAAAGAAACACGTAAATCAGATAAGTGATCAAGAAAATACAAGTTCCACACACTGCACGAATAACTCACATGTTGCATAGACAATTCACATGCTAATAATGGAATCTGCACAGATAACTTACGTGCGACACAGACAACACACATGTCAATAATATTAATATATGGATCCGTACAAACAATTCACGTGTTGTACGTACAACTCACATGCCAATAATATTAATACATGGATCCGCACGGGAAATTCATGTGCTGCACGGATAACTCACGTGCCAATAACATAATCCGCCAGGCATAGCCATAAGTTCAGTCCAAAATATAATACAGGAGCAATAAAGCAAGTATATACGCATATAGAGGATCTTCTCCCGACCCTTGAATGTGTAAATAATATGATAAAGTGTAGGCATGTTCAAAATGTGCGATCGTAGCTCAATATGGTTATTTCATCAGTGAAAAGCATTTATCAAGTTCGATCAGGGATTAAACCTCAGAGTACACTTGTCATGGCTCAATTAGATAACATAAACTGTTACCACATATTAGATATCGAAGCTCAAAGCTTATCATGGTACTAGGCAAGCCGACATCCAAAACATTTCTAGCACTTTTAAATGAATAATGCACTAAAGAAGGTTTAAATATTTAAAACTCTCATAAACTGAATAAAAGGCCATAACCAAATACGGTAAAATCTACAAAATCGAGGTGTCACCGATAATATAAACATCTATATATAAAGATATAGTCTGGTACACTGTCTGAAAAGTAGGATTAAATACATAAAACTGATAAGATAGGGGAAATGAGGGTCAAAGTCTGCGGGCGCTCAAGCAGCTACCATGATGATCTCCGAATCGATAAGACTCCTCAATCAACAACCCTCGTGCCCGAAAATGCCTAGACCTGCACACGAGGTGCTTGGTGTGGTGTGAGTACAACCAACTCAATAAGTATCGCAATAAACAAGGCAAGGTAATAGAAGCTTAATTTGTTGAGGTCACTAGTTAAATTTGTGCAATTCTGTCCTTTTTAATTAATATAATACGGAATGTAAAGCTAGCTCTTAAAGCTTCGTGATACGAGTATCCGTGTGTATATGTGCACTAGTTCTCAAATACCCTGCTCAATAATATTATAGCATGTAGAGGAAAGAAACACGTAAATCAGATAAGTGATCAAGAATATACAAGTTCCACACACTGCACGAATAACTCACATGTTGCATAGACAATTCACATGCTAATAATGGAATCTGCACAGATAACTTACGTGCGACACAGACAACACACATGTCAATAATATTAATATATGGATCAGTACAAACAATTCACGTGTTGTACGTACAACTCACATGCCAATAATATTAATACATGGATCCGCACGGGAAATTCATGTGCTGCACGGATAACTCACGTGCCAATAACATAATCCGCCAGGCATAGCCATAAGTCTAGTCCAAAATATAATACAGGAGCAATAAAGCAAGTATATACGCATATAGAGGATCTTCTCCTGACCCTTGACTGTGTAAATAATATGATAAAGTGTAGGCATGTTCAAAATGTGCGATCGTAGCTCAATGTGGTTATTTTATCAGTGAAAAGCATTTATCAAGTTCGATCAGGGATTAAACCTCAGAGTAGACTTGTCATGGCTCAATTAGATAACATAAACTGTTACCACATATTAGATATCGAAGCTCAAAGCTTAACAATCATTTCTGGGCTTATAGGAGCCCGAGCAGAACCCAAACATGAATATACAATCTCGGTGCCTGTACATGGGATCATCCCCACGTATGTGTGCAACCAAAAGCACGTGGCTATCACAACAATTTAGGAAACTTGTGCCTCAGTTGAATTTAAATATGATACTTAGCACAAGCAGCTGGAATTACTCGCTAGTAAGCCCTTGCCTCGCGAATCAGCCTTCGAACGTCTCAAATTCAGCCATAAATAATTTGATATAATTTACACGAGGTAAAAGAATCAATTTAATATAAAAATGCTAAGTTCTTGGTCAAAAGTCAGAAAGCCAACTCAAAAGTCAATCCCCGAGACCACATCTCGAAATTCGGTAAAAGTCATAAAATACGAACACCCATTCCACCACGAGTCCAACCATACAAAATCTAATCAAACCCGACAACAAAATGCCACTCAAATCTCCAAAATTCGTCCTAAGAAGTTTCACCATTTCCCCCCAAAATTTCTAATTTCAATAACTAATTAAATGGCAAAAATAACGATGGATTCATGTAATACGGCTAAAATCGCTAGTTAGAATCACTTACCCCCAATCAACTCCTTTTAAATCCCTTCAAGAATCATGTAAATCCGAGGTCTATATCTCAAAATATGAAAAATGGGTTCAAACCCTCGTTTTTTAAATTTAATACTGCTGCCCAGTTATTACTCTTTGCAATCGCGAAAAGTTCGCTCGATCGCGAAGAACAAAACAAAGTTGCTCCTAAGAATTGCCTTTGCGAATGCAGCTGACTCCATGCGAATGCGGTTCACACATTCACATACCTACGCGATCGTGAACATTCCCACGCGATCTCGAAGAACAACTTCGCGTGACCCCACTACCTCACTTCCTTGTATGTGAACGTGATCCCTTCTACGTGTTTGCGAAGCACAAGCTTCACAACCTCTGCGATCGTGTCCCCCACTATACGAAAACAAAGAAGAAAAATTCAACAGCCCTCAATGAACCTTCGCGATCGTGGACCTATCCTCGCGATCACATTAAAGGAAACCAGAACCCATAGCATCAGCAGACTTCAGCCATCTCCAAAGTCCAATTCCACTCTGATAACATACGAAATCCACCTGAGGCTCCCGGGACCTTAACCAAATATACCAACAAGTCCCAAAATATTGTACGAACTTAGTCGAGCCCTCAAATCATGTCAAACAATGCTAAAATCACGTATCACACATCGATTAAGCCTAATGAACTTTTGAACTTCTAACTTCCACATTTGATGCCGAAGCCTATCAAATCACGTTTGATTGAACGCAAATTTTGCACACAAGTCACGAATAATACAACAGACCTAGTTCAACTCCCGAAACCCGGATTCCGAGCTCATTAACCACAAAGTCCACTCTCGGTCAAACTTCTAAATTTTCAACTTCCGGAATTTTAAGCCTATTCAACTACGGACCTCCAAATTACAATCCGAGCACGCTCCTAAGTCCAAAATCATCCAACGAAGCTAACGAAAATCTCAAAACTCCATTCTGGAGCCATTTACACACAAGTTAATATCCGATCAACCTTTTCAACTTAAACTTCTAACCTTGAGATTAAGTGTCTCAATTCATTCTGTAACGTCTCTAGACCCAAATCAACTATCCCAACAAATCACATTAAGCGGGTCGTGACATATAGTAGTAGAAGATGATGATTACAGAGAAAAATAAAAAGGAAGTTCTGGTGTTCTGTTAGTAGCTGTGGTGGATAGGGATATCCTTCCAATATTCACATCTAGTCCACATCTACGTCCACTACACGTTCGATTATTGGCTCGGCTTTTGACCCTTTTTGAGGTTTGAAGAATCCTATGCTTTCAAACTTTTTTGCTACGTTATAATCTTTTTGTTAAAATAAAAATAAAACGGAGCCCAGACAAAAGTTTCTTCTTCAACTATTGTTTGTTTTTTCAAACCATTTTTGAATATTTTTTAGCACAAATATTCTCTTTACTTTTACAAGATAAAAATAAGATTTGTATACATACTATATTTCCCGACCATATTATAAAAATACACGTGATATTGTTATTGTTTGACAAATTTATGAAGTTTCAATCACTATATATGTGGTTTTCAATTCGTGTGCATGTGTGCGCATTTATTTGTCTTTGTGCGTTTATTTTGACTTTTAACCTTTCCGAAATCTATAAAAGACTAATAAAGATTCCTTTGTATATTCATATCCATTAAATCTTTCACCTACTGGCCGAAACCAGGACGAGATTTTCCCTTGAATACACGTGGTGCATAATATTTACCCCCATTTTAGTTTTTTCTTAGTCTTGATCTTGACAACTCATATATAAAATCATTGTTAATTACATAAAGTAAGCAATTGATATTATGAATGAAGATTAATAAAAGGAATAAAAAGTCATCCTCTCCTTAATGTAGGGACACATGCCCAACCGATTAAACTCAGACGATTCTTCCCTTCACAAGGCTCAACTATATTTAGAAGCCATTGCGGCATTGCCCTTACTTTCTCCACATATTTTCATTATTACTACTGTATTTAATTAAAAGCTTTCTTAAAACAGTGCACTTTACATTTCTGTGTAATTTTATAATACGATCGTAAATTTGGACATCTAATAAAACATTTCTACTTTACAGTTCAGTTTGTCATAAATTTTGTTCATATAATGTCCTTTACCCCGAGCGGCCCTAGAATATTTTACCCTCTACAAAGGTCAGCTCCTATGGACGCGCGCGTAGGTTAATAGATTTTGAATTATTTCCCGGGGACTGCCGTGTGTGAAAATTACATGCTTAAAAATCAAATACATAATCAATTTTAACTTAATTACACAGTAACAGCGCGTAAATTTTGTTATTTTATCGATTTAATTAACTTGTATAGCAGGTTGCTGTTTTATTTTTCAAACATATAAACCACTTATGATGGAGAGTCTTCTGTAGTTATTCTTAACTTGTCTAATAAAATAGTATATATTGTTTATAAAACAATTATACATAGTCACTTTAAAAAGTTAATCTGTAAATATACTGCTCACAAAAGATCTAGAAAAAACATATCTATACTTGGCATTAACACCAAAATAATATATAATATTCTATGTCATTGCACATACGCTCTTCTTATTTAATCATGATTTATTTAATATATTTTTACTTCCTTTAATTATTTAACCATGACAAGCAAGTTGGTTTATGTATAGGTAAAAATTTGGACGACTACGGCCGCGACCAGTACTGAGTACGTCGAGGAACGAGGTCCTTACGATATAGCGTCTTTTGGTCGTTATAAAGGATGATGACCGACACTGATTAGCAAGCATACGATGTTTGCGTCAATGTAAGCGTAGCAGGAGACAGTAGGAATATGTTTTTTGAATATTCTTTATGTTATACCTTTTCAGGGTTTAAAAGGGGATTGTCCCTTATAAATAGGAAGAGAACATTTTGTAGGGGGGATCGGAAAGTGAGTACGAAAAAGAGATAAATTTGCTTACTACGGTTCTAAGATCCATTCAACATCCTTTATCTTGGCTAGTCGCATTCATTGCAATATTTTTTTGCGAGAATTAGTAGTGGAATCATGTGGTAATGCTATAATTGAAGCTTGAGTTGTGTTCCCAGTGCAAGTAGTTTTCCAATAGATGACTTTTCCTGTAACTCTACTCTCGACTTGGATTATATATTCCAAAAGGTCCTCTCTCGGCCATTCCACATGCTGCCTAGTAGAGACGTGGTTATCTGAAGTGAATTCTCTCCTCTGTACTAGATGCCAAACCTGTTGTGTCCCATTAACTAAGAAGGGGGCGAACACAGCAGCTACATGTACCCCTTCTTTTCTGTTGTTGCCAGCGCTTTCCCAGGCCGAGCCGAAATTTTTTATTATAGGGGCAAGCAAAGCCCGAAGGAAGTTATCCCAATAGGAAGGGCGGAATGAGAACGCCCGACAATCATACCATGGCGGTCAAAAAAGCATGTTCCCTTCAGATAAAATGCACCGTAGGCCATCCTCGGCCTTCTTCGTTTTCGATGAAAAAAAATTTCGATCTCCGAAAGCATTTTCCTTCCCCAGCTACACCTCCCTCTCTTCGTCAAGCCTTTCCTTTAATTGTTGGGAAAACATTCCCTTATCTGAACTTGATGGGCATTCTTTCAAGCCTTAGTAAAATAGGGGGTAGGTTTGACTTGAACATAGGGTTAAATAGAATTTGAAGGGTCCTAGCTGCGCCATGCGTTCAATATAAAATCTAGAAAGCTGCAGGGATGACAAAAAGAGGGCGCGTTCCTATGTTGCACTGAAAAAAAAGGACCTAAGAGACGAGCATCTTCCCTTAGGTTTCTTCCTCCCGCGCCCATCTCCTCCCGGCCCGCGTTCGAGGGGAAGATTAGCAAAGAAGGAAAAGAAAAAGGGAAGGGGAGCAGCATCTTATACTCTTTGCGAGAACTTATGGATCGTAGAAGCATTCGGAACGGGCTCCGCGTTCATTTCGTTGGCGGAAATGATCCAGTCCATTCGGGGTTTTGGGGAACCCAAGACCGAATTCTTTTGACTTGAGAATCAATGATAGATAGACAAGAGAAGATAAATGATACATATATATATATATATATATATATATATATATATATATATATATATATATATATATATATATATATATATATATATATTATGATATAAAGAGCAAATGGAGCCTATCCCCTATATCGAACACTCATTCCTATCTATTGATAAAAAGATCATCATCAAATACTGGACTTTGCCTTTTTTAAGAATTACTCATATCCAAAGCAGCTTTTCACAATCACCCACCCCATATAACTAGTTGGGGGAGGGGGTTGTTCGCCTTTTGAATCAAACAAAGTAAGTAGTAGGGGCTTCATTGTAACTTTCATTCTAAAGGAAAGTGAAGAACAAACCTTTAGTCAATAGGAGCCCTACTTCCCTCTTTCCAACATCATCACTTCAATTCAAGGGAAAAACCATTTCCTAGTAACCGAGCTGAGCACACCTTTGGTACTTCAATAGGACGAGTTGTTTGATAATGACTTCTTTCGTTTGGTAGGGAAATGAAAGGCTACTTCAATGATGGAAACAGCCGAAAACTCGAGAGGGTCGCCTTTGGAGAAGCTTTTACCGGTAACCAAAGCCTCACTCTAATTATGTCGTGAGGCTGACTGAATCCAATCCATAAACCCGAAAATGAAAGGTTGTTCATTACCTTTTGTCAAGTAGGCATACCAACCACTTTGCCTTAGACTCTATTGGAACAAAGAAAAGCAAAGAAGGAGGCGGAATGGAGAAAGGAAAGGGACAAGGGCAGTCTTGCTTGGCACAAAGGCTGCTTGTTTGGGGGTAGAGTACAGTACTAAAGAGCCTCGGACTTCCAGACGGCTTTTCTTTTGGGCTGTTGTTTGCCGTTGGATCTAGGCAATACAGCCCATATAGTTTTCGTTATCGAGATATCTTTTTTTCATTATTCCCGGGGATTCTTTAGGGAATCAGCTCCCATGCTGCAAATAGTCAAATCTGAACTGAACCCTGTCACTATTCTTTCTTTCCTCGCTAGAAGGAAGCACACCGGCAGCATGCGTTTCGTGATTCTACTGTGTTTTTTTCACTTGACTGGGTGGATGGTTTACCAGAAGATAACTTCGATTAGCCTGGCTTGCAGTTGGGCGGCGTGCTTATCTTGTGTGACAACACTACAGAGTGAGTTGCTCTTTTAGGCGGGAAGCTGTGTGACAACACTACAGAGAAAGCAGCGCTTTCGTGTAACATGCTATGGTCTCAGTGCCCTTATGAGGTAGTGATGAGATTCACACGCTCCAAGCCCAACCCGCGCGTGGTTTGGAAGATTGGCCGCAATCTGAGCGATACCACTCACCCTACCCTACCACCTATAGGCGACTATCCTAGAGCCGCCCGAAAATGAACTACAGTGATCTTGAATATGGATCCTACAATTATAAATAGAATCCCCATAAAATACCACTAAATCGAGCACCAGTGATTTCGTATCCAGTCAAAATCCTTGCTAATGGATCGAAGTGGGTAGCTCCAGTAGACCCATAGATCATGGAACAAATAAGGTGGGTAGGCCTAAGAACCACACTACATGTATAGATGCGAACCCCCCTCGTTACCGTACGTGCGACTCTCAGCGCATACGGCTCGCACAAAGACTCCTAAATCCATCCAGAGCCCTTTCTTCCACCCCTCCCCGCTAATTCTCGATCAAACTTGCATTCCCCAGGTGCTATGAAATGGGGGTTTTTCCTGCACCTATTTTATGTATCGGCTTGGCTTCGTTTCGAACCAAGGAAGCATTCTGGCAGACTCATGCGTGTAGGAAGGCTGACAACTACATAAGCTAAAAGACTACGACTACTAGACAGGATGGAAGCGACTCACTTCTATTTTCGTTGGGATTGGATATAGATGGGAAATCTATAGATCGTAGTAGTTCTCCAACCTCTCTAACTAACATTTAGGTAAGTGTTTGGTCTAACCTTAGCTTGAGGGATTAGGAGTCGTGTCCTATTTTCTAAGTGATTACTATTGAGTACGGCATATAGGCATGGTGCTGAGTATCTATACATTTGTATCTAGCATGACCGTGAGTCTTATAATGTAATTTTTGTGTTTTTGTTGAATAATCAATGTTTTAGAAGTGATTTCTATTTGTTGTGGAAACTTGAGGAAGTAATTGCGACCTTTGAACATCTAGGAGCATTGGCTCAAGTTATATTACGAATTGTGAAAGTAAATCTGCTGATTAAACCCATTTGGAGCTTTGGCTCAAGTGGTAGAGTGAGTTATGAAATGACATTGAAAAGATAAAGGGTTATTAAGTTATCTCCGTTGCCGGGATGTCGATATCATTAATGTTATTCCCTTGCTGGGATTTAATTGTTTATTGTTGTTCCCTTGCCAGGATTCATATTATAATCTTGTTTATTCCCTCACCCCATTGTTTGTGATTGTTTTTTGGGTGAAGAAGAGTGTTAAAGCATGAAAAGTGATGTTGTGTATTATTTTTTTGTGAAGAAACAGTGCAAAACACGATGTCGTGTATGATTTCAAAGAAAGAATGTAAAGCACAAAGGGTGATGCCGTGTCACACGATGTACCATTCCATGTCTATTTTATTGATTAGATGGTGAGGAAAAAGAGTAAAAGCACGAAGATTGATGTTGTGCATAATTCTAAAATATATTTGCTTTGGTGAGGACAAGAGCAAAAGCACGAAGGGTGATGCCGTGCATTTGTTAATTTTTTGATTCTTTATTAGTGCTCGAGTTATATTTTTTACTTCATTACATGATGTCTTTCTACTTGGAAATTGTTATCTCCCCAACAGCATGCTCCCCCTTCTATATTGACTGGATATCTCTGTATTTCTTTTCCGTAGCATATATATTTGAACTGCACAGTTTTTATTTGGTAGCGTGGTCCTAGCCTCGTCACTACTTCGCCGAGATTAGGTTAGGCACTTAGTAGCATATGGGATCGATTGTGCTGATACTACACTCTGCACTGTGTGCCAATCCAGGAGCAGCTTTCGGACAATAGTTGGAGTGCTTCCTTCAGTCCATCCAGAGACCCAAGGTAGACCTATCGGCGTCCGCAAACCTTGGCGTCTCCCTCTATCTCTATTTCTGTTTCTTTTATTTTTATTAGAAAATAGTGTAGTGTTGTTTCTTTAGACCTTGTATGTAGTAATCTTAGACAATTTGTGATACTGTAACACCAGATTTTGGGTATTTGAGATTTTAAAAGTTGTAATGGATGTTGGTTTTAGATATTTCATTATTATCTTCAGCTTAATCATTTAATAGTTCTGTTGTTTTCATGTTATCGCTTATATTTGTTAAAGAGAAGTAATTTGTTAATAAAGTGGTAGCTAAGGTTTGTCTTGCCTAGCTGTTATTAGTAGGCGCTATCATGACTGTCGAGGGTGGAAAATTCAGATTGTGACAACCATGTTAGGGATCTTCATGTTAGGGTTTTGCCGAACGTTTTCAATAGCACCGATGGTACCTGCTCCTTCGAAAGATTGTTACCTTTTACAGCTGTGGCGTGGTGTGTGATATGAGCTTCTTAATCGGTAATACCATCATATATCGTTAGGTAGGGTGGAACTTTGAAGGTCTTTGGAATGGCGTAAGATATCGCTTCTTCATTGTATGGTTGCTCGATGAATCGGCCAACGTCCCATTTTAGCAACTTTGGGATGCCTGGTATTTTCTCAACCCTCCCTTGGTGTTCCTTCATCTGGTCACGGAGTGCCGAATTCTTGTTTTCCATCTCATTTATTTTCTTTAAAAAGGCTGCAAGTGTACTGTTACCTGCATCAACAACATGAGTCTTACCTGTACGGGGGGAGCCTTGCTCATCAGCGTTTGTCGTGACATCTCTTTGTGCTACATTCCTGTTATCCCTTTGGGCAGGTTTATCAAGTATGTTGATCAGATTACTTGTTAGCCATTCTTCTAGAAGCTTTCTTACTTCCGATGGTGCCTCTCCTATTGTAGATGTGGAGGCTTCCTTCTCGCGCGAAGCAGTTACACTTTCGTGCGGGGGAGGTGAAGCGTCTCCCTTAGGTGTGGTGTTCGGTATCCCGTTTTCATTATCTTCCCTGCTGTCTTCGTTTATGGTGTTCAAGAGGTTGGTTGTGACGCATATTATTGCTTTTTGCCTTGCATCTCCTTTTTCTGCCATTGTTAGTTTGTATAAAGTTAGGAAGAGATAATTATCCTTTTCAAGGGTCTAGATGGGGCTAAAATATTAGCTAAAGAAATCCCCACAGACGCGCAAAATTTTTTGACCAAAAGATATTGAAACCTTTTTTATTAAATCAATTAATGAAGATGAAGAGGTAAATATCAGTCAAGTCTAATAAAATCTAGACTAAATGATGCAAGAGATGAACAAGGTGAATAATGCTTCGTACTATGTCAACAAATGATTTAGCGTAAATGTGATAACTTCAAACTTTTACCCAAACTTCAAAATTCGCCCCCAAGCCCACATGGTCAAAACCCAAGGTTCGAACAAAAAACCGATTACCCATTCTCCCGGGAACCCTAATATATGAATTATTTTGAAATCGGACCTCAAATGGAGTTCCAAATCTCCAATTTTTGAAAAACCTAAGTCTACCCAAAACACCAAACTTCCCCCATAAAATATTTGATTTTAAGTTGATATCATATTAAAAGATGTTAATTATGGAAAGAAATGAGTAAAACCTAACTTACAATCGATTTTGAATAGTAGTTGTTCTTGGAAAATCGCCCAAAGGAGTTTGTGTTTTAAAAATATGTAAAAATAGTTTAAATTGGCTAAGTATAAAAGTTGCAGGTATCAGTTATGGAAATTGCGAATAGGGGTTCGCAATTGCGAACCCCGACCTCCGTTGGCGTGGGAAATGCGAGACAGGGTTAGCATCTGCGAACCCTTTAGTAAAATGGGATCATCACATTTGAGAACAAATAGTCCCATTTGCGACTTCAAGCCATCCCAGCATACATCGCATTTGCGACCATAGAGGATTTAGGCGGGCGTTGCATTTGCGACACATACTTTGCATTTGCAAAGAAGGATGCCCAGACCACCTCTCGCATTCGCGATACATGGCTCACATTTACGAGACAGGCTTCGCAAATGCGAATCCTGAAGGTCTGAACACAAGCAATAAAAACCTGCAATTTCTAAGTTCAAAATGCATTTTGTGGCCCATCCAAAACATACTGGAGCCCTCGCGGATCCCAAAAAACATACACACAATCTCAAAACATCCTACGAACTTATCCATGCGAAAAAATCATCAAAATAACCTCAATAATCACGAATCAAACCTCAAAATCAAAGAATCTTTCCCAATATCATAAAACATGAACTTTAGGAATTTAGGTCCGAATCACGTCAATGACATCCACTTTTAACCAAATTTTACAAGGATGAATTGAACCATATATAAGACCTGTACCGGGTGTCGTGGCCAAAATACGGGCCCGATACCATCGTGTTCGAATCAGGTTTCATTTCAAATTTCCTCAAAATAATTTCAGAAAACAATTTTCTTTAGAAATTCATTTCTCGAGCTTGGAACCTCGGAATTGGATTCTGGGCATGCGCCCGAGTCCCATATTTTCCTACGGACCCTCAGGGTCCGTTGAATCACGGGTTCGGGTCCGTTTATTTAAAATATTGACCGAAGTCAAATTAGGTCATTTTATAATCAAAACTTGTCATTTTTCATAGATTTTTATTTTAAGCTTTTCGCCTACGCACCCGAACCGTGCACGCAAATAGACACACCTCTAAATGAGATTTTCAAGGCCTCGGAGATACAGAATTCAATTAAAAATAAGTGATGACCTTTTGAGTCATAACATTCTCCACCTCTAAAACAACTGTTCTTCCTCGAACGGACAGAGGGGAGTTGAGGAAAAGATGGGGATAACGGCTCTACATATAGGACTCAGACTCCCAAGTCGATGCCTTAAGAGGCTGACCTCTCCACTGAACGCAAACAAAAGGAAAACTCTTCTACCTCAACTGACGAAACTGTCAGTCTAGAATAGCTACCGGTTCCTCCTCATAGGACAAGTCCTCGTCCAACTGGACAATGCTCAAATCTAACACATGGGATGGATCACCGTGATACTTTCGAAGCGTGGACACATGAAACACTAGATATACGGCTGATAAGCTCGGCGGAAATGCAAGTCTATAAGCCACCTCTCCCACTCGATCAAGAATCTCAAATGGACCAATGAACCTAAGGCTAAGCTTACCCTTCTTCCCAAATCTCATCACGCCCTTCAAAGGCGACACTCGAAGGAATACCCGCTCACCGACCATAAAAGCCACATCACGAACCTTGCGGTCTGCATAACTTTTTTGCCTGGATTGAGTTGTATGAAGCCTATCCTGAATAATCCTAACCTTGTCCAAGGCCACCTAAATTAGATTTGTACCAACAACCGAGCCTCTCACGGATCAAACCATCCGATCGGAGACCGACACCGCCTACCATATAAAGCCTCATAAGGAGACATCTGGATACTCCACTAGTAGCTGTTGTATTAGGAAAACTCTGTTAAAGGCAAAAACTAATCCCTCGAGCCTCCAAAGTCAATAAGACAAGCTCGAAGCATATCCTCCAAAATCTAAATAGTCCGCTCGAACTATCCATCCGTCTGAGGATGAAACGGTGTACTAAACTCAATCTGAATTCCCAACCCTCGTTGAAATGTTCTCCAGAAACGCGAAGTAAAATGCGTACCTTGGTTTGAAATGATAGAGACGGACACACTATAAAGACGAACAATCTCCTGGATGTAGATCTCAGCTAACCTCTAGGACAAATAGGAGACTGCCACATGAATGAAATGCACTGACTTGGTCAGCCTATCAATAATGACCCATAGTGCATCGAACTTTCTCCGAGATTGCGGTAGTCCATCAACAAAGTCCATAGTGATCCGCTCCCACTTCTTCTCGTGAAGCTCAATCCTCTGAAACAAACCACCAGACCTCTGATGCTCATACTTAACCTGCTAATAATTTGAATATCGAGACACATATGCGGTGTTATCCTTCTTCATTCTATGCCACCAATAATGCTGCCGCAAATCTGATACAACTTTGCGGTGCCCGGATAAGTAGAGTACCAGGAACTATGGGCATCCTCTAAGATCAATTCTCAATGTCCATGCACATCAGGCACAACAACTCGACCCTACAATCTCAAAACTCCATCATCATCTAGGGTAACCTACTTAGCACATCTGTGCTGCACCATGTCTCTGAGGACATACAAATAGAGAACATAATACTGCCGATCACGGATACCCTTCAATAAAGAAGAACGAGCGACCGTGCAAGCTAATACACTTGTAGGATTAGAAATATCCAACCTCACAAAACGATTGGCAAAAGACTGAACATCCAAAGTAAGTGCGCTCTCACCGACTAGAATATAAGCAAGGCTACCCATACTGGCTGACTTCCTACTCAAAGTATCGGCTATCACATTGGCCTTTCCCCAATGATATAAGATAGTGATATCATAATCCTTCAACTACTCCAACCATCTCTTCTGCCTCCAATTCAACTCCTTTTGCTTGAACAAATAATGAAGACTCTTGTTATCCGTGAACACCTCGCAAGTCACGCCATACATATAATCCTTCCAAATCTTCAATGCATGAACAATGGATGCTAACTCCAAATCATGAACTCATTAGTTCATCTCATGAATCTTCAATCGTCACGAATCATATGCAATGACTTTGCCATCCTGCATCAACACTACACCAAGCCTAAGACTAGATGCATCACAATAAACAGTATAAGGCCCTGAACCTGTGGGCAAAACCAACATTGGTGGCGTAGTCAAAGCTATATTGAGCTTCTGAATGCTCACCTCACACTCTCTGACCATTTGAACTGGGCACCCTTCTCAGTCAACCTGGTCATCGGGACTGCGATAGATGAGAACCCCTCCACGAACCGAAGATAGTAGCATGCCAATCCCAGGAAACTCCAATTCACTATAGCTGATTCTGGTCTAGGGCAACCTGAATACCCTCTGCCGATACAACATGACCCAGAAATGCAACTGAACTCAACCAAAACTCACACTTTAAGAACTTAGCATATAATTGACCATCCTTTAGAGTATGAAGACCCACTCTGAGATGCTACTCGTGCTCCTCTTGGCTGCAGGAATATATTAAAATGTCATCAATAAAGATTATCACGAATGAGTCCAAATAAGGCCTGACCACTCAGCTCATCAAGTCCATAAAAATGTGGTGGGGCATTGTTCAATCTAAATGACATAATCAAGAACTCATAATGCCCGTACCTAGTGTAAAAAGCTGTCTTAGGGATATCGGATGCCCTAATCCTCAACTGATGGTAATCAGATCTCAAGTCAATCTTTGAAAATACCTTGGCACCCTGAAGTTGATCGAACAAATCATCAATCCTCGGCAATGGATATTTATTCTTGATTGTAACCTTATTCAACTGCCGGTAATCAATACACATTCTTATCAAACCATCCTTTTTTTGACAAACAACACTGGCGCACCCCAAGGAAAAACACTTGGTCTAATGAAACCCTTCTCAAGTAAGTTTTACAACTATTCCTTCAAATCTCTCAGCCAAGGGGCTATGCGATACGGCGGAATAGAAATGGGCTGGGTGCTCGGAGTCAAATCAGTGCAAATGTCAATATGCCTATCGGGTGGCATCCCCGACAGGTATGATGGGAATACCTCGGGAAACTCACGAACAATGGGCATAGAATCAATAGAGGGAACATCAGCACTAGAATCGCGAACATACGCCAAATATGCCAAACACCTTTCTCAACCATACGCCGAGCCTTCACACACGAGATAACATTGTGGGTATAATAACAAGGAGTCCCTCTCCACTCTAAATGAGGCATACCCAGTAAAGCTAAGGTCATAGTTTTGGCATGGACATCCAAGATAGCATGGTAAGGTGATAAACAGTCCATCCCCAATATAACATCGAAATCAACCATGTCCAAAGTAACAAATCTATACGGGTCTTAAGACCCCAATCACAAAAATACAAGAATAATGGACTCGATTTACCATAATAGAATCACCCACCGGTGTAGACACATAAACAAGAACACTCAATGAATTACTAGGCATGACCAGATACACTGCAAAATAAGATGACACATACGATTACGTAGACCCTGGACAATAAACACTGAAGCATCTCTATCACAAACAAGAATCGTACCTATAATACCTGCATCTGAAGCCTCAACATTGGGCCTGACTAGGAGAGCATAACATTGGGGCTGGACCCAACCACCCTGAACCACATCTCAGGGACGACCTTCTGCTGGCTGGCCTCTACCTCTAGCGACTTGAGCTCCACCTCTAGTACCTTTACCTCTACCTCTAGCACCTATACCCCCACCTCTAGCTGGCTGGGCGGGCTGTGGAACACCTGGTGCCTGAACCATGGCATGGGAACCCTAATGCTAAGAGCTACTCGGTGCCTGAGGGCAAAATCTAGCAATGTGACCCGTATCACCACAAGTGTAACAGGCTCTCGGCTACTAAGTCTGCTGACCCTGTCGACCTGAATGACCATCTCGGAAACTCTGATGCGGCGGTGCACTAATAGGAACTGGTGGTGCACTATAAGACTGTTGATCAGAATAATGCAGCTAAGGACCATGACCACCTGAAGTACCGTGAGAGGCCTGAAGAGCTGACTAAAAGGGCCTAGGAGGATGGCCTCAACCATATGAATCTCTACCTCTACACGAGGCACCACTGAATCTTGCTGAATGGCGGGGTCTTTTATCCAACCCATTAACACCTCCTTGTGACACAACCATCTTAACTCTACGGGCCACATTGACTACCTCCTCGAAAGTAATCTCACTCCCAACCTCCCTAGCCATTTGAAGACAAATCGGCTGAATATTACTATCAATAAGCCTCCTTACCCTCTCTCTCTCTCTATCTCTCTCTCGCTCTCTCTCTCTCTCTCTCTCTCTCTCTCTCTCTCTCTCTCTCTCTCTCTCTCTCTCTCTATCGGAAGTATGACAAGAGCATGGCGATCTACGTCGATGAACCTGGTCTCATACTTGGTAACCATCATGGAACCCTGCTGGAGGCGCTAATACTGCCTCTGATAGGCCTCTCTCTGAGTAATGGGGAGACACTTCTCCAGAAATAGTTGTCTAAACTGCTCGCAAGTAAAAAAAGTGATCCGGCTGGCCTAGCCAAGCAATAATCTCTCCACCAAGTCTTTGCGGATCCAAACAAGAGAAATGTAGCAAAATCGACCCCATTGGTCTCAAAAATACCCATATTCCTAAGAACCTAGGGGTAGTTGTCTAGATAATCTTGGGGATCCTCAGTAGATGCACTGCTGAAAATAGAAGTGAAGAACTTGGTGAACCTATCCAACCTCAACAAAGAATCAGTAGACATAGCCGCTCTACCACTGGTCTAAGCTACCATACCCAGATGCACTGCTCCAACTGGCTGAACCGCTAGAGTCTGGATCTGAGGAGCTACCTGCTCTGGAGTACGAGTAGCAGGAGTCTCCGCTCCTCCAGCCTGAGAGACGGCTAGTGCTACAAGAAGCAAGCCTGCTCGGGGTGACGCTATCTATGAGGCCCACCAATCGGACCAAAGTGTGTTGAAGAACTCGGATGCCAATAAACCCCTCTGGGACCTAAGCTGGGCCCACCGGAGCTGCTGGGATTGGAATGTCCTCATCAAAATCAAACTGAGGTTCCGCCACTAATGGTGCTACTCGGGGTTGAGCTCTGCCCCTACCTCGGCCTCGCCTTATGCCCTTCGTGGGAGCTTCTGCTGGGGGCTTGGGCTGCTGAGCGGTAGATGAGAAAGCAAGTGTTCTCACCATCTGCGAAAGACCAGAATAGAAGTTCAATTAGCATTGAAAAACTAAACCGCACGATCTGAAAGAAAAAATGTTAAGTTTTTCCTAACTCTGTAGCCTCTAGGGGATAAATACAGACGTGTCTTTACCGATCACTCAGACTATATTAAGCTTATCAGTGTAATGTTAGACCCATGTAACCTAGAGCTCTGATACCAACTTGCCACGACCCGGATTTACCACCCTTGGGAGTTCTGATAGCACCTACTAATAAGATTTAGGCAAGCCAAGCCTTAGCTACCCACTTCATTGACAAATTACTTCTCTTTAAGAAATATAAGTGATAACGTGAAAATAACCGGACTTTTGAATGATTAAACGGAAGATAACAATGAAATATCTGAAACCAACGTCTATTACAACTTTTAAAATCTCAAACACCCAAAATCTGGTGTCACGGTGTCATAGATTGTCTAAGAATACTACATACAGGGTCTGAATAAACAACAATACGCTATTTTTGAATAAAAATAAAAGAAACAGTAAATAGAGATAGAGGGAGACGTAAAGGCCTGCGGATGCCAGCAGGTCTACCTTGGGTCTCCAGATGGACTAAAGGAAGCTCTCCAACTACTGTCCGAAAGCTGCTTTTGGATCTGCACACAATACAGAGTGTAGTATCAGCACAACCGACCCCATGTGCTGGTAAGTGTCTAGCCTTACCTCCGTGAAGTAGTGACGAGAATAGGATCCGACTACCAAATAAAACCTGTGCGATTCAAACATATATTCTACGGAAAAGAATTATAGAGATATCCAGTCAATATGGAGGGGGTGCATGCCGTTGGGGAGATAAAACTTTCCAAGTAGAAAGACATCAAATAACGAAGTAAACAATATAACTCGAATACCAATAAAGAATCAGAAATCAACAAATGCACGGCATCACCCTTCGTGCTTTTACTCTCTTTCCTCATGATATAATCAATAGAATCGACACGGAATGGTACATCATGCGGTACAGCATCACACTTCATTCTTTACGCTCTATTCTCGCAATCATACACGACATCACCCTTCATTCCTTACACTTTTTCCTCACAAAACAAAGAATACACGGAATCACCCTTCGCTTTAACACTCTTCCTCGCCCAAAAAACAATCACAAACAATCAAGAGAGGGAATAAACAAGATTATAATATGAATCCTAGCAAAGGAACAACAATTAAACAATTAAATCCCGGCAAGGGAATAACATCAATAATATCGACATCCCAGCAAGGGAGATAACTTAATAACTCTTTCTCTTTTGACTTTCACTTCATAAATCACTTTACCACTTGAGCAAACACTCCAAAAGGTTCAATACACTTATTTACTTTCACAATTCGTAATATAACTTGATCTAATTCTCTTCGATGTTCAAAGGTCACATCTACTTCCTCAACTTTTCACAACAAATAGAAATAACCTCTAAAGCATAGATTATTCAACGAAATCACGAAAATCACATAATAAGTCTCACTGTCATGCTAGACACCGACGTATAGATACACGTAACTCAATGATAATCATGTAGCAAATAGGACACAACTCCTAATCCCTCAAGCTAAGGTTAGACCAAACACATACCTCGATGCCACGAACACAATTCAAGGTTCAATTATAGATTTACCTCTTGATTCCACCGACAATTTGCATGTATCAAGTCACAAATCACTTAATTACATCAATAAATGATAAATGAATCAACCCCAATGCATGAAAATTAGTTTTTCAAAGTTATACCCAAAAAGTAAAAAATCATCCACGGGCCCACATGGTCAAAACCTGAGGTTCGAAACCCAATTAACCCCCCCCCCCCCCCCACAAACCCAAATATATGATTGTTTTTTAAATTTAACCTCAAATCGAGGTCCAAATCCCCAATTTATGAAAAACCTAGGTTCTACCCAAAACAACCGACTTTTCCCATGAAAATCTTTGATTTTAAGTTGGAATCATGTTAAAAGATTTTAATGCTTAGAGGAAATAAGTAAAAAGTAACTTGAAATCGATTTGGAAGAAGTGTTCTTCTTGGAAAGTCGCCCAAAGGAGTTTGTGCTTTGAAAATAAGTGAAAAATGGTTTAAAATCGGCTAAGTATAAATATTGCAGGTCTCAGTTATGGGAATTCCAAACAGGGGTTCGCAATTGACCTCTGCTAGCTGGGGAAATGTAAAATATGTGAACCCTTCAGAAAAATGGGATCTTTGCATTTGTGAACAAATAGTCGCATTTGCGACTTCAAGTTATCCCAGCATACATCGTATTTGCGAAGGGGATCGTCGCATTTGCGACCATAGAGGATTTAGGCAGGCATCGCATTTGTGACACATACTTCACATAAGCGAAGAAGGATGCCAAGGACACCTCTCTCATTTGCTATACAAGGATCACATTAGCGAGCTCGCATTTGCGTGACAGTCTTTGCAAATGTGAAGCCTGCGGGTCTGGAACACCAGTAATACAAACCTGTAATTTCTAAGTTTAAAATGAACTCAGTGGGACCATCCAAAACTTACCCAAGCCCTCCAGGCTCCCAACTAAATATACACACAATCTTAAAAATATCCTACGAACTTATCCATGCGATCAAATTACCAAAATAACCTTAATAACAAAAAATCAAACCTCAAAATCAAAAGAGTTTTTCCTAACTTCTTAAAACCTAAACTTATAGCAATTTAGGTCAGAATCACGTCAAATGATATCCGTTTTTAACCAAATTTTACACGAATGACTTAAACCATATGTAAGACCACTACCGGCCGCCGGAGCCAAATACGGGCCCGATACTATTGTGTTCTGATTAGATTTCTTTTAAATTTCCTTATACAATTTTCTATAAAATTCATTTCTCGGGCTTGGGACCTCGAAATTCGTTTCCGGGTATATGCCCAAGTCCCATATTTTCCTACGGACCCTATGGGACCATCGAATCATCGATCCTAGTTTGTTTACCCAAAATATTGACCAAAGTCAAATTAGCTCATTTTATAATCAAAACTTATTATTTTTCATAGATTTTTACATTTAAGCTTTCCGGCTACGCGTCCGAAATTTGTACGCAATTCGAGGCGACTATAAATGATATTTTAAAGGCCTCAGAGACATATAATTCAATTAAAAACAAGTGATGACCTTATGGGTCTTGACAATGGTATTCTTAACATCTGGCACATTTGATAGCAATGTTCGAAGAAATGCTAGACAAATTTATGACTACCCATGTAGGAGACAAAAAGGCAGAAGCTAGGGAAAACAACATATTTCCCGTAAGACATATGCACGGAAAGGGACTCAGGGACTTCTTAGCTCGATTCAACTAGGTGAGGATGAGCTTGTCAAATATGTAGGAGGGAATGGCTGTAGCAGCCTTCCAGAATTTATTAAATAGGAATGGGTCGATAGCAACCAGGAAATTTCTAAGCAAGCTCATGAAATACCCTCAAATCATTGGGGAAAAAATCTATAATGCCTACTATGTTGATGTAAGAGCTGACGAGGACGACCTTAACGGTCTGACCTAATAGATTATATCGGTTCAAACTAAATCAAGGAAAGATAGTCACAACGATGATCGAAGAGATTAGTTAGGGCCCCGTCTTGGCCGAGAAAGGCATCAACCCGACGTCAGGACATCTATCTCGCCTCCACCACGATACACAGATTCTCTTTCTCGACATGCAACACCATATCAACATGAGAAAGGTATGCCTCCACTCCTATCTGCTCACAATTTTTGTGTTTCTCCTTTAGAAATAGTGTACGCACTAGAGAAACTCAATACAAAGGTGCAATAGCCACAAAAGATGAGGTTCGACCCTAGTACTCGGATGCCAAACGCTTTCTACGAATTTCACCAAGAAAGGGGTCACAAAACTGAATATTGCATAGGATTGCATCAGGAGGTAGTGTGAATGCTAAGTCGGGGACATCTGAAAGAATTGTTGAGCAATCGAGGAGGTCTAACTTCACCCGTGCACGCGAGAAACCCTAGGGACCTCAAAACCTGGCCTCTCCCGCTCACACTATACATATAATTATCGGCGAGGCCGATGGCGCAACAATAAATCATGTCAAGTTCACCACCACACATAATGTAAAATGGTCGATCACCCATGAACAGTATAATGACATTGAAGATAGTATCGTCTTCGATAAGTCAGATGTTAATTGTTTGTCTTTTCCTTATTAAAATGCTCTTGTTATCACTTTACATAGTGTAGATACTAATGCAAAAAGAATAATGATAGATGACGGGAGTGGAATATGTATTGTCCATACTCGAGTCCTCGAACAGAGGAGACTCAAAGACAAAATAATACCGCATTGCATAACGCTAATAGGTTTTAATAATGCAGTCAAGCGGACTTCTGGAGAGATAGTGCTACCCATACTAGCCGGAGGAGTCACCCTGGAAACGACGTTTCAAGTTATCAACCAAGAAAACCCTACAACCCCATCTTAGGGTATCCGTAGATATATGCAATGCGAACGGTCTCGTCCAGTATCTATCAAGTGATGAAGATTCCCACTCCATGGGGATATTCAGCATCCGAGGCGAGCAACGCACCGTACAAGAATGATATCGCATCGCCCTGGATTCCTGACACATCTAATAACTAAAAAGGGCAAATGCGGAGGCATAGAAATGATCGATATCGGGAGCCAAACTTGATATACAGACAGACATTATCCAGGACCCCGACATCATGGAAGCATCCAATTCAAACGATAGAGGATCGTGATCCCTTCCTGCTAGACAACAACGACAACAAAAAAAGGCTTATATTAGGCACAACCTCTTGGACCCAGGTTAGTTTCATAAGTTCTTGACTGACAATGATGATCTGTTTTCCTTCTCCCATGCAGACATGTTAGGTATCCCAAAGGATATTGTCATACACAAGCAAAATATCGACACCATATACTCTCGAATACGGCAAATAAGAATGAAGTTCAATGCCGCAATTAACGAAGCCGTCAGCAAAGAAGCCGATAAGTTGCTCGCAAATGGATCTATTTGAGAGTCAAAATATCTCCAATGGGTTACCAGTGTGGTCATGGTAAAGAAGAAAAATGGAAAGTGGCGGATGTATGTAGATTTTACAGACCTAAACAAGTCATATCCAAAAGACTTCTTTTCATTGCCACACATCAACCAGCTCATCGATGCAATACAAGAGTTGCTAAGCTTCTTAGATGCCTGCTTAAGTTACAACCAAATCCTCATGGAAGAAGAAAACCAGGAGAAAACCACTTTCATCACTTACCAAGGAACATACTGCTATAAGGTCATGTTGTTCAAACTAAAGATTGCACGGGCAATGTATCTGAGGTTGGTCACCAAGGTGTTCAAAGACCAACTCAGTAGAACAATGAAAGTCTACAACGACGACATGTTGGTTAAATCAAAAAGGAAAGAAGATCATATCGAAGATCTGAAGGAAATTAATACAATGAAATTCAACAACGACGACATGATGATTAAATCAAAAAGGAAAGAAGATCATATTGATCATCTGAAGGAAGCCTTCGACATATTAAGACGACACGACATGAAACTAAACCCCGAAAAATGCGCCTTCGGCGTGACCTCAGGTAAGTTCTTCAATTTTTTGGTATCACAAAGAGACATTAAGGTCAACCCAAATCAAATTAAGGCCATCGTAGGAATAGCCGTAACGTTGACCAGCAAAAAGTAGGTACAAAGATTGTTAGGATGGATATCCACCCTATTAAGGTTCATCTCACGGTTATTAGTTATATGTCATATGTTTTTCAATGTATTAAGGAAAGACAATGGACTTTAGTGGAATTCAAAATGTGCCGACGCCCTAAAAAACTAAAAGCACACTTGTCCTCACCACCCTTACTCGCCAAGGCAGACCCAGGTGAGTGCTTCCTAGTCTACCTAGCTGTATCTGAAGTCGCGGTAAATGCAGTTCTAGTCCGAGAAAACAAATGACTTAAATTGGCCCTCAAGTATGATGCTCGACGAGTCATCCTCCGCTGCGACTCTCAAAAGTTACTGGGACATTCCAGGTTAAGGAGCAGGGATTGCAAAAATACCAAATGGAAATCCACAAGCTGCTACTAGAATTCGACGAATGCCGGCTTGACCAAATATCATGAGCACAAAACATTGAAGTAGACGGTCTCGCCAAGCTAGTAGCAGCAACTAAAAATATCACCAAGGAGAACGTAGTCACCCTCCTCCACTCATCAATAGACCAAGTCGAGGTACATTCTATAAATATAACTTGGGACTAGCGCAATTACGTCATATCATATCTGTAGGAGGGAGCACTCCCACAAGATAAAAAAGAATCCAAAAATCTCCGAATACAAGCTGCCAAATAAGCCTCATAAACCACGACCTTTACAAAAGGACATTCGGTCGTCCTTTGGCCAAATGCTTTGGACCAAATCAGACAAAGCGTGTGCTCGAAGAGGTACACGAAGGCAACTGCGGTTCCCATACAGGAAACTAGGCCCTTGATAAATGTCTTATTCGTGCAGGATACTACTGGCCCTCTATGACAAAGAGGCCACGGATTACATCAAGAAATGTGAGTAGTGCCAGAAATACGCCCCTATGATACACCAAGCAGGGGAATTCCTGCATTTCATCACTTCTCCATGACCATTTATAAAATATGGTATTTATATCATCGGACCCCTCCCAACAGGGCAAGGTAAGATACACTTCCTTTTCGTTTTAACTGAATACTTTTCTAAATGGGTGGAAGCATGTGCGTTCATTCAAATACGCGAACAAGAAGTCATCATGTTCATTTAGAAAACTACCATATGCCACTTTGGCATCCCCAAAGAAATCAATTGCGATAACGGGCCCCAGTTCATCGGGAAAAACATGATTGAGTTCATCGTAAAATGGCACATCAAGCGGATACTCTCCACGTCATATCATCATACCGGCAATGGTCAAAAGGAATCCTCAAATAAAACAATATTGAACATATTAAAGAAAAATCTCAATGATGCCAAAGGGCTATGACCGGAACTGTTACCGGAGGTGTTATGGGCCTACCACACAATGCTAAAAACTAGCATATGTGAGATGTCACATTCACTGGTCTACGGCAACAACACACTCATGTCGGGGAACCTAGCATGAGATAATCTAATGAGAGTGGAGCAAGAAACGACAAAAGTAGATTACAAGACCTGGATGAGGTCAAAGAACGAAAAGATATGGCACATATAAGGATGGTGGCCCAAAAACAACAAGAGGAAAGGTACTATGATAAGAAGGCCAAAGTACGACCACTCAGAGTCGAGGAATACTTGCTAAAATCCAAAATACAAGCAGCAAAAGACCCGAAAGAAGGGAATAAGGAACAAACTGGGACGGGCCACATAAAATCACAGCAGCAACAAGCAAAGGAGCATTTCAATTAGAAAAAATGGAATGAAAACTACTACAAGATAACTAGAATGTCGCCCACCTCAAGTACTTCCACTTCTGAAAAGAAACGCCGCTCAAGTCGTACTCCTTTTTCCTCACCCGAGTTTTATACCAATCGGGTTTTCTTGGGAAGGTTTTTAATGAGTCGACGATGGGGACGTCTCGAGTTTAGATGTATTGTTCATTTCCCGCTTAATGATTACATCTCAAGGCCAAACAATAAAGGGACTAGATATAAAGAATCTCCATTGTATGTACGAAGTTGACACGTATTTCCATTGTACGAGCGAAGTCGACATGTATCTATGACATATGAATAAAATCACTCCATTGTGCATATGAAATCAACACACGTCTCTAATGTATGAATAAAATCAGCACATACGATACTCCAGCAAATAAAATAGAGCACCACCCTCACGACGAGATACTACTTTGGCATCAGCTCAAATGTAGCATCCCCATGGATAAAGTCATCGTCAAAGAAATGATTTCGACTTCACTCGAACCACTATGGGATTCTACTTCGGCAACAACTCAAAAGTAAGATCCCCATGGCTAAGGTTATCTTCAAAGAAAAGAGTTTGACTTCACTCGAACCCCGACGGAATACTACTTAAACACTAACTCGAAAGTAACATCCCCATAGCTAAGGCCATCATAAGAAAAGAGAGTTTGAATTCACTCAAACCACGGTCGGATACTACTTCGGCACCAACTCAAAAGTAACATTCCAATGGCTAAGGCATCATTGAAGGAAAGAGTTCGACATTAGTAAATTACAACGGGATACTACTTTGGCACCAGCTTAAAAGTAATACCCCTACGACCAAGGCCGTTGCTAATGAAAAAAGCTCAATTAAACTCAACACAACAGGTTTAACATTTCAATAAAGATTCAGAATAATATGACTGAGGCAGAAGTCATCGCCAAACAAACCAGAAAATGAAAACAATACTCAAAGGTACACAACCAAAATAATTTTCATTGCAGCAAATATATTACAAGTAATTATTTTTACAAAGGGCCAAAAGATGCCCTCACAAAAATGGCAAAGCAAACGGAAATACAACCGAATACGATGCCACATCATTCCCTATGGCATACACGTCTTCATACCAAGAATCGGGGGAAAGTTTGTCCGCATGTCTAGAATTAATATCATCCCTGCCATGCGTGATAAGGTCATACCTGTATGCCTCACGAGATGAATGGGCCTTGGCAGGTACATCTCAAAGCTCTATCTCGTACGCCCTCCTATAAGCATAAAGATCCTTATACACATCGAGCCAGGCTTCAACATGAACCCACATCTCATACAAATGGAGAGGCAGGAGATGATCAGCCGAAGCTTGGAATGTAGAGGGTTTCGACTAAGTCGCACGTCCTCCGTTTTCAATGAAGTTGCCTGCCCATTTAGCACAGACAATTCTGTTTCCGAACCTTGAATACACCTCTCAAGTCGCGCTACCTTATGCGCAGAAACCTCTGACTCCTTTTTTCGCTCCAATCTACAAACATAGAGGGCGTCTTCCAAAGACGCTGCCTCAAAAATGGAAGTTTCCCTTTCCCTTTTGGCATGGGACAATCTATCAGTAGTTTTTCTCAATTTACTCTTATGGTCAACGACCTTCGCTGCCTTCGTGCTCAGTACGGCAATTAAATTGGTCACCTTTGCTTAGAGGTCGGCATTTTCGCCATCACTCATTTATTTAGCTCAAGCTCATATTCCCGGACCTTATGGGCCGCCTCAAGCTCACTACAACGGGCAATAGCCTTTATAGGGTCCTCGTCTTGCTCTTTCATCTCTTTAACCTTATGCGCCAATTGAGCCTCCCTCTGCTTAAGCCCATCGTGGAACAACTGAAAGTCGCAATCCCGAGTGAAGATGTCGGCCATCGCATGATACTTGGTGCATTATTCTTGGACTTCGATGACATCATCCCATAGAAGATCATCCTCCACCTTTCCTGATGCTCACACTCGATCTCCATAATGAGGGTCTAATATGAAAAACAAAGTTAAAACAAAATGATAGTCCAACAATAGTAAAATAGATCCAATGATGAAAAGAAAAGAGAGACATTTACCCGTAGAGCCATGCCGGAAATGCTCCGTGAAAACTCCGCATCACTCATTGCTCAAAGTGCCTTGTTCTGAGGAGCAACATAAAAAGGGGTAAAAAGGGACGCCACCTGATCACAGTTTAATAGCAAGTCATAGTCCCTAGGGACGACTATGTGTCGATCAAAACCCTCCATTCTGACCTCTATGCAGGCGTGACACTCCAAAAATTTGCGAACATCCCCTGGGTCGATGTGTGAACCTTATCCATCGCCCTCTGCGCATAAGCCCCGTCCAATAGTAGACGATGCACCACCATCAACGGAGCGCACAGACCCCCAACCTTGGTATACTTTTTCTGTTTGGGGAGACCTCCCTGCCAAGATGGCATCCGCCATGAACGCGGGCATAGGTGCCATGGCTGATGCGCCCGTCCAACTCTTAATAGTATCAATGGCCACGTCTTTCCCGAGCTCTACCGGCCTCTTTTTTCTCAATGAAGTTTCATCCCATTAGAGGTCTCATCCGCAAGGTGATAGACCATCAAATAAGAGATTTATTCCCTCATGACCATATCCTAAGAGGGGTCTCTCACCTGTACTAGATGAGCACGAGCCTCTCGGACGGACTCCTCCAAAGTAAACTGCATTCTCGCAGAGGCGATGACATGGGGAAATATAGGGAGTGGAGCCTTCCGCCTAGAATCTCAACGAACTGTCATCACAAAGAGTCGTATAAATAGATAATGGAAAACAAATAAAGAGCGGTACAGAGGAAATAGCTTACCAAATGAGACCTTCGGCCCAAAACGTTTCACAAAAGTGGGCCAGTCTCATGTCTCCACTACATGATATAGTAAACAGTCTAGCAAGTCCCTTATACGGGCTATGGGATGGGATATACGCCCTAAAGCTACAAAAGGAAGCCACAGATAAAGACTAAGTTGAACACAAAAAGAGAGAAATTAAACAAGTTACGACAGCTACGATTATCATTCCGCTACTTCGGGAATCCAGCGGGGTCCTATGCGACATATTCAGTTCTGACAAAGAAATACTTGTGCCAAAATTTATTGCTCGCTTGGTCATCAGTTCCGACCACCATACCTTTGGTCCCACGGTGTATCAAATGCACCATAGTACCCCTGTGAAAACTAGAGGAAAAAGTGTAAAAGGCGGTCAATGACAACTTTGCACCCTGCCAACTATGTATACTTTGTCAACACCAAAAATATTTTGTACATGTACGGAGAAAGCTGCGCCGGGAAAACCTAATAAAACTGATAGAATTCTTCTTCTAATGGAGAAGGCAGAAGGAATGACCAATCACAAATGATATTCATATAATGCACGATACCCCTGTTTATGAACCTCCACAAAGTCCCTCCGCGCTAGAACCATCTCGATATGAGAGTGAATGTTGTACTTAGTACGGAGGGCATCTATATGGGCCTGCTTAATTTCAGATACTATCGTTGCGGGAGTAGGAGCAGGTACTTTAAGGAAGTCACTTCGAGACATGGGGTGTCTTGGCAGTAACTCATCCACAGTGAGAAAACTGTCCCATTCCTCCACAGTCATGTCCTCGCCACGAGAAGGAGGTGCCATGGATAACGGCGTGGCGTCAAAAACCCCATCATGTGACTGATGTGTTCTTGGCATGTCTCTGGCAGAAAATATGTTAATAAGAAAGGGAGTCAAGAACGGTAAACGGAAGAGAGGAAGAAAAGAAATTGGAAGAATAAAAGCTGAAGATATGAGAAGGAATAAACAAAGAAGAAATGTCCATTCCTATTTATCGGGTTAGATAGTGCCAGAATCGAAGCGGAAAGCTGCCAATGGCACCAAAACCGAAGCGACAAACCATCAGACTATCTCGGGAAGAAGCGTAATGATGACGCACGTGGAAATGACGTAATTTCCTAGTAGAACACATCACCCAGGGTATCATGAAGCGCATTACTCTTTCATTGTTGGCCAACCCGTCATGCTTCGTGAGCCAAATTTCTCCGCAGGTATAGGCGATGTCTGCTTACCAAGGCCGCATCGGGACGCGACTTCGACAAGCGGAGGGACTAACTGTATAGGTCTAAATTTGGAGACCATGACCACTACTGAGTACAGCAAGGAGCGAGGTCCTTACGATGTAGTGTACTTTGCGCGCCATAAAGGGTGACGACCGACAGTGGTTAGCGAGGGTACGGCTTCTACGGAAATGTAAGCGTAGCAGGAGATAGTAGGCATATGATTTTCGATATTCTTTATCTTATACCTTTTCAAGGTTTAAAAGGGTATTATCCCTTATAAACAGGGGAGAACATTTTGTAGAGGGGGATCAGAAAGTAAATACAAAAAAAGAGACAACATTGTTCACTATAGTAAATATATTTTATATAACGCTATTTTCTCATAACTCTCTTTTCTCTCTCCTCCTCGAACGCTCCCTCTCACAACGGTAACTAATAGTCATCTTCTCCGGCAACTCACCGGCAAACCGGTGCCGCCGGCTCCTGTCCAGGTAAGTACCAGTCCTTTTTCTCTCTCCCCTCTCTCTCTCTCCCCGCGTCCCCTCCTCTCCCTGTCTGTTTTTTTCTTCTTTCTCTCTTCTCGCATACCTCTCTTTCTTCCTCTTTCCTTAACCCCTAGCAGTAGCTAGGCAGGCGTCCGGCGACCCACCAGCTCCATTTCATCTTCTTTCAGCTTCTCCGTCCCCACCAGATCAATCTCCTCTGTGATTCCCTCCCTTTTTTCAAACATTTCTCGGACCGGCTCTTTTGCCTGTGACTGTTCCGGTGGCAGTCCCCACCTTTTCTTTGTCCCGTGGTGTTTTGTGTGTTTCAGGTAGCGGGGCAGGCCAGTTGGTCGACACAAGCGTGAGCCATACGGCGAGTAGAACAGAACATCACTGGACGCATCAGGTCATATTTCCAGATTTTCAGCAGGTTATATATTTTCCGGTAACTCCCGAACAGCTTCCAGTCACGACGCAGAAGGATCTTCCTGAGTTTCAACAACAATGACATGAGTTGGACGTAAACGAGCTAGGTGGACGCAATAGAGTCGAGCATTTTCAAGACAAACTCTATCTTAATTAGTACTAGTCGCGGCGGCGAGGCCAGTTTGCGGCGTTTGGGAGTGAGGAGCTAAGCAACACCGACAGGGGCGTGCAAGAGTTGGTAGCAGTTTACCTCGGGCGCATCAAAGCCTACTTTTAGGTTTTCCCACCAGGAGTTGGTACCTCCCGCTCTCTTTATTACTCGGTACGCCTTTTTACGTATTTTAGCTAGCATTTCGTGTCAGGTTTACTCTGTTGCTATCTAGTTTGCATCTTTTTGCGTATTCCGCTATAGTGCATGTGTGCGTCACTATTCTCAAGTCAGTTGGAGGGATTGTGGCCGTGGCGGGGGATGATAGTGTAAGGTCATGTTCTCGGGGGGTGGGGGCGGTGGCAGAGTGAGTAGGGGGTAGGGAGTGGTCCTGCGGGTAGGGCGGGAGGTAAGGGTGGGAAGAGGGTAGCGGACACTCATAGATTACGGATTGGGTCGTGGAACATAGGCACTCTGACAGGTAAGTCCATTGAGTTGGCGAAAGTTCTTCAGAAGAGGACGGTTAACATAGCCTGTGTTCAGGAGACTAGGTGGAAAGGGTCGAAGGCGAGGAATGCAAACGGGATTAAGCTGTGGTATTCTGGGGTCGTGAGAGGTAAGAATGGAGTGGGAATCTCGGTCGATAGGGATCTAAGGGAGTCCGTGGTCGAGGTTAGGCGAGTGAATGATAGGTTAATGTCTATTAAGTTGGTTATTGGGGGTTGCATCCTCAACGTCATCAGCGTTTACGCGCCGCAAGGGGGCTTAGACGAGGAGGTTAGGAGGCGCTTTTCAGAGGGCTTGGATGATCTGGAAAGTAGTATTCCCTAATATGAGAAGTTAGTTATTGGAGGGGACTTTAATGGACATATTGGGGCTGACGCTGGTGGTTATGGTGAGGTGCACGGTGGATTCGGCTTTGGGGTTAGGAACGGAGGAGGCACGTCACTGCTTGATTTCGCCAGGGCTTCCGAGCTTCTGATTGCGAACTTGACAATTTAGAAGAAGGAGGAGCATTTTGTCACCTTCAAGAGTTCGGCGGCGAGGACATAGATTAATTACCTCCTCCTCAGAAGGAGCGATAGGGGTATGTGCAAGAACTGCAAGGTTATTCCGGGAGAGTCCCTTTCGACTCTTCATAGACTCCTGATGATGGATGTCGGTATCTGGGTTAAGAGGAAGAGGAGGGGTGCTCGGGGACAACCGCAGATTAGATGGGGTGTTTTGACTAAGGAGAAAGCACAGGAGTTGGAGAGGAGGTTAGCTGACGGCAGAGCTTGGAGAAGTTCTAGGGAAGCGGACGCTATGTGGTCAGAGACGGCAAACTTGGTTAGGGAGGTAGCACGGGATGTGCTCGGGGTAGCCAAGGGCTATTCAGGTAGATATCAGGGTGACTGGTGGTGGAACGATGTACTCGAAGGAAAAGTGGAGGTGAAGAATGCGGCGTTTGCTAAGTTGGCAGGGAGCACAAGCGAGGAAGAACCGAGAGCGAAAGGGAGATCTACAAGGTGGCAAGGAAAGAAGTGAAGTTGGCGGTTATGGAAGATAAAAACGCGGCGTTTGGTCTCATGTATGAGGAATTAGGGGGGAAAGGCGGGGATAGGAAGTTATTCCGGTTAGCTAAAGCAAGGGAAAGGAAGGCGCGTGATCTTGACCTAGTTAGGTGCATCAAGGGCGAGGATGGTAGAGTTCTGATAGGGGAGTCTCAAGTCAAGCATAGGTGGAAAGCGTACTTTTGAGACTTACTTAGTGAGGGGGGGATCGTAACAAAGAGCTAGGGGAGTTGAAGCATTCAGAGCAACATAGAGACCTTGGGTACTGCAGGCGCATTAGGGCGGAGGAGGTCATGGGGGCTTTGCGTAGGATGAGTAGGGGTCGAGCGACCGGGCCTGACGAGATCCCGGTGGAGTTCTAGAAATGCATGGATAGGTTAGGAGTGGAGTGGCTCTCCAGGTTGTTCAATGCAAACTTCAGGACCAAAAGGATGCCGGATGAGTGGAGGTGGAGTACAGTGGTGCCCGTGTACAGGAACAAAGGGGACAACCAGTGCTGCAACAACTATAGGGGTATCAAATTAATAAGTCACACCATGAAGGTTTGGGAGCGGGTGATCTAGGCGAGGGTGAGGGAGTTGACATCTATATTTGTGAACCAGTTCGGTTTCATGATGGGTCGCTCCATTACAGAAGCTATCCACCTTGTCAGTAGGCTGGTGGAGCAGTTCAGGGATAAGAAGAAGGACCTGCACATGGTGCTTATCAACTTGGAGAAGGCGTATGACAAGGTCCCAAGGGAGGTGCAACGGAGGTGCTTGGAGGCGAAGAGCGTGCCGGAAGCCTACATCAGAGTAATCAAGGACATGAACGATGGAGCTAAGACTAGGGTTAGGACGGTGGGTGGCAACTCAGACCATTTTCCAGTTGTTATGGGGCTTCTTCAAGGATCAACGCTTAGCCCTCTCTTGTTTGCCTTGGTGATGGATGCTCTAACCTGACATATTCAAGGGGATGTGCCTTGGTGTATGCTATTTGCTAATGACATAGTCTTGATAGACGAGACGAGGGTCGTTGTTATTAAGAGGTTAGAGGTATGGAGACACACTCTCGAGTCTAAGGGTTTCAAGATAAGCAGATCTAAGACAGAATACCTGGAGTACAAGTTTAGCGCTGAGCCGAGCGAAGTAAGCAGGGACGTGATGACTGGATCTCAGGTCATTGCCAAGAGGGACAATGTCAGATATCTAGGGTCGGTGATTCAGGGGGACAGAGAGATTGACGGGGACGTCACCCACCGCATATGAGAGGGGTGGTCAAAGTGGAGGCTTGCATCATGAGTCCTGTGTGACAAGAAAGTTCCACAAAAACTCAAAGGAAAATTTTATAGAGTTGTGGTTAGACCTGCCATGTTGTATGGGGCGGAGTGCTGGCCAGTGACGAACTCTCATGTTCAGAGAATGAAGGTTGCGGAGATGAGGATGCTCAGGTGGATGTGCGGGCTCACCAAGTTAGATAAGATCAAGAATGAAGTTATTCGAGAGAAGGTGAGGGTGGCCCCGGTGGATGAGAAGATGCGAGAAGCGAGGCTGAGGTGGTTCGGTATGTGCGAAGGAGAAGTTCTGATGCCTCGGTGAGGAGTTGTGAGCGGCTGGCGATGGTCGGCGTACGGTGAGGCAGAGGGAGGCCTAACAGGTATTATTGGGGAGAGGTGATTAGGCATGACATGGCTAGAATGCGGGTTTCCGAGGACATGTCCCTTGATAGGAAAGTCTGGAGGTCTAGTATCAGGGTTGTAAGATAGGGGCTCCTAGAGTTTTTCGTACTCCTCGCCCGGGGTTGGGTGAGGCTTGGCAGGGCTATCCATAGATGATTTGTGTATTGGATTGTGTCTCCAGTATGGTAGTTATTTATGGTAGTTACTGTCTGATATTATTGCATGCTATTTTATTTATGGTTCTTATGTTTACATAATTATTTACGCTATTTCTGCTGGAGTTACCAATGCTCTTTTGTTTTTGTTTTTCCTTTCCTTCACTGAGCCGATGGTCGATTGGAAACAGCCTCTCTGCCCTTTCGGGTAGGGGTAAGGCCTGTCTACATATTACCCACCCCAAACCCCACTTTGTGGAACTATACTGGGTAGTTGTTGTTGTTGTTGTTTGTTTACTACAGTTCCGAGATCCATACATCATCCTTTATCTTGGCTAATCGCATTCATCGCAATATTATTTCTACATTTGAAGTTAGAGCTTGTTTGAATAGCCATCTTGGAAATAGATTTAGGCGTAATTGAGTGTAATTACATGGTTTGGCCAAGTAATTACTTGGTAAGCATGAAATTGGGTGTAGTTGGAGGGGTATAATTACACTCTGCAATTCTCAAGGAGGAGGTTAGAATTGATGGTCATTATACTGTTTAATTACAAAGTTACTTTTTGCTTTATTTTTTTAAAAAATTTATTTTCTTTATAATTTTTTATTTCTATTATTTTAATTTTTTAATATTATTTTATTTTTAATTTCTTTTGAAATTTTAAAATATATTTTTCTTTATACATTATTTATCTACCTTTTCTTCTTGTGATTCCATGTAATTACTTATATTTTTATTTTATTATTTTATTTAGAATTAATAGATTAATTTGTGAAATATTTGAATAATATTATGACGTTATATTTATAAATATTAATTCATTTTATCAAAAATAAATTCTATGATGTTCTTACAAAACGTATATTTTTAACTTTTTTATATCTAAACAAATTATTTTTAATTTAAAAAATATATTTAAATTATTTTTAAAATATTAGTTATAAATATATGATAACTAAATTAATATATATTTATGAAAAAATATATATCTTAAATACCAAATATAAATTATTTATACTTATAAAAATTTATTGGAATATATTTATTATATTAACTTTTATGTTTTAATAATTATTTATTTAAAATTTAATTTAGTTGTGTAATTACATTTGTACAACCAAACAGTAAATATGTAATTACACTGTAATTACCCTATGACAAGCAAATAGGTCATCGTAATTACACAATTATATAATTGTTAGGCTATGTAATTACTACGTACCCTAGTATTTACATCAATTTCAGAGTCTTAAGCTTAATCATTTGGTTCTTACACACTAGGAAACATTATTCACTTTGTTCATCTCTTGCATCATTTAATCTGGATTTTATTATAGTTGACTAAGATTTACCTCTTCATCTTCACTAATTAATTTAATAAAAAAAATTCAATATCTTTTGATCAAACAATACAGATTATTGTAAATTCAGACTTTGTAGTTCTTTCCCGCTTTTATCATTTGCAGCAGAGAAAGAAGAAGAATAGAAAAGAGAATGTGGAAGTCCTATCTCAGTGGCTTGAGAATGGAGGCCGAGAATAGATGGGTCCCAGTCTCTAAGATCTACTGAAATATTCTTCACACAGAACTGCAAATCACTAAATTTACATCTTTTTTCTAGGAGCATCCATGAAGTACGAATATATTAAGGGGACCTATTTTGGTCAAAAAGATGGTAAACGGTTGACAGAATGACTAAATAATAATATATAGCTTTTGGCCATAAATTTAAGACAAAGGAAGAACTTTTAGGTAGGATGGAAAAGTTTAATTATGATATGTACGAACTTGGAAGGAGCCTTGTCACTACAATGGTGATGCATCTAGGAAGCTTTTTCCCACTCATGTTGTAAAAATATGGCGTTTGGGCAAATAATTCATGCAGCTACTCCACCATTTTCGGCTTCAATGAAACTTCTCTATAGAACAGTTTAATTTTAATATAAAGTTGATTGATTATGACCATTATCCAAATTGAACATGGTAAAAATAATAAGATGATAATGAGTGGGTTCAATTACGGAGTGATTAATTAGTATTTTACCTTTATTTCAATTCCTAAAGTAAAACTTGTGTTACGCCATGAAAATTATGAAAGAAATTAGTTTTCTTGCATGCGCTAGGGTGAAGATATCAAGGTCTTTTTAATTTCTTCATACTTAAGCAATGTAAAAATTCTTTTTACACTATTACTCACATAAAATATAACTACAATATAATGACCTTAAGTAGAATTATAATATTAACCTATAAAAAATAATACAACAGAATATATTAGTAATAATATAAAAATTCTTAATTCCATGATAAACTGTACGGAGAGGCGGAGTCACGGTTTTAATTGTAGGTGCAACAGAACCCAATAGCTTTTATTCAAACCATGTATTTGTATTGAGAAATTTAATGAATATATACAAATTATTAATTTAGAACCAGTAGCTTAAAATGATATTATCTCGAATCCCTAAGGTTCAAATCCTAACTCTGCCTCTTACTGTAGGTTAATACTATCAGTTAAATCTATATTACTACCAATAGCATTATTCCAAACTGATAAATCTATAGAACTAAATTATCAGCTGAACCACACAAAGAATATAGCTATAAGTATGCCTCCTTAAAATGTAGGATTGATAATCTTAAAAATATGATAAAACAAGTTACGCGCTACACCAAGTAAACGGGACTTGATGGTGTAAATATTTCTTACACTGATAGTGTATATGACTTAAATTTTCCACAGATATCACAAATTAGGAACATTTCTTTATTTCTGGCTTATTAATCTTGTCCACTATCCCAGCATTCAAATTTTTATCTTTGGCAAGTTATATTTAAGTTAATTTTGACGTTGTGACAGAACATGTACGGCCCAAATTCTTCCGAAACATGTCATTTCCGTCGTGAAAATTAAAATTTGAAGAATCCATTACTAAGTGAAGATAAATGAATCAGTAAAAGCATTATTCTCACTCATGCATAAGATTAGTGTGTCTCACAAGAACCTGATTTGCTGCAACTTTACAACCATCCAAGATAACATATTTGGTGTATAAAACATATTTGCACACAAATACAGTCAGACCTTTTTATAACAGATATTTTTTTGATGCTATAATGAACATATATTATAATACTTATGACATAAAATATTAGTTCCATTTTAGATAATTTGATAAATGATCTTTTAGAATCAATTAATTATGTTGAACGTGTAAAAGCTTTTTTATAGACAATGACTATAATTTATATTGTTTACAATATCAATTAATAATTATGACACTCTTTGTTTTTTAGTTTGTCTTAAAAAGCATGATATCTAATTATATTTGAAAACTATATTCAGCTTTAAACTTTTCAAAATTCTTTATGGTAATGTGCTCTTATAATAATGAAATTGTCATGGCATATCTACGATTATAAGTTCTAGAAGTATCTTTTGTGTGCAGACATTTTTCTATTCAATTTCATGCCCGGTCAAATCACGTCATATAAAATTAAATGGAACAAAATTAATTTTTGCTAGACATGAGTGGTTTTGCTGATTCTGGGACATGGAGCTGTCAAATATTCTAGTAGACCAATTGTGGGGCCCGAAGTGTGGGATTACTACTCACATTTCACATTTAGCCTATCTGGATATCATACCAACGAATCTTAAAGTGAGATTTAGTCCATTGTTATTGTCGTAATAACGTGATGATTTTTCCAAATCTGCCTTAGCACCAAGAATTTTTCCAGAGGTTTCGTCTTCCCTGACCTGTATAAATAGCTTGTTCCCCTTCCCTTTATTTCAAGTGTTCTCATTCATCTCTTCTCTACTCAACGCTCAATTCTGAAGCATCAACCAAACAGCCCCTGCCCTTAATACAGTCATGGACCATAGATATGATTCTTCAGAGACACAGGTACTATTTCTTTTTTCACAGTTTTACTTACTGTATGATGTATACTAACTTGCTTTCATACCTTATATGGAGTATTAGGTATTAGAATAATGATTCCGACTAAAATACAATAACCTTCATATTGAACAATTTGGAACAACAACTACATGAGCGGAAGCTTACTTGAATCCATATGTGGAAATCCTTGAACCTCCTTTGATGATTGTTTGAAGTGTGCCTTAGAAAGTTCCTTAGTCCTTCCTTCAAGATTGTCTTCTTGATCCTTCTTGAAGTATGGATTTCACAAGAACAATAATATCACAATACCCAAAGTTGGTGTATGGCTTTCCACAAGAATATCACACAAGACCAAATATGGGAATGGTTTTCCACAAGAATTTGCAAGACAACAATGGAGTTTCTCTTGATTCAATGGGAGGAAGAAGAGATTATGTCTTGCAATAATGTGGGAACCATAACCCCCACTTTATAACAAAAGAGTTACATAACCCAAGAGTCACAAGAGTTACATAACTCAAGAGTCATAAGCATGTAACCATGGTTACATATATGTAACCTTAGTTAGCCCATCATTAACTAAGGTTACCCTTTTTGGGTATCTACACATTAGTCCTACACTTTATATGACAATACATTGGCCCCCTTAACATAATGTCCATAAGACCACAAAATTAGGCCAAACCAAAAGATAGCACATATATAATTTATCCATATATTGTTCATATGTATGTAGATATAAGTCCATATATCTTACAATCTCCCACTTGGACGAGATACACATACATATGTACGAACCTTAGCATTATATGTTACAAATAACCTTAGGAGCTCAAAATTGCTATCACAATAAAATTGTCATGAACAATCCGGTCCATCAATCATACCAACATAGGAACTAAGTGCTCTTCGTTACTCATTCGTAACTAGAACCAACATAGATCACGTATATCAATATAACCAACGACATGGATCAAGTGTAGGTATGTAGCATGGAAATAACATAAAGTGTGGTCAATAGAATGTCTATTTCCAACTCGTTCTCTTTATTGAGATCAATCATAAACTGTAAGAGTACAAAAAAACTTTAAAACTGAATATCTGCGCAGATATAACTGAATTACTGAATTTCTGAATATAATGGACAATACATAAATGTACAATACAAACTCCTACTAAAATACATAATCCTTATCTGATTTGACACCCATACAAGCAATATACTCATGAAATACATTTTGTGTCAATCCCTTAGTGAGCGGGTCCGCAAGCATGGAGTTTGTACTAATGTACTCAATGCACAATTGTCCATTTTGTACTCTTTCTTTAACAACACGAAATTTGACGTCCATATGTTTTGCTTTCGTCAAACTACTGTTGTTATTAGTATAAAGGACTGCCGATCTGTTATCGCATAATAGCCTAAGTGGCCTTTTGATGCTATCAACAATTCGCAGTCCACCAACAAAATTCCGCAGCCATAATGCCTCATTGGATGCTTCATAACATGCCATAAACTCCGCTTCCATGGTGGAAGTGGCTGTAAGAGTTTGCTTGATGCTTCTCCAAGAGATAGCACCGCCCGCAAGCATGTAAATATAGCCTGAAGTGGACTTCAAACTATCCTGACATCCAGCAAAATCGGAATCGGTATACCCAATGATCTCAAGCTGGTCCGATTTCCGGTATGTAAGCATGTAATCCTTTGTTCTCTGTAAGTACCTCATGACCCGTTTGGCTGCCTTCCAATAGTCCATTCCCGGATTGATTAGATATCTGCCTAACATCCCAACAATGTATGCTATATCAGGTCGTGTACATACCTGAGCATACATCAGACTACCTACAGCCGAAGCATATGGCGTCTTCTGCATTTCCGAAATTTCATAATTATTATTTGGAACTGTTTGAGACTAAACTTGTCTCCCTTTGCAACAGGGGTGTTGCCTGGTTTACAATCTTGCATGCCAAATCTTTTAAGAACCTTATCGATATAGCTCTTTTGTGACAGACCGAGAACACCTTTGGAGCGATCTCGTTGTATCTGAATTCCTAATACAAAAGAAGCTTCACCAAGATCTTTCATTTCAAATTTCTTTGAAAGAAATTTCTTAGTTTCATGCAATAATGCTATATCATTACATGCAAGCAGTATGTCATCGACATATAAAACTAGAAAAATATACTTACTCCCACTGAACTTATGGTATATACATTCATCAGCAATATTCGCTTCAAAACCAAAAGATGTAATGACTGCATGAAACTTATAATACCATTGACGAGAAGCTTGCTTGAGCCCATAGATGGATTTCTTTAATTTGCAAACCTTTTTCTCTGATTCATCCGAAACAAAGTTTTCAGGTTGCACCATATAAATTGTTTCCTCAATGTCACCATTGAGAAACGCTGTCTTAACATCCATCTGATGAAGCTCAAGATCAAAATGTGCTACTAATGCCATTATAGTCCTGAAAGAGTCTTTCGATGAAACTGGAGAGAAAGTCCCTTTATAATCAATGCCTTCCTTCTGAGTGTAGCCTTTTGCGACAAGACGAGCTTTGTACTTAATAACATTGCCCTCTGAATCCCTTTTGGTTTTAAAAATCCATTTACAACCAATAGGTTTAATACTTTCGGGCAATGTAACAAGCTCCCAAACGTCATTATCGCTCATTGACTTCATCTCATCATTCATGGCATCAATCCACTTTTGAGAGTTAGAACCCTTAATGAATTGACGGAAGTTGATTGGATCATCTTTCTCAAGTCCAATATCACTTTCTTGTTCTTGGAGAAATACAACATAATCATCCGGAATTGCATTTCTCCTCTCTCTAGTGGATCTCTTTAATGGCACTTCAGTTTCTTGAGGTTGTTGAGTTTGATTTTCATTAGTAATTACAGGATCCTGATTGGGGAGATTTTCGAGATTGTCTTGAACTAGAGTTGTATGAGCCGTGTCAGGAATGAGAACTCCCTGACCAAGATCAACAACTTGAGGGAAAGACACATGTTCTTCCTCAAAGACAAAATCTCTAACAACTTTATCTCCCCACCCCCCAAACTCAATATCCTCAAAGAACCTAGCATTACCCGTCTCAAAAATAGTTCTAGAAGTGGGATCATAAAACTTAAAACCCCTGGATCTTTCAGAGTATCCAACAAAATAGCTACTAACCGTCTTAGCATCCAGTTTCCTTTCATTCGGCCTATAAGGCCTTGCCTCAGCTGGACAACCCCAAATGTGTAAATGCCTAATACTGGGTATATGCCCAGTCCAAAGTTCATATGGGGTTTTGATTGTAGCTTTAGTTGGAACTTTATTAAGAATATAAGCTGCGGTTTTTAATGCTTCACCCCAGAGTGAGTCTGGCAAAGTAGTACGACAAAGCATACTTCTTACCATATCCTTAAGGGTCCGATTTCGTCTCTCAGCTACACCATTCATCGTAGGACTGTCTGGCATAGTATACCGAGGGACGATCCCACACTCATCTAGGAATTTAGCAAATTGCCCTGGACGTTGTTCACCTGAACCATCATATCGACCATAGTATTCACCACCACGGTCAGATCTAACAGATTTAATTCTTTTGCTTAGTTGATTTTCAACTTCAGCCTTAAATGATTTGAACACGTCTATGGATTGGGACTTTTCATGAATAAGATATAGGTACCCATAACGAGAGTAATTGTCTATGAATGTGATAAAGTATTGTTGACCATTCCTACAAAGAGTAGGAAATGGCCCACAAATATCCGTATGTATCAATTCTAAGACGTCCGAAGCTCTCTTAGCACCTAATCTCGTCTTGTTTGTTTGTTTTCCCTTGATACACTCAACACAAATATCCGAATTTGAGGAATCAAGAGAATCAAGAATTCCATCTGACACGAGTTTCTGAATTCTTTGAATGGATATATGACCCAAACGTTTATGCCAGAGTGATATAGAATTCTCATTAGTTAATTTTCTTTTGGTACCACTTAAACTTGTATGCAAGGTTTCATTATTTGAGGTTATTGTATCAACTAAATATAGGCTATCAAATGTTGATAAAAGTCCAGTACCAATAAGATTTGAATACTGAAAGAGACTAACTTTATTATCACCAAAAGAACATGTATAACCGGATATGTCCAATTTGGGAACAGAAATTAAATTCCGTCTATAAGACGGTACAACAAAAGTCTCATCCAAATCTAAATGAAAACCGGTCTTAAACAACAGCCTAAATTTGCCAATAGCCTCAACTGGCACCTTCTTGCCGTCACCCACATAGATGTATCTTTCACCATCATTTGGTTTTCGGCAGTTCAGGCAACCCTGCATAGATATACTTATGTGAGTAGTAGCAGCAGAATCTACCCACCAAGTATCCTTAGGTACCGAAATTAAATTAACTTCAGAACAAACAAGAGAAAGAAATGTACCTTTTTTCGCACGCCAGGCATGGTACTTGGTACAATCTTTCTTCACATGATTAGTCCCCTTACAGAAAAAGCAACCTAATTCAGTAATTTCAACCTTAGGTTCCTTATGTTTCTTAATCTTGGGCCTTGCAACCGCAACTTCCTTACCTTTCCTCTTCTTAGTTTCCTTAGAAGAGGATGCCAAATGAGCACTTTCAGTCTTATCCTGCTTTATCCTTTCCTCTTCTTGCACACAATGTGAAATGAGCTCATTTAGAGTCCATTTCTCTTTCAGGCAGTTATAACTTACCGTAAACTGATTAAAGTGTGCAGGAAGAGATATCAAAACAAAGTATACAAGCAATTCCTCGGGTAATACTAGCTTGAGTGACTTAAGTTTTCAAGCAAGATGAGACATTTCCAAAATGTACTCCCTAATGTTTCCCTTGCCCTTATACCTCATGGAAACAAGTTTACTCAATAGTGTACTTGTTTCCGCCTTTTTGTTTTGCATAAAACGCTTTTCAAGGTTTTCAAGGAAAGCTTTGGCATTAGCTTCATTATTCATAGTGCCCCAGAATGATTTTGGAATTGCACGCTTCATGATCATTAGACTCATGCGATTCGAGCGTTCCCACTTCTCCATCTCCCTCCTTTCATCAGGAGAGGATGTATCCTCAAGAGAAGCAGGTTGCTCAACCCGAAGAGCAAGGTCAAGATCCATGCAACCGAGAATGATCATTATGTTCTCTTTCCATTCCTTAAAGTTTGTGCCGTTAAGCACAGGGATGCCATTGATGTTGGCAAATATCGAAGCAGCAGAAGAATTAACTGAAAATAGAACAAAAGGATGACTTAACACATGCTTACAATTACTTGAACTTTAAAATTACTTTATAAATTCAAAATAGGCAAATCCCATTACAAGATACCTTGCACAACATTGATTTTAGTCTTTGGACAGAAAATCAACTTGTAAGTGGTACTCTTGGTGTGGTGATCAAATATAGACAATAAACTCCTGTCAAATATCAAGCCTTCCTTTGGGCCGACTTAATATTCACATGGAAAACAAATAATTGTCTCATATTTATCACCACAAGCATGTTCGAATTCCTGCAAATAACAACCTTCCTTTGGCCGGTGTTAAACGCATGGAAGACTAACATCCACAGTCATCTTATATTTCAAGATCAATCAATCTACACAATAGAGGTTACTTTAACAACATAATGCTTCAATTGACTAATTTAAAATATTAGATGCTAAAAACTTTAGTTCCTTAAGCCATATTATGAATCTTAACTTAGTATGTTACATGTTTTGACATGCAACAACTGAATATTAATTGTTATTAGACTTAGTTGGACAATTTCAAAATCTGAAAATTAATGGACTAAAAAACAATTAATATTCAAAACTAAAATATTAATGTATAATATATTAATAATCTTAAAAACTTAATATTAATTGACATATTATAAATATTCAATTAAAATCTGAAACTTAAAATACTTAAAACGTTTTATTAATTAAAAAAACGTTTCTTTCATTATGTCCTTATTAAACAATCAAAACAAAACGTTTTCTTTTTTTTTTTTGGCAGAACCTTTTGTAGCGACTGTTGCCGTCACTGAAGGTTAAAAAAGTTTCTGTCTTTATTGGCAGAACCTTTTGTGGCGACTGTTGCTGCCACTAAAACCATAGAAGTCACCGCTAAATGTATTAATGGCGACTTTTGTCGTCACTGAAGGTTAAAAAACGTTTCAACAACTTAATATTGTCTTCAACAAGAAACTTAAACAAGAAAAAATGTTTCTCATCAACCAAAAAAAATGCAAAATTCTATGTTTCAATTCAAGTAATGATAACATGATATTAAAACATCAAAGTTCATCAAAAACATAACATTCATAAAATCATGCTATTTAATGGCACTAGAATTTCATAAACAAAATTCTAACTTAACTTGAACATGAACTTTATATAACATGAATCTTATGAAAATCCAAATTATCCAAATATGAAGGTGGCTCTGATATCAATTGTTAGAATAATGATTCCGACTAAAATACAATAACCTTCATATTGAACAGTTTGGAACAACAACTACATGAGCGGAAGCTTACTTGAATCCATATGTGGAAATCCTTGAACCTCCTTTGATGATTGTTTGAAGTGTGCCTTAGCAAGTTCCTTAGTCCTTCCTTCAAGATTGTCTTCTTGATCCTTCTTGAAGTATGGATTTCACAACAACAATAATATCACAATACCTAAAGTTGGTGTATGGCTTTCCACAAGAATATCACACAAGACCAAATATAGGAATGGTTTTCCACAAGAATTTGCAAGACAACAATGGAGTTTCTCTTGATTCAATGGGAGGAATAAGAGATTATGTCTTGCAATAATGTGGGAACCATAACCCCCACTTTATAACAAAAGAGTTACATAACCCAAGAGTCACAAGAGTTACATAACTCAAGAGTCATAAGCATGTAACCATGGTTACATATATGTAACCTTAGTTAGCCCATCATTAACTAAGGCTACCCTTTGGGTATCTACACATTAGTCCTACACTTTATATGACAATACATTGGCCGCCTTAACATAATGTCCATAAGACCACAAAATTAGGCCAAACCAAAAGATAGCACATAACAAATAATTTATCCATATATTGTTCATATGTATGTAGATAAGTCCACATATCTTACATTAGGTTCATTCGATCATGATAATAGGCAGTAGTATTAAAAAGTATCTCGAATGTATACCGCGTAAAGATTATTTATCTTATCAGTGTATTTTAATGTGAGATAGTAGCTAGGTTGATAACAATTAATTAGATTACCAACTTTACTTGTAATTGTTTAACCAAAAAAAAATATAATTTGGTCAAAGCTTGAATTTTAAAGAAGAAATCGGGTTACTGATAATCAAAGAGATGGAAATATAATTTGCTTTCAAAGAATAAGAATAAAGCAATAAAAAATTTGTATTTCAATATGATCTCAAGAGTGTTCTGTGTCTACAAATGATAAAACTTCCTCCTTTTATAGTTGACAAGGAGTATAGATTATTCTATATAATAAAGAGCATTTAATGAGACGTTACATAATCATTACTATTAAATACTAAATAACTAACATATCAGGTATTTAATAATGAATGTAGACTACTTTTTGTAATCAGATTCATGTCTTCAATACCCTTTTTATTCGTTGATATTGAATGCCTTGGATAGACACGATAATCGTATCTAAGATTCCTTCGTGCATGTTTTCTTTTCTTCTATCGTGCCTGTTGTCTTCCGTGCCTTTTAATCATTTATTGCTCTTTGACTCTTTGACCAATCCACGTGTCATGCCACGTCACCTTTAATGAAAGCTCAATTTTTTCCCAATACAGATAGTCCCCCCACTTCTTATTTATTTATCAATTAAATAATTGGGAAGTGGATCCTGAAAAAGAATTTTTGTCACCATTAATGCCTGTGTCAGTATCGACGTCTCTTCTGTCTTTCTTATTTAATACTCGTACACGTGTTATCTCCTTGTTGGATCTGCAGTTTTGTTCTCGTTTTTCAAGGCCTGTTTAACTTCCTCTGTTTACGAAGTGATGGTTATCTTTAATTTAGGCTTTCCATCATCACTTCCCTTAATTCTGACAGTTGTTCCCATATAAACTTTTAATTCACACTTTCTTTGTCTTCTTCTTCATCAACTTTCATCTAGCATTCGAATTCCCTTTCTTTCTTCTACTTTCTTCTAGACTATCCTGCAATGGCATCTCCAAACCCTAACCCAGAAAGGTTTTGCTTCTGGATCAATTTCCTAATGCACCTGCTCCTATCAGACATTCAAGAGGCAGACGAGGAAGACTCCGAAGCACGGGGTCTACACGTGGAGGCTCAATTAGTTCTAGAATTAAAGGTTCTTCTTCTAAAACTCCATCTTCAAAAGGTAAAGAAATCTCGGAGCCTTCTTTAGAGCCCACGGTTGAAGAAATTATTCCAAATGATTTGTCATTTGCAAGTGATAGAGCGTCTCTTCAAAAACAAATTGCAAAATTGGAAAAAACTAACGCTCCCCGCCGTTAGGAAAGATTGCAATTGGAAAGAGGGCGTCATTCGTTTATCCATTGCTTCTATTAGCCAAAGAATTTCATCATACAGAAATGGGTATTCCCATGTTTATACCTACCCCTTCACTTTGGGGTTTAAGCCTGTTGTAGACCCAGTTATCATAGATTTATGTAGATTTTTCAACATTTTCTTAGCCTAGATTGAAACTTAGTTTGGAGGGTTGTAGCTTGTTTAAGGTTTTTATCCAATAAAGCAAAAGTTACCTTCACCTCCCCCCATATCGTCCACCTATACCACCCTAGTCTACTACGCCATGGGGTTTTTACTCTAACTGCAAGAAGCAAAAGAGTTCTAGTAAACGCTAATGAAGATAAAGATCATGGGTGGTATCTGCGTTACATTGGTGTTCGCACAGTGGACTTATTGGGAGAATCAAACATTTCCTTCCGCGAGATGTGAAATTTTGCACATAAGTTTTTGTGTTACTTTTTTCGTGCCTCTTTTACGAGATTTTGATCTTCTCTTTAAATTTATTCCCTTTTTGGTTTTTTTTAGCAACCATGGAAGATGTGGAACCCGTTCCTAATTTTTGTGGTTGGATATGTATACTGAATGTTGATAATGAAATTAAACCCTTCTTTTTATTAGGATTTGGAATAAATGGAATGACAGCAGAGGTTTGCTATAGCTATGCGTATAACTGCCAACTCTGTCTTGGCTTGGATAATGATAAAGTCCTTTTAGCCAAAAGAAAAGCTTTAGTAATGGAAGCTGAAAATGAAGAAGAAGAAGATAATACCTATTTGGTATCTAGGCCAAGAGCTAGGAGACACGTTGTTTTGGACAATGAAATTGAAGATTCCCCTGCTCGTGCACCTGCTGTAATTTCTTCTAGTACCGAGCCTGTCTTAATCCAAACTGATGAGGAGATCATGCCAAAAGCCACGAGTGTACCAACTCGAACTCCCTTGGATAGTGGTTTTTGGAGTGGTGAGATCAGACCTGTTTTTTATGAAGCTCCCTTTTCTTCATTAGTTCCTTTTCCTTCCATTCCTTTGTCAATTGTAAGTACTTCATCACCAACAATTGCTTCTTTACCTTCACCAGTTGTGAATACTTCCATTCCTGTTCCTGAATCACTTCCTATTGCTTCTCCTTCCCTTCCTGCTTCAACTTCAACGACTCCTATAGTATTTACTTTTTCTACTACGCCTCCTACTGTTGTTTCCTCTTCATCTGCTCTTCCAGTGGAGGGTAGCTCTAGGATTAGAAGCTTGGCAATGAGAAGTGTAATTCTTGAAGTTCCTGCTACTCAAAGCCTTTTTAGAAAATCTGGAGGTGTAGATACGTGGCTCGAGCCTCTTATTGGGGATATTGAGAAAAATAAAATGCAAAGCCACACCTGCTACACCTTGATGAATGACATAGTTTATTCAACTTTAAAGGTAATTTTCTTAACATTGAAAGATATTTTTCCCCCTTTTGTTTATTTTGAGTCCTGACTTTCACGTTTCATAATTGTAGGCAAATCTAATTGGAACTGAGCTAATGGGGCGTATTTCTTTATTGGAGAGAAAGGACCGTAAGTCTACAAAGGCTATCTCCGAGGTTAGGAAGATAGCTGAGGATGCATTACTGGAAGGACCAATATGAGAACGCTCAAGGGACTATAGAAGAGTTACAAGAAAACAAAGTCCACTTGGGGCAACGGAATCGTAGCTTATCTTCAGAGTTAGGAGTTGCTAATGCTTCATGGGGACAACTTAACAAAGATAAGAAAATTTTGGAAAGTTCTTTATCTAAAGCTTATGATGAAGTTAATGAGTTAAAGGCTCTTCTGGAGAAAAAAGAAGAATATGCAAAAGAATTTGCTGAGAACTTATCTCGTGCTCAGAATGATTTAAGGATTTCCTCCGACAAGATTCGTATGTTGGAGATTTCTCGTGTAAACCTTCAATCTTACCTTGATTTCCACTTAGCTGAATATGAAACAAAGAAGAACACTTTAGCTACGCGGGGAAGATATTATGAAAACCTGGAGAAGGATTACAATTCCTTGGTTGAGAATTTCAACTATGAGGTCAACTGGGCCTTCTTGAAATCTCGTCGTGATACTTTAATGGTGGCTTCTCAGGAAAAGTTTGACTTGCAATCTGAGTTAGCCAAAGTTTTAGACTTGATTGAGAAGAATGATCAGCCAACCGAAACTCCTTTTCCTGACCAGGTAATTGACATCTCTTCTCCTATAGTCGAAACTCCCGGGGTTGAAGAGCCTTTGAACTTAGAGTCAACAGTTGAAGTTACTGAAGTTACAATACCAATAGACGAGGGTAACTTACCTATAACACAACCTTTAGGAACAAATATCCCCGTGTCTACTGCTTCTCATGAAAATGTCAGTACTTCAATTTCAGTTGACACTACCCTTGTTGCTACTTCTCTAGAAGTTTCAACCGAGCATAATGAAGCTGCGACTGCTACCGCTCCAATCACCTCAGTGATCAATGAAGATGTTTAAGCTTACCTCTTTTTGTTTGATTTTGATGATGTTATGAAGTCCCCAGTTTCTATAATGGGGCATCTATTTTAGAAAAATGTATTGTAATAGCTATGTTTTTCCCTTAGCTTTTCATGTTAAGATGTTTGTATAATACTTCTTCACTTTATCCTTTTCTACTTGTTGCTTTAATTTTTGCAAAATGATTTTACCTTACCCTTGCCTATTTTTCCTGTTAGGACTTAGAGAATAAGTTAGCATTTTTTATCCTTTTCAGAAAATGCTTTCATAATACTTCTCATGTGTTACCAACATGCGGAAATACAAAAGAGGGCCCTTTTACTCATTGACACTTAATGAAGAAGACGTCTCAACTTCATAATCGTGTTAATATACGATGAAAGAGACAGGAACATACATGTTTCACATAAAACAACTTTTGTAAAGTTTTTATTCATGAACTTTGATAAGTTCTTGAGTATTACATGTATTGAAGTACATCTATAACTTTCTCGCAACTGTTTTTTTTAACAGATTTATAAAATATACAAGGTTTTGTTTATAACCTGTTCCGATACATAGTCATGTCCTTGCCTTTTCATACTTAGGAAGGGTTTAAGCAATGACTTCATTGTTCTAAAAAAGAAAGAACACTATGATAATTCTCGTAACTTGAGTCGATTTGAAAATCTTGATTTTTTCTCTCTCGTATCTATTTCTGCACATACTCATGCGTATATAGTACAGTTCCCGCAAGTGTTTGAGCGGTGAAGTATGACGCCTCAAACACTTGTATATTTGCTCCCAATCTTTGCTCCTTTCCCTGAAACAGAAAAACATATGGGACTCGGAGGTGTGATTATAGATGAAGACTGCCTAACTCGTATGTATTTCCATCAGATTATTGTAACCCTGGGCTAGGAATTTAAGAGTATTCCACTTTGCCGTGCAATCCGTGACTCATCATTTGGCACGAGTTAGGGTTTTTGCCTAGCATCTAAAATCGTTAGTATAATTTTAACAATTCAAATAAAAAAATCTAACGCGATACCTGACCATGGGTACTCTCTTTAGAAGTAACATCTCTTTAAATGAACGGCATTCCAATGTGAAGGTAGAACCTTGCCCTCCATTGTCTCTAGCTCGTATGCTCCTTTGCCGCAATTTCACAAATTCGATAAGGTCCTTCCCATGTTGGACTTAGCTTTCCTAAACGAACTGACTTTGTAGATTGAAAAACCTTTTTTTAACACGAAGTCCCCAACTTTAAAAAACCTGAGGCGTGCTTTCCTGTTGTAATATCGTTCAATTTCTTGCTTTTGAGCTGCCATCCTTATCAACGCAGCTTCTCTTCCCCCTTAAAGTAAGTCAAGATTTACTCGTAACTCTTCATCGTTCGAGTCTTCTTCTGCTTGAATACGCCGTGTACTAGGTTCACCTATCTCAACTGGTATCAAAGCTTTTGCACCATAGACCATTGAAAATGGTGTCTCTCCTGTACTTGTTTTTGTCGTCGTTCGATATGCCCATAATACCGCTGTTAATACTTCAGGCCAATTGCCTTTTGATTCTTGTAACCTTTTCTTTAGGTTGTTGATAATTACCTTGTTTATAGACTCTACTTGCCCATTACCTACTAGATGATATAGTTTCGACGTAATTATTTTGATTTGCCAACTTTGAAAGAATTCTGTGATTTAAGCTCTTATAAATTGTGGTCCATTATCACAAACTATCTCCTTTGGAACACCAAATCGTCAAATTATATTTCTCCAAATGAAATCTTTAACTTCTTTCTCTCGTACCTGTTTAAACGCTCCTGCTTCAACCTATTTAGTGAAATAATCTGTAGGTACGAGTAAAAACATTACCTGACCTTTTGCCTAAGGTAATGGTCCTACGATCTCCATTTCCCATTTCATGAAGGGCCACGAAGTTATGACAGGATGTAATAACTCTGCTAGTCTATACATGTTATTTGCATACTTTTGACATTTGTCACATTTAGATACGAAATCAATTGCTTTTTCTTCCATTTTAGGCCAGTAATATCCCGCTCGAATTAATGTTTTAACCAGTGATCTGCCTCCTGCATGATTTCCACAATGCCCCTCATGTACTTCTCTCATCACATATTCTATTTGAGAAGGTCCGAGACACTTGGCTAATGTTCCACCAAACATTTTACGGTACAAGTTTCCTTGATACAAGCAGTAACGAGCGGCTTTCTTCCTTAATGTATGAGCCTTCACCTAGTCTTCAGGTATGATTACATGCTTCAAAAAAGACACGATTTTGTTTCTCCAAACCCAAGTTAAATGATTAAAATTTACCTCATTTTTGTCAGGGTGAAGAACAGAGTGGAACAAATGTATAATTGAGGCATTCACATCTTTTTCTATCTCTGCTGCAGATGCGAAGTTGGCTAAGGCGTCTTCTTCTAAATTCTCTTCTCTTGGGATTTGCATCACTTTCCAAGTCTGGAACTGTCTTATTAACTCACGTACCTTTCCGAGGTATTCTTGCATTCGAGTTTCTCTAGCTACGTAAGTCCCCAGTATTTGATTGACTACTAACTGAGAATCACTTTTGATTACAATTTTCATGATACCAAGTTCTAATTCTAGCTCCAAACCTGCAATCACAACTTCATACTCTGCTTCATTATTAGTTACATGGTGGCATTTTATAGCTTGTCTAATTGTTTCACCCGTAGGTGCTATAAGAACAATTCCTAAGCCTGCCCCCTTTACATTAGATGAACAGTCGATAAATAATAGCCAAGTCCCCAGATTAGCTCCGTTAAAAACTTGTAATTCTTTTTCTGCTTCTAGATGTATGCTTTGAATAAAATCAGCTACGAAATCAGCGAGTACTTGAGATTTGATAGCAGTTCGAGGTTGGTAAATTATTTCGTACTCACTTAAGCCCATTTTTCTAATCTTCCTAATCGTTCATGTTGATGCAATATATTTCATAAAGGAAAAGCAGTAACAACAACAATAGGATGACATTGAAAATAAGGTCGTAGTTTTCTAGATGCCATGATGAGAGCTAATGCTAATTTTTCTAGTTGTGGATACCCTGTCTCTGCATCTAATAAAGTTTTACTTACATAATAAATCGTAGATTTCTTATCTTGGTCTTCTCGTACTAAAACGGCACTTACCGCTACTTCTGATATTGCTAGATAGATGAGTAACTTTTCACCCTCTTTAGGTTTAGCAAGTAAGGGAGGATTTGATAAATAAGCTTTCAAGTCCCTAAGTGCTCGTTGACAATCTTCATTCCACTCGAAATGGTCTTGCTTTTGAGCGCAGAGAAAAATTTGAAGCATTTTTCTTATGATTTTGAAATAAACCTCCCTAAGGCCGCTATCATTCCTGTTAACCTCTGAACTTCCTTTTTACTAGTAAGGACATCAGGTATTTCTTCAATTTCTTTAATCTGGGAAGGATTCACTTCAGTTCCACAGTTAGAGACAAGAAAACCTAAAAATTTACCAGATGCAACTCCAAATGCTCTTTTTTCAGGATTGAGTTTCATATTAAATTATCGTAAAATTTCAAAGGTAACATTTAAATGAGAAATATGGTCATGGGTATGCAGGGTTTTGATGAGCATGTCGTCTATGTATACCTCCATTGTTTTTACCAAATGTTCTTGAAACATTTTGGTAACTAACCTTTGGTAGGTTGCTCCAACATTTTTTAGACCGAAAAACATTACTTTATAACTGTAAGTCCCCCGGTCTGTGATGAAAGAAGTTTTTTCTTCATCACCGGGGTCTATTTTAATTTGACTGTACCCCGAATATGCATCTAAAAAAGTTAAAAGTTCATGACCTGGAGTTGCATCAATAAATTGGTCTATATGGGGTAAAGGAAAAGAATCATTTGGGCAAGTTTTGTTTAGATCAGTGTAATCTACACAAACTCGCCATTTACCATTCTTTTTGGGTACGACCACCGTGTTAGCTAACCAATCTGGATATTTTACCTCACGAATGGACCCGATTTTCAATAACTTTTGGACCTCATCTTGAATTACTTAATTTTTGAAAGGTCATTGCTTTATTTTCTTTTGCTTAATTGGGGTGAAAGATGGGTCTTCGTTAAGCTTATGAGTCATCACATCCGGTGGAATACCTGTCATATCAGCATGGGGCCAGGCAAAACAATATATGTTAGCTTTTAAAAGTTCAATTAACTTACCTCACATGCCGAGAATTAGATTGGCTCCTACGTAAACTTTCTTCTCTGGCCATTGTTCAAATAAAACCACAGCCTCGAGCTCTTCTATTGTCGTTCTGATGTTCTCGTTTTTTTCAGGTTCTTGAATTACATCGGTCCTCGAATCTAAATCTGTAGTTTTAGTTGAAGTTTGGTTGTTGACACCTTTAACTGTTTCTGATAATTGCTATATCTCCTTACGTGCGGTGCTCGTATCTGTTATTGCGTTTATACTCTTGGCTATTTGTTGATCCCCTCAAATTCGACATATCCCCCAAGGTGATGGAAATTTAATGACTTGATGTAAGGTTGATGGAACAACATCCATATCATGGATCCAAGGTCTCCCCATGATTACATTGTATGTTATTTCCAAATCTACCACCTAAAACTTAGATTCTTTAACAACACATGCAACGTAAGTTGTCAGAGTTACCTCGCCTTTTGTTTCCACGCTTGAATTGTCGAAGCCTTGCAAAGCATGCGCTTTTGGTATCATCTTGTCTTAAGCTTGCATTTCCCGCAACACTCTAGAATAATATTTACAGAACTACCTGGATCAATTAAAACTCTTTTTACATCAGTGTCAAATATAATTAAGGATATTACTAGAGTGTCGTTATGCGGTGTAGTCACTCCTTTCGTATCTGCATCATCGAAGCTTATACTCTCCTGTTCCAAGGTTTGCCGTACTCGCTTTCCGTGTGTGATCGTCATTTTGGAAACTTTGTTCGAAGCCGTATATGTTACTCCGTAAATATCTTCTCCTCCACTGATGACATTTACCATCCTCTTAGGTGAAGGTGATTTTGGTGGCTCTTGCCTATTTTTCATGTAGGCTTTTTTTCCCTTTTCACTGAACAGCTCCGCGAGGTAGCCTTGTTTCAACAAATGATCTACTTCACTTTGTAAAAATCTACATTCTGAAGTTTTATGCCCATGGTCGTTGTGAAATTCGCACCAAGGGTTTGGGTTTCGTCTGTTTGGGTTCGACCACATCTATTTTGGCCACCGTACCTTATCTACCATACTCCTTAGAACATCTACGAGCTCGGAATTAGTTACATTAAAACTATGACCAGCAAATCGTTCCATTAAATTTCTATCATCATCCCGTGGCTCTTGGTTGTTTCTATCACCTTTGAATCTGGATAAAGATCCGGTTAACCTATCTCTTGATCTTTGATCATAATGCTGATTGTTTTGCCTAGAATGTCGGTATTTTCCCACAGGTCCCATATATGGATCGTACCTATTCTTACCTGTCCTTTTATCGGCTTCAAATCTTCTGGATCCGCTACTATTTTCTCGTTGAGGTTGAGATATGGAATCCTCTTTCGTACTGTACCTGTTATAAATATCATTCCAAGTAGTTGCGGGAAATTCACAAAGGCTTTCTTTAAGTCTTTTTGTGGCTTCTGAACTTTTGTCATTCAAATTGCTAGCAAAAGCTAATGCAGCCCAATTATACGGTACACGGGGCAGCATCATTCTTTCACGTTGGAATCGATCAACGAAATCTCTGAGCAATTCAGTGTTCCCTTGTTTGATTTTGAAAATATCCTCAATTCTCTTTTCCACCTTTTGAGCCCCCGGATGTGCTTTTATGAATGAATCTGCAATCTTAGCAAAAGAATTTATAGAATTTTCAGGTAAGAGAGAATATCAGGTTAATGCTCCCTTGGTGAGAGTTTCTCCCAATTTTTTGACCAACACTGATTCTATTTCTTGTTTGGTAAAATCGTTGCCTTTCACTCCCATTGTAAATGCAGTTACGTGATCATGAGGGTCCGTTGTACCATCATATTTTGGGATATCAGGCATTTTGAATTTCTTTGGTATCGCTAATAGAGTAGCACTTGGTTTCACGGTTGTTGCGAATATTTATCCACATCTACTCCTTTTAATACAGGTGGAACTCCAGGGATTTTCTCGATACGCTCGTTTTGCTCCTTGAGTTGTTTCTGCAAGGTTAGTACAAAATTTTGAAGATGAGAATTACCTGTATTACCTGGTTCTCCATCTTGTGAGCCACTAGGAATTGCTCCATTGCCAAAATCAACTAGACCAGAGCGAGGGTTTTCCAACGTGTTGTTATTTGGGTTTGCTGGTGCAGCAGGCAATTGATCAACTAGGGCTCGCAAGGCATTATTAATTCGTGAGCCGATCGTTTTCTTTAGTAGTTCATCTCTTGTTTCAGCTCCTCCATCATCATGTTCATACATATCGTTTGGAGTTCATTCACGAGATCCACGTGGAGAAGCTTGAAGGTTAGCATTATTGAGTTCCTCATCATCAATTTGTTGATTCAAATTTTCCTGGTTGATGTTGTCGTTGTTGTTCGACATACTAACAATAGATTGAATGTTGATTTAGAAAGAACAGATTATCAGATTCTGGGTAACGGAACCAATTTGTTTAACAAAAAAAATGTAATTTGGTAAAAGTTTGAATTTTAGAGAAGAAATCGGGTTACTGATAATCAAAGAGACCGAAATATAATTGGCTTTCAAAGAATAAGAATAAAGCAATAAAAATGGGTATTTCAATATGATCTCAAGAGTGTTCTGTGTCTACAAATGATAAAACTTCTTCCTTTTATAGTTGAAGGAGCATGGATTATTCTAAATAATAAAGAGCATTTAATGAGACGTTACATAATCATTGCTATTAAATAATTAACGTATCAGGTATTTAATAATGAATGTAGACTACTTTTTTGTCATCAGATTCGTGTCTTCAATGCCCTTTTTATTCGTCGATATTGAATGCCTTGGATAGACACGAGAATCGTATCTAAGATTCCTTCGTGCCTTTTTTTGTTTCTTCTACTGTGCCCGTTATCTTCCGTGTCTTTTAATCATTTATTGTTCTTTAACTGTTTGACCAATCCACGTGTCATGTCACATCATCTTTAATAAAAACTCAATTTTTTCTCAATACATTAATTATTTTATAAATGATGAGATTTTGTGTATTTTTACAATGTCAGTGCATGAAGTTTAAGCGCTTTAAGAATTCATGGGGCTATTATATATAGGAACAAGTGTGCAGCATGCTATCGCCAGTTCAACAAAAAGGAGCATCTAGTTGAACACATGAGGACATCTTATCATTCAGTTCATGAACCCATGTGTGGCATTTGCAAAAAGCGCAGTCGATGTTTTGAATCTTTGAGAGAGCATCTCATTGGTATATTTCCTAATTAATCTTACCTAGCAACAAGTCTCACTGGTCTAATTAATTTTCTGCGAATTAATTGGTCATGAGTTCTAACATGATTGAGCGTACGTTGCTCCAAATTACATTATTCAGGGTCATTGCCAAAGGCAGATTGTGAAAGGATTTTCAAGGCGACAGGATGTGACATTTGTTTGAAAATTCTTCCTTGCCGAAATGCACTCAGGGCTCACAGGGAGTCATGTCAACTCTCTCGCTCAAATAATGTGTGCCTTTTCAAATTGTTTCGAAATATACGTATGATTTGGACGCGTTATCAACTGTCGCACATGTAACCAATCCTGCCTAGCTATTTGACACCCCCATATATAGTTTAATTTGTATTGGTTCATTTTCAGGGTGTGCTCTATCGCATGGCTAAGTTGGGAATTAAAGATGACCTAAGGATTGACAATAGCTGAGGAAGAGCTGTTGCTCTTGCCTGCAAAATGGTAGGCGGTGGCATCGATGGCTCTTTGGATCTTTGTGCAAGAGTTTGCCTCATTGATGAGCATGAAAATATACTCTTTCACTCCTACGTCTCACCAAACCTTCCCGTCACTAACTACAGGCAATTATTTTAAAAAGTTAATTATTTTAGTCTAATCCAATTTATATATACACCCAATCTAGACGAATATTGGATGTATTTTTAGGTATGAAACAACAGGCATAAGGCCAGAACATTTGAGGGATGCAATGCCATTGAAGCAAGTATCAAGAAAGATTCAAGATTATCTTTGTAATGGGGAACCTGTGTGGCAAATTCGTTCTAGAACTGGAAGGGCTAGGATTCTTGTTGGTCTTGGTTTGGATCATGATCTTAAATGTTTAGATAACATGGAGTACCCAGCGATACTGATCCGGTTAGTTACTTTAATGTATGTAATTACCATCGAAACTAAGTTCGAGTTTAAATTTTATGCACCGAAGGTGTAAAAGGTATTTACATAATCAAGTAACTAAGAAAACAATAGTGTAACATTATTTAATAATCATTGATTAGTAATCTAGAACAATGGTAAGTATATAACCTCCTTGACTAGTTAAATATATTATGCTAATGATATAAATTCTTCTTACACTACCAATGAATATAATTAAAATCCAACCATATTATGCAATATGCCTCCAAGTTATTACGATAGAGATTGACGTTTCTTCAACCATTTTTTGTGCGAAGGGATACTGCAAAATACCCTCCATTGATGAAAACAAGCAAGGTCAGCAACTCACTCAAGCACTTGACCAAAACTTACCTTGGGTAAGTACGCAAATCTTAATGCTTCTCTTGTAATCTACTAATATTAGTAGCAAATAGCCAAGTATATGTTAAAATGTGTGACAATTTTAATTATCTAAAATGTCAAACAACTAAGAAATATACTTTTATTTATTTAATTATATTTTTAATATATAGCCCTTAGGTATACTTGATTTTTTTTATAAGCCAAGATGCACATAGAATTTCCTTTCGATAATTGGGAGAGAAATTAAAAATAGCCAGATTTACAAGTGGTCATTAAAAAATAGCACAATTTTAAAAGTAATCAAAATTTAGCCACTTTTCATGTAAAGATAAATGTAAACGAAAACACTGCTCAAACTTCGAAAAATATTCCAGCATAACATACTGGAACTCCAGTATAATATATTGGACTTCCAGCATAATATATTGGAGTTCCAATATAATATACTGGACCAGCATAATATGTTGAAAGTTCATACAACAGGTGCTCCAATCTCCAGTATATTATGTTGGAGCTTTCAGCGTGCTGGACCAGCATAGCTGGAAGTTCATACACAGCTGCACAAATCTCCAGTATATTATGCTGGAACATTCGGTGTTGCAGCAAAATAGTGGCTATTTTTTAATAACTTTGCAAACGCTGGCTATTCATTTTATTACCAGTCCGAAAACTGACTAGTTTTACTATAATTGGTGGCATTAAGACTTGAACCCAAAAAATTTGCATAATTTTGATACCATGTTGACTTGACACCATCTAATTTAATATGTTATATCTAACCATATAAAATCCTAAAACATGCATACTGTATCTGTAGGTATGACATTCAAACAGGAGTCCAAGATCCCTATGACGACTGTGTTGCTACTATGAAGCTATACATGAGAATGAAATCACATGCCCACAAAAGAGAGGACTATCCGCTTGCCACAGACCCACAAAATCGAAATAATTTCGCGACATGGAAGCAAAACGAGCTTGAGAGGATGACGCCTGAAACAATGCTGGAAATCTCGCGTTCTGATTATTACTGCTGGTGTTTGGATTCCTAAGACATTCAAGTGATGGACAATGATATTGATATGATTCTTTATATATATAGACAAAGAAAGAAATAAAATAACAGTAAAACAGGAACTTGATCAGCAGATTAATGATGATTTTATGCGACTCTTCGTTAGACACCAAGAATTCCAATTGATACTTATATAACAGATTTACTACTTACTTAAAGAGTACAACGTACACTTATTCAATAATGTATTTCTTTTTATTATTATTAATTAATAGATCTTTCTTGTGAAGTGGTCACGGAAGATTTAATATATTAATGTATCAGTTGAGTCAATATTTGTTAATAATGTACCTGCAGCTTTCAATTTGCATGAAACTGCAAACCGACTACAATTCCTAGCTAGTTTAACTTTTTCTTCTTGTATCCAATATCACCCCAACAAAATTAAATAAGTTTTTCATCAATTTGGTAGTAATTTTTTTAAAGAGACTTACAAATATAACCTTCCGCTTGCATATTTCGGATCGGAGAATTAAAGAGCCCCAGACATCCTAACCCAGGTTGCTAGGTCTGCCTAGAAAAAGAAATGGCCGCAAAACATTCCTAGAATGTACGAGTTATCTAATTTATACCATGTTATTATCTGTACAATTAATTTGTACAATGTAACTCGATACTTTGTTAGGTTTTTTTGCCACAAAGCTTCATTCCTGGCCATCTATATTCCATATACGATTGCAGCTAATTATATTGATATCATGAATGATCTGCATGTTTAGCCAAAAAATAATATTTTGGTCGAAGTTAGAATTTAAGATAAAAAATCGGGTTACTGATAATCAAAAGACCAAAAAAGAATAATAAGCTTTTTGAAAATGAGAATAAAGCAGTAAAGAATTTGTATTTCAGTATGATATCAATGAATTTTTTGTGTCCTTACAATTGATGAGACTTCTTCCTTTCATAGATGATTCTAGGTAAAGGAATGAAACCTCAGCTTTAATGAGATAATTATGAGTAATAAATGATATTAAATAAGCCGTTACATAATCATTTCTATTAAATACCAATTTTCCAACGTATCAGGTATTTAATACTGAATTTGGACTCCTTTTTTGTCTTCAGATCCATGTCTTCAATGCTTTTTGTTCCGTTGGCTTTAAATGACTTGAATTGGTAAGAGACTCGTGTCTAAGCTACTTCTCGTGCCTGTTTAACTTCTCTTCCTGTATCTGTCATCATCCTGCCTTTTACTCAATTGTTACGCTTTGACTACTTGACCAGTCCATGTGTCATGCCACGTCATCTTTTATTTAAATTCAGTTTATTCTCAATGCAGATATCCCCTCCCCCACTTTTTTATTTATTTATCAATTAAATAATTGGGAAGTGGATCTTCATAAAAAAGGGAATTGTCATAATCAATGTGTATGACAATATTGATGGTTCAGTTGTCTTTTCCATTTAATGTTATGTCCATGTGTAGCTTTTTGATTGATTCTACTATTTTGTGCCCTTTTTCAAGGTTTCTTCACTCACACTATTCGCGAAGTGATAGTTGCATTTATTATAGGCTTTCCATCAGTACACTTATAAGTTTGACGGTTGCCATTATATACACACTTAACGTTTTCTTCCTTTGTCGTCTTCTTCATAAATTTTTAGCAAACACTTTCCTCCTTACTTTTGCCCTCTTTCGATTTAACCTTGCTCAACAATGGCGTCTCCAAACCCTAACCCTAATAGGGTTCCAATTCAAGACAAATTCTCTAATGCCCCTGTTAGACATAGAAGACGCAGAGGAGGTAGGCTTCGAATAGGGTTAGAATCTACTCGAGGCGGCTCTTCTGGTTCTTCTTCTAGGAGTTCTATCCCAAAAACTCCTTCTTCTAAAGGTAAAGAAATTCCCGATTCTTCTCGAGAACCTTTAGTTGATGAAATCGTACCCATGAATTTTTCTTTTGTGAGTGATAGACAGTCTCATCAAAAGCAAGTTGCAAGTTTAGAAAAAGCTGATACTTATCCTACATTAGTGACCGAACTTACAATCCCTACCATCAGAAGAGATTGTAACTGGAAAAATTAATCTCTGAATATCAATTCCTTCCCCAAATCAAAGAATTTCTTCTTTTAGGATTGGGTACTCTTTTGTTTATACTTACCCTTTTACTTTGGGTTTTAATCCTCCGATTGACCCGGTCATTCTTGATTTTTGCCGTTTCTTTAAAAACAATTCGGCCCAAGTTGGTCCCTTAGTATGGAGAGCAGTGGCTTGTTTGAGATACCTATCTACCAAAGCCAATGTCAACTTCACCTTCTCTCACCTTATTCACTTATACCATCCAATTTTTTTCTTTTTACATGTTAAGCACATTTTCCTTAGTATTAATTGTGTATCCTTCTTTTAATCAGGATTTGGCGCTAAAGGAATGGCAGCTGATGTAGCTATGGCCATTCTCATGTTTGCTAACACTGCACTTGATTTGGACAAGGCTCGAGCCTTGCTTCCAAAAAGGAAAGCTATAGTAGAAGGTTCAGAGAATTAGGAAGAAGAAGGTACCTCCTTAATAGTCAGGCCAAGAGTTAGGAGAGAAGTCATTAATGATGATGATATTGAAGATACTCCTTCTCAAACGTCGACCACCGAGCTTGTTTTGATTCATTCTGACAAGGACACCGTGCCAAGAGAAACTAACGAATCAACTCAGCGACTCTTTGATAGTGTTTTTTAGAGTGGCGAGCTCGGACCTATATTTGATGAAGCCCCTCTTTCCTCATTTCGTTCCTATTTCCTCCATCCCTTTGCCAACCGTAAGCGTTTCTTTACCAGCTTTGACTGCTTCCGTTCCTTTACCAGCTTTAACTGCACCTGCTCCCGTTCCTGTGTTGGTTTCTACATCTACTTCTTCTATCCCTGCTTCGACTCCTACGACTTTTACTATGTTTACCTTTTCTACTACTCCCCATTCCGATGTTCCCTCTTCATATGTTCAACTTATAGAGGTAAGTTCCAGCAATAGAGGCATGACTATGAGGAGTGTCACACTCGAAGTCCCTGCCAATCAAAGCCTCTTAAGAAAATCTAGGGGAGCTGATACTTGGCTCGAACCTCTAATTGGAGAGATCGAGAAGAACAAGATGCAGAGCCATAGTTTTTAAAATTTGATGAATGACATAGTTCATTCAACTTTAAAGGTAATTTCCATGGCCTTGAACGCTTTCCTTCTTTTTCCTTCTAAGTTCTCACTTACATGCTTTATAACCGTAGGCAAATCTTATTGAAACTGAGCTGACGGGGAGAGTGTCTTTGTTGGAGAAAAAGGAGAGAGTGTCCACAAAGGCTATCTCTGAAGCTAGGAAAATAGCCGAGAATGCCTTGCTTGAGGCAGCAAACTGGAAAAACTAATTTGTGAATGCTCAAGGGACCGTAGAGGAGTTGCAGGAGAGTAAGGCTTACTTGGAGCAACAAAAACGTGGTTTGTCCTCTGATCTAGGAATTGCCAATGCTTCTTGGGGCCAGCTTAAAAAGGACAAAGAGCTTATGGAGTACTCTCTATCAAAATCCAATGAATAGATTAAAGAGCTTAAGGCACTAATGGAGAAGAAAAAAGAATACGCAAGGGAGTTAGTTCAAAACCTAACTCAAACTCAAAAATGACTTAAGGATTTCTTCTGATAAAATCCGTGCCTTGGAAAGTTTGCCTCTCTTGAAGCTTCCCTGGATTCTCTCTTAGCTGAATATCAAGTGACAAAAAATGATCTTGCTATGTGGGAAAGGGAGTATGAGGCTCTGGAGAAGGAATATAATGCTCTTGAAGAAAATTTCGACATAGAGGTGAGTTGGGCTTGTCTAAATTCTCGCCATGATGCTCTGATGGAGGCTACACAAGAAATCTTTGACTTGCAATCTGAATTTTCCAAAGTCATGGATACTATCGAGAGAAGTCAACAACCTGCTGATACTCCTTCTCCTACACTTGGAACTATCGATACCCCTTCTCCAGCACTCGAAGCTCCTGGAACGGTAGAGTTATTGAACTCTAAGGCAGTTACTGAGGCAGTTGAGGTTGTGATTCCGGCTTCCGAGGGTGAAACTTCCATGACACAGTCTATGGGAATTGAATTTCCCCTGACTAGTGCTTCTCTCGATGATGTTACCACTTCAAGCTCAGTTTAAATCGCTCATGTTGCTGCTCCTTCAGAAGTTGTTACAGCACCTGTTATTGCCTCTGAAAGTGACATTACATCTTCTGAAGCTCCAACTCCTTCAATGACCAGTTAAATGTGATTAGTTTTTATTGTCTTTTAGTAAATGTTAATGTCATCCCTTGGCAATTTTGAAGGGATTTTTTTTATGAAGTCCCTAGTTACCATAATGGGGAATGTGTAAAACAAACACTTTGATGACTAAGTTTTTCCTTAGTCTTATATGTTAAGAAGTATTATGATTACTTATTTATATTCTATTCTTACCTATTTACTTATTTAGGACTTATAGAATAGCTTAGCATTTTTATCCTTTGAAAATACTTTATGATTCTTCTTATGGAATATCAACATGAGGTTTATAAAAGAGGGCCCTTTTATTTTATAGACACTTAATGAAGAAGATGTCTCAACTTCAAAATGGTGTTATAATGCGACGAAAGTAAAAGGAATACACATGTTTTGTATGAAACAACATTGATAAGTTTTCATTCATGAACTTTAACAAGTTTTTTTACTATTACATGTGTTAAAATACATCAGTAACTTTCTCGTAACTATTTTTCTTGTAACAGATTTTTACATGATAAAAATAGACAAGGTTTTTCTTCATAACCTGTTTCAATACATAGTCATGACCCTATATTTACATATTTAGGAAGGGTTTGAGAAGTGACTTTGTTTGTAACATTATAATGGATGTTTTATGCTGAATGCTGAAGACATCAAAACTTCCTCTCGACACTTGTCTTTTTGAAGCTAAATCTTGCCAAAACTTCGACCATCTTCTGTTTGGGATATTTAGATCAGTTTATTTTCTCGCATCTGTGTATAATATGTAGTCCCCCAAGTGTTTGAGCAGTGCAGAATGAAGCCTCGAGCACTTGTTTGTTTCTCTCAATTTGGTCCTTTTCCCTGAAACCGAAAAATATACGGGACTCGGAGGTGCAATTATAGATGAAGGCTGCCTAACCCGTGTGTATTTTCATCAGACTAATGTAACCATAGGCTCGAATTTAAGATTATTCCATTTTGTCGTGCAGGTCGTGACTCTTCATTTGGCACGAGTTGAGGTTTTTGCCTAGCATCTAAAATCGTTAGTAAAATTTTAACAATTCAAAGGAAAAAATTAACATGGGGATATTTGACCGTGACCACTCTTTTAGAAGTAATATCTCTTTAGATGGAAAACATTCCAATGTGAAGGTAAGACCTTGCCATCCATTGTCTCCAACTCGTATTCTCCTTTCCCTGCAATATCACGGATTCTATAGGGTCTTTCCCACGTTGGATTAGCTTTCCAGAGTTAGTAGCCTTCGTAGATTGGAACACCTTTTTGTGCATAAAGTCCCCAATTTTGAAGAATCTGAGACATGCTTTCCTGTTATAGTATCGTTCAATTACTTGTTTTTAAGATGCCATTCTTATTAATGTTTGTTCCCTTCTTCCTTTGAGCAAATCAAGGTTCACTCGTAACTCTTCATTGTTTGAATCTTCCATTGCTTGAACGTATCATGTGCTCGGTTCCCCTATTTCAACTGGTATTAAAGCCTCCACTCCATAAACCATTGTATTGTGTTTCTCCTATACTTGTTTTTGTCATTGTTCTATTCACCCACAATACCGTAGCTAACACTTCAGGCGAATTACTTTTGAGTCTCGTAATCTTTTCTTTAAATTATTGAATATGACCTTGATTGTGGATTTCGCTAGTCTATTGCCTACCGGATGGTATGGGTTGATGTTATCCTTTTAATCTGCCAACTTTGAAACAACTCTGTGATTTGTGCTCCTATAAATGGTGGACCATTATCACATACGATTTCTTTTGGTACCCGAAAACAGCATATTATGTTTCTCCAAATAAAGTCTTTGACTTCTTTCTCTCGTACCTATTTGAATGCCCTGCTTCTACCCGTTTAGTGAAATAATTAGTAAGTACAAGTAGAAACTTTACCTGACCTTTTACTTGTGGTAATGGACTTACGATATCCATTCCCCATTTCATGAAAGGCCACGGAGATATAACAGGGTGAAATAATTCCGCTGGTCTATGCATATTGTTATCGTATCATTGGCATTTGTCACATTTAGACACGAAATCATTTGCTTCCTCTTCCATCTTAGGCCAACAGTATCCTTCTCAAATCAATGTTTTTACTAGTGACCTGCCTCCTGCATGATTTTCACAATGTCCCTCGTGTATTTCCCTCATTACATACTCTGTTTGGGAAGGTCCAAGAAACCTTCCTAATGGTCCACCAAACATTTTTCGGTAAAGGTTTCCTTGATATAGGCAGTAACGAGTAGCTTTCTTACAAAGTGCATGAGCCTTTATTTTGTCATCAAGAATGGTTCCATGCTGCAAAAAAACAACTATTTCGTTTCTCTAATACCATGTTAAATGATTAAAATTTACCTCATTTTTGTCAGGTTTGAGAACGGAATGTAATAAATGTATGATTGAAGCATTTGCATCATTTTCTATGTCCGCCGCAGATGCAATGTTAGCTAAAGCATCTGTCTCCATGTTTTCTTCTCTTGGGATTTGTATTACCTTCCAAGTTTGGAACTGTCTTATTAGTTATCGTACCATTTCAAGATACTCTTGCATTCGTGTCTCCCTGGCTACATAAGTCCACAGCATTTGATTGACCACGAGTTGGGAATCACTTTTGATTATGATTTGTGTGATGCCAAGTTCGCGTTCCAATTCTAACCTGCAATTACAACTTCATACTATGCTTCATTGTTAGTTACAGGGTGACATTTATAGCTTGTCTAATGGTCTCACCCTTAGGTGGTTTAAGAACAATTCCTAATCCTGCTCCCTTTACATTAGATGAATAATCAATAAATAAAATCCAAGTCCCCGGGTTTGCACCATAAAAACTTGTAATTCCTTTTCTTCTTTTAAATGCATCCCTTGACTAAAATCTGCTACGAAATCGACGAGAACTTGGGATTTTATAGTAGTCCTAGGCTGATAAATGGTTTCATATTCCCTTAGTTCTATAGCACATTTTGCTAATCTTCTTGACAATTCATGTTTATGCAAAATGTTTCGTAATGGAAAAGAAGTAACTACGACAATTGGATGACATTTAAAATAAGGTCTTAATTTTCTAGATGCCATGATTAAAGCCAATGCCAATTTTCCCAGTTGTGTATATCGTGTCTCTGCATCTAAAAAAGATTTTCTTACATAATAAATAGAAGATTGCTTACCTTGGTCCTCTCGTACCAAAACAACACTTACCGCAACTTGTGATACTGCTAAGTAAATGAGCACTGTTTCACCTTCCTTTGGTTTTGCTAATAGTGGGGGGGGGGGGTTTGATAAGTAAGATTGCAAATTCCTAAGGACTTGTTGACAATCTTCGTTCCATTCAAAATGGTCTTGTTTTTTTAGAGCAGAGAAGAACTTTAAACATTTTTCTGAAGATTTAGAAATAAATCTTCCCAAGGCCGCAATCCTTCCCGTTAATCTTTGAACCTCCTTCGTATTGGTAAGGATATCAGGGATTTCTTCTATTGCTTTAATTTGAGAAGGATTTACCTCAGTTTCACGGTTAGAAACAAGAAAACCCTAAAATTTACCTGAAGCAACTCCAAATGCACATTTTTCTAGGTTGAATTTCATGTTAAATTTCCGTAAAATTTCGAATGTAATAGATAAATGAGAAATATGATCGTGAGAATGCTGGGTTTTAACAAGCATATCGTCTATATATACCTCCATAGTTTTTCACAAATGTTCTTGAAACATTTTGGAAACCAACCTTTGATAGGTTGCCCTAGCATTTTTGAGACCAAAGGGCATTACTTTATAACAGTAAGTCCCCTAGTCTGTGACGAAAAAAGTTTTTTCCTCATCACCGGGATCCATTTTAATTTGATTATATTCCGAATATGCATCAAAAATACTTAAAAGTTCATGACCCGCAGTTTCGTTGATTATCTTGTCTATATGCGGTAAAGGAAAAGAGTCTTTTTGGGCAAGCTTTATTTAATTTAGTATAATCCCTACAAATAAGCCACTTACAATTTTTCTTAGGTACGACCACCGTGTTAGCTAACCAATTAGGATATTTTACCTCACGGATCGACCCATATTTTAATAATTTTTGGACCTCTGCTTGAATCACCTGGTTCTTGAAAGCGCCTTGCTTTCTTTTCTTCTCCTTTATTGGTGTGAAAGATGGATCCTCGTTGAGTTTGTGAGTCATCACGTCCGGAGGTATCGCTGTTATATCAGCGTGGGACCAAGAAATACAATCTAGAATAGCTTTTAAAAACTCAATTAACATACCTCACATGTCGGGATTTATATTGGCTCCTACATAAACCTTTCGTTCAGGCCCTTGCTTAAATAACACCACATCCTCGAGCTCCTCTATCGTTGTTTTAATGTTCTCATTTTTTTCAGGTTCTTGAAGTATATCAGGTCTCGAGTCTAAATCTGTTTTTCTTGTTCAGTTGAAGTTTGACTGGTGACACCCCCAACTGTTTCCTCTAATTGCTATTTTTCTTTACTTCCGGTGCTCGTATCTATTACGGTATTGATTCTTCTGGTTGTTTGCTGATCACCACGAATTTGACAGATTCCCCATGGTGACGGAAAATTAATAACTTGATGTAGAGTTGATGGAAAAGCATACATATCATGGATCCATGGTCTCCGCATGATTATATGGTAAGTCATCTCCATATCAACTACCTGGAATTTGGTTTCTTTGACAACACCTGCAGCAAAAGTTGTTAGAATTCCCTCACCTTTTGTCACCACGCTTGAATTGTCGAAGCCTGACAAGGTATGCTGCCTTGGGTATCATTTTATCTTCAGCTTACATTTCCCGTGTCACCTTTAGTAGGATGATATTTGTAGAACTCCATGGGTCAATCAAAACTCGTTTTACATTAGTATCATTTACAAGTAAAGATATTACCAGTGTATCATTGTGAGGAGTAATCACTCCTTATGTATATGCGTTAATAAAGTTTATGCTTTCAAGATCTAGGGTCTGCCGCACTTGCTTCCAGTGCGCGGTCGTCATTTTGGAAACCTTATTTGAAGTTGTATACATTACTCCATAAATATCCTCTCCTCCACAAATAACATTCACAGTTCTCTTAGGTGATGGTGGTTTTGGTGGCTCCTGCCTATTTTTCATGTAAGCCTATTTTCCCTTCTCACTAAATAACTCGGTGAGATACCCTTGCTTTAATAGATGGTCCACTTAACTTTGTAGGAATCTGCATTCTGATGTTTTATGCTCGTGATCATTGTGGAATTCGCACCAATGGTCCGGATTCCGCCTGTTTGGATTTGATCGCATCTTCTTTGCCACCGTACCTTATCTCTCATACCCCTCAGAACAGCTACGAGCTCAGAATTAGTTACGTTGAAACTATAACCACCGAACCATGCCATTAAATTCCTATCATCGTCTCGTGGCTCTTGATTGCTTCGATCACCTCTGAACATGGATGAAGACCCGGTGTCCCCGTTTCTTGGCTTTTGATCATATCATTGGTTATTTTGTCTCGATCGTGAATCTTTTCCTACAGGTCCCATATATGGATCATATCTTTTTTTACCTGATCTTTTTTCAGCCTCTGATCTCCTGGATCCATTCCTTTCTTCACGATGGTACGGAGGCACGTTATTTTCTTCAATTTTAAGCTTCGTACTGTACCTGTTATAAAATCATTCCAAGTGGTTGCAGGAAATTCACGTAGGCTTTCCTTAAGTCTTCTCGTGGCCTCTAAGCTTTTATCATTGAAATGCTTCCAAAAGTTATAGCTGCCCAATTGTCTGGTACACGAGGTAGAGTCATTCTTTCACGTTTGATTCTATCAACAAAATCCCTGAGCAGTTCTGAGTTTCCTTGTTTGATTTTGAAGATATCCTCCATTCTTTTCTTGACCTTTTGAGCCCTCGAGTGTGCTTTAATAGAAAAATATACAGGCTCATCAAAAGAGATTATTGAATTTTCAGGTAAAAGAGAATACCAGGTTAATGCACCCTTGGTGAGTGTTTCCCCAATTGTTTTGACCAATAATGATTTAATTTCTTGTTTGGTCAAGTCATTGCCTTTCACTCCTGTTGTAAATGCAGTTACATGGTCACGTGGGTCTGTTGTACCATCATATTTTGGGATGTCGGGTATTTTGAATTTTTTCGGAATTGGAAATGGAGCAGCACTTGACTTCCAAGGTTGTTGTGAGTATTCTTCCACGTCTACTCCTTTTATTAGAGGCGGATCTCCAGGAATTTGCTCGATACACTCATTTTGCTCTTTGAGTTGTTTCTGCAAGACTAGTACTAAATTTTGAAGATGAGAATTATCTGAATTTCCTAGTTCTCCTTCTTGTGAATCACTGGGGGTTGCTCCATTACCAGAATTAACTAGACCAGAATGAGGGTTTTCCAACGTGTTATTACTAGGCATTGTTGGCGTAGCAGGCAATCCACTAACTAAAGCTTCCAAAGCATTGTCAATTCGTGCACCAAATATTTTTTGAAGAAGTTCATCTCTTGTTTCAACTCCTCCATTAGCATGTTCAGACATATCATTAGGAGTTCCCTCTCGAGACCCACGTGGAGAAGCTTGAGGAACATCATAATTGAGTTCATCTCCCACTGCTTGATGGATCTGATTTTCTTGATTGTTGTTGTCGCTATTGTTTGAAATGATGTTAACAATGGGAAAAGTGTAACTTTAGAAAGAATAGATTATCGTAGTCCCGGCAACGGAACCAATTTGTTTAACCAAAAAATAATATTTTGGTCAAAGCTTGAATTTACGATAAAAAATCGGGTTACTGATAATCAAGAGAACAAGAAAGAATAATAAGCTTTTTGAAAATGAGAATAAAGCAGTAAAGAATTTGTATTTCATTATGATTCAATGAGTTTTTCGTGTCCTTACAATTGATGAGACTTGTTCCTTTTATAGCCGATAGGTAAAGGAATGAAACCTCAACTTTAATGAGACAATTATGAGTAATAAATAATATTAAATAAGCCATTACATAATCATTTTTATTAAATACCAATTTTCTAACGTATCAGTTATTTAATACTGAATTTGGACTCCTTTTTGTCTTCAGATCCATGTCTTCAATGCTTTTTGTTCCATTGGCTTTAAATGACTTGAATTGGTCCGAGACTTGTGTCTAAATACTTGTCTTGTCTGTTTAACTTTCTCTTCCCGTATATGTCATCACTTGTGCCTTTTACTCAATTATTACGCTTTGACTACTTGACCAGTCCGCGTGTCATGCCACATTATCTTTAATTTAAATTCAGTTTTTTCCCAATACACAACATTCTTTCCCTTTGATTACTCTACCAATCCTCTTCCAGATTCCTTTTTATGTCTGTCAGTATCACTTTCAGTCAAATCCTCACTGCTCCATATTTCCTTTTCTCCAGTCATACCCTTTTTTCCACAGTGTAGCTATTTTATTTTTATCCATCCATTTTTAATAAACACTGGGTAGAACTTATTTTTCATAGTACATAGCTTCCTCCAGTACCTTGCAGAATCCTGAGGAGGTTGATAACTGTATAGCTTGAAATTTTCCTTTTGCAAAGTAGGATTTCAAAAAAAAAAAAGTGATTCAACTTCAAACCTTTTCATCTTGTATGAAATTCAAATCCTTCTTGAGTTACTATATAAGTCATGATTTTGCTAAAGTATTCTATACAAATAAAAAATAGCAGTGTGATATGGGGTCTCAGAGTCCTCTTTTTCCAACTATGTCCCCATATGTTCCTCCTTTCTTTTTTGAAAATTATAAAATTTCCAAATTGGTTGGAGAGTTGTATTTCAATAAAGCAAAGAATACAAGGATATTTCATTAACCTCCAAAATACAACACAATGATAAAAAGTTATCCTTAAAAAAATTGGGGGATTTTGTGCATCTCTTACCAGTCCAAAATAAAGATCCTAACTAATAAAAAAATTTGCCTTATCATACTAAGTTCTGATGCTAGACATTTAGTATTTCTCTAATTGACATGGTCCTTTGACATTTTTGGAAGCTGTTTTAAGGAGAAATAATAGGATTCCTCTGTTGATGTAGCAGCAAGTTTATCAAGGGAATCCGCAGCTTGATTGGCCTCCCTATAGCAATGTATTATATTAACATTTATCTTGCTCCAACATCTGAGAAGTGTACTCTATAATATTGTTCATATTGTAGTTATAAGCTCTCTTCTCCTTCAGCATATTAGTCATAATCATGGAGCCTAATTCTAGAGTAAAGTCTGCATAACTATCAATACACCAATTTACTCCAAACCAAGCTACTTGAGCTTCTACATAGTTGTTCTTACTGCACTGAGTAGGGATAGAGAAAGACATAACTATGCCGCCATCATCATTCCTTAGAATCCCTCCCATTCCAACCATGTTATTCACCTTTAGGAATTTACCATCAGTATTTAGCTTGAAAGTGCCTACTCGAGGTTTGTTCCAAAGAACTATGGTGATCCTTGGGATAGGATTTAGTTTCATTAGGTTGTCACAGAGATTATTCCAGGGAAGAGAGAGTATGCAGCTCGGAAAGGCTTTAGATATAGCTGCTCCAACTATCCAACAAACTTGTTGTCTCATTTTGAATAAGTTAAACTTATTTTGGTTTTCGTATTTACATGAGCATTTTTCTTTCCAAATAGTCCAACAGATGATACCTTGAGTGATTTATAGCACAAGTTTATGTACATCGTTCAAGGCCTTAACCTGCCACCACTTATTAATGGTAAATCTGACTGATCTCTGATGATTGTGTTATGCCTAATGGGGAACCTATTAGTTTCCAAATATAGCTAGCTACCTCTCCACAAAAACATGCTGAATAGTTTCACTTTTGGAAGAAGAGCAGCAGTTACATCTAAAAACCATTGGCTTTCGAAAGTTGATAATAATAACATTAAAAGGTAGTTTTTTGTCCACAATCTCCAAGTAAGAAAAGAAATTTTAAATAGAATAGAGGAATACCATACCTAGCTTAAGATTAGTTCTTTAGTTTTGCTAGTTCTGATCATTTCAAGAGTCATTTTGTTGGAGTAGTTTCCATCCTCTGAAAAGTCTCAAAAATTTTTGTCTCGAATTGTCCTCTTCCCAATGTGAATTTCAATAATATGCTGAACCAAAGATTATGGTATAATGCTCTTAAGTTTGTGAATATTTTACTCCCCATTTTGTTTGAAATCCTTAACTAGAATCTTGGGGCTTTTGTTAGTCATGGGGACTAGGGCTACTAGAGGACCTTTATGAGTCCAATTATCCCTCGAAAAACTAAAATCACTTGATTTAACATGTCGTACCATGTGATTTTTAGCATTCTTTCTAACGTGAGTCATATGTTTCCATGAATGTGAGTTCCTAGAAGCACATTATTTGGTAGTAGGGTGAGCTCAAATGCAATATTTGTGTTTGATAAAATTGGCCCATAGACAAGGAACAACTCTAAATCTCCACCATCTTTTAGTGACTAATATTTCACTGATATCTTACATTCTTCTTATGCCTATGCCTCCTTCATCTGTAGGAAACAATGATTTTTCCAGGACCTCCAGTGGTACTTTCTTGATCCCTACTATTACCCCAGAAAAAAATGTCAAAATATTTTTCAATTAGATGATGGGTATCTTTATGAGGGGACATATCGGAGAGAGTGTATATATGCAGAGATTGTAGAACATTCTTAATTAATACCATTCGACCTCCAGGAGAAAGCATGCTACTCTGACAACCATTGAGTCTTTTAATTACCTTGAGAATCATATTATCAAAGTAAGCAATTTTATTTCTACCACCATACAGAGGGTATCCAAGTTAAGTAACAGAGAAATCCTTGTCAAGAAAGCCTGTGCATTGTCTCATTTTATTGATCTTGGAGGCACATGTTTTAGCGGCCGTTAGGAAGAAGCTCTTATCCCTATTAACAAGCTTATTAGAGCTCTCCTCATAATCTATTATCACCTTCATAAATATTTTAGTAGAAATGCCACTTCTACTGCTAAAGATAACAACATTATCAGCATAAGCTAAATGATTAATAATGGGACCTCTGGAAGGCATAGATAAAGGAAGGAAGTTGTTGTTGCGATTGAGATTTAGTATAACTTAGAGTACTGATGCAAGCCATTACCCATATGATGAATTTCCGAAGGAAGTTCAATGCATGGAGTAACTCTTCTAAAAATCCATATTCAACTGAGTCATATGTTTTCTTCAAGTCTATCTTGAGCAAACTTCTTTTGGTTGAGTTCTTCCTATTTTGGAGCCTTACCAAGTCCTGACACATCAATATATTTTGCAAAATTGTTTTGCTAGCCACAAAGGCACTCATGTTAGGACAAATAATACTAGGCAAAACTTGATTCGGCCTATTGCATCGCATTTTGGATATTATATTATAGATTGTATTGCACCATATGCTTATAGGTCTACAATTGCCAACTGTTGCAGCATGACTTCCCTTTGGTATTAGGGTGATAATTGTACTATTCAGGGCTGAGAGCATCCTTAATTCCTTTCTTAAAGAATTCCAATACTGATCCTACTATATCTCCCCCTACTATATCCGAGTTGTCCTTGAAGAATTATCTACCAAAACCATTTAGTACGGGTGCTTTGTCCCCAAGTATATCCAATAGAGCCTTCTTTATCTCCTTATCTGAAAATTCTGCTTCTAAGCTAACTCTTTGTTCCATTAACACCACATTACCTGATGTGATCAAGGCACTTACCATATGCATCCTTTCTTGTTGTGTAGTACCTAATAGTATTTTGTAGAAGTACTCAAATGCACTTGCTACTTTCTATGTTGATATAATTGTTTCCCCTTCTAGATTCTTCAGGGAAAATAGTCTATTAGTATTTCTTCTTGTCTTTGTGATTTTACGGAAAACTTTTGTGTTCTGATCTCGAGATTTTATCTATTGTGTCTTACTTTTCTGTCATAAGAATACTTTTTTAGCCTTCCTCCAATACTCACACTGTTATACTAGTATAATCTCATGTTTAGTCAACTATACATTCCTAGTTTCTTTTGGATATTAGCTTGACAGTAATCTAATATTTTTTGCATTGCTTTATCTGCTTATTTCTCCACCTTTGCAAATATTTTCTTATTCAGCTTCAATAAGACTTTTTTCATCCTATTAATTTTTCCTACCAACTTGTTAGTCCTAGTGTTGTTCTTCCTCCATCTTTCTTGCACCTTCATTTTGAAGTATGTATACGGGTCAAACCGGTCTTGTAGCACATTCTGATCTATGACATGATAAGCCAAGCTTGAGATATGATAATCGAGGGCCCACTGGTAGCTCTCCTCCTAGTTCGGGAAATACCCCCCACTTGTAGCTCTCCTCCTTCTCCTACTTCTTCTTCTCCCCCTACTTCCTCCTCATTACCTAGTGCACCCTCTCTCGATAATAAAGTTGTGGGAGAGGTGGAGCATTTCCCACTACCATCACCTGAGCCCTCATACGACCAAATTTTTATGGATGTTTCGGTAGTTGGGGATGCCAGAGGTGTATCTCTCAGTCTATGCCTCTCCGGCTAGTCAAGGATATGAGTTGGTACTGAATCTGAAGAGATCTCCCAAGAAAGATCGTACTCACTCCCCGACATGTCAATGGCTCTGTCAGCTGCTCTTATCAGTTTTTTGTGTTCTTTATGTTTTGTCTGGCTTGGGGAGTGAGTTTAATCATTTTTTATTTCACTCCCTGGGAGGATTCACCTATGTCAGGTTGTTTATATCCTTTGCCTCATTATTTTACCATTGTTTGGAAACACAGCCCAAGCAAACTTGTTAGTATCATTGCAACAGTCAAGAAACAGAGTTGCAGACAAAAGAAAAAAAATTGCAGACATTTTGCAGAAGTCACCAGTGCGGACATTACAAAATGGTTTGAGGCCGCACAGGGGCCAATGCGGACAGCACAAAATGTCCATTCGATTCACATAGCGGTGGGGTTTAGACTACCCGCCTTCTATATTTAGGCAGTGCGGACCGTAAAAAATGTATTGCGGCCGCATTACACAATGTTCAGCATTAAGGAGTTTCATTAGTGCGGTCCACATAAAACGGCCCCACATACCGCACAAGAGCACTGCGGACTGCACTGAGTGCCCAAAAGCAATACAAACTTAGGGTTAAATATTTATTTGATTTAGGGTTTAATATAACACTTATGTTTTTTGTGACGACCCAAAGGGTCATCACTGTAATTATCCCTTTCTTTGTTCTTTTGAGGCCTTGAAAACCTCTTATTTGGTTGCCTCAATTTGTGTGCGCAGTATGGGCACAAAGCCAGAAAATATTTATTGGAAATATTTGAATTATGTGTTAAAAACTATGAATTTTGATAATAATATTGCTATAGTTTACATTGGTCAACCTTTAAGGTAAACGGACCCGCGCACGTGATGTGATGGTCCCTAAGGGTCCGTAGAAAAATTTGGGACCCGAGTTTATTCCCATAATCAAAATCCTAGGTCCCAAGCCCGCGGAATTTTTCTGTAAAATTATTTTCTGAAAATGCATAAGGAAAAATAAAAATGAGAATTGATCAAAAGTAATGGTATCGGTCTCGTATTTTAGTTCCGACACCCGATACATGTCTTAAATGAGCGTTAAGCGCTATCTGTAATGTTTGGTTGAAAACAGACGTCGTTTCACATGTTTCAGACTAAAAATGGAAAATTGAAAGTTTTGAACTTGGAAATGAAATCATGAGTTTTGGAGGTTGATTATTTGATTTTGATGTTATTTTGGCGATTCTATCGCACGAGTAAGTCTGTAGGATGTTTTTGAGGTTGGGTGCATGTTTGAGTTGGAGCCCTAAGGGCTCGGATGAGTTTCGGATAGGTGTTAGGTTAATTTTGTAGCATTTTAGCAGCTGGTATCTGCAGGTTTCGCATTTGCGAAGCCAACCTCGCAAATGCGAGACCTCTCCTTTGGCCTGCTCTATCGCAAATGCAAGGAAAAACTCACAAATGCGATCGTCCTTCAAATAGCCAGTCTTTGCAAATGTGAAGACTCCTTCGCAAATGCGACCCCCCTCCTGATAGCCCGGTCTTTGCAAATGCGAAGACATTCTCGCAAATGCGAGTCCTGTTCAAATTTGCCCTCTTCGCAATTGCGACATCCGCTATTCTTTCTGCATTCTTCACAATTGCGAACAAAACTTCCCAATTGCGACATCTACGATTGTGCAACCTATAATTAGACGATTTCAAACATCAGTTTTCATATTCTTACAACCCAAACCTCCATTGTGGATTTTCTCTCGTTTTCTTCTTTCCCAAATCAATTGTGGGTCAACATTTACTCAATATCTTCAATCTCTAACAACTTTTATTATGATTTCATCTTAAAATAAAATGGGGATTTGGGGTAGAACCTAGGTTTTCTTAAAATTGAGGATTTGGACCTCAATTTGGGTTCGATTTCAAAACAAATTTCATATATGAACTCATGGGGGAATGGGTAACCCGGTTTTTGTTCAAACTTCGAGTTTTGACCACGTGGGCCCGGGGGCATTTTGGGAATTTTTGGGTAAAATTTTGGAAATTTCATTCTTATGTATTCAAAATTGATTTAACTAGCAGTTATTGATACATTTGAGTAAATTGTAGTTAGATTCGACCGGTTTTGAGGCGAATTCGAGGGATAAAGCTATTCTAGAGGCATGAGTTGAGTTTGAAAGCTTTCGAGGTAAGTGTTTGATCTAAATTTGAATTGAGGGAATAGGATTAGGATAATATTTGCTATGTGCTATGTGGAGTCGGTGTATAGGTATGGTGACAATTACCTATGCGCCCGAGTCTAGCATGACCGTGAGTCATAATTGCTATTAAAATTTTGAAAGAAGTGTACAATTGTGATAATTACTTGTTAAATGCAGTATGAAGTGATGGTTGAGAAGTAAATGAGCTAAAGAAGGAATTTTGGTCTTTTTCCCTTGCCGGGACTTATTGTTGAGTTGTTTTCCCTTGCTGGGACTTATTGATGAGTTGTTCTCCCTTACCGGGACTTGTTGTAGAGTTGTTCTCCCTTACAGGGATATTTTATCTTGTTGTATGTTCCTCTCCTATTTGGTTGTGACTGTGGATTGGGTGAGTAAAAGAGAGAATATGCACGAAGGGTCTTTCCGTGCCACGTTTTCATCATTATGCACGAAAGGTCTTTCCGTGCCATGTTTCTTGATTATTTGAGCACAAGGGTCATTCCGTGACTTGATGTGAGTGCTATGTGAGGAAAGCATGAAGGGTGATGTCGTGCACTGTGTATTGAGAGTAAAAGCACGAAGGGTGATGCTGTGCATTATTTGACAGTTTTTGTGAGAAATGAGATTAAAAGCACGAAGGGTGGTGCCATGCAGTTGTTGATTCACTAGCTCTTTTTTATTAATGTTAAATATTTAGTTTATATTTCTTGTTTGTTGGACTTATAAATGAACTGTTACCCCCCCCCCCAGCATATCCCCTCACTCGCTATTTAAATTTAGCTATTTGTCCGTTATTGCACATATATCTGTACATGTTGATTTTGGTAGGTTCGGTGTAGCCTCATCACTACCTCGCCGGGGTTAGGCCAGGTACTTACCAGCACATGGGGTCGGTTGTGCTGATACTACAGTTCTATGCCCTTTTGTGCACAGGTCAGGATACTACTTACAAATTGCAGCAGTAGCTAGGGAGCGAGCCTTCAGTCGAGAGGCTCCGAGGTAGTTCGCTGGCGTTCGCGGGCCTTGAGTCTCATCTATCTCTTCCTGTTTGTTTTTATTGTATCAAAACATACTGTTATATATTTTCTTCAAACTGATGTTTTTAGTACTCTTTTAGTAGTCCGTGAATAGTGACACCAGATCCTGGGTAGAGGCATGTTACAAATTTCCGTATTTTACTATTGTTGTTTTTGCTAAAAGTCTTCCGCGTGGTTTTATTTAATTATTTAAGTTATTATACTGTTTAGATTGAAGTTTTGTGAAATGTTTTACAAAGGGCTGGCTTGCCTAACTCCGACAGTAGGCGTCATCACGACTTCCGATGGTGGGAAAAATCCGGGTCGTGACATTTTTGCCCAATGCTTTTCACTAATTAAGACCACATTACCCACAAAAAGAACTAATCTAATCCTACTCAAACTAAATAAATACATGGAGAATAGGTTGAGAAGCAAGAAAAATAAAAAAATCAGGATAATTAAAAGGAAAGTGATGATACCAGTTGTAAGAAGCAATGAAGATGAAAAAGTTCAAGTAGTTAATTACAAATAAACGAGATGATGAATAGTACTTTACTTTGTCAGAAATTCAAGGGTTCAAAAAAGGTAAAAGCGGGCCTTAGGCCCTATTTATAGAAAAGGACCAGGGGCCTAGTCTCACCAACCAGTGCGGATCACACAAAATAGACCGCAGTCCACACTGCACAACTAATTTCAAGCTTGAGAAGGCAACACATTGTGGTCTGTACAAAATGGACTGCAGCTGCACTGATCCACCACAGACCGCACAAAATGCAGTGCGGCTGCAAAGGAAAACTTCAGAGAGGTCTGTATTTCACCCTCAATAGTGCAGTCCGCACTAAATGAAGTGCGACCGCATTAGCAACTTCAAAGACCTGGCACTTTTTTTTCCACTAAGTCATGCACTGTATCAACACAACCCTATAACATTTCACAACCAGTTAGCTCTAAAATGAATAATATACTATAAAGAAAATCAAAGAAAACAAGAAGAAAAAACATAGGTTGCCTCCCAAGAAGCGCCTATAACGTCGCGGTACAATACATGTTACCATCATATCATTTGAAATGATGAAGCGCTACCACGTGGCTGTCATAAATTTTTCCCAAGTAATGCTTGACTCGGTGCCCATTAAATCTGAAAGCTTCATCATTTATGTTCTTTAAATCAAGAGCACCAAACCAGGTCACATACACCACTTCAAAAGGTGCACTCCATTTTGACTTGAGCTTTCCCGAAAACAGATGTAACCAGGAGTTGAACAAGAGACAAATCACCTACATTGAACTATTTCCATTAGAATATTTTTCATGAAGGTTCTTCTTCTTGTCCTTCTACAAGGACGAACAGGAGTAGGCATGGAATTAGAATTTATCAAGTTCATTGACCTGCTCCATACGAAGATTAGCTGCAACATCCCACTCAAGATTTATCTTCCTCAAAGCACACATGGCCTTGTGCTCTAACTCAACCGGTAGATGGAAAGCTTTCCCAAACACCAATCGATACGAAGACATACCACTCGGAGTCTTGTAACCAGTCCTATAAGGACATAGAGCGTCATCCAACTTCTTTGACCAATCGGTCCTATTTCCATTGATCGTCTTTGACAATATGCTTTTGATTTCCCTATTGGAGACTTCAACTTGACCATTTGCTTGAGTATAATAGGGGGTATAAACTTTGTGATTGACACCATACTTTGAAAGCAAAGGGTCGAAAGCTCAATTGCAAAATGAGACACTCCCCATCACTTATGATTGCACGAGGAGTATCAAACCTTGTAAAATGCTCTTCTTAAGAAATGCAACAACACTCTGGGCCTCATTATTAGGTAAAGCCACGGATTAAACCCACTTTGAAACATAGTCAACCGCCATAAGAATGTAGGTCTTTCCGTAAGAGATAACAAGTGGGCCCATGAAATCAATGTCACATACATCAAAAAAACCAACCTCAAGGATGGCATTGAGAGGCATCTCACCTTTCTTCGAAATTCCACCCGCTCTTTGGCATTCGTCGTATCTCTTCACAAATTCACCACATCTTTTAACAAACATGGCCAATAAAACCTACAACTAAGAACATTAGAAGCCGTCCTCACCCCACCATGATGGCCACCATAGGGAGAGGAATGACAAGGCTAAAAATACTCAATTGCTCTTCCTCCTGGACACACCTTCAGATCACACCATCCATTCAAATTTTGAACAAGTATGGCTCATCCCAATAGAAGTCCAAGTTATCCCGCTTGAGCTTCTTTCTTTGGTTATAAGAGAGCTCACACGGGATTATACCAGTCACAAGAAAACTAGAAACATTTCAAATCATGGCATATCATTCATCGACACCGAAAGGAGTTGTTCGTCGTGAAAGGAATCATTGATCTCCAGGCCATCGCGAGGCCTCCTCTCCTCTTCCAATAAGGATAAGTGGTCCGTCACTTGGTTCTAACTACCCTTCCGGTACATAGTCTCCAAATCAAACTTTTAAAGTAACAAGACCTATCGCATCAATCTAGCTTTGGAGTCCTTCTTCGTCATCAAGTATTGGAGTGCGGCATGGTCGGTATGAATAATACCTTAGCACCGATAAGATACAACCGGAATTTTTCCATTGCAAACACTATATCCAAAAGCTCCTTCTCGGTCACTGTGCATTTCACTTGAGCATCATTCATTGTCTTGCTCGTATAATAAACCAGATTAAACATTTTGTTCACTCTTTGACCCAAAATTGCCCCAAGTGGAACATCACTCGCATCACACATGAGCTCTAAGGGTAAGCTCCAATTAGGCGCGGTAATGTTAGGAGTGGTGGCCAATTTATGCTTGTGAATTTTAAAGGCTTGCATACACTTTATATCAAATACGAACTTAGCATCTTTTTCCAATAACTTGCACAAAGAGTTCACTACCTTCGAAAAGTCTTTAATAAATCTCCGATAGAACCCCTCATGCCCAAGAAAACTTCGGACTCCATTGAGGGATGTAGGGGAGGGAGTCTTGAAATCACATCGATCTTTGTTTTATCAATATCAATGCCATGCTTCGGAATTTTGTGCCCAAGAACTATTCCTTCTTCCACCATAAAGTGGCATTTCAACCAATTGAGGACAAGATTGGTTTCATTACAACGAGCCAACACCTTATCAAGATTCTTCAATCATTCTTCAAATGAATCCCTCACAATACTACAATTGTCCATGAACACCTCCAAAATGTCTTCCACCATTTAGGTGAAAATGGCCATCACACACCGCTGAAATATAGTCGGTGCATTACACAATCTAAAAGGCATCTTAGAGAAGGCAAAAGTGTTATATGGACAAGTGAATGTGGTATTTTTCTGATCTTTCGGAGCAATAAAGATTTGGTTGTACCCAGAATACACATCCAAGAAGCAATAGAAGGCACACCTAGCAAGTTGGTCCAACATCTGATCCAGAAATGGCAAAGGAATGTGATCCTTGCGGGTCACTTTATTCAACTTGCAGTGGCCCATGCAAACTCTCAAACCCGTGATGGTTCTTGTAGGAATCAACTCATTATGAGAATTTGTATCCATGGTGCGAGCACGTGATTTTTGCCGCATTTAAATTACTCCTATAAATTCCTTCGAATTAGAATTTTTCTTTATTATTTGAGTTTTTAGGAATTAATTGCTTGACTTTGTGTCTTGTTTGTATTTTTCGTGCATTTTTAGTAGCCATAATTCATAAAAAAGATACAAAACTAGTGTATTAGAATTTAGAATTCGATTTTGTATTTTCTTACTAGTTAATTAATATTACTATAATAAGAAAAATAACAAAATAGCCATTTTTGCATTTTTAGTTGTTAATTATTAAATTTGTTGCTGAATAGATTTTAAACAATTTTAGAAAATTAATTAGCTTAGTTTGGAAAATAAATTAGGTTTCATTTAATTTTTTGCATTTTTATAAAGTACAAAAAAATACAAAAGGAATTGGAAAAATAAAAGATAAATAACTAAAATAAATAAAAAGAGAAAATAAATTAAAAGAGTGGTCTTAATTTGAGACCCGATTTGGGCCGTTCATGATGGATTCCGCCTGGCTCCAAACCAATTACCCCAACCCAGGTCCAATCTTCCCCAACCTAGTCCGGTCCAAGATGCCTAAAATGGCAACATTTTTGTCAATTCAATCTGGGCCCTTCATTTCCTCGGATCCAACGGCTCTTGATCATTCGTGGTCAAATTATAAAAGTGTCCCAAATGTTAGAAACCCTAAATACATATTTTATCCTCCTCGTATATATCCTCTGTAACTCCACCAACGCCGCTAGCGGCGAACACCACCACCACAAATCCGCCCCAAAATAACACCCCAAATTCCCCTCTTCGTCCTCTCTCCGAATATACAAACAATTTCCCTCAAACCCGTCAAATATCCGTTCAAAGATTTTCCGGCCATGACATCACTTCACCCAAATCGATCCAAATTAACATCCGAAGACCGCCTAAACCTCTTCTATCGAACCTCCATAACCCTGTCCTTTGAATATTGTATAAACTGTTCGAATATTGATTTTTAAAATTCCGGCCAAAAATCAAGTTTTCCCAAAATTTGCCAAATTGATACTACTTGGTTCCCGGGACTCCCTCGTGATGAATTCAAGTTCGATGACGTTCAAATCCATTTGAAACTAGCCGAGTAATAAATCCGAAATGGCCAGTAAGCTTACCTCTTTTGTTTTCCTGTTTCTTTTTCTTTTTTGTGATGTTTTAGTTTTATCTTGTTAAGAATAATTGGTATCTTAAAATCAACAAAATTTTCTTTAATTCTATTTCACTTGTTCCATACCCATATGATTTTGCTTTAGCCTTTAGTTTAGTTTGTTGATTTTTTTAAGCTCGTTAATTGATTTAGTAAATTTGTTTGAATGCTTTGAGATTCAATTTAGTTTATTTTTTGTTTTGCATGTTGTGTGTGTTTTTATGTTTTTGTAGTTTAATTATGTTAATCTTGATTTGGTAATTTAGGTTTAGTTTAGTTAAATATAGTTAGACAATTGTTTAGGTATAGCTATGCTAGTCTTTACTTTGATGGTGAAGAGTCAATTTGGATATGTTCTTTAATAAATGGTAAATCTGAGATTAGGGATCTGTTTGGTTATAGCTGTAACTCTAGTTTAAATACAAGGGTAGTTTAGGTATTTAGGATAGGGTAAAACCTGGTAAAATATGTCAGGACCTTCTAGAGTAGTACTTCAACACATATTTCAGTAACTTAAGATACTTACTTGAGTATCAAGTTAAGAACTGGAGGATTAAAGGGAATAAAAAAGAAGGACCAATAGGGTAAATAAAAGTTTTCAGGCTGCCTTCTTTGTGCCCATAAAAGGGCATCCTTGATGCCTTGAAACGAAAAAGTTTTTTATCAGCCATCCAAAATCCCCCTTGAAAGTTCTCTCTCTCTAATTTTAAGATTTATATTTAAATCAAGTATTCAAAAATCCAAAAACATCAGAAAACAAAAAAAAAACAAAAAAAATCAAAACAATCTACTGTTTCATTGCCTAATTAGCTCAATTTCAATTTCTACTTAAATGTCTCTATTTCTGCTCTAATTTCGAGTTTTTAAAAGCATGGGAAGTATTTGGTAATTGGTTCGAGTAGTTTTATGTTTTCTTGAGTTGGTTTTTGGTTAAGTTTTACCTTAGTGAAGCTTCAGAAATAGTTAAGTTCAGTTTCAAAGGCGTTTGGGTGCATTTCGAGTCATTGTGCTATTATTTGGGTCATTTGCTGTTGCTGTTGGTTTTCTGTTGAAACTTCCTGGCTGCTTTGGGTTCAAATTACTCCTATACTGGCTGGTTGTTTCTTTTGTGATTGCTATTGCTGCGTTCGAAGTCATTCCTTAGCGTGGCTATTGTTGATCCTCTTCTTCTGTTGAAATTCTGTCTTTCATGTACACACATTTGAACTCAAAATTGATGTAGCCTCGAGATTGAACTCAGTGAAACTCAGATTATGAAATTTGTATTTAATTGGAACTATTTTAGACTATTAATCAGTGTTAATTAGTTTGTAGACTTAGCATAGTTTAATACTACTTTCGTTTCAATATTGTGTGTTAAAAGAGAAAATCAAGATTGTGTGGAGTTGTTACATGCTATGGGACTGTATTAAAAGTTGATCCCTCTCAAATTTGTGTGAGCTTGGTAAATCGAGCTGTAGTAGTAACCAGTCACACTGAGAAAATTACAAGAAATCAACCAATCCACATGAATTTGTTAACTAGGGTTCTTGTTGAAGAAGCTAGAGAGAGAAAAGTTCATTTTCGTATATTGCTCAAGAGAAGAAAATGAATCAGCTGAAAAAATATTTCTAGAGAGTTCTATCTATTCTATATTTATATTGGGCCTTTTATTTCCATTGGGACCCTGATCTACTATAACCCAAAAACATAATACAACATAAATATCTAAGTTGGGCCATTTATTTGGGCCTTGTGTGTATCAGCAGTATCAGCAAGTATTTCAACCCCCCCCCCCCCCCCCATCAAGTTGGAGGGTGGGAGAACCCCCAACTTGGGTAAGATAGCATGATGTAGAGCTCCAGTAAGTGGCTTGGTAAAGATGTCAGCCAACTGTACAAATGTAGAAACATGGTGCAAGGAAATGACCCCGTCAGTAAGCTTAGTTCGAATGAAGAGGCAATGCACCTCAATATGTATGGTGCGCTCGTGAAAATCTGGGTTCTTGGCAATGTGAATCGCGGCTTGATTATCACAAAATACATGGATAGCATCAGTAGTAGGAATTCCAAGATCAGATAACAACTGAGCTACCCAAAAAAGTTCAGCAACAACCTTTGAAATGGCACGATATTCAGCTTCAGTGGAAGAAAAGGAGACAACAGGTTGTTTCTTAGCCTTCCATCCAACAAGGCAGCCACCCAAGAAGATGCAAAAACCAGTAACAAGATCTGCAAGTATTAGGTCAAGCAGCCCACTCACTATCGCAATGAGCAGTCAAAGTAAAACTAGGAGAATTATTCAAGAAGAATCCAAAATCAGCAGTGCCTTTAAGATATCTGATAAGATGAAGGGCAACATGCATTTGCGGAACCCTAGGAGTTCGAAGAAACTGACTTAAGTGTTGGACTGCAAAGCATAAGTCAGGCCTTGTGTGTGTCAGGATGTTGAGCTTCCCAACTAAACTTCGATAAGATTCTAGTGAATGGAGAAGGTCACCATAGTCAGCCTTCAAATTAGTTGACAACTCCAAAGGGGAGACTATTGGAGACACCAGGTCACAGTCATAGGCATGCAATAAATCTCTGATAAACTTCTTTTGATGGACCAGAAGACCATAAAAGGAGTAAGAGACCTTTATTCCCATATAAGGACTTCTGTAATTTGCACACTAAAGAGGAAAAAGGCAGAGAAACAGAACTAGCAACTAAGCCAGGGGGAGTTTCATGTACACTTCCTCATCAAGATCACCATGCAAAAATGCATTATTTACATCCAATTAAAACATGACCAATTCTGTTTGACAACTACTGCAACAAGACATTTAACTGTAGAAAACTTAATAATAGGAAAAAAAGTCTCATTAAAATCAATCCCTTTAACTTGTGTATCACCTCTAACAACCAACCTATTTTTATAACTCTCCATTGATCCATCCACTCTATATTTAACTTTGTAAACCTATTTGAACCCAATTGGTTTCTTACCTTGAGGCAACTCAACAATAGACAAAGTGTAATTAGCCTCAAGTGCCTCAAATTCTTTCTTCATGGCTTCTTGCCATTCTGGAATAGAGGCAGCTTGGTATTAAGATGAAGGTTTAGTAATAGTATTATCAACTAGGGAATGAAAGCAACTAGATAAAGAAGCACTAGGGCCACACAAGAAAGGGGGAAGTTGACAAACATAAGGCTGAAGATGAGCAGGTGGGTGGTGATCCCTAGAGGATCTTCTAAGGTGTGGAGCAAGAGGAGGAATAATAGTTGAAGAAGTAGGAACAATAGTTGAAGAAGTGGAAGGAAGAGAAGAGGGTGGAGAGCATGATAATCAGTAGATGCATTGGAAGAAGAATCAGGAATATGAGTTGGAAAAGATGAAGATTCTTCTGAAATAGGAACAAAATTAGGAGGAGAAATAGAGTTAGCACATGCAAAAAGAAAGACAGATTCATGAAAAACAACATCCCTGGAGATTAGGGTTAGTTTAGTGGTCAAGTTGTAAAGTTTGTAGCCTTTCTTACCTAAGGGGTAACCAATGAAAACACAAGGATCAGCCTTAGGTTGGAACTTGTCTCTATTACATTTGGGGATAGTGTGTTAGCAAAGGCAACCAAATGACCTGAGATGTTCATATGTAGGAGACAGTCCATATATTAGTTCAAAATGTGATTTATTGTTTAAAAGTTTGTAAGGAAATCAGTTGATCAGATATGTGGCTATCAAAACACAGTCACCCCAGAACCTTAAAGGCAATTTGGATTGAAAAAGTAAAGATCTTGAGGTTTCCAGCAAATATCTATGCTTCCTCTCCACCACACCATTTTGTTGTGGTGTGTGGGGGCATGAAGTTTGGTGTATGACCCCACGGTCAAGGAAAAATTGAGTAGCTATGTGACTGGAACCCAACTCATAAGCATTGTCACTATTAAAAGCTTTAATGGAAATATTGAACTGTGTCTTGACCATGGCCACAAAGGCTTTTAGTAGAGGAAAAGCATTGCTCTTGGACCCCATAAGGTGAGTCCAAGTAGCTCTAGTGAAATCATTAACTAAGGTAAGAAAATACTTAAAACCATTATAGGTTGGACTGTGATAGGGCCCCCAAGTATCTATATGAACAAGTTGGAAGGGAGAGGAAGTTTTAATAGAGCTTTCTGGGAATGAGAGTCTAGATTGCCTAGCTAAGGGGCAAACAAAACAAATAAAGGGTTGAGTTGCAGAAAACTTGCATGGAATAACATAAATATCTTTCATTCTAACAAAGGGAATATGTCCTAATCTATTATGCCATAAAATCTCTATTTTATTAACAGCAGAATGATTTGTACAATGAGAATTAGAAGCTGCAGAAAGTAATAGAGACTGGTATTTACAAGTGACAAAAGAAGAGTTATCAGAAATGGAAGTAGACAAGGCAGAAACAGGTGAACACTCATCTGATCCAAGCTTGTAAAGCCCAACTTCCACCTTACCAACTTCCACTAGGCTCTTCAGTGAAGGGCCCTGGAGAAGACAACAACGTTTGTTCAAAAGTAGGCGACAATATAAATAAGACACAAGCTGGTAAACAGAAATGAGGCTGTAGTGAAAACTAGGAATGTACAAGACATAATGAAGAATAAAGGAGAGAAAATGTATTGAACCAGTGCAAGTTACTTTGACTTTATAACCTTTTGGAAGAGTGACTAGGTAGGGCACAACAAGAGGTTTAATATCAAAGAGGAGATCTTTCTTAGAAGTCATGTGGTTAGTGGCCCCAGAATCTATAATCCAACTGTTATCATTAACCCTAGTTAACATACAATTACCATAAGCAATTCTTACAGATTCATAATGAGGAATTATACCAGCAAAATTTGCCGAAGCCATGAGACTGGATTGATGACCTTGTTCTGATACATGACTCTGTTGCAGCAGGAGCATCAGTTGTGCATATTGCTCTTTTGTGAGACCAGGAATCAAAGAGGAAGATTCAAAAGAATGCTCAGATGGAGAATTGGACTCAGAATCAGAAGCCTGTTGAACTTTAACATTAGCAGCTACTCTCTTCCCTTTAGTAAATTTGAAGTTAGAAGGGACTCCATGAAGCTTGTAGCATTTTTCAATCGTGTGACCAGGATTTTTGCAGTATCTACATAGAATATTATATTTATTTGGATCAAAGTTAATCTTATGGAAAAATTGACGTGGAGGATTGACTGGCTTGCTGGCAGGGTTATTGAAATTTACATAGAAAGAGGCTGCCTGAGCCTGAAACTGAGATGAAGGATTTATTTGCCTTTGCCTTTCATCTTGGAGAAGAATAATGTAGACACTATCAAGAGAAGGTAGAGGATGCATCATGAGCAAGTTGCTCCTTACACCAACATATACATCATTGAGTCCCATAAGAACTGATGCACCTTATCCTCCTCCTTTTCTTTTTGAAGATCAGATTTGATAGGACAAGAGCATCTATTTACATGATTAGTACACACATATCCTAACTCATCCCATAATTTCTTCAACTTGTTAAAATAGGAAGCTATATCTAATGACCCTTGGAAGATTGAAGCAAGTTCCTTTTTTAATTCAAACACCTTAGTCCCATCGACTGAACCATATCTTTTGTTAAGTTGAGACCAAATACTCTATGCAGTCTCAGAATATTGGACACTCTCAGCAATATCAGGTTAAAGTGAACTGGTTAACCAAGAGATAACCATATTGTTGCACCTATTCCATTGTTGAAGCTGAGGTGAATCCTCAGCAGGTTTAAGACAGCTTCCATCGACAAAAGCTAATTTGTTTCAAGCTGAGAGAGACACGATCATATATCTACGCCATCCCCCAAATCCACTACCAGTAAAAGGGATAGTCACAAGACATACCCCACGAATATCAGATGAAAGTAAATGTAGAGAGTTAGTGGGATCAGGAATGAACACTGATGCATTTGCGGGTGTAGTACTTGTCTCTACCATGACGAACAACAGAAACAACCACAAAGGGAATATGATCCAAATTACTGAACAGAAAGATTACACATGCAATCAATGAGCAACTAAAGATGATGCTCAAAAAATAGAGGAATGTTACCAGCCTTTTTCGCACCGGGAAAAAGGTACAATCTTCAATCAAATGAACGAGAAAACCCTATATATCTTCGCAAATTTTGTGATTCTTTAAAAAATTTTCTAACAATAGTAATATCAGTAGAAGAGACCTTTGAAAGACGAACAACTACGAAAATCCCAAACATCAATGAAAAGTCCATGAATCGTCAGAGAATTCGAAGAACTTCGCGAACATTGTAACTTCAGCAAAAATCGATAAAATTATAATCGATTGAACGGGAAAGAGAAATCAGCAGATACTCTGCTCTGATACCATGAGAAAATTACAAGAAATCAACCAATCCAGATGAATTTGTTAACTAGGGTTCTTGTTGAAGAAGCTAGAGAGAGAGAGATTCATTTTCGTATATTGTTGAAGAGAAGAAAATGAATCAGCAGAAAAAATGTTTCTAGAGAGTTCTATCTATTCTATATTTACATTGGGCCCCTGCTCTACTATAACCCAAAAATATAATACAACATAAATATCTAAGTTGGGCCATCTAATTGGGCCTTGTGCGTATCAATAGTATCAGCAAGTATTCCAACACACACACAGTTACTTGATAGAATAATCTCCTAATGATTTATAGTTGATTCCATGGTTACTATCACATGTACTGTCCAGGAGATAAATGGAAACGAGTTGAATTTTTATCTCATGTTCATATGATTGTTAGAGTTGTTAAAATTGAATCAGCCAGATAATAACAATAATAACATGTGCAAATCCAAAACCATGATTCTGTGTTTAAATTTAGATCGCATGAACTTCACATGTAGGGCTCACCAGTGTAGCGTGAATGTGAGTTTGGATGTATGTTATTCACCTACGGCATGACTATATCTTAATCAATAAATAGACTGATGTGTTTGAATTGAGTTGCATATTTGAATCAAGTTGTACGTTTGGTTATCTTGAATTAGAACATTAAAGTGATTGGTCATTGGACCTCCCTCTTGTGGCATTGAGCCAAAATGCTAGGCCCATTATGAAATAGCTCCATCAACGATTGGAGCGCTGGAAACCGGTACACCTAGGCTAAGGTGTTTACATCCTATAAAAAACTTTAGTACCCTATTTATTTTAAACAAATATCATTTTAACATATTACATCCTATAAATACCTTTTATCCTTTTTAGAAAAAAATCTAAATATAGTTACATCCTACAATTAAGGCACCATATATGCTAAATATTATTTTCCTCTCTCCTTTTTTTATTTTCTCTCACATAGTTACCGCGTATCTGCAAACCCCAGTACAATCTCTCTCTTTTTGCATATAACTAGACTTTCTTCTCCCACCAAACCCTCGTTTCTTAACCCTTCTCCCACCCAAATTCTCAATTTTATCTGCCATTATCAATCCCCACGGAATCACTATTTTACTTGAGAATTTTACATGCCCGGTAAGTAATCATCTTAGATTTTGATAAAATTGAAGAATAGCAGTGCATCCGATTTTCGCATCTTATATTTTGGTAAGTAATCTCTTTTACATCAGTTTGACACAATCAACAGCAACCAAGCAATACAAAGCAATATTGTCGCATCTGGTATGAGGCATAACACTATAGTAAAGGAAATCACCGTCTGACGTCAATGAAAGCAATCTATATACATGTGAATTAGTACGCAGGTTGTCGTCTCGAAGTGAAATCAACTGATCAAAGACCGTCACGTCGATGGTATCAAGGCTTCCCAGTGTTCGATTTTACCTTAGTGATGCAGAGTTGATCTACTTTCTGAGAAAGTTTTTTAAGGGTGAGTCTTTGCCGAGTGAATGCCCTATTCGAGTTGGGGAAATCTATGGTGACCAGTCGGCGGCCGGCGAAGACATAAGGGTGTTTCTCTCGCTAGATCACCCAAATCGCCTATTTGTATTTAGTAGTATTCAAATGTATATTTCAACTATACAGAAGCAGATATAAAGCCCAACAACACTGTAGCAGCAAACAGGAGAAAGGAACAGAGATCTAGTACAAAAGAAAAAATATAATACTCTGAGAGTGTTAACATGGGGGATCAACATAAAAGCAACAATCACGAGGTCTCCAATATAAAGTCATATTCTCTGCCATCCGAAATAAAAAATCACCCTGGCATCCAAGTTGTTCTGGATTTAGGGAATTACAACCTTCAAGATAGAGCTGTGCAGATCAACACCAAAACCCATGAAGAAGTTAGTGAGGATACTGGTGAATCTACCTCACCTACTATCGCGGAGCTACTCAACAAACAACCAGAAGACCCTACAGAAACTCAATTAATGGAGATATCTGATAAAAAAGGTATGTCTCCTATTAAAAGAGGAAGCAGAATAGAAAGACTGGCAAAAACAAAGACAAATTACAACCTTCCTCGAGGGGAAGGAGTCAAAGTTGATCTTCCCATTTGTTATCCCATGATTAGTACAATCTTATGAAATATAAGGTGGGCGAGGTCCAAGAAGGCCTTACCTAGATTGAAGAACTTGTGCGACATCAACAAAATAGACTTTGTCGCCATTATGGAACCTTTTGCCAACACAAGCAAAATTGAAGGTTACAGGAGATACCTGGGCTTTCGACACTGCTATACTAACACGAATGGTCAAATTTGGTGTTTCTGGAAGCAGAATTGCAAAGCCACTATTCTTGCAGATGTGGAACAACAAGTTACCATTCATCTCAAACATGATATGTATGACCCTGAAGTTTAAATCACAACGGTATATGCCAAATGTACTTCAATGGAAAGAAAGGATTTATAGGGCAGGTTAGAGAATATACACACTATTATCAACATACCTTGGTGTATTGGAGGAGATTTCAATGTTATCATGAACCCCGAAGAAGAATTGGGAGGAAATCACTACAGAATGTTGAGGAGCTTTGACTTTACAAATTGTATGGACTACCGTGAATCCTCATACATTGGTTTTATTGGTCTAAAATTTACATGGTGCAACAACTGGAGACCAGCGAAAAGAATCTGGAAAAAACTTGATAGCATATTTATTAATGACATGTGGGCACAATTGTTTCAAACGTACAATGTAAAACACCTTAACATATCTGGATCTGACCATAGGCCCACATTATGGTCCAAAGAAAGACCTTCTGATCAGTCTTCAAGATATGTCAAGTCAATCGAGTAGAGGTGAATCACAGTAGGGGAAACACTCAGGTCCAAACTAGGAAAATTAAAAAATGAGAGTCTTATTGGTGAAAAACCCTCACGGGCACCATAAGGCGAAGAGAGTCGAGAGAAATAAAAATGAGAGAGTCTCATTGGTGAAAACCTTCATGAGAACCTTGGGACGAAAGTAAGTTGAGAGATGAACAAATGAGATAGGTCTGTTAGTGAAGACCTTTCAGGGCACCGCAGGATAAACATGGTCTAGTTTTGGGTGAACAGATCAGGTCGTGGAGTTCCTGGGCAACAAAGTATGGCAATTGAAAGTTGATTGGTTGAGCAGATTGAGCCGATTAATACGAAATGCATGTCATGATCAATGGTACTAGCTGTTCCACTCAGATAAGTCTCTTTTCTTTCCACCTTTTTAGCAGTCATCAGGTTTTGGATTCTTCTTACCCTCAACTCTCAAAGTCACTGCATTTTATTTCTTTTTGGGTTTATTTCTCTAAGATGTTTTCAATGGCGGTCTTGTTCAAATCAAATAAGAAATGATTTCAAAGTTCGCTACCAACCTCCAGAATAACAAGCACAGTCTAGCCAGAACATACGAGAGATAACATAATGAAAAATAGGAAATGAGGAATCACCGGAAGTTCGTCGGTCGAACAATTTGGTAATTACATGGGAGATGCATAGGTTCAGATAAATGGGCCAGATATGTAAAACATCGATTGGGGTATAGAACACGTGGGTCACCCAAGTCATAAAGGTTTGAAAGTCAGCAAGAAAGTCAAGCGGTTCAAGCCCGGTTCGGGGAAGCAGGTCAAAATAAAAACACGGAAGCAGAGAGACCTTGAGCAAGAATGCCATCAACTAACCACCACATTTTAAACTGACAAGATTTTTCTTTGATTGAAACAGGGGCAGAAGTTTTTCTTTGTTTTTGTCTATTTTTGCTTAAATCAGGCGCCCATCTGGAGAACGGGGGAATACATTTAAAGTCAGCAATCATGCGTCCACCCAGAGACAAGGGAATACATTTCAAGTGCAGCAATCAGGCCCCTACCTAGAGAACAAGAGAGTATAGTTCAAGTTTCAGCTTTCAAGTTCTTACTGATATTTGGTAACATGCAAAACTAGGGTAGAAATTTTCTTTGTTTTTTCTATTCTGTTAAAATTAGGCGCCCATCTAGAGAACAAGGGAATACATTTCAAGTTCAGGGATCAGGCGCCCACCTGGAGAACAATGGAATACATTTCAAGTTCAGCAATCAGGTGCCCACCTAGAGAACAAGAGAGTATAGTTCAAGTTTCAACTTTCAAGTTCTTAGTGATATTTGGTAACATGATTCAATTTACACTCACATATGTGCCCAGATACCAAACTGGGGCAGAAGGTTTATTTGTTTTTGTCTATTTTGTTGAAATCAGGAGCTTACCTAGAATACAGTGGAATACACTTCAAGTTCAGCAATTAGGCACCCATCTGGAGAACAAAGAAATATATTTCAAGTTCAGCAATCAGGCGTCCACCTGGAGAACAAGGGAATATATTCAAGTTCATCAATCAGGCGCACACCTAGAGAATAAAGAATAGCATCTCAGATTACAATTCAAGAAAGTAAAAAGGGGATTCCACCGGGAGAATACAAGTCACCAACCCCTCATGTTCAAATGCCACAATAGTTTATCCCATATCAAGTACTTCAGGTTCTTACACTTCTAGACTAAACAAGCAGGATTTTATGAACTTGATAGCGATATCTGGAACACCCATATTCAGGGAAACCCTATATAAAAACTTCAGCAACAACTTAAACTTTTGAGTAGGAAACTTACTCAATGGTTCATGGATGACATTGGGAATATTTACGACGATGTTAACAAATGGGAAGCAAAGATGTAGCTATTAGAAGAAATTGACCAGGAAGAAGATACTGAACAAAGTAGATAAAACTTAAACAAATGTCAGGCCGAGTATATAAGATGACATTCTATGCAAGAGTCATTCCCGAAACAAAAAATCCCAGATACAATTGTTTGAAGAAGGAGACTGCAATACAAAGTATTCTCATAGCGTTAGAGAAAGGAAGAGGAAGGTTAAAATACACAGAATCAAAAACCACAAAGGAAATTGGGTTACAAGTGAGGAGAAAATTACAAGGGCTGCTATCAAGCACTATAAGAAGCTGTTCGATCTCTTCAGAAAGGAATTGAACCTGAAAATTATTGATTGCATTCCCAAGTGTAGCACTGATGAGGAGAATGACATCTTTGACTCAGTTCCAATGGAAGAAGAGATTAAAAAGGTTGTTTTCAGTATTAGAGGGGATAGTGCTGCTGCTCCTGATGGTTATAACGGGACGTTTTATCATAGTTTTTGGAACATCATTAAATATGAAATCATTCAATTTGTCCAGGCCATCTTAATGGTAAACATCTGACTAAGTTCTTCTCTCATACGTGCCTTGTGTTGATCCCAAAAGTGGAAGCCCCTGAGACTTTCTCTAAGTTAAGGCCTATTACCTGAGCAATGTCTTAAAAAAGATCATCACTAAGATCATGTCTAATAGGCTTAACTTAATCCTCCTCAAATTAATCTCTAACAATTTGGGTGGCTCCATCAAAAATAGATTGACCACGGAAGATGTCCTTCTTGCTCAGGAGATTGTTCAAGGTATAAAGGGTCCCAACAAAGGAGGTAATATTGTGCTTAAACTAGACATGAAAAAGGCATATGATAGAATGTCTTAGGACTTCATTACTACAGTGATGGAGAAATTTGGTTTCTCACAATAATGGATTAATATCACGGAGAATCTTCTTTTCAATGTTTGGTATTTTATTATTTTTAATGGCAGCAGGCATGGTTTCTTTATATCTTCATAGGGGCTGAACCGAGGAGATCCCTTATCTTCTTCCTTTTTCATTCTGGGTTCTAAAGTTCTCACCAGATCTCTTAACAAGCTTCATGGAGACGACAATTTCACTCCTTTTAACATGCCAGCAAGAGGTCCTCAAATTAATTATCTCGCTTATTTGGATGATATTTTCATCTTCACGGCAGGCAACACTAAATCCATCAAACTCATCATGAGTAATATCAAGAACTATGGTAAGGCATCCGGGCAAAAACTCAACGTCAATAAGAGCTTCTTCATTACAACTCCTAATACTAAAGCGGGAAGGATAAATAGAACTAGGAGAACCATTGGCTTCATGGACAAATAATTTCCTTTCAAGTATCTAGGATGCCCTATCTATATAGGTAGGAAGAAAATTTGCTACTTTGAGTAGATGGTTGCAAAGATTGTTAAGAAAATAAGCGGATGGCAACGAAAGATGCTATCGTATAGAGGGAAAGTGGTTATTATTAAAAATGTTCTACAATCTCTCCCTCTATACACCTTTTCTGCAATGTCCCCTCCAAAAGCTATGCTTAATCTCATTGAGAAACACTTTGCTAGATGCATATGGGGTTCCCATGGTGATAAGAATAAATTTCACTGGAGCTCATGAAAGAACCTATGCTTTCCAAAAGACGAGGGGGGAATAGGCACTAGAAGGATGGAGGAGATAAATGATTGCTCAATCAAAAGGTGGTGAAGGTTCAGAGCACGCCCCTCTTTGTGGGATGATTTTCTAAATGCCAAATATTATATTAGAGCACACGTAGCCTCTAAAGCTATTACATCTGGGAGCTCACACTCTTGGAGAGGTAGGCTTCAAATTAGAGACAGAGCTTAAAAGAATATATACTGGAATATTAATACACGGGAATGTAGCTTCTTGTGGGATTATTGGACAGATAAAGGACCACTCGCTAAAATAGTCAATCATTCTAGAACTTCTGGGAAAATTTTAGTTGAGGAATTCTTCAGAGGTGAGAGTTGGGATTTTAATAAATTGGAAAGAGTCATTCCGATTGAAATTGCTCAACATATCAGTGGTATCCCAAGAGGAAGATGGGATCAAAAGGACTATACCTGGAGACTCACCGATGATGGTCATTACTCTAATACAACTGCTCGTCACATGGTTCGAACCACTAAACAGAGAAATCCTTTTCTTGGTAAGTTTGGCACAACAGTATCCCCTTCAAAATGTCCTTTCTCATTTGGAGAATGATTCAGAGAAAGCTGCCTTTTGATGACACCATCAAGAGGTTTGGCAATCAACCAGTTTCAAAATTCAATTGTTGTAATATCCCCCAATGCGAAAATATACAGCATGTTTGCTTTGATAGTGAAGCTGTTATTAGCTTATGGAAGTTCTTTGGAAATCCTCTGGGAATCCAACATATCTCTAGTTCCATTAATGGTATCCTCACACAATGGTGGCAGAGGAAAATAAAGAATTTAGTACATAAGATGATTTTACATATTATGCCAATCTTTGTTTGCTGGGAAATCTGGAGAAGCTATACATCGTGCAAATTTGGGGATAGTAAAAAGTTCAATTAATACAAGATGGAATCCCAAATTCTATGGAACATCAATGCTACTTTGAACAGGAAGTTTCCCTCTATTCTCACTCATAATAATTGGTATAGAACCTGTGAGTTATTCGAGAACCTATTCCAATTTGGACATGTGTATTATGAGAAAAGCCCCAGCAAGGAAAACTGAAGCTTAACATTGAAGGGAGTTTCAACAAACAAAGCGGCAATGCAGGGATAGGAGGAGTTCTCAAGAACGATAATGGAGAATTTTTCATGGCTTTCTCAATCCCTATCATCTGTGGTAGCAGCAATGTCACGCAGTGGAGGGCGATTAAATTTGGGTGCGAGTGGTGTGTCAACAGTAGAATCAACAACTACATGGTAGAAATTGATTCTTTGGTGATACACAACATGCTTCAAAACAGAAGTATGTGCAAGTACACTCTAAGGAAGGAGATTGAAGATACTGTTGAGATCTTAGAACGTGCTAATGCTTCTATCAGCCACTAGTCACTGTTATCGTGAGGCAAATCAGGTCGCAGACTGTTTTGCAAAAAATGCCACTGCTTCAGCAGAAGGGATCATCCACACGAATTTCCAGCAAGTTCCATAAGAAGCCAAAGGTCCTTTCTTTATGGATAAATGGCAAGTACCATAATTTAGAATTAGATATGAAAAGTATAATTTTTATGTTAAGTTGTATTTTATAGGAAGAAGGGGTTTACTAATTGTATTTTTTCCCATACATCCTTCTTTACAGTTTACAAATGACACCATTGAGGTAAGGTTTATGTCCCCATCGGTTGTACCTTTTTGTTAATATATTCGACGAGGTAGGGGTCCGAGCCAAACCCCTCAACACTACATGAGATGAAAACCTGGGGGATTGGCTTATTATTGCAAAAAAGCCTAAACGGGAGAGGATTTCCTTAACCGAAATATTTTAGGTCTTTGAGCATTAATTGAAGAAGGATTTTGCCCAACCGTGCATCTATAATGGAAGACCTTTTGCCATAGTTCAAAAACTGTTGCTATTGAGAGAAATCACGAGAGTACTCCCGATAATATCAAGTAAAGCAACAAGCACTTCTGAAGATCCAACTCAATCAACTGAAGAACAGGTTCTTGAAGATGAAGTTGCTCGAGTTCTTTAGTTGATAGGTTGAGTCTTTTATTCTGATTTGTAACCTATCTGATTTCATAGAAGTGTAATAGGTTATTATTGAAACTTTGTTGCCTGTTAGCTTTCTATGCTAGAGTTGGCATGGAAAAAGGTTGCTACAATTGGGGTACTAGAGTTATTGAGTTGTAACCTAACTGCACTTTGAAGTTAGTGGAGATCTGAAGAAAATCATATTGGGTAGGTCGTGGTTTTTATTTTGTTAAACAAAGAGGCTTTCCATGTAAAAATCTATATGTTGATTACTTTTCCGTAATTATTCTTGTTTTAGTGTGCTGAACTAGTTCAAAGAACTAGGTTCTTTAAAATGCAAGAATCAGGCAAAACACAATTCAGCCTCCCTTCTTGTGTCCAAGTATAGTCTAAATTGACAACTACCTAGGTACGAAACTACAAATAGAAAACTACATAGAACAATTGCTTTTTGAGAAAAGCTCATTAGCCAAATACATCACAGCCCTACAAAGACGTTGAATGTAGGCTTCCGTGGTCATTCTACATTCCAAACAAATGACCTAATTCGAAGAAATGATAGGAATATGATAAATAAATAAGTTTCTGCTGTCCAAGCTTTATAAATACTTCAATGTACTGCAACAACTACAATGTTTGTATATTCTCCACCAACTCCACAAGTGAAATAAACTTAAACCCCACGGAACATGCGCCTCCAGTTATTCATATTGCTTAAAACTTTTTCTGCACAGTACTCCACGCAATCTTCAGCGCCTTTAAGAATGTTAGAACTCCATTTCTCTTGAACCTGAGCAGCCAATGTATTAATATCCTCTTATACTGGTTCTTGGTTTTTATTACTTAGGATAATTTTTTGCACAGATGGAGCAAAAGATGAGATGAATAACTATGTAATAACATAGCCAGGCAAGTTATAGATATAATCATGACGATCGCGATATCAATGATACTGCTCTTTGTGGGAATTGGAATTCTGATCCTAATTCATGTCTGTATTGTTGGGAGAGCTTACAGAAGAGGAATTGGAACTACTAACATAGTGGAAAGAGGCAGCTTAGCTAGCAACAGCATGTCACATGAGGATATAGAAAAGCTTCCTTCGTATGCCTTTCAGTCCAATGATAAAGGAACTAGTCCAGTTGAATGTGCAGTTTGTCTGGATAATCTCAAGGTGGGTGATAAGTGCAGGTTGTTGCCTCAGTGCAATCACAGCTTTCATGCTGAATGCGTGGATACGTGGCTCTTGAAAATCTCCATTTGCCCAATATGCAGAGCTACTGCTGGTGGATCCATATCTGGAGGAGAAAGTAGCCGATTTAGCGAAAGTGGCAGGCAGTTAATAAACGCGGAAGCTGCTGAATTAGCAGAGATGATATCGATACCAGAGAGTAGGAATTCCGTTAACAGTATAAGCTTTGAGATGAGAGCGAATCATATAACCCAAAACAGGGAGCAATTGAGCGGAGTTTGTTCAACAGATGGCCAAAATAGTGAAGTGAATGTGAACATAAGTTAAACAAGAAATGATTCGAGAGTGAGCCAAGAAAAAAGTGTCCGCGTAAGTGAGAATTCTACTGAGGAGTTGAGAGCAACCCAACCTATAGAAAGTATCCATTTGGTCCATGAAGAAATAGAAATACTACAATCAAGAGACCCTCAAACAGCTTGATTAAGTTAGCTAATCAGAGTTGACGAATCATTTCTGCATTGTTTTAGATAAAATCTTGCTTGAACTGTAAATTATGTGCTTGTTTCTGATTTATATAAAAGCTTTTTGTTTGCGGTCGAGGCATCATTAATGTGCTCTCCTAATTTCTTTTTCTTCCGAGAGATTCTTTAAAGTGCCTTCTAGCTAGTAACTAGAAGTTGAATGATCAATTCATTGTTGAGAACATTAATCTCCAAAAAGACAAACATTTTGGCGTTCTAAATAAATAAACACTTTACAAAATCCGTTGAGTCATGTTAACCCTTCCTTAACTTATTTGGTGTTGCTTGAAAATAGTTTCACAAAAATGGAGACAAACAAGTATAATGTCGGATTATCTCTGAATTGAGTGGGAAAATGATATATGAAGTTCGTTCTCTTCCTCTAAGTAAATCATTTGTCCATAGTTACTGCAATCTCCATTGCATTTAAAAATCTTATTACATATGCTACTGCAGGTGCCTAGAGCTCTTCAAGTCCCAACTTTTCTCTAACCTGCTGCGGGCTTTGCAGAGAGAGAGAGTCGCAGAGGCGGATCCAGAATTTCGTGAACATGGGTGCACCACTAAAAAAATGAAAAAAAAGAGAGAGTAATAAGTGAGAATTGATCCAGATTCCTCTAGGTGAATAACCTAATATTCAACCAAGTGCATCATTAAGTCTTTTTGGAGCATGGGTGCCACACATAATATTAGATAAGTTCTAGATAATATGTACATAAAATACCTAATTTGACCGAAAGACCATGGATTCATGTGCCCCATCATTTGGACTATACATCCGCCTCCGAAGAGCCGTAGTATATTTTTTGTTGAAAGGGAAATCGATTCTGAGTTCGAGAGGAGAGAAGAACAATGGCGGATAGAGAGAGAACTACTATGCATATTCTTTGCAAAAGTATAAAATGAAGTAGTTAGTTAATACACTTGTACCCTTTGAACTATTTATAATCCTACTACTATACCTCAACTTATACAATTAATTAACTAACATACTCACTTCTTTACAACTAACTATGTACAACTACAACTAAAAATGTACAACACCTACTACTAGGGGCCAATTGCTACACTCTCTCTCAAGTTGGATGGTGAGATAATGTTTGTTATCCCCAACTTGCAAACCATTTTACTGTGCATTTGCTTTCCAAATGCCTTAGTTTGTATGTCTGCGATTTGATTCCTGATTGGGACATGTGTTGTTATGATCAACACCTGTTGTAACTTTTCTCTAATAAAGGGGAAATCGATCTCTATGTGCTTCGTGCGCTCATAATACATCGGATTAGATGCAATTTGTAAGGTTGTTGTGTTGTCACAATGAAGCTCCATAGGTAACTCAACCTTCATTCCCAACTTTCTAACATCCCATGGACCCACACTAACTCTGCTACAGTAGTGGCCATACTTCAATATGCAGCCTCTACCAAATTCAATGACATAATACTCTGTTTCTTGGATTTTCATGAGATAATGGAATCTCCCAGTTTTATGCGATATCTTGTGACTGATTTCCTAGTAATTGAACAAGATGCCCAATATGTAAAATGCAGTCACTTTTTCACTAACTTTTTTGCTCATTAACAGTCCCTGTTCTGGTGATACCTTCACATATTTTAGTGCCCTTAAAGCTGCTTCATCGTGAGACTATTTTGAAGCATTCATGAACTGACTCAAAACGTGAACTACAAAAGATATATCAGGTCTTGTGATTGCCAGATATAAGAGCCTCCCAATTAGCCTTTGATATACTCCTCTGTCCTCTAGATCTCCATTAGTTGTTTATCCTCCAAAACGCTTATCATATTCTACACTGGTGAGTTTCTTGTTCTGATCTAGTGGTGAATCAGTTGGCTTTAGTGCTCTCAATTCACACTCTCAGACAAGTTCCAATGCATATTTTCTTTTTGGTTCATAAAATTACCTTGCTTGACCTTGCAAATTAAATTCCTTGAAAAAATCTCAACTCTCCAAGTCCTTCATTTTGAAGTGTCATTCAATATAGTTTAAACCTCTTGGATTAGCTCCTCATCACTCCCTGTAATTAATAAATCATCAACATAAATCAAGATGATAACTATTTCATTATCCTTTCATTAGGTGAATAGAAAGTAATCCAGCTTGCTTTGTGTGACTCCAGATTGTATAAGAGTTGATGTGAGCTTCAAATTTCATTGTTTGCTAGCCTGTTTGAGACCTTCGGAGGACTTGAGGAGTCTACATACTTTAGTCTCCCCCTGACTACCAAATTCATGAAGCAAAGACATGTAGACCTATTCAAAAAGATCCCTTGGAGAAGGGCATTGTATACATCCATCTAGAATAAAGGCCAGTTATGCTAAGCTGCAATAGCCAGAACACCTCAGGTAGTGACTATCTTAGCTATTGGGGAAAAGGTCTAAAGATAATCAAGATCTTTTCCTGAGTAAACCCCTTGGTAACAAGCCTTGTCTATACCTTTCCACAGTCCCATCGACTTTATACTTCACTTTAAATACCCACTTACACCCAATTAGAGTTTTGCCTGCAGGCACATCCACTAACTCCCGGGTGTGTTTGTCAATGAGAGCCTCATGTTCAAAGTTCATAGTTTGAACACAATTACTATCACTAATAGCTTGTTCAAAGGAGTGGGGCTCAACTATAGAAGAAAAAACAGTAAACATGCCTTGTAAGAAGGAGATACGGCAGAATAAGAAAGGAAATAGATAGTGGATAAGGAGTATTAAAAGACTTAGTGACAGGAAACTAATCTGTAAGCCAAATAGAATGTTTAGAAGTTCTGAAAGATCTTCTATGACCATTAGTTGAGGAAGGGGAGGAGTGATGCAACATGGATGAAAGGGATTGAGAAGGAGATATAATAGGAGTGTGAGGTAAGAGAGGAGAAGCAGAGATTTGAATAGAAGGAATGATAGGAGTAGAGGATGAGGAAGGATAGGCTTCAGGAGTGGAAGGTAAAAGAATATCTGACCCTGGCATGGGATTTGCACGAAATATCTATATGAGGAATAGTGGACTTCGAAGAGAAGTGTGAGCAGAATCAGGAGGAGGATAACATAAAAAGGTGGATGTAGAATATTTGAAGGGAAACATACTTTCTCTAATAGATACACCCCTACTAACAAAGAAAGTGCTATTTAAAATGTTATAAAGCTTATACATTTTATGTGTTTCTTAGTATCCCAAGAAGATGGCAGGAATTGCTCTAGAAAAAAATTTATCAAGGAGGTAAGGAGTAGTTTCATAACATAGACAACCTAAAACCTTGATGTAAGAGAGGTTGAATAGCCATGAAACAACTCAAAAGGTGATTTTCCTAAAAGCGTATTAATACAAAAAGCTATTGTGAGAACACATTCCCCCCAAAACTTTAATGGTGCATGAGCTTGGAATCTAAGAGCGTTATCCATTTCAATTAAATGTATATATTTTCTTTCAGCCACTCCATTTTATTGTGGATTATACACAAGAATTTGATGAACAATTCCAAGAGAAGTAAAGAGTGTGGAAACTTGTGAATTAAAAAATTCAAGACCATTATGAGTTCTGTTGACTTTAATGGTTATAGAGAATTGTGTTTTAGTTAAGGTAAGAAAGGACTTGATTAAAAGAAAGGCATCACTTTTCATTCTCATCAAATAAAGCCATAGTATTTTAGAGTAATCTTCCACACTAGTAAGGAAGTATCTATATCAATTGTAAGTACATTATCTATATGGACCCCACACATCTATATGTAAAAACTTCAAAAAGGGGTACATTTTTCTTAACACTGGTAGTAAATAGAAATTCAGTTTTCCTGGCTAAAGGACAAACAACGCAAGATATAGTATTATTATTCAATAATTGGTACTTCAAAAAAGGTATTTTTTTATGAATGTTATTAGTGCATGTCCAAGTCTCTGATGCCATATATTGCAATGACTAGATTGTTGTAATGAACATTGAGATGAATCTGAAACTGATGTGTGAAGAGCTGGAGTAGAACTGTTAACTAGAGTAAGTGTACTGAGTACTAAAAGAGAAGACTGTTCAGGTTTTTTGACTTCTTGGTAAGTTGAACTATGTAGAGACCATCCTTCTTCTTACCAATCCCATCACCTTGCCAGTGCAAAGGTCCTGAAAGATGCAAAACTCAGGAAAGAATAAAGCACAACACTTCAATTCCTTGGTAAGTTTTGAGAGTGATATTAGATTGTATTAGAAGTTTGGAACATGCAACACAATATACAATAAAAGATCATTTGGTAACATTAAGGATGACATGTGTTCTGAAGTTGTGTGCCCATCAGGAAGATGTAATTTATTGGAATTAGACTTAACATAAGCAGATTTAGTTAAAAGATTCGGGCTAGAAATTATTTTGTTTAAGTCCCCAGTGTCAATCACCCAAGAATTAGGTTCAGAACCTGCAAGCAAACAAGTATCAAGAAGTTCTTTTATACCTGACGTATTAGCTCTTGGCTCTGTAACAGTCGGCTCTTAAGGATATCCTACTAACTTGTAGCAATTCTCCTTCAAAAGCCCTTCAGATGTCAATAATCACAGTATATTCCATTATTCTTCTTGAACTTATTGTTCTAAGAAAAAGCAAAAGTTGTTTGATCAGTCATATTCATTGTTTAAATCTTAGGCTAAGCTGTGAAATCATGCTACATTGTACTCTATGGCTCTCATCTTGCATTATCATGTTGTAAGCTTGATTAAGTGTGGACACTGGTACAGTCAACAACACTTGACTCCTTGTTTGTGCATAAGCTTTATTTAATCTCATCAGGAATTGTACTAACATCTGTTGTTCTATACATTTGCATACTTCTTATGTGTCACATAATCACAGGGAAGTGGTACCATTGACCAATACTCATCCCAAGAATTTTTCAGTTTTGAAAAATACTCTAAAGCTGATACAGTTTCATGCACTAAAACCAGATTTTTTAATAGTGATGGATCATGGTGCAAATTTTACATAATAATTGATACACCTAATCAGATTCTTATTATCAAAACGCTCTTTCTAATCTATCCAGGCATTATGTGCGTTGGTTGAGTACATTAATCCATTTGATAGCTCTTTCGATATAGAATTGCTAATCCAAATGCATTATATCTTTCCCATTCATGCTCTAAGTCATTTTTTAATGCTCTTTGAGATACTTACCATCTATAAACCCTAATTTATTTCGCCAACAGTGCGTTGGCCACCAATCTAGCCTTCAACCCCTCAACAGCCCCGTCAGTTTTTTGTTGTCTTTATTGACCTACTTATAGCCCACTATTGATTTTCCTAGAGGAAGAGAGACTCAATCCCAAGTAGTAAACCATTCTAATGCTACGATCTCTACTCCATGTGATGTAGCTCTCAATTCCAGTTAATTGTTGCGAAATTAAAATGCTACTTGGTGTTTCCGATGGATGCAGGTAGAGAGGATGACGGGGATGAATATCAGTGAATTTCTCCGAATTTCTTTTCTCCACTTCTATGATTGGAGAAGTGTTGCTCTGATGGTAAGCAACCCCCATTTCTAACCGGGAGGTTGTGAGTTCGAGTCTCCCCAAGAGCAAGGTGGGAAGTTCTTGGAGGGAAGGATGCTGGGGGTCTATTTGGAAACATCCTCTCTACCTAAGGTAGGGATAAGGTCTGCGTACATACTACCCTCCCCAGACCCCGCTAAGTGAGATTATACTGGGTTGTTGTTGTTATTGTAAGATTTCTTGCGTCATTTCCGAATTGAATTTCTCAGCAAAAGACACGATTAAAAGGGGGAACCTTTTCTAGTCTCTATTATTAGTGAGATTTACAGCATAATAGCCTCAATTACATAAAATTGAAAAAACTAGGGTTTGCTCGAAATCGATTCTCTTAATTCTTCGATTTTCAAACAAATTGTGGAAGAACACTACCATGTATCCTCCATTTATCCAATTCTCAGCTCAAAAACGCCATGGATTCATGGCTCTCATACCATGTTAAAAGGGAAATTGATTCTGAGTTCGAGAGGAGAGAAGAACAATAGTAGGCAGATAGATAGATAGATAAATGGATGGATAGATAGATAGATAGATAGATAGAGAGGGAGAGAGAGAGCGCTTTGTATATTCTTTGCAAAGGTATAAACTGAAGTAGTTAGTTAATACACTTGTACCCCTTGAACTATTTATAATACTACTACTATACCTTAACTTATACAATTAGATAACTAACCTACTAACTCTCTTTAGAACTATATATAACTACAATGCCTATGTACAACACCTATTGCACTGGCCAATTTCTACATTTTTCTATAATCTAAAAAAAACAGGAAAAAGATAAACGCTTTGAAGAGGTAAGTTAACCAAACTTGATATTAAGCAGTCAAGTTTTACTAATATGCGTGCAAGTATTATCAATTTTATGCAACTCTTTTCTTAAGATATTTAATTTAATGCCAATACGTTACCTTTTTATTTAATAAGATACAATTACTTTCCTATCAACATATTCTAACATTCGTAATTGGCTTAGAGAAAAATAGAATTATATTTGTCAAGAGCCTAACATCCCTCCGTTGGCCAAGTTAATATTTTGACCAAACTTCAAAAATCCATTTATTTTGCAAAATATTTTTTCCAAAAAATTACTTTTAGTGAGAACTAGTTTATGTTAGGATAATTAATTCGTAAAATACTTTTGAGCAGTAATTAGTATTTGGCCAAACTTTAAAGAGTATTTTAAGTGTCTTCTTCTTAAAAGTACATTTAAAAAAAATATTTTAGGATGAAGGTACTTTTTTCTGCTTCTATTTGAAACACTTTTTTTTCCCTTCTAAATCTTGGTCAAAAACCTTTATTTTAATAAAGGCGAAATGCATAAATAGCCCTTTTAAGGTAAAAATAGCATGGTATAGCCAGTTTTCGGACTGGTCAATCAAAAATAGCCAGCGTTTACCAAGTCAATAAAAATAGCCACTACTTTGTTGCAACAAATACCGGTCCAGCATAATATACTAGAGTTTGGTGCACCTGTGTATGAACTCCAACATATTATGCTGGACCGATATACTTTGCTGACTCCAGTATAATACACTAGAGAGTGGAGCACCGGTGCTCCAAACTCTAGTATATTATGCTGGAGTTCCAGCATAAGCATACTTGAACTCCAGCATATTATGTTGGAGTTTCAGCATACTTATCCTGGAACTCCAATATAACATGCTGGAGTTCAAGTATACTTATGCTGGAACGTCAACATAATATACTGGCGTATTTTTTGGGTTTTGAATAATGTTTTCGCTCAGATTTATTATTACATGAAAAGTGATTAAATTTTGATTACTTTTAAAATCAGGCTATTTTTAAATGATCAGTTGTAAATCTGGCTATTTTTGAATTTCTCCCCCTTTTAGGTTGTCCCCAATGATTAGGCAAATAACTCAACTGAGCCCATTTTAAGTTGACACTTCAAGCCTTCAATAAAGTAAGCCAACTAAAATATGGGAGTTTTCTTTTTCTAGATATTGTTTTAAAATATCTATTTTTTTATTGATATTAGCTACAGTCAAACCTCTTTATAATAACATTACTTGTTCTGAATTATTTTGGCTTTTGTAATAAACGGTTGTCATACACCTATAATAGCATTTGGCATTTAAATATATTTTGGCTGCTATAGACAAAAATTATCCAAAAACAAATTATTTCTTTTATAATATTATATATAAAAGATTAATAAAATATTTAAATTCAAAATCTCAAAAAATATAAATATTTCACGAATTAAATGTAAAGAAATCTAATTCATTATTAAAAAATATGTAACTAAATGCACAAATAATAAAATTCTAGGGCACACATTAAAAAATACAAATAGATTACTTTTATATATTATTAATAATTATCCAATATAAGCTATATCATGTGTACATCTTCAAATAAAAAAAGAATGATATGCATATATTCAAAAAGTATAAGTAGATCTTTTAAGTATCTTCTGGCGCTTTTCTAATGCAAGATATATCATTTGCACATCTTTAGTTATAAAAATGTTTGATGTGCATATGTTCATGGAACATATTGTCAGTAAGATAATATATATTGCTATTATAAGTTGCACATTAAAGTTATAAAATATTTTCTTAAATATTTAAAATTATTATTAGTAATAATCTTAGAAAATCGCATGGCTGTTATAGAGGGGTAATTTTACAAAGAGCGTACTGTCATAAAGATGGTTGTTACTTTTATAGGCAGAGTGCTGTTATAGAGAGGAAAAATATAGCATAAAAAATTAGTCTCGAGAAAAACTAGCCTTTTATTGTGAATAACTATTATAACTGGATGTTGTTATAGAGAGGTCTGACTATATTTTGGGCATATTTTGAAAAGAAAAAATCTTCAAATCTACAATGACCCAAAATATCATCACTTGTTTTAAAAGTAAATTCTGCATTTCGAGGCCTTAAAAATCTCCTTGTGTCTCACCTCGATTTGCGCTCGCAGTCCGGGCGTTAAGCCGGAAAGCCTATATGTGAAAACCTGTGAAAAATAATGAATTTTGACTTTAAAAAAAATTAAGTTGATTTTGGTCAACATTTTGGGTTAACCAATCCGGACCCGTGATTTGACAGTCCCGAAGGATCCTAGGAAAATATGGGACATGGGCGAATGCCCGGAATCGAATTCCGAGGTTCCGAGATTGAAAATAAAATGTGTTTAAAACTAGATTATATTGGCTCCGTATTTTGGTTTCGGCGTCCGATATATGTCTTATATGTAATTAAAGTCGAGTCTGTGAAATTTGGTAAGAAACGGGCTACAATTAACGTGAATCAAACCGTATTTGAGAAAATATGAAAATTTGAAGTTCTTAAGAATTTTCATAATTTTGATGCTAAATTCATAGTTGTTGATGCAATATTAGTGATTCGAATGTGTGAGCGAGTCCGTATGATATCTTTAGGTTGGTGCGCAATATTTAGTATTGATCCCCGAGGGCTCGGGTACTTTTGGATAGGCAACGAGGTGGATTTTTGACTTGAAAAATTTCAAGTTTTCAGCTAGTTTGATCAGGTCTGCTTCACAAATGAAAAGTCTGGCTCGAAAATGCGACTAACCTTCACCAAATGTGAAGAATGACCTGGCATATTGAGTCGTTAATGAGACTATTTTCTCGCAAATGCGATTTTGCATTAGCAAACGGTCTCTCGCAAATGCGATGATGATTTGAACGCTGAGTGGGTCGCAAATGAGAAAGCCCAATTTTTTGAAGGTTTCGCAATTGGGAACCCTAGTAACAATTGCGACATCTGCAACCTGCAATTTTATAACTTAGCCGAAAATCTTTCATTTTTCACACTTTTTCAAAACCAAAACACTCTTGGGCGATTTTTCAAAGACAATTCTTCTTCCAAATAAATTTTAAAAATATTTTTACTCGTTTTCTTCAATCATTAACATCTTTTCACATGATTTCAATTCAAACTCAATGATTTTCATGGAGGAAATTGGGTGTTTTGGATAGAACATAGGATTTTTCAAAAATTGGGGATTTAGACCTCGATTTGAGGTACAATTTCAAAACAAATTATATATTTGGGTCCTAAGGGAATGGGTAATTAGATTTCGGTTCGAACATCGAGTTTAGCCATGTGGGTCTGGCGGGGACTTTTGACTTTTTGGGTAAAACTTTGAAAAACGTATTTTCATGCATTGGAATTGATTCATTTAGCGTTTATTGATGTAATTAAGTAACATGTAGCTAGATACGAGCGAAGTGGTGGTGGAATCAAGGGGTAAAGAGATAGTTGAGCGTGAATTGTATTATTGGCATCGAGGTAAGTGTTTGGCCTAACCTTAGATTGAGGATTAGGAATAGAGTCCTATTTTCTATGAGGTAACTGTTGAGTACGACATATAGGCATGGTGAAGAGTATCTATACATTGGTGTTAGGCATGCCCATAAGTCTTATATTATGATTATCATGACTTCGTTGTATTACTCATACTTTGGTGACGATTTCTATTGGTTGGGCAAAGTTTGTGGAAGTAATTGTGACATTTGAACATTGAGGGGTGTTGGATCAAGTTGTAAAATGAATTGTAAATTATAAGTGATAATTAAACCTTTTAGAGCATTGGCTAAAGTTGTAAAGTATAACTGAAAAAGAGAGAAGAATCACTATATTGACTCCCTTGCCGGGATATTATTGTTGTTTTGATGTTGTCCCTTACCGGGACTTGATTGTTGATCTATTATTCCCTTGCCGGGATTCTTGTTGTAGTTTCATTTATTTTCATTCCCTATTATTTGTGATTTTTGTTTGGGTGAGGAAGAGTGTTAAAGCATGAAGGGTGATGCCGTGTATTATTTTGGTGAGAGAGTGCTAAAGCACGAAGGGTGATGCCGTGTATGATTTGTGAGGAAAGAGTGTAAATCACGAAGGGTGATGCCGTGCCGCACGATGTACAAATCCATACCGATTATATTGACTATATGGTGAGGACGAGAGTAAAATCAAGAAGGGTGATGCCGTGCACATTTTTATTAGTTGATTGTTTTGGTGAGGGCGAGAGTAAAAGCACGAAGGGTGATGCCGTGCACTTGTTTGATTTCTGATTCTTGTTGATAACTGAGATGTGTTGTTCCTCTTATTTTCCACTATGTTTATATTCTAAATTGATGTTTCCCCGCAGTATGTTTCCCCCTCCCATACTTGACCGTATATCACTGTTCTTTCTTTTCGCTGTATATAGTTGAATTGCACAGGTTTATTTGGTAGTCTAGTCCTATCCTCGTCACTACTTCGCTGAGGTTAGGCTACGCACTTAACAACACACGAGGTCGGTTTTGGTGATATTACACTCTGCACTATGTGTAGATCCCGGAGAAACAACTTTTGGACCGTAGTTTGGATGGCTACCATCAGTCCACTCGAAGATCCTAGGTAGTTCGATAGGCGTCCGCATGCCCTGGCATCTCCCTCTATCCCTTTATTCCCGTTTCATTTACTTAATCCAGAAATAGTGTATCCTATATCTTTCAGACTTTGTATTTAGTATTCTTAGATCGTTTGTGAAACTATAACACCAGTTCTGAGTTGTCGAGACTCAAACCGCTTTATTGGAATCATATTCAGATGGTTTATTTATTTCCTTCCGCTTATTATAAATTCCTCTGTCTACACATTATTGCTATATAATTGTTAAATAATGTAAAATGGGTAAAAAGGTAAATTGTCCAGACCGTCGGTTTGCCTAGCTCACATTAGTAGGTGCCACACGACTCCCTAGGGTAGAAAATCCGGGTCGTGATAATTTGGTATCAGAGCTCTATGTTATATGGGTGTCGCAGTTACAGACACGCTTAGTAGAGTCTGAGGGATCAGTACGGAGACGTCTGTATTTATTCTCCAGATGCTACAGAGTTAGGAAAAACTTCACATTTATTCCTTCATGTTGTGCGGTTTAGTTTCTCAATGCTAATTGAATTTCTACTATATTCTTTCACAGATGGCGAGAACACGCGCTTCCTCATCCGTTGACCATCAGCCCAAGCCCCAAGCAGCAGCTCCCACGAGGGTCAGAGGGCGAGGCCGAGGCTATGCTAGAGGCCGAGGTAGGGGCAGAGCTCAACCCAGAGTAGCAGCACCAACGGCGAAGCCTCAGATTGTCTTTGATGATGAGGTTCCGGCCCTAACAATTTCGGTTGGCCCAACTCAAGTCCCATAGGGGTTCATTGCTACCCTAGCACTCTAAGATGCTCTGGTCCGTCTAGTGGGCCTTATGGAGAGCATCACCGGGCAGTCTAGCTACCGGTAACACCAGCCGTCCGAGGTCAGAGAAGGAGCCCAGACTCCTATTACTCGTACTTCGAAGCAGGTAGCTCCTGAGTTTCAAACTCCAGGGGTTCCTCCGGGTATGGTAGCTCGGACTAGTGATAGCTTGCATGCCGATGCTTTGTGGAGATTGGACAGGTTCACCAAGCTCTCACTACTACTTTCAGTGGTACATCTTCTGAGGATCCCTAGGATTATCTAGACAGCTATCATGATTTTCTTAGGAACATGGGGATAGTGAAGACCAATGGGGTCGAATATGCTACTTTTCGCTTGTCTGGATCTGCCAAGACTTGGTGGAGATATTATTGTTTGGCTAGACCAGCCGGATCACCATCTTTGACTTGGGAGTAGTTTACTCAACTATTTGTGGAGACGTTTCTCCCCATCACTCTGAGAGAGGCCTATTAGAGGCAATTTGAACATCTCTAATAGGGTTCTATAATCGTTACTCAGTACGTGACCAGGTTTATTGATTTGGCTCGTCATGCTCTTATCATACTTCCTACCGAGGGAGACAGAGAGAGAGTGGGCGAGGAGGTTCATTAAGGGACTTATCTAGCCTATTCGACTTTAGATGGCCAAGGAGACTGGCAGTGAGATTTCTTTTCAGGAGGCGGCCAATGTGGCCAGGAGAGTTAAGATGGTTATGTCGCAGGAAGGTGGTCAGGGGTCTGATAAGAGACCTCGTCATTCAGGACGATTTAGTGGTACCTATAGTGCACCACCAGCTCCTAATAGTGTACTGCCACTCCAGAGCTTTTGGGGTGGTCATTCAGGTTGTCAGGGTGAGCAGTCTTAGTATTCGATGTCTTGTTACACTTGTGGTGATATGGGTCATATTTCTAGGTATTGCCCTCGACTTGTTACAACATCAAGGTTCCTTTGCCATGGTTCAGGCACCGAGTATTCTGCAGCCCGCCCAACCAGGTAGAGGTTCTAGAGGTGGAGGTAGAAGTATTAGAGGTGGAGCTCAGGTCATTAGAGGTGGAGGCTAGCCAGAAGCAGGCCGTCCCAAAGATGTAGTTCAGGGTGGTGGGGCCCAGCTCTGATGTTATGCTCTTCCATCTACGCTCGAGGTTGAGGCTTCTGATGCAGTTATTACAGGTACTATTCTGGTTTGTAGCAGAGATGCCTTAGTTTTATTTGTTCCAGGATCTACATACTCCTATGTGTCATCTTATTTTGTACCGTATCTGGTCATGCCTAGTGATTCCGTGAGTGCTTCTGGTTTTGTGTCTACACCGGGAGGGTGATTCTATTATGGTAGATCAAGTCCATCATTCATGTATAGCTGTGATTGGAGGCCTTGAGATTCTTGTAGAGTTTCTTCTTCTGGACATGGTTGATTTCGATGTCATATTGGGGATGGATTGGGTATCAACTTACCACGCTATCTTGGATTGTCATGCCAAGACTGTGACCTTAGCCTTGCCGAGTTTACTTCATTTAGAGTGGAGAGGGACTCTGGATCATTCTACTCGTAGTGTTATCTCATATATGAAGGATCAGCGTATAGTCGAGAAGGGGAGTTTGGCATGTTTGGCCTATGTTCCTGATGCTAGTTATGATGTCCCTTCTATTGATACTGTGCCCGTTGTCCTTGAGTTTCATATGGTATTCAGGTATGCCACCCAATAGGGATATTGGCTTTTGCACTGATTTGTCTCCGAGCACTCAACCCATTTCTATCCCACCGTATCGTATGGCCCCACCAGAGTTGAAAGACTTAAAGGAGCCGTTGCAAGACATTCTTGAGAAAAGTTTTATTAGACCTAGTGTTTTGCCTTGGGGTGCGGTTTGGTTTGTTCAGAAGGACGCATCGATGAGAATGTGTATTGACAAGGTTACAATCAAGAATAAGTATCCATTGCGGAGGATTGATGATTAGTTTGATCCGCTTCTATGGGGTGCCAAGGTATTTTTGAAGATTGACTTTAGATCTGGGATAAGTTGAGGATTAGGGAATCCGATGTCCCTAAGACAACTTTTTGCACTTGGTATGAGTTCTTGGTGATGTCATTCGGGTTAAAAAAATGCCCTAGAAGCTTTCATGGATTCATGAACCGAGTGTTTAGGCCTTACTTGGATTCGTTCGTGATAGTTTTCATTAACGATATTTTGATCTATTCCCGTAGCTGGAAGGAGTACAGGCAACACCTTAGAGTGGTTCTTTAGACTTTGAGGGATAGTCAGTTGTATGCTAAATTTTTGAAGTATGATTTCTAGTTAAGTTCAGTTGCATTCCTAGGGCATGTTGTATCAGTAGAGGGTATTCAGGTTGATTCGAAAAAGATTGAGGCAGTCAAGAACTAGCCCAGACAAGCATCAGCTACAAAGATCCGGAGTTTCTCAGGATTGGCAAGCTACTATAGTTGGTTTGTGGAGGGATTTTCATCTATCGTAGCCTCGATGACCATGTTGACCCAGAAGGGTTCCCAGTTCAGATGGTCAGACGAGTGTGAGGCGAGCTCTTTAGAAGCTCAAGACAACTCTAACTATGGCATCGATGTTGGTTTTTCCCAAAGGTTCATGGCCTTATACAGTTTATTGTGATGCATCTCGTATTGGACTTGGTGCGGTATTGATGCATGATGGCATGGTCATTGCTTATGCTTTGCGAAAGTTGACGATTCATGAGAAGAACTATCCAGTTCATGATTTGGTGTTAGCAGCCATTGTTCATGTGTCGAAGATATTGAGGCACTATCTATATGGCCTGGGATGTGAGATGTTCACGGATCACAAGAGTCTGCAATATTTATTAAAGCAAAAGGAGCTAAATTTGAGGTAGAGAAGGTTGTTGGTGCTATTAAAGGACTACAATATCACCATCTTATATCCTCCGAGAAAGACCAATATGGTGGCCGATGCTTTGAGTAGGACGTCAGCCAATATGGGCAGTCTTGCTTATATTCCGGTCGGTGAGAAGCCGCTTGCTTTGGATGTTTATCCTTTGGCCAATTAGTTTGTGAGGTTGGATTTTTTAGAGTCCAGCCAAGTGCTAGCTTTTACAGTCACTCGTTCTTCATTGATTGAGCATATCCAAGATCGGATGTATGATGATCCTCATCTATGTGTCCTAAGATCTACGATGCTGCATGGAGGTGCCAAGCAGGTCACCTTAGGAGATGATGGAGTTTTGAGGTTGTAGGGTCAACTTTGCATGCCTAACGAGGATGGGCTTCAAGAGTTGATTTTAGAGGAGGACTATAGCTCCTAGTATTCTATCCATCCGGGTGCCACGAAGATGTATCATAATTTATGGAAGCATTATTGATGGAGAAGAATGAAGAAGGATATTTTTGAATATGTGGCTCGGTGTTTGAATTGTCCGCAGGTTAAGTACGAGCATCAGAGGCATGCTGGTTTGCTCCAGAATATTGGGATTCCTCACTGAAACTGGGAGTGTATCACTATGGACTTCATTGTTGGACTCCCACAGATTTAGAGGAAGTTCGATGCAGTGTGGGTTATTGTTGATAAGATGACCAAGTCAGCACATTTCATTCATGTGGCAGTCTCCTATTTTTTTGAGAAGTTAGCTAAGATCTACACTCATGAGATTATTCGCCTTAATGGTGTGCCCATGTCTATCACGTGGACCGAGGTACACAGTTTACCTCATATTTCTGGAGAGCAGTTTATTGAGAGTTGGCACACGGGGTTGAGTTGAGCATAATATTTCATCGTCTCACGGACGGGCAGTCCGAGTGGACCATTCAAATTTTGGAGGATATTCTCTGAGCTTGTGTCATTGATTTTGGAGGTTCATGGAATCAGTTTTTGCCTTTAGCAGAGTTTGCCTACAACAACAACTACTAGTCGAGTATCCAGATGGCTCCTTATGAGGCCTTGTATGGTAGGCGGTGTTGGTTGCCGGTTGGATGGTTTGATCCAGGCGAGGCTCGGTTGTTGGGTACGAATCTAGTATAGGATGCCTTAGACAAGGTTAGGATCATTCAGGATAGACTTCGTACAGCTCAGTCCAGGCAAAAGAATTACGCCAACTGTAAGGTTTGTGATTTGGCATTGATGGTCGGTGGGCTGGTATTGCTTCCAATGTCGCCTATGGAGGGCGTGATAAGATTAGGGAGGAAGGGAAAACTTAGCCCTAAGTTTATTGCCCGTTTGAGATTCTTGATCGAGTAGGAAAGGTAGCTTAATAATTTGCGTTGCCACTGAGCTTATTAACCATGCATCCAATGTTTCATATGTCCATGATTCGGAAGTATCTTGGCGATCCAGCCCACATGTTAGATTTCAGCACTGTACAGTTTGACAAGGACTTGTCTTATGAGGAGGACCCACTAGCTATTCTAGATCGGCAGGTTCGTTAGTTGATGTCGAAGAGTGTTCCTTCTGTTTATGTTCAGTGGAAAGGTGAGCCTGATGAGTCATTGACCTGGGAGTCCGAGTTTGATATGTGGGGCCATTATCCCCATCATTTCCCCGACTCAGGTACTTCCTTCTTCTAACCGTTCCAAGACGAATAATTGTTTTAGTGGTAGATAATGTGATGATGTCATCACTTGTTTTAAAAGTAAATCCTGCATTACAATGACTTAAAAACCTCTTTCTGTCTCATCTCAATTTATGTGCGTAGTATGGGTGAGAATCCTGAAATACCATATGTGAAAACCTGTATAAAATGATAAATTTTAACCTGAAAATGATTAAGTTGACTTCGGTCAATATTTTGAGTAAACGGATCCGGACCAGTGATTTGATGGTCCCGAATGGTCCGTCGGAAAATATGGGACTCTGGCGTATGCCCAGAATCAAATTTTGAGGTCCCAAGCCCGAGAAATAAATTTTTAAAGAAAATTATTTTCTTGATTATTTAAGAGTTTTGAAAATGAATTGTGTTTAAATCTTGATGGTATCGGGCCCATATATTGGTTCCGACATCCAGTACAGGTTATATATGTGATTTAAGTCGAGTCTGTGAAACTTGGTAAGAAACAGACTTGAAATGCCGTGAATCGGACCGCATTTGAGAAAAATAGAAAAGTTGAAGTTCTTAAGAAATTTCATGATTCTAATGCTAAATTCATAGTTGTTCGTGCTATTTTAGTAATTTGAATGGATGGGCGAGTCCGTATGATTTTATTAAGTTGGTGTGCATGTTTGATTTGGTGCTCCGAGGGCTTGGGTGAGTTTTTGATAGGCAACAAGGTAGATTTTGGACTTAGAAAATTGCAGGTTTTCAGCTGGTGTGATTAGGTCTGCAGTGTGAAGCCTAGATCGCAAATGCGACAAACCTTTGCAAATGCGAGGAATGGACCTGGTAGCTTGAGTCGCAAATGCGACTGCTTTCTCGCAAATGCGATCTCACATTTGCGAACGATCTCTCGCAAATGCGATGATGAATGGAAAGCGGAGTGGGTTGCAAATTCAAAAGAACAATTTTCTGAAGGTTTCGCAATTGCTAACCCTGGCCGCAATTGCGACATATACAACCTGCAATTTTATAACTTAGTTGAAAATCTTTTATTTTTCACTCTTTCAAAAACAAAACACTCTTGGGAAATTTTAGAAAGACAACGCTTCTTCCAAATTTACTGTAAGTCAATTTTAACTCGTTTTCTTCAATCATTAACATCTTTTCACAAGATTTCAACTCAAAATCAATGATTTTCATGGAAAAAATTGGGTGTTTGGGTAGAACCTAGGTTTTTCTTGGGATTAAGACCTCGATTTGAGGTCTGATTTCTAAACAAATTATATATTTGGGTTCGTCGGGGAATGGGTAATCGAGTTTCAGTCAGAAATTCAGGTTTTCACCTTGTGGGCCTGGGGGTAAGTTTTGAATTTTTGGGTAAAACTTTGAAAAACTTATTTTCATGCATTGGAATTGATTCATTTAGAATTTATTGATGTAATTAAGTAACTTGTGGCTAGATACGAGCGAATTGGTGGTGGAATCAAGCGGTAAAGTGATAGTTTGACTTGAATTATGTTCGTGGCTTTGAGGCAAGATTTTTGTCTAACCTTAGCTTGAGGAATTAGGAGCCGAGTCCTATTTGCTATGTTATAATTCTTGATTACAACGTATAAGCATGCTGACGAGTATCTATACTTTGGTGTCAAACATGTCTGTGAGTCTTATATTGTGATTATCATGACTTTGTTGTATTATTAATGCTTTGGTGATGATTTTTATTTGTTGGGCAAAGTTTGTGGAAGTAATTGTGACATTTGAACATTGAGGGGCGTTGGCTCAAGTTTTATAACGAACTGTGATACTATAAGTGGTAATTAAACCTTTTAGAGCATTGGCTCAAGTTGTAAAGTGAATTGTAAAGTAAAGACGAAAAAGAGAGAAGAATCACTATATTGACTTCATTGCCGGGATATTATTGTTGTTTTGATGTTGTCCCTTGCCGGGACTTGATGGTTGAAATATTATTCCCTTGACAAGATTCTTGTTTTAGTTTCACTTATTTTCTTGCCCTATTATTTGTGATTGTTGTTTGGGTGAGGAAGAGAATTAAAGCACGAAGGGTGACGCTGTGTATTATTTTGGTGAGAGAGTGTTAAAGCACGAAGGGTGATGCTATGTATGATTTGAGAGGAAAGAGTGTAAAGCACAAAGGGTGATACCGTGCCGCACGATGTACAATTCAGTACCGATTATATTGATTATATGGTGAGGACGGGAGTAAAATCACAAAGGGTGATGCCATGCACTTGTTTTACTTCTGATTCTTGTTGATTGTTGAGATGTGTTGTTCCTCTTATTTTCCTTTATCATTCTATTCTTAATTGATATTTACCCGCAATATGTTTTCCCCTCCCACACTTGACTGTATATCACTATTCTTCTTTTTCGGTGTATATAGTTGAATTGCATATGTTTATTTGGTAGTCTAGTCCTAGCCTTGTCACTACTTTGTTGAGGTCAGACTAGGCACTAACCAGCACATGGGGTCGGTTGTGCTGATACTACACACGACACTATGTGCATATCCCGGAGCAAAAACTTTTGGACCATAGTTTGGGTGGCTGCCTTGAGTATACACGGAGATCCAAGGTAGTCCTGCAGGCGTCCGCAGGTCCTCGAGTCTCGCTTTATCCCCTTTATTCATGTTTCATTTATTTAATATAGAAACAATTATCTTTCAGACTTTTTATGTAGTATTCTTAGATTGTCTATAAAATTGTATCACCAGTCCTGGGTAGTCGAGACTCAAACAGTTGTATTGGATTCATATTCAGATAGTTTATTGTTTTCCTTCTGCCTATTGTAAATTCCCCTGTCTACACATTATTGCTTTATAATTTTAAAAGAATGTAAAATAGGTAAAATAAATAAATTGTCCAAATAGTCGGCTTGCCTAGCTCGCATTAGCAGGCGCCATCACGACTCTCAAGGGTGGAAAATTTGGGTCGTGATAAAATCCAAAGGCTATCGAGTAGTTTTTTAAGTTTATGAAGTTTTTTACTCATTAAAATTTAAAGTTGGTCAAATAAAATACACGTTGAAAACAATTTCAACTTTCAAAACTATATTATCTTTAAAAACTCATTTTTGGGGTTTCAATAAAATCTATAGTTAAATACTAGCTTAATTTGTTTCCAGGATTTGTAAACTTCGAACAAAACTTGTCTACTTCTCTTCTTCCTTTTCCTCATTTCTCAAAAACAGGTCAGCACAGAAGTGACTTGGTAAAAGAGGATAGAAATAGCATGCTACTTTAGCATTCAAACTTACATGACAGTGTGCATCTCGCCGCCCAACCATTCTAAAGTTTGTAAGTGAAAAAAAGTATTCTTCGTTTTTTGGTGGAAAAGATAGTTATATTATAATTAAGCTCGTATAAAAGAGTCATTTACAAGATGCCTGAGAGACATCATATTTGCAGTAGGAGTAAAAAGTACTACGGTCCCTACATTGGAACCAACACTACTAGAGTGACTAAGGATGTTACCAGAGTTACTAAGAACAGAAGTAGATATAGAGCTAGTATTATATATAACAAACTGATTTTTATCCATGCTTCTTCTAAGCATCTCTGCATGATCTTGTTCATTGTAGGTTATAGCAAAATATGGTGGATTCTCAAAAAGTAGACAGATTTCCGTTGCATGTTGAGATCCGTAGTTGGCCAAGCAGTCAGCCACTCTATTTTGCTCCCTGTAGATGTTGAGAAAAGGGGGGCTACCCAGCTGTCTGAGGAGTAACCTGCAATCATAAAGTATATTAGTATATTGTATTGTATTATGGTGAAACATACCTAGTAAGGCTTGTGCATCTATCTCAATAGTGAGAGGTAGGATTTTCTTTTGCACAACTATTTTTAAGCCCATGAGCAAAGTGAGGAGTTCTGTCTGGATAGGTGGCCATGTTATGTCTTTACCTGCAAATCCGATAATCCAGTCTCCTATATGATTACGAAATATTCCACCAATACCATAGGTATTGTGTTGAAGAGAGCATGAGCCATGAATGTTAAACTTGTAATAAAGAATGTTTGGAGGGTACCATTTGATGTAAAGAGGTATCTTGGCACAGATTTTCTTGATAGGATTCGTGACATAATAAAATTCTGCTGCCTTGTTTAGAAGAATAGCTGTATCCAAAAGTGTGTTCTTATGCTCTATAGTATTTTTATTCCGGATAAGCCAAATCTCCCAAAGGGCAAAGGGTATAAGAATGATATTAGGAAGAGTATGGTATTGGTAGGTTAACTGTTGATTTACAAAAAGATGTAACCAACGAATAGTAGTATTACAAGATATCGGTGAATATGCATTATTACTTGAAATCTTAAGCCGAGACCACAGTTGTACAACTGCATGGCATTCTAAGAAAATATGCTTTGATGTTTCAGGAGCCATATGGTACTGTGAGCAAGTAGTAGAGTTAAGAATACATAAGCGCATAAGGTGGTCATTGGTGGGAAGGCGATCATGACATAGTAACCATAAGAAGAAAGAATTTTTTGTTGGAACATGCAACTGCCAAATAAATTTAAAGTCATCAGATTGAACATTAGTTATATGAATCCATTATCCTTGATAGCATTGTGCATGGATTTGACTGAAAATGTGACATCATGTGTTAGAGCCCAAAATATTTTCTCATCCGTGATAGGGGAAAATGGCATATACATATTAGTGATGTGATCCTGTAAATGAGGAGGTAAGCAAAAAAGGTAATTTATTAAGACGCCATTGATGATCATAATAATATTTTGAAACAGTTTTGTTAATCTCAAATTGAAGCGTGTCCATAGATGCAATTTCGAAGGAGAGTATTATTTTAAATCCAATGATCCTTTCAAAAATTAACATGATGTCCTGTTGCCATGTTCCATTTATAGCCTAGATCACAAAATGACAAGCCATGTATTATGGTACACCATGTTCGAGAAACTTATTTTTTAGTCAAATGTGAAGGGAGTATATAATTATGTAGTAAAACCCGTGCTCAGAGTTGAGTAGGATTATCAAATAACCTCCAGGCAAGGCTTGCATATAATGCCTTATTTTTGGTAGCTAGATTTTGTATTCTTAGACCTCCTTGTGATAAGAGTTGTGTAATGGTTGCCCATTTTATGAGATGGGGTTTACTTTTGTCTAAGGTTGTTCCACATAGGAAGTTTCATTGATAACGTTTGAGAGAAGATATTATATAATTAGGGAGTTTTATGTATTGCATAATATGATTCGGAAGTTGGTTTAAAGCAGAACGAATTAGGGTAGTCCCGCCTGCTTTTGATAAGAAACAAGTTTTCTATCCAGCTAATTTATTTTTAAAATTATCAAGAAGAAATTGATAATCTTGCTTTGAAGGTTTCTTATTAAGAATGGGAAAACCCATATGTGCTAACAACCTGCTTTAATTGTGGAGAATAGTTATTTGAGAAGAATACTTTTGATTTATCAAAATTTATAATTTTTCCCGAATGGTAAGTGAAATGAGCAATAGTATTGACTATGGCTTGACATGAGTGATTAGTTATTTTAGAAGTGAGTATGATATCATCGGCAAAAATAAGTTTGATAATTGAGGCCCTTTACTGCCCAATGATATTAAAAGCTATTTCTTATAATCCATTGAAGCATCGATTTGCCTTGAAAATATTTCCAAACATTAAATAAATAAGTAAGGGGATAAGGGATCCCCTTGTCCAATGCCCCTTGTTGGGGTGAAGTAGTCAGTAGGGTTACCATTTATTAAAATAGAAATTGTACTAGTGCTGATGTAAGACATAATAAGTTGTATAAAAGAAGGTGGGAAATTAAGGGTTATCAAAGTATTATAAATAAATGACCATTCAAATTTGTCAAAGGATTTTTTTGAAGTCCAGCTTCAAGAGCAATTGGGATAATTAATTTTTCATTTTTCTAAAGTGTTTAATCAATTCTTGCAAATATCCGCTGCTCGTTTATTTTCATGGAAACTGGATTGTGTTGGATTTATAATTTTATCCAAAATCGATTGACAATTACTTTAGTAAATTTTTTATAGATTGTATTGCAAAGACTAATAGGTTGAAATTGAGCTATTGTGAATGATGTTTTAAGCTTAGGAAAACGTTGTGTTGATAAAAGGATCAACCTTATTGTAACGACCTGGCCGGTCATTTTTAGAATTTATGCCCCGATTCCCCATTTACTATCTCCCCTAAGTCTATTTCTGCTAATTTAGTTTTCCGATACGTTAGGTGTTAGAATTCGGAGTGTTTTGGGACACTTAGTCCCTAAATGAGAGCATAAGTGTTGGAAAGTGGTCCTTAGTCGAAAAAGTATGAAGACCACCTCGAAATGGAAAATTGATGATTTCGTTAGCTCCCTTAGGTAATTTCGGGGTTGGGAGCGTGTTCGGATTGTATTTTGGAAGTCTGTAGCTCATTTAGGCTTGAAATGCCGAAGTTTGTATTTTTTTTATGTTTCTGGTTCGATAGTGAATTTTTGATCCGAGGGTCGGAATGGAGTTTCGGAAGTTACAGTAGCTTAGTCACGTTATTTGGATGTGTGTGCAAAATTTCAGGTCATTCAGACGTGTTTTGGCTAGGTTTTTGATCGAAAGCGTATTCAAACAAAATTTTAAGTTCTTAGGCGTGAATCGGTCATTAAATCGGGTTTCCGTTATCGTTTTAGGTGTTTTAAGGATTTGTACAAGTTTGAATAAAGTATTAGGTTGTATTGGTGCCTTTGGTTGAGGCCCCGGGGGCCTTGGGATGATTTCGGGAGGTTAACGGAGAAAATTTTTAATTGTTGCAGTAACTTTCCTCATCGCAGAAGCGGATTTAGGCATCTTCTAAGGAACTGCAGAAGCAGTCCCTTTTCCTCATATGCATGACCGCAGAAGCGGAGTCGGGTCCTTTATGTGAAAATTGCAGAGGCGGCTCGTGGTCCGCAAAAGCGGGACCGCAGAAACGGAAATGACTGTTCAGAAATAATAAGATCGAGGGTTAAGTTTCAAAAGTTGGAAAATCAATTAAGAGCTCGGTAGGAGGCGATTTTGAGTTGGTTTTGAAGAGAAGATCATTGAATAATATTTCTTTGATCCATTCTAGTTATATTTCATTGTTATATAGTTAAATACATCATTAAAATTTGAATTCAGGATAAAAAATTGGAAGATTTGGGTGAAACTTCTTAGATCAAATTATTGGGATTTTAGTGGGCATCCGACCTCCGATTTGGGAGTTGTTTATATGGTTAGACTCGTGTGAGTGCGAGGTTATAAAAATATGAAAATTATTCGATTCCAAGGCGTTTTCCTAAGGGGAGTTTTAGTTATTTTACATATTTTCGCCCCTAGCTTTAAATTTAATAATGGAATAAGTTGTTTGCAATATTATTTACGATATGTGATTGAATTGAATAGATTTGGGCCATTTGGAGTCATATACTCATGGCAAAGGCGTGATTTCTAGTTGATTATTGAGCCGGTTTGAGGTAAGTGGTTTGTCTAACCTTGTGTGGGGGACTTTTCCCCTTAGGCTTGTCTAACCTTGTGTGAATGCCTTGTACGCAAGGTGACGAGCACGTACTTGAGCTAATTTTTGAAAATCCGCTTTTACATGAAATATTTAAATTGTGTTTTCTTGATTACTTGACTATTCCAAATGCAAGTTTAACCTGAATTAGTTAGAAATGCATGATTAGTTAAATTTAACTGCTTATTTGCTCAATTTTCCTAAATTGTACTACGTGAAGTATGTTAGGATAGTACTACCTGTTCGCTTGTGTTTTAATACTTGAATTTTGAATATTCTTTGGTTGTGGTTTGTGCATTTACATTGGAACTACGAATGTCGAATTTCGGTAGCGCCCCCCTATTTTTTTTATTTTAGGACTACGGGTTCGGTTCCCGATAGATCCTCCTGCACATCGATAGTTGGATTACTGGATGGTATCCCTAGAGATCCCTTGGATACATACATGATGGACTACGGGACGGTATCCCAGGAGATCCTTCGGATATACACACATGAAGGACTACGGGACGGTATCTCGGGTGATCCTTTGGATATACACATATGATGGACTACGGGACAGTATCCTGGGACATCCTTCGGATATACGCATAGGATGGAGTACGGGATGGTATCTCGGGAGATTCACTGGAAAGTTTGATAAAGGACTACAGGATGGTATCCTGGGAGATCCTCATGGTACTTTTGGTAATGAGCTGCTTTTCTGTGTTTATTCTTTACTTCGGTTATTTTTTTTATTTTTGTTCTGTTTTACTTCACTGCTATTTCCATTATTCTACATGTGTCCGTACTGTAAGTTATTATTATTATTATTATTATTATTATTATTATTATTATTATTATTATTATTATTATTATTATTATTATGTTTATCTCAGTACGGCGCTGACTTTCCTCGCCACTACCTGACCGAGGTTAGTCTTAGCATTTACTGAGTACCGTTGTGTTGTTCTCACGCCTCTTCTGTGCATGTTTTTCATGTGCAGATTCAGGTACCTCCACAGGCACATTATCAATGATTCAGGAGAGCCATGGAGACTTGAGTTATATCTGCCGCGTCCGCAGACCAAAGAGTCTCCCTCTTATTCTATCTTGTGGTTGTTTAGCTTCCTATCTTTCCTTGATGTAGACTCTTCTGGAGTTTAGAGCCTTACGTTTTATTTCTATGGCCTGTATTGCCCGTGAGTTTCCGGGTTTGGTCATTGTTTTGGACTTGTGATATAGAGTTGTATATGCGGAGCAACATTCATTACAATTTACTTCCTAGATATTTAAATTTGATTTTCTTTATTTTTTGCAATTATTTTATTTTTGCAAATGTTAGGCTTACCTGGTCGTGGGGACTAGGTGCCTTCATGAAATGTTCATGGTTGGTGAACTAGAGTCGTGATAATTATGTTCATAAAAAAATTTGTGACAAAAGTGTTTGATAGAGTCACCAACAATGTCCCAGTATTGTTGATAAAATAAGGGATGAAGGCCATCTGGCCCATACGCCTTTTGTGGTTTGAATGAATTAATAGCATTAGTAATTTCGTAATTTTGCAATGGTTTAGCTAAAGCTTCTTGATCAATCATTGTTAAGATATTGCAAGGCTGTAAGTGCTTACTTGGAATAGAACTAATCTTTTGAGTAGTAAAAGATATTTTGATATTAGGAAGTAATATGATCTCTTATAATATAAGGATTTGTAATCCAATTTCCCCTAGATCTTGCAGTGCAGTGATACAGTTATTCCTTCTACAATTTAAAGATGTGAGGTGGAAAAATTTTATATTTACGTCACCGTCATTTAACCAGTCAATGCGTGAGTTTCATTTTCAAGGATTTTATTAAATTCCACAGTTAGAGTAGTTTCTGAATTCTGCAAGAAAGAGCTAGTAGGATAATGAGTATAGGATTGAATACCAGTCAACCATGTCATTTATTTGTTTTTTTATGAAATAGATTACGAAAAGTAGATTTATTCCATTCCGTAACAATAGTAGTAAAGTTATTTATGGTAGGTAATAGGTAAACATGTTCAAGACATGCTTGTTGGACTACAGGTAGAAAGGTAGGATGGCTAGTCCAAATGGTTTCAAACCTATAAACTTTTCGTCTAGGTATAGGACAGTATTGAAGCTCTAATTTTAGAGGACAGTGGTCTGAATGTGTACGAGGTAAATGTGTAATTAGAGCATTAGGATATTATTTAATCCAATCATAATTAGCCGTTAAATGATCAATGTGTTCAAGTATATTAAAGCATTTATGTCTACCCTTTGTCCAGGTATAGCGACTAACTTTGTAACTTAAATCAGTGAGTTGTGAATAATTTAAATATTCTAATAAACTATTTTCTCTAGAATTATTGATAGGTGAACCACCTACTTGTCATTTGCATGCAATATCTCATTAAAATCCCCATCCAATAACCAAAGTCCCTTATAATGGTCGTATACGTGCACGATATTCTTCCATAACATTTTCCTATTAGCTAAATCAATGCTAAGCATAGATAGCTGTAAATAAGAACATGAACGGAAAATGTAGAATCTGTATCTGGCAGTGAATTTCCAGTGAGGTGATGGGCACTTGTTCCACATGGATTGCATCTGAAAACCATAAGATAGCAGTCCCTCATGAATGTCCAACAGCAACAACTTCAACTAAGCCATTAAAGTTAAATCCGCCTTAACATTTTGGTGGCTTTAGCAATGAGTCTCCAATAGAACAACCAAAGATGGCTTATTATAGTCAAATAATGAGCGGAAATTTCTTCAAAAATCTATTGGTTGTGCACCTCTATAATTCCAGATAATAAAATTTGTATGGCTAAGGTTATCATTGGGTGGACATATCCTATGATTCCTGGACTGCCCTGGACGAAGTAGAAACGTTGAAAGTAGAAGCATGAAATATTTCCCTACGTTGGAATTTGTAGTTGGCCTTATCCGGGATGATGCTTTGAGGAGATTCTGGGGGAACCGTATGTAAATTTTTCTTTCGTACTCCTTCTTCTGGACAAAGACTCTGACGCCACCGAGACACGAGTGAACTGGCCTTGTTTCCTTATTGTAGATGAGGGCTGCTTCTAGTTCTGCCATGAAATTGGGATCTTTTTGGACGTTATTGGGAGCATGAGGTGGGGAGTTGTTTGGTGAAGGAGCTGGTGTTGGTGAAATGAGCAGTGGCGTGTTTGATGGTGGAGTTATGTATGGTTGAATCCAAGGGGTGTTCAGAGTAGTGGAGGATAAAAGGGCAGTTGGAGAAGATGGTGATGGAGATGTAGGGGATCCCAATATGGTGCTTGCATCATGGACCAGTGATATCTCCCATACATTTCCGTCCCCAGTGCATGCCTTCCGCTACTATCTGTGGTAGGTCCCGTGGATGATTTATTAAGATTATCACTTCTTGGTGATTCACCTCCATTGTGAAGGTTAATGCATGATCATATAACCCCGTCTCTAGCCATGAGGTGAGTTGTGTTGGTGCATGTAGAGTGTGTGGTGTGTATATGATCGTATTTGATTTCATGATTAGGTGTGATGGTGGATGAGAGAACGGGGTGTTTAAGGGTCCGGTGGTGTAGACGGTGAGGGGGCTGCCTTGGTGTATTATATGGTCGACGAAGGTAACTTAAGTTGGGGAAAACATTTGTTAGGTTGATAGATTGAGATGAAGGAGTAAACGTGGGAGTAGATTTATGGGTACTTGGAAGCGCCAGCTTTGACTGAGTGGAGGATGAATTCAATTGTGTGGGAGGTTTGGGCGGTGGTAATGACTGATGTGCTTGTTGTGTGTCAAAGTGGTTTGTAGGGGTGTATAACTTACTATGCCCTAGTGTTATGAGAGGTATAGGGTTTGGATTTGGTGCTATTAATCCGGTCGTGGCTATCATGGTTTTAGATTGGCTCATATGGTGAGTTAGCCGATTCAATTTTTACTTGAGTGCCTTGAGCAGTAGGTAGTAGATTTTGTTCAAGAGGTGCATTAATGTAAGTTTGTGCAAGTGGTGCACTTAGATAAGAGGGGTTGCTCTGATGGTAAGCAACCCCATTTTCAATCGAGGGGTTGTGAGTTCGAATCTCCGCAATAACAAGGTGGGAAGTTCTTAGAGGGAAGGATGACGGGGATTTATTTGGAAACAGTCTTTCTACCCCAGGGTAGGGGTAAGGTCTGCATACACACTATCCTCCCCAGACCCTACTAAGTGAGATTATACTGGGTTATTGTTATTGTTGTTGTGCAAGTGGTGCACTAATAGAATTTGGCTCGTCGAGTACACTTTGTATGAGAGTAGCAAATTGATTATTACTAATGATAGGTGTTATATTATTTTCCGATTGAGTAGGGGTGTTAATATATATCCACTAGAGTTTCAACACATAATCGTGCATATTGTGCTCTAGTAGTGGAGGAAGTGCATGTATCAACTGTTAACAGTTTGCCAATGTTATTACCTACTTTTTGAAGTATTTGAAAATAAAAAACTCCATAGGCAGTCGTGGCAAACGTATCCATATAGCTGAGAAACTGATTTTGGTTTCAGAGGCCATAAACTTAGGTTCCCATTGACGTACAGACAGAAAATGACTAAAGATGAACCAAAGTCCATTGGGAAGTGAATGATTTTTATTTTCTTCTTTTTGGAATTTAATAAAAAAAAAATCTTAGCCTAAATCAAAAAGGGGAAGATTTTCAGTAGGTTGCCATAGTGTATATATTTTTTGGCGTACTTGATGTGCAACTTTTCTACCATAAACTTTTACAATGACTGCATGCTTCCATGGCTGATATATTCTGATTTTCTCCTCAAGAGAAATAGGAATAAAGTTTGATGGATCAGCTGGTGCATCCAATTTGTCATGAAGCAGCAAGTTGGACATGTTTGTGGATGCATTAAGTGCTAGGTTAGCGGTTGAAGAAACTAGAGTATTAAGATAGGACTTTTTTATGGACGTGTTAGCATCCTCTTCTCAGGTTAAAAGGAACATTTATTTATCTGAACTTGCTATGGTTTAATTGCCACGACCAACACACGCGCTAACAAATTTCTTGAGAAACTAAAGCTACAAAGAGAATGAATGAATAGTACTCCCGCCGACTCATATTATCAGTCATAATTATCAAAAAATTTTATTTTAAATTATTTGTCAGTTTAGAAATTTAAGACAAAATTAATTATCTTTTTTGTTACTTTTAGTAATAGTTATCCTTAAGGATTACAAATACTTCAATTATGGATAACTTTGTTCGAATACCAACGAAGAAAAATTAAATATAAAGATATGAATAAGAATAAAGTAGTCAAAATCACATCTCAATAATTTTTCTTAAGGGACGTGTACAAGTTTCTAAAGTTGCAAAGTTAGCATGATGGTAACTCCTGCATCTGCAAATTTACTTACCTGGGACTATTAAAGGCAAAGCTCATGTAGCTCACGGGCGAATTAATGGGTATTGTTATGGGGCACGTGAACCTATGACCTCTCCGTAAAATTTCATATTTTATGTATATATTATCTAAATTGGTATAATATTTATTGTTGACACCCAAGCCCAAAAAAGGTTGAATGGTGCGCTTGATTGAGTGTTGAGTTATTTAGCAAGAGGTATATGGATCAACCCCCTTAATATATATTTTTCTTTTTTTTTAATAGTGCGCCCATATAATAGATCTCCTAGATCCGCATTTGATGCAGCTGATTTATGGAATTATGAGAGTTAATTTAAAAAAATTGGAGCAGCAAATAATTTGAAAATCATACAATATCCATGTTAGGATTGGTTAGTCCAAAGTTCAGACGTGCTGGTCTAAAGTTTGGGACGGCCAAAAAAAGCTCAGACTAGACGGGCAAGTCAAACTTTGAACAAAAATGTTTGAAGTTTATAAAACCTATCTGTGTTGTTTTTTATTTCTGGAAATAATATTTGGTCTGATTTTCGACAACCAAAAAGTAATTTTTTTTCTAGCTTTTAAAGAGTTCCGGAATATCTAAAGGGATAGTCTGTTTTTTTACTTGCAAACTCATTTTAAGAAAGAAAAAACGCATAAGTACCCCGAACTAATGATAGATTTTCAATTATATATCTTAATTTTTCGGGGTTCCTATTACCCATTTGAACTATCTAAGAAAAAAGTTATTTACCCCTTAAATGCTCATTGGACAAAGTGTGTGTATTACGTTCTTTCAAAGAGAGCGAGAAACAAAAAATATATCAAAAACTTATTTTTGTAGCATTTTCTTGTATTAACTATGTATTATTTATTACTTTTTTCTTTTCTAGCTTTGTTCTGGTCATGACCCAACTCCATGTCAGGCCGTGATGGCGTCCAGTACTATTGCTAGATAAGCCAACAGTGAACAACTTAGTGATTTCCCATTTTTATTAGCAATCCCAACATCTAACTTTACTTAAATTTAAAGCATTTGATAAATAACGGAGTTTTAGTTCAAGCAAACACAAGTCTACTAAATATCTGCCAAGATCTAGTGTCACAAGTATGTGGGCAACCAGTAGAATATACAAAAGATTACTATCATACTGTCTGAAATAGAATAGACAGATACAAGCAATAGAGAAGCTCCGACATGCTGTTGAACGGCTCGGAAGGAGGAAGCTAACCGTGAAGTGTCAGTCCAAGATCAGGTACGCGCGTCGGGCGAGTAACTAGATGCACCTACTTCAGATCCTGTACAGTTAAGTACAGAAACTTAGTATGAGTACATAAATAATATTTGCCCAGTAAGTATCCAGTCTAACATCGAAGAAGTAATGACGAGGGGTCGACTTAACACTTACAAGGGCCAACAATAATATAATAAAACTGTAATGCTAAGCATGAATATCATGAATAATACTGACAGTTTAATAATAGGAGTGATAAGTTCTTCTTTCATAAATATGATTTCAATTTCAATCATATCATGTAACCACTTATATTTCAAGGCATTGAAGCAGTATAAATCGTAGAGAGTTCCAAATAATTAACATGCACAATTATAACGAGGTCATACGGTCCGGTCGAACATAATATTAAACTATGCACCATCGGAGGGTCGAACGGCGAGAACCATAAAGCCATCTATTTACTACCAAGGCACTCGGCCCGATCCTCAAATAATAATTTATTTCTTAGAAAGAACACATTTCCTATTTGCAGTCAAGTATTTCATACAAATCCTCAAGTAAGTGAGTATAACCTTCTATAATTATTTTATCAATTTCCAGCATGACTTAAGTGATTAGCGTAGCAAGTAAGGACGCAAGCATTTCAAATATAGCATGATACGGGTCCTAAACTACCCGGTCAATAACATAATAATAGCTACGTACAGACTCTGGTCACCACGTACATACTTAGCCCCCACAGATAGGTAGAAATATTTATTTAATTCACCTATGGGGTTAATTCCTTCTTACAAGGTTAGAAATAAGACTTACCTCATCTTGAAGCTTTTTCCCAATTCAAGAACGCGTTCAAACCTACAAATTTGATGTCAAACGACTCGAAAGTAGCCAAACATTACATAAACTAATCAATCTATGCTCAAAAGTTCATAATTCCACCATTTAAGTGATTATCCAACCTAAATTGCAAGGTTCCTAAAATTCACCCCTGGGCCCACATGCTCGAATTCCGGAAAATTTTAAAGAAAGTTGTTACCCATAACCGTAGGAACACAAATATATGATTTATACTAAATTTCATAATAAATTTCATGGTTAAATCTCATTTTTATCAAAACCCCAGGTTTTTACCTAAACCGACGACTTCCACTAATTTACAGGGTATAATCTACCCATAAATTATATATTTAACGCACGTTATGTAGAAATTACTTACGGAAAATGCTAAGTCAAAATCCCCTCTTTCAGAGACCCAATCGCCCAATGGGAGAAAAACTGCAATATGAAGGCCACTGCCTCCAGCTTTTCTGCACCTGCGGTCATATAACCGCATTTGCGCACGCGCTTATGCAGAAATGGGTAGGGTTTGCTGGCGTCACATCTACGGAAGGGCCACTTCTGTGCATCTTTCGCACCTGTGACTAACCAACTGCCGGTGCGGTTATGGTAGGTCTGGTGTACTCAGCTGTAGTTCCAAGTTCTCAACTTGGTCCGATGTTTATCCAATTGGCATTCAGGGCATCCGGGCCCTCGTCCGAACATACCAACAAGTTTGGAATCATAAAACAGACTCGCTCGAACTCTTGGAACGCCCGAAACAACATTTAAACTAAGAATCAGTCCCTAAAACAAATTGAATCAAATTTAAGAACTTCAAGTTCTTCAATTTACTTCCAATGCGCCGAAACGTAGTTATACTACTCAGAATTACACCAAATTTTATGTGCAGGACTTAAATGACATTACAAAACTATATCCGGTCTCGAAATTGCATTTGGACCTCGATATCACTAAAACCCGCGCCAAACTAAATTTAAAGAACTTCAAAACCTTCAAGAACCAACTTTTACTATTAGGCGCAGAATACTCCCGAGTCATCCAAAATTCGATCTGAACAGACGCCCAAGTCTGAATCACCCTAAGAACATATTGGAATCATTAAATCAAGATTTCTAGGTCATTTACTAAAAATATTGACCAAAGTAAAACTTGACCTTTAAATCTAACCTTAAGGAATCAAGTGTTCCGAATTCAACCCAAACTCTTACAAATCCCAAACTAACCATCCACTCAAGTTATAAATCAGTAAAAGCAAGTACAGGAAGTCTTATTTAGGGGAACAAGATTCTAGAAAGCAAAACGACCGGTCAGGTTGTTACGTTCTCCACCTTTTATACAAACTTTCGTCCTCAAACGGGTTTAGATTCGTGCCTGAAGTGCTGAATAAATGCGGACATCTGCACCGCATGTCCTCCTCAGACTCCCAGGTAGCCTCTTCAACTGGTTGGCCCCTCCGCTGGACCTTCACCATGGAAATCCTGTAGGATCTCAACTGGCGATCCGGCCTAGCAACAATGGCAACTAGCTCCTCCTCATAATCCAATATCTCATCTAGCTGAATAGTGCTGAAAACTAACACATGTTACAAGTTGGCATGATACCTCCGAAACATAGACACATGAAAAAACGATGAACCCCTGATTGGCTGGGCGGTAAAGCAAGTTTATTAGCAACTTTACCAACTCACTTCATCACCTCAAATGGACCTATAAACCCTGGGATCAACTTACCTTTCTTTCCGAATCATATAATTTCCTTTATCAGCGAGACTTTCAAACGAACCTTCTCGCCTACCATAAATTATATATCTCGCGCCTTCTGATTTGCGTAACTTTTCTGCCTGAATTGTGTTGTGCGGAGTCTCTCCTGAATCAACTTTAACTTTTCCAAGTCATCCTTCACTATATCAGTACCATATAACCTTGCCTCGCCGGGCTCAAACCATCCGTTGGGAGAACGACACCGCCAACTGTATAAAGACTCAAATAAAGACATCTTCATGCTGGACTGATAGTTGTTATTGTAAGCAAACTTAGCCTAGGGCAAGAATTTATCCCACAGACCTCCAAAGTCAATCACGCATGCTCGAAGCATGTCCTCCAGGATCTGAACTATCCTCTATCTGATATGATGGAAACATACATACGGTGCAACCGAACTAGCTACCGAATATAAATTTGGGCCAACTTCTTTAAAGTATAGATAGTCGCAAGCAGAATGAAGTATGCCGACTTGGCAAACCTATCAACAATGACCAAAACTGTGTCAAACTACTGCAAGGTCCGCAACAATCCAACTACAAACTCCATAGTGATGTGTTCCAATTTCCACTCAAGTATAGTAATCTTCTCATGTAGGTCACCTGGCCTCTCGTTCTCATACATGACCTAATGGCAATTTAGGAACCTAGCTACACACTCCACTATGTTTTTCTTCATCCGCCGCCACCAATAATGCTATCTCAGGTCACAATACATCTTAGTAGCACCTGGATGAATAGAATACTACGAAGTGTGTGCCTCTTCTGGAATTCTCTTCCTCAAGCCATCAACATTAGGAACACATAGACGACCCTGGAGTCGCAGACCACCATCCTCGCCAATGGAACTCAGCTGGGCTCTAAAATATCCAACCTCACAAGTATGTTAGCTAAGGAATAAATGTCCAAAGCTAGTAGCCTCTCCTCTGCTGAAATGAATACCAAGCTATTCTAGGTCTTGAAATCCTGTTTGGATCTCGATATCACCAAAACACAAACCAAATTTAAATAACTTTCAAAACCTTCAAAAACCAACTTTGACTATTAGGGCCAAAACGCTCTTGAATCATCCAAAACCAGATTCAAATATTCACCCAAGTCCGATATCACCATACAAACCTATTGGAACCGTCAAAATTCGATCCCGAGGTCGTTTACTCAAAATATTGACTAAAGTCAAACTTGGCCTTTTAAGCCAACCTTAAGGAACCAAGTGTTCCAAATTCAATCCAAACTCTTCCAAATCCAAAACTAACCATCTCCGCAAGTCATAAACTAGTAAAAGCAAGTACGGAAAGTCATAATTAGTGGAACGGGGTTCGAGAAATCAAAAAGGCTTGTTAGTTCATTACATTTCTCTTCTCTTATTGCTCCAACTCCCCACCAAAACAAGAATTCACTGGAGACTTTTCTCGGCATTCTCCTTCTATATTTGTTTGCCAATCTTTTTTCTCTCTCACGCATAAATCATACTCTTGACAAAAACTTACACATATATTGTTACGACCGGATTTTCCACCATCGGGAGTCGTTATGGCGCCTACTATTAGGAGCTAGCCAAGCCAATTACTTATTACCTCTTTTAGCAAATATCAACATTATTAAAACAAGAAAAGTTTAATAGAAAAGCGGAAGTCTTAAATATAAATAAACTGAAAGCAACGTGGAATTCCAATACAACTCTACCCAAGAATTGGAGTCACAAACTCAGGAACATCTAGAGAATGCTAAATAGAATGTCCGAATAAAACATAATTCTGTTTGTTCCGGAACAAAGGATAACAAACTAAAGTAAAGATAGAAGAAACTCCGAGCTTGCGGACGTTAGCAAGCTACTCTGGTGTCTCTGACTGAAGTTAGCTCCCAAATCTACTATTCCTGTCCAAAAGTTGCTCTGGCTGCGTGATCTATGCAAAAAGATGCACAAAGTGTAGCATCAGCACAACCGACTCCATGTGCTGGCAAGTTCCTGGCCTAACCTCGGTGAAGCAGTGACGAGGCTAGACCGGACTACTGAACAAACCTGTGCAGTTTAATATGTATATATGCAATAGAATAAAATATAGAAATTAACCAGTCAAGAGGGAGGGGATCATGCTATGGGGGCTATAACTGTTCAGATCTAAAATCAAATAATATTGAATGAAATTGTACAACTACAATATCCACAAGTATAAAAAAAATCAACAAATTTCAAGGTACCATTCTTCATGCTTTTACTCTCGTTCTCACAAAATCAATCATATAAAATATACGGCATCACCCTTTGTGCTTTACCTCCTAAAATGATGGACTCAACTCCTATTCCCTCGAGCTAAGGTTAGACCGAACACTTACCTCAACTTCAACAACTAAATCAATCCACAACGACCTCCTTCCCTCTCGAATTCGGCTCCAAATCGATCAAATCTATGAAATAACGACTTTACAACATTAATATAAGCTAAACAAATCAAACCCAATGCCTAAATATAGTGTTCATACCTAATTTTTTCATAGATATTTGTATACTCAAAATATTTTCAAAATAACACACACACACACACACACATATATATATATACCCAAGTTTTTTGGTATTTTCAAAATTTTTAAAGATTTTTAAACTAATTTATTGACTATTTTAATACTACAAAATTAAATAATTATTCCTAAAAATTATCATTTTTGTGAATAATTTATTTTATTATCATATTTATACCAAAATATAATTAAGGTGATTTATTTCATACTTTTACATGTTTATTTGGCAATTTTAGAACTAAGCTGCATATAATTGTAATTATAGCATATTTTATAATTAATAGCATTCTACCACTATAAAATCATTTCCAATATTTTTAGATTAATATTCACAAATTATTAATTACATAAGTGGTTTTAGTTTATTTTTAAAATTAATATCACTATTTTTATAAAATAAAAGGGGAAAATGGCCATTTAAGTGCTAGCTAGATTTTATTTCAATCGTAGCCACATTGGACCCCCAAATTAATCCAATTGGAGACCCAATTAATCTAGCCCAACGACCCTTTAAAAATTCAGTCTCCAATTAATCCCAACCATTGATCTAAAAAGATCAACGACTCCTCTCATGCCCTTACTATTGTCATTCAAACGACCCCTTTACCCTACCGCATTTCCACCATCCCTAAAATTGCTTTCCTCTCTAATTCACTCGGAGACCTAAACCTAACCCTAGCTGCCTCCCTTTAATTACCACCTAAAATCGCCTGAATCCATGACTTCCAAAGCCGTTAAAGGCCTGTATCCGCTTCCTATGACTCACACGTGCTCGACTAACATTGTTTCCAGACCAGATCTTTGAGAGGCTTGGCCCGGACCTTATTTGGTTCGAGTTTTTTGTCTTATCTCTGACCTTGATCTGGCCAGCCATGGTTGTTCAAGCTTGGTCTTGACATCTCATGCTTAGATCGTGATTTTACAGGCCTTTTTCACATCTAGGCTGTTTCTGAAACCTTAACCTTTCGAGGTTCTTCTGATTTCTCTAGATATGTCCTAGATCTTAGTTTATCTTAAGGTTTCAAACGTTTTCTCAAAATCTTCCTTCAAAACATTGCTTCTAAAACCTTTCAACTTCTCTGATTTAAGGTTTCCTTGATTTTTAACATTCTCTACTGTGATTCTTATATGTTTCTTCTACTGTATTTCTTCTACTGTGATCCTTATGTTCTCCTTCAACTAAATTTCTTCTACCTCGTTCTTATGAGCTCTTCTACTGTATTTTGCATGTTTGTTCTTATATTATGTTTTTTCATGAGTTTGCTCTACTGGGAAGTGCGAGCACATGATTTTTACCCTATGTATGAATTATTCCCAAAAAATCAAACAAAAACGATTTTTCCTTGTTTTTACAATTTTTATGCATTTTGTGTTAATTGGTTGCATTTCATTTTTGCATAATAGTTCATATGAAAAAGACAAAAACTATACTTGGCATTTGTTTACAATTTAATTTTATATTTTAGTTAATTCATTTTAGAACAAATATGAAGGAATAACAAAATAGCTCGCTTTTGCACGTTTATTGTTAATTGTTGATTTTATAGCAAAATAGACTTTAAATAAATTTCAGGAATTAATTAGTATAATTTTTGAAGTAAAATAAGTTTTAGTTTTACTTTGGAATTTTTAATAAAATCAAAATGCACAAAATAAAATGAAAAACAAATACAAAATAAAAACACAAATAAAATAAAAGGAAAGAAGAAGAAAAACATTTGAAAAAGGGAAAGAGGCGGTCTTGATAAAATGCCCAAAATTGGGCTTTTCGCTAAATAATTCATTTCAGCCCAATTCATACACATCCATTTCACACATCCAAACCAGTCCATCCCAAAGCCCCATACGGTCCAGTCCCCAGGCCATGAAACGACACCGTTTAAGCCTAACTCAATCCCATCCCTTGATCTCCTTTAAGCTAACGAACATGAACCTTTCCCCCAATACCTTAATAATTTCTGAATTCTCTTTAGCCCTAAATGACCAAACTTGCCCTCATCGTATCTCTTCTCCTCTGCCACCAGCGCCGCCGTCGGAGAAATCACTACCTTCTCTAGTGGCTCTCAAATTCACACCCTATACCACATCGACGCCCTCTTCATGAATCCGCCCCCATTTCCCTTCGAATTCCACCATAAGACCTCGAATAATCAATTTTGTAGTCACCGTCTCCGCCGTTCACGGCGGCTCCTCCGCCCAAATGGGTCAAAATTTACACCATCAGACCTCCTCCACTGCCTCATCACCAATCTATAAAGTGTCGTCCTCAAATTAGTCTGCAACGTCTCGAATTCTCAGTTAAAAATGGCGGTCAAGGACTTAGTTCCTCCGTTTGGTCTCAAATTAACATGCTAAGGTCGTTTCGTCTCTCTATTCTCATCGGAAGAATTGACCGGTAAGGTCGAATACCACCAAGACCTCACAGATTATGAATTAATTTTCAAGCAGTGAGTCCCTCTTTGTTTTTCGCTTTCAATTTCTCATTTTTTACTGTTATTATCAATTTTTATTTCAAATTCTTGAATGGTTTTGCGGATTAGGATCGGATTTTGCTTTCTCATATAGATTAATTTTCAGTTGAGTTGCATTTGATTTTTTTCTGAATCATGTTTGATTGTTTATTTGATAGGCTTTAATTCATCTTAGTCTCATTGGTAGTATACTTTTATTAAGTTGGGATTCATTATATGTTGTTGGTATAGGTTTGATTACCATTAGGTACTTCCCCTATTTTTTTTTATTCTAATTAAATGGTGGTATGAGCTCAGGTTTATTGATCTTTCTTTTAGGTTAGTATTGTTTTATGGTTTTAGATCCCGTTAGATATGTGTTTTGTCACTTTTAGTTCACTTTATTGCAGTAGTCATTTAGCTTGATAATTGTTTAGATTATTTGAACCTGTAAGTTAACTGTAGTTAGGGGTTTGGGTGGGTTAGTAATTTCAAGAGGTTTTCTGGGGTAGTTTAGGTACGGAAAAGGATAATTCTATTAAAATTGGTGAATTCAAAATAAAGTCAAGGGTAGTATAGGCGTTGCATAAGCAAAAGAATCCACTAGAATCTTCTAAAATAGGGTACAAGTGTAGATTTCAGTAATTATAGTGCATTTGGTCTGATGAATTTTTCACCTAAAATCAAAGATAAAAATCTTAGTCTATTGAATCTTTCACCTAAGATGAAAATATTAGTCTGATGAATTTTTCACCTAAGATAAAAAAAAAAGCTTAGTCTGTTGAATCTTTCTCCTTAGAAGAAAATCTTAGTGTGATGAATTTTCACGTAAGATAAAGATAAAAATCTTAGTCTGTTGAATCTTTCTCCTGTGATAAAAATCATAGTCTGATGAATTTTTCACCTAAGATAAATTTTAAATGTTAAGATACATTTGAGTCTATAATTTTTTTTGTTGAAGTTGCATTTTTGTCTTATCACAATTCAAGTTTCAGTTCGTATTAGTGTGGGGTAACAAGCATCCAATTTTCCAAACTGGTGCCGAATGTTTTCTTTGTTTTGTCTATTTTTTCAAGTCAGGAGCCAGCCTGGAGAATAGAGGAGTATATTCAAGTTTTAAAGTCAGGAGCCCGCATAGAGAACAAAGGCATACATTAAATTTTTGAAGAAGGGAGACCGCCTGGAGAACAGAGGTATTACAATTCAAGTTTTAGTTTTTAAATTCGTATTAGTATCTAATAACATGTACCTAGTTTCCATACTGGGGCAGAAAGTTTTCTTTGTTATATCTATTATGTGAAGTTAGGAGCACGTCTGGACATTAGAGGAATACATTCAAGTTCAGCAGTTTGAAGTAAAGGAACAACATCGCAGTCAGCAAGTTGAAGCAACGACAATGGATTTTACCAAGAAAACACAAGATAACAAGACAACAAGGAAGTACAAGAAATTTTTTGAAGAATTTAGATAGGATTTTGGAATTCGTAGCTTGTAGCTTAGGCTAGCTTCTTTTATTTTTGATTGGTGTAATAAGGAAGCTCAGCAACAAGTAGCAGCAGCAATCGCAGTGAAAGCACAGCTCCTGATAGTCCCATTTACCAAACACTCCCAAACTACACTGACCTGATTCTTGTTTAGCCCAAAAAATGTTAGGCAACCTCTGATGCAGAGTGCGGTCAAGCTTATAAAAAATTCTTCACACGAAATTTTTAAACGGGAAAAATCGTTCGTATTTGCTCACTTATCTTTGCCCAAAAATATTTTATGTTTCCAAGCAAAGAGGGGTAGCTGTGAGCACGTAATTTTTGGCCTATATATTAATTATTCCCAAAATATCAAACAAAAAAGATTTTTCCTTGTTTGTACAATTTTTGTGCATTTTGTGTTATTTTGTTGTTTATTGGTGCATAATAATTTATATTAAAAATACAAAAAATATACTTGGCATTTTTTTAGGATTTAGTTTCATATTTTAGTTAATCCGTTTCAAAAAAATATGAAGGAAAAACAAAATAGCCAACTTTTGCACTTTAATTGTTAATTGTTGATTCTATCGTAAAATAGAATTTAAATTACTTTCAGGAATTAATTAGTGTAATTTTAATAATAAAATAGGTCTTAGGTTTACTTTGGAATTTATATAAAAATCAAAATGTACAAAATAAAATGAAAAACAAATTCAAAATGAAAACACAAATAAAATAAAAAGAAAAAAGAAGAAAAACTGTATGTGTGGAACAAAGCAGCCATAACTGAGTTGCTATGGGACTTGGCTAGGAAGAAAGACTGCTTATGGGTTCGATGGGTTCATTCCTATTATATTAAGCAAGGTAGCATTGCCACATTTACCATACCAAAGTTAGCCTCTTGGGTGGTCAGAAAGGTACTGGAAAGTAGAACTATGATACTGGAGAGTCATCAGCTTCAGGGAGATCTTGCTGGTAGATTGCAAAGTGTATGTAGGCTGGACAGATTTCACATCCAGAAACTGTACCTCATTATGTTCCCCAGTTTCACTAAGGTTGCATGGAAGAACTTATTGCTGATCACTAATGTACTACCTAGGCATAAGTTCACTGTTTGGTTAGCTGCTCAACATAGACTTCCTACAGTCGATAGATTGCAGATTATGGGCATACAAGTTCAAGCAGCTTGTGTATTTTGCAAATAGAATGTTGAAGACTTCAATCACCTGTTCCTTGAATGTCCTATCACTAAAAGATTGTGGTCTAGAATATGTGTTTGGCTGGGGCATTCCAGAACAATTGGATGTTGGAAAACTGAGCTTCACTGAATATGTAGCAAAGCTAAAAGTAGGCTGTTGCGTAATGCAATTACAGCTTTTGCATTTGTCACCACTACTGCACTCATTTGGAGAGAAAGGAACCACATTCGATTTGAAAGAGCTGCTTTTGTGGAGGAATTGACATGTAGAGAGATTGCCTTACTTCTACACCTTCGAGGCAGGAATTGCAAACATTGGCAGATTTGACTGGGACAACTTAATTGCTTTCCTTAGCTATTGTATTTAGATTCTAAATGATATGATACTTGTGTATAGATAGCTAAGATAGTAGAGAGATTACTTGTAACAGTGTCGTAGTTAGTCAAAAATACTACTATAGAGGCCTATGATGTACATATTCTTTGAGATCAATGAAAAGCGGCAATTATATAAAAAAAAGAACATTTGAAAAAGGGGAAAGATGTGGTCTTGATAAAATGCCCAAAATTGGGCTTTTGGTTAAATAATTCCTTTCAGCCCAATTCATGCACACCAATTTCACACGCCCAAACCAGTCCAGCCCAAAGCCCCACCCGGTCGAGTTCCCAATCCATGAAACGACACCGTTTAAGCCTAGCTCAATCCCAGCCCTTGATATCTTTAATCTAACGGATTCCCCCAATACCTTAGTAATGTCTAAATTCTATTTGGCCCTAAACGAAAAAAATCGCCCTCATTGTATCTCTTCTCCTCTGTCACCTGTGCCGCCGCCAGAGAAATTGCTACCTTCTCCGATGGCTCTCAAATTCACATCCCTCTACTACATCGATGCCCTATTTATGAATCTTCCCTAATTTCCCTTCGAATTCCACCATAAGCCTTGAATAATCGATTTTGTAGTCGCCGTCTCCGCGTCCATGGCGCCACCACCGCCCAAATGGGTCAAAATTTCACCAATGGACCTCTTCCACTACCTCATCACCAATTCATAAAGAGTCTTCCTCAAATCAGTCTGCAATGTCTCAAATTCTTAGTTAAAAATGGCGGTCAATGCCTTAGTTCCTCTGTTTGGTCTCAAACTAACACGCTAAGGTCGCTTCGTCTCCCTGTTCTCCCCATGAAGAATCGACCCTTGGCGAAAGTCGAATACCACCAAGACCTCACAGATTATAAATCAATTTTCAAGAGTGAGTCCCTCTTTGTTTTTTGCTTTTAGTTTCTCATTTTTTAGTGTTATTGTCTATTATATATGAAATTCTTGTATGGTTTTTGGATTAGGATCGGATTTTACTTTCTCATATAGATTAATTTTTTGATGAGTTGCATTTGATTTTGTTCAGAATCGGGTTTTATTTTTCATTTAATTAGGCTTTAATTCATCTTAGTTTGATTAATATGCTTTTATTAAGTTGTGATTCATTATATGTTGTTGCTATAGGTTTGATTACCAGTAAATACTTCCCATATTTTCTTTTTGATCCTAGTTAAATGGTGGTATGAGTTCAGGTTTACTGATCTATCTTTTAGGTTAGTCTTGTTTTCTGGTTTTAGATCTTGTTAGATATGTGTTTTGTCACTTTTAGTTCACTTCATTGTAGTAGTCTTTTAGCTTGATGATTGTTTGGATTATTTGAACCTGTTAGTTAACTGTAGTTAGGGGTTTGGGTGGGTTAGTAATTTCAAGAGGGTCTCAGGGGCAGTTTAGGTATGAAAAAAGGTAGTTCTATTAAAATTGTGGAATTCAAAACAAAGTCAAGGGTAGTATAGGCATTGCATAGGCAGAAGAATCCACTAGAATCTTCTAGAATATGGTACAAGTGTAGATTTCAGTAATTGTAGTGCACTTACTTGATTAGCAAGTAAAAAGTAAAGGGACAAAACTGAAAATTAGGAGGGACTTAAAGGAAAACTGAAAATATTAGGGCTGCCCTCATTTTTGCCTATAAAAGGGCATGCCCTTTACTTGATTCACAAGTTTTGAAGCCAAAAGTTCCCCCCCAAAAACATTCTTTCAGCCCTTCAGATCTGAGATATATATTCAAAAAGCCATTAAAGTTCCCAAGACAACATTTCCAGGTAGACGAAGTAGATTTTGAATTTCAGATTGCTAGTAGTTGGTACTTCTCTGTAATTTTGTTGATAAATACAAAAACAGACAAATAATACAGAAAAACCAAAAGAACATTGTTCCATTGAAGTATTAGGCTGATTTAGAATTTTTTTAGAAAAACACAATGCATCTTCCGGTTTGAGCTTTGAGTGCTATTGGATTTTTGAGATTCCTGGTAATTTTCAAGTGGTTGTGTGAGATCAATTCTTCTGCTATGTTATTATGGTGTCTTTCAACTCGATTTGGTGCATTTTTGTGCTGCTTTGGGCCCGATATCTCTGTTATATTTGATCAAAACCTCCATGGCACCCGATCCAGTTTTGAAATGAGAAAGGATGTGATTACCTATTGGAATTTCATTGCTGTTTCATTATTGCTCTGTTGCTGATTCCTCCTTCTCTTGTTTCATTTCAATTCCAGGTACATGTTCTACAACTACAAATTTGCGGACAAGAAATAAGAGTTTGGTTGAAGAGAATTTCAGTCATCTTGCTTTTATTTGATATTAATCTGTAAAACATTAAGTGATTTTGGAAGTTCTATGTCATTTGTATAACCAGTTTGATTTTGGGTTGTAATTTGTATGTATGGCTTTTATTATTCAACTTTTTGTGGCTAACATCATACTGCACTGATTTGTGATGAATTGATTCATCATTCTTGTTAATTTTAGCTTTAGAGTAACTATTACAGTATGGATTGGAAAATAGGATTGAAAAGTCGAAACAATTTTGTTTGTTGCAATTGTTAAGTTCCACAAGTAGGTATCAATTCTTGGTTGATTTGTCACCTTTAATAGTTTCTAAATTAATTTTGGATTGGTTTTTGGTAGAATTGGTAAACCGTACTTCTTTGTCAGAGTATAATTGTGTGTTAGCTCACGAAGGCATTTAGTTTGGATTCAATCAAAAAATGTGTCCACATCGTGTGTTAGACATCCAAGGGAATCGATTCCATGAAATTATATTTGATCGTTGGCTGATTCATAGGGCCGGTGATGTGAGTTCAATTTAAGTGGATTTGGATAATCACATATGTTTGGGTTTCGAGTTAGGTAGTTGGTTCAAGCTAAAAGGCACTCCCTTTTGTTTGGACCCGAACTTTAATTTGAAGCCTGACCTTTCTGATAATAATTAATTAGGATTTTTTTATCTTTTAGAAAAAATAAAAATAAAAAAAATCGTAGCTACTTTTAGGCTTGTCTTTTTAAAATAAAATGAGACGAGCCTCCCCCAATAAAACTACAAAATGCGGGGCCCTCAATAAAGGTTTAAATATATTTAGAAAATTGGGAAGGGTCGTCTAGCGAATTTCACGACCTTTCAAAATTATAATAGACCGTTAGACTCTATTAGATGCAATTCTAATAAAACTACCTTCTTATTCTCGGGTGTGCATTTCATGCGACCCAAATGAAATCCCAAAACGTTGAATAAAGTGTGTCTAGGATTGCAAGTGCATTTCATGTGACGCGATCCGAAGGCACGCATTAAATGATTTTCACCTTTCTTTTATATATATATATATATATATATATATATATATATATATATATATATATATATATATATATATATATATATATATATATATATATATATATATATATAAGCGGTAAAAAGTAAAAATTGGGCACATAGGTTCTTCATGTAATAAAATCGGATAGTAAGCTACTTGCGACAGTCAAGCGACTGTGCTAGAACAACGGAACCCTGGAATGCCTAACACCTTCTCTCAGGTTAATAGAATTCCTTATCCGGATTTCTGGTTCGCAGGCTATTAAGAGATTCATAATTTTTCTCGGTTCGGGATTCAGCTGGTGACTTGGGACATCATTAATCTCCCAAGTGGCGACTCTGAAATCTTAATAAATATATCCCATTCCGATTGTCCTTTATTTGTAAAAACACCTTTACGTCCTTACGGGGTGTAGGTAAAAAAGGATGTGTGACATGAAGTATATGTTAAAGGTCATAGTTCCTTTATCATTTCTGCATTTATTTCACTGCTATTTCTGCCTGATTTACTTGCTTTCGTCTTTACGCTTGACTAATCATAAAAGCCCTATAATTTGGGGTTCATCCGAGTTTTTGATGATATTTGTTACGTGATTTGTGTGTTTCTTATCTCTAAACTTGCTTGGTTTCAAAATCCTAGTCTCTTTGGATTTATTTGAGTTCCTGAAGTTGTTTCCTCTACTGCTCGATTGAGTCTCAACATCTTTGTGTTGACCTTGTTTCTTCATACGATTCTGACCTGTTGCTAAAAGACATTTTTAGTTGACCTTTTGCATGCTATCTGATATTCCCTTTCTCTAATATGACTACCATGTTCCTATTGACCTCCACTCACTGATTTTGATTGCAAGACACTCTTCTTTGTCTTAAATCCATCCCCGCATGCTTAATCTTTATGCACTTTTTATAGGTTAAATTTTCCTCTCAAAATAACCTTTGATTGTGGACTGATTTCAAATCTCTTTGTGTAATTCTAATTGCACATTTGTAATTGATTATTTCCTTATTGTGTTAATTTCCTTTGTGTTTTGGACTTGTTGAAATACTTTCCTTTGAACTTTCGACCCTACCTTTCTATTTAAGTTGATTTGATACCTTCCCTTAATTACATTAGTATGGGATTCTTACAGACCTTCCCTTAATTAAGGCCTGATGAACCTAGCCTCTATTACCATTGTGTACTCATATTGTTTGAAAATATTTTCCTATTTGACATGTTCATCCCCTACGTGATTTCTTGCCTTATTTAACACTTGCATACTATCGTCTGATTTAATTCCTCAATTAAAGGAAGTTTTTGATACTAATTTGATTTTAATGGACACATGTTCCCTTATTATGTCTAAATTACAGTCTTTAACTTATTTTTACATTTTTCTCACACTATAAATACATGCTCCTTTTTTTAACAAAACACTACCAACACTTGAGTATTTTCTGAACTTACACTCACACACATAAGTATTCTCTCTTGTTGCTTGTACTGTGGCTTCATTGCAAGACTTCTGCTTTCTTTTGCTTCTCTGTCTCTGAAACTAGTATGTCTTTACTTAATCTTTCCCCTCATCCCTATGTGTTCATTCTATAGTTTCATTCTTTTGTTTGGGCTGCTGTTCATAATCTGTAACATAAGGATTTTCTCTCTTTGCTTCTATTCCCATATCAATCCCTACCCCCAATCCTTTCTATGTGGTGAGTGAAAGCTGGCCTGACAGTATCCTATTTACTGCCCAGGCAATGGATTGACCTTCACTAGGTCTTCACTCCAACGTTTGGCTAGTATGCTGGTCAGGGGTGTGCCAACATTCCATGGTTCTAGGCATGACCACCAGCCTTCCTTAGCATCCCCTAATTCCCTCTATTGCACTTACACTTGTTCCTAGACTCTAAGTTCTGCTCCCCCCTCCAATGAGCCTTGCCTTGGGACCCTGAGCTCCCTTTGAACTTGGACACTGGAGGGTTATCCCTTCCACACTGCACTTTAATTAAGATCTGTATTGATATCTGGGTGCAAGAATTACCTGGAGTTCTGGAAACTCCTTGAAACTTTGACACACCCCAGGTAAGAGAAAGGCTTTGGAAGCTGATCCTGGTAGTTTTTTCATCTCATATTGTTAGCCCTTGACTCTGAAATAGGCTCATTGGATGTTGCTTAAAGTTCTGATGTAATTATATTTTCTGTTTGATTCATTTAGTGTGTAATAAATTTATGATAACTTATGGGGCTTTAGTAAAAAAAGGGGAGAGTCATTTATGTATGCATAAGGGTATATATCCTGCCTATTGGCGTTTTCTCTGAATTTCTACACTTTCATATGCAAAACCAATGTGTAGGAATTCTGCATATCATATGAAATCCTGATCATAAGAATTTCACACTTTCATATGTAGAAATCATATGTATAAGAATTCTGCATATCATATAGATATCCTACTCGTAGGAATTTTGCTTATCATATAGATATCCTGCTCATAGGAATTCAGCATATCATATAGATATCATGCTCATAGAAATTCTTCATTTTTGTATATAGAGATCATGTCATTAAGGTTCGACATTTTGCATCTATCATTAGGAAAACAATTATAGGTCGAATAATAATCAATTGCATTCTAGATACCATGCTCGTAGGATTACTGCACTCTTGCTACGCCTGTAGAAGTGTTTAAAATTGACAACGCTAGAAAGTACGCCTATAGGAACTATCAACCAAACATGAATCACTGTTTTAAGATTAGTATGTCAAGAGTAATGTCTTATCAACTGCAAAACTTGTATTATTATGTTAAAAACTGGCAAACTCTCTATAATCAGTTTACTTCTTCGTTTATGAAACCAGTAGATATCATGCCTATAGGTTTCACCTAGGCAAGCCTTAGGGTAAAGCTATAATTGCATCAGTCATCGATAAATTATAACTAGGCGAGCCTAATGTAGAATTCTTGTTTGAAAATATGTGATAAACCTGTCCGCTAATGTTTACGTATAATTTTGACCTAATAAGTATATGTAAAACGAGCTAGACTACATGATTTCTATGATTAAAAGAGGCTTATCTGAGACTTAATTGTTTTGTGCTCCCATAACTGCTTATGTGTTTTTCCTGATGCCTTAGTATTTAACCTTTAAACTTTTGAATAGCCCAAATATCCTCCCTTTAATGGGACTAGAAGTCCCAAATGCCTCCGGGAAAGATATGATTGGGATGGGTACTAGCATGCAGTAAGTAACGATACTATTTCGCGCTTTAATACCTTAATGGGGTGGGAAGGGTGGAATATGGAGATGATGACCGATGCTCTAATATCACGTGCGACCTGTCTTTTAAGGAGTGATTGCTGAGTATTACATTGAAGTGATCCATATTAATCATAAACCTAGGACCCATTTTCTTTTGTTTGTCTTTATTTGCTTTCTTTAGAATTGTTTAAGCCTCTCAAAATTATGCTCTCTTTTACTCACTTTCACAAGTTTCAACCTATTTGTAATGTCGTATGCAAGTCATTATTTTAGCCTTTATTGTTTACTTGTAAAGTAATAATTTTTACATTGTCGGGACCATACTAGTGGATTTTGAGGGGTGACTAGCACCTTCCCCTCGAGATAATTTCTAGCCCTTACCCTAATCTTTTTTTTTCATCTCAAACCTTTCTTAAAAGTGTCGTAATGCACTATAATCATTAGGTGGTGACTTTTCAACTCCAAAACCAATTCTAAGAAGGGAATAGAGTGTTCTTATCAAATGTCGTATACCCGATTTTGACTCTTAGAAAAAGGGAGCGTCGACAACATGGCGACTCTGCTGGGTATTTCTTTAGGCTTTTACCCTTGCGTGCTACTTGTGACTTTATTATCTCATTAATTTCCTTTACTTAATGTCTTTATTTCCTCTACTATTAAACTGACTTGGCTCTTCGTGTCTTTTCCTTTTTAATGCTTTCTTTACTACTTTACTTTACCCCTGCTGTGATTATGAGCAATTAATGTAATTATTATCTCATGAACGTGGAAATACATGACAATATGTTTCATTCTTGTAGTTGCATATTTGACATCATATTCCACCCGTACAAGAAAAAATACCATAGAAACGCTTATCATGAATGGTTGCGCTCTTCCAATATTATCACACATTAAATTTGGCAAAGGCGTATTTGCGGTAAAATCAATCGATCAGCGGTGCCGTCGACGGTTTCATGCCTTTCGCTCTTCTGTTTTCCTCTCAAGGGTACCGATCTATTACCCCATAGAAACCATACTTTGTTTAACTGCGCACACATCATGGTCAAACCAAGTCGAGTCAGTTATGTTGTCCACATAATGACTCATTAAGATAGCCTTCTCCTATGTCCACCGGGTTTCTTGGAAACCCAAACGGACACCACCATATTCTATGCATTTATTTGGAGAACTAAATGCTTTTATGCTAATTATTGGTTTAATTAGTCGAGTCCTCTGGGATAAGGGCTTAACACTTTGTTTTGCAAAAAATGAGGCACAAAGTTCCCAGATTTTTCATGATAACCAACATTCAACCAAGGCATCTAAATTGGTGGAAAGACCTCCACTCCAGTGATAAGACGCTCGTCCGCAAATACTTAGGGAGTTTGCCTTCTCTTTTGGAGATCCAGCCTGACAAAAAAATTATAGAAGTTGCAACTCTGTTCTGGGATGGTGGCAGATCCGTGTTTCATTTTGGGGACCTTTAAATGACTCTTTTGCTCGAGGAAATATGAGGGTTAGTTGGTATTCCTTGGCAAATTCCAGATTTTCTTATACCAGAAAATCGCAAGGGTAATGGTTTTCTAAAGAAAAACCCAGACTTAACCTGTTTGAAGGACTCTTACATTCCATTAGATTATCTGTACTAGAGGTACGACCATAGCAAGTCATACCGCACCTACTCAAATAAATTTGCTCTTACCTCATTAGGGCATATCCACAGGAGGGTCTTCGTTTTTATGTGCTGCTTTTTGGGAATGATAGTGTTCCCTATGAATAAGGCTAGGATCCACAGCAGACTGGCCATGGTAACCAAGACTTTGACGGAAGGAATTGGCGGGCAGCCTTTTAGCGCAGTACCTATGATCGTTACTGAGATATATCGAGCCCTGGACAACTGTCAACGAAGGGCCAATCATTTTGAGGGTTGCAACTTATTACTTTAGCTCTGGCTCATAGAACACCTCCAGACCGGCAAGAGATTTTGCGGAGAGACAAGGATGATCACATCGCCTTCCATCAGCCAAGGCATATGAATAATATGACTAACATGTTTGCTCAGCTAGAGGACGCTAGAGGATGGGTAAAGTTATTTGAAAATCATATTGAAAACCAAGTGCAGTGGATGTTTGAGTGGTTCACACGAAAGAATTTATTGTCCGGTCTCGGGATGCACTATTTCTCATGCTCATTGGTCTGAAGGGAACTTATCCATACGTTACTCTCTGAGTCATGAGGGAAGCAGGAAGAAAGCAAGTCATACCAAAGGTCAACAAGATGATTCAGTTTAGGGCTGACTTCTAGGACGATGATACCCCTCGCAAGTGCCAAGCTCAGCACATGTGGCACTGCAAAATGATTTTGGGGAAGGATTCTATTGAGCTAGACAGGTATCACGCCAGTTGTGCACCATACTACTCATTTTCGTTGGAAGAAAATCACAATGGTTTGGGTCAACCCGGGTTCATTCGAGGTCACATGGTCATTGACGAAAAGGCTGAAGCATGAGTTATGTACAACCAACTGTGCAAGAGAATTCGAGAATGTAAAAGCGAGCACCGAGAAATACAAGAAGCCCATCAGAGGTTAATCGAAGAATGGAAAGATATGGGTGTCAGCGCCAACAAATGACTAGGGTATTTGGAGCGGGGTCGAGTGGAGCTGGAAGCAAAGTGCATTAAGAGGATTGAACATTGTCAAAAAATCGAGGGAAATTTGAGCGGACATCTGGCTTGAGCTTATCTGCTGCTAGGACTGTGCGAGCTAGTGAAACTGTTCGAGGGAGATAAAGATGCCGAATCTGGGGAAGGTCCTTCTGGGACCAAGTAGTTAGGAGTCTTTTTCTTTTGCTTTATTGATGTAATAAGGCCAATGACCATTAGTGACATTTTACTTTATATTATTTAGCATCGTTTTGGGATTCGTCTTATTTTTTATCAATAAAATAAGGCATTTAGAATCATAAGTTCTCCAAATTAATTTATCGCTAGGCCTTCATCGGGCACAATGAGGCACCCAAGTTAGGATGCGATTTATATATTCGTACAATGTGTTTAAATATTGCAACATTTTCCTTCTCATAATCAGCATTAACTTATTACCTTTTTGTTTTTCTTTTATTCCCTTCCCTAAAGGTTAGTTCGTGCATTCTGGCATCATCATTTAGTACGAGATCTAAGGGCCCTCCACCTCCTCCTCCTCCAAGTCCTATAAAAAAAGAACAAGTCTAAAATAAAAGATGTGAACAACATCAGAAAAGAGAACTTGGGTAAACAGACAGAGTTTACATAGGATAGCCATATCTCTAAGGAATATTCCACCCAACTTGAGCAGAAATTATTGAAGTTCTGAGAAGAACTGGATCAAATTCGAAACTTGGCCAACTTTTTATTTTCCCTTACCACTCCCAATATCAACTTTCTCAACACCCAAAATCCCTTACCTCCACAGAACACCCCCATCCATAGAAACAACCCACTCATATTCAACATTGAAACACATGCCACACACCAAACAATAGCACATTACTCATTCATGAACCGCTGAACACCACAAATTACCATCTCCATAACACTCCCATCTATGTGGAGACCGTACCCCACTACACTCAACCAATCTCAAACGCACCTGAGTCTGATGACAAAGACTCTCTTATCAAGAACTTGGCCACAAAACTCAAGAGGTTGACTAGCCGAGTCTAGGGTGTTGAAGGAAACAAAGGAATTGAGGGGCTGAATTATGAGAACCTTTGCATTCAACCAGATGTTGAACTTCCGGAGGGGTACAAACCTCCCAAGTTTGAAATGTTCGATGTCGTGGGGGATCCCAGAGTCCATTGAGAACGTATTGTGACAAACTGGTAGGAGTCAGAAAGGATGAGAAGATCCGTATGAAGCTCTTTATGAGGAGTCTGAAAGGAGATTCTTTATCTAGGTACATCATCCACGACCCCGAGAAGTAGACAAGCTGGGTAGGTATGGCATCAGATTTCATGGTCAGGTACCAATTCAATACAGAGAATGCACCGGATAAATTTGAAGAAGAAACCTACTGAGACATTCTGCAAGTATGCTACTCGTTTGAGATCAGAGGCTGCTAAGGTTAGGTCAGCCTTAGAAGAGGAACAGATGAACAGATTTCCGTTCAGGCTTAGGATCCATAATATTATGAGAGGTTAATGCTAATCGAGGGCCATAAATTCTCTGACATCATCAAGATGGGGGAAAGGAATGGGGAAGACATTAAGAGTGGTATGTTTACTAACCTTGAAGCATTACATGCCACCAACAAGGCATTACAGTCTGGTGGCACGTCCAAGAAGAAGGATGTGAGTGTCGTGATGGTTGCACAAAGAACAAAATCCCCGATAAAATACCACACTTACCTATTACCTCCACTTATATATCAGCCTATCCTAAAATACCAAGCACCCACACCCTCTTACAAAAAATCCACCACCCGTTTACCAATCATTTCCACCTCCCACATATCTCCCAACTTCATCCAGATACTCTCAACCCACACCTATATACCAAGATTATAATGCTAAACCCTCTTACTACCTGTCACCTCCCACTCGCCAAAATTTCCGTAGACCTACATCAAATTTTGACCACATACCTCCCAGACAATACACAACATTAGCTGAACCAATTGACCAGTTATATGAGAGACTTAATGCTGCTGGTTACGTCACCCCTATCCCTGCCATATCTCCAGAAAATCCTTCCAATGGGTCAACCCACACAAGACATGTGCATACCATTTATGCATGAAGGGACATACCATTGGCTAGTACCGCTCATTAAAGCACAAGATTCAAACCCTGATCAATAATAAGATCATGGTAGCAAAGGAGCATGCTCCTAATGTTCACAACAACCCTTTGCCTGATCATAAGGGCGGAGTCATTCACATGATCAAGATAGAGGATGACTAGGACCCCGGGGGGGGGGGGGGGGAGATAGGATTCACTGCTGAGGGTGATGAGCCGAAGAAGCCAATTATCACACTTAACTTGATTGTTGTCCAGAACCAACCCTTCGGGGGCGATGAAGTAAACATGTCCATACCACTCGAGTTTGAAGCACCTCCCTCTGAAAGGTGTTCGGACCAATTGTGGTTAAGTTTGGAGCTCTGAAAACACATGTACCTTTTGAAGTTGCAGCGTTACCCCCATGATTTCCTATTCCGATAGCCATGTCAGACATAACATCTTTCCATTCAAACGCCATACCATGAGATGATACAGTCGAAGCAAGAAGGAAGGGAAAACCAAGCTTGGAGAAGCAATTATTGCACAAGGCATGACTAGAACAAGCAGAGTCTACACACTAGAACACCTAGCTGAGTCCAGTAAGCAAGCCTCTGCATAGCCTATTGAAACTGGGCCGGATGATCTTTGGAAGAAGATATACGCAAAAGAGTACTCGGTCGTTGAACAACTAAATAAAACACCAGCATAAATTTCCATCCTAGCTCTTCCGTAGAGCTTCGACGCACACACGAATGCCTTGATGAAGATATTGAGTAAGGCATATATGCACAGCACCATAACTGCAGGAGAAATGGCAAGCATGGTAGGGCAAGTACTGGAGAGCCACAAAATCACCTTCCACAAAGATGAGCTGCCACTAGAATGGTTAAGTCACAACAAGACATTGGACATCACCGTGCAATGCAAAGATTATTTCATTACTAGAGTCCTGATCGATGGAGAATCCAGCCTCAACATCTGTCCATTGATAACTCTTAGAACTTTAGGGAAGAGCCTGCATGAGATTAAAGATGGGACCATCAATGTCAAAGCCTTCGATGGGTCCCAAATATCTACTATTTGAGAGATCAGTTTATGCCTATAGATGGGACAACCTTGGTTCAATGTTGGCTTTCAAGTAATAGACGTCCCAGCATCCTACAACTTGTTGTTGGGACGACCATGGATCCACGGCGCTGTAGCTGTAACATCAACCCTGCACCAGGCGGTAAAGTTTGAATTGAATCACCAAGAGGTGATTATTCATGGCGACGGTAGCAACCCCATATACAGTCGCCAGACCATCCTAGTAATTGGAGAAAGAAGGAGAATAGGCAGAGAACCTACCATCATATCGAGCGGGTCAACGCTTTGGACAAAGATAAATGGTGGGATAACAAGATTGAGAGTATCCTGAATTGGTGTGGACATGAGCCTGGAAAAGGACTTGGCAAAAACCTCCAAGGCATTGCCAAATCCATCAACATGAAGAAATATTATACCATTTTCAGTTTGGGGTATGAATACACTTGAGAGGAGTTCAACCATTGGCCGCCACCATGGCACGGTCCCTACTATCCACTGGAGCATTTGATACCTCATCTGGAGCAGACTCTCCAACCGACAGAAACTATATATGAGTCCGAAGAAGATGAAGCATTGGCAGCAATGAAGAATCTGTTTCTAGAAGATGATGATATGTACTGCTTTGTTTTTTTCGAAGAGGGAGGGGAGGAAGTTCCTTCCATACAAGTTCCGAACCGAGGAGAATGCCTCAGCAATTGATCCATCAGAACCACCAGGGCTCGGAAATCTTCGGGGTAGAAAGGTTAATTAAAGCACCATGCATCACATTTTACTTTTTACTAGCTAATTTAGTTTCCGCGTTTTCTTTAAAAGAGCTCCGATGTTAAGAAATAATTATGAAATTTAATCAAAGTATTTCAGTTTCTTATATATCCCGCTCTTATTATCTTTTCTTTTCTCTATCATTTACTTTATTTACATAGTATTACTATTACTTATCTTGATGATGAATCGATGATTGTGACTTGCAATAAGGCAACGCAGCAAATGGATTAGATTCAGAAGAGGTTGTCAGAGAGGTTGAGGATTTTAAAAATAGGCCTAATTCTAACTTGGACGAAATTGAGGTCATTAACTTGGGGGATACAGAGAATGTCAAAGAAACGTGAATGAAAGAGTACACGAAGTTTCTAAAGGAATATGGGGACACATTCACTTGGTCATATGATGATATGACTAGTATCAGTGCATCCATTGTATCTCACAAACTGCCAAAAAATCCAATATGTCCACCGATAAAGCAGAAGCTCAAAAAGTTCAAGCCTGATATGAGTTTTAAAATCAAGGAAGAAGTCACCAAGCAAGTCAAAGACAAGGTTCTCGAAGTAGTGGAATATCCAACATGGTCAGCCAGCATTTTACCAGTATCAAAGAAGGATGGGAAAATTAGAGTCGATGTCGATTACCGGAATCTCAACGGGGCCAGCTCCAAAGACTACCTCCCCTTGCCGAACATACACATTCTTATTGACAACTGCACCAAGCATGAGTTACGGTCTTTTGTTGATTATTTTGCTGGATATCATCATATATGGATGGATTATTAAGATGCATAGAAAACAACTTTCATTACGCTGTGGGGAATGTATTATTACAAAATGATGCCATTTGGGTTAAAAAATGCTAGTACCACCTACATAAGGGAAATTAATACTATCTTTCGCGACATGATACACAAGGAGATCAAGGCTTATGTAGACAACGTGATCATCAAATTCAAGAAAGCCACTGATCATATGGAAGATATGAGAAAGTTCTTCAACAGACTGGGGAGATATAACCTGAAACTGCATCCCGCCAAGTGCGCATTCGGGGTTCCTGGCGGAAAATTATTGGGTTTCGTCGTGAGTCGTTGAGGAATAGAATTGGATCCATCAAAGGATAAAGCCATTTAAGAATTGTCGTCGCCAAAGAACAAGAAGGACCTGATGTGTTTCCTGGGGAGACTCAACTACACTAGCCGATTCATAGCTCAGTCCATTGTCATCTGTGAACCCATCTTTAAAATGTTAAAGAAAGACGCTGCCACCAAATGGACTGATAACTGTCAGAAAGCCTTTGACCGAATCCAGGAATATCTATCATCGCTGCCACTTCTGCTTCCACCCGAACAAGGAAGACCTCTATTACTTTACTTTGCAATATCGGATGGAGAATTCAGTTGTGTTTTGGGACAACATGACAAAACGAGGAGAAATGAGCAAGCTATCTACTATATCAGCAAGAAGTTCACTCCGTACGAGGCCCGGTATTTTCTACTAGAGCGCACATTTTGTGCTATGACTTGGGTAGAACAGAAGTTGAGGCTTTATTTGGTGATTATACCACTTATCTCATATCAAGAATGGACCCGTTGAAGTCGAGCCTTTAAAGACGTATTTTATTGATGAGGAGGTATCCTTCATAGGAGAATATATTGCAGAATCCTATGATGGTTGGAGAATATTTTCGATGGAGCCTCAATATTCTAGGGAGTTGGCATAGGAGCAGTCCTAGTATCAGAAATCGGCCAGCATTACCAGTATCCGCCAAGATCAGGTTTGCATGCACCAACAATATGGCCAAATACGAAGCCTGCATCTTGAGTCTTAAGATGGCCATTGACATGAACATTCAGGAGTTGCTAGTAATCAGATATTTAGACTTGCTTATACATCAGGTCCAGGAAGAATGGGCAACCAAGAATTCTAAGATACTTCCTCATCCGCGTCACATTTAGGATTTGAGGAAGATATTCAAAAAAACAGAATTTCACCATGTACATAGACTGCAGAATGTGTTTGCTGATGCATTAGCCACTCTATCATCTATGATCCAACATGCAGATAAGAATTTCATTGATCCCATCCCGGTTTTAATATATGATTAGCCAATATATTGTGCTCATGTCGAGGAAGAAGCAGACGGAAAACCATGGTTCCATGACATCAAGGAGTACTTGACAACAAGAGAATATCGAGAACACGCCAATGCTACTCAAAAGCGCACCCTTCGGTGGTTGTCCAACAACTTCTTTCATAGTGGAGAGATCCTATATAGGAGGACTTCCGATTTGGTACCACTAAGTTGTGTCGAAGCAAATAAAGCATCTGAGTAGATAGAGGAAGTGCATGCACCACATATGAAAGGTTTTTTCTTAGCAAAAAAGATACTCTGGGTAGGTGATTTTGGATGACTATGGAAACAGACTACATCCAACATGTCCGAAAATGCCATCGGTGTAAGATACATGCAAATATGATAAAGGCGCCTCCAAATGTGCTTAATGCAACAAGCTCACCATGACCATTCGCCACTTGGGGAAAGGGTGTTATCGGACCTATCGAGCATGCCACATCAAACGGTGTTCATTCTAGTGGCAATTGATTATCTCACTAAATAGGTCCAAGCAGCATCATATAAAGCAGTAACCAAGAAAATTGTGGCATATTTTTTCCACGACTATATTATTTGTCAGTTCGGAGTCCCCGAGTCGATCATTACTGAAAATAGGTCAATCTCAATAGTCATCTAATAAAAGAAATGTGTGAGGCATTCAAGATTAAACACAATAACTCTACAGCCTACAAGCCTCAAATGAATGGAGCCGTAGAAGCGGCTAACAAAAACATCAAGAAGATACTAAGGAAGATGATAGAAAAGTACAAGCAGTAGCATGAGAATTTATCTTTCGCCTTATTGGGATACCATACCTCAGTCCACACATCGACCAGGGAAACTCCCTATATGCTGGTTTATGGTATAGAAGCGGTCTGCCATGGTCAACTGTATAAGAACAGAATGTCTAGAGCTTTAAACAAAAGAGTCAAGCTGAGAAATTTTACAATGGGGCAGCTAGTATTGAAGAAATTTTTTCCGCATCAAGATGAAGCGAAAGCTAAATTCTCTCCCAACTAGCAAGGTACAGGTTCATCAGGTTCTAGCAAGAGTAGCCCTCATACTTGCAGAAATGGATGGAGAAGTTTGGCCAAAACGAATCAATTCAGACGTAGTGAAGCGATAGTATGTGTGATCACTTATGATTTCTTTGTAATGTAATTTGAACTACGCTTGATATGATTCCTGTTTAAGAAAGGATACATATGCAGCCCCATGCGTTCAGTCACAATTTAATAAAATTGTCATTTCCCCGTGCCATTGGAAACTAGGGCAGAATTTTGAGGAGGACCCTCAAAATTATGAAGTCGATCATCAGCCATTCATTGCACGCACTCGTCAAAAGCACCTGCCTAGTAAACTGGGGAAGAATTTTGAGGAGGACCCTCAAAATTGCGGAGCAAGAGAGGTTGCAATGTCATGAACCGCGTCGTAGTTGTCGGTTCATCTAAAGAAAACCATTTTCAACTATGTACTTAAGTTATATTATTTTACTAAATCATGCGTAACTATTATCGAACTGATGTGTTTAGCAACGCTACCCGAAAATGATGTGCAACGTCGAGTAGGACAAGCAAAGGCCATGGGAAGACAAACTAACCATTCCCCTTTCACAACACTCATGATTATTCTTTGGATACAGCCACTAAATTCGCGAGATCATTAAGTATACTTATGCGCTCATACTTTCTCAAGAATACAACTTCTCGAAATCATCAACTATTCACAATTGCTATGTGTACACAAGATCCCGAGCAGCCACAATGATACTATTAGCTACCGCCTACCAGCTAAGATATTTCATTATTATTCGCCTTTAATTCCCTGCATTTTTGAATATGGCTACTTTTCTGCCTTCCAAGGTTAAGTTGTACCTCCATGTGCATTTGGCACTAGGCTACTTTTCTACTGTCCGAGGTTAAGCTCTACCTCTATCTGCATTATCTGCATTTTGCATAAGGCTGCCTTTTGAGGTAAAGCTCAACCTCCATCTCTATCTGCATTTTGCATAAGGCTGCTTTTCTTCCTTTAGAGACTAAGCATTGTCTCTATCTGGACCATTTGCATTTTGCATAAGGCTACTTTTCTGCCTTTCGAGACTAAGCATTTTCTCCATCAGCATTATCTGCATTTTGCATAAGACTACTTTTCTGTCTTCCAAGGTTAAGCTCTACCTCCATTTGCATTTCCTGCATTTTTGTATAAGACTACCTTTCTGCCTTTCGAGACTAAGCATTTTCTCCATCTGCATTCACTACATTGCATAAGGCTACTTTTCTGCCTTCCAAGACTAAGCATTATCTCCATCTGCATTTTTTGCATAAGGCTACCTTTCTGCCTTACGAGACTAATCATTGTCTCCATCTGCATTTCTTGCATAAGTCAGCTCTTCTTCCTTCCGAGGTTAAGCTCTACCTCGGTCCCGCATCTCTTTACATTGCATAAGGCTAGTCTTGTGGCTTCCAAGACTAAGCACTGTCCTCATCTGCACATTCCCATATTGCATATGGCTACTCTTTTGCCTTCTGAGACTAAGATATCTCCATCCGGCACCAGCTGGAATATCACCACCTGTATTTTAAATTTTGCACCGGCTAAGATATCGCCACCTCTATTTTAAATTTTGCACCAGCTGAAATATTGTCACTTCTTATCTTGCATGGCTGAAATATCACCACATTATTTCCCTTGCATGGCTGAAATACCGCCACCCTTTATTTACTTTTTGCACTGGCTGAAAGAGCGCCACCTTGTGCATTTCATGGGCTGAAAGAACGCCAAATTGTTCAAAAGGCGTCATTGTTCGGAGGCACCATTTTCATAGCTCGAGAACACCATGCCATGGCCTGAGAATCCCCTTTTATCTTTTGCATATCACTATTCAAAGGCATCATAATTCGGAGGCATCATCCTCATGGAAACAGAACATCATTTCATAGCCTGTGAATCCTTTGTCATACGCTTTATTGCCCAGGATGTCATGGTCCGAGGACGTCATACTAACCGTCAAAGACAACATTCATGGCCAAGGGGAACTTGCATCACGTTTAAATTTATGCATAGTATATGTTGTATTGCTCACTTGCAGGTATGCTGGCTAGCAATGGACGTCTCAGTAGGATCGATCCCGCTCCAGTTCCCGTAGCCTAGCAGATTTTAGCAACAACCTAAACAATGCGTTCGGCCTTTTCGAAACTTTATTGGCATAATCTACCAATAAATCCTGAACTACATATGGCCTGATTCCTGTAAAACCAAGGATATGTAGGTAGATCAAAAACTAGAGCTTGGTCGAAATTCTTTGCAATTCACCTCTTTCGATCAAAATTGGCCATCCTATCTTTACCCGAAAACTCTTTTATCCTTTCCGGGTGAAGAAGGGCAGTTATTGATACCTAATTTTTCCCTAGATATTTTTACACTCAAAATAATTTTAAAATAACATATCTATGTATATATGAGCATACCCAAGTGTTTTGGTATTTTCCAAAATTTTAAAGATTTTTTAAACACATTTATTATCTATTTTAAAAATACAAATTCAATAAGTTATTCCCAAAAATTATTTATTTTGTTAAAAATTTATTTTATTCTAATATTTACATCAAAATATTATTAAGGTGATTTTTTTCATACTTTTACAGATTTATTTGATATTTTTAAAACTAAATTGCTTATAATTGCAATTATAACTTATTTTACAATTTAAAATATTCTACCACTATAAAACAATTTTCAGTATTTTTAGATTAATAATTTTACATTATTAATTACATAAGTTATTTTAATTTATTTTTTAAATCATTCTCACTATTTTATAAAATAAAAGGGGAAAAATGGGCACTTAAGTGCTAGCCAGATTTTATTTCAGTTATAACCAAATTGGACTTCCAAATTAGCCCAACTTGACACCCACTTAATCTAGCCCAACGACCCTTCAAAACAACCAAAACTCGGCCCCCATTTAACCCATTTAATCCCAACTGTTGATCTTTTATATCAACGGATCCCCTCATCCCCTTACCTTTTTAATTAAAACGACCCATTTACCCTACCTCATTTCCACCAACCTACCGCCCTAAAATTCATGTCCTCTCCAATTCTCTCTAAGACCTAAACCTAACCCTAGCCGCCTCCCTTCGATTACAACATAAAATCGCCTGAGTCCATGGCTTCCAAAGCCATTCAAGGCCTGTATCCATCTCCTATGACTCATACGTGCTAGATTAACATGGTTTCCAGACTAGCCTTTGCATAGGCTTGGCCCAGACTTTGTTTGGTTCGAGATCTTTATCTTGTCTTCGATCTTGCTTCGCCGAGCCATGGCTGTTCAAGCTTGGTCTTGACATCTCCTGCTTAGATCGTGACTTTCTAGGCCTTTCTCACTTCTAGATTTCTTCTGAAATCCTAAACTTTTGAGGTTCTTTTGATTCTTTAGATCTATCCTAGATCTGTGTTTGTCTTATGGTTTCAAACTTTTTCTCAAAAGTTTCCTTCAAAACTTTGCTTCTAAACCTTTCATCTTCTCTTATTTAGGGTTTCTTTGATTTTTAACATACTCTACTGTGATTCTTATATGTTTCTTCTACTGTGATCCTTATGTGTTCCTTCTACTATATTTCTTCTACCTCCTTCTTATGTGCTCTTCTACTGTATTTTACATGTTTGTTCTTTTATTATGTTTTTCACGAAATTCCTCTACTTGGAAGTATATGTTAAAGGTCAGAGTTCCTTTATGATTTCTGCAGTTATTTCATTGCTATTTCTGCCTGATTCACTTACTTTCGTCTTTACACTTGATTAATAGTAAAAGCCCTATAATTTGGGGTTCATTCGAGTTTTCGAGGCTATTTGTTATGTGATTTGTGTGTTTCTCATCTCTAAACTTATTTGATTTCAAAACCCTAGTCTCTTTAGACTTATTTGAGTTCTTGAAGTTTTTTCCTCTACTGCTTGACTGAGTCTCATAATCTTTTTGTTAACCTTGTTTCTTCATACGATTCAGACCTCTTGCTAAATCACCTTTTTACTTGACCTTTTGCATGCTATCAGATATTCCCTCTTCTCTGATATGACTAGCGTGTTCCTATTGTCCTCTACTCACTGATTTTGATTACAAAACACTCTTCTTTGTCTTAAATTCAGCCTCGCATGCTTAATGTTTATGAACTTTTTGTAGGTTAAATTTCACTCTCAGAATAACCTTTGATTGTGGACTGATTTCAAATCTCTTTTTGTAATTGTGATTGTACTCTTGTAATTGATTCTTTCCTTATTGTATTGATTTCTTTTGTGTTTTGGACTTGTTGAAATACTTTCCTTTGAATTTCGACCCTACCTTTCTGCTTTAGTTAATTTGATTCCCTTACCTTAATTACATTAGGATGAGATTCTCACGGACCTTTCCTTGATTAAGGTCTGATGAACCTATCCTCTATTATCATTGTATACTCGTACTATTTTGAAAATATTTTCCTTTTTGACATGTTCAGCCCCTTCATGATTTCTTTCCTTATTTAACACTTGCATACTACCGTTTGATTTAATTCCTCGACTAAAGAAAGTCTTTGATAATACTTTTATTTTATGTCTAAATTACAGTCTTTACCTTATTTCTGCTTGTTTCTCACAATATAAATATCTGCTCTTTTATTAACAAAACACCACCAACACTCGAGTCTTTTCTTAATTCATACTCACATACATAAGTATTCTCTCTTTCTGCTTGTACTGTGGCTTCTTTGCAAGACTTCTACTTTCTTTGTCTTCTCTCTCTAAAACTTGTATGTATTTTATTTAAACTTTTGCCTCATCCCTATGTGTTCATTCTGTAGTTTAATTCTTTTGTTTGCTTTGATGTTCATATTCTGTAACTTATGCTAAGCATTTTTCTCTCTTTGCTTTTGTTCCCATATGAATTCCTAGCCCCTAATCCCTTCTATGTGCTAAGTCAAAACCTTGGCCTGATAGTATCTTAATTACTGCCCAGGCCATGTATTGACCTTCAATAGGTCTTGAATCTCCAATGTTTGGCTAGTAGACTTGTCAGGGGTGTGCCAGCATTCCATGTTGCTCGACATGACCACAGCCTGCCTTGGCATCCCCTACTTCCCTCTATTGCACTTACACTTGTTCCTAGACTATTAATTTTGCCCCCCTCCAATAAGCCTTGCCTTGGGACCCTGAGCTCCCTTTGAACTTGGACATTCGAGGGCTGACCCTTCCACATTACACTATAATTCAGTTCTGCGTTTGTATATGTGTGTACTAATGTCACGTCCCCAACCCGGTCGTGATGGCGCCCAACACAGTACTAGGCAAGACTGGCCATTTATAACAATTACCCAAAATATATAAACAAGTAAACGTTAAGCTGTTTAAGTCAAAGTCTGAAATACTGATAAACAAATTCGGAAAATTTGGAAACATACCGAAACAGCCCAACTAGGAACCGCTCTCACACTGACAATACAGAAACAAAGGATAAAGGTGGAGGGGGGAATCATCGGCTGCGAACGCCCTGCTTCTACCTCAAATACTCCCGAAAGAACTCTGGATCAGCTGGAATCACTCAGCCTGTGACTGCCCTGGATCTGAACACAAGGTGCAGGGAGTAGAGTGAGTACTTCCAACTCAGTGGTAATGGACATAACTAAACTCTAAAGGTAAGAAAACACAGGAAATGCACAAAGTACTCTATATCTAGCAGTTCTTATCCAAAAAAGTGGAAACAGTACACAACAAAATAATATAGTTAAGGAATAATACATGACAGAATGCAACACATATAACGGTACAATCCACTACCCGTTGCAGCGTGCAGCCTGCCCAACTTATTTAACGTCGATGGCGTACACTGGGGGAGTTTACAGACTCCGGAGCGGCTCCTACAACCCAAACACAATAATAGCAAGGTATTGGCATAAAAATAGGCTCTCGGCCTCACTACAAGGTCCCTGACTCATCTTAGTCAAACAAGTCCGTAGCCAATCGGTCGTGACATACTATAAGCCCTCATATCCTTTTCATTTAAGGTCCATGTATAAAACATAGTTAATATATTATTTTTTATATTTGAAAGATGACTGAGAATTTATGTTTTGCACATAAGTTAGGAAAACATATAAAAATCCCCTAAGGATACTACAGGTTGGCACAAGGCCCCAAACACGGCTATAGGCCCAATTCATATTAACCAAGTATGCGTTTCAGTTGCCGATATAGTAGAAATAATCACTCTGGATAGACTTAGCCTCAATCTCCAATAGTGTACTACCCTGCACTCATTGTGGAATACGTGTCACGCCTCAATATAGCGTTACGATGTGAAGGTCTGGGGTTTGAAACCCTCATCACAGCAGTTACATCAATTACTCACCTCTAGCCGGCCAAAAACTAGCTAGCAATACCCTATCCTCTGAATCTACCTCCTCGCGTGTCGAATCTAGTCCAAACCACAATGAATACGTAATTATATGTTAGAGAAACATAATCCAATTGAAATTACTCGAATAACACTAAAAAATCATGAAATTTGTAAAACTCGAGCCCCGTGCTTACTTCTCGAAAAATTACGAAAGTCACATCAAGGGATTCCACTTATTGCCACGAGTCCGTACATATAAAATTTATCAAAAACAGAGTTCAAATGGCCTTTCAAATCCTAAAAATTTGTTTTTCAAAAACCAAGCCCTACTTCTTCACAATTTCAACAAACTTTCATGAATTTGAGTGTTGATTCTTCACTAACATAATGTTTCTAAGTCAAGAGACTTACCTCCCATCAATACCCTTCGAAAACCCTCTTCAAATTGACGAAAATGCTCTCTTGGCGGAGTAAAAATGGTGGAAATTACGAATCGGTCGCGGATGAAATAACCCTTAAAACATTCTGCTCAGAGGAAAAATCCTTCTTCGCGATCGTATGTGTAAGGCCCCGTGAAAATGAGTGCTCAGATGTTAGCAGCTCATAGAGTCGAGTCTACATGCGTGGATCGGATTCTTTTACAGTTTTGTACTTAAAAATGTGAAATCAATTTTTTTCAAGAAAATGGTCAAAATGTAGTCCAGAATGCGGTCGCAGATCAGCTATGCAGACCGCATTCCTACCGCAGTGTGAATCAGAGAGCAACTAAATTTCGATGTTGAAAATGCGGTAAAATCTGTGATCGCATAATCAATATGCGGACCACAGATTGATCGCAAATTGTCCCTAAAGAAATTCGAAGGTCAGTTCTGCGGTGCATTCGGCAACCGCCGAACTCGAATGTGGACCGCATATTCACCGCATTTCCAACCCGAGAGGTTTGAAACTTGAGCCATTTCTGTGGTCCATTCTACGGACCGCATGTAAGTTCTATGACCGCAAATAGCGTCGCAGATCGTGTCGCCTGGTATATTTCTAAATTTTAAGACCAGACCCACCTTTTATTAAAACACATTCTCCCTCATTTTTAATACATTTCTGATCAAAATAAGAGAGAGGGAGAGAGGGTTCTTGAGAGAGAAAGTAAAATCTTCATCATCTAGTCTTTCAAAACCATTGGAGCTCGTAAAATTCTTGGTGAATTGTCTTCTCTATTGACTTCTCATGTAAAATCCCTAACCCATTTCCCCCAAATTTCGAAATTTAAGCTTAGGATGGGAACCCCATACACTTGTTTTGAAATTCTTCATGAAACCTTCATGCATGTCTTCAAAACCCTAAAATCTTGTAAAAAGTGAATTGGGTTGTAACTATGAGTTTAAATTTCTAAAGCCCAAGTTTTTCTCATGAACTAGATTGACTTCTTGATTGCTTGGCGAGTTGGACTAGAGGTTTATAAGGGATAATCAACTCCAGGTATGTATTGCTAACTGTGATCCTTGTGAAATCGCCCTGTGTTAGTTTGTGAAATTGTTGATAGTTGATATTCATGTGGGAATCATTGTGAAGCTTTTGTGTTGTATATTTTTGTGGCGACACCTTGTGGTAGAAGTTATGGAACCTGTAATTGAAAGAGTTTGGAAATGGAAATAATGTGGAACAGTGGAAATGGAAATACTGTGGAACAACGTGTGTGATTAGCTGTGAACAACTATTGTGGTAACCCAAATTGTGTACCAATTTGATGAACATGAGGAAATTGTTCTTGATAGTTATGGAATTAAATTATCCTTGTTTTGGATCTATTTTAACAATGTGTCATAGTTGATTTCTTGTATTTGTTGTTGTGTTGTATGTTGTTGTGAACTGAAACTATCAGACGGAGTCGGGTTGCGCGTCGCAACACAGTAAAATAAGGTGTAGGCTGGGGTGATAAGGGTGGCCGAGGTAATAAGTGTGGACGAGGAAATAAGGGTGGAACGTGTGATCCAATATCACTATTGATATGAATTTGGATCATGAAATGATAAATGTGGAATTGTAAAAGTAGACAGCATGAGAGTTTGTAACCTGTGGGGCACTGATTGCCCCTTTTTTGACCAATTGAATCATTTGTTGTGAAATGTTTGGTTGTTGCTCCATGGTTGTACTTGTACTATTGTTGTTCAGTTTTTTACTTGTATATGCAATATAGCTTGAGTTTACTTGGGATCGAGTTTGTTCATACATGCCAGTACAATTAGTATGTACTGACGTCGCTTTTGTCGGGGGCGCTACATTCATGTTATGATTGTAGGTGGATCCGTGGCAGGCAATCCAGTCCACCGTTCATAGCTCCTCCGCCCTTTATATCGACGGTATTCGTGTGGGTGAGCCCCTTTCATTCCGGGGCCTTGTGTGGCTCATGCCACCCATGTTGTTGTATTTTGGAGTCTTGTTTCCTTTATAAAGGTATAGCCGGGGCCTTTTCGCCGGCAAGTGTTGTATTATTTTTCTCTTAGAGGCTCCGTAGACAGCGGTATATAGGTTAGAACTTATGAATATAGGGAATGTTTTGGGCACTGAAGTTTGTACACCATGTCCCCTGTTAGTTATAATGTATTTTTAGTAAAAGATGCTCCATGTTAATCATAATATGTGTTTATAAAAGAAAAATCATATCTGCTTTCAATTGAAATTAGGCATCTTTGGCTAATTAAGATTGACTAATACGGGGTAATGCGTGGGGAATAGGAAAGGCACCCAGGTCCACTCGATGAAGGATACCCCGATTGAGTGCCGGTTGTGTTCCTCGGATTCGGGGCGTGACAGAATGACAAGCTCTGCGATCGCAGAGCATAGTCTTCCCTTCCTATTCGATCGCATAACCATCTCTGCGTTTGCATAGAACAAATGTTGGCAGGGACCTCAGGTCCAAATTGCACTATGCGATCGCAAACCCTTGAATACAAACGCACTGATTAAATTCCCACACCTATACGATTGCACAACCCACACGATCACATAGAGTAAATCCATGGCCCCTCCAAAACCTTCTATGTGATCGCAGCCCCAGGCTCGCGATTGAAGATAGCAAATCTGCTCTGCAAATTTTTCTGCTGCACTTTCTTATACAAAAGTCCTCGTTAGCCATCCGAAATCACACCGAGGCCCTCGCGACCTAAACCAAACACACAGATATATTATCTTACTTCATTCAAACTTGCTCATTACATAAAAACACTATCATGAACATAAAAATCATCGAATTACTATGGATTCAAGCCTAAGTTAAACTAAAACTTCCGAAACTTGAATTTGATCTAAGATCCAACCTAAACACCTCCGAATGACCTGAAACTTTGCACGTATATCAAAAATTACCTAATGGAACTTCTGAAACTCTCGGAATTCCACTACGACCATCAGATCAAAATCTCACCTGTCAATCGAATTCGCCTAAATTCAAACTTAGCCAATTCAAGCCTAATTCTACACCGAGCCTCCAATTTCAATTCCGATTGTGCTTCTAACTCACAAATCACAATATGAAACTAGTCGAATCATCGGAAATCCATTCAGCCGTCTAACTCATAAGTCAACATTCGGTTGACTTTTTCCAAACTAACCTTCTCATAAAGAGACTAATTGTCTCATTTCTAACCGACCTATATCTGAATTACTTCAAATTCTCAAAACACATATAATGAAACATATAGAAGCATAAAACGGGGAAAATAGGGTGGTTACTCACGTGGTGACGGGTCGGGTCGTTAGATCCTCCCTAACTTAAAAAAACGCTCATCCTCGAGCGGGTCAGGGAACATACCTGGAGTCTCAAACAAGTGAGGATAGCTGCTCTGCATCTCCTGCTCGGTCTACCAAATGGCCTCCTCCACGGGATGATCTCTTCACTGTACCCTCACTGAAGCTATGTCCTTTGATCTCAACTTTCGAACTTGGTGAACCTAAAAATAGCCACCGGCTCCACTTCATAGGTCAAATCCTCATCCAAATGAATGGTGGTGAAGTCTAATACATGAGACGGATCACCAACATACTTCTGGAGCATAGAAAAATGGAACACCAGATGGACTCCTGAAAGTTGGGTGGCATGGAAAGCATATAGGCCACCTCCCCAATCCTCCTATGTATCTCAAAGGGTCCAATGAACTATGGACTCAACTTCCCTTTCTTTCCAAACCTCACAATGCCTTTCATAGGTGAAAACTTCAACAAGACTTTCTCGCCCACCGCATAAGATAAATCTCGAACCTTCTGGTCCGCATAACTCTTCTGACGCGACTGAGCTGTACGATGTCTCTCCTGGATGACTTTCACCTTCTGTAAGACATCCTGAACTAACTCTGTCCTTAATAATCTACCCTCACCGAGCTCAAACCAACAAACCAGAGATATACACCATCTCCCATATAAGGCTTCATACGGCTCCATTTGGATGCTGGATTTGTAGTTGTTATTATAAGCAAACTCTACAAGTTGAAAGAACTCAGCCAAAGAACCTCCAAAATCAATAACACAGGCACGCAACATGTCCTCCAATATTTGGATAGTGCGCTCGGACTGTCTGTCCCTTTGAGGATGAAATGTCGTGCTCAACTGTACTTGTGTGCCTAACTCTTGATGAAAAGTCCTCTAGAAATGGGAAGTAAACTGGGTACCCCTATCTGAGACAATGGAAACTGAGACCCCATGCAACCGCATGATCTCGCGGATGAAAATCTCTGCTAACTTCTCCACAGAATAGGTAGTACATACTGGAATGAAGTGCACGGACTTGGTCAATCTATCCACAATCACACAAATCGAATAAAGCTTCTTCGAGGTATGGGGAACTTCTCTCATTTCAACTCTGGAAAATCCATCCGCTAGAGTACACCACCGGGTATTTGATGCTCGTATTTGACCTGCAAACAGTTGAGACACCGAGCCACATAATTCACAATATCCTTTTTCAACCTCCTCCACCAGTAGTGCCGTCTCAAATCCTAATACATCTTCACGACGCCCGGATAAATCGAATACCACGAGTTGTGGGCCTCCTCCAATATAACCTCCTGGAGACCATCCACATTGGGCACGCAAATCCATCCCTGCATCCGCAACACACTATCGTCTCCAATGGTCAGATCTATAGCATCGTCATGCTGGACCGTGTCCTTCAGGACAAGCAAATGCGGGTCATCACACTGGCACAAAGAAGATCGGGAAACCACAGCCAACACCCGACTAGGCTAAGAAATATCTTACCTCACCATCTGATTGGCCAAGGCCTGAATATCAACTGCAAGGGGCCTCTCCCCAACTGGAATATATTCCAAGCTACCCATATTATTTGTGTTCGGGCTCAAACCATCGGCCACTACATTGCCTTCCTCGGATGATACAAAATGGTAATAACATAGTCCTTGAGTAGCTTAAGCCATCTCCGCTGCCTCAAATTTTGATCCTTCTGCTTGAACAAGTGCTAAAGACTGCGATGGTCTGTACACACCTCACAGGATATGCCATATAGATAATGCCTCCAAATCTTCAAGGCATGAATAATAGCAGCCAACTGCCAACTATAAGTCATGGACAGGGTAGTTCTTCTCATGGGGCTTTCACTGACGAGAAGCATATGTAATAACTCTACCCTATTGCATCAATACACAACCGATCCCAACTCTTAAAGCATCACAATACACCGTGTAAGAACCTGAAGCTGATGGCAGTACTAATACCGAAGCTGTGGTCAAAGCCGACTTGAGCTTCTCGAAGCTCTCGTCACATTCATCCGACCATACAAATGGAGCATTCTTCTGTGTCAACTTCTCTAAAGGCGAAGCAATAGATGAAAATCCCTGAACAAACCTGCAATAATAACCCACCAAATCGAGAAAACTTCGAATCTTAGTAGTTTAGGATAGTCTGGGCAAACTTTGCACTGCCTCGATCTTCTTTGGGTCAACCTGAATACCATCACTTGACACCATGTGTACCCAGAAAGGCCACAGTACTAAGCCAGAACTAACACTTGGAGAACATTGCATAAAATTTCTCCTCTCTCAATCTCTGCAATACCGCCCTCAATGCTACGCGTTCTCCTCTTGGCTATGCGAGTACACAAAAATATTATCAATAAACACGATCACAAAAGAATCCATATACGGCCTAAATACACTGTTCATCAAGTGCATGAATGCAGCTGGGGCGTTAGTCAGCCCGAAGGAAATCACTAGAAACTCGTAGTGCTCGTATCTCGTCCTGAAAGCCATCTTTATAATATCTGAATCCGTAATCTTTAGCCGGTGATAGCATGATCAGAGGTCAATCTTGGAGAATACCCTTGCTCCTTGAAGCTGATCAAATAAATCCTCAATACGGGGTACTTGGTACTTGTTCTTCACTGTCACACTTTTCAGCTTAATGCACATTCTCATTGTGACATCCTTCTTCTTTACGAATAAGACCGGTGCACCTCACGTTGACATACTCGGGAAAATGTACCCCTTATCTAGGAGTTCCTGAAGCTTTTCCTTCAGCTCCTTTAGCTCCGCTAGTGCCATACGATAGGGAAGGATAGAGATGGGCTGAGTGCCCGGCACCAAATCAATACCGAAATCAATGTCCCTATCCGGCGGAATGCCCGGCAGGTCCGCTGGAAACACATTAGGGAAATCCCTAACAACAAGAACCGAATCAAGACTAGGAGCCTCAACTCCCACATCTTTCAGGAAAGCCATGACAAACAACCCTTCCCAATCATCTGTTGGGCCATTAGGAAGGAAATCACCCTGCTGGGTACATAATCAGTCACGCCTTACCACTAGATCGTCAGAATACCCGGAATAGCCAATGTAACTGTCTTGGCATGATAGTTCAGAATAGCGTGATACGGAGATAGCCAATCTATACACAGAATCACATCAAAATCTACCATGCCCAATAATAACAAGTCAACTCGGGTCTCCAGACCCCCAACAGTAACAAATCAGGACCGATACACATGGTCCAGAATAATTGTATCACCCACCGTGGTGGATACATGCACAGGTAAAGCAAGACAACCTCGGGTTATACCCGAATGATGAGCAAAATATTAAGACACATAGGAATAGGTAGAACTGGGATCAAATAAGACGGAGGCATCTCTGTGGAAGACTGAAATAAAACCTATGATGACAGCATCTGATGCGATGGTGTCCCTCCTATCTGGAAAGAATAGGATCGAGCCTGACCACTACCAGTAGGGTCTTTACCCCTGGGCGACCTCTGGCTACCTGACCTCCACTTCTAGATAACTGAGCGGGTTCTGAAGAAGCAGGAGCAGAAGATGAGGGCTGATACCTCTGCTGAGACTGTCTACCACAGAGACGAGGACACTGTCTCCTCATATGACCCAACTCACCACACTCGTAGCTACGTCCTGGAGCTGGAGAAAGTGACTGATGGGAGCGCCTCGCTGAAATGAACCCTGGGCTGAAGAAGGAAGAGCATGGGTGTGAGCTAGAAGGGCGCTCAGTAAAGACTGGCCCTACTGGTACACCTGGTGACCACGGCCTGAAGATGCCCCTCGATACTCGGGACAAGCCAACTGATAAGGCCTGTAAGAACGACCTTTGCTCTACTGACGCTGGCTCCTAGCTGGAGCACCACTGAAACTATCTGATCCCCGAGTCCTCTTGGCCTCTCACTCCTCTCTCTCCTGCCGACAATCTCTCTCAGTATCTCGGGAAATATCGACTGCATCCTCAAAAGTGTTTGTCAGAATCCCCTCTCAACCCATCAGGATACGGATGGGATAATTGAGTCCATCCAAAAACCTCCGATTCTTTTCCTGATCAGTCGGGACCATCCATGGAGCATAACGAGTGAGCTTTAAAACCCTCATCTCGTACTGAGAAACGGTCATAACTCCGTGACGAAGATACTCAAACTATATGCGCCACTCCTCCCTCTGCGACTGTGGCACCCATTTCTCCAGGAAGAGAGTGGAGAACTCCTGACATGACAATGGCGCTACACCCACCGGCGTACGCCGCTCATATGCCTCCCACCAAGTGAAAGCTGCACTTGAGAACTGAAAAGTAGTAAAGGACACACCTCTAGTCTCCATGATCCCTGCTGTCCGCAGCATACGTCTACACTTGTTGAGAAAACCATGGGCATCCTAGCTCGGGACACCATTGAAAGTTGGAGGTTCCAGTCTGTTGAATCTCTCAAGACGACCCTGCTCATCGTCTGGCATAACTGGAATAATATTATCCTAAACTGGTGCAGCAGAACTGGTGGTGCCTATGGTGTCTGCAAAAACTGCAATACCGGCTCAGGTGTGCAAGAACGGGGGTCTGATTCCCTCCCCGGCTTGTGAAGTAGCTCCTCTAGTGGTAGCTGAAACTCCATGAGCCAGGCCAATACAAATTGATAGGATCTGTGCAAGGGTCTACTGGACCCAGGATGACAATAGGCACAGCTGGTGCCTGAGCAGGTACTGCCGGAGTCCCTATAGGTGGAGCCTGATCCTTAGCCGGGGAAACTGGTGGGTCAACAGATGCTGCCTCTACGGCTCTGCTCCGACCACGACCTCGACCAGGACCGCGTCCACGACCTCTAGTGGCCTCAGTAGGTGGCAAAAGTGGTCATTTGCCCTATCCATTAGCGAGTGTTATCGCCATATGCAAGATACTAGAACAACAAGGATTTAGTTTTGGGATCAACAAAGTCGCAAGATAAGAATTCAACAATGTGAAGCTTTTACTAAAGGTTCTGCAGCCTCCTAAGGGTAAGCACAGACGTCTCCGTACCGATCCGCGAGACTCTACTAAACCGGCTGATGACTCCCTAGACCAAGTAACCTAGGCTCTAATACCAACTTCTCACGACCCAACCTGGTCGTGATGGCGCCCAGAATACTACTAGGCAAGCACGACCATTTATAACAATTACCCCAAATATTTAAACATGTAAAGATAACGTTGTTTAAGTCAAAGTCTGAAATACCAATAAAACAAATACGGAAAATCTGGAAAAATACTGAAACAACCCAACTAGGACCCGGTGTCACAACCATGAGCCTCTAATGACAGAATAATATCCTAATACAAAGTCTATCTAACACTGATAATGAAGAAATAAAGGATAAATATAGTGGGGAGAATCATCGGTTGTGAACGCTCTGCAGCTACCTCAAATACTCCCAAAAGAACTCTGGATTAGCTGGAATCACTCAGCCTGGGACTGCTCTGGATCTGCGCAGAAGGTACAGAGAGTAGTGTGAGTACTTCCAACTCACTGGTAATAGACATAAGTAAAGTCTAATGGTAAGAAAACACACGAAATGCAGAAAGTACTCTATATCTAGCAGTTGTTATCCAGAACAGTGGAAATAGTACACAACAAAATAATACAGTTAAGGAATAGTGCTTGACAAAATGCAACACATATAACGGTATAATCCAGTACCCTTTGGGCATGCATCCCGTTTCAGTTATTTAACATCGACGGCGCTCAATGGGGGTGTGTACAGACTGCAGAGGCGCTCCTATAGCCCAAGCGCAATATTAGCCTGGCAATTGCATAAAACAGGCTCTCGGCCTCAATATTAATATGTATAATTGCTACAGCGTGTAGCCCGATACACATAAATAAATAATCCTCACTACAAGGTTCCCGACCCATCTCAGTCAAAGAAGTCCATAGCCAATCGGGCGTGACATACTATAGGGACATCAACCCTCACATCCTTTTTAATATTTGAAACATGGCTGAGAATTTATGTTATACACACAAGTGAGGAAAACATATAAAAATCCCCTAAGGATACTACAGGTTGGCACAAGGCCCCAAACACAGCTATACGCCCAATTAATAATAATAAAGTATGCGTTTCAATCGCGAATATAGTAGAAATAATCTCTCGGGATGGAATAAGTCTCAATCCCCAATAGTATACGACCCCACACTCATCGTGGAATGCGTATCACACCTTATTATAGCATTATGATGTGAACGTCTAGGGCTTCAAAACCTCAGCACAACAGTTACATCAATTACTCACCTCTAGCAGGCCGAAAACTAGCTAGCAATACCCTTGCCTCTCGTATCGACCTCCTCGGGCGTTGAATATAGTCCAAACCACAACAAATACGTTATTATATGTTAGATAAACTTAACCAAATAAAAATTACTCGAACAACACTAAAAATCATGAAGTTGTTAAACCCGGGTCTGGTCCCACTTATTGAAAAATTACAAAAGTCACATCAAGAGATTCCAAATCTTTCCACGACTCTGTACATATAAAATTTATCAAATACGGAGTTCAAATGGCCTTTCAAATCCGAATAATTCATTTTTGAAAAACCAAGGCCTAGTTCTTCACAATTTCAACCCGCTTTCATGAATTTGAGTGTTGATTCTTCACTAAAATAGTGTTTATAAGTCAAGAGACATACCTCAAATCAATACCCGTCGAAACCCCTCTTAAAATTTACCAAAAACCTCTCTTAGCGGAGTAAAAATGGTGGAAATTATGAATGGGTGGCGGATGAAATAACCTTTAAAACATTCGCCCGGGAAAAAAATCCTTCTTCGTGATCGCATGACAAGCTCTGCGATCGCAGAACACAGTCTTCCCCTCATATGAGATTGCATAACCATCTCCGCGTTCGGATAGAACAAATATTGTCAGGGACCCCAGGTCCAAATTGCACTACGCGATCGCAACCCTCGGAATGCGAATGCACTGATCAAATTCCCACACATATGTGAACGCACAGCCCTTACGCGATCGCATAGAGAAAATCCATGGCCACTTCAAAACGTTCTACGCGATCGCAGCCCCAGGCTCGCGTTCAAAGAGAGCCAATTTGCTCTGCTGCACTTTCTTATTCAAATGTCCCCGTTAGCCATCTGAAATCACCCCAAGGCCCTCGGGACCTCAACCGAACACACATATATGTTCTATTACTTTATTCAAACTTTAGCGTAACATAAAAACACTATCATAAACACCCAAATAATCGAATTACCTCGGATTCAAGCCTAAGTTAAACTAAAACATCCAAATCTTTTATTTCATATAAAACCCGGCCTAAGCACCTCCGAATGACCTTAAACTTTGAACGCATATCCAAAATCACCAAACGGAGCTTCTGCAACTCTCGAAATTCCATTCTGACCCTCGAATCAAAATCTCACCTACCAACCGGAATACGCCAAAATTTAAACTTAGCCAATTCAAGCCTAATTATACACCGGGCCTCCAATTTCAATTTCGATTGCACTCCTAAGTTACAAATCATCACCAAAAACTTGTCGAATCATCAAAAATCAATTCCGAGACCTCTAACTCATAAGTCAACTTTCGGTTGACTTTTTCCAAACTAACCTTCTCATAAAAAGACTAATTGTCTCATTTCTAACCGAACTCTTTGCGAATTATTCCAAATTCTCCAAACACATATAATGAAACAAATAGAAGCATAAAATGTGGAAACCAGGGGGAGTTGGGGGTAACTCACGTGACGATGGGTCGGGTAGTTACAAAGCGTTGCTTGGAGTTTTAGAAACTCTTTGGAACTTTGACACCATCAACTTACAGGTCCGGGTCCGTTAACCCAAAATGTTGACCGAAGTCAATATTAATATAAAAATTCACCATTTTTCTCATAGAATTCTGATTTAAGTTTTCTGGTTGTGTGCCCAGACTGCGTATGAAAATTGAGGCACTCCTAAATAAGGTTTTTGAGGCCTCAGAGACACAGAATGAATAAAAACATGGTGCTGATACTTTTAGTTGTCACATTCTCCACATCTAAAACAATCGTTCATCCTCGGACGGACAAAAGAAAGAAGTACATTTGTCTCGGACTCAAGCTCCCAGGTCGCAGCCTCAGGAAGCTGACCTCTGTACTGAACACGAACGGAAGGGAAACTCTTGGATGTCAACTAACGAACCTGCCAAACTAGAATAGCTACTAGCTCCTCCTTGTAAGACAGATCCTTGTCCAACTGGACAATGCAAAAATCTAACACGTGGGTTGGATCACCGTGATACTTCTGGAGCATGGAAACATGAAACACTGGATGCACGGCTGACCAGCTAGGCGGAAAGGCAAGCCTATAAGCCACATATCCCATGCAATCGAGGATCCCGAATGGGCCAATGAACCTAGGGCTAGGCTTGCCCTTTTTCCCAAATCTCATCATGCCCTTCATAGCCGACACCCGTAGCAATACTCGGTCACCAACCATGAAAGCCACATCTCGAACCTCACGGTCTGCATAACTCTTCTGTCTGGACTAAGCTATCTAATGTCTATCCAGAATGATCTTGACCTTGTCTAAGGCCTCCTGAACTAAATCTGTACCGAACAACCGACCCTCTCCTGATACAAACCACCCAATCGAATACCGAGAATGCCTACCATACAACGCCTCATATGGAGCCATCTAAACTCTAGACTGGTAGCTCTTGTTGTAGGCAAAATACACTAAAGTCAAGTACTGATCCCTCAAACCTGTAAAGCTAATAACACAAGATCGGAGCATATACTCCAATATCTTAATAGTTCGCTTGGACTGTCCGATCGTCTAAGGATGGAATTTTGTGCTCAGATCAGCCTGGTTGTCCAACTCTTGCGGAACTGCTCTCTAGGAGCGCGACATGAGTATGTACCCTAGTCCAAAGTGATAGACACTGGTACCCCATGAAGGCGAACAATCCCTCTGATGTAGATCTCGGCTAACCTTTTGGATGAATAAGTGCGTGCAACATGAACAAAATGCACTGACTTGGTCAGCCTATCAACAATGACCCAAATCGCATCAAACTTCTTCTAGTTCAACGGGATTCCAGTAACAAAATATATAGTAATCCTCTCCTACTTCTACTCGGGAAGCTCAATCCTCTGAAACATTTACCAGGCCTCTGATGCCCATACTTAACCTGCTGACAGTTCAAACATCGAACCACATATGCAACTACATCTTTCTTCATTCTACGCCACCAATAGTGCTGCCTCAGATCGTGATACATCTTCATGGGACCGGGGTGAATAGAATACCGGGAACTATGGGCCTCCGCTAAGATCAACTCTCGTATCCCATCAACATTGGGAACACAAACTTGCCCCTGAAATCTCAAAACACCATCATCATCTAAGGTTACTTTGTTGGCACCTCCATGTTGCACCGTGTCTCTTAGGACACACAAATGAGGATCACCAAACTGTCGATCACGGATACGCTCCAATAATGAAGAACGAGCGACCATGCATGCTAACAGTCATCTAGGATCAAAAATATCCAACCTCACAAATCAATTGGTCAAAGCCTAAACATCCAAAGCAAGCGGCGTCTAGCTAACCGGAATATACGCAAGAGTGCCTATGCTGGCGGATTTACTGCTTAAAGCATCGGCCATCACATTGGCCTTTCCCAGGTGATACAATATAGTAACATCATAATATTTCAGCAACTCCAACCACATACTCTTCCTTAAATTCAACTCCTTTTGCTTGAACAAGTACTGAAGACTCTTGTGATCAGTGTACACCTCACACTTTACACCATGTAGATAATGCCTCCAAATCTTCAAAGTTTGAACAATGGCTTCCAATTCTAGATCATGAACCGAATAATTCTTTTCGTGGATTTTCAGATGCCTCGAAGCATAAGCAATGACCCTGTCATCTTGCATCAATATAGCACCAAGCCCAATTAGGGAAGCATCACAATAGAGTGTATAAGGCCCTGAACCTGTGGGCAAAACCAACATTAGTGCTATAGTCAAAGTTGTTTTGAGCTTCTGAATGATCGCCTCACACTCATTCGACCATCTGAACTGGGCACCCTTTTAGGTTAATCTGGTCATCGGGGCTGTAATAGATGAAAACCCCTCCATGAAATGACGATAGTAGCCTGCCAACCCCAAGAAACTTCGAATCTATGTTGCTTAAGCTGGTCGAGGCCAATTCTTGACTGCCTCAATCTTCTTTGGGTCCACCCGAGTACCCTATACTGATACAACGTGACCTAGAAATGCAACCAAACTCAACCAAAACTCACACTTCGAGAACTTAGCATATAACTGGCTATCCTTGAAAGTTTTAAGAACAATTTTGAGGTGTTGCTCGTGCTCCTCCTAACTGCGGGAGTATATCATAATATCATCAATAAAGACTCACGAATATGTCCAAATAAAGCATGAACACTCCGTTCATAAACTCCATAAATGCTGCTGTGGCATTGGTCAACCCAAATGATATGAATAAGAACTCATAATTCCCATACCGAGTGCGGGATTCTGTCTTAGGGACATCGGATGCCCTAATCCTCAACTGATGGTAGCCAGATCTCAATTCTATCAATTCTATCTTTGAAAACACCTTTGCACCCTTAATATGGTCGAACAAATCGCAATCCTCGACAAGGGATACTTATTCTTTATCGTGACTTTGTTCAATTACCGGTAATCAATGCGCATCCTCATTGACCCATCCTTTTTCTTCACAAATAACACTAGCGCACCCCAGCGCAAAATGCTGAGTCTAATGAAATCCTTCTCAAGAAAATCATGCAACTGATCCTTTAAATCTTTCAACTCTAGAGGGGCCATGAGATACGGTAGAATGGAAATGGGCTGAGTACCCAGCGCCAGATCGATAGAACAAACAATATCCCTATCAGGCGGCATACCCGGCAGGTCTGATGGAAAAATCTTGGGAACTCCGCAACAATAGGAACATAATCAACAGAAGGGACCTTTGCGATTGAGTCGCGAACATACGTGAAATAAGCTAAACACCCCTTCTCAACCATGCGTCGAGCCTTCACATATGATAGAACATTGTAGGTGGCATGACCTGGGGTCCCTCCCAACTCCAAACAGGGCAAATCTGGTAAAGCAAAAGTTATGGTCTTATAGTGACAATCCAAGATAGCATGATACGGGGACAACAAATCCATCCCTAATATATCATCGAAATCCACCATGTCTAGGAGCAATAAAGCAACACGAGTTTCAAAACCCCCAAATATTACCACACAGGAACGATGAATTTGGTCGACCATTATAGAATCACCTAACGGTGTAGATACATAAACAGGAATGCCCAAAGCATCACTAGGCATGACCAAGTACAGTGCAAATTAGAACGACACATACAAATACGTAGACCCAGGGTCAAATAGCACTGAAACATCTCTATCAGAGACCAGAATAATACCTGTAATGACAGGATCTGATGACTCAGCCTCTGGCCTGGATTGAAGAGAATAGCACCGGGGCTGCGCCCAACCTCCATGAACTATATCTCTTGGACGATAGGGTGCTTGCTGGCCTTCACCTCTAGCAGTCCGAGCTCCACCTCTTTGATCTCTACCTCCACCTCTATGACCTCAACCCCCGCCTCTAGCTGGCTAGGCGACTTGTGGATCACCAGATGCCTGTATTATGGGATGAGGACCCTGATGCTGGGAACTACCCTAATCTCGAGGGAAAAATCTTACAATGTGACTTGGGTCACCATAACCGTAACAAGCCTTCGACTGTTAAAATTGTTGACCTTGTCGACCTGAATGTCCACCCAAACAACTCTAAAGCGGTGGGGCACTGATAGGTGGTGATTGTGAACTGTAAAATTGGTGGTCAGAATAATGCGGCTGAGAACCACAACTACCTGAAGTACCATGAGAAACCTAAAGAGCTGACTGAAAGGGCTTAGGAGGATGGCCTCCACCATAAAAATCTCTACCTCCATATAAGGTACATATGAATCTGCCTGAATGTCAGGGCCTCTTATCCGACCCCTAACCACCCCCTTGTGACAGAGCTATCTCAACTTGGCGAGCCACAGTAGACGCCTCCTTAAAACCGATCTCACTCCCGGATCCCATAGCCATCTGGAGACAAATCGGCTAAATCAAAACATCAATAAACATCTGCACCCTCTCTCTCGGTGCGGAGTTGGATGATAGCACGGCGAGCTAGATCAATAAACCGGGTGTCATACTAAGTGATTGTCTTTGAGCCCTGCTGAAGGCACTCAAACCGTCTGCGAAGAGCATCTCGCTGAGTAACGGGGAGAAACTTCTCCAAGAACAACTCTACAAATTATTCCCAAGTTAGAGATGGTGACCCTGGTGGTCTGGCGAAACAATAGTCCCTCCAACAAGTCTTGGCGGATCTAGATAGACAAAAGGTGGCGAAGTCGACGTCATTTTTCCCCACAATACCCATAGTCTGAAGAACCTCATGGCAGTTATATAAGAAATCCTGGGGGTCCTCTGAAGAAACACCGCTGAATGTGGCGGTGAAAAACTTGGTGAACCTATCCAGCCGCCACAAAGCATCTATGGATAAAGCCGCTCCATTGCCGGCCTGAGTCACAATACCCATCTAAACTGCTACAGGTGGCTGATCCACTGGAACCTGAGCCTGAGGAGCTACATGCTCTGGAGAACGTGTAGCAGTAGTCTGAACTCCTCCTCCAGCCTGAGAAGTGGCTGGGGCTACTTGAACTAAACCTGCTCGAGATACGCTCTCCATAAGGCTTACCAATTTGACCAAAGCGTCCTAGAGAACTGGGGTGGCTATGAACCCTTCTGCCACCTGAACTAGGCCAACCAGGGCTGCTAGAGCTGGAACCTCCTCGTCATAATCAACCTGAGGCTCCACCTCTGAGCTGCTACTCTGTGATGAGCTCTACCCTTGCCTCGGCCTCTATCACGGCCTCGCCCTCGCCCTCTGCCCCTCGTAGGAGCTGCTTCTGGGGGCTCCGGCTGCTGCGCGATAGAAGAGGAAGCACGTGTTCTCACCATCTGTGAAGGAACAAAGTAGAAAGACAATCAGTATTTGAAAAACAGAATCGCACGACAAGAAAGAACAAAACTAATGTTTTCCGAACTCTATAGCCTTTTGGAGGATAAATACAGACGTCTTTGTACCGATCCCTCAGACTCTACCAAGTTTTTCCATGAGTTGTGCGACCTATAATACTCTGATACCAACTTGTCATGACCCGGATTTCCTAACCTCGGGAGTCATGATGGTGCCTATATTAGGAGCTAGACAAGACAATTACTTATTACCTCTATTAGCAAACATTGACACAATTAAAATAACAAAACATTTATCAGAAAAGCGAAAGTCTTAAATATAAATAAACTAAATGCAATGAGGAATTCCAATACAACTTTACCTAAGAACTGGAGTCACAAACTCACAAAAGTCTAGAGAATGCTAAATATAATTTTTGAATAAAACATAATTCTATTTGTTCCGGTACAAAGGATAACAAACTAAAGTAAAGATAGAAGAGACTCTGGGCTTGCGGATGTCAGCAAGCTACCTAGGTGTCTCTGGACTCAAGTCAGCTCCCAAATCTACTTTTGCTGTCCAAAAGCTACTCCGACTCCGTGATCTGTGCAAAAAGATATATAGAGTGTAGCATTAGCACAACTGACCCTATTTGCTGGTAAGTGCCTGGCCTAACCCTGTCGAATTAATGACGATGCTAGATCAGAATACCAAACAAACATGTGCAATTAAATATATATATGCATGTCACGACCCCAGTTCACCCTCCATGAATATCTCGTTACATCACCTAGTCCCTAGGAATAGGTAAGCCTAACAATGTGGAATATAAACCAATTTGTGGAAGGTAACAATTAAACTAAGCTAGTAAATAAATAAGTGTTCAAAGTGCTGCCTGGCACATACAATAAAAACTCTCATAGCTAATCAAAGTTCCCAAAACTCGGAATCTCACAAATAACAAGCTAAAGGATACATAAGAGGCTCTACTCAAGAATACCTATACAAGGAGAAATACTGAAAGAACTATACTTATTATAGAAAGATAGAAAGGGACTCCTCAGTCTACGAACACAACAAATATACCTCAAAGTCTCTACTGATACGCCACCCTCTAAGGCTGATAGAACTGAATGGTGGTACCTGTATCTGCACAACAAAAGTGTGCGGAAGTGTAGCATGAGCCCACCACAGCGGACCTCGGTGGAGTATTGACGGGGAACAGTCAAGACACATACCGGTCAACAAACAGTATAATCATAGGAATAATTGTAATGATATATAATTATGTAAAGACCGCATGAACGACTAAAAATGCTATGATTTAAAATATAGAAAAAGGCAGCCTGTAACAATGAGAAAATAACAAATGATGATACAAATGATGGCAAAATCCAAATCCAAATCCTAAGGTCACAACACAGCAAGGACAAACAAGTCACTAACTCATTATTCCGCAATGATGCTTACATAAGGTCTTTTCAACTCTTTCCACAATTTAACCTAAAATCTCGGACCAGCCACAACTCATGAAAATCCAGCATCTGAAGCCTAACACTTGGCATCTTGTGCCCAATAAATCTCACTGTCATGATGCAAACTAACTAGTCAACTAGGGCCGCTCTCACATATTTAACAGGTAAACGAGGGCGTATCTCCACCCCTAACCAAATCAGGAAGAATTCATCTCTAATAGGAGTGCCCAACTACGTGTATGCTTATGAAACTGTATTTAACAAGAATTGCACCAACTAGTAAGTATAAGAAATGGAACCACCAGCACCCGAATTATTCGTACCCGGATAGAATCAATGAAAATATCAGTTCATAATACAATGCGTTTAACAGGGTCCTCCTGGGATATCTTCCTGTAGTCTCTAATATAGATATGTGTGCTAGGGATCTCGTGGTATCTGAAGGATCTCTTGGTATCCAAAGGATATCTTGGTATCCTCAATAGATGTACTAGGAATCTCTTGGTACCCGAGGATCTCTTAGTATCCTCAATATATGTGTTGCGGATCTCTTGGTATCCCGAGGATCTCTTGGTATCCTCAATATTTATATTAGATATCTCTTGGTATCCCGATGAACTCTTGGTATCCTCAATAGAAGTACTGGGGATCTCTTGGTATCCTCAATATATATGCTGGGGATCTCCTAGTATCCCGCACTACAGCACAATCAACATAGATGTACACTCTAAACAATAGAATAGCAATATCCCGACAAGGGAGTAGACAATGGAAGATAATAACATCCCGGCAAGGGAGTCAACAACAGAAATAGTAACGTCCCAGCAAGGGAATGAATAATAGAAACAATAACGTCCCGGCAAGGGAATCAACGATAGAAATAATTACGTTCCGGCAAGGGAATCAACAATACCTAATAAGGTCATGCAATGCCAAGGAAAAACACAATGACCTCAACGACATAACAAGACATAATAAGTGCATAATAGCTACACCGATAACCACAACAGTTGGACATGTAATGTATTTGCACGAAGTCACACATGAACTTACAATCAAGGAGTATCCAAATAGTAAGGAAGTTAACATGAATCAAATAATAAAAATTGAGGAAATATCAACTAATCATAAGATATCTATCTTCTTTCCATTTAAGACAGATTAATTACATGTGATATAAGATTTATGGTTTCCAATTAAAGGCGACAGTTAGGACGAATAATATGACTATAAAAGGGTAATTGTCTTCATTTAAACATGTCTATCTTCTTTCCATTTAAGACAGATTAATTACATGTGATATAAGATTTATGGTTTCCAATTAAAGGCGGCAGTTAGGACGAATAATATGACTATAAAAGGGTAATTGTCTTCATTTAAACACGTAAAAGTCAATTAAACAATAAGAAAAAATCAACAAGGGCAAACAAAAACAAAGTAAGACATGTAGAGGTGAGAATAATAATAGGGAACCCAATCGTATCAATATCCTCTTCACACTCGGGGATTTCAAGGGTCTAAGAGCCTAATAGGGGAAATTTACCACAACTAATTCCGAGCATGCAGTCGTCACCTCACGTACATGGAATAAAATCAACAGAGAAGACTCAAATCCTAAGGGAAAATCCACCACATAAAGTTAGGCAAGATACTTACCTCAAACCGGCTAAAATCAACTAGCAATCGCGTTCTTGCCATGAGTACTCGGCTCCAAATGGCCCAAATCTATTCAATTGAATCACATATTGTAAATAACATCACAAGCGACTGATTGTACAATTTAATTCAAAGTTACAGTGCGAAATTAGGTAAAATGACCAAAATGCCCCTCATGCCAACATCTCGGAATCGAATAATTTTAACATTTTCCGAACCCTCGTACTCTCATGAGTCTAACCATATAACAGTCGCCCAAATCGTAGGTCAAATATTCATTCAAAACACAACAATTAAGTTTAAGAAGTTTCATCCAATTTTTCCCAATTTTGACCTTGAATTCGAATTCTAATGGTGGATTTAACTAGATATTGATAGAGAACAACAAAATGAGGTTAAAAAAATTACCCATTGATCTTCTCTTCAAAATCCACCCAAAATCACCTTCTCCCGAGCTCCTAATGGATTTTCCAACTTTTGAAATAAACCCTCGAATTATCATATTTCTGAACAGTCGTTTCCGCTTTTGCAGTCCAGGGACCGCTTCTGCGGTCCTAGTATTGAGAAAAACCTACTGCTTCTGGGGATCTCTTAAAGCTCCCCAATTTTCGCTTCTTTAATTTCTTCATCGCAGAAGCGATTCCACTTCTGCGGAAATACTTCTGCTCCTGCGGCTCCCGCTCACAGTCCACATATCGCTTATGTGGCCGCCAAGCCGCTTTTGCAGCTACTCTTCTGAGGTTCCCAAGCCGGAGAAGTGAAAATACCAGAAGCCAAGCTGCAATTTTCCTTCTAACTCCAAACTTTGCCCGTCGAGCATCCGAAGAACGCTAGAGGCCCCCGGGACCACAACCAATCACACAAACAAGTCATATAACCTCACACGGACTCACTTGGTGTTCTAATTCATATAACACAACATTGAAATGACGAATCAAAACAAAAATCAAGTTTGCAAACTTCTAAATCTTAAAATGTCGAAACACATGCCGAACCAATCAATTCAACTCGAAATGACACAAAAATTTACAGACAAGTCCAAAATAACATAACGGACCTATTCCAACTCTTGGAATTGCATTCTGACCCTAATATCCCAAATGTCAACTATGGGTCAATCTTCTTCATTTTTCAACTTCAACTTTCGCCGAAATGCCTCAATTTACTCTACGAACCTCCAAATATGAATCCGGACACACGCTTAAGTCCAAAATCACCATACGAAGCTGTTGCGATCATCCATAACCAATTCCGGGGTCGGTTACCCAAAAGTCCAATTCCGGTCGACTTTTTCACAGTTCTAATTTCCAAAAGAAGGTTTCTTCTCTAAATTTGACTCTAAACCATCTGAAATCCGAAGTCCACCATGCACGCTAGTCGATACTCATATTACAAAGAGGTTCTAGACCTTATGCCACTGAATGAAGCTTAATTTCGCAAAACGACCGGTCAGATCCTTACATCCTCCCCCTCTTAAAACCAACGTTCGTCCTCGAACGTGCTAAGATTCACCTCGAAGTACACAAGTCACTGAGTGCGCACTTCCAACATACACCCGCAGGTGATCCTATGTCCCCCCAATCCAAATAGGCATGGTGACACCATCTCATCTGAAATTTAGCCTCTTTAGCGGTACCAATGAGCCTTCAAGCCAAAAATTTTCACCTTCCATACATTTCCAAAAGACCCGATTCTAAATCCAAATTCGACATTGATATCAACATGCTAATTCAATACAAGACAACACGCATAGGTTACAACCAAACATGACACACCACACATAGGCCCACAATTTCTAATAGCAATAATTGCCCGAGATCAAATTTGTACCGGCCATAAGCCTCTTATTCAATAGGAACTCTTTTCAAACCTCCACAAAACTCGCGATGATACAATAACCTTGGAAACCACATGATAAAACACCTGATTAACCAAATTCCATCCAACACCAACGGGTACATACCCCACAAACAAAACTCAAGAAGAAAAGAATGAAAATTAATGAATATGGGAAAGGAAAGAAAATAAAGGAACTAACAAACAAATTAAACTAGCATAAATTATTCCAAAACAAAAATCTACAAGACATTTAACAAGAAAGAATGAAAGCATATAAAGGACTCACAAGGATCTTATGTTGATACCCAATTTTTTCATGTATGTTTTTCGCACCAAAAATACTTTCAAAATAGTATATGTATGCATATATAAGTAGGTCGGGGAACTTTGGTATTTTTCTTTAATTTGTGAGATCTTTTAAAATTAATTTACTACTTATTTTGACAGTATGAAGGCCAAAATTATTTTACAAATTTTATTTTTTAGTGGATAATGTGATTCTCCCATATTTACAACAAATATAATTTATGGAATTTTTGCACACATTTTACAAATTTATTTGGAATTTTTAAGGCTAATTGCACAAAATTGCAATTATGACAAATTTCGTAATTAACTGTGTTTCATAGTTATAGAATTATTTCTAGTATTTTTAGACTAATATTTATATGTTATTAATTGTTTCTATGTTTTTTATTTTGCTTTTTATTCTATTTTAGCTATTTTATGAAATTAATTGGGAGAAATTGGTTATTTAAAGTTAGCCACATTTTATTTAAAATATAGCCCAATTACATCACTATATCAGCCCAACTCTTAAACCCAATTCAAACAACCCAATTCCCTAAATCACCCAACCCATACCCACAGGATTTTACTCGGTCCAGCTCAGTTTTGATCTGAGCCGTTGATTAAATAAGATCAACCACTCAGATTCTCTTTCCTTAATCAAATTGAACGACCCTTCCCCAAACCTTGATTCACTCAGACCGTCTCTCTCTCTCTCTCTCTAAAAAAACTCTCCCCCTTCTCTCTAGAACCTCCTGGTTCCTTCTTCTCCGATGAAACTCGTCGCCTCTCCGACCACACCCCTCCCTCACTTCTCTCGATCTCCAGTCGCCATGGAACCCTCATCATCGTTGTTCCCTCTGAAGCTCGAAGCCCAAAGACCTTCTCCATGAAAGATGGTCGATGAAGGCTTTGCTTGGTTCCTTCGTCGGCTTTTCTCCTGTGGTTATGGTTCGATGATGCCTTCTATGGCATTATATATGAGTTTCACTTCTAGGTTCTTTGTTTTCCCTAATTTGTTTGCAAACCCTAACTTTTCTACTCGAACCTCTTTTATCTCTACTCTTTTAAAAACAGTTCTCAATTTGATTTTGTGTTCTAATCTATTTCTTGCTTAGTGTTTCTGGTTATTTCAAATTTCAGATGGTTTCTTCTCTTTTAAAATTAGGGTTTCTGGCCCCTTCTTTAAATTCGCTTCTTCTGCTCTTTCTGAGTACTATATGTTCGTTTGTGTTTGTTTGCTTTACTTGTTTGTTTGGTTTCCTTGTTTACCTGGGTTCCATGCTTTAATTTTTCTTGCTAGGGTTTCCGACCCACTTCAAGATCACTATATCTTCTGCTTTCTTTGAGTATTATGTATGCATGTATTATATGTTTGTTTTTTTTACGAGCATGATTGTTTCTGAGTTCCATGCTTTAAACTTTTTAACTAGGGTTCCAACCTTCTACTCTTCTATGATTTCTGGCATAATGTTCTCTGATTTTTCACGCCTATTGTGTTTATAGGTGTAATTGTTGTTTGAATGATTCTGTGCATATCTTTGAATCCCTATTACGTATGTATTTTCCTAAAAGGCTCTTACACTGATTTCTTGAATTATTTCCTTGCTTGTGAAATGCTCTCTATAGTTAGCACTGATTCCCACCCATTTTTAGTCTCGCCCGTGATTCGTTGACTAATTTAAGAGTTAATTTTGTATTCTTACCATATTTGTACTCTTATATATTTTTTTACAATATTCAGTATATATTTTCCTTATTCGAGTATTATGTATTTGGCCGCTATTACATACTACAGGCCTACTACTTTACTATGGTGTAATTAGTCCTCTAATTGGTTCTTTCCTTATATGATATAGCTGCAGTCCCATTCAAATCATGAATCCTAGAATAATTTGAATTAAGGTCCTGTGATTGATTCAAATTGGTACTGTTCTATAATTAGGTACATGTTACCCTATTCTCTATTATTTTTCAAAACCTATAAGTACTACTCTTCTCTTCTCACTTGACACACACAGACACGAATACAATCTCTCTAAACTTTCTTTCAGAATCATTCAGTGCTCTCTCTATGCTGTTTTCAACACAAACTCTCTCATTCTCTATTTGAACACTCAATCGGCTGAGAGCCAAGATTGAGTAGCCTGGGTTGATTACTTCTACACTACTGGGTTCTATTGCTTGTTTACTTTGGTTTTGCAGCTACTGCTATTCTCATACTGCTGATGCATACTGTTATTCTCTCTGCTTTTTACACTCTCTGCTCTCCTTGTTCCTCTGTGCACTATTTCTCTTTATGTTTTGTTTGTCTGCAACTGTTATGTTTCCTATTTAGTATACAGTCCCCAAAATAATATGTTTCAGTTAATCCTGCACTTCATCCTATTTCTTGTGTGCTTTTACTTATGGTTTTGTTGCTCTTTTTGTCACTAGCATGCACTTACTAGTCTACTTAGTTTAGCTTAACATGCTCCCCTTACCCCTTCCCTATCTCAATGAATGTTTTCGTTTCCCTTGTGCATTACTACTATGTGTTAAGGTCTGCTTGGCTATTTGATTGGCCTGAAACCTCTTCCTGAGGTAGATTGTATTAGAGTTTGGTGCAGTAAGAACTGATCTCTTGTTGTGCAACCATGTCTGGTTGCTTCCTTCCAATGTATTGCCTGTGTGAGTAGTTTATTTTGCTTATTTGTTCCCTTCCCTTTTGTCCTTGTTTGTGTGAGGCTCTGTTGTTCTAAAACTAGTCTGTCTAAATGATTTTAAAAGAACTCTTACAACTCTTTCAACTGTTTTCTTAAACTCTTTCAACTGTTTTCTTAAACTGTCTCTCAACTGTTTTCAATTCCATCACAATCTCACTACTCTTAGAAATTTGGTTATGCTCCCTTAGTGTAAGTATTGCCTTGGAAGCCCTGAGCACCCACTGAACTTTGATGCACAAGGCTGGAAATTCAACACTTGCACTTGTCTAATTATGATATTTTGGATGCTTGGTATTTGCCAGAGGTTCAAACGAACCCATAGGGAACTTTGCTGCACCCAAGCCTGAGTAATGGCTGTGAAACTCGAAAGAAGTGAGGTTGGAGATCTTGGGCATGGCTGTAGGCTCCCTATAGAATAGCTTCTTCTTTTTTATCACTGTTGTATTTTTAAATTACTTGGTCAGTAATAACTTGAAAAGAATAATGGGGTTTATAGTGAAATTGGGAGGGTTATGCATGCTTAGTTAAGGGGAATGGGTGGAAAGCATGACTGTAGGATTTTACTTACCTATTTGCGCAATAGAAATCATGTTTAGCACATGCATCTCACATATAGAAATTCTGCTCCTAGGTCTCTCTGCTTTCAGCTTGTTATTTTATAATCACAAATAGTCAATAATCCACAAGTTACTACTTTTAGATACCATGCATTAGGATTCTTATGTGCATTAGATACCATGTGCTTAGGGTTTTATTTGAAATTGTTAAATGCTTTGTTAATATATTTTGCCTAATAACGCCAGCCTAGTTAACTGTAAAACTCGAAATAAACATGAATATCCACCTTTCTCTTAGGGTTAAAACAACGCCTAGGCAAGCCTTAGGCCGGATAAAATTGATTAATCGCCTTAAGTCATGCTTAAGTTATCCCACCTCTTTAAACTGTCCAAATTTGTTTTTCACCTCTCTGAGGTCCCCTTTATTTTTCCTACAAAACTTCCATCCTGTTTTTAATCACATCTGTGCAAATACGTTTTCTGCTAAATTACCTTTCCAGTCCGAAAATTGACTGCTATTTTCTTAAATTTATCTAAATATTATCTCTTCTTTAATTTTCCAAAACTATAGTTCAAACATAATATATTTACCGCTCTCTTTCACACTTCCGCAATCTTGAAATATTTTTCATTGATTCTCTCTTGTCCGAATACTATTTTACTTTATATTCTCGAGTGTATTAACAATTGTTTTCTCCTGATTCCTAAACTGTCACGCATCTACTGCCTTTTCTCAAGTTCTAAACGTTTTCGTCCGACTCTTTTCTTCGGATTTTATTTAAAACTTCTCACCTTCTATTTTAAATCATTTTCTGACACTCCAGCCTTTTATATTCTCCCATCCTTAGACTAAAAATGTGATTGAGGCGTGCTAATTATGTGTTTAGTATATTTGAGCTTTTTTATGTGTCTTTCTATGATCCCCTTGGGAATATGTGCGGATATTGATCGAGTGATCCATATTGTAGTTAAACCTAGGACCCTTCTCTCTGTTTGCTTATTTAATGTTCTCATATAGTAATGTTTTTTTCCAAATCAATCCTCTCTTTTATTTTAAATTTACGTCCTTCCTTCTTTTTCAAAGCTTTTCTAGTTGTGTGAATGTTTTATATGTGAACCTTATTTGTTAATTGCTTCATCTCTTATAAAGTCACAATTAACACGGTCGGGAACCACACTAGTGGATCTTGAGGGGTGCCTAACACCTTCTCCTCGAGATAATCTCAAGCCGTTATCTGAACTCTGGTTTTCTTCTCAAAGTACTCTCTTCATAAAGTGTCCTAATGCACTATAATCATTAGGTGGCGACTCTTCAAATTCCATAACCCAACTCTGAAACGGGAATGAGAGTTTTTTTGTCCATAATATCGTAAAACCCGATTTTACTTTTTTCGGAAAAGGGGGCGCCGACAGCATGGTAACTCTGCTGGGGAATTCTTTTTAGGCTTTTACCATTACATGTTTCGTGGCTTTATTGCTTTCTTTATTACCTTTATTGCTTTAATTATTTCTCCACCATTACTAATTTGTTTCTTCGTGCCTTATTTTTCTTTAACTATTTTACTGCTTTATTACCTCACTTTATTTCAATTCCATCTTAAATACCGAGTATTTATTGCAATCATTATTGTATGAACGTGAAAATACATGTACTTATTTCCTTGTTGTAATTGCATCCTTCAACATCATTTTCCACTCGTGCCAAACAAATCCTAAAGAAACGCTTATAATGAGTGGTTGCCCTTTTTCATTATTACAAACCCCTTAAATTTGGCAAAAGCATATTAGCGGTAAAACCAGTCGATCAAAAATATAGTCGACGGTTCCGTCCCTTTCCCTCTTGAGTCTTCCGTTCAAGGGTACCTTGTCTAGCACTTCAAAAATAGAAGCCTTACTCTATTTAAATTTTCATGCATCATGGTCAAACTTAGACGAGTCAGTTATGTTGTCCGCACAGTGACACATTATGGCAGCCTAAGCCAAAAGTCCATAGGGTTTCCTCGAGACCAAAACAGACATTAACATTATGTGCATTGATTTGGAGAAGTAAATGCCTCTTGCTAATTATTGATTTAAACAGTCGAGTCCGGTGGGGTTAAGGGCTAACTCTCTATTTTGCAGGAAATGAGGCACGAGGTCCCTAGATCCGCTATGGTATCAAACATTCATCCAAAGTTGCTAAGCTTGTGGGATGATCTGCATGGTAGTGATCGGGTTCTTGTCCGCAAGTACTTAGGAAATCTTCCTTCACTCCTGGAAGTTAGGCCAGATAACAAGATTGTGGAAGCTTCTACTATGTTTTGGGATAGTGAACGGTATGTCTTCCGCTTTGGGGGTATTGAAATGACGCCGTTGTTGGAAGAAATTGGGGGTCTAGCCGGAATTCCTTGGGATAGCCCGGGGTCGCTCATGCCAGAAAACCGCAAAGGTAGAGGGTTTTTGAAAATGATGGGGCTCAAGAAGAATGCTAATCTGACCAGTCTGAAGGACTCCTACATATCGTTCAACTTCATGTATGTATGATTCTGACATAGCAAATCATACCACACTTACATGGACGACTGCGCCCTCACTTCTTCGGGGCAATTACATAGGAGAGCCTTTGTATTCATGTTCTGTCTCTTGGGCATGATAGTCTTTCCAATGCAGAAGGATAGAATCCAGACAAGACTAGCCATGGTAACCAAAGCCGTAATGGAGGGTATTGACCGGTAGACATTCAGGATAGCACCCATGATCCTCACTGAACTATACCGAGCCATAGAAAAATGTCAACAAGAGACGCCGCACTTTGAAGGTAACAATTTGCTATTACAACTCTGGCTCATTGAACATCTTTAGAAGGGAGATTATTGACAGGAGATCGTACGCCGGGACTGGGATTACCATATCACTTTCCACCATCAAAAGCAAATGCACTTCATGCCGGATATGTTCGCTCACCCGCAAGACGCCAATGGATGGGTAGAACTATTAGAGAATCTAAGAGAAGAGCAGGTACAATGGATGTGCGAGTGGTTTTCAACTGGAGAGTTTATCATTCGGTCTAGGGATGCGCCATTCCTTGTACTCATAGGCTTAAGAGGAACCTACCCTTATGTCCCTCTCCGAGTCATGAGGCAAGTGACAAGAAAGCAGATTATACCAAGGGTAGAAAGGATGAGTCACTACAGGGCTGACTTCCAAGATGCCGATAGCCCACACAAGTGTCGGGCTCAGCATATGTGGCATTCTAAACTCATTTTGGAAAAAGAATCTATGGAGCAAGATAGGTATCAGGCGGGGCATGCGCCGCTTTATCCAGGGCTCTTAGAATTGGCCTGAGAAAAATGGGTTTCTTCCATGGTCATAGGGTTATTAATGAGGAGACTGCAACAAAGGTCAAGTATAACCAGCTACGCAAGCTGATGCGAGAGTGTAAAAATGAATATTGGGAAATGCTAGAGGCCCAAGAGAAGATAATCAATGAGTGGAAAGACATGGTTGTCCGCGCAAACAACCAAATAGGGTACTTGGAACGGGGTCTAGTGGAGCTAGAAGGCAAGTTTCTTAAAAGGATCAAGGACTGTCAGGAAGCTGAAGGTAACGAAGGTGGGCACTTGGCTCGGGCTTACTTGTTGTTGGGACTGCGTGAGCTGATTAAACTATACGGGGAGGCAAAGATACCGAATCTGGGGAAGGTCCTTCTGGGACCAAGTAGTTAGGATTTTTACTGCTTTCTTGATGTAATAAGGCCACTGGCCATTAATGACAATTTCCCTTTATTTCAGTTTGTTTTGACTCGTCCTATTTTTTGTCGATAAAATGAGGCGTTTGGTGTTATAAGTTCTCCAAATTATATATGTCGATAGGCCTAACTCGGGCACAACAAGGCACCTAAATAGGAAACAACTTATATTCTTGCAACAACGTGTTTAAATACCGCAATGTTTTCTTTCTCAGAATCCGCACTAACTTTTTACGTTTTATTTTTCTTTTATTTTTTTATTCCCCTCCCCAAAGGTTAGTTTATGCATTCTGGCACCATCAGCATACTCAACAAGATCTAAGGATCCTCCTCTGAGCTCCCCCCCAGAAACAGGAACAAAGGAAAGATTGTAGATAATGAAGCAAGAAAGGAAATTGAAGGAACTTCCCAGAGTACCCCGATCACCAAAGAAACTGCTGCTTATTTGGAGAAAAATTTGCTGAGGTTCCGAGAGGAACTAGACCACGTCCGGAGTTTGGCAAGTTTGTCCATCTCCCTTGCTACTACAAATGTCAACAATCAGCTTCCTGCACATCTACAGAAAACCCCAATCCAAGTTTGCAATAATGCTCCACCTCTCATCCCGGAGCCCCAAAATGCTCCAAAACACCAAGATACCCGTATCTTTGTGGATAATGTGCCATACTATGCACCGCCCATATCAGATATGTCAGAATCAGATTCACTCATTCAGAACTTGGCTGCTAAACTCAAGAAAGTCACTAACGGGGTTCAAGGTGTGGAAGGTAATAAAGGTGTAAAGGGTCTAAATTATGAAGACCTTTGTGTTCAACCTGATGTCGAACTCCCATAGGGATACAAACCTCCTAAGTTCGAAATGTTTGATTGTACGGGTGATCCCAGGGTTCACCTCAGGATGTATTGTGACATTTTAGTGGGAGTTGGTAGAGATGAAAAGATCCAAATGAAATTGTTCATGAGGAGCTTGAAAGGTGATGCTTTATCTTGGTATATCAGCCAAGATGCGAAGAAGTGGACGTGTTGGGTAAGCATGGCGTCCGATTTCATGGACCGTTCAGGTTCAATACTGAGAACGCACTGGACGTATTCTATATCCAGAATTTGAAGAAGAGGCCCACCAAAACCTTTCGCGAGTGTGCTACTCGTTGGAGGTCGGAAGCTGCCAAGGTTAGACCGGCATTGGAAGAAGAACAAATGAACAGATATTTCTTTTGTGCTCAGGATCCACAGTATTATGAGAGATTGATACTGATAGAGTGGTAGAAGTTCGCTGATATTATCAAATTGGGAGAAAGGATTGAAGAAGGGATCAAAAATAGTATGGTTACTAACCTTGAGGCGTTGCAAGCCACCTACAAAGCCTTGCAATCTGGCGGTACGTCAAAGAAAAAGGACGTAAACTCCGTAATGGCTGCACAGAGAAACCACTCTCACATGAAATAACAACCCTACCCTCCAACCACATTCACATACCAACCCTCTCTAAATTACTAGGCATCTTCACCTACCTATCAAAATCCACATCCCGTCTACCAAATATCTCCATCACCAACATATCAACCCACTTCGCCAGGATATTCCCAACCCGCACCCGTATACCAAGCTTACAACTCCCAACATACTCACTATCCATCACCACTTACCCGCCAAAACATCCCACGACCAAGACAAAAGTTTGATCGTAAGCCGCCCAGACAATACACCGCTATTGCCGAACCCATTGACCAACTGTATGAGAAGCTCAAAGCCGCTAGGTATGTTTCACCCATCCCAGCCATAACCTCGGAACACCCTTCCCATTGGATCAACCCAAGCGAAACATGCACATACCATTCGGGGATGAAGGGCCATACCATCGATGAGTGCCGCTCGTTGAAGGACAAAATTCAGACCTTTATTGACAACAAGGTCATCGTATCTAAGGAGCCTGCTCCTAATATTCATCACAACCCTCTACCAGACCATAAGGTAGGGGCATCCACATGATTGAGGCTGAGGATGACTGTGACCCCGAGGGGTCAATCGGTTCGATATCTGAAGGAGATGAGCCCAAGAAACCAGCGGTCACTCTTAATCCTATTATTGTGAAAATCGAGCCATCTGAAGGAAATGTGGTGAATATATCTATACCATTTGAGTTCGAGGCACCTCTTGCAAAAATGCCAAAACCAAATGAGGTAGAGTTCGGGACTCCAAAGGCGTCCGCACCGATTGAAGTTGCTATGTTTCCCCCAAGGGTGCCCATTCCAGTTACCATGTCAGATATAACCCTATTTAAGTCAAATGCCATACCCTGGGACTACACAGCCGAGGCAATAAGGAAGGGAAAAGAACGCACGGGTGAAGCAATCGCTCTGCAAGGTATGACTAGAATAGGCAGGGTGTACACACCAGAGCACCTAGCTAAGTCCAGCAGGCAGGCCTCTGGAAGTGCCATTGAAACTGGACCTGATGATCTCTCGAGAAAGATACAAGCTAAGGAATATTCAGTTTTTGAATAGCTAATCAAGACTCTGGCGCATATTTCCATCTTGGCATTACTGAAGAGTTCCGAGGCGCATAAAAATGCCTTGTTAAAAATATTGAGCGAGGCTTATGTGCAATGCATAACAAAGCATGACAAATCATTGCACATCACTGTGCAATGTGAAAATCATTTCATCACCACGATCTTGGTCGATGGAGGTTCTAGCCTCAATATTTGTCCATTGATCACCCTCAAGACGTAGGGCAAAGGATTGCATGAGATAAAAGATGGGGCTATTAACGTTGAGGATTTTGATTGTTCTCATAGGTCTACCCTCGGGGAGATTAGCCTGTTCTTGCAAATGGGGCCTACTTGGCTTTATGTTGATTTCCAAGTCATTGACGTATCAGCATCTTACAATCTATTGCTGGGACGACCTTGGATCCACGCCACTGGGGCTGTGGTATCAACCTCTCATCAGGACGTGAAATTTGAGTGGATCCTTAGGACGTGATCTTTCATGGCGGCGGTAGCAACCCCATGTACAGTCACCAGACCATTCCGATGATCAGAGGCAGAAGAAGAATAGGCAGAGTAACGTATCATCATATTGAACGAGTCAACGCGGTGGATAAGGAAAAATGGTGGAGTAACAAGGTTGAGAGCATTCTTAATTTGAGTGGGTATGAACCAGGGAAAGAACTTGGTATGAATCTTCAGGGCATCACCAAACCTATCCAATTGACGAAGCATGGTACTACCTGCGGATTGGGGTACGAGTACACTTGGCGGGAATTAAAAAACTGGTAACCACATTGGCGCGTCCCATATTGCCCATTGGAATGCGCCATACCTCAGTTGGAGCAGACATTTCAACCAGCCAACACTCTGTATGGATCAGAAGAAGACGAGGCTCGTGCAGTAATGAGGAACCTGTTTCTGGAGGAGGACATCGACTGTTGTGTGATTTTTGAAGAGAAAGGGGAGGAAGTCCCTTCCATTCAGCTTTGAACCGAGGGGAGCACCTCACCAACTGGTCAATCAGGAAAACCATCGCCCGGAAATCTTCGGGGTAGCAAGGCTGAACAAGCATCACGCGTCTTTGTTTTAGCTGTTTTCTTTACTTTCCGCATTGTCTTTACTTTCCAAAAGAGCTCTGATGTTTTGGACATTTATGAATTTAATCAAAAGCATTTTTGAGTTTATCAAATATCTTGCTATTCATTACGTTTCTCTACTATCTACTTTATTTTCACACAGCATTACTATTACGTATCTTGGTGATGAACCAACAACTGTAACTTGAAACGAGGCTATGGAACAAACTGACATAGACTCAGAGGAGGATGATATTCCAGAAAAGGTTGTCGTAGAGGTCGAGAAGTTTTAGAATAGACATAATTCCAACTTGGATGAAACCGAGATCGTCAATTTGGGAGATACTGAGAATGTCAAAGAAACATGCATTAGTGTGCGCTTGTCATAAATAGGAAAAGAGGAGTATACAGAGTTCTTAAAGGAATATGAGGATATCTTTGCATGGTCTTATGATGATATGACCGGCCTCAGCACATCCATCGTCGCTCACAAGTTGCCGATAGATCCTGTATTACCGCCAGTAAAACAGAATCTCAGAATATTCAAGCCAGATATGAGTTTAAAAATTAAAGAAGAGGTCACCAAGCAGGTCAAAGCCAGAGTTCTTCAAGTGGTAGAGTATCCAACTTGGTTAGCTAACATTGTGCCAGTACCGAAGAAGAATGGGAAAGTTAGAGTCTGTGTCGACTACCGGGATCTCAACCGGGATAGTCCCAAAGATGATTTCCCCTTACCAAACATACACATTTTGATCGACAACTGTGCCAAACATGAGTTGCAGTCATTCATCGATTGTTTTGCGAGGTACCATCAGATATGGATGGATAAAGAAGATGCAGAGAAAATGGCGTTTATCATGCCTTGGGGAATGTATTGCTACAGAATGATGCCGTTCGGGTTGAAGAATGTGAGAGCTACTTACATGAGGGCCATCACTACCCTCTTTCATGACATAATACATAAGAAAATCGAGGTATATGTGGAAGACATCATCATTAAGTCTAGGAAGGCTGCAGATCACAAGGAGGACCTCTGAAAGTTTTTCAATAGACTAAGGAGGTATAATTTGAAACTTAATCCCGCCAAGTGTGCATTTGGTGTGCTTGCGGAAAAGTTATTGGGTTTCATCGTAAGTCGCCGAGGAATAGAGCTGGATTCATCAAAGATTAAATCTATTCAGGAGTTGCCATCGCCGAAGAACAAGAAAGATGTAATGAGTTTCCTGGGGAGACTCAACTATATCAGTCGGTTCAAAGTTCAGTATACCGTCATCTGCGAACCTATCTTCAAGATGCTGAAGAAGGATGCCTCTACTAAATGGAACGATGAATGTAAAAAGGCTTTTTACAGGATCAAGGAATATTTGTCTACGCCTCCAGTCCTGGTTCCTCCTGAGCCTAGGAGGCCCTTATTGCTTTATCTCACAATTTTGGATGGAACATTCAGTTGTTTCTTGGGACAACATGATGAGGCGGGGATAAAAGAGCAAGCTAATTACTACCTCAGCAAGAAATTTACCCTATACGAGGCTCGGTATTCCTTGGTAGAACGCTTCTGTTATGCTTTGACCTAGGTAGCTCAGAAGTTGAAGCATTATTTTTGTGCTTACACTACCTACCTTATATCAAGAATGGATCCGCTAAAGTATATTTTTCAGAAGCCCATGCCCACTGGCAAGCTCGCCAAGTGGAAAATTTTGTTGAGTGAATTCGACATTGTCTATGTCACCTAGAAGGCAGTTAAACTACAGGCTTTGGCAGATCATCTCGCAGAAAATCCTGTAGGGGGGGGAGTATGAACCACTGAAGACGTATTTTCCCAATGAGGAAATAGCTTTCATAGGAGAGGATATTGCAGAATCCTATGACGGGTGGAGGATGTTTTTCGACGGAGCCACAAATTTCAAAGAAGTTGGTATCGGAGCAGTCCTGGTACCAAAAACCGGTCAACATTACCCTGTATCCACCAAGCTCAGATTCCCATGCATCAATAATATGGCCGAGTATGAAGCTTGCATATTGGGGCTTAAACTGGCCATTGACATGAACATTCAGGAGATGCTAGTGATCGGAGACTCAGACCTACTCATACACCAGGTTCGAGAGGAATGGGCAACCAAGAATTCCAAGATACTCCCTTATCTGCACCACATATAGGAGTTGAGAAAGAGGTTCAGAAAAATGGAATTCCAGTATCTTCCAAGAATATAGAATGAGTTCGCAAATGCACTTGCCACTTTATCATCCATGATTCAGCATCCAGATACAAACTTCATCTACCCTATCCAGGTCAAGATTCATGATCAACCGGCATATTGTGCACATTTTGAGGAATAGGCCAACGGAAAACCCTGGTTCCACGACATCATAAAGTACCTGACAAAAGGGGAATATCCAATGCTTGCTAATGCTACTCAAAAGCGCACGCTTCGAAAGTTGTCCAACAATTTCTTTCACAGCGGAGGAATCCTGTATAGGAGGACTCCTGATTTGGGACTATTACGGTGTGTCGATGCGACAGAAGTAACCAAGTTATTGGAGGAAATGCACTCAGGGACTTGTGGGCTGCACATGAACGGTTTTGTTCTAGCAAAGAAGATACTCCGAGCAGGATATTTCTGGATGACTATCGAAACAGATTGCATTCAGTGTGTCCGAAATTATCACTGCTGTCAAATACATGCGGATATGACAAAGGTACCTCCGAATGAGCTCACTACAACGAGCTCACCATGACCATTCTCCACTTGGAGAATGGATGTTTTTGGACCAATCGAGCCTGCCGCATCAAACGGACACAGGTTCATCCTACTGGCAATTGATTACTTTACTAAATGGGTCAAAGGAGCATCATACAAAGCAGTAACCAAGAAAGTCGTGGCAGACTTTGTCCGAGATCGTATTGTCTGCCAGTTCGGTGTTCCAGATTCGATAATCACTAATAATGGTTCAAATCTCAACAACGACTTAATGAAAGCAATGTGTGAAACTTTCAAAATCAGGCATAGAAATTCTACATCTTATAGACCTCAGATGAATGGAGCTTTGTAAGGAGCCAACAAGAACATCAAGAAAATACAAAGGAAAATGATCGAAAGGCACAAGCAGTGACACGAGAAAGATTCATTTGCTTTATTTGGTTGTTGTACTACAGTTCGCACATAAACTGGGGCAACTCCCTACATGATGGTTTACGGTACGGAGGCGGTAATTCCCACCGAGGTAGAAATTCCATCCTTGAGAATCATACAAGAAGTTGAACTAGATGACGCAGAATGGGTCAAGGGTCGCTACGAGCAGTTAGCCCTTATAGATGGAAAAAGAATGAATGTGGTTTGCCACTGTTAGTTGTATAAGAACAGGATGTCCAGAGCCTTTAACAAGGGAGTTCAACCAAGGAAATTCACACCGAGGCAGCTGGTGTTGAAGAAGATATTTCCACATCAAGATGAAGCAAAAGGGAAGTTCTCTCCCAACTTGTAGGGTCCGTACATGGTTCATCGGGTTCAAACTGGAGGAGCCCTTATTCTTACAGAAATAGATGGAGAAATCTGGCAAAAGCCGATCAACTCAGGCACAATGAAGAGATACTACATTTAATCAGTATGCTTTTACGTTATGATGTAATTTGAACTACGCCTAACCTGATTCCTGTTTAAGAGGGGATACGTAGGCAGCCCAATGGGTTCGGTCACATTCTTTAATAAAATTCCATTATTCCCCGCACTTGGAACTGAGGCAGAATTTTAAGAAGGGCCCTCAAAATTCCGAAGTCAGTTTGTTAGTTTCCGCGTCAGCATCAACCCAGTAAACTGGGGCAAAACTTTGAGGAGGACCCTCAAAGTTCCAAGGTCGATCCATTTTTCAGTCATTCAGCACTGCCATAAACAGCGCCAGCCCGGTAAACTGGGGCAGAATTTTGATGAGGACCCTCAAGATTTTGGAGCCAGCAAGGTTGTCGTGCCTTGAACCACGTTGCAGTTGTGGTTCATCATAAAAACAAAATTATCTTTTCTTTACTTATACTTATACATTTGCATCACGATTGCCAAAATTTGCATAAAATCATTTGGATCACTACCGTTAAGCAACACTACTCCAAATGGTACAAGACGCCACGAGTCAAGGGCTGCGAACTAACCTCCCCCTTACAGAACTCACGATCTTTCTTGGATGCAAGAATCCACGATACAAATAGGCGATGCAGGAGCTGTACAAAACCGAAGTTCCCAAAACCACTACGTACCTCGCAAAGCCTTACTATCTGCATTCAATGCTTCCCCAACAGTCATGATAGCTCAATCATCTACCAGCTAAGAAAATCACCATCCTCCGCTCCTTTATATTTTTGCATTTTGCATAAGGCTATTCTCTGCCTTCCGAGGCTAAGCTCTGCCTCCATCTTTCATAAGGCTATCTTTTGCCTTTTGAGAATAAGCTCTGTCTCCTTCTGCATTTTTTTATTGCATAAGGCTATCCTCTGCCATCCGAGGTTAAGCTCTACCTCCATCTTGCATTTGCATAAGGCTATTCTCTGCCTTCTGAGGTTAAGCTCTACCTCCATCTTGCATAAGGCTATCTTCTGCCATTCGAGACTAAGCTCTGTCTCCGTCTGCATTTTTTGCATTGCATAAGGCTATTTTCTGCCTTTCGAGGCTAAGCTCTACCTCCATCTTGCATAAGGCTACTCTCTTCCTTCCGAGGCTAAGCTCTGCCTCCATCCTGCATAAGGCTATCTTCTGCCTTTCGAGACTAAGCTCTGTCTCCATCCAAATTTTCGCATTTCGCATAAGGCTACTCTTTGCCTTCCGAGGCTAAGCTCTGCCTCCATCCTACATAAGGCTATTATTTGCCTTTCGAGACTAAGCTCTGTCTCCATCTGCATTATTGCATTTGCATAAGGCTACTCTCTGCCTTCCGAGGTTAAGCTCTACCTCCATCTTGCATAAGGCTACCTTCTGCCTTTCAATACTAAGCTCTCTCTCCATCTGCATTTTTTTGCATTGCATAATGTTGTTCTCTGCCTTCCGAGGTTAAGCTCTACCTCCGTCCTGTATAAGGATGTTCTCTACCTTCCGAGGTTAAGCTCTACCTCCTTTATTTTTGCATTATTGACTGAAACATAGCCACCCTATTTCATTTGGCTTGAATATCGCCGCCCTGCATTATAAATTCTCGCTTTGAGAACATCGCCACCTTTGCATTCATTCGGCTGAAATATTGCCACCTTCTCATGGGCTAAAATATCGCCAACTTATTCAAAGGCATCATAGTTCAAAGGCACCATCTGCATAGCCCGAGAACACCATTTCATGGCCTACGAATCATTACTTTTACGCTCGTCATAGCCCAGGACGTCATAGTTTGAGGACGCCATCCTAATCGTCCGAAGACAACACTCATGGTCCAATGGGAACTTGCATCACATTTAAATTATGCAAAATATCTGCACAGTGCTCATTTGCAGGTACACCAGCCAGCACGTCCACCTCAGCAAGAGCGATCCCGCTCTAGTTCTCCGCAGCCCATGCGACCTCCTAACCATTATAAAATCTCAAGCCCCATTGCGTTCGCTTTTTCCAAATTATCATTGACATATCCCGCTAATGGTTCCTGAACTACATACGGACCGATTCCTATAAAACCAAGGATATGTAGGAAGCTCAATAATTGGATCACGGTCAAAGTCCTTTCACAATTGCCAATTCCGGTCAAAATTGGCCATCTTATCTATACCCGACAACTCTTTCATCCTCCTTGGATAAAGTGGGGCAGCTGTTGATACCCGATTTTTCCCTGTATGTTTTTTGCACCCAAAATACTTTCAAAATAGCATATGTATGCATATATAAGTAGGCCGGGGAACTTTGGTATTTTTCTTTAAATTTTGAGATCTTTTAAAATCAATTTACTGCATATTTTAACATTATGAAGACCAAAATTATTTTCCAAAATTATTATTTTTATTGGATAATGTGCTTCACTCCATATTTACAACAAAATGTAATTTTAGGAATTTTCACACACTTTTTACAAATTTATTTGGAAATTTTAAGGCTAATTGCACAAAATTGCAATTATGGCCATTTTCGTAATTAACTGTGTTTCATAGTTATTAAATTAGTCTAGTATTTTTAGATTAATATTTATATGTTATTAATTAGTTCTATGTTTTTAGTTTTTCTTTTAAAACTATATTAGCTATTTTATAAAATTAATTGGGAGAAATTGATTATTTAAAAGTTAGCCACATTTTATTTAAAATATAGCCCAATTACACCCATACTTCAGCACAATTCTTATATATAATTCAAACAACCCAATTTCCTAAATCACTCGACCCATACCTATTGGATTTTACCCGGTCCAGCTTAGTTTTGATCTGAGTCGTTGATTAAATAAGATCAACGACCCAAATTCTCCTTCCTTACTTAAAATGAACGACCCCTTCCCCAAACCCTCATTCACTCAGACCGTCTCTCTCTCTCCCTAACTAACACTCCCCTTTCTCTCTGGAACCTTCTGGTTCCTTTTTCTCCTATGAAACTCATCTCCTCTACGGCCACACCCCTCCCTCACTTCTCTCGATCTCCAGTCTCCATGGAACCCTCATCATCGTTGTTCCCCTCTGAAGCTCGAAGCCCAAAGACCTCCGCCATGAAATACGGTCGCTGAAGTCTTTGCTTGGGTCCTTCGCAGGCATTTCTCTGGTGGTTTTTGTCCGTTGATGCCTTTTATGGTATTATATACGAGTTTCACGGCCAGGTTCTTCGTTTTTTCCTAATTTGTTTGCAAACCCTAATTTTTCTACTCGAACCTCTTTAATCTCTGCTCTATTAAAAAACAATTCTCAGTTTGATTTTGTTTTCTACTCTATTTCTTGCTTAATGTTTTTGATTATTTCAAATTTCAGATGGTTTCTTCTCTTTTCAAATTAGGTTTCTGACCCCCTTCTTCAAAATCGCCTCTTCTGCTCTTTCTGAGAACTATATGTTCATTTGTGTTTGTTTTCTTTACTTGTTTGTTTGGTTTCCTTATTTACCTGGGTTCCATGCTTTAATTTTTCTTGCTAGGGTTTCTGACCCCATTTCAAGATCAATATATCTTCTGCTTCCTTTGAGTATTATGTATGCACGTATTATATGTTTGTTTCTGTTACGAGCATGTTTGTTTCTAAGTTCCATGCTTTAAACTTTTTTACTAGGGTTCCAACCCTCTACTCTTCTATGATTTCTGGCATAATGTTCTCTAATTTTTTACGCCTATTGTGTTTATAGGTATAATTGTTATTCAAATGATTCTGTGCATCTCTTTGAATCCTAATATGTATGTCTTTTCCTTAAAGGTTCTTACACTGATTTCTTAAATTATTTTCTTGCTATTGAAATTCTCTCTATAATTACCACTGATTCCCTATGATTTTTAGTCTCGTCCGTGATTGTTTGTTCAGATTTAATTTTGTAATCTTACCATATTTGTGCTCTTAAATCTTTTTTTACAATATTCAGTATATGTCTTCCTTATTCGAGTATTATGTATTTGGCCTCTATTAAGTACTAGAGGCCTACTACTTTACTATTGTGTAATTAGTCGTCTGATTGATTCTTTCCTTATATGATATAGCTGCATTCCCATTCGAATCATGAATCCAAGATTAATTTGAATTAAGGTCCTGTGATTGATTCAAATTGGTATTATTCTATAATTAGGTACATGTTACCCGATTCTCTACTATTTTTCAAAAACTATAAGTATTACTCTTCTCTTCTCACTTGAGACACACAGACACAAATACAATCTCTCTAAACTTTCTTTCAGAAACATTCAATGCTCTCTCTATACTGTTTTCTATACAAACTCTCTCATTCTCCTATTTGAACACTCAATCGGCTGAAAGCCAAGATTGAGTAGCCTGGGTTGATTACTTCTACACTAGTGGGTTCTATTGCTTGTTTACTTTGGTTTTGCTGCTACTGTTGTTCTCACACTACTGTTGCACACTATTATTCTCTCTGCGTCTTACACTCTCTACGCACCTTGTTCCTCTGTGCAGTATTGCTTTTTGTGTTCTGTTTGACTGCAACAGGTAAGTTACCTCTTTAGTATACAGTCCCAAAACAATATGTTTCAGTTAATCCTGCACTTCATCTTATTTCTTGTTTGCTTTTACTTATGGTTTTGTTGCGCTTTTTGTCACTAGCATGCGCTTACTAGTCTACTTAGTTTATTTTAACATGCTCCCCTTACCCCTTCCCTGTCTCAACGAATGTTTTCCTTTCCCTTTTGCATTACTACTATGTTTCAAGGTCTGCTTGGCTATTTGATTGGCCAAAAACCTCTTCCTGAGGTTGATTGTATTAGAGTTTGGTGCAGTAAGAACTGAACTCTTGTTTTGCAACCATGTCTGGTTACTTTCTTCCAATGTGTTGCCTGTGTGAGTAGTTTATTTTGCTTATTTGTTCCCTTACCCTTTGTCCTTGTTTGTGTGAGGCTCTATTGTTCTAAAACTGGTAAGTCTAAATGATTTCAAAAGAACTCTTGCAACTCTTTCAACAGTTTTCTTAATTTCTTTCAACTCTTTCGATAGTTTTCTTAAATTGTCTCTCAACTGTTTTCAATTCTCTCAATTCCATCACAATCTCACTACTCTTAGAAATTAGGTTCTGCCCCCTTAGTGTAAGAATTGCCTTGGGAGCCCTGAGCACCCACTGAAATTTGATGCACAAGGCTGGCAATTCCACGCTTGCACTTGTCTAATTATGATATTTTGGGTGCTTGGTATTGGCTAGGGGTTCAAACGAACCCTTAGGGAACTTTGCCGCACCCAAGCCTTGGTGACGGCTGTGCAACTCGAAAGAAGTAAGGTTGGAGATCTTGGGACTGGCCGTAGGCTCCCTATTGAATAGCTTTTTCTTTTTTTTATCACTGTTGTATTTTTAAATTACTTGGACTGTAATAACTTGTAAAGAATAATGGGGTTTATAGTGAAATTGGGAGGGTTATGCATGCTTAGTTAAGGGGAATGGGTGGAAAGCATGACTATAGGATTTTACTTACCTATTTGCGCAATAGAAATCATGTTTAGCACATGCATCTCACATAAAGAAATTCTGCTCCTGGGCCTCTCTGCTTTCAGCTTGTTATTTTATGATCACAAACAGTCAATAATCCACAAGTTACTACTTTTAGATACCATGCTTTAGGATTCTTATGTGCATTAGATACCATGTGCTTAGGGTTTTATTTGAAATTGTTAAATGCTTCGTTAGTATATTTCGCCTAATAACGCCAGCCTAGTTAATTGTAAAACTGGAAATAAACATGTATGTCCACCTTTCTCTTAGGGTTAAAACAACGCCAAGGTAAGCCTTAGGCCGGATAAAACTGATTAATCGCCATAAGTCATGCTTAAGTTATCCCACCTCTATAAACTGTCAAAAAAATTTTTTACCTCTCTGATGTTCGCTTGATTTTTCCTACGAAACTTCCATCCCATTTTAAATACCATTTGTGCAAATATGTTTTCTGCTAAATTACCTTTCCAGTCCATAAATGGAGTGCTATTTTCTTAAACATATCTGAATACTATCTCTTCTGTAATTTTCCAAAACTGTAGTACAAACTTAATATATTTACCGCTCTCTTTCACACTTCCGCAATCTTGAAATATTTTGCATCGATTCTCTCTTGTCTGAATACTATTTTACTTTATATTCTCGAGTGCGTTAACAAGTTTTTTCTCCTGATTCCTAAACTATCACGCATCTACTGCCTTTTCTCAAGTTCTAAACGTTTTCGTCCGACTCTTTTCTTCGGATTTTGTTGAAAACTTCTCAGCTTCTATTTTAATCCTATTTTTGACACTCCAGCCTTTTAAATTCTCCCTTCCTTAGACTTTTAATGTGATTAAGGCGTGCTAATTATGTGTTTACCTATGGAGGGATATTTAAGACTTTTTATGTGCCTTTATATGATCCCTTATATGAAGTCCTACTTGTTTTGTATGTCGCTTAGCATTTTAACCTTTAAACTTAAGGGTTTAGCCTAGTTCCTACCTTATAGGAATAGTGATCCTAAATGCCCTCTAGGATCTATAGGATGGGACGGGTAATAGCATGCAATAAGTATTCGTGACCAACCCACACGCTTAAATAACCTTACGGAGTGGGAAGGGCAGAATATGGAGATGATGACGATGCAATAATATCATAAAGAGACCCCTCTTTGGGAATATGTGCGGATATTGTATTGAATTATTCATATTGTATTTAAACCTAGGACCCCTCTCTTTGTTTGCTTATTTAAATGTTCTCCTATTGTAATGTTTTTTCCAAATCAATCCTCTTTTTTATTTAAAATTTACGTCCTTCCTTGTTCTTTAAAGCTTTTCAAGTTGTGTGAATGTTATATATGTGAACCTTATTTGTTTAATTGATTCATCTTTTTATAAAGGCACAATTAACACGGTCGGCAACCACACTAGTGGATCTTGAGGGGGGCCTAACACCTTCCCCTTGAGATAATCTCAAGCCTTTGCCCGAGCTCTGGTTTTCTTCTCGAAATAATCTCTTCTTAAAGTGTCCAAATGCACTATAATAATTAGGTGGCGACTCTTCAAATTCCATAACCCAACTCCCAAACGGGAATGAGAGTTGTTTTGCCCATAATGTTGTAAAACCCGATTTCGCTTTTTTCGGAAAAGGGGGCGTCGGCATCTTATACTGATATAAATCTCACCGCAGTACACAGCCCGGTCTCAACATATCAAATCACCTGAAAATCACGAGGGTCCCGCCCTCAATACTAGATCACAAGTTGGGTACACATCAACCCATCTAGAGACTTTCACTAGATCAATTGTTTCTACAAACTACAATACAGACTGGCTCCCACACTGGTGGAGCCTAGAAATCACAGCTCGTAACCAAGAATACTCAGAGATTACATCAAACATACCGAAACAGAAAACATGAATTTACTACTTGCCTCATAACTCTCGACAATGGCTAGAAACAGATGATAGACATGACTATCACTCATAAATCCTCCCGAAAGGATAATCACATAGACATCATACAAATCATGAAGCGCTCATAAATGGAACAACAACAAGGGAACTCGCCCCGATAAGCAGAACTGTGATGAACTACAGATAGTGCCCTCTATAACAAACTGAACTCGTACCTGAATGACATTAGCTGGCACGCTGGCCTCAAAACTACTATATGAAACACATCAACGAGTCAGGCCTCCCCCTCTTAGGTGCCCTCTACCTTCCAGAATACCTCATAGTCTGAAATGCGAACTGAACTAGCTGACCTATAAAACTCCTGCCATGACGTACCTACCGCCAACACAAGGACGATTATATCTCACCGGTCAATGAGACCTCCTCACCTCCTCAGATATCTCTCCTAATCTAGTCTATTCTTTCTCTCATGGTCATGCCTGCCCTCTCTCTCTAGCATGCCTACCCTCTATACTCCTAGAAATGTTTGTCACCTGTTGAAATGGAATGTCCATCTCTAACTCACGAGCCATATTGGACCTGATGTTGAGAAGAAGTCCCTCAATAAACCGGCAAACCTTCTCGCAAACAATAGAAACCAAGGTTAAGTTATGTCTAGCCAAACTGGTGTATTGAATAGCATTCACCGAGAGGTCATAGCATCCTGACGCAAATGCTCAAACTCCTTGCGCCCTGCATCCCTGAGGCTCTGAGGAACAAACTCTCGCTGGAACATATCTAAAAACCGGGCCTAAGTCAATAAAGCTGCCTTGTCTAGGCTGTCTAACTCATAGGAGAACCACCAGTACTAGGCGGTTCCTCGAAGCTGGAAAGTAGTGAAAAGGAACCCTGCTCGATCAAAAATACCCATAGTACGGAGAATTCGATAACACTTATCAAGCACTGAACTCAGGAGGCTTAATCCTCTTAAACCTGTCAAGTCTCATCTGCTTCTGCTTGGAAGCGCTGCCATGCCTTCGGGCTGAAATGGTGTTGTAGGCAGCGCATGAATAATCTCAAGGATCTACTCAATATGCGCTCGCTGCTCAAGAGTGCGGGCGGCGGGAGTCTGTGCTCTTCCACCGGCCTGGGGTATAGCTGCAGTAAGTGGAAGCAGTCCTGCCTGAGCCAAAATGGTGTACGTACTCATGAATTGTGCCAAAGTCTCTTGAAGGACTGGAGTAGTAGTAGCTGTAGGCGTGTCAGATGCTCAGACTCCGACTAGATCTGTCGGTGGTACCTTGGCGGCCATTCGCGCAAGTGCTCTTGCTGCACCACATGTACTTCTTCGAACTCTAGCCCGGCCTAGACCTCAGACGGCTACAGCAAAGGGCGCGGGTGCCTGATCATCTAAGGAAGTACTTGTCCTCAACATTGAAGAGAGAGTGGAAGCCAGAGGTTTAGGATTGTGAATGCCAAAATCTCGCACGACAAGGAAATCAAATGAAGTGGAATTACTTAATGGTTACATATCTCTCACACATTAGTATAGACGTCTCTGTACCGATCCACGAGACTCTAATTAACCGTCTTGTGATATGTGACTCCTACAAACGTAGAGCTCTAATACCAACTTGTCACAACCCTAGTTTTCTCTCAGTGAACATATGGTGACAGCACCTAGTCCCTACGACTAGGTAAGCCTAACAACGCGGAATATAAACCAATTTGCGGAAGGTAACAATTAAACTGACTTGGTGAAATAAATCAGTGTTCAAAGTGTTGCCTAGAATATACAATAACATCTCTCATAGCTAACCAAAGTTCCCAAAACCCGGAATCTCACAAATCATAAGCTAAGGGATACGTAAGAGGCTCTGACTAAAGAATACCTATACAAGGAGAAATACTGAATGAACTACACTTATTACAGAAAGATGGAAAGGGGATCCTCGATCTGCGAACACAACAGATATACCTCGAAGTCTCTACCGATACGCCACCCTTCAAGGCTGATGGAACTGAATGGGGGTACCAGTATCTACACAATAAAAGTGTGCAGAAGAGTAGCATGAGCACACCGCAGCAGTGCCCAGTAACTATCAAGACTAACCTCGGTAGAGTAGTGACGAGGAGCAGTCATGACACCTACCAGTCAATAAACAGTATAATCATAAGAACAATGGAACGATATATAATTATGTAAAGACTGCATGAACGACTAAAAATTCTACGATTCAAAATACGGAAAAATCCAACCATTAACAACGAGAAAATAACAAATGATGATACAAATGACGGCAAAATCCAAATCCAAATCCTATGGTCACAGCACAGTAAGGACAAACAAGTCACTAACTCATTATTCTGCAATGATGCTTACATAAGGTCTTTTCAAATCTTTCCACAATATTACCAAGATTATCTGACCACCCACAACTCATGAAAATCCAGCATCTGAAGTCTAACACTTGGCATCTTGTGCCCCATCAATCTCACGATCATGCCGCCAACTAACTAGTCAACTATTGCCACTCTCACATATTTAACGGGTAAACGAGGGCATATCTCCAGCCCTAGACAAAACATGAAGAATTCATCTATAATAGGAGTGCCCAACTACGTATAAGCTTGTGCAAGTGTATTTAACAAGAATTCTACCAACTAGTAAGTATAAGAAATGGAACGACCATCTCCAAATTATTCGCACCCAGATAGAATCAATGAAAATATCAATTCAGAATACAATGATTTTAACGGGGGTCGCCGTTGTCTCAAACATAGATGTGTGTACTAGGGATCTCTTGGTATCCGGAGGATCTCTTGATATCCTCAATAGATGTACTAGAGATCTCTTGGTACCCCGAGGATCTCTTAGTATCCTCAATATATGTGCTGGGGATCTCTTGGTATTCCGGGGATCTCTTGGTATTCTCAATATGTATACTAGGGATCTCTTGGTATCCCGAGGATCTCTTAGTATCCTCAATAGATTTACTGGGGATCTCTTGGTATCCTGCGGATCTCTTGGTATTTTCAATATATGTGCTGGGGATCTCCTAGTATCCCGCACTACAGCACAATCTACATAGATACACAGCCCAAACAATAGAATAGCAATATCCCGATAAGGGAGTCGACAATGGAAGACAATAAGGGGAAGTCCCCCACACAAAGTTAGACAAGATACTTACTTCAAACTTGCTAAAATAAACTAACAACTGTGTTCTTGCCACGAGAACTCGACTCCAAATGTCCCAAATCTATTCAATGAAATCACACATTGTAAATAACATCTCAAGTAACTGATTCTACATTTTAATTCAAAGTTAACGCGCGAAATTAGGTAAAATAACCAAAATGCCCCTCAGCCAAACGTCTAGGAATTGAATAATTTTCACATTTTCTGAATTCTCGTACTCATACGAAACTGTTGAGATCATCATACAAAACTGTTGAGATCATCTACGACCCGTTCCCGGGTTGTTTACCCAAAAGTCCAATTGTGGTCGACTTTTTTACTGTTCTAACTTCCAAAACAAGATTTCTTCTCTAAATTTGACTCTACACCATCCGAAAGATGAATTCTACCATGCACGCTAGTCGATACTCATATTACGAAGTGGTTCCAGACCTTATGCCGCTGAACGAGGCTTAATTTCTTAAAATGACCAGTCGGGTCGTTACAATGCAATAGAAAGGAATAAAGAAATTGACCAGTCGAGAGAGAGGGGAGCATGCTGTGGGGGCTATAACAGTTCAGATCTAAAATCAAATAATAATGAATGAAACGGTACAACTATAAAATCCACAAGAATCATAAAAATCAACAAATTGCATGGCACTATCCTTCATTCTTTTACTCTTGTTCTCACCAAAACAATCATATAAAGTACACTGCATCATCCTTTGTGCTTTACCTCACCAAATGATGGCACGAAATGATACTTCGTGCATAAGCACTCATATCATGGCACAGAATATTCCTTCGTGCATTAGTAATCATATCATGGCATAGAATGTTCCTTCGTACATTAGTAATCATATCACAATCGTGTATGGCATCACCTTTCGTGCTTTATCACTCGTCCTCACTCAATAAACAATCACAAACAATGGGGAGAGGAATTAGACAAAAAATAGGAATCCCGGCAAGGGAACAACAATAACAATTTCAATGTCCCAGCAAGGGAGAAAAGTCTACCAAATAGCAAAACATCCCGGGAAGGGAATAACCAATAACTCATTAGCTTTCTTTCATTTCTTACTTCTTATCTCACTTTATAACTTGAGCCAATGCTCCCAAGAATTTCATAATCTCCTGTACCTTTTCAATTTGTATCACAACCGAGCTAATACTCCACAATGATCATAATATTTTTCACATGTTCTTTACAATAGAAGAAATCCTCAATTAAACATGGAATTCATTACAAAATCATGGTAATCACATTTTAAGGGCTCACGGTCATACTAGACACCAATGTATTAAATCTTCACCACGCCTATACACCGTACTCGACCATTAGCAACTAGCAAACAAGACTCAACTCCTATTCCCTAAAGCTAAGGTTAGACCGAACACTTACCTCAACTTCCACATCTAAATTAATCCAATACGACCACCTTCCCTCTCGAATTCGGCTCCAACTCAATCAAATCTATGAAATAATGACATTACAACATTAATATAAGCTAAAAATAATCAAAACCAATGCCTAAATATAGTTTTCTAAGCTTTCTTCCCAAAATTCAAAAATCAACCCCGGGCCCGCTTGATCAAAACACGAGGTTCGAACCAATTTCATATCACCCATTCCCCTATAAGCCCGAATATACACTTTATTTTCAAATTCGACCTCAAAACGAGTTCTAAATTGAAGAAAATTGATAAGCGTTAACTCTATCCAATTCCTCCAATTTTAACCCTATATTACATGATTTGAGCCTAGGAATTTGATTATTGATGAAGGAAACAAGTTAAACAATACTTACCCAAGAAGCTTTGGTGAAGAAATGCTCTAAATATTGCCTAGGGGCTATGAAGAAGAAGAGCTTGTGTATTTTTTGAAATTATCCCGTCACTATTCTGTTATTAGGCATTTAAAATAACTGGGCAAAAATGCCCTATGCGATCGCGGAAGAGAGATTGCGATCGAATAGGGCTAGGTTTGACAAGTACTGCGATCGCGGACGACTACATGTGATCGCATAGAAGGAAAAATGTGAGCTGAGCTTAGTACAACGCGATCGCGGAGTGTAGAGTGAGATCGCCCATATAAGGATTTTTGAACCTCTTAAATTTGCTCTATGCGATCGCGGCCTGTCCTATGGGATCGCATTGAAGGGCTACCTGGGCAACATACAACAATAATTTCTGCTGCATTTCCTAAGTCCAAAACACTCTAACATCTATCCGAAAAGACTCTCAAGCCCCCGGGGACCCGAACGAATCACACACACTAACTCATTAACATCCTACTAACTTAACTGTGCAATTAAATCTCTAAAATATTATCAAAAACACTGAATTAAGCCTTAAGATCAATGATTTCTTCCAAATTTCATATACTATCAAATTTAGATCTTTGAGTCTGAAACACATTAAACGACATCCGAATTCAACAAAACTCCACAAAAAGTGCTTAAACGACATATAAGACCTGTATCGGGCGCCGGACAAAAATACAGGTCCGATATCAACACTTTCTAATCCATTTTTTTTTCAAATTTTCATATTAATTTCAGATAAACAATTTCTTTCAAAAATGTATTTCTTGGGCTCGGGACCTCGGATTTTGATTTTGGACATACGCCCGAGTTTCATATTTTCGTACGGATCCTCCGGGACCGTCAAATTAGAGGTCATGGTCTGTTTACCAAAAATGTAGATCGAAGTCAATATTAATCATATTAATATCAAAATTTATCATTTTCCCCACAGAATTCATATTTAAGCTTTCCCGTTACGCGCCCGGGCTACACATGCAAATCGAAGCAATCCTAATTAAGGTTTTCGATACCTCAGAGACACCGAATAAGCAAGAACACGGTGATGACCCTTTGAATCGCCACATATATAAAGCAAATGAACTCAAATCTCAATTGACAGCCAGAGAGGTTTAGTTTTTTCAATATGTGTTTACTCTTTTTTTCTTGCAAGAGTCAATTAATGATAAATATACTTATTCTTACAGGTTCTAATAGTAACATTCGTACATTTTTAACATTTCCCCCCAATCAAATAGAGCATTTAACTGTTGAATAAGGATCGAGATTTAGCTCCACTACCATGGCATCAACAACCAAGGTTAAAAATTGAAAAATAAGAAAGAAAATAACGAGAGAAGAAAGCAAAAGGAAAGGAAATATAATAGAGTGAGAAATAAGGAAAAAAGGAAAAAATATATATGAAATGACACGTGGCAGCGCGTGTATTCACTCTCTGCCATGAATCTGGTTATCTAATATTAGGGTGCTATTTATTTCATTTTGAGATAATTTAAGACGATAATAGAACTCCCGCAAAAATAAAGTGTGTAGTGTTAAATTCGTCGATAGTTCAAGGGGGTACTCTTTTCCCTTTAAGAATTTTTTTTCTGAATTTTGATAATTATAATAATTGAATAATATGTCTTTTAAAAAGTCCAAATTTATTCCTATACTATTTCAAATTGTTCAATTTTGGGCATTGTATTGCAACACTTTTGATTCATTCATACTTAAGGAGAATCTGAAGTTGGTTGCTATCGGGATGATCCTATTATCCATTAAGTTTGAGCTTTTGTTTGATATTCATAGAATTTAGAACCTTATGTTGAGATACAAGATGTTACATGATTATATGAAGTGTATACATTGTAATTTTGGTATACAATAGCTGGGCTGTGATGATGCTCTTATTTGGGCCACTCCGAGCCCACTTCATATCTGAGTCATATCTGAGCCCCATTTAATTGTGGGTCCTTTGACCCGATCCAGTGTATTTGTATATATAGGGGTCCCTAGATATTTTGGGACCCCCGGACTTCATTTTCTCTTTTCTGTTCTCGGTTTAATACAAGCTCTCTGAGTTCCAGAGACTTCTCACCTACTCCTCATTTTTTCTACTTTCTCTCATTATAATTTTCATGATTCATCGGTTTCATCTCGATATTTACATGGTATCAGAGCTTTGACGATGATCCGATCATGTTTCTATGTGCTTCGTGGTCTTGGATGAAGTCTGTTTCGAGGTTTTTGGGGGTGATTTCTGAGACCTCATGGTCGATGAAGAATTCAACCTATCGGAGACCTTTCTGAGTGTCTCATCGTGATATCCGAGTGTATTTCCTCTCCTGAACATTCTGGAAAGATTTTATGATGATTTTGGTTGGTTGATTTTGGGTGACCTATCAGCTTCTAGGGTTTCTGACGGTATAACCTGAGGTTTTACTGTATTCCGGTGGCTCGATTATAACTTTGTGGACGCTTTGGGTGCATTTCCGACGTTCCTGACCAGATTTTCGGTAAAGTTTGTTTTCAAGGTTACACCTAGGGTTTGATACCTAGGGTTTCTCTGTTGTTTGAAGGCCTATCTTCTCTGGTCGCGAAGAAGGAGGGTAACTCTGTCTTTATCTTCGGTATTATATGTGATTATTTGACTCTGTTCTTGTGAGCATCTGGTGTTGTCTCTGAATACTTGACCTGACTGTAGTCTGTTTGCTGGTTGTTGTGTTTGAATACCTGTTTTGGTAGTATTCTGTTTGTTGAAAAGTTGTTCATTTAAGCCGTTTCATTAACTATGGCTTCTAGCACAAACATTGGTGCCTCTCCTGCTGTAGACTCTTCTAGTCCCCTTTTTGTGTACTCGTTTGATGTCCCTGGGGTATCACTTGTTCCCACTCCCTTCTCGTGTAGTGGTTATGGGGGCTGGCGACGTAAAATGATTGTTACCTTAACAGCCAAAAACAAAATCAGTTTTGTTGATAGCACATACACCCGACCTACCACAAATGTGGCTCAACAAAGGTTGTGGGATAGGTGCAACAATATGGTGATCTCATGGTTGATTGCTTCCCTTTCCCCTGCAATTGCTGAATCTGTGCTGTATGCTGACACTGCACAGAGCATATGGTCTCAACTCCAGGCCAGATATGGCACTGCAAACAGGACCAAAATCTTTGAACTGAAAAGAGAGTTGTCCCACACCTCTCAAGGGTCCTCAGATATAGCTTCTTATTTCAACAAGCTGAAAGGTCTGTGGGATGAACTTGATTCTATGTGTGCTAATCATTGTGTAAGGTGTGTATGTGCTGCAAACGATGGCATAGTTCAGGAATTTGATGATAATAAGGTCTTTCAGTTTTTAATGGGTCTGAATGAAGTGTATATGGGAGTCAGGAGTAATATTTTGATGATGCAGCCTCCTCTTTCCCTTGACAATGTCTATAATATTTTCCTCAATGATGAGAATCAAAGACAAGTTCAGTCTTCCTCTCAATTTGATCCAACCTCTGTCTCTTTCAATGTACATACAAACAGGCAGCCTGTTGGATTTAACAAGGCCACAGTGTCTGTTCCCCCTCCTCCTTTTAGACAGAGAGTCAATTTTGATCAAACCAGGGGACCTTTATTTTGTAGATACTGTAAAAAAATCTGGACACTTAATTGATAAGTGCTTCAAGATCCATGGGTATCCACAAAGTCCCACATTTAACAAGGGAAGGAGGCCTGCTGCTGCTCATCTGAGTACTGGTCTGGATTCTCCTATTTCTGATGGACTGTTGTCTGTTCCTCAAGGGAATCCTTCTGCTAACCATCAATCTGTTGCAAGCCTAGATGGTCAAAGCTCTGTGATTCCAGGGTTGAGCAAACATGATTATGACCAGTTGATGAACTTATTACACCAGACCAAGTTGGGGGAATCCACTGCTCAAACTCCTCCTCCCATATATGCTGCAGACTTTGATGGTACTTTGTTTACTGAGAACCCTATTTCTGATTCCAAACTTTGCTTGCTTACTCACATTAATTCTATCACCTGGATTATAGATTCAGGTGCCTCTAATCACATGACACATGATAAACAACTACTTTTTAACATTATACATCTAACTCTGCCATATTTTGTCACTCTTCCAAATGGCTATAAAGTGAAAGTGACTTGCACTGGCTCCTTTGCCTTAACTCCTTCCATTACTCTTCATAATGTACTGCTAGTTCCTTCTTTTAAACACAACTTGATTTCTGTTCACAAGTTAGTGAAGCAGTTACATTGTGTAGTTATGTTCACTGAACATTCCTGCTTACTATACATGATACAGGACCCTTCTCTGAGGAGGCCACTGGATCTTGGTAGAGAAGCTGTTGGCCTGTATAAACTAGATTGGGTTCCTTCTTCCCCTTCTCCCTCTGTTAATTGTTATTCTACTTCTGTTTCTCCTGTATCTGCTTCTTGTAATGATAACAAAGTTGTTGCATTGCCTTCTGTGTCTTCGTGTAATGATTACATCTTGTCTGATAACAAGGCTGTTTCTTTGCATTCTCATGTAAATAGTTCCACTTGTAATAATGATCTTACATCTGATATGAATTACATTTGGCACTTAAGACTTGCACATATTCCTTTTGGAAACATGAAATGCATTTCTGGTCTGTCTTTTCCTTTTGCTTACAAACAATCTTTTCCCTGTACAGTCTATCCCATGGCCAGACAGACTAGGCTTCCTTTCCCTGATAGCTCCATTAGAACCTCTAGGCCTTTTCAACTGATTCATGTGGACACTTGGGGACCTTATCATACTCCAACCTCATCTGGTTGCAAATATTTCCTTACAATTATTGATTATTTTTCAGGGGCAGCCTGGACACACTTATTGGGGTCCAAAAGTAATGCTTTTTCTATGCTTAAGTCATTTCTTGCTATGGTCAGAACACAATTTAATGCTGTGGTTCAGACTGTTAAAAGTGACAATGCCTTAGAATTGGGCTCTAGCAATGAGGGAATTTCTTTCTTTAACAGTCAGGGGATCATACATCAAACCTCCTGCCCTCACAGCCCTCAACAAAATGGTGTTGTTGAGAGAAAGCATAGAACTCTTCTTGAAACCTGTAGAGCATTGCTCTTTCAATCTGGCTTGCCAGTATCTTTCTGGGGGGAGTTCTTGTTGACTGCCACCTATCTTCTTAACAGAATACCCACCAGATTGCTTCATAATAAGTCTCCTCATGAAATTTTGTATGGAAAAATTCCTTCCTATACTCACTTGAGGGTTTTTGGTTGCCTGGCCTATGCCACTGTTCCCATCCCTCAAAAGGACAAGTTAAAGCCAAGAGCCATTCCTTGTATTTTCCTGGGTTATCCTTTTGGCAAAAAGGGTTATAGGCTATATGATCTTGCATCTAGGAAGTATTTGGTCTCCAGGGATGTTCTATTTCATGAATCCGTTTTTCCTTTTAAACCTGCATCTCCCTCTGCTCCTCCTCCTGCTTCTTTTTTTCCGTTTATTCCCTCTGAAGAACATGATTATATCTCTGATTCTCCCATTCCACTCTCTCCTCCTCTTCTGCCACATCTGTGCAAATGCCCTTTTCTGCTCCTCTCAGTCCTGCTGGTTCACCTCCTGTTTTAATTCCTTCTCCCTCTGTTCCTGCTCCCAGAAAGTCTAACAGACAACATAATCCTCCTTCCTATCTTAAAGATTATGTATGTCAACTCCCTGCCTTCTCTGGCTCATCTTCCTCCTCTTTGGAATCTGAGCCTCTATACTATTCTCAGGCAGCATCTGTTCCAGCTTGACAAGCTGCCATGAGACAGGAGTTTGAAGCTTTGGACACTAACCATACTTCAGATGTTGTTCCTCTTCCTCCTGGTAAGAAACCCATTGGTTGCAAATGGGTTTACAAAATTAAACACAAGGCAGATGGCTGTGTTGAAAGGTATAAAGCCAGGTTGGTCATTAGGGGTGACACACAGGTTGAGGGGATTGATTTTACTGAAACTTTCTCTCCAGTGATAAAAATGACTTCTGTAAAGTGCCTTAGTGCTGTGGCTGTCAAGAATCACTGGCCTCTTTTTCACCTTGATGTCAATAATGCCTTTCTTCATGGTGATTTGGATGAGGATGTTTACATGAAACTCCCTCTAGGTTTGACAGTCTCCCCTTCTACTTCTGGTTCTGTTTCTTCATCTTCTTCTTCTCCTTCTCCTTCTCTGGTCTGCAAACTCAAAAGGTCTTTGTATGGGCTGAGACAAGCATCCGGACAATGGTATGCCAAATTGTCTTCTGCTCTTTATTCCAGAGGGTATACTCATTCTTTGAATGACTACTCCTTATTCATCAAAGGTAAACCTGGCTCTTTTGTGGTGGTAGCTGTCTATGTGGATGATATAATTCTCACTGGGGATGACAGTGATGAACTGACTGCTTTGAAACTATTTCTGGATGCACAGTTTAAAATCAAGGATTTAGGATCCTTGCATTATTTTTTGGGCCTTGAAGTGTCTGCTGTCCCTGGGGGGATGCACCTTAATCAGCACAAGTATATCTCTGATTTGCTGCACTAGTTTGACTGTGTCAATGTTTCCTCTGTTGTGTCCCCTTTGGACATCAATGTCAAACTTCATGCTGATTCTGGTGACCTCTTGCCCTCTTCTGATCAGTACAGGAGTCTAGTTGGCAAGATGCTCTTCTTGACTCACACTAGGCCTGACATCTGTTATGCAGTCCAGCACCTGAGTTAATTTCTCAAATCCCCCAGACTTCCCCATATGACTGCTGCCCTGCATGTTCTGAGATACCTCAAAGGCACTCCCTCCTTGGGTTTGTTTTATTCTGATCATGCTGATTTTTCTGTTGCTGGGTATTCTGATAGTGACTGGGCTGCCTGCCCTGATACTAAGCGCTCTGTTACTGGATTTTGGGTGCTCTTGGGTGGCTGGTTGATAGTTGGAAATCGAAGAAACAGCCTGTTGTTTCTCTTTCCTCTGCTGAGGAAGAATACCGAGCCTTAAGCAAGGTTGTTGGTGAATTCACTTGGCTCTCTCGCCTGTTGGTTGATCTTGGGGTCCCTGTTTCATCTCCTGTTTCTTTTTATTTTGATAGTATGGCTGCTGTTTATATTGCTACCAATCCTGTTTTTTATGAACGTATGAAACATATCGAGGTGGATTGCCATTTTGTTCGGGACTTGTTGCTTTCTGGTTTTATCAAGTTGCTTCATGTGCCTACTTCTCGTCAGCTAGCAGACTTGCTCACCAAGCCTCTGCCGGGCACTTTGCTGGTTCCGCTGCTCACCAAGTTGCAGGTGGTTCCCCCCTCCAACTTGAGGGGGGGTGTTGAGATACAAAATGTTACATGATTATATGAAGTGTATACACAGTGTATATTTATTGTAATTTTTGTATACAATAGCTGGGCTGTGATGATTGTCTTATTTGGGCCACTCCGAGCCCACTTCATATCTGAGTCATATCTAAGCCCCATTTAATTTTGGGTCCTTTGACCCGATCCAGTGTATTTGTATATATAGGGGTCCCTAGATATTTTGGGACTCCCGGACTTCATTTTCTCTTTTCTGTTCTCGGTTTAATACAAGCTCTCTGAGTTCCAGAGACTTCTCACCTACTCCTCCTTCTTTCTACTTTCTCTCTCTATAATTTTCATTATTCATCGGTTTAATCTCGATGTTTACATCTTACGATACTTGCCTAGAGGCTTTTTTGGTTTAAAAAAAGTATGATACACAAAAGAATTTGATTTCTAATATATGAACCAAATAAATATGGCATAAAAAAGCTAATTCAGAAACTTAGTTGAGATTAAAAAGTGAAGTCATGTTAGAATTGATGAGAGGTAAGTATAAGATTTGATTTAATGAGAGAAAATTTATCGTTAGTTACTCACTCAAATGTACAACCTCTAACAAATTGAAACTTGTTTGAACTTAAAATTTTTTATTAACAATTACATAAATTATAGGAGTATGTTTTATATAATAATATAATATTTTTTTGGGACCATTTTGTATTTTGGGAACCTAATGCAAGTGTTCGCCTTATTCTAGAGCCGTTCAACCATAAAAGGAGCGACTCTACGTGTTAAAATTTTTCGGAAAAAAATAGTTATAAAATTGAATTCTCACCATAAGGCCCTATTACAAAATAATTTCTCCGAGAATGGAACCCAAATTAAAAGAAAAAAGGAAACAAACATTCTTCCATAAGATAATTTCAAAAGCTATTCACTCTTTATATAGAAACTCTGCTTATACACGTCTTGAGGGTTGAGGTGAAAGTGACCCAACAAAAAGAAAAAGTGAGTGTTGAATATTGGCGCCAGCTAAAGTATGGGTTTTCTCAATTTTCGTACCCACAATCACAATGTCTTCCAATGTCTTTGGCTAAAATTTCTTGAGGAATTCTCCAATCCATCACATCGCTCAGCCTTGAAAGTTGTTTACCACATGCATATATATATCTGAGAGCGATCGTTTCCACATTACACTACTTTTCCGTTGTGTGGTCATTTGGCCAACGACATAAGAAGTTGCAGGAGATATGTCCAATTAGATGAGAAATCGTGGAGTGCATGTCCCTTTTGGTTGTTTATCGTATTTGGAGCTGGATTTGAAACGAGATTGCCCCATATAATATGTAATGAGATTCTCCCATATAATATAGAAATAGAATGCAAGTTAATTAGATAATACTCTCCGGAATAAATGTGAGATTATATTAATTTTTTCATATGTTTGCTTGAAATATTTTATCCGACATAAATAATTCGGGGATTATTTATATTATTATGATGGTATTCTTTTTATACCACATATGTAAAATAACTCTGTTATTTATGGAATTTGCATTTATTCAAGCATGCAAATTTCTTGAATACAAATCATTTCACAGTAACTCTGTATTCTACTATTTTTAGTTTCGCAGTAAAGTAATTCTGGTACTTTTTAAATATAGCATTTATCCATCATTTAACTCAAATGAGATGCACGAAGTGCTGTTTATGATGATGAGCAATAAATGTTTGGCCAATCACTTTTTCTTTTCAAACGATAACTTATTACATTGACAATCTTAATTATTTTTACAATTGCCTGCCTACATCATGATAAGTAATCTCATCAATTTATTCAAGTAGCTTATTCAAATAATTGATGTAATTAAACCGATAGCAAGTTGGGGATTGAACATTATACTCAATCGAATGAGAGATGGAAGCTTCTAATCTTCTTCAATGAAAATGGATCTTTATTGCCCAAAGATCAGCTTGAGACTAACCTACTTCAGCTTTGCCACTATTATTTAATTTAATTAGTCGCACCCAAAATCACTTCTGTATGATGACCCATTAGCAATCGTGCATAAATTGATGTTGAGTTTGGTCTTGATTTTTCCGTTTGCACCTGTATTCGCTTTTTTAAAAATTTCAACTTTTCTTTCTCCTTTCCTTACAACATAGAAACTTCAGCTCTAGAGCTAAACTTTTTATTTTATAACTAGAAAACTTAAGCTAAAAACGGCTTAAATTTTTATTAATAACTGGAAAACTTAAGCTGGAAAATTATTTAATACAAAAGAAAACTTTAGCCCCGTGAACTGAAGTTATGTGAATAAGCGGTTACTCTTGCAAACAGAAAGAAAATACGGTCAAAAATTAAAATGTGACACAAAAAACTGGTATAGATGCAAATGCCCCTATTATAGCTATCAATATGGACCGGGCCAGGCCGGGCTAGCCTAGCCTAGCCCACGTGGACTTTAGCAATTGACGGGCTAGGCTTGGCTAGCCCAACAATTTGATGGACCTTATAATGGTCGGCCCACCCCAGGCCTATGTGGGTCGCAGACCCCCACGGGCCGGCCCATAATTTTTAGAAATATAATTTTATGTTTTTTCTTTAAGTTTTGATCTGAAAAAAGATAATTATTTAAAAGTTAAAAAATATCTTATTGAAAAATATTAGCAAACCTTAATAAATTTATATATTATTCCAATATATCACAATAAATACTAAAAAAGTAAAAGATATGACTATATTTCATGCACCAAAAGTCAAAACATAAAACAAACTATTCAAGAGAACGTTTGTGATGCTTGAGAGATATCCAACACATCATCTTCATCAAACACATTTGAATCCGCTTGTAACAAGGTTGTCTTAACATCTTCACTTTCATCTACAATCCAAATGCAATATTAATTAGTTAAATATTAAATTTTAAAAATTAATAATAGTTAAATTCACATAAAAAGTATTACCAGTTTGAGTTCGGAAAAACCTGTGCAGCCACTTTCGAGTAATAACAAGTGTTTGGTGATTTTCATAATAAATGCAGCTTCTGTACTTTGAAAGAACACACCACCAATGTTAAATGTTGATTCGAGTGGTACAATGGTAATAAGAATGCTAAGTACATCACGCACCATCATTGAAAGATCGGGATATTTTCTAGAATGGTCCTTCCAATACATGACAACATCATCTCTTGAAACTTCTCAAGATCAAGTTTTCGTTCCTCTTAGTAAAGATCCACTTCTGACTTTCCATCTCTAAATAAAGTATACTTTTTATTTTTTATATATTTTAAATAAATAATTTATTAAGCCCACGGGCCGGCCCGGCCCAGCTTCAGTCAAGTCTCGCTAGCCACGGGCTTACTCGGGTTGAGCTTAAAAGCCTCCTTTTTAAACGGGCTCCAAAAATTGTAGTCTTGTCCTACTAAATTATGGGTTGTGCTGGGCTGGCCCAAAAGGGCCAATCCCATATTGACAACTCTACCGTAGATTCAAAAACTTAGTAAACACATAAAGAAGGAAAGAAAATTCAACAATCATATGTACTAATTTCTCGGCATATGTGTTGCACAAATACGACAAATCATGTAATAAGTGATTTTATAAAATACGGAAAAGGGTCAGAACTGCCCCTAACGTATTGACGCCAGTTTAAAAATGCCCTCCGTTAACCTATTTTGAAAAAAATGCCTCTACCGTTAAAATTCTGGCATATTTTTGCCCCTAACATATTGAACTCCAGTTTAAAAATGCCCCTACCGTTAACCTATTTTGGAAAAAATGCCCCTACCGTTTTAAATAAAAGTACAGTCATTTGTTAGACTTAGGGGTACAAATATGCCAAATTTTTAACGGTAGTGGCATTTTTTTTCAAAATAGGTTAACGGAGGACATTATTAAACTGGAGTCAATACGTTAGGGGCAATTCTGACCATTTTCCCTATAAAATAATATTACTATTATTAAACTAAAGCTTTGAGTAAATAGTTGTATATAAAAGGATGTGTCGAAGTTAGGATAATTAATATCGTCTAAACCTATGCAGTTGAACTATCAAAGTTTATTAGATACATGTGAAATTATTTCACTTATTTTGATTTTATAATGTATAAAAAAGTAATGAACAATAATTTATCTAATATTCTCTATAGACGATATTCTGCTATACATATATATGATCATTTCATTTGAACCAGTTATTCGATCTATCACGACCAGGAGCATGACACGGCTCTTGTTGTCGATACTTATATCCCTCTTGAAAAGAGTATCACTGTTGCAAATTACGTCACAAAAGAATGAGATTAAAATTAGTAATAAGTATCAAATAATTCTGTATGAAAATAGTGCATAAATTCCTCAAAAAATTTATAAAGATAGTGCAATCACTATATTTTTCCCGTCGTCCAAGGATACAAATCATTTAAATTTTTTTTGGATAGGAATGTTATTCCCTTATAATGGCGTTATTAGTAAAAGTAATTTCAACTTCTTTCTTATTGAAGAGTAACTGGGGTTAACACGATCTATTCTGTCATTAATATAATATAGTAAAAATATTGTTTGGATCTTTGCCCTCATTAAAAGCTTTAACCAGGAGTTGATGTCATTAATAAAAATAAGTAATAGTATAACACAAATTTTAAATTGCGTTACTCTTGGTTAACTAATATTACAGAACTAAAGTTTACATTGTGACTTGAACTTTTGTATGGTGTTACTAAACCTCTTCGAATTACTAATACTTTTATTAGTTGGCCACAAGAATATATTTTTGGTGCTTGACAAACAAATGAATAAATACATCAGACCCACAACAAGCGGTACGAAGAAAAGTTTTGTAAATCATGTTTTTTTCTTCAAACTTTTACCTTATCTAAGAATTCAGGACTTTAAACAAAGACTCTTGTTCAGAATAATTGGTGTAGAAACTACCGTTAAGGCTAAAAAAAAAGGAGCAATCTCGATCTTTAGGATTAACATGGTAACAAAAGTATATTAAGAAAGGTTTTCATAAAGATGATTTAGTTATATGTTTCGGAGGTTTTATTGTTCCATGTTCCAATACTCCGTGAATATGAAAAGAAGATCACCAAAACAGAGCAACAAAAAATATTTTTTGAATCATATTTGCAATCTGAATTCAATGGCACAAGCAACAAACTATGACGATCCAAAGTGTCATCACTCGTTTCTAATTGAATTTTGTGCATTCGAAGCCTTAAAAATTTCATTTAGAGTGTCATCTCGATTTGCATGCGCAATCCGGGCGACTAGCCGAAAAACTTAAATATGAAATTCTGTAAAAAAATGCTAAGTTTTGATATTAAAATGAATAAATTTAACTTCTGTCAATATTTTCGGTAAACAGACCCGGATCTGTAATTTGACGGCCCTGGAGGGTTCGTAAGAAAATATGGGACTTGAACTTTTGCCCAGAATCGAATTCCGAGGTCTCAAACCCGGAAAATAAATTTTTGTGTGAAATTAATTTCTGGAAATAATTAAGAAAATTAGAAACGAAATTTGATTAGAAGACGAGTATCTGGCCCGTATTCTGGTTCTGGCGCCCGATACAAGTCTTATATATATTGTTTAAGCACTTCCTGTAAAGTTTGGTTGGAAACGGACGTCGTTTGACGTGTTACAGACTTAAAATAGTTTGTTGGTATGTTATGAAAATTTTGAAGAAATCATGAATTTTGAGACTTAATTTGATGTGTATGATATTGTTTTGGCGATTTGATCGCATAGATAAGTCTGTAGGATGCTTTAGAGGTTGTGTTTATAATTGACTTGGAGCTCCGATGGCTCGGATGTGTTTTCGATAGGTATCGGAGTGCATTTTGAACTTGGAAATTAGCTTCTGTGATCTGACCTGCAGGCTTCGCATTTTCCTGTAAATGCGAGATAGCTGAGACCTGACCCTCCATCACAAATGCAATAATGAGCTTCGCAAATGCCAAGGTGCCCATGATGGCCAGGGATAGCAAATGTGATAATTATGTCGCAAATGCGGAACTGGGACTGTCGCTAATGCGAAGTCCCACTTTTGTTCAGAGTTCGCAAATGCGAACTCATTTTAGCAATTTCCAAGCCCCCAGAGTCGGGGTTTGCAATTGCGAACCACAGTTTGTATTTTCCATATCTGCAACCTGCATTTTTCATACATAGCTGAATTTGAACCCCACTTTTCATATTTCTCAAACTCAAACAACTATAGGGAATTTTCCAAGAATTCATTCTTCTCCAAATCAATTGTAAGTTAGTTTCTACTCATTTTTTTCAATTATTAATATCATTTAACATGTTTTCAACTTAAAATCAAAGATTTCCATGGGTAAAATTGAGGGTTTTCGGTAGAACTTAGGTTTTACTAAAATTGGAAATTTGGACCTTAATTTGAGGTTTGATTTCAAAACAAATAATATATTTTGGTTCATGGGGGAATGGGTAATCGGATTTTGGTTTGAACCTCGGGTTTTGACCATGTGCGCCCGGGGGCATTTTTGGACGTTTTGGCAAAACTTTGAGAAATTCATTTTTATACATTCAAATTGATTCATTTAGCATTATTGATGTAATTAAGTAACTTGTGACTAGATTCGAGCGGATTTGTGGAGGAATCAAGGGTAAATCCATAGTTGAGGCTTGAGTTTAATTCAAAGTATCAAGGTAAGTGTCAGGTCTAACTCTACCTTGAGGGATAAGGAGTTGAGTCCTATTTGCTACTTGATTCATGTCGAGTATGACATATAGGCATGGTGACGAGTATATATACGTTGGTGTCTTGACCGTGAGTCTATCAATTGTGAATACTTGATTCATGTTATATATTTCATGCCTTAGAGCTGATTTCTAGTTTTTGTGAAACATTAGCGGAAAGAATTATGACATTTGAACATCGAAGAGCATTGGCTCAAGTTATTTTATTAATTGAGAAAGTATATGAATTATTGTACTCTTTGGAGCAATGGCTCAAGTTATTTAATGAAATGAGGAAGTATAGGAAATGTTATACCATTTGGAGCATTGGCTCAAGCGGTAATTGCTGATACCCAATTTTTTCCTATATGTTTTATACTCAAAATATTCTCAGAAATAGCATATATAAGCATCCACAAAAGTTTTGGTACTTTTTCACAATTTTTCAGAAATTTTAAATCAATTTATGGCCAATTTTTGCACTATAAAATCCAATACTTATTTCCAAAAATTATTATTTTTGTAAATAATTTATTTTATTCTCTCATTTACACAAAATATAATTTACATAATTTTTACATAATTTTACAAGTTTATTTGGTATTTCTAAACTAAAATTGTATGAAATTGTAATTTTAGCCTATTTATCGATTTAATTGCATTTTTAATCATAAAATCATTTCTAATATTTTTTAATTAATACTTATGCATTGTTTAGTAACTTATAATTTTTAATTTTATTTTTAAACCTCATTTACTATTTTATGAAATTCAAAATTAGTTAAAAATGTCTATTTAAATTATAGCTCTCTTTATTTAAATTATAGCCCTAATTCCCAACCCCAATTACACTACCCAATTTTATAAATAACCAGACCCAAACATGATTAAATCAACCCGCCGGGAACCCCTCTTTTAATCAGGACCGTTGATCATTTAGATCAATGGTCCACGTAGTCCCTTCCCTTAATTAAACCCAATACACCCCTAACCCTAATCATTTTACAAAGCCCGCCGCCCTTGTATCCCCCTCTTCCCCAAAACGCTCTCAAACCCCCCAAAACCCTAGCCCTACTCCAACCACTTTTCGACCTCGTTTTGCCGGAAAACATGGCTTTCTAGGCTTTATGCAACCTGTACTCACCCCTCACTTCCTTCTGTGACCTCTTTGTTCAAAGATCAAAGCCCTATCTCGAAGACCACCGGTTCAGAGGTCCTCCGACTTTAGTTTTACAGCCATGAGTCTCTCCCTGGCGATTCTTAATGTTGTGAGTCCGTTGTCGACTCAAAATCAGTCTGTTCCAGGCTTTCTCTTTCTCTAGGGTTTTCTCTGAAACCCTAAATATCCAAGGTTTTCTTCTTTGTTTCTCTTTACGATCTACTTCAGATCTAAGTTTTTCCAAAGCTTCAAAGTGTTTTCCACATTTTTTCACTGATTTTATTTTGAAACTGTCTACCTAATACTAGGGTTTCTCCAATTTTTCTTTCTTTTAACTACTCTACTGTGATTTCTTTATTTTTGATGTGACCTGTGAATGTTTTACCCATGATTCCATGCAATTTTCCCTTTACCTAGAGTTTTCTAATGACTCTCTACTGTACTTTGATTTTCGTGAGTATTTGTGTTCTTTCCGAGTTTGTCTACCTGAGTATTTTTATTTTCTTCTTTACATTTTTGAAATGTAAGGAAACCCTAGACTTTGGGGTTTTCGAGTTTGTGCGTGTGATTGTCTACTGCATGTCTGATTCCGAAACCCTAATTTTTGAGTCCCTTTCATGCTTATGAATTTATTCTAAGCTTTGCAAGAACTTCTAATCCGTTTCATGCCTATGTTCTTCTGCTCTCTGATTACATGACTGTTCTATTAATTTCAGCCTTGCATGCTTGAATTTGTGCATCTCTTTTATAGTCATATTTTCCCCTTTCAAATAACCCTAATTTTGGGATTGATTTTTTATGAACTTATTTGATTTTCCAACTTAGACTTATTCTTGGGCAATATTCGAATATTAGTTTCCTTGATTCCGTATGTGATTGATGATTCTATTTACCTTATTTGTTTAAAGCTTGTGTATTTCAAAAAACCTTATATGTATTTTCCCTTTATTTTACAACTTAGTCTTTATTTTCTTCCTAAAAATAGAACCCTGTTTATTTACCTTAAATCCGGTTCCTTAATTAAAGGGAATCATTTCCCTAGTTGATTTTGGTTTATACTAAGTTATTTTTTCTTGCCGTATTGGCTGCTTACTTTCAAACTAGAAAAACCCCCATCCCTTTTACTTCAAGACACGAACATTTTCATAAGTTCATATTCACAAAACTCTCTCTCTTCTCTGCTTTTTCTCTGTTACTTGTTCTGTTGCTTGGGTTTAGCAGGCTGAAATCCAAGGTTAAACCATAAGGCCCTATATGCCCTACTCTCTTTACTATTTGAATTTGCAACTGGTAGGTCCATGATTTAAATACAATCTCAAAAACTACATGCTTACTTACCCCTTTTCGTGTGTCATGTTTATGTTCGTTATGTAATTAAATTTCAATCCCTACCCCATATCCCTATATTGATACATTGTATGCTTGTATGAGTTCTTTAATGTACATCCCTCCCCCAATTCCCCTTAGTTTAATTCTGCTTACTACAAATGCTTTCATGTAATCCCCCTTCCCTCTAATTTCCATTTGTGTGTGAGTATTATTTTGGACTAGGGTGGCACTCTATTGCCACCCCTAGTGTTGAACCAGGTTACTCTAAACCTATGCTCAAATCAGTCCCACTCCCTTAACCCCTATTATGTGTTGATCTTGACTCAGGTCTGGAGGTGTCCTAATTACCATACAGGCCTAAGTCTGACTTTCTTAAGTCTGCTCTTATTTGTTCAAGCCATGTAAAGGGTCAGGGGTGTGCCTATCTCATTCATGGCTAGGTATGACCACCCTTTGCTTTGGTCTTCCTCTAATTCCCTCATTTTTACACTTACTATTAGTTCTTTTAGTCATACCCCCCTCTGATAAGCCATGCTTAGGGACCCTCGAGTTCCCTCTGAACTTGGATGCCTAAGGGATGGTAATTCCACACCTTTCACTACTCTAATCATTGTTTAGGGTGTAAGCATTGCCTGGGCTTCCCGAAAGCCCTTGGAACTTTGAACACTCTAAGAGAAAGCCATTGAATTTGGAGCTCGGATATGGTAAAATACATGTGTTGGACATTAAGGTTGCTTTGTCCTTCCTCGGGTCCATTTTAGCTTTGATGTATTTACTTTCTTAGTATTTTCTTTCCACTTTTATAATAAGCTTTGTAAAAGAATTTGGGGATATAGTGAAAAGGGTGTGTGAGGGGTTTATATTATTGTATCAATCAATGCCTAGAAATCATGTCTATAGGATTTCAATATTTCATCTCGTCTAGAAATCATGTCTATAGGATTTCAATATTTCATCTCATATAGAAATCATGTCTACAATATTTAAATATTGCATCCCATCTAGAAATCATGTCTATAGGATTTCAAAGTTGCAAATCATTAGAAACCATGCCTATAGGATTTTAAAATTGTATCTAGAAATCATGCCTGTAGGAATTGCATAAAATTCTAGGCAAACAGTAGGTCCCCTAAACGTTCTAAAACTAGCAACAAATCAATATATAGATATCATTCCAATAGGGTTCAAACTCGCCTAATTTGTTGAAGACTTTCAATAAAATTTATCCAAAGCTACTCTTTTTTTTAAATCTGGCCAAGTCTGTTTTTACACCATTTTAAATATATAGAGTCTTTGAAATTCCAAACTCGCATCTTTCTGAAATCGACCTTTTTGGTCTTCTGCCTAAATTTACACTTCAATGTTTTTTTTGAGAACGTTTTCTTGTACCATTTTACCTAAGTAGTTCAGCTAGTTTTGTAAGCCATTTCTGGACTTTCTGCACACTGCAAATTCTTGTTTCGCAAAACTCCTCTATATAGATCTTTTTCTAAAATTAACGCTTTCGGAATTACAGGTTTTAAACTACTTTAAGTTTCTACCAAACCAGACCCGAGGGGCTCAAAGTAGATTTATTATTCATCTTTATGTGTTAAACTAGTCTATCAATTATCAGTTTCATCTTAAGACCACATCAGTAAATGCAAGTCATGCTAAGCTAATTGTTGTGTTGTTTAAGGGGTTTATGTGTAGCCTTTGTATGTTCGTTTACTTCCCTTATGTGCTATTTGTTTTGATTGACAGCTTAGAATTATTACCTTTAAACTCCATATATCCCCTCATCCCCTTTCTTCCCTTTTAGGATTAGAAGTCCAAATACCCCGGGACTAATAGGTCGGGACGAGTATTAGCATGCAATAAGTAAACGAGACTAAACACGCTTAAAATACCTTAACAGGGTGGGAAGGGTAGAATATGGAGATGACGACGATGCACTAATATCATAAAGCGACCCCTCTTTGAAAACATGTGCGGGATATTGCATTGAATGATCCATATTATAGTTAAACCTTGGACCCTCGTTACTTTTCTTTATTTAAATGTTTTCCCTAAAATTCCCTTTTACTTGTGCTAATCTTCTTTCAAAATTGTCAACTTGCTTGTATTCTTTATGTGCAAACTTCGCTTGACTATTTCTATACTTGTTAAGTCACATCTATGCAAGGCCGAGAACCACACTTGTGGATCTTGAGGGGTGCCAAACACCTTCCCCTCGAGATAATTTCAAGCCCTTACCTGAACTCTGGTTTTCTTTCAAAAATCTTCTTTTCTTCTTAAAGTTTCCTAATGCACTATAATCATTAGGTGGAAGCTCTTCAAACTTCATAGCCCAATTCCCTAATGGGGATAAGAGTTGTTTTGCACATAATGTCGTAAACCCCATTTCTCCTTTAGGGATAAAGGGGGCGTCGACAGCATGGCGACTCTGCTGGGGATTTCTTTTAGGCTTTTACCATTACTTGCTTTTATGACTTTATTGCTTATTTAATCGCATTTATTTCTTGTCCTTGATTATTTCATCATAATTACTAACTCTGCTCTTCATGTCTTGTATATCCTTTAACTGCTTTCTTTACTGCTTTATTATTTCAATACTGTTGTTATTTCGAGCAAATCATTGAAATCATTTATCTTATGAACATGAAAATACATGTAACTTGTTTCATTATTGTAATTGTACCTCTCAACATCATATTCCACTCGTGCCAAAACAAATCCTATAACAACGCTTATAATGAGTGTTTGCGCTCTTCCAATATTATAAACCCCCTAAATGTGTCAAAGTCATACTTGCGGTAAAACAAGTCAATCAACGGTGTAGTCGACGGTTCCGCGCCTTTCCCTCTTGAGTTGTTCGCTCAAGGGTACCTTGTCTAGCACTTCAAAAAATAGAAACCTTACTCTATTGAACTGTTCATGCATCATGGTCAATCCTAGCCGAGTCAGTTATGTTGTCCGCATAATGACTCATTAAGAAAGCTTAAACCAAAGTCCATCGGATTTTCTGAAACCCAAACGGACACATTCAGGATATGTGCATTAATTTGGAGAACTAAATGCCTTTTGCTAATTATTGATTTAAATAGTCGAGTCTGGTGGGGTTAAGGGCCTGGCACTTTGTTTTGTAGAAAATGAGGCATGAGGTCCCCAGATTTGGTATGGTATCCAACATCCACCCAAGGTTGCTGAGTTGGTGGGAAGATCTTCATAGCACTGATCGACCCTCATCGGTAAATACCTAGGGAATTTGCATTCACTTCTGGAAATCCAACCCAACAACAAAATCATTATGGCTCCCACTTTGTTTTTGGGATGGTGATCGATCAGTGTTCCATTTCGTGGGAATTGAAATGACCCCTTTGCTAGAAGAAATAGGGGGCCTAGCTGGCATCCCTTGGGAAACGCCAAGTTTGCTAATGCTGGAGAATCACAAAAGTAGAGGCTGTCTTAAAATGATGTGACTCAAGAAAAAATCCCGACCTTTCCTGCTTGAAGGACTCCTACATACCATTCGACTTTATATACGAGAGACATGGCCAGAGTAAGTCCTATCGCACCTACATGTACGAATTTGCCCTCACCTCTTTTGGGGAATATTCACAGAAGGGTGTTTGTATTCATGTTTTGCTTCTTGGGCATGGTAATTTTCCCTATGAAGAAGGCTAGGATCCACACCAAACTAGCCATGGTTACCGAGACTTTGATGGAAGATATCGATGGGCAGTCCTTCAACATAGTACATATGATCCCCAATGAAATTTATCGAGCCTCAGCAAAGTGTCAACAAGGGGCTCCACATTTCGAGGGTTGTAATTTACTACTTCAACTATGGCTCATGGAACACCTTCAGAAAGGCGACTATAGACAGGAAATCATACGCAGGGATTGGGATGACCATATCGCTTTTCACAACCCAAAGTGAATGAACTTCATGCCCAATAAGTTCGCTAGCCAGAGGACGCCAGTGGATGGGTAGAGTTGTTCGAGAATCTAAAAGAAGAGCAAATTCAGTGGATGTTCGAGTGGTTCCTAATAGGTGAGTTCATTATCCGTTATTGATACGCACCATTCCTCATACTCATTGGCCTGAGGGGAACTCATCCTTACATCCCCCTCTGAGTCATGAGGCATGCCATAATGAAACAAATCATACCCGGGATAGAGAAAATGAGTCATTTTAAGGCCGAATTTCAAAATAATAATAGCCCGCACATGTGTCACGCTCAGCATATGTGGCACTGCAAGCTCATCTTAGGGAATGAGTCTATTGAACTAGACAGGTATCATGCGGGTGTGTGCTGCACTACACAGGTTGGTTGGAAGATGATCACATTGGTTTGGGTCGTCCAGGGTTCGTCCACGGTCACAGGATTATCGACGAGGAAATTGTAGCACAAGTCAAACACAATCAATTGCACAAGAGGATGAGAGAGTGTGAGAATGAACATCACGAAATACATTAAGCCCACGAGAAGCTGATCAATGAGTGGAAGGATATGGCCGTCAATGCCAACAACTGTTTGGGGTATCTGGAGCAAGGTTTGGTGGAGTTGGAAGGAAAGTTCTTGAAAAGGATTGAGGACTGTCAGAATGCTGAGGGGAACGCAGGCAAACATCTAGCTCGAGCCTACCTACTTTTAGGGATCCGCGAGTTGATGCAGCTTATACAACGGAGGAAAGAATACCGAATCTGGGGAAGGTCCTTCTGGGACCAAGTAGTTAGGATTTTTACTCTTCTGCTTTAATGTAATAAGGCCACTGGCCATTAGTGACCTTTTTTTATCATTTAGTTGTTTTAGGCTCATTTTGTTTTTTTCAATAAAATGAGGCATTTAGCATTATAAGTTCTCCAAATTTTATTTGCCGCTAGTCCTACCTCGGGCACAACGAGGCACCCAAATTATGAAGCGATTTATATTCCCGCACAATGTGTTTAAATAATGCAATATTTTTTTTTCTTTTCTTTTTTTCCCCTCCCTAAAGGTTAGTTGTGCTTTCTGGCACCATCGGCATACTCCATAAGATCAAAGGGTTCTCCACCTCCTCCTCCTCCTAGTCCTACCAGAAACACAAACAAAGGAAAAATGGGAGATACAAACGCTACAAAGGAACTTGAAAAATCTTTTTAGAATGATGCAATCACCAAAGAAACTACTGCTCATCTGGAGCAAACATTGCCGAGGTTCTGAGAGGAATTCGAACAAGTTAGAAAGCAGGCAAGCCTGTCAATCACTCTTGCAGTGCCTGATGTTAACACACATAACCCCGCACCACCACAAAACATCCCACAACCTTCATTGCAAACAACTCATAACACCCAACTGCACCCTCCTGAAAATACCACAAAGGACCATAACATTCCAATAATTGTGGACACTCTGTTGTATTACAGCCAGCCTATTACCAGTGTAGTCGAGGCAGAGGACAAAAGTTCCCTCATTCAGAATTTGACCACTGAGATCAAGAAGTTGACTAGCTGGGTCCAATGTTTCAAAAGTAACAAAGGCGTTGAGGGTTTGAATTATGAAGATCTCTGTGTTCAACCAGATGTTTAGCTCCTGGAGGGGTACAAACCTCCCAAGTTTGAAATGTTTGATGGCACAGGTGACCCAGGGTCCAGTTGAGAATCTATTGTTACAAGCTAGTAGGAGTCGCAAGGGACGAGAAGATCCGCATGAAGCAGTTCATGAGGAGGTTGAAGGGTGATGCTTTATCTTGATATATTAGCCAAGATCCGAAGAAATGCACCAGTAGGGTAAACATGGCGTCGGAATTTATTGATTGGCTTAGGTTCAACACTAAGAATGCACCAGATATGTTCTATATCCAGAATCTCAAGAAGAAGCCCACAGATACCATTCGCGAGTATGCTACTCATTGGAGGTCTGAAGCTGCTAAGGTTAGACCAGCCTTGGAAGAAGAAGAAATGAACTGGTTCTTTGTCCGTGCTCAGGATCCACTATATTATGAGAGCCTGATGCCAATTGAGGGTCAAAAGTTCTCCGACGCCATCAATTTGGGAGAAAGGATTAAGGCATCAAAAAATGGTATGGTCACTAACCTTGAGCCATTGCAAGCCACCAACTAGGTTCTACAGTCTGGTGGATCGTCAAAGAAAAAGGATGTGAATTCTGTAGTGGCTGCACAAAGAAACAACTCCCCTATGAAATACCAGACCTATCTCTTAGCACCACTCACATATCAGCCTACCCTAAATTACCAAGCACCGTCACCCACTTACCAAATTCCACCACCTGCTTACCAATAACCTGCACCACCTACATATCAACCCACTTCACCCAAATATTCGTTACCCGCACCCGTATACCAAGCATATAAATCCCAACCTTCTCACTAACCACCGCCTACTCGCCAAAATTTTCCTCAACCTAGACCAAACTTCGATCGTAAACCTCCTAGACAATACACCGCCATAGCCAAGCCAATTGGCCACTTATATGAAAAACGCAAAACAGCGGGTTACATTACCCATATCCCAGCCGTAACTCCAGAAAACCCTTCCCAATGGATCAGCCCAAACAAGACTTGTGCATATCATTCTAGGATGAAGGGCCATACCATTGACGAGTGTCACTCGTTAAAAGATAAGATTCAGAATCTAATTGACAACAAGATCATTATAGCAAAAGAGACTGCTCCTAATGTTCACAACAACCCTCTGGCTGACAACAAGGGAGGAGGCCTCCACATGATTGACGTCGAAGATGATTGGGACCCCAAATGGTCAATCAGTCTGATAGCTGAAGGAGACGAGCCTAAAAAGCCAGCGGTTACTCTCAATCCCATTGTTCTCCAGATTTATCCCTCTGAGGGTGACGTGGTAAATATTTCCATGCCATCGAGTTTGAAGCACCTCCTGTGAAGGTTCCAAAACCAATTGAGGTTCAGTTCGGGATTCCAAAGGTGCCTACACCGTTTGAGGTTACTGTGCTACCTCCCAAAGTACCAATTCCAGTCTCCATGACAGACGTGACCCTGTTTCAAACAAATGCTATACCTTGGGATTACACCGCCAATGCTAGAAGGAAAGGAAAAACATATATCGGAGAAGCAATTGCCCTACAGGGCATGACCAGGATAGGCAGGGTATACAACTGAACAAGACACCAGCACAGATTTCTATTCTGGCTCTCCTACAAAGCTCTGAGACACATAAAAATGCCTTGATGAAAATACTAAGTGAAGCTTATGTTCCCAGCTACATAATAGGAGGCGAAATGGCAAATATGGTGGGACCGGTACTGGAATGCCATAAGATCACCTTCCACGAAGATGAATTACCACCAGAAGGCTTGGTCACAACAAAGCTTTGCACATCACGGCGCAATGTGATGATAGATTTATTACCAGGATTCTAGTCAATGGGGATCCAGCTTCAACATTTGTCCGTTGGTGACTCTCAGGACTCTGGATAAAGGATTGCACGAGATTAGAGACGGGGCTATCAGCGTCAAAGCTTTTGATGGATCTTAGAGTTCCACCATTGGAGAGATTAGCTTATGCCTACAGATGGGGCCCACCTGGTTTGATGTCTATTTCCAAGTTATTGACGTGCCAGCATCCTGCAACTTGTACTAGGACGACCCTGGATCCACGGCGCTGGGGCCGTGGTATCAACTTTGCATCAGGCTGTCAAATTTGAATGGAATCATGAGGAAGTAGTCATCCATGGTGACGGAAGCAACCCCATATGTAGTCGCTAGGCCATCCCAATGATCGGAGGTAGGAGGAAAATATGAGGAGAAACATACCATCACATCGAGCGAGTCAACTCCATAGACAAAGACAAGTGGTGGGATACCAAAATTGAGAGCATTCTGAATTGGAGTGGATACGAGCCCAAAAAGGGACTTGGCAAGAATCTCTAGGGTATCACCAAACTTATCCAGTTGAAGAAACATGGAACCACTTTTGGCCTGGGTTATGAATACACTTGGGAAGAGTTTCAGCATTGGTCGCCACCATGGCGCGTCCCCTACTACCCACTAGAGCACCCTCTACCTCAGTTAGAATAGACCTTTCTGCCCGCTAATGTCATATACGCATCAGAGAAAGATGAGACGCTGGCAGCGATGAAGAACCTGTTTCTGGAGGACACTATGGATTGTTGTGCTATCTTCGAGGACGAAGGGGAGGAAGTCCCTTCCATTCAAGTTGTGAACCGGGGAGAACACCTCACCAATTGGATAATCAGGACCACCAGTGCCCGTAGAGCCTCGTGGTAGCAAGGCTAAATGACACATATGCATTGCACTTTACTTTTAGTTGATTTTACATTTCAGCATTGTCTTTACTTCTGAAAAGAGCTCCGATGTTTCAGACAATTATGAATTTAACCAAAAGCATTTACCAAGTTTATCTTTATATTTCGCTCTCATTATTGTCTGTATCATTTACTTTATTTTACACAGCATTACTATTACATATCTTGATAATGAACCGACGACTGTATCTTGCAACGAGACAGTGCGACAAACGAACATAGATTCAGAAGAGGATGAAATACCAGAAGGGGTTGTTAAAGTGGTCGAGAATTTTGAGAACAGATCTAAGTCTAACTTAGATGAAACCGAGGTCATTAAGTTGGGAGACGCAGAAAATGTCAAGGAAACATGTATCAACGTACACTTGTCACCGTCAGTAAAGGAAGAATACACAGAGTTTTGAAAGAATATGAGGATATATTCGCCTGGTTGTATGATGATATGACCGGCCTCAACACGTCCATTGTGGCTCACATGCTGCCAACATATCCGACATGCCCATCGGTCAAACGGAAACTCAGAAAATTCAAGCCAGACAAGAGTTTAAAAATCAGAGAAGAAGTTACCAAGCAAGTCAAAGCCAGGGTTCTCAGAGTGGTAGAATATCCAACATGGTTAGACAATGTTGTGCCGATACCAAAGAAGGATGGAAAGGTTAGAGTCTGTGTCGACTACCGGGATCTCAATCGGGCCAGTCATAAAGATGACTTCCCTTTGCCAAATATACACATATTGATGGATAACTATGCCAAACATGAGCTCCAGTCCTTCGTCGATTGTTTTGCTGGATACCACCTGATATGGATGGATGAAGAAGATGCAGAGAAAATGACATCCATCACGCCATGGGGAATGTACTATTACAGAATGACGACGTTCGATTTAAATAATGTTGGTGCTACCTACATGAGAGCCATGACCACAATCTTTCATGATATGATACACAAAGAGATCGAGGTATATGTGGATGATGTCATCATTAAATTCAGAAAAGCTAAAGATCAAATGGAAGAAAATTCTATAACAGACTGAGGAGATACAACATGAAATTGAACCCCGCCAAGTGTGCGTTCGGGGTCCCAGCCGGAAAGTTATTGGGTTTCATTGTGAGTCGCCGGGGAATAGAGTTGGACCCATCGAAGGTCAAAGCCATTAAAGAGTTTCCACCGCCAAAGAACAAGAAAGATGTAATGAGTTTTTTGGAAAGGCTCAACTATATACGATTCATAGCTCAGTCCACCGTCATTTGTGAACCCATCCTCAGGATGCCAAAGAAGGATGCCGCCACTAAATGGACTGATGATTGCCAAAAGGCCTTCGACCGAATCAAGGAATACTCATCTACGCCGCCAGTCCTAGTTCCACCCGAGCCAGAGAGACCTCTATTGCTTTATCTTGCTGTGTTGGATGGGGAATTTGTTTGTGTTTTGGGACAACATGATCAAACGGGAAGGAAGGAGCAAGCCATTTACTACCTCAATAAGAAGTTTACCCCGTACGAGGCTCGCTGTTCCTTATTAGAGCGCACTTGTTGTACTTTAACCTGGGTAGCTCAGAAATTGAGGCACTATTTCTGCACTTACACCACTCATCTCATATCCAGGATGGATCCATTGAAGTACATCTTTTAGAATCCCATGCCTACAAGAAAGCTCGCCAAGTAGCAAATACTGTTAAATGAATTTGACATTATTTATGTTACCCAGAATGGGGTCAAAGGACAAACCTTGATAGATCACCTCGCCGAGAATCTTGTAGGAGGAGAATACGAACCCCTAAAGACGTATTTTCTTGATAAAGAGATAGCCTTCACAGGAGAAGACATTGCAGAATCCTATGATGGTTAGAGGATGTTTTTCGACGTAGCCGTAAATTTCAAAGGGGTTGGTATAGGAGCGGTTCTGGTATCAGAAATTGGTCAGCATTGCCCAGTATCCGCCAAGCTCAGATTCCCATGCATTAACTACATGGCCGAGTACAAAGCCTGCATCTTAGGGCTCAAACTGGCAATTGACATAAACATCCAAGAACTATTAATGATCGGAGATTCAAACCTAACCTACTCAGACATCAGGGTCGAGAAGAATGGGCAACAAAGAATTCTAAGATACTCCCTTATCTACACCACATACAAGAGCTGAGGATAAGGTTTAGAAAGACGGAATTCTAGCAAGTTCCCAGAACAAAAAATGAGTTCGCCGATTCCTTAGCCAATTTATCTTCTATGATCCAACATCCAGATAAAAACTTCCTTGATCCCATCCACGTCAAGATTCACAACCAGCCACTTTATTGTGCTCACGTCGAAGAAGAAGTTGACGGGAAACCTTGGTTCCATGATATTAGAGAATATTTGACAACAGGAGGATACCCAGAGCTTGCCAATGCCACTCAGAAACGGGCACTTCGGAGATTGTCCAACAATTTCTTTCACAATGGAGGAATACTGTATAGGAGTATTTGGGATTATTAAAATGTGACTAGGTGCACGTGGGGATTTTCGGACCGTATATGAATGGTTTCGTTTTGGCAAAAAAGATACTCCGAGCAGGGTATTTTTGGATGACTGTGGAGACGGACTGCATCTAGTACGTCCGGAAATGCCACCGTTGTCAAATACATGCAGATATAATAAAGGTGCCTCCAAATGAGCTTACTTCAACAAGCTCACAATGGACGTTCGCCGCTTGGGGAATGGATGTTATTGGACCAATCGAACCAGCCACGTCAAATAGGCACAGGTTCATTGTAGTGGCAATTGACTACATTACCAAATGGGTTGAAGAAGCGTCATACAAGGGAGTCACCAAGAAAGTAGTAGCAGATTTCGTCCAAGATCGTATGGTTTGTCGGTTCGGGTTTCCGAAATCAATCATCACCAACAGCGGTTCTAATCTCAGCAAAGACCTGATGAAGGCAATGTGCGAAACATTCAAGATTGGACACAAAAACTCTACGACTCTCAGACCTTAGATGAATGGAGCTGTAGAAGTAGCCAATAAGAACATCAAGAAGATACTAAGGAAGATGATTGAAAAGCACAAGCAATGGCACGAGAAGTTATAGTTAGCCTTATTGGGTTATTGTACCACAGTCTGCACGTCAACTGAGGACACTCCCTACATGTTGGTCTATGGTACAAAGGCAGTCATCCCCGCCGAGGTAGAAATTCCCTCCTTGAGGGTCATACAAAAAGCACAGTTAGATTATGCGGAATGGGTCAAAAGTTGCTACGAGCAGTTAGCCCTCATCAATGGGAAGAGAATGAATGTCTTCTGTCACGGTCAATTATATTGGAATAGAATGTCTAGAGCCTTCAGCAAGAGAGTTAAGCCAAGGAAGTTCACGCCATGACAACTGGTATTGAAGAAAATATTTCTGCATCATGATGAAGCCAAAGGGAAATTATTTCCCAATTGGTAGGGTCCATACATGGTTCATCGGGTTCTTACTGGAGGAGCCCTTATTCTAGCAGAAATGGACGGAGAAGTCTGGCTGAAGCCTACCAACTCAGACACAATGAAAAGATACTACATTTAATCATATTCTTTTTCTTTGTGATGTAATTTGAACTACGCCTGACCTAATTCCTGTTTAAGAGGGGATACGTAGGCAGCCCTATGGGTTCGGTCACATTTTAATAAAATTTCCATCTTTCCCTGACAACTGGAACTGAGGAAGAATTTTGAGGAGGACCCTCAAAATTCTGAAGTAAGTTTTTAATCTCTTCATCAGCGCCGACCCAATAAACTGGGGCGTTCAATCATTCTGCAATTGTTCAGTGTTCAGTCAAAATTCTGGAATTGTTCCGCGTTCAGTCATTCAGTACAGTCATTAGAAGAGCCAGCCCAGTAAACGGGGGCAGAATTTTGATGAGGACCCTTAAAATTTTGGAACAAGCGAGGTCACCGTGTCTCGAACCGTGTTGTAGTCGTCGATTCACCCTGTCATTTTGACCTTGCTTGTTCCAAAATTCCAGAACAACTTTTTCCCCCATATGTACGTATATATACCTATATATACGTACTTGAATTACAACAACAACAACAACAACTACCCAGTATAGTCCCACAAAGTGGGGTCTGGGGAGGGTAATATGTAGACGAGCCTTACCCCTACCCGAAAGGGCAGAGAGGCTGTTTCCAATCTACCCTCGGCTCAATGAAGGAAAGGAACAACAAAAACAAAAACAAAAACAAAATAGCATTAGTAACTCCAGCAGAAATAGCGTAAATAATTATCTAAACAAAAGAAACATAAATAAAATAGCATGCAATAATAATATCATACAGTAACTACCATAAATAACTAGCATAAGGAAGACACAAGCCAAAACACAAATCATCTATGGATAGCCCTGCCAAGCCTCACCCACCCCCGGGTGAGGAGAATGAAAAACTCTAGGAGCCCCTATCCTACAACCCTGATACTAGACCTCCAGACTTTCCTATCAAGGGTTATGTCCTCGGAAATCCACATTCTAGCCATGTCATGCCTAATCACCTCTCCCCAATACTTCTTAGGCCTCCCTCTGCCTCGCCGAACGCCGACAATCGCCAGCCGCTCACAACTCCTCACCGGGGCATCACGACTTCTTCTCCGGACATGCCTGAACCACCTTAGCCTCGCTTCTCGCATCTTCTCAACCACCGGGGCCACCCCCACCTTCTCTCGAATAACTTCATTCTTAATCTTATCTAACCTGGTAAGCCCGCACATCCACCTGAGCATTCTCATCTCCGCAATCTTCATTCTCTGAACATGAGAGTTCTTCACGGGCCAGCACTCCGCCCCATACAACATTGCAGGTCTAACCACAGCTCTATTAAATTTCCCCTTGAGTTTATGTGGAACTTTCTTGTCATACAGGACTCCTGATGCAAGCCTCCACTTTGACCACCCCGCTCCTATGCGATGAGTGACGTCCCCGTCAATCTCTCCGTCCCCCTGAATCACTGACCCAAGATATCTGACACTGTCCCTCTTGGCGATGGCCTGAGATCCAATCATCACGTCCCTTCCTACTTCGCTCGGCTCGGCGCTAAACTTGCACTCCAGGTATTCTGTCTTAGATCTGCTTCTTTTGAAACCTTTAGACTCGAGAGTCTGTCTCCATACCTCTAACCTCTCAATAACACCGACCCTCATCTCATATATCAAGACTATATCATCAGCAAATAGCATACACCAAGGCACATCCCCTTGAATATGTCAGGTTAGAGCATCCATCACCAAGGCAAACAATAGAGGGCTAAGCGCCGATCCTTGATGGAGCCCCATAACCACTGGAAAATGTTCTGAGTCACCACCCACCGTCCTAACCCTAGTCTTAGCTCCATCGTACATGTCTTTGATTACTCTGATGTAGGCTTCCGGTACGCTCTTCGCCTCCAAGCACCTCCATAGCACCTCTCTTGGGACCTTATCATGCGCCTTCTCAGTGTCGATAAACACCATGTGCAGGTCCTTCTTCTTATCCCTTAACTGCTCCATCAGCCGCCTAACAAGGTGGATAGCTTCTGTAGTTGAGCGACCCGGCATGAAACCGAACTGTTTCTCAGATATAGATGTCATATCCCTCACCCTCGCCTCGATCACCCGCTCCCATACCTTCATGGTGTGACTTATTAATTTGATACCCCTATAGTTGTTGCAGCACTGAATGTCCCCTTTTTTCTTGTACAAGGGCACCACTGTACTCCACCTCCACTCATCCACCTCTGCTTGACTTGCGACTCCCCCATCAGAACTCTACCATCCTCGCCCTTGATGCACCTAACTTGATCAAGATCACGTGTCTTCCTTTCCCTTGCTTTAGCTAACCGGAATATACGTACTTGAATTATACTTACTAAATCATGCATAACCATCACTTGCACCACAATCGTTTAGCAATGCTACCCCAATGATATACGACGCAAAAAGCTAGAGGACATGAACTAACCTCCCCTACAAAACTCACTACTTTTCTTTGGTTGTAGGAACTCAGGTTATCAAAACACACTCGCTCTTTAGGATCAAAACCCTCACAGGGTCACTATCCGCATTCCCTAGCAGTTCTAATATCGCAATACCGTCAATCAGCTAAGAAAACATACTACCATTTGCTCTTTTACATTCATGCATTTCATAAGGCTATCATCTTCCTTTCGAGACTAAGCTCTTTCTCCATCTTTATTTTTGCATAAGGCTATTCTTTGCCTTCCGAGGTTAAGCTCTACCTCCATATTGCATAAGGCAACTATCTGCCTTTAGAGACTAAGCTCTATCTGCATATGCATTTATTGCATAAGGCTATTCTCTTCATTCCGAGGTTAAGCTCTACCTCCATATTGCATAAGGCTACTATTTGCCTTTTGAGACTAAGCCATATCTTCATCTGCATTTTTCCATTAGGCTATTCTCTGCCTTTCGAGGTTAAGCTCTACCTCCATCCTGCATAAGGCTACAATCTGCCTTTCGAGACTAAGCTTTCTCTCCATCTGCATTTTGCGTAAGGCTATTCTCTACCTTCCGAGGTTAAGCTCTAACTCCATCCTGCATAAGGCTATCATCTTCCTTCCGAGACTAAGCTCTGTCTTCATCTGCATTTTTGCATAAGGCTATTCTCTTCCTTCTGATACTAACCTCTGTCTACATCTGCATTTTGCATAAGGCTCCTCACTGCCTTTTGAGGCTAAGCTCTACCTCTATATTGCATAAGGCTCCTATATGCCTATTGAGACTAAGCATTGTCTCTGCCCTGCATGGCTGAAATATCACCGCCTATTTTAAAATTCTCACACTGCCTGGAAGATCGCCACCCTTTGCATTCATTTGGCTGAAAGATCGCCAACTCGTTCAAAGAAGTCATAGTTCGAAGGCACCATATGCATAGCCCAAGACCATCATTTCATGGCCTGCGAATCATTACATTTATGCTCTTCATGGCCCCGGACGTCATAGTTTGAGGACGTCATCCTAACCGTCTAAGGACAAATAGTCATGGTCCAATGGGAATCCACATCACTTTTAAATTACGCAATTATACGCACATCATGCATTTATAGGTGTTGCGGCTAGCTCACGGCCATCGCAGTAGGAGCGATCCCATTCAAGTTCTCCGCAGTTTGTCCGATTCTAAGCACCCTCGCAGACCTAACCATCACGTCCCTTTTTCTGAATTCCCATTGGCATGTTCCGTCAATGGTTCTTGAACTACATATGACATGATTCTTGTAAAACCAGGGATATGTAGGCAGCTCAGAGACCAGACGCGGTCACTATCCTTTTACAATCGCTAACTCCGGTCAAAATTGGCCATCTAATCTTTACCCGACAACGCTTTCATCCTCCTCGGGAAAAGAGGGGCAACTGTTGATACCCAATTTTTTAAATATATTTTATACTCAAAATATTCTCAAGAATAGCATATATAAGAATCCACAAAGGCTTTGGTATTTTTCAACAATTGTAACAATTTTAAAATCAATTTATGGCTCATTTTTGCACTATAAAATCCAATAATTATTCCCAAAATTTGTTATTTTGGTGAATAATTATCTATTCTATCATTTACCCAAAATATAATTCACATGATTTTTACATAATTTTATAAGTTTATTTGGTATTTATAAACTAAAATTGCAAGAAATTGCAATTTTAGCCTATTTCTCGATTTAATAGTATTTTAATAATAAAATCATTTCTAATATTTTTAAATTAATAATTATGCATTTTTATTAAGTCAACATTTTTAATTTGATTTTTAAAGCTCGTTTACTATTTTAGAAAATTCAAAATTAGGGAAAATTAGCTATTTAAATTATTGCCCTCTTTATTTAAATTAGAGCCCTAATTCCCAACCCCAATTACACTACACAATTTAATAAATTACCTGACCCAGACCCAATTGAATCAACCCTCCCTGAACCCTTCGTTTTAATCAGGATCGTTGATCGTTTATATCAACGGTCTACATATCTCCTTCCCTTAATTATACCCAATAAAACCCTAACTCGAATCATTTCGCAAAGACCACTGACCTTGTATCCCCATCGTCCCCAAAATGCTGTCAAACCCCCTGAAACACTAACCCTCATCCGACCACTTTTCGACCTCGTTTCGCCGGAAAACATGGCTTTCCAGGCGTCATGCAACATGTACTCACCCCTTACTCCCATCTATGACCCCTTTGTTCAAAGATAAAAGCTCTAGCTTGAAGACCACCGGCTTAGAGGTCCTCTGACTTGAGTTATACAATCATATCTGGTCTCTCTTAGGCGAGTCTTAATGTTGTGAGTCCGTTGTCGACTCAAAATCAGTCCGTTCCAGGATATCTCGTTCTCTAGGTTTTATCTGAAACCCAAAATATCCAAGGTTTTCTTTTTTGTTTCTCTTTACGATTTACTTCAGATTTAAGTATTTTCAAAAGCTTCAAAGTGTTTTCCACATTTTTTTACAGATTTTATTTTGAAACTGCTTATCATCCTAAAACTAGGGATTCTGTGATTTGTCTTTCTTTTTACCGCTCTACTGTGATTTCATTATTTTTGTTGTTACTTGTGAATGTTTTACTCATTATTCCATGTAATTTTCTAATTTTCCATGTATTCAAATACCAGTTTCTTTGATTCCCTATGTGATTGATGATTCTATTTACCTTATATGTTTAAACCGTGTGTATTTTAAAAAACATTATATGTATTTGCCATTTATTTTACAACTCATTCTTGATTTTCTTCCCAAATATAGAACCCTGTTTATTTGCCATAAGTCTGGTTCCTTAATTAAAGTGAATCATTTCCCTAGTTGACTGTGATTGATACTAAGTTATTTTCTTGCCTTATTGGCTGCTTACTTTTTAACTATAAAAACCCCCATCCCTTTTACATCAAGACACGAACATTTTCACAAGTTCATACTCTCAAAAAACTCTCTCTTCTCTGCTTTTTCTCTGTTACTTGTTCTGTTTCTTGGGTTTAGCCGCCTGAAAGCGAAGGCTAAACTATAAGGCCATATCTGCCCTACTTGCTTTACTATTCTTATTTGCGACTGGTAGGTCCATGATTTAAATACCATCTCCAAAACTACATGTTTATTTACCCTTTTGCGTGTGTCAAGTTTATCTTCATTATGTAAAATTATTTCAGCATGTACAACCCTACCCCATATCCCTATGTTTCGATTTTGTATGCTTGTATGAGTGCTTTCATTTACATCCCTCCCCTCAAGTCCCCTTAGTTTATTTCCTTTTACTACAAATGCTTTCATGTAATCCCAATTTTGTCTAATTCCCATTTGTGTGTGAGTATTGTATAGGACTAGGGTGGCACTCATTGCCACCCCTAGATTAGAACCAGGTTTCTCTAAACCTATACTCAAATCAGTCCCACTCCCTTAACCCCTATTATATGTTGAGCTTGACTCAGGTCTAGAGGCGTCCTAATCACCATACAAGCCTAAGTCTAACTTTCTTAAGTCCTCTCTTATTTGTTCAAGCCATCTAAAGGGTCAGGGGCGTGCCAGTCCCATTCATGGCTAGGTATGACCACCCTTTGCTTTGGTTTTCCTCTAATTCCCTCACTTTTAAATTTAGTCTTAGTTCTTTAAGTCCTAACCCCCCTCTGGTAAGTCATACTTAGGGACCCCCGAGTTCTCTCAGAACTTGGATGCCTAAGGGCTGGTAATTCCACACCTTGCACTACTCTAATCATTTTTAGGGTGTAAGAATTTCCCCAGCTTCCTGAAAGCCATTGGAACTTTGAAACACTCTGAGAGAAAGCTTTGGTAAAATACATGTGTTGGACAGTAAGGTTTATTTGAGCTTCCTCGGGTTCGTTTTATCTTTGATGTATTTACTTGCTTAGTCTTTTCTTTCCACTTTTGTAATAAGGTTTGTAAAGGAATTTGGGGATATAGTGAAAAGGGTGTTGGAGGGGTGTATATTATTGCATCAATCAATGCCTAGAAATTATGTCTATAGGATTTAAGTATTTCATCTCATCTAGAAATCATGTCTATTGGATTTCAATATTGCATCTCATCTAGAAATCATGCCTATAGGATTTCAATATTGCATCCCATCTAGAAATCATGTCTATAGGATTTCAATATTGTAAATCACTTAGAAACCATGCCAATAGGATTTTAACATTGCATCTAGAAACATGCCTATAGGAATTGCATAAAACACTAGACAAGCAGTAGGTCCCCTAGACGTTCTAATAGTAGCAACAAATCAATATATAGATATTATGCCAATAGGGTTCAAACTCGCCTAATTTGTTGAACACTTTTTAATAACATTTTTTCAAAGCTGCTCATTTTTTTAAAAATCTGGTCAAGTCTTTTTTTATAGCATTTTAAATCTATAGAGTCTTTAAAATTTTAAAGTCGCATCTTTCTGAAATTGACCTGTTTGGTCTTTTGCCTAAGTTAACGCTTCAATGTTTTTTTTTTTTTTTGAAAACATTTTCTTGTACCATTTTACTTAAGCAGTTGAGCTAGTTTTGTAATCCGTTTCTGGACTTTCTGCAGACTTCAAATTCCTGTTTCCCAAAACTCCTCTTTATATATCTTTGTCTAAAATTAACGTTTTCTGAAATTACTAATTTTAAACTACTTTAAGTTTCTAACAAACCGAACCCGAGGGGCTCAAAACAGATTTATTATCCAACTTTATGTGTTAAACTAATCTATTCACTATCAGTTTAAGCATCATACAAAATTCGTAATTGCAAGTCATGCTAAGATAATTGTTGTATGGTTTAAGGGGTTTATGTGTAGCCTTTGTATGTTCGTTTACTTCCCTTATGTGTTATTTCTTTTGATTGAAGCCTTAGCATTTTTATATATAAACTCCATATATTCCCTCATGCAAATACCTCGGACTAATAGGTCGGGACATGTATTAGTATGCAATAAGTAAACGAGACTAAACGCGCTTAAAATACCTTAACGCAATGGGAAGGATAGAATATGGAGATGATTACGATGTACTAATATCATAAAGCGATCCCTCTTTGGGAACATGTGCGGGGTATTGCATCGAATGATCCATATTCTAGTTTAACCTAGGACACTCCTTACATTCCTTTGTTTAAATGTTTTCTCTAAAATTCCCCTTTACTTGTGTTATCCTTCTTTCAAAATTGTCAACTTGCTTGTATTCTCTAGGTGCAAACTTTACTTGTATATTTCTATACTTCTTAAAGTCACATCTAAGCAAGGCCGGGAACCACACTAGTGGATCTTGAGGGGTGCCTAACATCTTTCCCTCGAGATAATTCCAAGCCCTTACCCGAACTCTAGTTTTCTTTCAAAAATCTTCTTTTCTTCTTAAAGTGTCCTAATGAACAATAATCATTAGGTTGCATCTCTTCAAAATCCATAGCCCAATTCTCAAAATGGGGAAAGAGTTGTTTTTCCCATAATATCGTAAACCTGATGTCGACGCCACCTTTTTCCCTAAAGGCGAAACCGGGTTTACGATATTATGAGCAAACAAATCTTATCCCTTTTGGGAATTGGGCTATGAATTTTGAAGAACCGCCACCTAATAATTATACTACATTAGGACACTTTAAGAAGAAAAGAATATTTTTTGAAAGAAAACCAGAGTTCGGGAAAGGGATTGAAATTATCTCGAGGGGAAATTGTTAGGAACCCCTCACGATCCACTAGTGTGTTTCCCGGCCGTGTTTAGATGTGACTTTAAGAAGCATAGAAATAGACAAGCAAAGTTTGCACGTAAAGAATACGAGCAAGTTGACAATTTTGAATGAAGGATCGCAAAAGTAAAAGGGGAATTTTAGAGAAAACATTTAAACAAATACAAGTAAGGAGGGTCCCAGGTTTAACTGCAATATGGATTATTCGATTCAATATCCCGAACATGTTCCCAAAGAGGGGTCGCTTTATGATATTGGTGCATCGTCTTCATCTCCATATTCTACCATTCCCACCCCGTTAAATTATTTTAAGCGTGTTTAGTCTCATTTACTTATTGCTTGCTAATACCCACCCTGATCTATTAGTCCTGGGGTATTTGGACTTCTAATCCTAAAAGGAAGAAAAGAGATGAGGGCATATATGGATTTAAAGGTAAAAATGCTAAGGCGTCAATCAAAACAAAGAGTACATAAGGGAAGTAAACGAACATACAAATGCTACACATTAACCCTTTAAACCATACAATAATTAGCTTAGCATGACTTGCAGTTACTGATTTGGTCTTAAGCTTAAAATGATAATGGATAGATTAGTTTAACACATAAAGTTGTATAATAAATCTGCTTTAAGCTCCTCGAGTGCTGTTTGTTAGAAATTTAAAGTAGTTTAAAACCAGTATTTTCAGAAAGCGTTAATTTTAGATAAAGATCTATAAAGAGGAGTTTTGGGAATCAGGAATTTAAAGTCTGCAGAAAGTCCAGAAATGGCTTACAAAACTAGGAACTGCTTAAGTAAAATGGTACAAGAAAAAGTTCTAAAAAATAACAATGAAGTGTAAATTTAGGCAGAAGACCAAAAAGGTCGATCTCAGAAAGATGCGAGATTGGAATTTTAAAGACTCTATAGATATAAAATGGTTTAAAAAAAGACTTGGCCAGATTTCAAAACAAAAAATTATCAACTTTGTACAAATTTTATTGGAAGTGTTCAACAAATTTGGCGAGTTTGAACCCTATAGGCATGATATCTATATATTGATTTGTTGCTACTTTTAGAACGTTTAGGGGGCCTACTGTTTGCCTAGCGTTATATGCAATTCCTATGGGCATGATTTCTGGATGCAATGTTAAAATCCTATAGGCATGGTTTCAAAGTGATTTGCAATATTGAAATCCTATGGACATGATTTCTTGATGGGATGCAATATTGAAATCCTATAGACATGATTTCTAGATCAAATGCAATATTGAAGTCCTATAGACATGATTTCTAGGCATTGATTGATGCAGTAATATAAACCCCACACACACCCTTTCACTATATCGCCAAATTCTTTTACAAAGATTATTACAAAAGTGTAAAGAAAAGACCAAGCAAGTAAATACATCAAAGCTAAAACGGACCCGAGGAGGCCCAAAGCAACCTTAATGTCCAATACATGTATTTTAGCAAATCCGAGCTCCAAATTCCAAGGCTTTCTCTTAGAGTGTTTCAAAGTTCTAAGGTCTTTCAGGAAGCCCAGGCAATGCTTACTTACTAAAAAATGATTAGAGTAGTGCAATGTGTGGAATTACAAGCCCTTAGGCATCCATGTTCAGAGGGAACTCGAGGGTCCCTAAGCATCGCTTACCATAGGGGGGTAGGACTTAAATAACTTAGAGTAAGTGTAAAAGTGAGGGAATTAGAGGAAGATCAAAGCAAAGGGTGGTCATACCTAGCCAGGAATGGAACTGGCACACCCCTAAACCCTTTACATGTCTTGAACAAATAAGAGCAGACTTAAGAAAGTCAGAGTTAGGCCTATATGGTGATTAGGACACTACCAGACTTGAGTCAAGCTCAACACATAATAGGGGTTAAGGGAGTGGGACTGATTTGAGAATAGGTTTAGAGCAACCTGGTTCTAAACTAGGGGTTGCAATGGAGTGTCACCCTAGTCCAAACAATACTCATACACAAAGGGTAATTAGAGGGAAGGGGGATTACATGAAAGCATTTTTAGTAAACGGAATTAAACTAAGGGGACTTTAGGGAAGTGATTTACATGAAAGCACTCATACAAGCATACAATATCAAAACATAGGGATAGATGTGCGTGCTTAAATTTAATTACGTAATGAACATAAACATGACACATGAAAAAGGGTAAGTAAACATGTAGTTTTGGAGATGGTATTTAAATCATGGACCTACCGGTCGCAAATTCGAATAGTAAAGAAAGTAGGGTAGATAGGGCCTTATAGTTTTGCCTTGGCTTTTAGCCGGCTAAACCTAAGCAACAGTACAAGTAACAGAGAAAAAGCAGAGAAGAGAGAGCTTTTGTGAGTATGAACTTGTGAAAATGTTCGTGTCTTGAAGTAAAAGGGATGAGGGTTTTTTATAGTTCAAAAGTAGGCAGTCAATAAGGCAAGAAAATAACTTAGTATCAATCACAATCAATTAGGGAAAGGATTCCCTTTAATTAAGGAACTGGACTTAAGGTAAATAAACAGGGTTCTATTTTTGGGAAGTAAATCAAGAATGAGTTGTAAAATAAAGGGCAAATACATATAATGTTTTTTTAAATACACACGATTTAAGCAAATAAGGTAAATAGAATCATCAATCACATAGGGAATCAAGGAAACTGGTATTCGAATATATTTTAAGAATAAGTCTAAGTTGGAAAATCAAATAAGTTCATAAAAATCAACCCCAAAATTAGGGTTATTTGAAAGGGGAAAATATGTCTATAAAGAGATGCAAAAATTCAAGCATGCAAGGCTAATATTAATAGAACAGTCACGTAATCAGAGAGCAGAAGAACATAGGCATGAAGCAGTTTAGAAGTTCTTGCAGAGCATAGCAAGAAAGCAAAATCATGAAAGGGACTCAAAGAGTTAGTCTTTCATAATCAGACAGGAAGCAGACAATCGTCCACACAAACTCGAAAACCCCAAAGCATAGGGTTTCCTCACATTTCAAAAATGTAAAGAAGAAAGTAAAAATACTGAGGTAGACAAACTTGGAAAAAACACAAATACTCACGAAAAGCAAAGTGCAGTAGAGAGTCACTAGAAATCTCTATGTAAAGGGAAAATTACATGGAATCATGGGTAAAACATTCACAAGTCATAGCAAAAATAATGAAATCACAGTAGAGCAGCTAATGAAAGAAAAATAGGAGAAACCCTAGTTTTAGGAAGATAAACAGTTTGAAAATAAAATCAGTAAAAAAGGTGGAAAATACTTTGAAGCTTCGGAAAATACTTAGATCTGAAGTAGATCGTAAAGAGAAACAAAGATTAAAAACTTGGATATTTAGGGTTTCAGAGAAAACCTTAAAGAACGAGAAAGCCCGTAAAGGACTGATTTTGAGTTAGCAACGGACTCATAACATTAAGACTCGCCGGAGAGAGACCGAACATGGCTGTAGAACTCAAGTCGGAGGACCTCTGAGCTGGTGGTCTTCAAGATAGGGCTATAAACTTTGAACAAAGGGGTCATAGAAGGGAGTGAGGGGTGAGTACAAGTTGGATGAAGCCTGGAAAGCCACGTTTTCCGACGAAACGAGGTCGGAAAGTGGTCGGGGGAGGGATAGGGTTTTAGGGGGTTTGAGAGCGTTTTGGGGACGACTGGGATACAAGGGCGGCATTCTTTGTAAAATAATTAGTGTTAGGGGTGTATTGGTTTTAATTAAGGGAGGGGGTTACATGGACCGTTATTCTAAATGATCAACGGTCCTGATTAAAAAGAAGGGTTCCGGGCGGGTTGATTCAATTAGGTTTGGGTTGGGTTACTTATAAAATTGGATAGTGTAATTGGGGTTGCGAATTAGGGCTATAATTTAAATAAAGAGGGCTATGATTTAAATAGCTAATTTTTCCTAATTTTGAATTTTATTAAATAGTAAATGAGGTTTAAAAATCAAATTAAAAATACAGAGTTAATAAACAATGCATAAGTGTTAATTTAAAAATATGAAAAATGATTTTATGATTAAAAATGCTATTAAATCGAGAAATAAGCTAAAATTGCAATTTCATGCAATTTTAGTTTACAAATACCAAATGAACTTGTAAAATTATGTAAAAATTATATAAATTATATTTTGTATAAATGAGAGAATAAAATAAATTATTCACCGAAATAAAAAATTTGGGAATAATTATTGGATTTATAATGCAAAAATAGGCCATAAATCTATTTAGAAATTCTTAAAAATATGGAAAAATACCAAAACCTTTGTGTATGCTTATATATGCTATTTTTTAGAATATTTTGAGTATAAAATATATAGATAAAAATTGGGTATCAACACCCGATTTCGCCGTTAGGGAAAAAGGGGCATAGACAGTAATGAGGGTGATGAGATGAAATTGAAAAAAAAGAGTAAGAATCATTAATTTTACCCTTGTCGGGTTGTTTTTATGTATTGAGTATCTCCCTTGTCGGGATTTCTATTATTACTTGTTTACTCCCTTGCCCTCCTGTTTGTGATTGTTATTTGGGCGACGATGAGTGTTAAAGCACGAAGGGTGATGTCGTGCATTGTTTTCAATTGTGATGAAAGAGAGTAAAGCACGAAGGGTGATACCGTGCCACACAATGTACCATTCCATGCTTGTTATATTGAGTTGATGGTGAGGAAAGAGTGTAACACACGAAGGGTGATGCTGTGCCGTACGATGTACTATTCCGTACCGATATTCATTGATTATATGGTGAGGAAAGAGAGTAAAAGCATGAAGGGTGATGCCGTGTACTTTATATGATTGATTGGATGAGGATGAAAGTAAAAGCACGAAGGTTGATACCGTGCAATTGTTGATTTCTTACTATTGTTGATATTCTAGTTGTACAGTTTCATTCCTTATTTGATGTTTCCATATCTGAACTGTTACTTTCCCCACATCATGTTCCCCTACCTCTTGGCTAGTTAATATATGTACTTCTGTTGCGTCACATATGTATATATTGAACTGCACAGGTTTGATTGGTAGTCTTGTCCTAGCCTCGTCACTACCTCGCGGGGGTTAGGCCAGGCACTTACCAGTACATGGGGTCAATTGTGCTAATGCTATACTCTGTGATTTTTTGCACAAATCTAGGTGTTGGAGCAGTATTTAGAGCACAGTAGTAGTCTGTGAGGGAGCCTTCAGCCCAGTGAGATATTGAGGTAGCCTTGCAGGCATTTGCGGGCCCGGCATCTCATTTATCTTTCATTTTAGTATATTGTTTTTTGTATTTGGGACAAACAGTTACATTTTCTTTCAGACATTGTATTTAGTAAACCTTAGTAGTTTGTGAGCTATGTGAAACCAGATTTTGGGTAGAGGCTTAAGTTGATCTTCCGCATTATTAGTTCAGTTTTCTGTAATTAAAGACTTCTCTTATCTGTTTAATTTCTGATGTTTCCTATTATTATCGATAATTGTGAACGAAGTAATTTGTTAACGATAAAGGAAGATAAAAGTTGGTTTTCCTATCTCTCAATAGTAGGTGCCATCATGATCCTTGAAAGTTCGGAAATCCAGGCCGTGACACGAACTTAATTAGATCCAGTCCATAAAATTTGTGCACATAACATTAAGACATTCAAATTCACTAAATGTCTTTATCGATCATACTACCTATAGAATATAATTTTGAACTCGTGGTTGATATCAATTTGAGAAAAGAAGTAACATATTCATAACTTAATATTGTCTATCGTATCTATTTAACCAAAAAATAATATTTCTGTCCAAACTAGAACATAAGATAAAAGGTCTGGTTACTGATAATCAAGAAACAAAAAGAATAATAAGCTTTTTGAGAATGAAAATAAGGCAGTAAATAAGTTTGTATTTCAGTATAATATCAATGATATTTTGTGTCCTTACAAATAATAAGACCTCTTCCTTTTATAGTTGATTATAGGTAAAGGAGAGAAGCTTCAGTCCTAATGAGACAATTATGATCGATAAATGACATTAAATTAGTCATTGCACAATCATTCCTATTTAATACTAATTTTATAACGTATTGAGTATTTAATAACGAATTTGGCCTCCTTTTTGTCATCAGATCCATGTCTTCAATGTCTTCTGATCTGTTTGCTTTAAATTGCTTGAATTAGGACGAGACTCATATTTGAACTACATCTCGTGCCTGTTTAACTTTTCCTCCTGTATCGGTCGCTACTCTTATCTCTTAATCTATTATTGCATTTTGACCATCTGATGAATCCACGTTGTCTTTGATATAAATTCAGTTTTTCCCAATACGGATAGTCCCCCCACTTTTTATTTATTTATCAGTTAATAATTAGGAAGTGGGTCTTCATAAAAAGGGGATTTTTGCCATAATCAATGCTTATTAAAATATTGACGTCTCAGTTGTCTTTTCCATTTAATTTTCTATCCATGTGTCACTTTTTTATTAATTCTGATATTTCTCATCCTTTTTCACTCCCGGTATTCACGAAGTGATAGTTACCTTTATAATAGCATTTCAATCATTACGTTTCTATGTTTGACTGTTGTTATTATATACATACCTAACCATTTCTTCCTTTGTCTTCTTCTTCATAAATCCTTAGCAAATATTTTATTCCTTGATTTTGCCCTCTTTCAATTCATCCTTGCTAAAAAATGTCGTCTCCAAACTCTAACCCTAGAAAAGTTCCAATTCTAGACCAGTTCCCCAATTCCCTTGTAAAACATAGAAGAGGATGAGGAGGTAGGCTTCGGACGGGGCTAGGATCTGCTCATGGCGGCTCTTCTGGTTCTACTTCCAGAAGTTCTATCCCAAAAACTCCTTCTTCTAATGGTAACGAAATTTCTGATTCTTCTCAAGAACATTTAGTCGATGAAATTGTAGCGAGTGATTTGTCTTTTGGGAGTGATAGAACGTCTCTTCAAAAGTAAGTTATAAATTTAGAAAAGGCTGACACCTATCCTACTTTTGTAATCGAGCTTTTGATCCCTGCTATCAGAAGAGATTGTAACAGGAAAAATAGTCTTCGAATGTCGATTCCTACTCCAATTCAAAGAATTTCTTCTTTTAGGAATGGGTATTCTTTTGTTTATACTTACCCCTTTACTCTGGGTTTCAATCCTACAATTGACCCAGTCATTCTTGATTTTTTCCATTTTTTCAAAATCTGTTTAGCTCAAGTTGGTCCCCTAGTGTGGAGAGTTGTGGTTTGTTTGAGATACTTTTCTACCAAAGCCAATGTCAACTTCACTTTTTCCCACCTTATTCACTTATATCATCCTAATTTGATGTGTCATGGGGTTTTTACCTTAACTAGAAGAAGTAAGAAGGTTTTTGTAAGCCCTGAAGATGACAAGGATGATGGGTGGTATACCCGTTACGTTGTTGTACGTACGGTGGATTTGCTGGGTGAAACAAATATTCCCTTCCCTTAAAAGTAAAACTTTGCACGTAAGCTTTCTTTTATTTAACGTACCTATTTTTTAGAATTTCGATTCCTTTTCTAACTTCATATCTTTTTGGTTTTTTGTAGAAACTATTGAGATGTGGAACCTATTCCCAACATTTGTGATTGGGTAGACTCAATTTTAAAGATTGCTCCTAAGGAATAGAGAACTTGGAAATCAATTTCCCTTTTACATGGATGGAAAGTGAAAATCCACGGTATACACTTTTTACACATTTTTTCACATGTTAAGCCCCTTTTCCTTAATGTTTATTGTGTATCCTTCTTTTTATCAAGATTTAGCGTTAAAGGAATGGGAGCGGAGGGAGCTATGGCTATTCGCATGTCTACTAACGCTTCACTCAATTTGGATAAGGCTCGAGCATTGCTTCCAAAAAGAAAAGTTGTAGGAGAAGGTTCTGAGGATGAAAAAGAAGAAGAAGAAGAAGGTACCTTTTTGATAGCCGGGCCAAGAGTCAGGAGACGATTCATTACTGATGATGAAATTGAAGATTCTCCAGTTCAAACCTCTACCACGGAGCATGTTTTGATTCCTTCTAATGAGGACAGCGTACCAAGAGACACCAATGAAAGAACTCAACGTCTCTTTGATTGTGGTTTTGAGAGTGGAGAACTCGGCCCTATTTTGGATGAAACCCCTCTCTCCTAATTCGTTCTTATTTGCACTATTTTTTTGCCCACCGTAAGTGTTTCCTTGCCAACGTTGACTGCTTCAGTTCCTTTATCGGTTTTAACTGCTCCTACTTCTGTACACGTATTGCTTTCTACATCTACTCCTACCATTCCTGCTTTAACTCCTACGTCTCCCGTTGTATTTACCTTTTCTACTACTCATCCTTCCACCGATTCCTTTTCCTCTGTTCAGCCTTCAGAGATAATTTCCTGTAATAGAGGCATGGCTATGAGGAGTGTAACACTTGAAGTTCCTGCCAATCAGAGCCTTTTGAGAAAGTTTAGTGGGGTTGATTCTTGGCTCGAACCTCTGATTGGAGAGATTGATAAGAATAAGATGCAAAGCCATAGCTTTTATACTCTAAGGAACGACATAGTTCATTCAACTTTAAAGGTAATTTTATTTCACTTTTGTATTTTCCCTCTTTTTCCTTCTCAGTCCTTATTTTCATGCCTTATAATCGTAGGCTAATCATATTGGAACTGAGTAGATGGGGAGAGTCTCGTCTTTAGAGAAGAAGAAGCGAGAGTATTCAAAGACTATTTCTGAGACTGGGAGAATAGCTGAGGATGCCCTGCTTGGGGCAGCAAACTGGAAAGAGCATTTTGAGAATACCCAAGGGACCGTAGAGGAGTTGCAAGAAAGTAATGCTCAACTGGAGCAACAAAAGTGTGGCTTATCTTCTGAGCTATCAATTGTCTACGCTTCTTTGGGCCAACTTAAAAAGGACAAGGAGCTTTTGGAGTGCTCACTATAAAAAGCAAAAGAAGAAATCAGTGACTAAAGGCACTTATGGAGAAGAAAGAAGAATACGTAGGGGAGTTAGCTCAAAGCTTGACTCAAGCTCAACATGACTTAAGGATCTCCTCTGACAAAATTCATGCCTTTGAAAGTTCTCATGCCTCTCTCAAAGCTTCCCTGGATTCTCACTTAGCTGAACATCATGTAACAAAAAATGATCTTGCTATGTCGGAAAGGAAATATGAAGCTCTGAAGAAGGAATATATTGTTCGTGAAGAGAATTTCAACATAGAGGTAAGTTGGGATTTTCTAAATTCTCGCCGTGATGCTTTGATGGAGGCTGCACAAGAGACTTTGACTTGCAGTCTGAATTAGCCAAAGTCTTAAACACTATCGAGAAAAGTCAACAACCTATTGATACTCATTCTCCTGCACTTGGAACAGTTGACACTCCTTCTCCAGCACTTGAAGCTCCTGGAACGGAAGAGTTATTGAATTCCGAAGCAGCTATTGAAGTAGTTGAAGTTGCCATTCCAGCTTCCGAGGGTGAAACTTCTGCGACACAGTCTGTGGGAATTGAAGTTCCCGTGACTCTTGCTTCCCTCGATGATGTTACCACTTCAAGCTCAGTTGACAATGCTCATATTGCTGCTCCTTCAGAAGTTTTTACCGTGCCTGTTATTACCTCTGAAAGTCAGATTACAACTTCTGACGTTCCAACTCCTTCAGTGACAAGTGTAATGTGTTTTGATGACGTTTTTATTGTTTTTAATGATTGGTGGTGTCATCCCTTGGAAATTTTAAGGGATCTTTTGATGAAGTCCCTAGTTATAATAATGGGGCATTTGTAAAAGAAATATTTTGATGACTAAGTTTTTCCTTAGTCTTTTATATTAAGAAGCTTTATTTGTACTTCTATATATTATATTCTTGCCTATTTACTTATTTAGGACTTATAGAATAGCTTAGCATTTTTATCCTTTGAAAATGCTTTATGATTCTTCTCATGCAATATCATCATGAGGTTTATAAAAGTGTGCCCTTTCATTTTATAGACATTTAATGAAGAAGTCATCTCAACTTCATAAGTGTCATAATACAATGAAAGAAATAGAAATACACATGTTTTGTATGAAATAACTTTGATAATTTTTTATTCATGAACTTTATCGAGTTTTTTTACTGTTACATATATTAAAATACATCTATAACTTTCTCGTAACTGTTTGTTTTTGTAACAGATTTTTACATGATATAAAATAGACAATTTTTCTTCATACCCTGTTTCAATACATAGTCATGACCCTATCTTTACATATTTAGGAATGGTTTAAGAAATGACTTCATTTGTAAGTTTGAGAGATGACTCTGTTTTCTCATAAGAAAAAACATTATGATGAATGTTTTGTGCTGAATGATGAAGACTTCGTAACTTCCTCTTAACACTTGTCTTTTTGTAGTTGAATCTTGTTGAAACTCGACCGACTTATGTTTCGATATTCGTATATGTTTTTCTGCATGTATCTGTGTATAATATGCAGTCCCCCAAGTGTTTGAGCGGTGAAGTATGAAGCCTCGAACACTTGTTTGTTTCTTTCAATTTGGTCCTTTCCTAAAACAGAAAAATATAAGGGACCCGGAGGTGACTTTATAGATGAAGAATGCCTAAATCGTGTTTATTTCCATCATATTAATGTAACCCTAGGCTTATTTAGGAATATTACATTTTTGCCATGCAGGTCGTGACTCATCATTTGGCACGAGTTAGGGTTTTTGCCTAACATCTAAAATCGTTAGTAAAATTTTAAAAATTCAAAGAAAACTTTTAACATGGAGATACCTGACCGTGGGTACTTCCGTATAAGTAATATCTCTTTAGGAGGATAGCATTCCAATGCGAAGGTAAAACTTTCCCGTCCATTGTCTCCAACTCGTATGCTCCTTTCCCTGCAATGTCACGGATTCTGTAGGTTCCTTCCCACGTTGGACTTAGCTTTCAAAAATTAGCAGCCTTCGTAGATTGGAATACCATTATTTTAGCACAAAGTCCCCAATTTTGAAGAACCTGAGACGTGCTTTCCTGTTATAGTATCGTTCAATTAATTGCTTTTGAGCTGAAATCCTTATCCATGAAGCTTTTCTTCTTCCTTCGAGCGAATTGAGATTCACCCGCAACTCTTCATTGTTTTAGTCTTCTGTTGCTTGAACGTACTGTATGTTTGGTTGCCTATTTCAACTGGTATTAAGGCCTCCGCTTCATAAACCATTGGAAATGGAATTTCTCCTGTTCTTGTTTTCGCCGTTGCTCGATATGTCCATAATATCGAAGATAATACCTTAGGCCAATTACCTTTTGAATCTTGTAACCTTTTCTTCATATTATTGATGATGACCATGTTTGTGAATTCCGATTTTCCATTGCCTACCATATGGTACGGTGTTGATGTTATCCTTTTAATCTACCAACTTTGAAAGAATTCTGTGATTTGTGTTCCTATGAATTGCGGACCATTATCACACACGATATCCTTGGGTACCCTAAAGCGGCATATTATGTTTCTCCAAATGAAATCTTCTACTTATTCCTCTCGCACCTATTTGAATGCCCCTGCTTCTACCCATTTAGTGAAATAATCAGTTAGTACAAGTAGAAGCTTCACCTAATCTTTTGCTTGTGGTAATGGACCACGAAATCATTTGCTTCCTCTTCCATCTTAGGCCAATAGTATCCTGCTTGAATAAACGTTTTTACTAGTGACCTGCCTCCTACATGATTTTCACAATGTCCCTCACGTATTTCTCTTATTACTTACACTGTTTGGGAAGGCCCGAGACACCTTGCTAATGGTCTACCAAACATCTTTCGGTAAAGGTTTGCTCGATGCAAACAATAACGAGCAGCTTTCTTAGGAAGCGCATGAGCCTTTGTTTTATCGATATGAATGGTTCCATGCTGCAAAAAAGCAACTATTTCGTTTCTCCAATCCCATGTTAAATGATTCAAATTTACCACATTCTTGTCAGGTTTGAGAGTGGAATGAAATATATGTATGATTGAAGAATTTGCATCATTTTATATGTCTACCGCAGATGCAAGATTAGCTAAAGCATCCGCCTTCGTGTTCTCATCTCTTGGGATTTGCATTACCTTCCAAGTTTGAAACTGCTTTATTAGTTCATGTACCTTTTCAAGATATTCTTGCATTCGCTTTCCCATTGCTATATAAGTCCCCAGCATTTGATTGGCCACGAGTTGAGAATCACTCTTCATTATGATTTTTGTTATGCCAAGTTCTCTTGCCAATTCTAAACCTGCAATTACAGCCTCATACTCTGCTTCATTGTTTGTTATATGGTGACATGTTATAGCTTGTCTAATGATCTCACCCGTACGTGATATAAGAACAATTCCTCTACCCGTTCCCTTTACATTAGACATACATTCAGTAAATAAAATCCAAGTCCCCGGGTTTGCACCATTAAAAACTTGTAATTCCTTTTCTGCTTCTAAATGCATCACTTGACTAAAATCTGCTACGAAATCGGCGAGAACTAGGGATTTTATAGCAGTCCTAGGCTGATAAATGATTTCATATTCACTTAGTTATATAGCCCATTTTGCTAATCTTCCTGACAATTCATGTTTATGCAAAATGTTTCGTAATGGAAAAGCAATAACTACGAGAATGGGATGACATTGAAAATAAGGTCTTAATTTTGTAGATGCCGTGATCAAAGCTAGTGCCATCTTTTCTAGTTATGGATATTGTGTTTTAGCATCTAATAAAGATTTTCTTACATAATAAATAGGATATTGCTTACCTTTTTCCTCTCGTACCAAAACAACACTTACCGCAACTTCTGATACCGCCAAGTAGATGAGCAGTGTTTCACCTTCCTTTGGTTTTGCCAATAGCGAGGGATTTGATAAGTAAGCTTTCAAGTTCCTAAGGGCTTGTTGACAATCTTCGTTCCATTCAAAATGGTCCTGCTTTTTGAGAGTAGAGAAGAACTTAAAACATTTTTTTGAAGATTTAGAAATAAATCTTCCTAGGGCTGCAATTCTTCCCGTTTATCTTTGAGCCTCCTTCTTATTGGTAAGGATATCAGGGATTTCTTCTATCACTTTGATCTGAGAAGGATTTACCTCAATTCCACGGTTAGAAACAAGAAAACCCAAAAATTTACCGGAGGCAACTCTGAATGCACACTTTTCTCGGTTGAGTTTCACATTAAATTTCCCTAAAATTTCAAATGTAATAGCTAAATGAGAAATACGATCGTGAGATTGCTGGATTTTGACGATCATATCATCTATATATACCTCTATAGTTTTTCCTAAATGGTTTTGGTGACCAGACTTTGATAGGTTGCTCCAGCATTTTTGAGACCAAAAGGGCATTACTTTATAACAGTAAGTTCCCCTGTCTGTAATGAAAAAAGTCTTTTCCTCATCACCGGGATCCATTTTAATTTTAATATATCCCGAATATGCATCTAAAAATCTTAAAAGTTCATGACCTGCAGTTGTGTCAATTAACTGATCTATATGCGGTAAAGGAAAAGAGTCTTTTGGGCAAGCTTTGTTTAGATTAGTATAATCCACACAAATGCGCCACTCACCATTTTTCATAGGTACGACCACCGTGTTAGCTAACCAATAGGGATAGTTTACCCCGCGGATCGACCCAATCTTCAATAATTTTTGGACCTCGTCTTGAATCACCTGGTTCTTGAAAACCCCTTGCTTTATTTTCTTTTTCTTTATTGGTGTGAAATATGGGTCCTCGTTGAGTTTGTGAGTCATCAAATTTGATGGTATTCCTGTCATTTCAGCGTGGGACCAAGAAAAAAAATCCACGTTAGCTTTGAAAAACTCAATTAACATACCTCGCATGTCGGGATTTAGATTGGCTCCTACATAAACCTTTTGTTTAGGCCATTGCTCTAATAGAACCACAACCTCGAGCTCCTCTATTGTTGTTCTAATGTTCTAATTTTATTTAGGTTCTTGAATCACATCATGTCTCGAGTCTAAGTCTGTTTTTTCTTTCCCGATTGATGTTTGATTGTTGACACCCTCAATTGTTTCCTGTAATTGCTATTTCTCTTTACGTACGGCGTTCGTATCTATTACGGTGTTGATATTCCTAGTTGTTTGCTGATCCTCTCGAATTTGACAAATTCCCCACAGTGACGAAAACTTAATAACCTGATGCAGAGTTGATGGAATAACATACATATCATGGATCCACGGTCTCCCCATGATTATATTGTAGGCCATTTCCATATCAACTACCTAGAATTAAGTTGCTTTAACAACACCTGTAGCAAAAGTTGTTAGAATTATCTCTCTTTTTGTTACTACGCTCGAATTGTCGAAGCTTGACAAGGTATGCGCCTTGGGTATCATTTTATCTTCATCTTGCATTTCCCATAATACCCTTAGTAGGATGATATTTCCAGAACTCCCGGGGTCAATCAAAACTCGTTTTACATTAGTTTCAGTTCAAGTAAAGATATTACCAGTGCATCATTGTAAGGAGTATTCACTCCTTCCATATCTGCTTCATCAAAGTTTATGCTTTCCTTCTCTAAGGTGTGCCGCACTGGCTTATCGTGTGTAATCATTACTTTGGAAACCTTATTTGAAGCTACATACGTTACTCGATAAATATCTTCTCCTCTACTAATGACGTTGACAGATGGTCCACTTCACTTTGTAGGAATCTATATTTTGATGTTTTCTGCCCGTGTTCATTGTAGAATTCGCAGCAATGGTCCGAATTACGCCTGCTTGGATTTGATCGCATCACTTTTGGCCATTGTATCTTGTCTCCCATACTCCTTAGAACCGCAATTAGCTCGAAATTAGTTATGTTGAAATTATAGCCATTGAATCGTGCCTTTAAATTCCTCTCATCATCTCGTGGCTCTTAATTGCTTCGATCACCTCTGAACCTGGTTAAAGACCCGGTTTCCCTGTTTCTTGCCCTTTGATCATATCATTGGTTATCCTGTTTTGATCGTGAATCTCTTCCTGCAGGTCCCATATATGGATCATATTTATTCTTACCTCATCTTTTTTTAGCCTCTGACCTCCTGGATCCGTTCCTTTCTTCACGATGGTACTGAGGTATGGTATCCTCTTCAATTCTGAGCATTATATTGTACTTGTTACAAAAATCATTCCAAGTGGTTGCTGGAAATTCACGGAGACTTTCCATAAGCCTTCTCATGGCTTCTGAACTTTTGTCATTAAAATTACTTGCAAAAGCTATTGCTGCCCAATTGTCTGGAACACAGTGTAGAGTCATTCGTTCACGTTGCATCTATTAAAAAGTCTCTGTGCAGTTCAGAGTTCCCTTGTTTGATTTTGAAAATATCCTCCATTATTTTCTCGACCACTTGAGCTCCTGAGTGTGCTTTAATAAAAGATCTGCAAGCTCAGCAAAAGAGTTCATAGAATTTTCAGGTAAAATAGTATATTGGGTTAATAGTCCCTTGGTGAGCATTTCTCCAAATTTCTTAACCAACATTTATTCAATTTCTTGTTTGCTCAAGTCATTGCCTTTTACGCTGGTTGTAAATGCAGTAACGTGGTCACGTGGATCTGTTGTACCATCATATTTTGGGATATCGGGCATTTTGATCTTCCTAGGAATTGGGAGAGGAGCAACAATTGACTTCCAAGGTTGTTGAAAGTACTTGTTTATATCCACTCCTTTGATTATAGGGGGAACTCCAGGAATTTGTTCGATGCGCTCATTTTTTTCCTGAGCTATTTCTGCAAGGTTAGTACTAAATTTTGAAAATCAGAATTACGTGAATTTCCTGGTTCTCCTTCTTTCAAAATCACTAGGGGTTTCCCCATTGCCAGAATTAACTAGACAAGAGCGAGGGTTTTCCGACGTGTTATTATTCGGCGTTGTCGATGCAGTAGGCAATCGACTAACTAAAGCTTCCAAAGCTCTATCAATTCGTGCACCAATTATTTTTTGTAGAAGCTCATCTCTTGTTTCAACTCCTCCATCAGCATGTTCAGATAGATCATTAGGAGTTCCTTCTCGAGATCCACATTGAGAAGCTTGAGGAAGAGGATCATCGTGTTCATCTCCCGCCACTTGATGGATTTGATGTTCTTGATTGTTGTTGTCGTTATTGTTTGGCATGATGATAACAATGGGTAGAATGTAATTTAAAAAGAATAGATTATCATATTCCGGGCAACGGAACCAATTTGTGTAACCGAAAATAATATTTCGGTCAAAACAAGAACTTAAGATAAAAGTTGGGTTACTATTAATCAAGAGACAAAAAGAATAATAAGCTTTTTGAGAATGAAAATAAGGCAGTAAATAAGTTTGTATTTCAATATAATATCAATGATATTTTGTGTCCTTACATATGATGAGACCTTCTCCTTTTATTGTTGATTCTTGGTAAATGAGTGAAGCTTCAGTCTTAATGAGAGAATTATGAGCAATAAATGACATTAAATAAGCCGTTACACAATCATTCCTATTTAATACCAATTTTATAACGTATTGAGTATTTAATAATGAATTTGCCCTCCTTTTTGACAGATCCGTGTCTTCAATGCTTCTGAGCCGTTTGCTTTAAATGGCTTGAATTGGTACGAGACTCGTGTTTGGACTACATCTCGTGCATGTTTAACTTTCTCCTCCCGTATATGTCGCTACTCGTGCCTCTTAATCTATTATTGCGTTTTGACCATTTGACTAATCCACATGTCATGTCACGTCGTCTATAATATAAATTTAGTTTTTTCCAATACAGTATCCTATCATCATTCATATAAATAGGACTTTGGAAAATCCTAACAGAAAATAGGGAATAGTTAAATAAATTATAAACGGAGGCTTGTGCATGAAAAGGTTGTGATCTTAAAAAAAGGGCATGATACGTTGCATAGTTGGCGGTTAAAAGTAGGTGTATAATGTAGGGGTATACATGGACCGGGTTTGTTTGGATTGGTTAGGATTTTATTATTTAAATATTATTTCAATCTTTCTTTATTAAATTTTTTGATAAGTAAATAAATGTTTAGAAAAAATATAAAAAAGCTGACGAACATATAATCTATTAAAATATTCTTATGAGAGAATTTTCTTATTAACACATAATAGTTATATTATTAGTCGTCTGACAATAATCTTTGGTTAGTTTATACTTTCAAGGATAATTGAATTTAGTAATTAAACATAAATATCAATATGATACCTAAATAATAATAATCATTTTATATTCGAAAAAGACATAACGATGTAATGACCCGAAAGTTCATCATTTATTTTAGAAATAAATTCAGTGTTCTGAGGCCTTAAAACCTCCTTTTTACCTCACCTTGATTTGCATGCGTGGTCTGGACGTATATCCGGAAAGCCTTTATGTGGAAATGTGAGAAATAAAAGTTTCTAGAATTAAAATTTGATTATGGTTGACTTTGGTTAATATTTTGAGCAAACGGACCCGAATTTGTGTTCCGACGATCCTGGGAGGTCCGCTGTAAAATACAAGACTTTGGCATATGCCTGGAAATGAATTCCGAGGTCTCAAGCCTTAAAAATCAATTTTTGAAAGAAATTATTTTGTGGAATTATCTATGAAATAAAGAAAATAATTAATATTTGAAATCATTGATATCGGGCCCATATTTTGGTTCCGGAGCACGGTACAAATTTATTATAGTATTTAATGATAACTGTAAAATTTTGAGAAAATGGTGTTTATTTGACGTGATTTGGACTTCCGGTTGAAGAGTTATCAACTTTAAGTGTCCTTGATGAAAATGATGAGTTTTGAGGATTAATTCATAGTTCTACTTGTTATTGTCAAGATTTGATTGCACGAGCAAGTCTGTATGATGTTTTTTGGTTGGTGTGCATTTTTTTTTGGAGCCCTGAGGGCTCGGGTGAGATTTGGATAGGCCACTGAGTGGAATTGAACTTAGGGAGTTGTAGGTTTTTAGTTGTTATGTTTCAGGTCTGCTGGTACGAAGCCTGGCTCGTTGATAACTAGGGATTTTGACGCATTTTATACCCCTTTGTGCTTATAATTTAATTATAAATTCCTACAAAATAGTCTCAAAAGAGTCATATGTTGTGCTTGATTGCAACTTTGATCAATAAAGTTATAAGAAATCAAAGATCGGCTCAAAAGGAGTGAAACAAGGACAAGTACCAAAAACAAGACAAAACCAGGAGAAAGAAGCCTAGTGTGGCTGCACTACACTTTGTGCGATCCACACTAGGGAGATTCAGAGACTTTGATTTTAAGGCATCAAGGCAGTGCATCCGCAGTAGATATTATGCGGCCCACACTGAAGGCACCACGGCCGCACTAACATTCTGTGCGGTCCGCAGAACCTAACTGCAGGGAGATGCAAAGTTCAGAAGATGAAGCATGCGGTCCGCAGTCCATCCATTCTATGTGGTCCAGGGAGCCGGGGTTCAAAGAATTGAATTTGCAGAGTCAAGAGCCTAGTGCGGCCGCACACCATTTTGTGTGGTCCATAATGACCCCGCAGGGGTATTTTTATCCAGTTTTTTCAGCTTAGTATAAATAAAACCTTTTTTCTATTTTTAGGGTGTCAGATATTATCAAACATTAGCTGCACTCGTGAGAAGACTTTTCTTATCCATTTTGGGCATTTTTACGTAGTTCTAATCATTGAACCTTTGTATTTACTTCAGTAGTTAATTATTATGTCTTTCTCTTCATCTATTCCTCTGATTTTATCTTCAAGCATGAGTAGCTAGACCCATTATCTAGGCTTGTAACTCAACGCTAGTCTGGATAATTTATGAGTGTTGTGATTTAGGGTTAGATAGAGTATGGGCGTTTGTTATTTGGGTCAATTTTATGATTTAGTTTTTGAATTAGTAACACTAGTTTGTGCTATGTTGACTTAGGCTCTTCTTCAGAAAGAGAGCCTAAGTCTCCAAGACTCACTCAACAAGGAATTGGGATGGATTTAAGAGATTTGATAGTCCCAATTAAAGGGCTAAACCTTGAGAGAATAATTACCCGACTTGAACCCTAGTTGCTTGGGCAATTATGCATACCCAATTGGTCTTGAGAAAGTCAATTGGAAAAAACCACTCTTTCTACCGAGACGTGTAGAGTGGGTAATATCAAGAAACGGTTATAACATATTCCCCAATAATGTCAATCATGTCTTAGATGATATTGCCAGTCAATTGTGTCGACGCACCCTTTTTCAACCCCTTAAAAGGAGAAATCGGGTTTACGACATTATGGACAAAACAACTCTTTATTCCCATTTGGGAATTGGGTTACAGAGTTTTAAGAGTCGCAACCTAATGATTATGGTGCAATAGGACAGTTTTAGAAAAGAAGAGTTTGAAAGCAAAACCAGAGTTCGGGTAAGGGCTTGAAATTATCTCGAGGGGAAGGAATTAGGCACCCCTCATGATCCACTATTGTGGTTCCCGACCTTGCTAAGATGTGACTATAAGAAAGCATAAAAATAGACAAGCAAATTTTATACATAAAGAATACGAGCAAGTTGACAAAGAAGGATAGCACAAGTAAAAGAGAAATTTAAAGAAAACATTTAAACAAAAAAGGGGAATCCTAGATCTAACTATAATATGGATCATTCGATACAATATCCGCACATATTCCCAATGAAGGGTCGCTTTACGATATTATCGCATCGTCATCATCTCCATGTCCTTCCCTTCCCACCCATAAAGGTCATTTAATTGTGTGGATTGTTCACGAAGACTTATTGCGTGCTATTACCCATCCCATTCAATAGATCCTAAAGGGAACTTAGGATCACTATTTCTATAAGGTTGGTACTAGGCTGAACCCCTAGGTTCAAAGGTTAAAAAATGTTAGGCGACATACAAGAACAAATAGAACTTGCACATAAGGGGAATCATATAACATGTAAAAGGCTCAAATATCCCTGTATAGACGAACACATAATTAGCACGACTCAAACACATTTAAGGTCTAAGGAAGGAAGAATCTTTTGAAAACTAGAGTATAGATTAAAATAGAAGTTTGGAGGTTTTACAGAAAAGTAACACAAAAGAAAGCATTCAGAACTTTCAAAGAGGCAGTAGCAGTTTTGGAAATCTGCAGAAGTGTTAAATAATATTTGTGAAACACAGTTTTCAGACAAGCAGAATAGAAGAACAAACATGGGAGAATTTTAAGAGATTACAGAAGTATAAAGAAAACATGTCAGGTTTTGAACCTTTGAAAATCACAATATTCATAGCTTTAAAAATAGCAGCCAGTGCTGAGAAAATATAGTAGAAGCATTTGCATATATGGTTTGAAAATAGTTGTCCCGTTATGGACAAAGTAGAAATCTCCTGCATAAGTAATTTTAAAGAAAATAAGGCAGAAGTTTATAAATACGAGACAGCTCCAGAAACAGACGAGTTCAGGCAGAGGTGGATTAATTCGAACATGACTTAGAGGTGATTAGCCCATTTTATTATTAACGAATGGCGAGCAAGCACATTTGCTTCTAGTTTTAAAGAGAGAGTTGCTAACAAATTTTAACCCAGATTAACGAAGTACTTGACGGTTGCAGATAAAAGTCCTAAAGGCATGGTATCTAATGCATAAAAGGTCCTATAAATATGGTATCTAAATGTGGGGTTAATGAATTTGTTGATTATTAATTAGTCATGGTTACGAGAATGTACAGAATAATATACTGAAAGTGAGAAGCCTAAGAACATGATTTCTATGTGTGAAGATGCATGTCCTAAAGCATGGTAGCTATTGCACAATTAAGTAAGTAAAGTCCTATAGGCATGTTTTCTATCCATTCCCTTAACTAAACATGCATAGCCCCCCATATTCACTATGTGCCCCAATATTCATACAAATTATTACAACCCTGATAAATAAATTAAGACAGTGATGAAAGAAAACAAACAAGAAGTTATCCAATAGAGAGCCTCCAGCCAAACCAAACATCTCCAGCCTCACTTCTTTTGAGTTTCACAGCCATTACCAAGCTTGGGTGCGGAAAAGTGCCCTAAGGGTTCGTTTGAACCCATGGCCAATACCTAGCACCCAAAGTATCATTATTAGACAAGTGCAAGTGTAGAAGTGCCAGCCTTATGCATCAAAGTTCGATGGGTGCTCACGGGCTCCCAAGGAAATGCTTACACTAAGGGGGCTGAACCTAGTGTTCTAAGAGTAGTGAAGTTGTGATAGGATTGAGAGTATTTAAAACATTTGAGAGTCAGTTTAGTAGTAAGATTTGAGGGACAGTTTGAGAAAGTAGTTTAAGAGAGCAAAAGAGTTGAAAGGATTATTCTTTAAATCATTAGTACTAACCAGTTAAAAGCAGAGCATCACACAAACCGGGGCAAAGGGGAAGGGAACAGATAAGTACAGGGACCTACTCACACACAGACAAACATAGTGAAGGCAGGTAATCAAACACAGTTGTTGAACAACAGGGGTTCAGTTATTACTGCACCAAACCCCAATGCACTTAACCTAATGGGGAGGTTTTAGTCTAATCAAGTAGCCAAGAAGACCTGGACACATAGTAGTGATACACAAGGAAAAGCAAACAGACATATAGACAAGGAATGGGGTAAGGGGAACATGGTAAACTAAACTAAGTAGACTAGTAAGTACATGCTAGTGACAATGAAACAGTAGAACTATAGATAAAAGCACAGAAGGAACAAGATGAAGTGCAGGGCTAAGAAAAACATATTGTTTTGGGGACTATATACTAAATAGATAACATACCTGTTGCAAACAAATAGAGCACAAAGAGCTATAGTGCACAGAGGAAGAAGGTGAGCAGAGAGTGTGAGCAACAGAGAGAACAACAGTGTGCAGCAGCAGTGTTAGAATAGCAGTAGCAGCAAACCCAAGTAAACAAAGCAATAAAACTCAGTAATGTAGAAGTAATTAACCCAGGCTACGCAATCTTGGCTTTCATCCGATTGAGTGTCCAAATAAGAGAATGAGAAATTATAGAAATAGGAGAGAAAGAGAGAATTCAGAGAGTTTGAAATTGTGAGAGATATGCAGTGTGTGTTGGTGTCTTTCAAAAAAAATGGGGAAGGGTAATAATAGTACTAGAAAAGAGTACTCAAACAAGGCAGCAATCATTAATTAAGGAAACAGTGCCAATCAAAATCCAATTAGGATTAGGACTCCCCTTTAACTAAGGAGTCAAAGGCAAATGGAAACAAACATTGGTTTAAAAAAGGAAAAGAATCAATTGACTGCAGTGTTTACCTTAGTAAGAGTAGAAAGCATATAATTTACCATAAGGGTCAGATACATAGCAGCTTAAGTTAGGAAATATACTGAAGGCTATTTATGCACAAATATGCTAGGGAAAATATAAGCTAATTCTACCAATTAGTCAAAGAATCTCGGACAAGATCAAAAAATCAGAGAGAATTGCTTCTAAGTAAGGAAAGCATACCCAAGTAAGGAAATAATTCAAAAGAAATCAGTAAGAACATCTAAGGGAAATCATACACATAGATTCACAGAAATATTCAAAATAAACACAATATTGCACAGACACTGAACACTTAGGCCTATAAAGCGTGATAGACATGGCATTCTCAGAATCCTAAGCAGGTAAAAAAAAGGTCGAAACCCTAGCCAAAAAAATTTAAACATGGAACTCAAATTAACAAGGAAACCAAACATTCGCAAAATGGACAAACACAAACAAACAAATAATACTCCAGAAAATTAGAAGAAGCGATTTTGACAAAGGGGTCAGAAACCCTAACTTTGAAAAAGAGGGAAATCATAGTAAAACTTAAAATAATCAGAGGTTGAGTGAAAATTAGAGTAAATAAACAGAGAGTCGAACTGAAAATCATTTTAAAAGCATAAAAATTAAAGAGACTGGTGTAGAAAATTAGGGTTTGCAGACGAGTTAAAGAAAGGTGGAACCTGGCCGTGAAACTCATCAATAACACAATATAGAGCATCATCGTGTGAAAACCATTGGAGAAAAGTTGGCAAAGACTCAGGCGAGCTTCAATCGACCGTCTTTTATGGCGGAAGCCCCTGGGCTTCGAGTTTGAGAGAGAAATAACGAGATACAGTACCATGGTGAGTAGTGGTCGAGAGGAGTAAGGGTGGAGGTAGCCGGAACGGCAAGGAAAGCCATCGAAGGAGAGAAATGAAGGAAGATTCTAGAGAGAACTTAAAGACGATGGGTAAGAGAGAGAGACGGGCGTTTCAAAAAATGAGGGGAGGGGTTAGGTTATTTAGGTTTTAATTTAGGATATTTAATCTAGGCCGTTGATCTCGTTTGATCAATGGCGCAGATCAAGTCTAGGCTGGGTCGAGTTATTTGATGGATTATTGGGTCAGATTATTTCGCAAATTGGTTCGTCTAATTGGGCTAAAATTAGGTTGACATGGGGGGTAGAATTTGGGCTTTGTTTTAAATAGAATCTGGCTATAGTTTTAATAGCCTCTTTTTCCGAATTAATTTTATAAAATAGTTTAAAAGCAAAATTGAAAGAATAAAACTAATTAATAATATATAAACATTAATCTAACAATATTAAAAATAATTTTATAACTATGAAACACAGTTAAGTGCAAGATAGGCCATACTTGCAATTTTGTGCATTTAGCTTTCAAAAATCCAAATGAATTTGTAAAAAAAGTGCAAAAATTACACAAATTGTATTTTGTTGCAAATATGAGAATGAAACACATTATTCACTAAAAATATTGGAAATAATTTTGGCCTTTATATTGTCAAAAATATTCATTAAATAGATTTTAAAAACCTCTAAAATTAAGGAAAAATACTAAAATTTTCACGCATGCTTATATATGCATACATATCTATTTTGAAAGTATTTTGGGTGCAAAAGATATATATAGGGAAAATTGGGTATCAACAGCTACCCCTCGTTACCCGAGGAGAATGAAAGAGTTGTCGGGTAAAGATAAGATGACCAATTTTGACTGGAATTGCGATCATAAGAGGATTTTGACCACGCTTCAGTTTCTGAGCTGCCTACATATCCTTGGTTTTATAGGAATCGGGGCATATATAGTTCAGGAATTATGGCGGAATATGCCGATGGAGGTTTGAAATAACGGACGTGATGGCTAGATTCGAAAGGGATTTGTAGGTTGGATGAACTGCAGAGAACTGGAGCAAGATCACCCCTACTGAGAGGACCGTGAGCTAACCAAAGCATCAACAAGTGGGCAATGCGCATGCATATTGTGTAATTTAAACGTGATGCAAGTTACAGTTGGACCATGAATCTTTGTCTTTGGAAAGTTGGGATGATGTCCTCAGACTATAATGTCCTGGGCCATGAAAAACATAAAAGTAAAGGTTTGTGGGCCATGTAATGATGTTCTAGGGCTATGCACATGGTGGCTTCGAACTATGACGCCTTTGAACGAGTGGCGATCTTTCAGCCCATGGGAAAAAGTGGCAATCTTTCAGCCAGATGAATGCAAAGGGTGGCGATCTTTCAGCCCGAGCGAGAATTTAAAATAGATTGCGATATTTCAGCCATATGAGAATTTCAAATGCAGGCGGTGATGTTTCAACCAGTCAAAAAATAAGGCAGCGATGTTTCATCCATGAAGGGCGGAGACAATGCTTAGTCCCGAAAGGCAGATGATAGCCTTATGCAATATGGAGGTAGAGTTTTAACCTCGGAAGGCAGAGATTAGCCTTATGCAATGCAACATGCAAATGGAGACATAGCTTAGTCTCGAAAGGCAGATAAGAGCCTTATGCAAATGGAGACAGAGCTTGGTCTCGAAAGGAAGATAATAGCCTTATGCGGAATGCGAATTGAGACAAATCTTAGTCTCGAAAGACAGAAGATAGCTTTATGCAATATGGAGGTAGAGGTTAACCTCGGAAGGTAGATAATAGCCTTATGCAATGTAGGATGAAAATGGAGACAAAGCTTAGTCTCGAAAGTCAGAAGATTGCCTTATGCAAGATGGAGGTAGAGTTTAACCTCGGAAGGCAGACAATAGCCTTATGCAATGTAGGATGGAGACAGAGCTTAGTCTTGAAAATAAGAAGATAGCCTTATGTAAGGTGGAGGCAGAGCTTAACCTCGGAAGGCAGAGAATAGCCTTATGTAATGCAGGATGGAGACAGAGCTTAGTCTCGAAAGGCATAATATAGCCTTATGCAAGATGGAGGTAGAGCTTAACCTCGGAAGGCAGAGAATAGCCTTATGCAATGCAAAAATGTAAAGGTGAAGGTAGTAGCGATTTTCTTAGCTGGTAGACGATTGCGATATCCTGACTGCTATGGAAATATTGGGTGTAGATAGTAATCTCTTGTGAAGTGAGTGAGAGTTTCCGACCTTGTAGAGCAAATGCATTATTTACTCGCGTCCTGAATTCCTGTATCCAAAGAAAAAATCGTGAGTTCTGTAAAGGGGGAGGTTAGTTCGTGTCTCTAGGCTTGTGACGTCCTACGCCATTCGGGGTAGCATTGCTAAATGCTAGTTATCCAAATGATTTTGTGAAAAATTTAACAAACATGATGCAATTTTATATATATTCAGTAAAGATAAGAATAGTTTTGTTTTATGATGAACCAACAACTGCAACGTGGTTCAAGACACGGCGACCTCGTTTGCTCCGGAATTTTGAGGGTCCTCCTAAAATTTCTACCCCAGTTTACTGGGCTAGTTCTACAGGTGGATGTGCAGAATAACCAAATGCAAAACAGTTCTAGAATTTTGATGGTTCTCCTAAAAATTCTGCCGCAGTTTACTAGGTTGGCGCTGATGAAGAGACTGAAAAACTTACTTCAGAAGCGGGGAAAATGGAATTTTTATTAAAATGTGACTGAACCCATAGGGCTGCCTACGTATCCCCTCTTAAATGGGAATCAGGTCAGGCGTAACTCAAATTACATCTTAAAGGAAAGCACAAAGATCAAATGTAGTATCTCTTCACTGCGTCTGAGTTGATAGGCTTCGGCCAAATATTTCCTTCCATTTCTGGGAGAATAAGGGCTCCTCCAGTCAGAACCCGATGGACCATGTACGGACCATGCCAGTTGGGAGAGAATTTCCCTTTGGCTTCATCTTGATGTGGAAATATCTTCCTCAACACCAGCTGCCCTGGTGTAAACTTCCTTGGTCAAACTCTCTTGTTGAAAGCTCTAGACATTCTTTTCTAATATAATTGACTATGACAGACAGCATTCATTCTCTTCCCGTCGATGAGAGCTAACTGCTCGTAGCGACTTTTAACCCTTTCTCCATTATCTAATTCTGCTCTTGTATGACCCTTAAGCATGGAATTTCTACTTCAGTGGGAATGACCGCCTCTGTTCCATAAACCAGCATGTAAGAAGTGACCCCGGTTGATGTGCTGACCGTGGTGCGGTTACCCAATAAAGCGAACGACAATTTCTCATGCCACTGCTTATACTTTTCGATCATTTTCCTTAGTATCTTCTTGGTGCTCTTATTGGCCGCTTCTACAGCTCCGTTCATCTGAGGTCTGTAAGCCATAGAGTTCATATGTCTGATCTTGAATGTTTCACACATTGCTTTCATTAGGTCACTATTGAGGTTATAGCCATTGTCGATAATGATTGATTCTGGAAACCCGAACCGGCAAACCATACGATCTCGGACGAAATCTGCAACTACCTTCTTTGTGACTGTCTTGTATGATGCTGCTTCAACCCATTTGGTAAAATAATCGATTGCTACTATGATGAACCTGTGCCCATTTGATGCGGCTGGATCAATTGGTCCAATGACGTCCATGCCCCAAGTGGCGAAGGGTCATGGTAAGCTTGTTGCAGTAAGCTCGTTTAGAGGCACCTTTATCATATCTGCATGCACTTGGCATCAGTGGCATTTTCGGACGTACTTAATGCAATCCGTCTCCATAGTCATCCAAAGATAACCTGCTCGAGGTATCTTCTTTGCCAAAACGAAACAATTCATATACGGTCCACAAGTCCCTGCGTGCACTTCTTTCAAGAGTCTGGTTGCTTTTGTTTCCTCGATACACCTTAATAGTCCCAAATCAGGAGTCCTCCTATACATGATTCCTCTACTCTGAAATAAATTATTGGACAATCTCCGAAGTGTTTGTTTCTGAGTAGCATTGGCAAGCTCTGGATACCTCCCTGTTGTCAAGTATTCCCTGATATCATGGGACCAAGGTTTCCCATCGGCTTCTTCCTCGACATGAGCACAATAAGCCAGCTGGTAATGAATATTGACCAGAATTGGATCAATAGTATTTGTATCCGGATGCTGGATCATGGATGATAACGTGGCTAAAGCATCACCCGAACTCGTTCTATGTTCTGGGAACATGCTGGAACTCCGTCTTTCTGAATCGTTTCCTCAACTCCTGCACATGGTGTAGATAGGGGAGTATATTGGAATTTTTGGTTGCTCATTCCTCTCAAACCTGATGAATGAGTAGGTCCGAATCTTTGATCACTAGCAGTTCCTGAATATTCATGTCAATGGCCAACTTGAGCCCTAAGATGCAGGCTTCGTACTCAGCCATATTGTGTGTATGGGGGGAATCCGAGCTTGGCGAACATCGGGTACTTCTGACCAGTATTTTAACCGCTCCTATACTCACTCCTTTGAAGTTTGCAGCTCCGTCGAAAAACATCCTCCAGCCATCATAGGATTCCGCAATATCTTATCCGTTGAAGGCTATTTCCTTATCAGTAAAGTACGTCTTTAAGGGCTCGTATTCTCCTCCTACAGGATTCTCGGCAAGGTGATCTGCCAGGACTTGTCCTTTGACCGCCTTCTGGGTAAGATAAATTATTTCAAATTCTCTTAATAAAATTTTCCACATTGCGAGCTTGCCAGTACGCATGGGCTTCTGGAAAATATATTTCAGTGGATCCATCCTGGATATGAGATGAGTGGTGTAAGCGCAGAAATAATGTCTCAATTTCTGAGCTACCCAGGTTAAAGCACAACAAGTGCGCTATAATAAGGAATACCGAGCCTCGTAAAGGGTAAACCTCTTGCTGAGGTAGTGGATGGCCTGCTCCTTCATTCCTATTTCATCATGTAGTCTGAAAAAACAACCAAATTCCCCATCCAATACTGCAAGATAAAGCAATAAAGGTCTCCCTGGCTCATGTGGAACCAAGACGGGTAGCGTTGACAAGTATTCCTTGATTTTGTCGAAAGATTTTTGACGATTATCTATCCATTTAGTGGCGGCATCTTTCTTTAGCATCTTGAGGATGCGTCCACAAATGATAGTGGACCGAGCTATGAATCGGCTGATGTAGTTGAGCCTCCCCAGAAAACTCATTACCTATTTCTTGTTCCTTGGCGGTGGCAACTCTTGATAGGCTTTGACCTTTGACGGATCCAGTTCTATTCCTCGGCGACTCACAATGAAACCCAATTATTTTCTGGCCGGGACCCTGAATGCACACTTGGCGGGGTTTAGTCTCAAGTTGTATCTCCTCAGTCTGTTGAAGAATTTTCTCAAATCTTCCATGTGATATGCAGCTTTTCAGGATTTAATGATGACGTCGTCCACATATACCTTGATCTCCTTGTATATCATATCACGAAAGATTGTGGTCATGGCTCTCATGTAAGTAGCACCAGCATTCTTCAGACCGAAAGGCATCATTTTGTAACAATACATTCCCCATGGCGTGACGAATGTTGTTTTCTCTGCATCCTCATCATCCATCATATCTAATGGTACCCAGCAAAACAATTGGCAAATGACTGCAGCTAATGCTTGGAGCGGTTGTCAATCAATATATGTATATTTGGCAAAGGAAAGTCGTCTTTAGGACTAGCCCGGTTGAGATCCCGGTAGGACACAGACTCTAACCTTCCCATCCTTCTTTGGCACTGGCACAACATTGGCTAACCATGTTGGATACTCCACTACTCTGAGAACTCTGGCTTTGACCTTCTTGGTGACCTCTTCTTTGATTTTCAAACTCATATTTGGCTTTAATTTTCTGAGTTTCTGCTTGACCAGCAGACATGTAGATCTGTTGACAGCTTGTGAGTGATGATGGAAATGCTGAGGCTGGTCATATCATCATACAACCATGCAAATATGTCCTCATACTCTTTCAAATATTCTGTGTATTCTTCCTTTTCTGATGGTGACAAGTGCACACTAATTCGTGTTTCCTTGAAATTTTATGCATCTCCCATATTTATGACCTCAGTTTCGTCTAAATTGGACTTAGTTCTGTTCTCCAAATTTTCGACTTCTTTAACAACCTCTTCTGGTACTTCGTCCTCTTTTGAATCTACGTTCGTTTGTCGCATTGTCGCGTTGCACGTTACAGTCGTTGGTTCATCATCAAGATATGTAATAGTAATGATGTGTAAAATAAAGTAAATAATAGTGAAAACAAATGAGACCGAAATATAAACATAAACTTCAATAATGATTTTGATTAAATTCATCATTTTCTAAAACATCGGAACTCTTTTTCAGAAATAAAGACAATGCTGAAAAGTAAAATCAACTAGAGGTAAGGTGCGATGCATGTGTGTCATTTAGCCTTACTACCCCGAGGCTCTGCGGGAACTGGTGGTCCTGATTGACCAGTTGGCGAGGCATTCTCCCCGGTTCACAGCTTGAATGGAAGGGCCTTCCTCCCCTTCCTCCTCGAAGGTAACACAGCAATCCATATCGTCCTCCAGAAACAGGTTCTTCATGGCTGCCAGCGTCTCATCTTCCGATGATATGACATCAGCGGGCTGAAAGGTCTGCTCTAACTAAGCTAAAGGGTACTCCACTGGGTAGTAGGGACCACGCTATGGTGACGACAATGCTGGAACTCCTCCCAAGTGTATTCATTACCCAGACCAAAAGTGGATCCATGCTTCTTCAACTGGATGGGCTTGGTGATACCCTGGAGATTCTTGCCAAGCCCCTTTCCAGGCTCGTATCCACTCCAATTCAAAATGCTCTCGATTTTTCTATCCCACCACTTATCCTTGTCTATGGCAATGACCCGCTCGATGTGATGGTATGTTTCTCCACCTATTCTCCTTCTTCCTCCGATCATTAGGATATTCTGGTGACTGTATATGGGGTTACTACCGTCGCCATGAATGATTACTTCTTGATGATTCCACACAAATTTCACAGCTTGATGCAATTGTAACACCACATCCCCAGCAACGTGGATCGAGGGTCGTCCTAGCAGCAAGTGATAGGACGCTGGTACATCAATGCCTTGGAACTTAAAATTAAACCAGGTGGGCCCCATATGTAGGCATAAGCTAATCTCTCCAATGGTAGACCTCTGAGATCCATCAAAAGCTTTAACATTGATAGCCCCTTATTTTATCTTGTGCAATCCCTTTCCCAGCGTCCTGAGAGAGACCAAAGGACAAATGTTGAGGCTGGATCCCCCCATCGACTAGAATTCTGGTGATTAAGTGGTCCTCGCATTGCGCATTGATATTTAACGCTTTGTTGTGACCAAGCCCTTCCGGTGGTAGTTCATCTTCGTGGAAGGTGATCTGATGGCTTTCCAGTATCTGTCCCACCATGTTTGCAATTTCGCCTCCCATTATGTTGCTGGGAACATAGGCCTTACTTAGTATCTTCAGTAAAGCATGTTTATGTGCCTCGGAGCTTTGTAGGAGGGCCAGAATAGAAATATGCACCGGTGTCTTGTTCAACTGTTCAATGACCGAGTATTCTTTAGCCTGTATCTTTCTCCAGAGGTCGATAGGCCCGGTTTCAACAGGACGTCCACACACCTGCTTGCTGGACTCGGCTAGATGTTCCGGCATGCATACCCTGCCTGTTCTAGTCATGCCCTGTGCGGCAGTTTCTTCTCCAATGCATGTCTTTCATTTCCTTCTCGCCTTGGTTGTGTAGTCCCAAGGTATGCCATTTGTTTGGAACGGGGTCGTGTCTGTCATGGAGACTGGAATAGGTACCTTGAGAGGCAGCACAACAACTTCAAACGGTGTAGGTGGTTTTGGAATTCCGAACTCAACCTCAATTGGTTTTGGTGCCTTTGTATAAGGTACTTCAAATTCGAGTGGCGTGGATACATTTACCACATCACCCTCAGAAGGCTGAATCTGGACGGCAATGGGATTGAGAGTAACCGTTGGCTTTTTAGGCTTATCTTCTTCATCTATCAATCTGATTGACCCCTTGGGTCCCAATCATCTTCGATCTCAATCATGTGGATGCCTCCACCCTTGTGGTCAGGTAGGGGGTTGTTGCAGACATTACGAGCGAGATCCTTTCCTATAATAATCTTGTTGTTAATTAGATTCTGAATCTTGTCTTTTACCGAGAAACACTCATCAATGGTATGGCCCTTAATCCCGGAATGGTATGCGCAAATCTTGTTTAGGTTGATCTACTGGGAAGCGTTTTCTGGAGTTACGGCTGGGATAGGGGTAACGTAACTTGCCGCTTTGAGTTTCTAATGCAATTGGTCAATCGGCTCGGTTATGGGGATGTATTGTCTAGGACGTTGGCGGTCAAAGCTTGGTCTACGTCGAGGGAAATTTTGGCAAGTAGGAAGTGATGGATAGTGAGAAGGTTGGTAGTTATATGCTTGGTATACAGGTGCAGTTTGGGAATATCTAGGTCAGGCGGGTTGATACATGGGTGGTGGAGGTGATTGGAAAGAAGGGGGTGGAATTTGGTAAGTGGGTGACGGTTCTTGGTAATTTGGGGTAGGCTGATATGTGAGTGGAGCTAAGGGATAGGTTTGGTACTTAATGGGAGAGTTGTTTCTTTACGTAGCCATTACGGAATTTACATCATTTTTCTCTATCGAGCCACCAGACTGTAGAGCCTTGTTGGTGGCTTGCAATGCCTCGAGGTTAGTGGCAATACCGTTCTTGAGCCTTTTCAATCCTTTCTCCTAATTTGATGATATCGGAGAACTTTTGACCCTCAATTACCATCAATCTTTCGTAGTACTGTGGATCTTGAGCACGGACAAAGAATCTGTTCATTTGTTCTTCTTCCAAGGCCGGTCGGACCTTAGCAGCTTCCAACCTCCAACAAGTGGCATACTCGCGAAAGGTATTTGTAGGCTTCTTCTTAAGTTTCTGGATATAGAACACATCCGGTGCGTTCTCAGTGTTGAACCTGAATCATTCCATGAAATCATACGCCATGCTTACCCAGCTAGTCCATTTCTTCGCATCCTTGTTAATATACCAGGATAAAGCATCACCCTTCAAACTCCTCATGAACAGCTTCATACGGATCTTCTCATACCTACCTACTCCTACTAGCTTCACAATACATCCTCAAGTGAACCCTGGGATCCCCGGTACCGTCGAACAATTTGAACTTGGGAGGTTTGTACCCCTCCGGGAGCTCAACCTCTGGTTGAACACACAGATCTTCGTAATTCAGCCCTTCAACACCCTTGTTACCTTCGAAACCTTGAAATCGGTTTCTCAACTTCTTAATCCCAGCGGCCAAACTCTGAATGAGGGAACCTTTGTCATCTAACTCGGCCATATTTGTGATTGGCTGATCGTAATGTGGTATAGTATCTACAAAGACAGGAGTGTTTGTGTTATCAGTGGTATTTTTGGGATCTGGAATAAGCAATGGAGCATTGTTGCCTGTGTTACGGAATTGGGTCTGAGCAGGCTGGGTTGGTGGCGGGGGTGGTGATTGTTGGCATCAGCAGCAGCAAGAGTGATTGACAGACTTGCCAAGTTCCGTACTTTTTCCAACTCTTCTCGAAACCTCGGCAAGGTTTTCTCAAGATGAGCGGCAGTTTCTTTGGTGATTGAAGCTTCTCCGACTTCCTTTCTAGCATTGGTATCTTCCATTTTGTTCTTGTTCCTGTTTTTGGGAGGACTCGGAGGAGGATTAGGTGGAGGACCCTTTGATCTTGTGGAGTATGTTGATGGTGCCATAATGCATGAACTAACCTTTGGGGAGGGGAATAAAAATAAAAGAAAAACAAAAAGGTAAAAAGCTAGTGCGGATTCTAATAAATAATATTGCAATACTTAAACACATTGTGCGGGAATATAAATCGTTTCCTAATTTGGGTGCCTCATTTGTGCCCGATGTAGGCCTAGCGACAAATAAAATATGGAGAACTTATAATGCTAAATGCCTTATATTATTGATAAAAATAAGACAAATCCCAAAACGACACTAAATAAAATATCACTAACGGCCATTGGCCTTATTACAGCATTAAAGCAAAAGAAAAGACTCCTAACTACTTGGTCCCAGAAGGACCTTCCCCAGATTCGCTGTTCTTGCCTCCCTCGTAGAGCTGCATCATCTCGTGCATTCCTAACAGTAGGTAGGCTTGAGCCAAATGTCTGCCAGCGCATCCCTCAGCATTCTGACAGTCTTTGATCCTTTGCAAGAACTTCCCTTCCAATTCTACCAAACCCTGCTCCAGATACCCCAGATGATTCTTGGCATTAACAGCCATATCCTTTCACTCGTTTAATAGCTTCTCCTAGCTTCCTCTATTTCCCGATGTTCATTCTCGCATTATCTCATCCTCTGGCGTAGTTGATTGTATTTGACTTGTGCTTCAGCTTTCTCGTCAATAACTCTGTGACCATGGGTGAACCCTAGGCGACCCAAACCAATGTGATCATCTTCTAACCAACCTGTGAAGTGTGGCACACACCCGACATGATACCTGTCTGGTTCAATAGAATTCTTCCCTAGAACAATCTTGCAGTTCCACATGTGCTGAGCATGACACCTATGCGGGCTATCACCATTTTGAAGTGACTCATTTTTTCTATCCTCAGTATGATTTGTTTCCATCCGGATTTCCTCATCACTTGGAGGGGGACAAAAGGATGAGTTTCCCTCAGGCTAATGAGTATGAGGAACAACGCATCTCGGGAACGGACAACAAACTCCTCTGTTGGGAACCACTCGAACATCGATTGAATTTTCTCTTCTTTTAGATTTTCGAATGAATCTACCCATCCACTGACGTCCTTTGGCTGGGCGAACATATTGGGCATGAAGTTCATTCGCTTTGAATGATGAAAATCGATATGGTCATCACAATCTATGCGTATGATTTGTTGTCTGTAATCTCCTTTCTGAAGGTGTTCCAGGAGCCATAGTTGAAGAAGTAAGTTACAACCCTCGAAATATGGAGCCCCTTGTTGACACTTCCCCAAGGCTCAATAGATTTCTAAGAGGATCACAGGTACTATGCTGAATGATTGCCCGTCGATTCCTTCCATCAAATTCGTTGTAACAATGGCTAGTCTGGTGTGGATCCTAGCCTTCTTCATAGGGAAAATTACCATGCCCAACAAAAACATAAACACAAATACTCTTCTGTATATGTGCCCCAAAGAGGTGAGGGCGAATTCATCCATGTAGGTGCGATATGACTTACTGTGGCCGTATCTCTCGTATAGGAAGTCGAATGATATGTAAGACTCTATCAAGCAACAAATGGTGGGATTTTTCATGAGTCCCATCATTTTAGGAAAACCTCTACGTTTGCTATTATCCGGCATGAGTAAACCCGGTGTTTCCCAAGGGACGCCAGCTAGGCCCCGTATTTCTTCTAGCAAAGGGGTCATCTCCAAATCCCCGAAATGGAACACTGATCGATCACTATCCAAAAAAAAATGGCAGCCTCAATGATTTTGTTGTTGGGTTGGATTTCAATAAGCGAGGGCAAATTCCCTAAGTGCTTACAGACGAGGGTTTGATCGGTGCTACGAAGATCCTCCCATCAGCTTAGCTACCTTGGTGGATGTTGGATACCGTACCGAATCTGGGACCTTGTGCCTGATTTCTGCAAAATAAAGCGTTAGACCCTTAACACCCACCAGACTCGACTATTTAAATTAATAATTATCAAAAAGCATTTAGTTCTCCAAATAAATGCACATGACGTGAAGGTGTCCGTTTGGGTTTCAGGAAACCTGATGGACTTTGGTTTAGGCTATTTCAATGAGTCATTATGCGGACAACATAACTGACTCGGCTAGGGTTGACCATGATGCATGAACAATATAATGGAATATGGTTTCTACTTTTGAAGTTCTAGACAAGGTACCCTTTAGCAGATAAGTCAAGAGGGAAAGGCGCGGAACAAAAGACTACACCGTTGACCGACTGGTTTTACCGCGTGTATGCCTTTGCCACATTTAAGGTGTTTATAATATTGGAAGGGCGCAACCACTCATTATCAGCATTGCAATAGGATTTGTTTTGGCACGAGTGGAATATGATGTTGAGAAATGCAATTACAATAATGAAACAAGTTGCATGTATTTTCACGTTCATAAAGATTACAATAGATGCTCGAAAATTACAAGAAAATTGAAATAAAAGCAAAAATTAAAATGAAAGAAAAACACGAAGATCAAGTTAGTAATCGTGATGAAATAATTAAAACAGGAAATAAACGTGATTAAAGTAAACAAATAAAGTCACAAAAGCAAGTATGGTAAAAGCCTTAAAAAAATCCCCAACAGAGTCGCCACGTTATCGACGCCCCCTTTTTCATCCCCCTAAACGGCAAAATCAGGTTTATGACATTATGGACAAAACAACTATTTATTCTCGTTTGGGAACTGGGTTGGAGTTTGAAGAGTCGCCACCTAATGATTATAGTGCATTAGGACACTTTGAGAAAAGAAGATTTTGAAAGAAAACCAGAGTACGGGTAAGGGCTTGAAATTATCACGAGGGGAAGGTGTTAGGCACCCCTCAACATCCACTAGTGTGGTTCCCAGCGTTGCTTAGATGTGACTTTAAAAAAGCATAGAAATAGACAAGCATAGTTTTACACATAAAGAATACGAGAAAGTTTACATAGAAGGATAGCACAAGTAAAAGGGAGTTTTAAAGAAAACGTTTAAACAAAAATAATAAGGGGGATCCTGGGTTTAACTATAATATGGATAATTTGATACAATATCCGCACATATTCCCAAAGAGGGGTCACTTTATGATATTATCATATCGTCATCATCTCCATGTCCTACCCTTCCCACCCGTAAAGCTCATTTAAGCTTGTCCTAAAGTACGTGACGATTGCAGATAAAAGTCCTAAAGGCATGGTATCTAATGCACAAAAGGTCTTTTGAATATGGTATCTAAATGTGAGGTTAATGACTTTGTTGATTATTAATTAGTCATGGTTACGAGAATGCACATAATAACATACTGAAAGATAGAAGCCTAAGAACATGATTTCTATGTGTGAAGATGCATGTCCTAAAGTATGGTAGCTATTGCATAAGTAAGTAAGTAAGTAAAGGCCTATAGGCATGTTTTCTACCCATTCCCTTAATTAAACATGCATAGACCCCTGTATTCACTATATGCCTCAATATTCTTACAAATTATTACAGCCAAGATAAATAAATTACAAAAGTGATGAAAGTAAACAAATAAGAAGTTATCCAATAGAGAGCCTCCAGCCAGGCCAAACATCTCCAACCTCACTTCTTTCGAGTTTCACAGCCATTACCAAGGCTTGGGTGAGGCAAAGTTCCCTAAGGGTTCGTTTGAACCCCTGGCCAATACCAAGCACCCAAAGTATCATTATTAGACAAGTGCAAGTGTGGAAGTGTCAGCCTTGTGCATCAAAGTTCAATGGGTGCTAAAGGGCTCCCAAGGCAATGCTTACACTAAGGGGACAAAACCTAGTGTTCTAAGAGTAGTGAAGTTGTGATAGGATTGAGAGTATTTAAAACAGCTGAGAGTCAATTTAGTAGCAAGATTTGAGAGACAGTTTGAGAAAATAGTTTAAGAGAGCGAAATAGTTGAAAGGAGTTCTTTCGAAATCATTGGTACTAACCAGTTTAAAACAGGGCATCACACAAACAGGGGCAAAAGGGAAGGGAACAGATAAGTATAGGGACCTACTCACACACAGACAAATATAGTGAAGGCAGCAATAAGACACAGTTGCAGAACAACAGGGGTTCAGGTTTTACTGCACCAAACCCCAATAAACTTAACCTCAGGAAGAGGTTTTAGGCTAATCAAGTAGCCAAGCAGACCTGGACACACAGAAGTGATACACAAGGAAAACTAAACAGACATAGAGACAAGGAATGCGGTAAGGGGAACATGCTAAACTAAACTAAGTAGACTAGTAAGTACGTGCTAGTGACAATGACAACAGCAAAACCATATATAAAAGCACACAAAGAACAAGATGAAGTGCAGGACTAAAAAAAGCATATTGTTTTGGGGACTATATACTAAATAGATAACATACTAGTTGCAGACAAATAGAGCATAAAGAGCAATTGTGCACAGAGGAACAAGGTGAGTAGAGAGTGTGAGAAGCAGAGAGAATAACAGTGTGCAGCAGCAGTGTAAGAATAGCAGTAGCAGCAAACCCAGGTAAACAAAGCAATAAAACCCAGTAATGAAGAAGTAATCAACCCAGGCTACTCAATCTTGGTTTTCGGGCAATTGAGTGTTCAAATACGAGAATGAGAAAGTATAGAAATAGCGGAGAAAGAGAGAATTCACAGAATTTGAAATTGTGAGAGATATGCAGTGCGTGTTGGTGTCTTTCAAAGATAGTGGGGGAGGGTACTTATAGTACTAGAAACGAGTACACAAACAAGGCAGCAATCATTAATTAAGAAAACAGTGTCAATCAAAATCTAATTAGGATTACGACTCCCCTTTAACTAAGGAGTCAAAGACAAATGGTAACAAACATTGGTTTAAAAAAAGAAAAGAATCAATTAATTGTTGTGTTTACCTTAGTAAGAGTAGCAAGCATATAATATATCATAAGGGTCAGATACATAGCAGCTTATGTTAGGAAAATATACTGAAGGTTGTTTATGCACAAATGTGGTAGGGAAAATATAAGCTAATTCTACCTATTAGTCAATGAATCTCGGACAAGATCTAAAAATCAGAGAGAATTGCTTCTAAGTAAGGAAAGCATACCCAAGTAAAGAAAAAATTCAAAATAAATCAGTAAGAACATTTAATGGAAATCATATGCAAATCGGAGATTCACAGAGATATTCAAAATCAATACATTATTGCACAAACACTGAACACTTAGGCTTATAAAGCGAGATAGACATGGACTTCTGAGAACCCTAAACAAGTAAACAAAGGGTCGAAAGCCTAGCCAAAAAATAAATTAAAGCATGGAACTCAAATTAACAAGGAAATCAAATGCTCGTAACACGGACAAACACAAACAAACATAGTACTCCAAAAAGGTAGAAGAAGCGATTTTGACAAAGGGGTCAGAAACCCTAACTTTGAAAAGGAAGAGAAATCATAGGAGAACTTAAGATAATCAGAGATTGAGTGAAACTTAGAGTAAAAAAAAAGAGAATCGAACTGAAAATAATTTTAAAAGCACAAAAATTAAAGAGATTGGAGTAGAAAATTAGGTTTTGCAGACGAGTTAAAGAAAGGTGAAACCTGGCCTTGAAACTCATCAATAACACAATATAGAGCATCATCGTGTGAAAACCATCAGAGAAAACTAACAAAGAATCAGGCGAGCTTCAATCAACCGTATTTTATGGTGGAATCCCCTGGGCTTCGAGTTTTAGAGAGAAATAACGAGATACAGTACCATGGTGAGTGGTGATCCAGAGGAGTGAGGGTAGAGGTGGCCGGAACGGCAAGGAAAGCCATCGGATGAGAGATATGATCGAAGATTCTAGAGAGAACTCAAATACGAGGGGTTAGAGAGAGAGAAATGAATTTCAAAAAATGAGGGGAGGGTCAGGGTATTTAGGTTTTAATATAGGAAATTTAATCTGTGTCGTTGATCTCGTTTGATCAACGATTTAGATCAAGTCTAGGCTGGGTCGCGTTATTTGATAGATTATTAGGTCGGATTGTTTCGCAAATTGGGTTGTCTAATTGGGCTAAAATTAGGTTGACATGGGGGGTTCAATTTGGGCTATGTTTTGAATAGAATCTGGCTATAGTTTAAATAGCCTCTTTTTCCCAGTTAATTCTATAAAATAGCTAAAATATCTTAAAAGCGAGATTGAAAGAATAGAAATAATTAATAACATATAAATAGTAATCTAAAAATAATTTTATAACAATGAAACACAGTTAATTGCAAGATAGGCAATACTTGCAATTTTGTGCATTTATCTTTCAAAAATACAAATGAATTTGTAAAAAATGTGGAAAAATTACAAAAATAATATTTTGTTGTAAATATGAGAATGAAACACATTATTTACTAATAATAATAATTTGGAAATAATTTTGGCCTATATATTGCGAAAAATAGTCATTAATTGATTTTAAAACCCTCTAAAATTAAGGAAAAATACTAAACTTTTCAGGCATGCTTATATATGCATACATATACTATTTGGGAAGTCTTTTGGGTGCAAAAGATATATATAGGAAAAAATTGGGTATCAAAAAATTGGCCACCTAGGTGAAAGTCATTACCCTAGTATCTTTTTAAGCATTATACAACTTGTAGCAATTTACTCTTAGCTCAATTAATTTGCAATTATAATTTGTAGTTTGATCATAATAGAATACAAAGAAAAAACAAAAAATGAATAGAAGTGATATTTGGAAAAAATAAGCAATTCCAACCTAAATAGATACTCGACTCAATTCCTAGCTCCCGGTGGAAATCGATCCCAACCTACAAATCGGGTTAAAGCTATTGCGACCCTCTCTCGCTAATTTTCAGTGGTGCGAAGTTGGAAGAGATCACTTTTTGGCATCGTTGTCGTGGAGCTAAGGTTTTGGCTATCTATTTATTTAGTTTTGTGTATTGTTCTTCTTTTCTTCTTTGTTACTTACTTGTTTGTATCACTACTCAGGTACCAATATGGAATTGAATAACGCTAATGCCCAACTTGGAAACGTGATAGCGGGGGAGGAGGTAGATGATCTTGAGCATGATGTTGTGCCTCTTTCACCTCAAGGATAGCAAAGAGACCGAAATGCCAATGCTAATCCAAATGATAATATTCCAGACCCTCCTCTGCCTCCTCTAAGAGTGGCTCCCAGAGTATTACCGAGCCAAGGCTATGCAAGTACTTTCAGATAACCAACGTGATGTTGACCGTACTTCACCAGCGTGGGTATTTCACGGGCGTTGCCGATCAAAATGCGTACAAACATCTCAATGTGTTCATTGATACCTGTTGGGGGAGCAAGCAGATGAATGTGTCCGAAGATGCTCTTAGATAGAGATTTATCTCGTTCTCACATCGGGGGAAGGTACTAGATTGGCTCAAGAGGCTCCCCAATCATTCTATCACAATGTGGGATGAGTTGGAGGATAAGTTTATTGCTAAATTTTTCTCACCAGGGCATATGGAGGCACTTCGAGATGAGATATTGGCCTTCAAGCAAGAGCCAACATAACCTTTGAATGAAATTTGGGAGAGGTATAGGACGATGGTGAAGGAATGTCCCAATAACGACATGACCGAGGCCATGATTCAAAAAACCTTCTACCGAGGCATATATACTACCAATCAATGCATAGTGAAGTAGTTGGCTGGAGGCAATTTTATGAAATTGCCATATGATAAGGCATGTGATATACTTGATGAAATGGCGGACACTTCTTCAGCATGGCAAAGTATGGCAAATGTACCTCAAAGTGACCCTACGATTATTAATTTACACAAGGAATTGCATGATCATGGTCAAGCTATTGTTGAGCTTACTTCTACTATGAACCAATTAGCGAAAGCCCAGTTGCAACAAGTTCAAAACCCTCGCAAAGTCAATACATGGAAGGTGTGAATATGTCTGTCAATAAGAGAAGGCAAAGAGGGCAACAATCTCGAGGGAATTTAGAACAATATGATAATGATTGTAGTGGCTTTCAAAATGATTGTTATGATGATCAATGTGAGGAGGTACAATAACAACTATCAAGGCAATAGAGGCAAGTCTTCAAACCAACAATGGCAACCTAAGGCAATTGAGGAAATCAACAACAAGGTGGTGATAATTGGAACAATAACAACCAAGGAGGTAATTGGGGGGAACAACAATCAGGGCAACCAAGGGAATTGGAATTGCAACAACAGCAATCAAGGTGGATGGAATAATGGGACTCAAGCCAACCGGGGGCAAGGCTTTCAAAGGCCCCCAATGTACCAACAACTGAACAATCCGCCTCTATTTGAATCTCAAGGGTCTAATTCTTTAGGCAATGATGTGGGAAGAATCGAAATGATTTTCAAACAAATGATGAAGAAGAACCAAGATTCCGATGCTCAATTGGTTTCCCACAATACCTCTATCAAGAACTTGGAGGTGCAATTAGGACAAATCTCTCAATCATTGAATACTTACCCTAAGGGTGCTCTACCAAGTGATACAGTAGTAAACCTAAAGGGAGGGAACAATCACGTGATGGCGGTTACAACAAGAAGAGGGAGAGATAGTGATATAAATTCCTCAAAAGAAAAACAAGTTGTGGATGATGATGTTAGGTTTCAAGAAGATGTGGGTCCTTTGATAGCTGAAGATGTGGTTGAGAACAATGTGAACAATAAAGTGAGGATAGATACTGATGAGGCCTAGTTGATATAACAAGATGTCGTGAACCCGTCTAGGGAACACGTAATTGACATGCCCGAGCTGGTGGTGTCCAAAGCCAAGGCATAATTTCCAAGGACACCTCCACCTTATACTCAAAGGCGAAAAGCAAAGAAATGATAATCAGTTCAAGAAGTTCATTTACATGATGAAAAGCTTATCTATCAATGTGCCTTTGGTGGAGGCACTTGAGCAAATGCCGGGATATTCCAAGTTTATGAAGGATTTGGTGACGAAGAAGCAGTCAATGGATTGTGAGACAATAAATATGACTCACCAAGTAAGTGCTAATGTACATTCAATGGCCCCGGAACTTGAACACCCCGGAGATTTTACTATCCCTTGCACTATTGGAAATGCAGATTTTGCCAAGGCCCGTTGTGATTTGGGGGCCTGCATATATTTGATGCCTTATTTGGTCTTCAAGAATTTGGGAATTGGGCAACCTAGGCCGACCTGAATGAGACTTCAAATTGTGGATCGATCGACGAAGCGACCTTTGTGAATAATTGATAATGTAGTTGTCCGGGTGGACAAGTTTATATTGTCCGCTGACTTCGTTATTTTGGATTGTGAAGTGGACTATGAAGTCTCCATCATTCTAGGGAGACCTTTCCTTGCAACGGGGAAGGTGTTGGTTGATGTTGAAGCGGGTGAGCTCACTTTCCGAGTGGGCGATGAAAAGGTCTTCTTCTATGTTCGCAAATCTATGAGAAACCCAACAACACCAAGGTGTTCTCCTTTGTAAACCTTGTCACAGTTGTGATTGATGATGATACAAGTGCCATTATCAGCATGGAGGATCCCCTTGAGGCTATGCTATTAAAGATGTCAATGATGATGCAAGCCGGGTGGAGTGCGTCAATGCCTTACATGGAACGGGATCTTATTCTTATGAGCCTAGGAAATTGTCTTTGGATCTTGAAAATCGGAAAACTCCACCAATAAAGCCATAAATTGAGGACCCATCAGTGTTGGAGTTGAAACCACTTCCTCCACACCTCAGGTATGAACTCTTAGGCTCAAATTCTACTTTACCGGTTATTATTTCTTCTTGCCTTACTAACATGCAGGTTGAGGCCACTTTGGCGGTACTTCAAAGTCAGAAAAGCGCAATTGGATGGAATTTGGCTGATATTCAAGTAATAAGCGCCGCATTCTGTATGCACAAAATTATCTTGGAGGATGATGCAAAGCCTTCCTAGGAGCATAAAAGAAGATTGAACGAGGCAATGCATGAAGTGGTGAAGAAGGAAGTTATGAAGTGATTGGATGCTGGGGTTGTGTGCCCCATCTCCAATAGCTCATGGACTTCTCCGGTGCAATGTCTACCGAAGAATGGTGGTATGACTGTGGTGACAAACTCCCAGAATGAATTGATTCTTACCAGAATAGTCACATGTTGGAGGGTTTGCAAGGACTACCGGAAGCTAAACAAGGTGACCCAAAAGAATCACTTCCCATTATCATTCCTTGACCAAATGCTAGATCGTATCGCGGTGCGTGGTTTTATTGCTTTTTGGTTAGATACTCGGGATATAATCAAATATTAATCGCCCCAGAGGACTAAAAGAAGACCACTTTTACATGTCTGTATGGCACATTCGCTTTCTCTCGAATGTCATTCGGATTGTGTAATACTCCGACAACTTTCCAACGATGCATGATAGCTATTTTCACCGACATGGTGGAAGATATCTTGGAGGTTTTCATGCATGATTTCAGTGTGGTTGGTGATTCCTTTGAAGAGTGGTTAGGAAATTTGGATAGAGTGTTGGCTCATTGTGAAGACACAAACCATGTACTCAATTAGGAAAAATGCCATTTCATAGTTGAAGAGGGTATAGTGTTGGGCCACAAAATTTCAAAGCAGGGGAGTGAAGTTGACAAAGCCAAGATAGATGTGATTTCAAGGTTTCTTCCCCCACTTCTATTAAAGGGGTGAGGTGTTTTCTTGGGCACGTGGGATTTTATCGGAGGTTCATAAAATATTTCTCTAAGGTGGTAACCCCCTTGTGCAAGCTACTATAAAAGGATGCCAAATTTGTGTTCGATGAGGGATGTGTGCAAGCATTCGAGCTTCTCAAGCACAAGTTTACCACTACCTCTATCATTACCTTACTAAATAGGAGCTTGCCTTTCGAGCTCATGTGTGACGCGAGTGACATTGTAGTAGGGGATATTTTGTGTCAAAAGGTTAACAAACTATTTCATCCAGTGTACTACGCAAACAAGACCATGAATGAGGCTCAAAGGAATTACACGGTTACCGAGAAAGAGTTGGTAGCCATAGTGTTTGCAATGGAAAAGTTCTGACTATACCTTATGGGGACCAAAGTCATAGTGCACACCGATCATGCCGACCTTAGGTACTTGATGACAAAGAAAGACTCCAAGGCAAGATTGATGAGATGGGTGTTACTACTTCAAGAGTTTGATCTAGAAATTGTGGACAAGAAAGGTAGCGAGAATCAAGTGGCGGACCACTTGCCCCGTTTGTAGGAGGAGAGGAGGACTTGTGATGGCCTAGATATCAATGATTCATTTCCCGACGAACAACTCCTTGCGGTGTCAATGAATGATATGCCATGGGTTGTCGATGTTGTTAATTACCTTGTGACCAGAATAGTCCCGTATGAGCTCTCTTCTGACCAATGGAAGAAGCTTGAGCGGGATAGTTTGGACTTCTATTGGTATGAGCCATACTTGTTCAATATTTGCACAGATTGTCTGATCCGAAGGTATATTCCGGAGGAAGAACAATTAATTATTTTGGAGGCTTTTCATTCCTCTCCCTATGGTGGACATCATGGTGGGGCGAGGACGGCTTCTCAGGTTCTTAGTTTTGGGCTCTATTGTCCAACTTTGTACAAAGATGTGGGTGATCTAGTGAAGAGATGCAACGAGTGCCAAAGAGTGGGCGGAATTTCTGTAAAGGATGAGATGTCATTCAACACCTTCTTGAAGTGGATATCTTTGATGTTTAGGCCATCAATTTCATGGGTCGATTTGTTAGTTGTTGTGTGAAAACCTACATTTTTGTGGTGGTTGACTATGTCTCAAAATGAGTTGAATCCGTGGCTTTTCCTAACAAGGTTTGGCACTCCGCGGACAATCGTAAGTGATGGGGAGAAGGTATAATTTTTTTCAATAAATCTTTCAACACCTTGCTTTGCAAGTATGGTGTCAATCATAAAGTTTTGACCCCCTATCATCCTCAAGCAAATGGTCAAGTTGAAGTCTCTATCAAGAAAATCAAAAGTATATTGTAAAAATTGGTAAATGAAAATAGGACCGATTGGTCGAAGAAGTTGGATGACGCTCTATGAGCTTATAGGAAAACATTCAAGACTCCTATTGGTATGTCTCCGTATCAGTTTGTGTTTGGGAAATCTTGCCATCTTTCGGTTGAGTTAGACCACAAGGCCATGTGGGCTTTGAGGATTCTTAATCTTGAATAGGATGTTGCCGCCAATCTTTATGTTGAACAACTCAATGAACTTGATGAATTCTGATTCCATGCATACTCTAGTTCGTCCTTGTATTAGAACAATATGAAGTATCTTCATGATAAATATGCTCATGTAAAGGAGTTCAAATTTGGAGATAAGATTCTCTTGTTCAGTTCCTGGTTACATCTGTTTCCGAGAAGCTTAAATCAAAATGGAGTGGAGCGTTTGAAGTTGTGTGTGTGATCACATTTGGTGCTCTTGATCTAAAAAATAAAAATTGTGAAGTCTTCAGAGTTAATGGGGACTGAATCAAGCATTATCTTTGAAAAATTGCCGATAGCCACGTGGTGGCACTCTTTCAACTCAAAAGATGTGATGGTAACATGCGTCGCGCCGCGATATTAAATCAGACACTTCTTGGGAGGCAACCCATGTGTTTTTCTTCTTTTTATTTTTTTATTTTCGTTGTTGTATAGGATTGATTTTTTGGCTAACTGGTTGTGAGATGTTGCATGATTGTATTGATGCGGTGCAAGACATGACAGAAAACTTGTACAAGTCTATGAAGTTGCCAGTGCGGCCGCACTACACTTTGTGTGGTACGCACTGGTGAGGGCCAAAGTGAGACCTCTCTGAAGTTTTCCAGTGCGACAGCATTACATTTTGTATGGTCCATACTAGGCCTCTATGTCAACGATTCATTTTGCACGGACCACAAAGGTGTGCCTACTCAGGGTTGAACAATACAGCTCAGTGCGGACCACGGTGCACTCTGTGATGTCCGCCCTGGTAGGTGAGACTGAGCCCTAACGGCTTTTCTATAAATAGACCCTGGGGACCCCCTCTTACCCTTTTTCTCAAATTTGATACCTCGTAGAAAGTAAACACTTTTCCTCGTCTTCTTTGATGGTAATTTCTTGCTTGGCATTGATTAATTTCACTTTATCTCTTAAACTGGAAACATTTCACTCAATTCTTCTTTGTTTAATTTGTGAATTTCATTTAAATTTTATTTTTCGTAGCTTCTTCCCCCCCACCCCACCATAATTAGTTTACTTGTTAGGTTAGGTTAGTGCAAATTCGTGAATCATGAGGACTTAGTAGTTTAATGGACTAGGTAATTGCTTAGGGACCCTAATTAGGTAAAAAATTGACCATAAAAGAAAAATCTCAAGCCCTAACATAGTGCTACTTCTGGGAAACCAGTGTGGACCGCGGTCATGTTTGTGTGATCCGGGGTGCCCCAGTGCGGTCCTCAATTCCACTTTGTGCGTACCACATTGATGAACTTCTGAAAGATAACCCTTGGACAATGCGGCTGCATTACATTTTGTGTGGTCCGCACTGGCTTAGTGTGGCTGCAATACCACTTTTTGTGCGCCGCGCTGGTGAGATTTAGAAGATAGGTAGTCTGAACCACATTACTATACGGACCGCACTACCATTTTGTGCAGATCGCACAAGTCTGTGTGCGTCCGCACTCCATTTTGTTCGGTCCGCACTAGGCTGTGTTCTGCAACATTTTAAGTCTGTTCTACAATTCTTCCATCAGCAATGTTCCTACTACTTCTAGCGATACTAACAATGTTAGATGGCACTATTTGCAGATAATGGTTAAATTAAGAGGCAAAGGATCAAAACAACCTGGAAGAGGTGAATCCTCCCGGTGAGGCAAAGAAAGAAGATACTCCTCAAGCATGTCAAAACATAAAAAAGATAAGAATGGCTATAGAAGATGCTGATAGAGCCTGTAATAAGTGGGGAGTGAGTATGTGCCCTCCCAAGACATCTCTTCAGATTCAGTACCAACTCATGTCCCTTAATGGCCCGAGAGATTCAGATTCACAGACTCTACTCCTCCACCTTCACCCAATGCACAAGCACTAGCACATATTTCTACTGAGTTGTTTCAGGGCTCAGCACCCGCTAGTGGGGAATCTCCACCTCCCCCACAGCCTCATTATCGGGGGAGGGTGCAGACATAGGTGAACATGAGCTTCAGGGGGATGAGGAGGTAGCTGGGGGTAGTGATCCTCAAGTAGGAGGTATTGCCAGAACAAGAAAGCATGATGTCTGGGAGGATAGATTCGTGAGCGAGGTGGCGTACCACAAATTTATGGAGTGGTGTCCGATAAGAAAACTGATTCTGGAGCGGAGCTTCATAGATAGAGACATTCTGTCACGACCCAAAATTCACTAAGGGTCGTGGTGGCGCCGGACACTATTTTCAGGCAAGCCAACCAAACTACTTAATTAAAATCTCGTTTTTAACACTTTTGAAATCTAGGGTTTTCCTTTCATATTTAGAAATTTTAAAGAATAATGTCTCAAATCAATTTCAAATGATAAATAATTATTACAATACTTCAAACCATCCCAGAACCCGATGTCACAAGTGCATGAGCATCTACTAATAAGAGTATAGAATACAACATCCGTCCGGAATACAGTGGACAGGAAGTACATATAGTACACTGGAAAGGACTGCTCTAGCTGCGGCCGTCTCGAATGATGCAACTCGCCTAGTCCCGGGATCATCCGTGCTGCAATGCGCAGTAGGCCACTGGAGTTACAATACCTCTGTAACAAAATGCACATCAAGTGTAGTATGAGTACGAAAATAACGTGTACCCAATGAGTATTCCGCCTAATCCCGAAGGGGTAGAGACGAGATGGTCAACTTTGACACTCTCTAATGGTCCAGTAATGGTTAATCCTAATTATATATATTAAACAGTGAATATATTTTTTAAACATGATTTTTAATCCAGATAGAGGAAACAAGTAAACATATAATTCTTTCATGGGCAATTGTTAGAATATCTTTTCATTATTAACAAAAAAGTCTCGAGCCAGGTTAAGGTAGTAACAACTTAAATAAGTTCCAGGCAGCAGTACAAACATGTGCAAATCGTGCCGAGGCGACGCCCCGCTCCAACAGAAATGTAAATTGTGCACTACCGAGGGTCGAACAGCCCGTACCATAGATGCATCTATTTAATCTGCTGAGGCGTTCGTCCGATTCCAAAAGTAAACACATACCCTGCTCACGAATCATGCATGCGATGCAGGTACACATAAGGAATACATGCTCAATCAATCAATTAGGGACTTATCGGGGGACATTTATTCAGATAAAACCAATTCTCCTTCAACAATTTTTCATAAATGAAGCTTGATACTTTTGAAATTCATTTACTAATTTAACATGATTTAAGTAATTCAAGCCATCAATGGGTTAACAAATAATCCAAGTATAATATGCTTTTGGGTCCTAGACTACCTGGACAATAGCATAATAGTAGCTACACGCGGACTCTCGTCACTTCGTGCGTACGTAGACCCCAAAAATAGGAGCACATAACCAATCTAACTCACCTATGGGGTAAATTTCCCCTCACAAGATTAGAAAGGAGACTCACCTCTCTCCGAAGACTTATAATCGGCATGCTACATTCTTCAAAAGGCTCAAACCAACACACAATTCTCTAAAACTAGCCAATGATCATACAAATCCATTAATATATGTTCAATTAAACTTTACAACCCAATATATAACGATTCCTAACCCGAAAGAAAAAGTTGACAAGAATTCCTTTGAGCCCACGTGCCCGAAAATCCAAAATTTCTCGAATATATAGTTTGCCCATGAACTCAACAACAACAACTACCCAGTATAGTCGCACAAGGTGGGTTCTGGTGGAGGGTAATATGTACACAGGACTTACCCCTACCCGAAAGGCAGAGAGGCTGTTTCCAATCGACCCTCAACTAAGGGAAGGAAAGGGAAAACAAAAACAAAAACAATAACAAAAGAGCATTAGTGACTCCAGCAGAAATTGCGTAAATAGTTATCAAAACATAAGAACCATAAATAAAATGGCATGCAATAATATCAAGCAGTAACTACCATAAATAACTACCATAAGGGGGACACAATCCAATGTACAAATTATCTATGGATAGCCCTGTCAAGCCTCACCGAACCCCGGGAAAGGAGTACCAAAATTTCTAGTAGCCCCTATCCTATAAACCTGAAACGAGACCTCCAGACTTTTCTATCAAGGGCCATGTCCTCGGAAATTCGCATTCTAGCCATGTCATGCCTAATCACCTATCGCCAATACCTCTTAGGCCTCCCTCTGCCTCGTCTCACGCCGACCACCGCCAGTCACTAACAACTCCTCACCGAGGCATCAGGACTTCTCCTCCGCACATGCCCGAACCACCTGAGCCTCGCTTCACGCATCTTCTTATCTAACAACTTCTCTCGAACAACTTCATTGTTAATCTTATCTAACCTGGTGATCCCACACATCCACCTGAGCATCATCATCTCCGCAACCTTCATTCTTTGAACATGAGAGTTCTTCACCGGCCAGCACTCCGCCCCATAAAACATGGCAGGTCTAACCACTGCTCTATAAAATCTCCCCTTGATTTTCTATGGCACTCTTTTGTAACACAGGACTCCCGATGCACGCCTCCACTTCGACCACTCCGCTCCTACACTATGAGTGACATCCCCATCAATCTCTCCATCCCCCTGAATCACCGACCCAAGATATCTGAAATTGTCCCTCTTGGCGATGACCTCAGATCCAATTTTCACGTCCCTGCCTACTTCGCTCGGCTCAGCGCTAAACTTGCACTCCTGGTATTCAGTCTTAGATCTGCTTAATTTGAAACCCTTAGACTCAAGAGTCTGTCTCCATACCTCTAGCCTCTCATTCACACCGACACTCGTCTCGTGTATCAATACTATGTCATCAGCAAATAGCATACGTCAAAGCACATCCCCTTGAATATGACGGGTTAAAGCATCCATCACCAAGGCAAACAAGAAAGGGCTAAGTGTCGATCCCTGATGTAGCCCCATAACCACCGGAAAATGGTCTGAATCACCACCCACCGTCCTAACCCTAGTCTTAGCTCCATCGTACATGTCCTTGATAACTCTGATGTAGGCTTCTGGCACACTCTTCGCCTCCAGGCACCTCCATAGCACCTCCCTTGGGACCTTGTCATACGCCTTCTCCAAGTCAATAAACACCATGTGCAGGTCCTATTTTTTATCCTAAAATGTTCCACCAATCTCCTGACAAGGTGGATAGCTTCTGTAGTGGAGCGACCCGGTATGAAACCGAACTGGTTCGCCGACATAGATGTCATCTCCCTCACCTTCCCCTCGATCACCCGCTCCCAAACCTTCATGGTTTGGCTTATTTATTTAATACCCCTATCGTAGTTGCAACACTGTATATCCCCTTTGTTCTTGTACAAGGGCACCACCGTACTCAAACTCCACTCCTCCGCCATCCTTTTGGTCTTGAATATCGCATTGAACAACCCGGAGAGCCACTCCATTCCTGACCTACCCATGCATTACCAGAACTCAACCAGGATCTCGTCAGGTCGGTGGCTCGACCCCTACTCATCCTACGCAAAGCCCCCATGACATCCTCCACCCTAATGCGCCTGCAGTACCCAATGTCTCTGTGCTGCTCTAAATGCCCAAGCTCCCCCAGCTCTATTTTACGATCCCCCTCCTCGTTGAGTAGGTCTCGAAAGTACACCTGCCAACTCTGCTTGACTTGAGACTCTCCCATCAGAACTCTACCGTCCTCGTCCTTGATGCACCTAGATCTCGCACCTTCCTCTTCTTTACTTTAGCTAACCGCAATAGCTTCCTGTCCCCGCCTTTCTCCCCTAAATCCTCGTACATGCGACCAAACGCCGCATTTTAGCTTCTGAAACTGCCAGCTTCGCTTCCTTCCTCACCACCTTGTAGATCTCCCTGTTCACTTTCATTCTTCCTCGTTTGTGCTCCCTGCCAACTTAGCAAACACCGCCTTCTTCACCTCCATTGTTTCTTGGACTACATCGTTCCACCACCAGTCATCATGATGTCTACCTGAATAGCCCTTGGCTATCCTGAGTACATCTCGTGCTACCTCCCTAACCAAGTTCGCCGTCTCTGACCACATTGCGTCCTCTTCCGCAGAACTTCTCCAAGCTCCACAATCAACTATCCTCCTCTCCAACTCCAGGGCTTTCTCCTTAGTTAAATAACCCCATATAATTGGTCATCCCCGAGCACCCCTCCTGTTCCTCTTCACCCAGAGACCGACATCCATCACTAGGAGTCTATGAAGAGTCGAAAGGGACTCCCCCAGAACGACCTTGCAGTCCTTGCATATATCTCTATCTCCCCTTCTAAAAGTAGGTAATCAATCTGTGTCCTCGCCGCCAAACTTTTGAAGGTGACCAAATGCTAATCCCTCTTCTGAAATGTCGAGTTTGCAATTTGAAGCTCAGAAGCCCTGGCGAAATCAAGCAGTGACGTGCCTCCTCCGTTCCTGACCCCAAGGCTAAAGTCACCATGCACCTCACCGTAACCACCAACATCAACCCCAATATGACCAGTAAAGTCCCCTTCAATAACTAACTTCTCAAATTAAGAAATACAACACACCAAATTTCAAATTTAGAGTTATGCTGCGTCTTTCTTCCTTTGGAGAAGCTCCTTCCCGTTATACCAAATATCTTGCCACATAATGACCCTTACTTCAATTTTCATCCGCAGACTTCAATGTCGAGCTGCTCAAATCAATATCATTCCAAAACTCTCCCTTGGCGCATATTCATCCTACTACCAAGCCCATATGCAAAGTCCACCACTCTCCCACTTTGGGCAAACTTGCTTCTTTAATATACTACTTGACTGTTGCTTCACATACTTGGCCTTCTAGGGAATTTTGACACCACCTGACACTTTCCACATGTCTTTCCTCAAACTTGCTGCTCATCTGTTGCCTTAAATTTACTCTATCTTTGCAGCACTTGAATCCACCATTGCTGCTAACTTTAAACCTTTCCAAATGTCATCTTTCTCGAGCCGTCAACATTAGAAATTTTGATTCGATCTAAATCACCACACCATGTGATATCTGACAAATGTACCGCCAATACTATTTCACAATATTCTTCCATAAAGGTGAATTGTAGCAGATTATAACACCTATAACTTAGTATGTTCAATCATGACCACGACACCCCAATCTTAGAAAAGCTCCACCAAGCTTGCAAATACCAAGTCTCATTACTTTCACCAGCACACATCTGACCATTCTTAATCCGACAGCCTTTCCCTTGCCAGGAATAAAATACAGAATCCCTTGATTACACAACGAGTAAACCTCTCTTCATTTCATCCACTGCCCTAACATATGGGCAAACATCCTACTATCATAACAACACTTCGGAATAATCACTTATAAGCATCACGGAAACCTGTGCCTAGCCTCAAGGCTCTTAGAAGTTCTGTCACTGAGCTGAAATAATAGAATATCCCTCCATAGTGCGACTACAATAGTCAAATCAACTATACCGGGAAAATTATCCTGCACCACATTTGTAGTGCGATTTAAATTCTTCATACTTTCGATTTATAATAGCGCTTGCATCACGTAATATTGAGTAGGAAGGAACAAAAGGCATAAGTCTCAAAGGAATTAAACCGCACGATAAATAAATCAATAAGAGAAGTACTCCTAAAAATCCTCTAGCCTCCTAAGGATAGGTACAGACGTCTCTGTATCGATCCGCGAGACTCTACTAGACTTGCTCATGACTCGTGAGAACGATGGGAACCTAGTGCTCTATGGGTTCACAAATAATCAAACTATAATATGCTCTTGGGTCCTAGACTACTCGGACAATAGCATAATAGTAGCTACGCACGGACTCTCATCACCTCGTGCGTACGTAGCTCCAACAAATAGGAGCACATAACCAATTTAACTCACCTATGGGGTCAATTCGCCCTCACAAGATTAGAAATGAGACAAACCTCACTCTGAAGACTCATAACCGGCATGCTACATTCTTTTGAAGGCTTGAACCAACGCACAATGCTCCAAAACTAGCCAATGATCATACAAATCCATTAATATATGCAATTAAACTTTACAAACCATTTTATAACACTTCCTAACCCCGAATGAAAAGTTGACAAGAATGCCCTTGGGCCCACGTGCCAGGAAGTCCAAAATTTCTCGAAGATAAAGTTTACCCATGAACTCACGAACTCAAATATATGATTTCTCTTAATACCATACTCAAAATCATGTTCAAAATCCAAGAACACTAGTTTTCTAGGTCTTCCTCTAACCCTCAATTTTCTACCCATTTACATGCTAAAATCTATAAATGATTGATCTATTTAACTCATAATAGGTTGCATTAGCTTACCTTATCATTGATGAATGAACTCATCTCTTGAATCATCCAAGAATCGCCCCCAAACAAAGAAATATGAGAGAAATTGCCAATTCTGGACTTTTAAAACAACCCTTCTGCCTCCAAGTCTTTTCGCTTCCACGACTCCTCCGCCGTATGTGTGGTCGTGCTTCTGCAGAAAAATGACTACATCTTTGGTCCGAGCCTAGCCGCCCCAATCGTCTTCTGCGATAAGCCATCCACTTCTACGGATCCACTTCAGCGGATTCCTGGCCGCGTAAGCGGTCCCTGCTCCTTTCACTACCAACCGCTACTACAGTTCCTTCCTCGCTTATGCGGGGCCTCTTCTGTGGTCCCATTTCCGCAAAAGCGGAAATACCAACCACCAGCAAATTCAGTCTTTCCAAAATTCCATTTTCGATCTATTAACCACCCATAATCCACCCGAGGCCCCCGGAGACCTCAACCAAACCTACCAACCAATCCCAAAACACATTACGGACTTGCTCGAGGCCTCAAATCATATCAAACAATGCTAAAACCATGAATTACAACCTGATTCAATATATATGAATGTTGAACTTTCATACTTCTACTTTTGATATTTAAACCTATCAACTAATTTCGATTGACCTCAAATTTTGCACAAAAGTCATATTTGACATTACGGACCTATTCCAACTTTCAGAATCCAATTTCGACCCCGATATCAAAAAGTTTTTCCCCGGCCAAACTTCTTAAAAACCTTCAAATTTTCTATCTTTATCCAAATGGCTTCAAAATGACCTACGGACCTCTGAATTCACTTCTGATCGTGCTCACAACTCCAAAATCACCAACAGAGCTACTCCCAGTCTCAAAATCTCAAACCGATATCGATAATGCTAAATGCACTTCAAGCCACAGTTAAGAAACTTTTGCCAAAATGCTAACTTTCATAATAGGCACCAAAATGCTCCCGGGTTATCCAAAACCTGAACCGGGCATACGCCCAAGTCGAAATAATCATACGAACTAGCTGGAACCTTCAAATCCCGATTTCAAGGTCATTTACTCAAAAAACCAATCCTAGTTCATTCTTTCAACTTTAAGCTTATGACCACGCGCACAAGTCACAATACTTAAAATGAAGTTGCTCATTACCGACGCCCCCTTTTTCCTAAAGAGAAAAATTGCGTTTACGCTATTATGAAAAAAATAACTCTTATTCCCTTGCGGGAATCGAGTTATAGAATTCGAAGAGTCGTCACCTAATGATTATAGTGCATTAGGACACATTAAAGAGAAGAAGTGGTTTGAAAGAAAAATCAGAGTTCATGTAAGGGCTTGAGATTATCTTGAGGGAAAGGTGTTAGGTACCCCCTCAAGATCCACTAGTGTGGTTCCCGTCCATGCTTAATTGTGACTTTTAAGGGAGTATAAGAAATCAAATAAAGTTCACACCTAAGAATTCACAAATAAATTTGAAAGGTTTAAAAAGTATATGGGACATAAACGGTTTTGAAAAAAGAGAAGAAACATTTAGAAGAAAACATAATTTTAAGAAAGAGAACATTTTTTTAACGAATAAAGAAAGAGAGAAAGGGGTCATAGGTTTATGCGAAATATGGATCACATCAATTCAATACCCAGGAATCACTCCTTAAAAGAGGGGTCAATTGAGATATTAGCGCATCGGTCATCATATCCATATTCTACCCTTCCCACTCTGTAAAAGTTATTTAAACGTGTGGATTGGTTATGAATGCTTATTGTGTGCTATTATGCTATCTCGTCCTATAGGTCGTAGAGGGTATTTAGGACCACTTATTCCTATAAGGTAAGGACTAGGCTGAACCCTTAGGCTTAAAGGTCAAAATACTAGGCGACATACATAACAAGTAGGACCTCACAGAAAGGAATCATACAAAGGCAGATAAAAGGTTCAAAACTCCCTCCATTAATAAACATGTAACTAGCACGTCTCATACACATTTAAGGTCTAAATATGAGAGTTTAAAAATGGGAATATCGAAGATAGGTTTCGGTGGAAGCAGAAATTTTAATCAAAATTTCACTAAAAATAGCAGTAAGTATATACTAGTTTAGGAATTAGTAAGAACCACGTTGAAATATACTCTGAAAATATAGTAACGATGTAGTGGACTAGCATAAATCTGGACAAGCAAAACAGCCTAGTAGACGAAATGATAAAAAATATGCATGATTTTGAGAGTAGCTCAAAATGAGATTGGAGTTTTAACAGAAAATAGAATAATCTTCAGCGAGGCAAACAAGGAACGGAATTCAATAGTTTTAAGAAAGAGGCTGAGTAGTCTGAAAACTGGCAAGATAAAATCAAACAATTTTATTAGGCCTAAAGCTTGCCTAGGTGTCCTATGTATTGCCTACTCGAAAGGTGATCATGCATATTAATCCAATTTTAAGAAAAAGACACAGTTTAGCCCTAAACTTGTATTATTATTATTAAACAACTGGAGACATGTTCCATAATTGTAACTCATATGAAGCAAAATACTATGTGACATGCACATAAAGCTCCTAAAACATTGTCTCTAAAAAGCAGTAGTAACTTTGCGACAGATGTTTGTTGATTTCTAACTAATTACAAAGTGAGTATAACAATCTGAAAGTAAAGAGCCTAAACATGATATCTATATGTAAGATGAATGTCCTACACATGGTTCCTATTGCACAAATAGGTAGGTAAAGTCCTATAGACATGTTTTTTACCCATTACATAAACTAAGCATGCATAATTCCACCCAATTTCATTATAACCCCAATTATTCGATACAAATTATTACAAACCAGGGTAGCTGAAATACAGTAATGAAAAATAAATAAGAAGTTATTATATAGGGAGCCTTCAACTAGGCCCAATCTTCAAACCTCACTTCTTTCGAGTTTCACGGCCCTTTACCACGGTTTGTGTGCGGAAAAGCTCCCTAAGGGCACATTGGGGTCCTTGGCCAATACCAAGCACCCAAAAAATATCAGACATTCAGAAAGTGCAGTGGGGAATTACCAGCATTCTGCATCAAAGTTCAGTAAGCACTCATAAGGTGCTCAAAGTAATGCTTACACGAAGGGGGTAGAACCTAAACTCTAGGAGTGGTGAGTGTGATAGAGTTTTTCTTTTTTTTAAAAAAAAAAGAAATTGAGTTGAAAACAGTTTTAGAAAAATAACTCTCATGGAAGCAGTTTTAAAAGAAAAAAACAACAGAATAGTATGAGAAAGAGATTGAATTGAAAACAACTTAGGAGGATGGTTTATACAAAAGCAATTTTGAAAGGAAACAACAGAAGAGATAACTCTTGTAAGGAGGTGAGCAAGACCAAACTCAGACATATAATTCAAAAGGTAAGCACAGGCAGGAGACAGGGACATGGGGACAAGTAGCTCATATGTAGGAATACAATTGTACATTCACAGGCACCAAAGAAAGCATTTCCGAACTTAGAGAATCACACCAGGTTCCAACCAAAAGGGGCCAGGACTACATGCTGGTTATGTACTAAGATAGGGGCAGGGGAGCCAATCAATAAGCATGCTACGTTAAGAAGAGGGTAAACTAAACACGGGAACATGCTAATTCCAATAAGAACAATAGAACAATAAGTAAAAGCATAGAAGAAATAGAATGAAGTGCAGTCTGTATAAAAACATGTTGTTTTGAGAGCTGTAAATCAAATGAAGGGCATACCAGTAGAGGATGAGATAATATAGAGCATTAGTTAGCAATAATATATAGAGAAGTGAGCAGCAGTGTATAGAAAAGTAGAGTAGTAGAGCAGCACAAAATTACTGAGTCTTGGCTTTCAGCAGACTGAGTAATCAGTAGTTAACAGGGTAATGAGAGATGATATGTAGAAACAGACAGGAGAGAACACAGAGTATGCTAAAAGAGAGTCAGAACAATGAAGATTTGTTTTAGTGCGCGTCTGTGTTAAAGGGAGGGTAGGGTACTTTTAATTTTTAAATTAAGTGGAAAATAAAGTAATCCACATAGACAGAGTATAATTATAAAAGAGTACCTGTTAGAATAAATTTAAAACTCAGATTCCCTTCAATTAGACAGTCACAGCTCAAACGGTAAATATTGTATCAAGTAAGGAAGGTGTTTGCAAGACTAATAGTACAAAATAATCACAAGTAAGAAAAGTAAAAATAAGAGTATATTATGCGCATAAACAGATGGATTACGGACTGATTTTGAAAACAATTGGTTCAGGAAATCACGGGAAAGATGGAAAATCACAGGGAATCGGCACTAAGTACAGAAAGTATCTCACAAACAAGGAAGCGATGCAATTCAGTGGAAAATCTATAAAGAAATCATATACCAAAAATTAGGGATTCCAAGAGACAGACATAATCAGCAGAAATTTAGTAAATAGAAAACATTAGACTTATTTAAACACAATAGGCACAAAACCAAAGAACGTTAAGTAAGAAATCACATAATTAGTGGAACATTAGAAGAAAATAAAAGCATAGAAATTGGGGAATATCTCATAAGATCACACAAACAAGCATAAATACAAACACAAACACATAGTACTAGAAAAAATTAGAAGATATTAGTGATTTTGAAAGAGGTTCAGAAGCCCTAGTTTTAAAAGAAGTACAAAACGTTGAAAACTTGACAATCGTAATGATCAAGTAGAGAGTAGTGTAAAACACGAATGAATAAGCTAAAAATCATTTTAAAAGACAGATATTAAGCGGTCTTGGTAGAAATTATGGTTTCGTAAGAAACTAGTGAGAGGCAAGAAACCTAGCTGTGAAACTCGTTAATACTGGCATTCGTAGTACCATCGGACCATAAACCATCAGAGGAAGGCCGGAGAGATGTCATGCAAGGCCTCCGGCGACCATATTGCATAGTGGAAGCCTCTGGAGTTTCGAAGCTAGAGTGAATCAATGAGATACGAGTCCATAGTGACAGGTGGTCAACAGAAGTGAAGGTGGAGGTGGCCGGAGAGGCGGTGGCCTTATCGGAGACGAGAGAGAACCAGAAGGTTCTATATAGAAGGGAGAGAAAATGTTAGCATAGAGAGAGAGAGAGAGAGAGACAGAGAGATTGTCTCTGATGTGAGGGGTTTGGGAGGTAATTAGATTTTAGTTTAGGAAATAGAATCTGGATCGTTGATCTCATTTGATCAATGGCACATATTAGATCAATGCTGGATTGGGTCGCTAAATTGGCTATGGTTCTGGTGATTTTCGAATATGGGTTGTGGGATTTGGGATTGAAATTAGGGTTCAAGTGGGGTTGTAATTGTAATAAATCTGGCCAGCAATTAAATAGCCACTTTTCCCCCTTTTATGTTATAAAATTGTTAAAATGGTTTGAAAAATAAATTAAAAGCACAGAACCAATTTAATAACATATAAATATTAATCTAAAAATACTGGAGATGGTTTTATAATTATAAAATAGGCTATAATTGCAATTACATGCAATTTAGCTTTAGAAATGCCAAATAAATTTGTAATAATATGGAAAATCATCTTAATATATATTTTGGTGTAAATATAAGAATAAAATAAGTTATTCACCAAAAGTAATAACTTTGAGGATAATTTTGGGTTTTGTACTGTTAAAATAGACAATAAATTGATTTCAAAAAATCTTAAAAATTGGTAAAATACCAAAACTTTTGGGCTTGCTTATATATGCATACGTAAGCTATTTTGAAAGTATTTTTAATATAAAAATATATAGATAAAAAATAGGTATCAACGGCTGCCCCTCTTTACCCGAGAAGGATGAAAGAGTTGTCAGGTAAAGACGAGATGGCCAATTTTGACAGAAAATGGCGATTGTAAAAGAATTTTGACCTCTCTAGTTTCTGAGGTGCCTACAAATCCCTGATTTTACAGGAATCAGGCCATATGTAGTTCAGGAACCACTAACGGAATGTGTTGATGGAGATTTGAAAAGACGGACATGATGATTATATTTAAAAAGGTGTATGGAGTTGAATGGGTTACGGGGGACCGGAGCGGGATCGCTCCTGCTGAGGTGGCTGTTTGCTAGCCGGTATACCTGTAAATGAGTCCGTAAATTTACCAAAATCGGAGTTCAAATGACCCCTCAAATCTTCAAATCTTATTTTCAAATCCCTACGCCTAAATCATCAATTTACTCCTCAAAAACATGTAATCTAGTCACATTATTCCATGATAATTCAATATTATGGAGTAGAAATGATCACAAGTGACTTACCTCAAGATTTCCCATGATTTCTTACTCAAAAATTGCCCTAAGCCGTGTTCTTTACCAAAATAAAAGGTCAAAAATGAGCAAAAAATGCAGAAGCTTTATTAAGCCTATTTTGGTCGTGAAAACCCAAATTTGTTCGCTAAAAGTGCCAGATCGGGTCGCTAATAGGTGCACACCAGACCTAATGCACCAATAATCTTTAATTTCACTAAAAAGACACTAACTCCATCATACAAACTCAGAATTCGATGATTCTTGTTCCTATGAGTCTAAAATAATAATACAAACACAACCCTTCAATTGAAACTCTATTTGGAGCTCATTTTCTTGGTACGATACTCATTTCATTCGTTAAAGAATTAACTAATATTTCGCGTCAAAAACCCAACCGCGACTTGATGAAATTAAACCGGACCTTACAAATCACTCTTATAATTCATTATCAAAATTTCTAAAGTCTAGAAATCAAATTTGGATCTCTAGAACTAAAAATCAACCTTTAGATCATTACATGCTTACTTCTCAAAGCGGCAAAAATCTTCCAAAAACTCTTCCAAAACTTATCCGAGCCTCATGGGATCCTAATAAAGTATACTAACAAGTCCCCTAATATGACACAAACTTAATTGTTCCTTCAAATCACCTAAAATAATGCAAAAATACTAAATTCACCTCTGATTCAAGCCTATGAACTTTGAAACTTCTAATTTTCACACATGATGCCGAAACATGTCAAAACTAGTCCGAATGACCTCAAATTTTGAAGACAAGTCAAAAATGATATAATGAAGCTACAAAAACTCTCAAATTTCCATTCCGACCCTCGAATTAAAATCTCACCTATCAACCAGTAAAAACTTTATCCAAAATACTTACTTCGCCAAAATAGGCTAACTTCTACACCGAGCCTCAAAATTACTTCCGATTGCTATCCTAAGCCTTAAATCATCCCCCAAAACTAACCAAATCATTGGAAATTAATTTCGAGCCCTCTAAATCACAAGTCAACTTTGGTTGACTTTCCAAACCAACATTTCCTTAAAGAGACTAATTGTCCAATTTTCTACCAAACTCAATCTGAATCAACTCAAACTCACCAAATACATATAGTGAAATATGAAGAAGTATATAACGGGGAAAATGGGATGGAAATACATGAGACGACGGGTCGGATCGTCACAGTATCTTATATGGTGGGTGAGAAGGTCTTGCTGAAGATTTCATGGGCGTGATGAGGTTTGGAAATAAAGAGAAGTTAAGTCCGTGGCCTTTTGAGGTACTTAGGGGGATTGGAGATGTGGCCTATATACTTGACTTGCCACCCAGCTTGTCGGGCGTTCATTTGGTGTTTCATGTCTTTATGCTCCGAAAGTATGTTGGGAACCCGTCACATATTTTGGACTTCAGCACAGTACAGTTGGATGAGAAAATGATATATGATGTGGAGACAGTAGCTATCTTGGGTCATCGAGTTTGAAAGTTGAGATCAAAGGACATAGCTTTGGTGAAGGTGCAGTGGAGAGGTCGGCCCGTGGAGGAGGCTACCTGGGAGACCGAGCGAGAGATACAGAGCAGATATCCTCATCTATTTGAGGCTTAAGGTATATTTCTTGAATCGTTCCAAGACGAGCGTTTGTCGAAGTTGGGGATGATGTGATGACCCGACCAATCGTCTCATGTGTTACAGCCCCATTTCCCCCCTTTGTATGCTTTTTCATATTTTGTTATCGGCGTTTAGAGTGGTAGAGTTGAATTGGATTGGTTTTGGTAGGAAATGAGACACTTAGTCTCTTTAAGGAAGGTTTGGATTGGAAACGTCAACTGGATGTTGATTTATGAGTTAGAAGTCTCGGATGTGAATTCTTGTGATTTGGTTGGCTTTGGGGAGTGATTTGTGACTTAGAAGTGTTATCGAAATTAATTTTGGAAGTTCGGCGTAGAATTAGGCTTGAATTGGCGAAGTTAGCATTTTGGTGATATCCGGATGATAGGTGAGATTTTGATCTCAGGGTCGGAATGGAATTCTAAGAGTTGCATTAGCTTTGTTAGGTGATTTTGGATATGCGTGCAAAATTTCAGATCATTCGAGGGTGTTTTGGTAGGATTTTTGATCAAATGCGTATTTCGGAAGGTTTTGAGAAACTTAGGCTTGAATCCGATGTAATTTGAAGGTTTTGGTGTTGTTTTGGTTTTGATGATTGGAACAAGTTTGCATGATGTATTAGGATGGATTGGCACTTTTGGCTGAGGTCCTGGCGGCCTCGGGGTGATTTCGGATGGTCAATCGGACCAATCTTGGTTTTTGAAAGTTACAAATTTCAGCTGAGTGTTGCAGAGCATTTTTGTTTTCTGCGATCGCAGGAGGGAAATTGTGATCACTAGAAGGTTTGGAAGGGTATTCTGATTTACTCAATGTGATCACAGAATAGGGTATGCGATCGCATAAGTTGAAGAGGTTGTTCATTGCGATCGTATAAGGTGTAATGCGATCGTGTAGTGTTAATTGGACATGAAATCCTGAGGTATATTTTGTTCAATGTGATCGTAGAGTAGTGTATGCGATCTCATAGGTTTGATTGGTGAAGCAGTGTGATCGCAGTGAGGGGGTTGCATTCGCATAGGCCATTTTGGAGGCATGAGAAAGTTGGTCTATGCGATCACAGAGTCTTGGATGCGATCGCATAGAGTAAAATCTGGGCTGACAGAAGAGCTTTATTAAACATTTCATCCGCGAACCAAATCTAATTTCCTCCATTGTTGAGTAACCTTGAGAGCTTTCGATAAGGAGTAAAGAGAGTTTTGACTGGGAATTGATTGGAGGTAAGTCCTATGGTCTAGAAACACCATTTAATTGTGGATTCAACACTTAAATTCATGGAAACTTAATTAAAAAGGGAAGAACTAGGCTTGGATTTTTGTATGAAGAAATGGAATTAGAGGGAGCACTTGAGCTCTGATTTTGGAGTTTTAGATATGTGTATAGTAGTGACGAGATAAGGAATCCGGTGATGTTAAATTTTCTAACTTTCGAGAAGTGGGCACGGGGCTCGGTTTTTGCAAATTTTGTGGATTTGGATATTTTTCGAGTATTTTTATGGGGTTATATTTTCTTAGCCTATTGTAATGTATTCGTTGTGGTTCTGTCCAAATTCAACGCATGAGGAGGTCGATTCGAGAGGAAAAGGCATATCGATCTAAACATATGGGCCGGCTAGAGGTGAGTAATAAATGTAAATGATGTCCGGAGGGTTTGAAACCCCAAAATTTCACATCGTAACGCTATATTGAGGCGCGACACGCACTCTACGATGAGTGAGGGGTCATTTGATATTGGGGACTAAGACTTGGTTCGTCCCGAGTGATGTTTTTACTGTATTTTCTACTAGAGCTTATTTGAAGATCATCCTACTTGGATTAAATTGCTATATTTAGGCCTTGTGCCAATTATTTGAATCCTTCATCGATTGCTATCACAGTTTCACATAACTTGGCATGTTATTTGATCTCAGTCCTATGTTTAATACCGTTTCTGACCTACTCAGCCAATTTCTAAGATTTAAAGCTCAAATGATATTTTATTGATATTTTGAGCTGAGAACTGTTATATTAAAAGTGCTCGAGAGGCTTATGTGAATTTCTGGACTGAGCGTGGATCGGGCTGCGCGCCAAAGCAGTATTATATTGATATTGAGGTTGGGAGCCTGGATGGTGCCACGAGATGGCTTGATATTTGCGCTTGGGTTGTATGAGCCCCTTCGGAGTCTGTATACACCCCTAGTGAGCGTCGTCGACGCTTAATGGATCGGGCTGCATGCCGCAGAGGGTACTAGAGTGTACCGTTCTATATGTTACATTGCATTCATACATTTACCCTTATTCTGGCTTACCTGTCATAGTATCTCTGAAATCCATATTTTATTGGATTGTAGCTTATTATTAAATATTCCAAATTGCTAGATATAGTTTACTTTGCGTATTTTCGTATTTTGTTATTCTAAATATTTTATTTATGTTTATTATTCACTGGGTCGGAGTACTCATATTACTCCCTGCACTTTGCGTGCAGATCCAGGTATCCCACAAGCTGAGTGAGCACTTGTTTAGTTGAGCAGCAGAATTCGGGAGCATCGTGGTTGTTGCATGGCGTTCGCATCCTTGATTCCTCCCCTCTATCTCTATCTTTTGTTTCTATATTTTCTAGACAGAAATTGTAGTAGGTTGGGATTCTGTATTAGAGGCTCATATGCGTGACATCGGGTTCTAATTGGGTTAAATAACCGTATTTTGATAAACTTCCATATATTTTATTCGCATCCTTAGACTTTTTATATCACGGTTTAGTATTTTTTTCCCTGTGTTGTGTATCAAAAATCTGTTTCAGTTGGAAAATATTTATGAAAAGGTGACTTGCTTAGCAGTATATCGTATCTTATCATCATTCATATAAATAGCATTTTACGAAATCGTAACGAAAACAAGAAATAGTTAAATAAATTAAAAATGGAGGCTTGTGCATCAGTGCATGAAAAGGTTGTGATCTTTTAAAAGGGGCATGAAACGTTGCTTGCTTATCTGTTAAAAGTAGGCGTATATAGCTTGCATCTATTTGTAGTTTTTTTAATATTTAAACTAAATAGGTTAGTTTGGTAGATAAGGAGGGATATTTTTGTACTTTAACTTTTAAATTATACGCCTCCTAATTTTAATATAGTATGCTATCCTCGTATGAACCTATTTTTTTTCTACTTTATACAAAAAAGAATGATACATTTCCTTATGTGGAAGCAATTTATAGTTATTCAATGATTTATTGCCACATAAAATATATGTGTCTCATTTTACAGCACAAATTCAAAGATCTTCTCTTTTTTTAAAACTCTGTGCCAAGCTAAATAAATTCACATAAATTAATACGGAAGTTGGTATTACATTTATATATAAAAGAATTAACCTTCTAGTACCTACCAAAGTAAATTGATTGTGCACATAATTTTAAAAATATGTGACTTAATTATATTATAATATTTATATGATTATAAAACTTTCAAAATTTTAGATTTTAAATATTTGATAATATTTGTGTGATTATATAAAATAGTTACTAAGTAAAAATTAAAAAGTTCTAAAACACTATTTTTAAAATATATTATTTTTATCACATTATTAGTACGAGCTCTACTTCACTTTTATTTTTATCATCATCTTCAAAAGAGAAAGCAACTCAAGATCGTGGTAGAATTACCTAAAAAGGCGCAGGATAACTTCGGTTGGGTAAATGAAAACCCGAGCCACTTCATGAGCTCTGTCTATCAGTTTGCTTCTTTTTTTGGGAGTATCACTTTATTTTTTAGTCATCTTGCGATTACAATTTTAAATTATTTTGATATTGCAACTTGAAAGAATTGCATTATTAGCACATAAGAACTTATTAATTTACGCAATGATATAAATTCATTGCACATATTATGAAGAAAAATGAGTTGGTTGAGTGAAGAATAATTATTCCAGCTTTTGTAATGGATGTAACAATCACTAACAGCCACGGTATCATGTCACCATCTAAGTGTTATTCTCTTCTTGCCATTTAAATCAAAATGAATGGCCTCATAAAATCTTGTATGTTTTCGTCAAACTAATATTGAATGGCATTACACGTGTGATTAATGCTTCATCAGGGGCGTTCAACATTATAGATGGCCTAAAGCCAAATTTTAATGAAAAATCTTAATTATTATTTTTTTACTAACATCTATTTTTTATATTTTCATTTGAAGTCTATTTTCTTTTCTTTTTGACATGTGAAGTCCTATCTAAAAATTGATAATTTTAATATAGACAACAAAATTTCACAAATATAACTGATATAGGAATATTATTATATGAGTAATACAGGTATTTGAGCCAAAAAAGAAAGCAAGTCTTATTATCTGATCGACTATATTAATTAAAGTATTGTCTTCTCTTTATAGTGTGGGGTCGTGGTTAGGGGGTGGGACGGGAGGCGGAGGAGGTAGAGGGGGCAAGGGAGCCTATAGGTTGAGAATCGGATCATAGAACATAGGTTCGCTTACGAGTAAGTTCATAGAGTTGGCAAAGATCCTTCAAAAGAGGAAGATTAATGTAGCATGTGTCCAGGAGACTAGGTGGGTCGATACGAGGGCGAGAAATGTGGATGGGTATAAGCTATGGTACTCTGGGGTCCGGAGGGATAAGAATGGAGTAGGTATCCTAGTAGATAGCCATCTTAGAAAGTCGGTGGTTGAGGTCAGGCGGTTGAATGATAGACTAATGTCTATCAAATTGGTAGTGGGTGGGTGTACTTTAAATGTCGTTAGCGCGTATGCGCTGCAAGTTGGCTTGGATGAGGAGATTAGAAGGCGCTTTCGGGAGGGGCTAGATGACATCATTCTAAGTATTCCGCCTTCTGAGAGGTTATTCATAGGAGGAGATTTCAATTGTCATATTAGGTCGTCTGGAGGTGGTTATACAGAGGTACATGATGGCTTCGGTTTTGGGGAGAGGAATGGATGGGGCACTTTGCTATAGGACTTTGCCAAGGCATTCGACCTCGTGATTGCGAACTCAAGTTTTCCGAAGCAGGAGGAGCATTTGGTTACTGACCAAAGTTCGGTGGCGAAGACTCAGATTAACTATCTCCTCCTTAGGAGATGCGACAGAAGGTTGTGCGAGGATTGCAAAGTTATCCCATGCGAGACCCTTGCTACGCAACATAGGCTTTTGGTGATGGACATAGGTATTATGATAAAGAGGAAGAAGAGGTCAGTACGAGGCCTCCCGAGGATTTGGTGGGGCGCCTTGACTGGGGATAAAGCTCTGGAGTTGGCAGAAAGGTTATCGACAATGGGAGCTTGGAGAAGTAGTGGGAACGCAAACACTATGTAGTCGACAACGGCAGACTGTATAAGGAAAGCAGCGAGAGAGGTGTTAGGGATAGCTTCGGGACGCACTAGTGTCCATAAAGGAGACAGATGGTAGAATGCAATTGTCCAAGGTAAAGTGGAAGCGAAGAATGCGTTACCTGCGATTAGTATGGAGCACTGACGAGGAGGAGAAGAGAGCGAACAGAGAGAGGTATAAGGTTGCTAGAAGGGAGGCGAAGATGGCAGTTACGGAGGCTAAGACGGCAGCTTTTGCTCGTCTGTATGCGGAACTAGGGAACAAAGGCGGGGAGAAAAAGTTATTTCGACTCGCTAAAGTGAGAGAGGACGAATCGAAATCTGGACCAACTGAGATGCATAAAAAATGATGACGGCAAAGTTTTGATGGGGGATGATCAAATTAAAAGGAAACGGCAGACCTATTTTCATAAACTTCTAAACGAATAAAGGGATAGGGATATTGAATTAGGTGAATTGAAGAATGCAGATAACCCTCATGAATTAAGTTATTGTAGGAACATTGAGGTCGGCAAGGTCCAGGAGGCAATGCGTAATATGAGGAGCGGCAGAGCTACCGGACCAGACGAAATTCCGATTGAATTTTCGAGGTTTGAGTAGAGCAGGCTAGGAATGGCTTACTAGGTTGTTTAATGTTATATTCAAGACTAATAGGATGCCTGAATAGTGGAGGTGGAGTATAATGATTCTATTGTATAAGAACAAAGGCGATATCCAGAGCTGTAACAACTACAGAGGTATCAAATTACTGAGTCATACCATGAAAGTCTGGGAGAGAGTGGTAGAAATGAGAGTGCGGAGGACGGTGTGTATCTCAAACAACCAGTTCGGATTCATGTGGGGGCGATCTACCACAGAAGTTATCCACCTTATTCAGAGGATAGTGGAACAATACAGGGATGAAAAGAAGGATCTTCACATGGTGTTTATCGTTCTAGAGAAAGCATACAACAGGGTACATATGAAGGTCTTATGGAGCTGCTTAGAGGCTAAAAGGGTCCCGGTTGCATACATTAGGATGATTAAATTCATGAATGATGGAGCTAAGACTCGGGTTAGAACAGTAGGAGGCGACTCCGAGCATTTTCTAGTTATTATGAGGTTGCACCAAGGGTCGGCGTTCAGCCTTTTTCTATTTGCCCTGGTGATGGATGCGATTACGCATATATTTAATGGGAGGTGCCATGGTGCATGTCATTTGCTGATGACATAGTCCTAATCGACGAGACTCGACGCGACATCAACAAGAGGGTAGAGGTTTGGAGACAGGCCCTTGAGTCGAAAGGTTTCAGGTTGAGCGGGACGAAGACGGAATACCTCGAATGCAGATTTGGGACCGAGCCGACAAAGAATTGTAGAGGTCGAGCATTAAGGTTGTAGGCTAGGGGAAGTTGTGAATATTTTTGCTGCGCACTAGAGTTAGACAATCCGGTTAGGTGGTAGGCTTAGGATGCTACTAATGTAGGGTTTTATACGTTGGTTATTAGTTTACCTCTCATCTTTCTCATATTTCATATATTTTCTTATATTGTTGGTATTTTTCTATTTTACGTTATTTCATGTTATGTTATGTATTATGTTATCTTATTATGAGTCTATCCATTATACTAATATATCGTCGCTTGGTGCTTTCTTGAGCTGAGGGTCTCCTGCAAATAGCTTCTTTGCCCCTCGGGGTAGGGCTAAAGTCTGCATACATTCTACCCTCCCCAGACCTCGCATGTGAAATTATAATGGCTTATTGTCGTTGTTGTTGTTTTTGTTGTTCTCTTAATAGTATTTCTTTTAATAATTGAAAAATTATGTTTAATCAATCAATGTAAGAGTGACTATTATATTTTTATCGAATTTGAGACATTTTTTAGATTCTTTTCTTTTAGTGATCTCAAATTTTTCTCATAAAATAAAAAATTAATAATATTTCATATGTTTCGAATTATTCACATATTAATGGTTAACATTACTAACATATCAAAGTTTTTATTTAAATTATAAATTATGCGTTTCTATTCAGATTTCTTTTTTTTTTTAAATAATAGTGGTAACTTATAAAAGTATTACTACTAGTGAAAAATGGGCCCAAAAAATTTTAGGGGCTAAAACCATTGCTTTGGCTGCCTCACCCTTCACGTGGCACTGTGCTTCATAGATGTTCGCATGTATTTATTCTCAGTGGCATACGCAAGATTTTTCATAAGTGTGTCACTTTTTCTACTAAAAGGACCGTAACAGTCAAAACACTTTGTGGAGCTAAGAGAGTTCAAACCCAAGACCTCTCACATAATACTTAAAGCTAACAACCACTGTAATACAAAAATGTTTTGTTGCAAGTGGTGTCACTTTTAATGGTTTTATCTTGTATTTTTATTTTTATATATATAAATAGTAAAAAATTCGACGAAACGGTATCCCGTGACAGCACTTGCCACCATGTAAATCCGTTCCTGTTTATTCCTAAACTAGTAAAGTTAATATATACTTTAGTATAGTTTTCATCTGCAAAGTGCACAATTGAAGAGATATAAAAATGGAGCAAGCTCGATCTTTAGGATTGGCATGATAACAAAAGTATAATAAGAAAGATTTTCTTAAATCTGTTTGCAATCTGAATTCAAGGGCACAAGCAGCAAACATAATTAGATCTACTCCATAACGTTGTGCATATAACATTAAGACATCCAAATTAACTAGAAGCAGGTGCGGATACTAGTATGATATGAGTTTTCGGAAATCTAAAATATATGAAACATTGCTTGCTTGACTGTTAAAAGTAGGTATCTGTAGCTTGCATCTATTTGTAGTTTTTTTAATATTTAAATTAAATAGGTTAGTTTAGTAGATAAGGAGGGATATTTTTGTACTTTAACTTTTAAATTATACGCTTTCTACTTTTAATATATTATGATATATCCTTTTCAATTTATTTGAACCTATTTTCTTTCTATTCCGTACAAAAAAAAATGTTACATTTCATAATGTGGAAACAATTTACATTTATTCAATGATTTATTGTCACATAAAATATATGTGCTTCATTATACACCACAAGTTCAAAGATCTTCTCTTTTTTCTTAAATTTTGTGCCTAGTTAAATAGGTTCATATAAATTGAAACGGAATTAGTATTATATATTTATATATAAAAGAATTAGCCTTCTAATGCCTAGCAAAGTAAATTGATTGTGCACGTAATTTAAAAATTATTTATTTTAAAAATATGTCACTTAATTATGTTATAATATTTATGTGGTTATAAAACTTTTGAAATCTACGATTTTAAATAGTATTTGATAATATTTGTGTGATTATATAAGATTGTTGTTGAATGAAAATTGAAAAGTTCTAAAAAAATTATTTCCAAAATATGTGGTTGTTTTTAGAATGTTATAAAAACTGAAAGGGAGGAGTATATTACTGGATTTATTTGTGTACGCAACCATTTCAAATCTGAAAATCAACTGAGGAACAGAAAGCAGAAAAATGTCTTCTCCTCCTTGTATTCATGCTGTTCTGTTCCCTTTCATGTCCAAAGGCCACACAATTCCTATCTTCGACCTTGCTCGCATTCTTCTCAATCGCAAAATTGCCATCACCATTTTCACCACTCCTGTAAATCGTCCTTTCTTCGCCAATTCCCTTTCGGACACCGACATCAATATCATCGACATCCCTTTTCCTGAAAATATACAAGAAATTCCCCTAGGTGTGGAGAGTACGGATAAACTTCCCTCCATGTCTCTTTTTGCTACCTTTGCAAACGCCACCAAATTCATGAAACCCCATTTCGAAAAGGCCTTAGAATCTCTTTTGCCAATTACTTTTATGGTCACTGATGGTTTCCTCGGGTGGACTTTAGACTCTGCAAATAGATTTGGTATCCCAAGAATAGCTTATTACGGCATGAGCGCATTTTCCTCGGCCATGTCGGTATCAGCTGCTTCAGTTCTTCAGACAGAAGTGTCCGATGACGAGCCTTTTGCAGTCCCTGATTTCCCTTCGATTAAACTCACTAGAAATGACTTTGATTTTCCCTTCAGAGAGCGTGAATCTAAGGGTCCCCTTTTCGAGTTCACTATGGAGGCAATCATAGCAACCTCTAAAAGCTATGGTGTACTTGTGAACGACTTTTACGAGCTTGAATCTGTATACGTGGACTACTGTAACCGTATATCGACTTCTAAATCATGGTGCGTTGGTCCCTTTTGTGCGGTTCACGAGCCACCAAAAGAAAAACAAGAAAGCCTAGAGGAACCTTCATACATCAAATGGCTTGATGAAATGTTAGAACAGGGGAAGCCAGTTTTGTATGTCGCATTTGGGTCACAAGCTGAGCTATCTCCTGAACAATTCAAGGAAATCAAAATTGGGTTGGAGAAATCTGAAGTTAACTTTTTATGGGTAGTCCGGAGAAGTGCTATAAGTGAACCCAATGATGAGTTCGAAAACAGAGTGAAAAACAGGGGATTGGTGATGACAGAGTGGGTTGATCAAAGAAAAATCTTGAGCCACGGGAGCGTTCAAGGTTTCTTAAGTCACTGCGGTTGGAATTCGGTAATAGAGAGTATATGCGCAAAAGTGCCAATACTAGCATGGCCAATGATGGCGGAGCAACACCTAAATGCAAGGATGATAGTGGAAGTAATCAAGATTGGGCTAAGGGTCGAGACGTGCGATGGGTCAGTGAGAGGGTTCGTGAAGTGGGAAGGTTTGGAAAAGCCGGTAAGGGAACTAATGGAAGGAGAGAAAGGTAAAGAGGCAAGGAAGAGAGTAGAGGAGATTGGTGTTGCAGCCATTAATGCAGTCAAAGAAGGAGGAACATCATGGCAAGCGTTAAATGAGCTTATTCATGAGTTAAGTGGAAGAGGACAAGTTTGAACATGCTAGCTTTGTTTAGAAAATATTTATGGGTTCAACTGCAGTTCTGTTCAGACTACAATATATGCATCGATATGCTCTAGTTTCTCTGTGTCTTTCTGGACCTGCATATCTTTTTCTGAAAAAGTTTACTGAATTTTGCATTTCTGTTTCTATAGTTAGTACTCCCTCAATGTAATTCATGTACCAAATGAACTCATTACGAAGGTGTTTGGCTAAGCTTATAAGTTAATCAAACGGGTTTATAAACACTTTTTAGATTATCTATGTATTTGGTAAAACTAAAAATGCTTATAAGTTAAGTGCTTATAAGCCGAAAATCATAAGCTGGTCTCCCTCAACTTATCAAATTCAAGCTGATAAACACATTAGGTTTGACCAAGATATTTTACTATTTTATCCATAAAATACTTCTTTTTAAAATAAAACTCTTCATATACCAGGTTCTTTCTCTTGTTTATTATTAATTTTAGCATTTTCATCCAAATACGTAACTATTTATTTTCTAAATTAGTTTCAGCACTTAAAAGCGTTTTTCAGCATTTAATGCTTCTCAGCTACTCTAAATAAGCTAAGTCAAACGGGCTCTAATTATTGTAATTTGAAGAGACCTATATAACGATAAACAAAGCACTTTTGGCTCATGGATTACACTTGAAATAAAAAAGAAAAGTTCTCTCCTCCTCTCTACATTTCTTATTTATTCTTGTTTTCTTCTCTCTTGGTGCTTTAGTTTATAATTTTAATATTTATTTTATAACATTTTATTAGCACGATATTTTCTTTTATTATCATCATCTTCAAAAGAGAAAGCAACTCAAGATCATGGTAGAATTACCTAAAAGGGCGTAGGATAACTTCGGTTGAGTAAATGAAAACCGAGCCACTTCAATAGCTCTCCCTATCAGTTTGCCTCTTCATTTCTAGGGAGTATTACTTTATTTTTTAGTCATCTTGCGATTATAATTTTAAATTATTTTGATATTTAAACTTGAAAAAATTGCATTAGCACATAAGAACCTATTAATTTACGCAATAATATAATTTCATTGCATGCTGAAAAATGAGTTGGTCGAGTCAAGAGTATTATTCCACCTTTTGTAAAGGAAGCAACAATCACTAACAAAGGGGATCCATCTCGAAAGTTACGGGTTCAATTGAACCCGTAGCTTTCGACGCAGAGTAAAAATTTATATATAAAAATTTATTAAAATTATAAATTTAATAGATTTAAATCTATAAAATTTAAATATTTTAAATGTTAAATCCATAAAATTTAAATTTTGGATCCGCCTTTGCAGTCATGGTATCATGTTACCACCTAAGTATTATTCTCTTCTTGCCATTTAAATCAAAATTAATTATTACTATCGGCCTCATAAAATCTTGTATGTTTTTGTCAAACTAATATTGAATGGCATTAAATGTGTGATTAATGCTTCATCAGGGCGTCTCAACATTGTCAGTGGCTTAAAGCCAAATCTTGATGAAATGCCTTAATTCTTCTTCTCCTTCTTTTTTGACTAAAATATATTTTATATTTTCATTTGAAAACTATTTTCCTAATTTCTTAAAATGTGAAGTCCTATCTAAAAATTGTTAATTTTTTAATATAGACAAAAAATTTCCCGCAAATATAACTGATATTGTTATGAAATAATATAAAAGACAAGAACAATATAGAGAGAATAGGGAGAGGAGTATTCTTATTGATACTTGGGATGGATTACAATGGAATAGAAGCCCTATATTTATAGGGAGGTGGTGACTTAGCCACCAAGTAGTAAACCCTAGAATCTCTCTAAATATAGACATTCACCTTAAATAGAGTTCTATTTATAACACTCCCCCTTGAATGTCTATTCAACAATGTGCCTCGTTAAAACCTTAAAACCAAAACCCAATGGGAAAAATTAAAGAGAAGGAAAAAGAGTACACATGTTTGAATATGCGCCTATTGGTTGCCTCGTTAAAAACCTTGCAAGGAAAACCCAGTTGGGACAAAACCTTGTAAGGAAAAAAGAGTGCGACACGCATTAACTCCCCCTGATAAGAACATCAATTTATATCCTTGAGCATTTGCATTCCAATCTTGTGCACCATCTTCAAAACAATCTTTGGTAGATGTTTGATAAATAAATCAACCATATTGACTTGAATAAATATTCCGCACCTTGAAATCATCATTCTTGATAGATATGAACATCTTCATATAATGTGGTGGAATGACTCTTCAATATCTCCATAGATGTACTCTCGATGCCATCATGCTTATAGTTATAGCAAGATACATATGTACACAAATTATACTTAGGATGTGGTACTTCAGGACCAAGAATTGCATATGCTTCAAGAAACTTAAATCTTGGACTTTATACTTTCAAGTATTTGAACTATATGTCCAAATCTACATGTCTTTCATATGGAATCAAGTATTTGTCTATACGCTTCAAGCGTATCCAAGGCTTTGTCCTTCTGGGACTTAATATGAGCATTTGTAGTGAGAATATAGTTACATTCTTTGGGTCAGCAAATGCGTATAGCATGCTTTGCAATATGTTGCAATTGAATTATCCATTTTATGAACTTCAGGTTCATATCATGATATTCGGAGATTTACATATACAAATGATAATTCATCCCATGTAACCTTTTCTCAAGTGTTTATCATGTCTCCCCCTCATGTTAGAAAAGCTAACTTGTTTCCTCAAATTTGAGAAATCATCTTTGTGCATTATCATGTCAATATACACAGCACATTAATAATAAGATGAAATTATTTGGTTCCTGACCCTGAACCACTTGTGAGGGGAGAATATACTCTCGTATACAACGTATATCAAACTGATATATATAACTTTGTTCTCATAAGAAACAGTTTAGCTATTAAGTCGAGGCACTCAATAATTATCTTGCTAAACCAACTTTGATATAAACCAACTTATCAAGATGAACTATCTTTAATAGAAAATCTGGAAATTATGCTCGAAGTTATATTACTGAGCAATTTACCTCGCAAGCACTAGCCAGGCTGCGGGTTAATAACAATTGCGCATGTAACCATATCATAGATGCATCATATGTGGTATACATGGCAGGTGAATGGGCCCATATTCACCTTTGATATTCCCAGAATTTATGGGCTTCAACCCGAACTCTTTAGTTGGTCAGTTCATTAATGAGAACAAGTGATACAAGAGAATTCGTAAAGAACTTTCTAGTTCTTTAATATTCACCCATGTGAATTCTCTATTATTGCACATCATACTTAAAATGAGATGGCTAACCCGAATGCCAACTGAATAAATTATCAATATTGGTAAACTTCAAATTTACACCATGACATGTGCACTTATCAATAAACTTCAGGTTTATTATGACATGGGTTTTTATACCAATAGATATCCACTTTATTGTGGCATTCTTTTGTTTGTGTAGTACAAACTGGAGAATAAAGCGGGTAGCTTTTCATATACAAATTATCCCGCTACAAGTTGTAGTAATAGGAGATATCAAATCCTTCCTTTATTTATAGTCTCAATATAATCAATCGCTTTCGCGTGTACTTTGGAAACTGAATAAGTTTCTTTGAGACTTACTACAGCACAATACTCAATTGTGTTTCTCCAACATAGTAATAATTGGCTCTTCTAGAGCTCTCAATTAATTTTGTACTACCACAGATTCATCAACATCCATGTGGTGAATATCTTTCTTAAAGAGAAAGTTATACCATTATGGTCATGTCAAACTTATATGCAAGATATGTTTCTTGCATTATCATTGTCCTTTAATAGTCATATTTCCAAAATACTTTGGCGTACAATACGTACGTGACCAACGATCATTCATGCCATATATATAGCCAACAGGCTTGACACCATTAGGTGTTTCAACTATAGGGCCAAAAACTTCACGTTTTGCCAGCGAATTGAATTCTGATTGAATTGCTTCTTGCCCCTTTGGCCAATCATGTCTTTTTCGACATTCTTCAACAGATTGAGGTTCGAGATCCTCACATTCTTGCATAATGCTAGATGCGACATTATAAGCAAAGACATTATCCACCACTATATCCACTCGATTAATATTTTCCTCAATATTAATTGGATTTATGGATAGTTCCGTATTTTCCAGAGTCTCGGGCTCAATGGATTCTTCATGAATCTCAGAATTTGTTAAATCATGAATTTCCTCATGAGATTCTTTCGTAGTGTCATTTTGATAATTTGCTTTCCTCTTTCTAGGATTTCGATTTTTGGAACCTAATGGTCTGCCACGCTTCAGGCGTGCATTTGACTCATTGGATATGACACTAGATGATTGTCCAACAGGGACATCAATACGGATTGGGACATTTTCCGCGGGGATGTGGGATTTCGTTATCCTTTTCAAGTCCGTAAATGCGTCAGACATTTGATTTGCTATTCTTTGCAAATGGATAATCTTTTGTACCTTTCTTTCACAAATAGAGGTATGTGGATCAAGATGAGATAATGATGCATTTTTCCACAAAATTTCCCGTTTGGTTTCACCAACTTCTCCCCCTAATTTTGGGAAAAGTGTCTCATCAAATTGACAGTCTGCAAATCGTGCAGTGTACAAATCCCCTGTCTTCGAGGTAGTGAATTAATGGAGGGCGATTCAAACTCAACATATATTCCTAACCTTCTTTGCAGACCCATTTTGGTGTGGTATGGCGGTGCTACAGGCACATATACTGTGCATCCAACAATTCTTAAATGGGATATATTAGGTTCATGACCCAAAACCAATTGCAACGGGGAATATTTGTGACAATTCGTCAGTCAGAGACGAACTAGCATTGCTGCATGCAAAATGGCGTGACCCCAAACCGAAGTGGGCAGCCTCGTTTTCATGAGTAAATGAGGTATTCAAGATTATACTCATGTATTGTCTCAATCTGATATCCATTTTGAATGATATCTTTAAAACTCAACAAGTTCCTTTTAGACTTGGAGGAGAACATTTTGACTGATATCATTAAAACTCAACAAGTTCTTCTTAGGCTTGGAGGAGAACATTGCATTCTCTAAAATATCGTTCCTTTAGGCAGAGTTATAGTTGCTCTTCAGGAGCCTTCAATCAATTTAATTCCCATAGTTTGCCATACAAAAGAAAATATACGAACATGAGAATAAACAAATTCAGTCCGTTTGTTTCATACTTAAACAATATTTTCGAAATCTGCTGAGGTTATTCGACTAACTAAATCAGATAGTCGATTATATGTTTTCCATAATTGATTACTTTGCAGTTTGAAAATTTCAGTTTAAGCATTTTCTTAAAACAATCGATTGTTAAACACTCACAATCGATTGTTGAACATTGACAATCGATTGTTAAACACACACAATCGATTATTTGCTAGTTTGAAAAACTTCAGATCACACTGTCTTAAGACAATCGGTTGTTAAACATAGACAATCGATTGTTGAAAAACTTCAGATCACACTGTCTTACGACAATCGATTGTTAAACATAGACAGTTGACTATTTTGAAAACTTCAGATCACACTGTCTTACGACAATCGATTGCTAGACATAGACAATCCATTATTTGCTATTTTGAAAAAATTCCAGATCACACTGTCTTAAGACAATCGATTGTTAAATATAGACAATCGATTGTTGGCTATTTTGAAAAATTCCAGAGCACACTGTCTTAAGACAATCGATTGTTAAATATAGACAATCGATTGTTGGCTATTTTGAAAAATTTCAGAGCACACTGTCTTAAGACAATCGATTGTTAAATTTAGACAATCGATTTTTGGCTATTTTGAAAAATTCCAGAGCACACTGTCTTAAGACAATCGATTGTTAAACATAGACAATCGATTGTTGAACATTGACAATCGATTGTTTGACATTGATAATCGATTGTTTGCAGTTTTAATGCGAAATATTAGATAATCGACTAACTATTAGGTTAGTCGATTACCGCTACTGGAAAATAAAAATATTATTGAAATCTGAGCATATTGAAACATTCTAAAGAACTAATACTAACATTATATCATAAACTAACTAATACGAGCTGATACTAATGACTATTAGTTTATTCACTAACTATTACAAATAAGTGAAATAAAATCAAACAACTCCATCTTCTTTCATCACAGATCCATCACCGATTAGGTGGTCTATTTTCCCCTCAGGGTGCTCAAAGAAGTCTGCCACATTCAAGTGGGTGATGTCAAAATTGTCGTCAGAGACAAAATTTGTTTCAGGGCATTTACTCTTTAGAGATGCTTTGACAAGGCTCAACCAAATGTCTTGGTACACGGCAAATTTTCGCCTAGTGCCCTTTTCCACCGCAACGATAACATATAGTTTATGAACTATTTGCTTTTGGATTCTCATCATATCGTGCTTGTGGCAGAGTGACCAACTTCATGTTGTCATATCTCTCCTTTAAGCCATTCCACAAGATAGGTGGATCTTTGACTGTGATATATTCAATTTTCAAACCTTCATCAAGGTGATGGCGCAAGTAAATCAAGGCCTTAGCACAGTTTCAAACCTTCATCAAGGCGATGGCGCAAGAAAATCAAGGCCTTAGCATAGTCTTGGGTGGATGCATTATTTCTGTCTTTAATGGCGTCTCCAAGACCCATAGTATCTAAGTGGATTTCAGCATCCAACACCCATGCCATATAGTTCTTGCCCGAAATTTCAAGGGCAACGAACTTTTCTTTTCATAATGTCAGACATAAAACAAAATTACATCAAGAGCGTGTTCATACTTACGGGCTCTATTACAATTATCACATTCACTTCAGGGAATGGATCATAATCATGTGCTTTACACAATCTCATGTCAAATATTACTTTCATAAAGTGAAAGATTATTTTGAGAATCTTTATTATTCTCATTATCACAATAATGACGATTATAATTTCATCTATTGCCACGTCCACATCCATTGATACCTTTACGGTAATACTTTTGTCTTCTTTCAGACTTATCACATACTGCTACCACATTCTCTAAAGGGAATGGAGCAAATTCAATTGGACGGAATTCTTTGCCACGTCCACATTCATTGATACCTTCATGGTAATAATTTTGTCTTCTTTCAGACTTATCATATACTGCTTCCACATTCTCTAAAGGGAATGGAGCAAATTCAATGGGACGAATTTTCAATTCTTTGCCCACAATCATACATGAATTTAATCATGGCAGGACATAGAGATTTTACCACTTCACGTGGTTATAATTTCTTACAAACTCCATTAGAGTTATAATCAAACTTTGTTGTCTTTGTTTGTATATAAAATCAAATCGTAGAATTTCAAGAATTTGAAAGGGAAAAGTAAATTACTTACCTTTAAGGTATACCAATTATATTTTCAATGTTTTCTTCTTTCGTTCCTTCTGTTTTCTTTTCAACGTTTTTCTTCTATTTTCCGTATAGAAGATTTTGGGATTTGGTTGAGGCAGAACCTCATGTGAAACCCTACACAAACAAAAGTTAAGACAATCGAAAATTTCAATTGGTTAGAGACTCGTGCTGATAACGTGTTATGAAATAATATAAAAGACAAGAACAATATAGAGAGAATAGGGAGAGGAGTATTCTTATTGATACTAGGGATGGATTACAATGAAATAGAAGCCCTATATTTATAGGGAGATGTTGACTTAGCCACCAAGTAGTAAACCCTAGAATCTCTCTAAATATAGACAAGAATCTCTCTAAATATAGACATTCACCTTAAATAGAGTTCTATTTATAACAGATATAAGAATATTATTCTATGAATAATATAGGTATTTGAGAAAAAAACGAAAAAGCAAGCCTTATTATCTGATCTAGTATATTAATTAAAGTATTGTCTTCTACTTATAGTATTTTTTATAATACTTTTAATTGAAAAATTAAGTTTAACCAATCAATATAAGAGTGACTATTATGTTTTTATCGAGTTTGAGATATTTTTTAGATTCTTATCTTTTAGTGATATCAAATTTTTCTCACAAAATAAAAAATAAAAAATATTTCATACATTTCGAATTATTCACATCTTAATTAACATTAATAAAATATCAAAGTTTTTATAATTATAAATTAAATGTTTTAATTAAGCTATTCAGATTTTTTTAAACAAATAGTGGTGATTTTTTCCTATCTATACCATATACCAAACTTTATTACCAAAAATGTTCATAATATGGTATTTACCTGCCTAATCCATAGTTTGACTACAAAATCTGTACTAAACCAAAAATAGGTGAATTCTACCCTAAAAACGCGCCAAAATAGTAGGAATCGGATTTAATGGTGATTCTATCACCATTAATTTCAAGATTTAAAACGGAAGCAAATCCATTGCACCGTAATTCTCTCATTCTGTACCAGAAATAGATCTCTCTTCTGTAACTCAGCTACAATACAAAAAATACGCACTGTACAGAATCTCCAGCAATCAAATTGTAGAAATTCAAAATTGTTGAATACAGTTCCACGCTACAAAATCTCCAGTAATCAAATTGTAGAAATTCAAAATTGTTGAACACTGAATCTGGCTACAAAATCTCCAGCAATCTAATTGTAGAAATTCAAAATTGTTGAATAGTTCTTCGTCGACATCAGTACAAAAATTCTCAAATCTATATATGTTCTTCGTCTATTTTTCTATCAACTACACTAAATTATGTCAAAAATCCCAATAATGCTGAAATCGAATGGTAATTAGGATAACTATGACAGATTTAGAGATTTTGAAGTTGATGCCATTTTGGTAGATGATAAGCAAGCTATAGAATTCTCATTTCTACAATTGCAGAACAATTATCGATTGATACATCGGATAAAATTGTAGAAATAAAATACACTGTAAACGAGAATTGTCCTCCATTGGAGATTAGGAATGATATGGGGGTTCGTGTATACATTCAAACGAAAAAGGAGAATAAAAACTTAGGTTTGTATCCCTTTATGTATTAGCGTAAGAGATTTCAATATGGAATTGGCAATCACCAATGAAAGCATCAGTACAGGTATGTTTGATTCGACATTGCTGAGAGTTATTGTGTTACATAGTTATCTACAATATAACGACATTTTCCTACATTTAAACTACAATTATCATACAGTACTAGAAACAATAAAGCAATGTTGCTTTCAAATTTACCTACATAGTTACTACATTTGTGAATTTATTGTCTGCGGGTTCTTCAAGATCCCTAAGGTTACTAGAAATTCCATCCTCACCAGCAATAGAGGAATATCAAAGTGAAATAATAACTAAATGTACGCATGTTAGATAATACGCTTAACGCTAGTGGGGGGGGGGGTGAATAGCGTTATAATAAAATTTAGCGTAAACTTGCGGAAATTAAAATTTGCAGGAAGTAAATAAGTGCGATAAATAATAACTTACACACAGATATATCCTGGTTCACCACAACGTGTGGCTAGTCCAGTCCCCGAGAGACTCTCTCGAGATTTTCCACTAACGTGTCAAGCTTCCGGGTGCTTAACAAACCTTTACAACTTGAGGACGCAAGCCTCAACACCTTTCCTCGGAGTTACAACACTCCAAGACTTCAACCAAGGAAACACAAGTTCCTTACAACAAGAGAATTACAATTCTCTTACAAGTGTATACAACACTAAAACACTCAAACAAAATACTCCTTAATGAGTAGATATGAGTAAAAGAAGTAAGCTCTGGATCACAACAACTTTGACAAGAATATGGCTCTCAAAAGCTTTATGAAATTGAATATAAAATGATAAACAAAAGTATGCAAGCTTATAGCAATGTAATGATCAGTTGTAGTATGTTGTTGTGTTTAAAACACTGAAATGAAGCTGTATTTATAGTTGAAAAACTTGGCATTACCTTTGCCTAATTGTCAATTAAGAGTTGCTGATTTTACTCACTGACAATCGATTGTCAAACCCCAACAATCGATTGTCTGCCAGTCAGATCAAAATTCAATCCCAGATTTTACGCTTGATAATCGATTACTTACAATCCATAATCGATTACTGGCAACTTTCAAAAAATCCTTTCCAGATTTTACCACAAACAATCGATTGTCCAGAATCAACAATCGATTACTCAGCAACGTTCAAAAAATCTTTTCCGGATTTTAATCAAAACAATCGATTATACAAAATCAATAATCGATTACCCAATAACGTTCAAAAAATCTTTTCCGGATTTTAATCAAAACAATCGATTATACAGAATCAATAATCGATTACCTGACGGTATTTGAAAACTTTACGACAACGGTCAGCTTCACAATCGATTGCACAAAGTCAACAATCGATTACTTATCAGTTTTTGAAAAACATTTTAGACACTGCCTCTTGACAATCGATTGTTATATACTCACGATCGATTATTTAATAAATTTGAAAATCACTGGAAGTCACTGCCTCAACACAATCGATTGTCATTAGTTCACAATCGATTATTTTGTGACTTTGAAAAATCTGAAGGACACTGTCTCTTCACAATCGATTGTCATTAGCTTCACAATCGATTATTCTGAGTTTTGAAAAACTTTGATGGACACTGCCTCATCACAATCGATTGTCATAAGGTTCACAATCGATTGTCATGCAGGTTTGAAGAAACCTGATGTTCACTGCCTTAACACAATCGATTGTCATTAGTTCACAATCGATTGTCATGCAGTCTTGGCTCAACATAATCGATTATCATTAGTACATAATCGATTATCTTAGTCCAGTTTTCAGAGGCATTTAAAAATCATTTTGACTAATGAAAATATGCATGATTTAAAATCATTTAGCATTAAATTAAATATGCATGATTTTGGAAAATAGTTTTATGAGAGAAGCCATGTTACGAGTCAAGTTGTAGGATCAAGATCACAATTAAGAATGACTCAATTAAACTATAAACTTTGTCTTGAGCTTGAATCTCGATGTATATCAATTGTGCGCTTGTTTCTTGAACTTCGTCATATATCAATTTTCGCTTCGTTTGTCATTCATCAAAACCTATACAAAAGAACACACGTTTTAGTATATTGCATTGAGAACGTGTTTCCAACAATTTCCCCCTTTTTGATAATGGCAAACATTAAGCGGGATATGCAAGACAAGCAATTCATATTGACGATTCAAGACAAGTATATTCATGCAACAAGTATGCAATTTGTTCCCCCTTAATATATGAATTCCCCCTCAATTTAAGCTTATAAATATTGAGAGTTGCATACCCGTTATCTTCCCCGTTTTGCCATTAGCAAAAATAACATAATAATAAGATGCCAAAGATGAAATAAACCTTGTTTATTTTTTAAAAAAAATTACAGCAACAGGGAAGACAATACAGCATGTAAAAACAAACAAAAAAAAACTACAATTATTCATTCATCATTTTCCGCCTCATCATCCGTCGCTGCTTCATATGGAACAAGACCCGCATATGGATAATGAACGTGGTCAAAATATCCATGGATCTCGTGAGTTAATTGACCGAAAGAAGAGGTCAATGAAGCAATTTGGTCGGAAATGAATTGGAGGGAAGGCTCTTGAGGCGGAGGAGCACGACGGGTTGGAGAAGGAGCAGGCGCTACATGATCACCGTCATGATGAAAGGAGGATTCCGAAATTTCCCACTTTTTGGTACTCTTTTTGAGAGGACCATTTCCAGTGACGAATCCGGTGGCTTCAAGAAAGTTCATGATGAGGAGAGCATAAGGAAGAGGCCTATCATCTCCGATATCGTCACGCATATGAATTTTGATAAGCCGACACCAATTGATGTTAGCTCCGGTAACTATGGCATGCATGAGCTTGGTGTCCTCTTGGGAAATGGTGGTATGGTTGTGCTTACGAGGCTTGAGGACTCGGGTGATGAAATAGAAAATTAATCGGTAATTTGGATCCATTTCCATAATTGTAGGACGGCGGGAGGAGATATTTGGATCATAAGAAGTAAGACCGATTTGGTGTAAGAGGGCTGTTTCATCAAAAAGGGCTCCGGCATCTCCGGTGTACCGAAAAATGTCTTCACCGTTATGAGGAAGACGGGCAATGGTATGAAGATTTTCATCGGAAAGAAGAATTTGAACACCATTAATGTTGGTGACAAGCTCACCATCATCATCCTCATGGAGGTTGGAATAAAATGCTTGAACCAATGTAGTATTGATGTAAGGATGAGTAAGGAGTAAAAAGTCAAGAAGTTGAGAATTTTTTAGCATATTTGCAGCAGGCCCAAATGATTCAAGATACTTGTGGGTTGAAAAGCGGGGTGGAAGAATGTCGCGCTTTTCAAATTTGGTTAGGAATCGAGTAAGCTCGATATCGGAATTGAAATATAGAACGGAACCATCTTGATAGGGATAGTTCGGACGAGGAGGGGCAGCCGAGGTGGATGCGCCGTGCCTAGCAGAACGGGAACGTTTTGAGTGACGGCCCGACATTTTTAATGAAAGCTGCTGGATTTTGCAAAGAATTAGAGAGAATTTGATATTTTGAAAGCTAGAATTGATGCTTGAATGAATGAATATGAACATATATGAAGCCTATTTATAGAGGGGAGAGTGGCTTATCATTTATGGAAGAAATCTGCTGAGAATTTAAAGCCAAATCAGTCAGAAACGGTAAAATAAATTCACTGACCGTTAGACAATCGATTGTTGAGATGCAATAATCGATTGTTGAAGAGTTATGACCTGACTTGGAACTGACACAAATTGATTGAGGAGCCAAACGGTAACAAGAGTTTAAATTTCTGACATGAAATAATCGATTGTCAAAATATGGTAATCGATAGTTATGTTACAGTGAGCACAGAAATTTTCTGATTTTGAAAATAATCGATTATATTTTGAAACAATCGATTGTTTTGGAAAAGCCTTGCTGAGTGATTGAGACGGAAATCGATTTTGCAGTTTAAAGAATCGATTATTTAACGAAACTGCATAATAAACATAAACCATAAACAATCGATTAGTGATACTGCTAATCGATTTTCAGCACAGTAAAATAATCGATTATTTGCTTGGACCAATCTATTGTTTTGTGCCAAAACTTTATAATTCCCCCTATCTTTTAGGGCGATACCTGCAAAATAGAATTAAACGTCTCCGACGCTCAAGTCAGTAATTTGTAAAGAAGTAATAACTTAAACTAGTGTTGCCAAGTGAGAACGTAAGCTCTTAAGAAGTGTGTCCTAAAGTGTTCTTAAGAGAGTTTCGGGTACTTACCTTTCCTCCGACGTTGCCAATTACCTGTTCGAGAGGGTGATCTTTGATTGTCCTCCACTCGTTTGGCATATTCATTTCTTTTTCCAATTGTGGCGCTTCTTCCGTTGGTTGTTCCTCAGTTTCATCTTTATTTTCCTTGGGTGGTTCCTCTTGTATTTTGTCTTTCAAGCTATCTAAGATACCTGTAAGATCAAAACTGGAATCCTTTCCCGCCAAGCGAGCATTATTTTCGGAGAATACAACATGAGGGGATTCCTCCACAATTTGGGTTCTTTTATTAAAGACCCTATATGCTTTACTACGTGAGGAATATCCAATGAAAATACCTTCATCCGACTTAGCATCAAATTTACCCAATTCGTCTTTGCCATTGTTATGAACAAAACATTTGCAACCAAAAACTCTAATATGGGAAATATTTGGTTTTCTACCCTTATAAAGTTCATAGGGGGTTTTCATGAGTATCGGCCGAATTACTACTCTATTTAGAACATACCGAGCGGTGCTCACGGCGTCCGCCCAAAAATGTTTGGGTATCTTAGCTTCGTCGAGCATGGTTCTAGCCATCTCTTCAAGACACCTATTTTTCCTTTCCACCACCCCATTTTGTTGTGGTGTACGTGGAGCGGAAAAGGTATGCTCGATTCCGAGTTCGTCACAAAAGTCCGCAAAGAGATTGTGATCAAACTCTCCCCCATGATCACTTCTAATTGAAGTGACGGTTGTTTCTTTCTCATTTTGAACACGCTTAAGAAAATATTTAAAATTTTAAAAAGCATCACTTTTATTGGCAAGAAATAAAGTCCAAGTAAATCTCGAGTAATCATCAACAATCACAAAAGCATATTTATTTCTTCCTAGACTTTCAATGCGAGAGGGACCAAATAAATCCATATGAAGCAATTGCAATGGTCTAGAAGTTGAAACAATGTTTTTAGATTTGAAAGATGCTTTTGTCTGCTTCCCCTTTTGACGCGAGTCATAAATAGAGTCATTTTCAAATTTTAAATTGGGAAGACCAACAACTAACTTTTGAGAAATCAATTTGTTCAATAGATGCATATTGATATGTGCTACTCTACGATGCCATAGCCAAGTATCATCCTCTTTACTCATAAGACAATCAACATATTCGGGTGAGGAATTAGCAAGATCAACCATATAAATATTATCAACTCTAAAACCACGAAGTATGATTTTGAAATCACTACGTCTAAATACTAGGCATTCATCCGAATCAAATAGAGCAAGATTTCCATTGTCACATAATTGGCTTATGCTCAAGAGATTATGCTTCAAACCTTTTACAAGTAATATATGCTTAATAGAGGAATTTTCATCCTTACCGACCGAGCCGATGCCGATGATCTTTCCTTTATTGTTATCACCGAAGATAACACTTCCTCCTTCTTTGTGCTCTAATTGAAGGAATTTGGATTCATCTCCCGTCATATGCTTGGAGCATCCACTATCAAGGTACCATAGTACACTTGATCCCTTCAAGCACACCTACAAAACAAATTAATGTTCTTTAGGTACCCATGCCATCTTGGGTCCTTGGGGGTTAGGCATATTATAATGATGCGATTGAGTAACATGTCTATGACGTGTAAAGCATGCAGGAGCAATATGATCAATACGTCTACAATAATGACAAGTCACATTTGGGATATGCATCCTTCTAGGTTCATAGTAACTAGACGGATGAAAATTTCTTACTCTATTTTGAACACTATATTCGCATTTCATGAGAATTATTTCTCCTACTATGAGCTCTAGGATGGGCAGCATTTCTAGAGTGATTGTTTCTCGGTTGAGGGCCATTGCTAGGTCTTCTAAGGGGTTCAAAATTTGGCCTAAAATATGCATCATTTCTAGGGTGACTATTTCTAGGTGGTAAGTCATTCCTAGGTCTTCTAAAAAGTTCAGCATTTTGTCTAGCATGCATATTGGCTCTAGAGTTGTTGTTTCTAGGATAAGCATTTCTGTTGTTAATCCTAGGTTGAGCTTTAGGTTGTTGGGGTTTAGCGTCAACCTTTTCTTCATTCTTAAAGCCTATTCCATGCTTGGTTGATTTCAAGTTAACAAGAACATCATTCAAGTTTTTGTGCGAAGAATTAAACTTATCTAATGTGCCTTTAAGCCTACTTACTTCATTCTTAAGAAGCAAAAAAGAAGTGCAATTTCTAGTAGAGCTTTCGGGCTTATCGGAACTTCTTTTTCCAAAAAACTTGTTTTCCTCTTTCAGCTTCTCATTTTCTAAAACCAGTTTTTCTAAATCCTTTTCTTTCAAAGAAAGCTGTTTTTGAAAATCCTTTTCTTTTAATGAAGCATTTTCTTTTATGCCCTTAACAATTTTTGAAGCCTTAATAAACTCAGCATATAATTCGTCAAAAGCAGTTTGCATTTCTTCAAGAGTAAAGAAGTTTTTAGACGAAATTTGACATACCTCATCTTTTTTGTCTTCTTGTGCCATAAGGCAAAGATTTGCTGCTTCGTCTTCTTCTCCTTCGCTTGACTCATCTCCGGAGTCACCTCCCCAAGAAATGTATGCACGTTGCTTTTTAAAAGGTTTCTTCTCCTTTTTGATGTTTGGGCAATTTGATTTGATGTGCCCGGTTTCACCACATTCATAGCACTTGATTTGTTCGCCTTGCTTTTTGCCCTTGCGTTCATACTCCTTGCGCATGAACTTTTGAAATCTTTTGATAACGAGTCCAAACTCGTTGTCTCCTTCCTCATCAATTTGCGGTTGGCTTGTGCTCGCCTTTAGAGCTATTCTTTGCCTCCTTTGATCATCAACAAAAGGGTTAAGAATAGTAGATTCATAGGTTTTAAGGTTACCTCTTAGTGCGTCGATGGTGACGTTTGAAACGCCAATGGATTCTTGAATTGCATCGGCCTTTGATCTCCATGCCGGTGTGAGACTTCTAAGAATTTTTCGAACGAGCTCTCTATCCGTAGATGTTTTCTTGAGAGCATGTAAGTCATTTACGATTATTGAAAATTGCTCAAACATTTCGTCCACCTTTTCACCTTCCTTCATGTGAAATAATTCATAAGAATGGGCTAGGAAATCAATTTTTGCTTCCCTTATCTGGTCCGTACCTTCGTACGTAACTTCTAGCTTGTCCCACATCTCCTTTGCCGTTGTGCAACATGATATTTTCCTATAATCGTCAGCATTAACAGCACAATATAATAAATTAATTGCTTTAGCATTATTTTGAACCTTTCCGATGTCATCCGCGTCATACTCATCCTCGGACTTAGGAACCCATTCGTTTTCCACCTTCTTTGTTGGAATTTGGTTTCCCTTCATTATCACCTTCCAAAGGTGAAAGCTGTTGGACTGAATGAAGATCTTCATCCTCTCCTTCTAGTACGTGTAATTTGTACCGTTGAATAGATGTGGTCGTGTGGAGCACTGTCCTTCATCAATTCCTGCAAAAGAATCACGAGTAGAAGCCATGGATGGTTCTCTCAAACTGTTAAGTTTTCAGAGAGTTGGGCTCTGATACCAATTGTTAGATAATACGCTTAACGCTAGAGGGGGGTGAATAGCGTTATAATAAAATTTAGCGTAAACTTGCGGAAATTAAAATTTGCAGGAAGTAAATAAGTGTGATAAATAATAACTTACACACAGATATATCCAGGTTCACCACAACGTGTGGCTAGTCCAGTCCCCGAGAGACTCTCTCGAGATTTTCCACTAACGTGTCAAGCTTCCGGGTGCTTAACAAACCTTTACAACTTGAGGACGCAAGCCTCAACACCTTTGCTCGGAGTTACAACACTCCAAGACTTCAACCAAGGAAACACAAGTTCCTTACAACAAGAGAATTCCAATTCTCTTACAAGTGTATACAACACTAAAACACTCAAACAAAATACTCCTTAATGAGTAGATATGAGTAAAAGAAGTAAGCTCTGGATCACAACAACTTTGGACAAGAATATGGCTCTCAAAAGCTTTATGAAATTGAATATAAAATGATAAACAAAAGTATGCAAGCTTATAGCATTGTAATGATCAGTTGTAGTATGTTGTTGTGTTAAAAACACTGAAATGAAGCTGTATTTATAGTTGAAAACTTGGCATTACCTTTGCCTAATTGCCAATTAAGAGTTGCTGATTTTACTCACTGACAATCGATTGTCAAACCCCAACAATCGATTGTCTGCTAGTCAGATCAAAATTCAATCCCAGATTTTACGCTTGATAATCGATTACTTACAATCCATAATCGATTACTGGCAACGTTCAAAAAATCCTTTCCAGATTTTACCACAAACAATCGATTGTCCAGAACCAACAATCGATTACTCAGCAACGTTCAAAAAATCTTTTCCGGATTTTAATCAAAACAATCGATTATACAAAATCAATAATCGATTACCCAATAACGTTCAAAAAATCTTTTCCGGATTTTAATCAAAACAATCGATTATACAGAATCAATAATCGATTACCTGACGGTATTTGAAAACTTTACGACAACGGTCAGCTTCACAATCGATTGCACAAAGTCAACAATCGATTACTTATCAGTTTTTGAAAAACATTTTAGACACTGCCTCTTGACAATCGATTGTTATATACTCACAATCGATTATTTAATAAATTTGAAAATCACTGTAAGTCACTGCCTCAACACAATCGATTGTCATTAGTTCACAATCGATTATTTTGTGACTTTGAAAAATCTGAAGGACACTGTCTCTTCACAATCGATTGTCATTAGCTTCACAATCGATTATTCTGAGTTTTGAAAAACTTTGATGGGCACTGCCTCATCACAATCGATTGTCATAAGGTTCACAATCGATTGTCATGCAGGTTTGAAGAAACCTGATGTTCACTGCTTTAACACAATCGATTGTCATTAGTTCACAATCGATTGTCATGCAGTCTTGGCTCAACATAATCGATTATCATTAGTACATAATCGATTATCTTAGTCCAGTTTTCAGAGGCATTTAAAAATCATTTTGACTAATGAAAATATGCATGATTTAAAATCATTTAGCATTAAATTAAATATGCATGATTTTGGAAAATAGTTTTATGAGAGAAGCCATGTTACGGCCAATTTGTAGGATCAAGATCACAATTAAGAATGACTCAATTAAACTATAAAACTTTGTCTTGAGCTTGAATCTCGATGTATATCAATTGTGCGCTTGTTTCTTGAACTTCGTCATATATCAATTTTCGCTTCGTTTGACATTCATCAAAACCTATACAAAAGAACACACGTTTAGTATATTGCATTGAGAACGTGTTTCGAACAACGCAAACATGTATTGAAGAAGGACAAGTATATCAGGACAAGAAAACACTAACTGCTGCAATGAAGAATTATTCAGTGATGCACAAGTTCCAGTTCAGAGTAAAAAGATCAAGTCATAGAAGGTATGTAGTTATTTATGGATCATAGATCTGCAAAATCAATGTATTATTCAAGATAGGTTTGTTTTATGGAATTGTTGTTAAATTGTAGTTCCTTCGCAGTTAATTATAGTGTTTCATAAATATGTGTAAATATTGTATTTTTTTGTAGCTATTGGCTTATATATGTAGCTGAAAGCTGCAAATGGCATTTCAAAGCAACGTCAATTAATGATTCAGCAATGTTCAAGATAAGAAGTTTCAGCCGACAACACATATGCTGCCTAATGGACGAAACATTCATACAGCGCAAACGTACTGCAACAGTAGTTGGTAGCATGGTCGTTCCAATGTATTGTGATCCTAAGACTATTTACACACCAAAGGACATACAAACTGACAAGTTATCTAAACATGGACTGAACCTAAGCTACATGCAAGCATGGAGAGCAAAGGAAAAAGCATTACAGTTTTTGAGAGGGAATTCGTGTGACTCCTACAACAGATTACCAAAATATGTTTATATTCTTGAGAACAATTATCCCGGTTTTGTTGTTAAATTGAAAAAGGTAGCAAATGATTGCTTCTTATACGCATTTGTTGCTCTTTGTACATCAATAAATAGTTGGAAACATTGTAGGCCGGTAGTAGTGGTTGATGGGACATTCTTAAAGTCAGCATACAGGGGGATTATGCTGACAGCAAGCACCATGGATGCAGCAGGTAAATAATATAATATTTTTGTAGTTATTTTGTAGACAGTCTATAAATGTAGTTAAATTGTAGTTGTATTGTAGTTAGTTTGTAGTTAGATAAATAAATATAGTTAAATTGTCTACGTTCTCAATATATACTTGTAATTATTATTTAATCTTATTTTATGTCTAAAAAATGTAGGTACAATTTTGCCCTTGGCATATGTTGTGGTTGATTCTGAAAACGACGCGTCTTGGAAGTTGTTCTTTGAACAATTCAAGGATGCATATGGTGAAAGACCTTCACTGTGTGTTGTCTCAGATAGACATGCGAGTATATCAAAGGCAACATCAGTTATCTATCCGGGCATGGCACACTACTTTTGCATGTGGCATATATGGATAAATATAAGGTTAAAATTTAAAAAGGCACATCTACAATTACATAAATTGTACTTTGCTACAGCACGGTCATACACCCTAGATGAATTCAATGAAAGGATGATGATGATTGAAGAGGTATACCTGTGTGTATCGTCTTACCAACATAATATTGGCTATCATAAATGGTCAAGAGTACATACAACGGTGAATAGAACTTTAACTATGACGTCAAACACTGCTGAGTCGTTGAATGCTGTAACAAAAGAGGCAAGAGAGCTGCCAATATTTGATCTATTTGAGTATATGAGGACTCTTCTAGAACGTTGGACAAAAGAAAAGTTATTGAAGGCAAAGGGTACTTTCACATTCCTTGGTAACAAATTCAACAAAGAATTGAAAGATAACAATACATTATCTTATAAACTAAAGGTAAGATATTCTTGTTTGGTGCAGGAGAAAAAAATAGTAGTAGATGCAATGTTTCCAGTTTGTAGCTAAAATGTAATCAAATTGTGGATAAATGTAGTTATTGTTGAATATGTAGTTTATTTGTAGCTGATTTGTAGGTAAGTTGTTTATAATCTAGTTAACTTATTGATGTATTATTATTTCTGTTTGGTCTTCAATTGTAGGTGAGGGCTTCAACAAATCATATACATACTGTGTTAGATGGTGTGAAGCGGTACATTGTGGTGTGAAGCAGTACATTGTGTGTCTAGAAAACAAGAAATGTAGCTGTGGACAATTCCAACTTGATGAACTTTCATGTGCGCATGCTTGGCGACATTAAGGCATAGGAATGAAAGGCCTGACAACTATTGCTCTCCGTATTACACCAGGAAGAGCCTTCTTCTTACCTATGAAATGCCAGTAAATCCTCTTCCTGATGAAGCCAAATGGGATGTTCCACAATATATTTTGGATGAGGTATTAAAGCCACCGGCGGGAGATAAAAAGGCATCCAGGTAGACCTCACAAGGAATAATATAAAATATTTGATGAAATAAAGTCAAAGAAGTACAAGGTGTCATGTGGCAATTGTGGAGGTGAAGGGCATAACAAAAGAACTTGCAAGAATGCGCCGAAAAAGAAATGAATATCATGTAGCTAGTATAGTTATTCAAAATAAATGTTACTGAGCTCAAATTATCGGAATTTATTGTGTAGTTGTTTACCTTTTGAAGATGATTAAGAAGTATAAACATAAATTTGTGTATTTACACTATTTACATTTTTTATGTATGCTGTCAAGCGTCAATGATTGTCTTTTTTTATTGAATATTTAAACTTTGCATATACTACATACAAAACATCTGATATTAATAAAGAAAACACTGAATGTAAACTATTTCCAGAATGTAGTTAAAGTGTAGTTGAAGTGTTGTATAAATGTAGTCTTGTCAAGCACTAATTGGGACTTTGTAGTTAAAATGTAGTTCAATGTGGTTTAATTGTAGATAAATTATTTTTTTCTAAAAATCATTGTTGATAAAAGATGGCTAAATTATTTATATGAGACCTGTATATATTTCATCTTTATGCTTTGTAGTAAATGACAGTTATATAAAGATATTAAGTGACACCTGAGGGTATTATATAACAATAACTTGAAGATTAAAGTAAAATTATAAGACAAAGCTGTTACTGCAAAAATGCAATCAGAGAACTCGAGTACTCAAGTATAATGTAATCAAGAAAACGTGTTATAGAAAACCAAAACAACTTAATTCCTACATTGTTTTCCAATTCAACTATCAATTTACACAGACCCAACTAGGAACAAAATAGTCAACTTCCTCTTTCGTTGAACTTTAGTTCTTTCATTCTTTACCGGTACACCCTTCCTCCTTGCAAGTCTACCAGTAACCTCACTCTCATTGATTGAGCCATCTTCTAGCTTCTTTGTGGCGTAGTCCCACAGTAGAGATCCATAGCATCTACGGTGTTGGTCAATATCAGTAAGGTCTTCCTTTGGTATAGACAAATCACCAGTGCTAACATACTCCGCAAAGACAGCCACAAATACACCACAATCCCTGCATAAGATGAGAATTTTTCATTATATAACAAAATATTAAAAAAATAATTAAACATATAGAAATGGAGATTAGTTTTTTTACAGTAAGCCTTCATTTTGTTGTGGAGTTTCAACAACCATCCATTGTATGTCGAAAGGGTCCGTAACTGATTTCTCTATGTATAACTTTGTAGTCTTCAAGTCAACGTCTTTGTTTACCATAGAAACCAGTGCATGACAAATAAAGAAGAATAATGACTGAAAATTTGTGAACTAATATCTGAACTGTTTGATTACGGTTTGCTCTCACCAGTGAATCATAAACATAAAGTTGCTGGTCCTTTATGTCAAAAACTAGCAACAACCAATGAAAGTTCTCCACAAGGTTAACAAGCATGATCATATAGTCAACAAGATACCAGGAAACATTAGCAAGCATTCTGTAGCCAAAATATATTCAGCAATATCATCCTCGGCTTTAACAACCGAATTTCTTTGATTCGGTGGAGAACTAGTGAACTTCTCATATATTCTTTCAATCTTTGTCTTGAACAACCAATCGGTTGTTGTAAACCTAGTCTGGATGTTGGGGCCATATTTTCCACTTTTTCTCAGATAGTACATAATAACATCAATCTGCTGCCAAAGTAAAAGTGCAATATAAAATAAGTTACAGTGTAACCAATCATATCTACAAAACAGATACATATTAACTACAATTAGAATTTATGAAAAAATCTACACCATAACTACATATATATATATATAGCCCAAGTGCATCACCAAATGTAATTTAATGATATTTAGCATGAATCATAGTGGCAAGTATATCTACAATTGACCCATCATAACTACAAAAAAACTACACATTAACTATATTTCACACTAATTGCATAAGGTCCAAGAAAGCAAAATTCTACAGATGAAGACTAAATATAGTAACATATATATGATGCCTACAATATCATTATAGTTACACATCATAGATAAAAACAAAACTACAATTGCACCACACAGTTGAAGACAAAACAGATATTGTCAATGATTGTAGACACTATATACTTACAGTGCTATTGATTACTTGTTCGAGGTGATCAAGGCCATAGAACCAGTCCTTCTTATCAATCTTCTCACAACCCAAACCCAACCAATGATTGATTTGGTTATCCTTCTTTGAAAAGAAATATTTCCTCCTGTAATAACAAAAGAATGAATCAAATACAAAAAATTTACAAAAGAATTACAAATTTAAAGTCTAAAAAAGGGTGAACAGACAATGTAAATTTAAGCAACCATACCTCCTAGATACTTTATCAGTGCGATGGTATAACCAGGTTGTGAACCTATCTATCAATTCAGCATCTACATCTTCGCCTATGACACTTGTGAAGGGGTGCTTTAGGTAAAAATATTGGGGCCCAACAGACGTGCTGCCTTCAGTGCTATACATGGGTGTGAATAGTGATCGTGCATGTTTTCCCGGTATCCTTATTCTTCCTGGATGAATGGGGGTTGATTCATCTTATATGGGCTCGCCATACATGACCAACTGTGATAAGTTTTCTGGCAGCAAAATCATCCAATATCACACATTTGTTTTCAATGCCTTCAGGCACAACTTCAGTCTCCTCTTTTTTATCAATGCCTTCATGGACAACTTCAGTCACTGTTACACCGTGAATTGGAGACTGTGGAATGTTATATTTAGCATCTGTTACATATAAAATGACATACTTAACGGCATTCTACCATTGTATAATCAACTATTTTCTATTTTAAAGTATATTATGAAACAATACCTTCTTTTGCTACCTCAGATACTTCCTGGATTGCTGGTTCATCATCAACCATTGCTGGCACACCCCCTGGAGTAAGTACACCTTCTGTAGATAAATGTAGATCTATGCAGTTATGAACAATATATGGAACTGCTGATTAAATTTAGAGATTACATTATATGCTTGTTGTTCCACAACTATTTTATCAATTACTGGTTCTTCAGCAATATTTCCTTGTATATGTTCTGTTGAATCTACAGGTTGAATGAATAATTCAACAGTAGAATTATAGTCATATGTAGGAATATGTAGTTTAGGAGTAAATTATTCAAATCTTGCATAAAATGTAATTATAATGCAGTAATGGTTCTATAACTGCTTTAAATGTCTCAGCTGTTTCTTGGCAGTCAGGATACAAGTCAACTTGTGGTTGAACATGTTGTGAAGAAGTGGGAGCTGAAAAAACATAGTGAAAAAGTGATTAGCAATTATTGAAGTTTGTAGATATGTAAGTAGGAATTATGTAGATACATGTATTACTTGTGCTTGCATGGAGTTGAACACCAACATTGAATTGAAAATGATGGTTTTCCTCTCCTTGATTTTGGTTATTATATTTTGTTGAACTACCAGCAAACTACAATTTTGGGGAATAATTGAGAATGCTTTTTTGTCATATATCTTATATAGTCTTAGCATTAAATTATATGTAAATTCTTAACTTTGACTAATCCAAATAAATCCTCTTGTTTACCGCAGTCATAACACTCTTCAAAGATTGATCTATGAACTCTCGAAGGCTTGAGAGTTCATCAAAAACATCCTTCTTAAACCCATCTAACTTTACATCAACCTAAAAATTAAATATGTTTAATTAGTTGGTAAGCATATTCTATTTGTTACACTTAAACTACAAAGAAACTACAAATAGTATGAATGAATTCAAATTCTAGTAAATTATGTCAAAATATTGTAGTTTCTAACAATACCTACTCAAGCCTCTTTTCTAACTGGCTAAGATTGCTACTGACAGATTCCATGGCCTTTTGAGAATTAGCTTCTTTGGGTTCAACTGTTGGAGATGCAGCAGTTGGAACATTTGATGGTTGAGCAACTTCTTCATCTTCATATTGAATCATCTCTGGGAGATTAAGCACACCAAACTCTTCTCCAGATTCAACCATGTTTGTGAACTAAATGATGGAAGTGACAGTTAATTCAAGTGAAAAGAAAAATGTAGTTACTATAACTGTAATTGTAGAATCATACAAAAGTTGAACCACTCAGGCTTGATCATCTTGTCTTCAATTACAGTTAACCAAATTTGTCCCTTTGTAGATGAGCATCTTAAAATCCGAGGAATCGATTCAGAACACTGTGTAGCAAGCTCGGTGATGAGGGTCGAGAAACACTCATATAGCCACACTTGCAAGGCTAATGAGCATCCCCGTATGAGATAAGAATGTACATTGGGATTAAGACGATGTCGGATAGATTCAATAACCTACTTGAAGGATTTGGTACCCCATGGGTACAACTCAAAATTACCAGACCCGATTAGAAATAACATAAACTTGTCTATGAAAGTCACATGGTCCTTATCAGAAGGACAAACAAAAAATTCCAACATATAAAGGACGCACAACTGCACCGCATCCACATCGTTTGCATATGATTTGTTAGTCACTACATCTTTCAGATGCCATTTCTCAACCCTTTCTTTGTTAGGGAAATATGTATTCATTAAAGGGATAACATAGTTGGAAGTGTAACCATAGTCTGAGAAAGGGTTCACACAATTAAGACCAGTTAACAACCCAAATTCTCTCAATGAAAAAATCAAATCTTCACCCTTTAAAAGAACAGAAAAGTATGCGTCAGTAGACTTTGACAACTCATATTTCATTAGAAGATGAAGGAACTGATTTTGCATACAGATTGGGGGCAGACCTAATAAGTAACCAAAACATGTTTTTTTGAAAACATGTAGTTGGTTTGGAGAGAGTAAAGCCTGAATATGGCTAGGTATGCTAGGATCACACAAATTGTGGGATCGAAGTACACCATAATCAATATTTTGTTGAGCAAAGTAAGGGTCATTCTGCAAAAAAAAATAGAAAAAATTGAACATTAGTATCTACATATAAATACATGACAATAACATAATATAAATAAAATAATAACAGCCTACACACACCTATATCTACAAAAAATAAAAGAAGATACATATATAAGTCCAAAATGTATATTAGCTGTGGTTAGAATGAAGTGATATATATCAGCAATACAAGATACAATGGAACTTATCATATCTATAATTTTACTCACCAGACTACAAATCAACTACAAATAACTACATTTATAAACTGTCTAAGAGGTATGACTCCATTTAACCTACAAAATTGAGACAAAGAATCTACAAAATTAGGACCAGACCGCATTTTACCAAAATACACTTGAACAATCAAAGAAGAACAATGTAACAGTTACTTAATGTAACCTTCAAAAAATGTAGTTTAATTATATTTAGAATGAAGTTAAATGTAGCAGCCATACATGTTGCAATACAAAAATCATAACCTCAATTTACTCAGCAGACTACAAATAAACTACAATCTAACTACATTTATAGACTGTCTATTAATTATAGTGCCAAATAAACCTACAAAATTGCGACTAATAATCTACAAAATTGAGACCATATCACATTTTACCAAAAAATACTTGAACACCAAAATAGTACTTGAAGAATATTTTTTGGCAACAAAAATCAAACTTCGAAACAGTGAGGACAAATAAATATTGTTTACCTTTATTGAAATTTTATTAGGAATCAATTTTTGTAATTTTTTTGAGTGTTTCTTCTGTTTTTGTTTTGACGATGAAGGAGATACCTTGGGCTTTTTCCCAGTTGGAAGTTTGGGTGAATCTTCTACAAAATCATCATCTACCCTCAATTATTTCCCCTTCCGCTTCAATTGTTTGTCGACTGGTTTATCTACTCCGCTAGCATCAACATCGTGCAAATGCTTGCTTCGCATTTCAGCACGGATTTATCTTGGAGATTGAATACCTGTAGTTTTTTCACTTGCATGTGTAGATTGTGGGTTTTTGGATGGTGATTTAGGTGTTAAAACACCCAAATCAAACGACGGCATATCTGCTAATACAGCTTTTGATGGTTTTTTGTGGAGTATTGGGGGTTTTCATGATTTATGAGTTGAATACAAAGTTGGAATGGGGGTTGAAAATGGTGGGGGATTCAACAGAAAATAATAGAAATTGTGGGTAAGAGTTGTACGAGAATGGGGGGAAAACTGAAGGAAAATCGTGAGAGGGAATTAACTGTAGGTAAATCGTGGGGGAGGAGAGAGAAGCGGGTAATGTAAAAAATTGAAAGATACGGTCCCTAAATTAAAGCCTACAATAAATGAGTCTATAATTAAAGCCTTAATTTAAATTATGGTACATAAATTGAAATTTGATATGTTTAAATGTAATAAACATAAACCTTAAACATGGTAGGTAAATAAGGTTTGGTATATAATATACACAGGTAAAAATCTCATAGAAGTATTATTACTAATGAGAATGGGCCCAACAATTTTTGGGCCTAAAGCCATTGCTTTAGGCTTTAGCAGCCTCAACCTTCAGCCGGCACTGTGCTTCATGGATGTTCACGGGCATTTATTCCTAAACTAGTAAAATTAATATATACGTTAGTATAGTTTTCATCTACAAAATTCACAATTGAAGAGATATAAACTAACTATATTTATAGTTAGATATTTGCATGATAGATCACATTAATAAAATGGACTATGGACCCCTAAATAAATTCAAAAGGTTAATTGTTTGCTCTTCTTAAATTGATACAACATATAAGTTAAGATCCATGACAAATGGTTACGAAGGGGTAAATGTAGCGTGTGAAAGAATTTACTATGACATGATATTAATTGTTCAGACTTAAAAAATAAATTTGACTATCGCCAATAAAATACATTTCATAAGCCTGGTCAAGAGGGCTTAAAATTTTTTAAAAAATATATATTTCTGATGAAAATGTAAGAATAGTTCCACCGTTCCATATGTATTTGGTATGGTGATGTTTCATTTAGGCAAAATATATAGACAGACACTTAAACTATCAACGAAAGTTTACTTGAACACCTCAACTAAGGTATTTTTCACCGAAATACTTTTACTATACTTTTAATGCACCAGTTTAACACGTCCGACCAATTTAACACGTCCGACCTTTAGGGAAAATGTTGTTAATGATTACATCCACCTTTATGTTGTTGATAAAAATAACTATATTGATAAAATAGCCCTATTGTCTTAGTTGTTTTAGTATAACATAAAGGTCGGACGTGTTAAACTGGTGCAGTAAAAATATTTCGATGAAAAATATCTTAGTTGAGGTGTCCAAGTGAACTTTCATTGATAGTTTAAGTGTCTGTCTATGTATTCTGCCTTACATTTATATATGGACTTTGAAGTATCAGTTAATTCATCATGGGTTTTCTACACTTTTCCATGCTTAAATTACTATGATATTAATAGGTGACTTCTAACAAAACTCGCATATGTCTAGCATAAGGCATTTCTATTATATAGGGCTCTTTAAAGGTTGAGAAGGTTATATTGATAAGTGTTACGATCCAAAACTCAATATGTTGTGATGGCACCTATTATAGAACTAGGCAAGCTGACAATCACGCTAAAACTTAGCATTTTATATTAAAAATAACATGAAGTAAGTTCATTAGTAATAACTCCCATAAATGGCCGATGTGAATAACTGCGACTCGAATACAAACTTTTGCTAAATATGGGTGCCACTGAGAAAACGAGCATTTATACAATAACATAGTTTGAAATAATGTCTAAGAAGGTAGAATAATATAAGCAAAACTGAGATACAAAGGAGGAGAGTCAAGGTCCGCGCACGCCAAAGCAGCTATATCGATAATCTCCGAACGGGTAAAAACTCCAAGATCAGCAACCACCATTCTCGAAAATGCCTGGATTTGCATACAATGTACAGGGTGTAATGTGAGTACAACCAACTCAATAAGTAACAAGTCTAACATTTGGTCTGGGATCAGTGACGAGCTCAACCAATAATGTACATAGTCAACAATGCAAAAATATCACGACCCTAATCTCCCACGTATGTCATCCTGACAACACCTAGTCTATATGATTAGGTAAGCCTAAAAATTGCGAAAATAATAAAATGGAAATAAAACTTAACAACTAACTACAACAGATGATGAAATAACTGATAACAATATCGTTCGACATGTACAATAACCAACACTCCGGTAATACATAGTATTTCCGAACTCGGGAACATCATAAGTCACAAGCTACAGAAGAAAACTAGTATCTCTATACACTAGAGTCTAAGAAAAGAAGTACAGAAGGTAAATGACATAAGGAAATAGAGGGGGACTCCATGGTCCGCGGACGCGACATATATACCTTGATGTCTTAAAACGATCACTACTCACTGATGACGTGGCTGATAAAAAGTGCCTGGATCTGCACACAAAATATGTGCAAAAGAGTAGCATGAGTACACCACAATGGTACCAAGTAAATGCCAAGCCTAGCCCCAATCGAGTAGTAACGAGGTCAGGTCAGGGCACACTAGTACATAATAAATAAAGTAGAAAAATATAGAAATATGATAAGAGACTAGAATTTAACATTGCAGAAAATCATAGAAAATTAACAGTACAACACACAGGGATAAAACAGTAGGGGATCTCTCGAGATACTATCTCGTAGTCCCAAAAGTAAAGATGTAAGGAGATCTCCCGAGGTACCGCCTCATAGTCTTAAAAATAAATGTGCAGGGAGATCTCTCGAGGTATGTGACGACCTAAAGGGTCATCACCTATTTTCATATCCATTCTATGATTTTGAGGCCTTAAAAACCTCATTTAGAGCCGCCTCATGTACGCAGTCCGGGCACGTAGCCGAAAGCTTAAATATGAAATGTTATAAAAATTCTAAGAAAATAAATAAAATTTAACTTTGGTTAATAATTTGGATAAATAAACTTGGACCCATGATTTGACAATCTCGGAGGGTCCATAGGAAAATATGGGACGTGGACGTATGCCCGGAATTGAATTTCGAGGTCCCAAGCCCGAGAAATAAATTTTTAAGTAAAGATTATTTTCTAAAAATATTTAAGAAAATTGGAAATGAATCCTGGTTAGAAAGCGATGCTATCGTACCATATTTTGGTTCCGGAGCCCGATACATGTCTTATATATTTTTTAAGTTCTTCCTGTAAAACTTGGTTGAAATCGAACATCGTTTGACGTGTTTCGGACTTAAATTTCTAAATTGGAAACTTGGTGAAATTTTTGGAAAAACTCTTGATTTTGAGGTTTGATTCATTATTTTTGAGGTTATTTAGGCGATTTGATCACACATATAAGTTCGTATGATGTTGTTGAGTTAGTACATGTGTTTGGTTAGGAGCCCCGAGGGCTCATGAGTGTTATGGAGGTGTTTCGGGATGGTTTTAACCTTGTAAAGGTTGTAGCTTTTCTACAGTTAGTGCACAGGGAACTTGTTATTCGCGTTCCTGTGGTCTCACTTGCGAACGCGTAAGGAAAAGATCCCAGGTACCCAATTTCTTCATCACGAACGCGAGCTTTAGGACGCGAACGCGAAGATGAGGGGGGAGACCCCTCGGCAAATGCGGCCCTACATTCGTGAATGCGTAGGGTTCAGGCGAGGGGCCACCCAATTTGTCATTGCGAACGTATTCGTTTGCACGCGAACGCGAGGGCTCGAGAAGTTGTAGCTTCGCGATCGCGAGCCCTATGACGCAAAGGCCAAAAGGCTTGACCCATTGCGACTGTGAGAGGTCTGTCACGAACGCGTAGCTTTAAATCGCCCATTTATTTTAAGTTTTAAAGATAGAATGCAAACCGGATTTTCATAAAATTTCACTAACTCTTTCTCCTCCAAAGTTCTAGGGCAACTTTTGAAGTATTCTTTCACCATAAACTCTTGGGTTACTAATCTTTAACTTATTTACTTCAATTTTCATCATCATCTATTTAATTTCTAGGCGTAAAATATGTAATTAAGGGTAGAAATAAGGGATTTGGGTAGAGTTAGGACTTTTTGATTTTTCTTGATTTAGATCTAGTTTTGGGGTCGAATTTGAAAACAAATTATATAATCGGGCTCGTGGATGAATGGGTGATTTGATTTTTGTCCGACCCTCATGTTTTGACCAAGCGAGCCCGGGGTTGATTTTTGGTTTTTTGGGAAGAATGACGGAAAAGCTATAGTTAGGCAATGGATTTGAATTGTTTAGCATTTATTGATGTTATGAAGTCATTTATATATAGATACAATTGATTTGTAGCCAAATTCGAGAGGAAACCGGTAAGCGAGGATTGATTCGGTCGTGGAAGTTTGAGGTAAGTGTTTGGTCTAACCTTAGCTTGAGGGATTAAGAGGTGAGTCATATTTACTATGTGATAATTGTTGAGTACGATGTATAGGCATGGTGACGAGTACCTATACGTTGGTGTCTAGCACGACCGTGAGTCTTTACATTGTGAATATCCTGATTTTGTTATGTCTTTCAAACCTTAGTGATGATTTCTATATGTTGTGAAAAGCTTGTGAAAGAAATTGTAACCTTTGAATTTCGAGGAGCATTGGATCGAGTTATATTACAAAGTGTGAAAGTATATGAAATTATTGAACCCTTTAGAGCGTTGACTCAAGTGGAAAAATGAGTTATGAAGTAAAAGTGAAAGAAATATAAAGAGTTATTAAATTTCTCCCTTGACGGGATGTTTGTTGCATTGTTAATTATCTTCCTTGCCGGGATTTAACTATTTAATTGTGTTCCCTTCCCGGTATTTTTATTAGTATTTGTTTACTCCCTTTCCCCTTTATTTGTGATTTTCGTTTGGGTGAGGAAGAGTATTAAAGCACGAAGGGTGATGCCGTGCATTGTTTGCTGTTGTGAGGAAAGAGTATAAAGCATGAAGGTGATGTCGTTCCGTACTATGTACCATTCCGTACCGATTATCATTGACTATATGGTGAGGAAAGAGAGTAAAAGCACGAAGGGTGATGCCGTGCACACTTTTGTTATAAAATATTATTTGATGAGGACGAGAGTAAAAGTACGAAGGGTGATACCGTGCACATTGTTATTATATGGTTGATTTGGCGAGGAGGAGAGTAAAAGCACGAAGGGTGATACCGTGCAAATTGTTGATTTCTGATTCTTGATGAAATTCCAGTTATGTAGTTAATTTCCTAACTTGATGCTTTCTATTTGGAACCGTTATTATCCCACAACATGTTTCTCCTTCCCACATTTGCTGGTTATTTCTGCATTTTCCTTTCCACTGTATATATTTAAATTGCACAGGTGTATTTGGTAGTGTGGTCCTAGCCTCGTCACTACTTCACCAAGGTTAGGCTATACACTTACTAGCACATGGGGTCGGTTGTGCTGATACTACACTCTGCACTGTGTGCAGATCCTGGAGCAGCTTACGGACAGTAGTTGGAGGGCTTCCTTCAGTCCACCCAAAGACCCAAGGTAGACCTGCAGGCGTTCGCGGGCTCTAGCGTCTCCCCTATATCTATTCCCTGTTTTATTTTCTTTTGTTGGGAAATAATTTATTGTATTTTTTTCAGGCCTTGTATGTAGTGACTCTTAGATAGTCTGTGACACTGTGACACTAGGTTTTGGGCATTGAGGTTTTTAATATTGTAATAGACTTAGTCTTGAGCCATAAAAAAATTGTTGACTTCTGCTTACATATTTAATTCTGTTGTTTTCATGTTGTCACTGGTAATTGTTAAAAGAAGTAATTTGTTAATGAAAAAGGTAGTTAAGGGTTGGCTTGCCTAGCTCTCAATAGTAGGCGCCATCATGACTCTCTAGGGTGGGAATTCGGCTTGTGATAAGTTGGTATCAGAGCTCTAGGTTACATGAGTGCCACAGTTCATAGACAAGCTTTGTAGAGTCTGAGGGATCGGTATAAAGACGTTTGTATTTATCCCACAGAGGCTATAGAGCTAAGAAAACTTCACATTTGTTCTTTTTTGTAGTGCGGTTCTGTTTCCCGATACCAACTGAATTTCTACTCTATTCTTTTGCAGATGGAGAGAGCATGGGCTTCCTCATCTACTGCTCAACATCTCGAGCCCCCAGCAACAGCTCCCACGAGGGGCAAAGGGTGAGGCCGAGGCCGTGCCAGAGGCCGAGGTAGCGCTCAGCCCCGAGCAGCAGCGCCATTAACGGAGCCTCAGGTTGATTTCAAGGAGGAGGTTCCGGCCCCAGCAGTTCCGGTGGCCCAACTCAGGTCCCAGATGGTTTTATTGCTACCCCCGTTATTTAGGACGCTCTGGTCTAATTGATGGGCCTCATGGAGAGTGTCACCCAAACAGGTTTACTTCCTGTAGCACCAGCCACTTCTCGGGCTCTATAAGGGGCTCAGACTCCTGCTACTCGAACTCCGGAGCAGGTGGCTCCCGAGATTCAGATTCCAACAGTTCAGCCGGGTGTAGTAGCTTAGACCTGCGATGGAGAGGCTATGTCCGCCGATGCTTTGTGGAGGCCGGATAGGTTCACCAAGCTCTTCATTTCTACATTCAGTGTTGCATATACTGAGGATCCCCAGGATTATCTGGATAGTTGTCACGAAGTTCTTCGGAACATGGGGATCGTTGAGACCAATGGAGTTAATGTTGCTACCTTTCGTCTATTTAGATCCTCCAAGACTTGGTGGAGGGATTATTGCTTAGCCAGGCCACCCGGGTCGCTATCATTGACATGGGAGCAGTTTACAGTGTTGTTTCTTGAGAAATTTCTCCCCGTTACTCAGAGAGAGACCTATCGGAGGCAGTTTGAGCGCCTCCAGTAGGGTTCTATGACGATCATCCAGTAAGAGACCAGGTTCATCAATCTAGCTTACCATGCTCTTTACTTCCCACCGAGAGAGAGGGTGAGAAGGTTTATTGATGGTCTTATTCAGCCAATTCGTCTTCAGATGGCAAAGGAGGCAGGAAGTGATATCACTTTTCAGGAGGCGGCCATTATGGCCTATAGAGTTGAGATGATTATGTCACATGAAGGTGGTCATGGGTCGGATAAGGGGCCCTGTCATTCAGGAAGATTCAATGGTACCTTCTCCGGAGGTAAGGATTCATATGGTAAAGGCCATCCTCCTAGGCCCTTTTAGTCAACTCTCTAGGTCTCCCATGATACTTCAGGTGGTCGTGGTTCTCAGGCGTACTATTCTGATCAGCAGCCTTATAGTGCACTACCAGCTCCCATAAGTGCATCGCCATTTCAGAGTTTTCGAGGTGGTCATTCAGGTTGATAAGGCCAGCAGTCTGAGCAGCCGAGGGCTTGTTACACTTGTGGTGATCCAGGTCACATTGCAAGGTTTTGCCCTTGAGCACTGGGTAGCTCTCAGCATCAGGGTTCTCGTGCTATGGTACAGGCACTTGGTGTCCCACAGCCCGCCCTGCCAGCTAGAAGTGGGGGTACAAGTGCTAGAGGTAGAGGTAGAAATAGAGGTCCTAGAGGTGGAGCTCAGGCCGCCAGAGGAGGAGGCCAGCCAGCAGCAGGACGGACTAGAGAGGTAGTTTAGGGTGGTGGGGCCAAGCCCGATGATACGCCCTTCCAGCTAGGCTCGAGGTTGAGGCTTCAAATGCAGTTATTATAGGTACTATTTTTGTTTGTGATAGAGATGCTTCAGTGTTATTTGATCCGGGCTCTATCTATTCGTATGTGTCATCTTATTTTGCACCGTAACTAGTTTTGCCTAGTGATTCACTGAGTATTCATGTTTATGTGTCTACACTGGTGGGTGATTCTATTGTGGTTGATCGATGTCTCACCTCCTTTTTCACTACAACCCTCAAGGGTATAAAGGAGTTTTTCCACTTAATGGACAATCGGAACGGAATTTAGTTATTAATTATTTAGAGTCGCCAATTGGGAGATTAATGGTGTCCCAAGTCACAGGTTGAATCCGAACCGAAGAAAAATATTACTCTGTTACAGTCTGCGAACCATAAATTCGAGTAGGGAATTTTGTTGACCCGGGAGAAGGTGTTAGGCATTCCCGAGTTCTGTGGTTCTAGCACAGTCGCTTAACTGTTGCATTTGATTTTATCTGATTTTAATACATGCTAGCTTATGTGCCTTATATTCGTACACGCATTTTTATCATTGTTTATTTTAAAAGAATTGCGACGTCGTGAAAACGTGTTTCGAACTACGTCGCAATCAATGCACCCGTGGTTGTCGACACATTTCAAATTCGTCGAAAATTGAATTTGGGTCGCATCAATGCACACCCGAGTTTAAGAAAGTAATTTAATTAAATCGCGCCTAAAGATTCAAACGTAATATTATCTTTTCAGAGGGCCGTGAAATTTGCTAAATGACCCTTCCTAATTTTCTAAATATTTTAAAACCTTTATTGAGGGCCTCGCAATTGTGCATTTCACTGGGCCTGGCTCGTCTCATTTTTATTTTATAGGGTAAGCCTAAAAGTGACTTTATTTTCTATTTATAATGTGTCTCTAAAATAACCAAACTTAATTGAGAATTGAATCGTTGAACTAACTAAAATAACCCAAACATCACGACTTACATGGTCTGCCTCATGGGCTTTGAGACAGCCCAATAGGCCAAGCAAGAATGAGCGTTGGCTTAGGCGGTTGTGATGCCCCAGCCTGGGTTCGTGGCCAGTGAAGATGATCACTATCCCAAATGCAGCAATTCATCAACAGCAGTTCAAGTTTGCATGCCATCGAATTCAGAACCTATCTATTCGAACACAGAAACTCTAACATACTAGCATTATCAATGACAAAATTATTCGCAATTAAGATGTACGCTACATGGATTAGCTCATGAATTGAAATTATGTTACCAAGGAAGTATCCTTTTAACAAAACATCTATCTAAATCCACCTGCTATTGACGACTTAACAAGTTCGTATGAACCTTCAGATTAGTTCAACAGATCCAATTAACAAGCATATCGGACTAACTCAACGTGCCATTTCAGAGGTTCAATTCACAGCTCAATGTTGTATAACAACTAACGTATAATCATCCTTAAAGAACAGCCTTAATTATACATATAGCTGCTATTTATTAACAGAAAAGCACACGACTAATATCAATCAAAAATAGGCAATCCTCAGTTGAACAATACACGTTTCATTTCAGTCTTCAATGCACATACACCAGTGAGTTTTAGGGCAATGTACCTGGAGAAGAAATACACCAGTTAAAATATAAGAAGAGTAGATCATCCAAGCAGTGCAATAGCAAACCCCCAGCAGTAAATACGACCTATTAAACCAACAGTGAAATCACACAACCCAGGAACAGATCTCACAAACCAGGAGAAATTTAAACCCAAATAATACCACAAATCAAACTCGAATAGCCTCAACACCAACCAGAATATTCCAGCAATTAATTATGCCTCGATATCCGACAGTAACTATCAGAAACAACCATCAAATACTCAAACGGGCTTGAGCTTAAACTAAGATTTCAATGGAACAGTAATTGCCATTTTTTTTATTTTTGAATTCTGTTTATTTTTTGGTTTTCTGAAATTAAGATGGTCTTCTTCAAATTAAAAGAATGGAAAAGTGTTTAATGACATAAAAAATAACTGAAAGAGAAGAACCTTTCCCCAAGGTATTTGATGCCCAAGGGGGTAAATCAGATTTTGGCTTTCTTTTTTAGTCCCTCCCTTAATTTCAGTTTGGTACCTCTTTTTTTATTTAGCATAAATACTTCTATTGCTAACATCTACACTAAAGTACCCTCATAGAAGGCCCTAGGATGCTCTTCTATCCAAAAATACCTATACTACCCTTACCCTTATTTTGAAATTACTATTCTTGAAGAAACTACCATTTTCTATGCCTAAAATGCCCTTTGATTCCTTTCTGAATTACCTAACGTAACCATACCCCTTTCACCTAAGTTACAAATTCATTTTATTTAATAAGGTATTAAACTATTTAGCTAAATCCAATCAACCAAACCTTATTACTAAAAACTGAATTAAAGAACAAATAAACTTACTAATCAAGCTAACAGAATACTAACTCAAATCAACCAAGATCTAACAATGTTCAGAACAGAACTCACAAACACATTTAATCTAAAGTCTAAAATTACCAAACCAAAAGTAAGAAAAATGAAACAAAATCACCTACAAATTCTTACAGAAATCATGGCCGAATTTAGAACTAAGTTGAAATTAAAATGAGGAAAACCTAATTTAGTCGAACTAGACTAACTGAATAGAATTAAGCACGAAAACAAATCAAAATACCATAAAGCTTAGAATTATGACAGAAGCATGATCAATTAGAAAAAATTAACGATTTAATCCTCATTAAGCAACTACTACATGAACCTACTAATAAAAAACGAGATTTAAAAAAAATGAAAGAACAAAAAAGAGAAAGAAAAACTTACGGCTAAAATGTTCACTCGACCAAATTGTCGAAGTTGGTTTCTTAATTAATGTTGTATGTTTACAAAATATATAGCATCAATTAAGAGATCACATCGATGCCTGAAATCTCCAAACATGTTTGTCCTTGAAACCCTGGATCAACAATTCGAGCCCAACCAATGACATTCGAAGGTTTTTGGCTTGTTATTAGTGATGAGGGAGGGGTGGAGAGTATATGGTATGAAGTTGGGCCGGTTTTGTTGAGTTTGCGACTTGGCCGGAAAACGTCAACCGGAGATTCGACGAGCTCCGGCGAGATTCGAGAGAAACCAATGGTAGGAATGGAAAGAGGGATTCATGGGAAATCTATGGTGTTAATTTGGGGGATTTGGCATGGAATACGTTCGGCGGTGGCGAAGTTCCGGCGAGGCTGGATATTGGGTACGAGGAAGGAGATCTGATGTCTCTAGGGTTATGATCCTTTTCGGACATATTTTATGAAATGCTGAAGAGCATCCCATGGCCATTGGATCAACTAGATTAAGTGCTCAGATTTAACGACGCCAAACAACGTCGTTTGGTTAAAAGGGGGCTGGGTCCGGATGAGGCGACATTGGGCCTGGGCTGGTGACATTGTCTAGGGCTGTGGTGGAAATCAATTGAAAGAGCCCAATTGGCTTTGTATTAGACACCCCATTCCTTTGCTTTTTCTCTTTTTTTTGTTCATTTTGTATTTTTGTTTATTTTTACCTAATTTTATAAATGTGGGAAAAATTAAAATAAAGTCCTAATATTCCAAAGCTAAAGTAATAATATTCTAAAATTATTTACAATCTATTTCACTACAAATTCACGATTAAAACAATTAAAATGCAAAAGTGAACTTTTTGTGATTTTTCATGTTTTGTTCTAAAAGAAACTAGCCCTTAATTGATCCTAAAAATATGAAATTATATCCTAAATGCAAATGCATATTTTTTATTTTCATATGAATTAACATGCACAAATAAAATGTAAATAATTAATAGAAGATGACACAAAAATTGTAAAAATAAGGAAAAATCATTTTTGGAAATAATTCATATATAGAGAAAATATCATGTGCTCACAATTGAGTCCATCGTTCTTGTCTTGTGGTGATTGGGGGTCTCGGGACTCGTGTAAATTTGTTACATTTAGATATGGTCGACTTCGATATTATATTGGGGATGGACTGGTTATCTCCATACCATGCTATCTTGAATTTTTGATGCCAAGAATATGACCTTAGCCTTACCGGATCTTCCCCATTTAGAGTGAAGAAGGATCCCTGGTCATTCTACCCGCAGTGTTATTTTGTATGTGAAGGCTCGACGTATGATCGAGAAGGGATGTCTGGCCTATTTGGCTTATGTTCGTGATTCTAGTGCTGAGGTTTCCTCTATTAATTCTATGGCCGTGGTTCGTGAGTTTCATGGGTTTTTCCTCTAAGACATGCCGGGGATGCCACCCGATAAGGATATTGATTTCTGGCTCGGGCATCCAGCCCATTTCTATTTCGCTATATCGCATGGCCCTGCTAGAGTTGAAAGAGTTGAAGGAGCAGTTGCAAGACTTGCTTGAGAAGGGTTTCGTATGACCCAATACTTTGCCTTGGGTGCGTTGGTGTTGTTTGTTAAGAAAAAATATGGTTCGATAAGAATATGCATTGATTACCGGTAGTCGAACAAGGTCACCATAAAGAATAAGTATCCACTACCGAAGATTGATGACTTGTTCGATAAGCTTCAAGGTGCCAAGGTATTTTTAAAGATTCGCTTAAGATCTGGCTTCCATCAGTTGAGGATTATGGCATCCGATGTTCCTAAGACAACATTCCGCACTCGGTACAGACAATATGAGCTTTTGGTTGTGTCATTCGAGCTAACAAATGCCCCAGCAACTTTTATGGATTTGATGAGCCGAGTGTTCAGGCCTTATTTGGACTCGTTCATGATAGTTTTCGTTGATGATATTCTATTATATCCCACAGCCAGGAGGAATAGCAGCATCTCATAGTGGTTCTTCAGACTCTGAAGGATAGTAAGCAACTTGCTAAGTTCTCGACGTGTGAGTTCTAGTTGAGTTCAGTTGCAATCCTGGGTCATGTCGTATTAGTACAGGGTATTCAGGCTGACCCGAAGAAAATTGAGACAGTCAATAATTGGCCTAGACCAGCATCAGCCACAAAGATTCGGAGTTTCTTGGGATTGGCAGGCTACTGTCATCGGTTCGTGGAGGGGTTCTCATCTATCGCAACCCCGATGACCATGTTGATCCAGAAGGGTGCCCAGTTCAAGTGTTCAGACGAGTGTGAGGTAAGCTTTCAAAATCTCAAGACGGCTCTAACTACGACACTGGTGTTGGTTTTGCCCATAGGTTTAGGGCCTTATACTATTTATTATGATGCATCTCACATAGGTCTTGGTGCAGTGTTGATGTAGGATGGCGAGGTCATTCCTTATGCTTTGCGGAAGTTGAAGATTCATGAGAAGAACTATCTGGTTCATTATTTAGAGTTGGCAACATCGTTTACGCACTGAAGATTTGGAGGCATTATCTGTATGGCGTGGCATGTGAGGCGTTCACTGATCACATGAGTCTTTACTATTTATTCAAGAAAAAGAAGTTGAACTTTGAGGTAGAGGAAGTGGTTGGAGTTTTTGAAGGATTATGATATCACTATCTTATATCACCCGAGAAAGTCCAATGTGGTGGCCGATACTTTGAGTAAAAAGTCAGGCAATATGGGCAGTCTTGCTTATATTCCAGTGGGTGAGAGGCCGCTTGCTTTGGATGTTCAAGCTTTGGCCAATCAATTTGTGAGGTTAGATATTTCTAAGACTAGTCAAGTATTAGCTTATTGCTCTTCATTATTGGAGCGTATCCGTTATCGGCAGTTTGATGATCTCCATTTGTGTGTCCTTAGAGACACAGTGCAGTGTGGAGGTGGCAAGTAGGTTACCTTAGATGCTGATGGAGTTTTGAGATTGCAGGGTCTAGTTTGTGTGCCTAATGTTGTTGGGCTCTGGGAGTTGATTTTAGAGGAGGCCCATAGTTTCCGGTACTCTACTCACCCGAGCGCCATGAAGATGTATCAAGATTTGCGGCAGCATTATTGGTGGCATAGAATGAAGCAGGATATTGTTGCATATGTGGCTCGGTATTTGAGTTGTTAGCAGGTTAAGTATAAGCATCAGATGCCTGGTGGATTGTTTCAGAGGATTGAGTTTCCCGAATGGAAGTGGAAGTGGATCACAATGGACTTCGTTACTGAACGTACGCTGACGTAGAAGAAGTTCGATGCAGTTTGGGTCATTATTAATAGGCTGACCAAGTCAGCTCATTTCATTCCTATGGTAGTCTCCTATTCATCCAACATGTTAGCTGAAATCTATATTCGGGAGATTGTTCACCTTCATGGTGTTCCTGTATCTATCATTTCGGATCGAGGTACGCAGTGTACCTCGTGTTTCTGGAAAACAGTTCAGCGAGAGTTGGGAACCTAGGTTTAGTTGAGTACAGTATTTCATACTCAGACGGACGGGAAATCCGAGCGGACTATTTAGATATTGGAGGATATGCTCCGAGCATGTGTTACTGACTTTGGAGGTTCGTGGGATCAGTTCTTGCCTTTAGCAGAGTTTTCCTACAACAAAAACCACTAGTCAAACATCCAGATGGCTCCTTATGAGGCTTTATATGGTAGGCGGTGTCGATCTTTGATTTGATGGTTAGAGCCAGAAAAGGCTCGGTTGTTGGGTGTGGATCTGGTTCAGGTGGCCTTCGATAAGGTAAGGATCATTCAGGATAAACTTCATTCAGTTCAGTCCAGGAAAAAGAGTTGCAAACCGCAAGGTTCGAGATTTGGCTTTTATGGTTGGTGAGCATGTACAGCTCTTAGTGTTGCCTATGAATGGCATGATGAGATTCAGGAATAAGGGCAAGCTTAGCCCTAGGTTCATTGGTCCGTTTGAGATTTTTGATCAAATGTGGGAGGTGGCTTATAAACTTGTATTGACGCCTAGCTTATCAACCGTGCATCTAGTGTTCCATGTGTCCATGCTTCGGAAGTTTCATAGAGATCCATCCCACGTGTTAGATTTCAGCACATTCCAGTTAGACAAGGACTTGTTCTATGAGGAGTAGCCGGTAGCTATTTTAGACCGGCAGATTCATCGGTTGAGATCCAAGAGTTTCTCTTTAGGTCATGTCCAGTGGAGAGGTCAGCCTCCTGAGGCATCGACCTAGGAGTCCGAGTCCGATATGCGCATCCTTATCTATTTCCCGACTCAGTTACTTCCTTCTTTTGTCCGTTCGAGGATGAACAATTGCTTTAGAGGTGGAGAATGTGATGACCCACCTTTGGTCATTGGGTCATCACCTATTTTCTTATCCATTCTGTGCATTTGAGGCCTTGAAAACCTCATTTAGAGTTGTCTTGATTTGCGTGCGCATTCCAAAAGTATAGTCGAAAAGGTTAAATATGAAATTTTATGAAAAATGCCAAATTTTGAGTCTAAAACGAATAAATTTGTCTTCGGTCAAATTTAGGTAATTGGACACGGACACGTGATTTAACGTCCCCGGAGGGTCCGTAGGAAAATATGGGACGTGGACGTATATCCGGAATTGGATTTCGAGGTCCCAAGCCCAAGAAATGAATTTTTAAGTAAAAATTGTTTATGAAAATATTTAAGAAAAATTGGAAACTAAATCTGATTAGAAAGCGATGGTATCGGGCCGTATCTTGGTTCCGGCCCCCGGTACACGTCTTATATATGTTTTATGTCCTTCTTGTAAAATTTTGTTGAAATCGGATGTCGTTTGACGTGTTTTGGACTTAAATTTCTAAATTGGAAACTGGATGATAGAAAAACTCTTGATTTTGAGGTTTGATTCATTGTTTTTGAGGTTAATTAGGCGATTTAATCACACGGATAAGTTCGTATGATTTTTTTGAGTTAGTACATGTGTTTGGTTAGGAGCCCCAAGGGCTCGTGAGTGTTTTGGAGGTGTTTTGGGATGGTTTTATCCTTGTAAAAGTTGCAGGTTTTCTACAGTCAGTGCACATGGAACTAGTTCTTCGCGTTCACGTGGTCTCACTCGCGAATTCATAAGGCAAAGACCCTAGATGCCCAGTTTCTTCATCCCGGACACGAAGCTGGGGGGAGACCCTTAGCGAACGTGGCCCTACATTCGCGAATGCGTAGGGTTCGGGGGTAGGGCCACTCAATTTGTTCAACATGAACACGGGCATTTGCACGCGAACTTGTGGGCTCGTGTAGATGTAGCATTACGATTGCGAGCCCCATGACTTGAACGCGAAGGCCAAATGGTCTGACCCATCACGAACGCAAGAGGTCTGTCGCGAATGTGTAGCTTTAAATCGCCCAGTTATTTTAAGTTTCAAAAACAGAATGTAAACGGGATTTTCATTGAATTTCACAAACCCTTTCTTATCCAAAGTTCTAGGGCGACTTTTGAAGCATTGTTTCACCATAAACTCTTGGTTTTGTAATCTTTAACGTATTTCCTTCGATTTTCTTCAACATCTATTGAATTTCGAGGCCTAAAATATGTAATTAAAGGTAGAAATTAGGGATTTGGGTAGAGTTAGGGCTTTTTGATTTTTCTTGATTTAGACCTCGTTTTGGGGTTGAATTTGAAAACAAATTATATATTCGGGCTCGTGGATGAATGAGTGATTTGATTTTGGTCCGAACCTGATGTTTTGACCAAGCGGGCCCGAGGTTGATTTTTGAGTTTTTGGGAAGAATGATGGAAAAGCTATAATTAGGCAATGGATTTGAATTGTTTAGCATTTGTTGATGTTATGAAGTCATTTATGTATAGATAAAATTGATTTGGAGCCTAATTCGCTAGGAAAAGTGGTAATTGAGGATTGATTTGGTCGTGGAAGTTTGGGGTAAGTGTTTGATCTAACCTTAGCTTGAGGGATTAGGAGTTGAGTCCTATTTGCTATGTGATAATTATTAAGTACGACATTTTAGCATGGTGATGAGTATCTATACGTTGGTGTCTAGCTTGACCGTGAGTCTTTACATTCTGAATATCCTGATTTTGTTGTGTCTTTCATGACTTAGTGATAATTTCTATATGTTGTGAAAAGCTTGTGAATGAAATTGTAACACTTGAACTTCAAGGAGCATTGGCTCGAGTTATATTACAAAGTGTGAAGGTATATGAAATGGTTGAACCCTTTGGAGTGTTGGCTCAAGTGGTAAAGTGAGTAATGAAGTAAAAGTGAAATAAAAGAGAAAGAGTTTTTAAATTTGTCCCTTGCCGGGATGTTTGTTGCTTTGTTGATTATCTCCTTTGCCGAGATGATGAGATTATGGATATTGTTCCCTTCCCCGGATTTAACTGTGTAATTGTGTTCCCGTGCCGGAATTTCTATTATTATTTTCTTGCTCCCTTACCCCTTTGTTTGTGATTCTTCTTTGGGTGAGGAAGAGCATTAAAGCACGAAGGGTGATGCCGTGCCGTACGATGTACCATTCTGTACCGATTATCATTGACTATATGGTAAGAAAAGAGAGTAAAAGCATGAAGGGTGATGTCGTGCTCACTTTTGTATAAAGTATTTTTTGGTGAGGATGAGAGTAAAAGCATGAACGGTGATGCAGTGCACATTGTTATTATATGATTGATTTGGTGAGGATAAGAGTAAATGCACGAAGGGCGATACCATGCAAATTGTTGATTTCTGATGCTTAACGAAATTCTAGGTATGTAGTACTTTCCTTATTTGATGCTTTCTATTCGGAACATTATTTTCGCCACAACATGTTTCTCCTTCCCACATTTAGTGGTTATTTTTGTATTTTCCTTTCTGCTATATATATTTAAATTGTACCGGTTTTTTTGGTAGTCTGGTCTTAGCCTCGTCATTACTTCGCTGAGGCTAGTCAAGACACTTACCAGCACACGTGGTTGGTTGTGTTGGTACTACACTCAGCACTCTGTGAAGATCTCGGAGCAGCTTACGGACACTATTTGGAGGGATTCCTTCAGTCCATCTGAAGACCCAAGTAGATCTGCAGGCGTTCGCGGGCCCTGGCGTCCCCCTCTATCTCGATCCCCTATTTTATTTTGTTTTGTTCAGAAACAGTTTATTGTATTTTCTTCAAGCCTTGTTTGTGACGCTCTTAGACAGTCTATGACACTGTGACACTAGGTTTTGGGTATTGAGGTTTTGAAGGTTGTAATAGACATAGTCTTGAGTTATAAAAAAAATGTTGACTTCCACTTACTTATTTAATTTCATTGTTTTCATGTTATCACTGGTAATTGTTAAAAAAAGTAATTTGTTAATGAAAAAGGTAGTTAAGGTTAGCTTGCCTAACTCTCATTAGTAGGCACTATCACGACTCCCAAGGGTAGGAAATCTGGGTCATGACAAGATACCACCTCGTAGTCTCAAAAGTAAAGGAGCAGGGGGATCTCCCGAGGTACCGCCTCATAGTTCCAAAAGTAAACACCCAACGCAAACCTATAAATACAATAATTAATAGCGATAATTTTACAATTAAGACTGATACAGATCAAGGAAAGACATGAAACCAACTAGGCATGCTGCACAGAGTTCAAATAAGCAGTTAAAGCATGCAAACATGCGGTATTAGACTAAACAAGATAATTACACATGCTGGTATAACTCAATTAAGAAGCAAACATGTTACTACTCAGTAAAAATTGGATTTTACAACAATTAGCCCATGTACGCACATTTCACCTCGCGTACAGGCGCTCACATAACATAACAGTACCAAATCCTAAGGGATTTCCCCTACATATGTTTAGGCAATCCACTTACCTCGAACCAAGCTCAATCAATCAATAATAATGCTTTTTCCCACGATTATCCGACTTCGAATAACTTAAATCTTGCCAAAAGCAACTACATACCATAAATATAACCATAATAAACTAATCTAATTAATGAAATCAAGGCTTAAGTAAGAAATTAGAAAATCGCCCCAAAAAAGTCGACCGGGCCCACGCCTTGGAATCGGACAAAAGTTACCAAACACTCATTCACTCATGAGTTCTCTCGTACCAAAATTATCCAAATACGATATAAAAATCCCAATCAATACTCAAAAACGTAGTTGAAGAACTTCTCCTATTTTTCCCAAATTTATCAACCCAAATCCGAAATTAAATGATGGAATTAATGATAAATTAGTGGGATATAACAAAAAAAATGAAGAATTATTATTCAATCTATGCCTCTAAAATTCCCTCAAAATCCCCTCCAAATCCGAGATTTCTATCTCATGTTTTGATAAAAATGGCTAACAGTTGTTTGTAAAAAGTTTAATATTGCCCCGACATCCCTTCCTCGCGAAAGCGGAAGAACCCTCGCGTTCATGAAGCACAAACTTACTCTAGCCCAAAATTCTTAATCGCTAACGTGATAGCCTAATCGCGAATACGAAGGTCACTTAGCTCGACCCTACGTGAACGCGGGACCAACATCGCGAACGCATAGGAAAAAGGGCATGGAGACTCAGGTGACCACTCCCTCTACGTGAACGAGGGACCCTCATCGCAAACACATAGACCATTGTCATAGAGCTTTGCGAATGTGGGATCTCCATAGCGAATGCGAAGCATAAATCTCATGCCTTCAGTTCATCCACGAACACACGAGTCCCCTTGCGAACGGGAAGAAGGAAACCAACAACTGGAAAATAAGAAAATTCTGGAATTCTTCACAAGTCCAAAATGATCTGATAACCACCTGAAATTAACCTGAGGCCTCCGAGACCTCAACCTAACATTCCTAGAAGTCCTAAAACATCATACAAACTTAGCCAAACCCTCAAAATACTGAGAACAACAACAAAACACGAATTGCCCTCCAATCCAAACTTAATGAACTTTGAAATTCAAACTTCTACAACTGATGTCAAAACCTATCAAATTACGTCCGATTAGCCCTAAACTATGCACACGTCATAATTACCATTACGGACCTACTCCAACTTCCGAAATCAGAATCCAACCCCGATATTACAAAGTCCACTTTCGGCCAAACTTCTCAAAAATTCAACTTTTACCATTTCAAGCCTAATTCAGCTACAGACTTCCAAATCATAATCTGGACATACTTCTATGCCAAAATCAACAAAAGGAACTGCCAAAATCACCAAACGGAACTAACAAAACCAACAAAACTCCATTATAGAGTCGTATTCACACAATGTCAACTACGGTCAAATCCTAGAACTTATGCTTCTGTTTTAGGAAATAAGTGTCCCAAAATACTCCGAAAACACGAACAAAACCTCCCAAAACATCATATAAGCAGAAAGGGATACGGGAGAAGTAGAAAATAGGGGATCGTCTCTAATACACTCAAAACTCCTACCCGAGTCATTACATCCTACCCTCTTAAAGTAATCGTTGTTCTCGAACGAGTATAGAGACATACCTGAAGTGGTGAAAAGATAAGGTTAATGACTGCACATATCATGCTCGGTCTCCATGCTTGGTTTTGCCAGCTCGCCTCCTCGACTAGCTAAGCCCTCAACTGAAACAATGTTATTTGACCTCAACTTTCGAACCTGCCTATCTAAAATAGCCATCGGCTCCTCAACATAAGACAAATCCTTGTCTAACTGGACTAAGCTGAAATACAACACATGAGACGGATCTCCATGATACTTCCGGAGCATTAAAACATGAAATACCAAATAGACTCCAGCTAGGCTGGGAGGTAAGGCAAGCTCATAAGCAGCCTCCTCAACACGGCGCAACACCTCGAACGGGCAATAAATCTTGGGCTGAGCTTGCCCTTCTTCTCGAACCTCATAAAACCCTTCATGGGAAAACCCCGGAGCAAGACTCGCTCTCTAAGCATGAATGCAACATTGCGAACCTTTAGATCCGTATAACACTTCTTTCTGGATTGGGTAGTGTAAAGTCGATACTAAATCACATTAACCTTCTCCTAAGCGTTCTAGACCAAGTCTGTACCAAATAGCCTAGCCACTCCCGGCTTAAACCAACACACTGGAGACCGACACTTCCTACTATACAAAGCCTCAAACGGTGACATCTGCATGTTCGATTGATAATTGTTTTTGTTGGAAAATTCTGCAACTGGGAAGAACTGATCCCAAGAACCTCCAAACACCATCACACATGCACGGAGCATATCCTCTAGTATCTGAATAGTGCTCTTGGACTGTTCATCTATCTGAGGGTGAAATGTTGTGCTCAACTCCACCCGAGTACCCAACTCATACTGTATGACCCTCCAGAACCATGATGTAAACTACGTGCCCCAATCAAAGATGATAGATACCGGCATGCCATGAAGTATGACAATCTCATAGATATAAAATTGAGCCAGCTGCTTGGGAGAATAAGTAGTCATCAAAGGAATAAAATAAACTGACTTGGTCAGCCTATCCACAATCACCCAAACAACATCAAACTCCTACTGAGCCGCAGAAGTGCAACAACAAAATCCGTAGTAATCCACTCCCATTTCCGCTCCAGAATCTATATCTTTTGAAGCAACCCACCTGGTTGCTAAAGCTCATACCTCACCTGATAGAAATTTTGACACCGGGATACAAATTCCACTATGTCCTTCTTCATTATTCTCTACCAATAGTGTTGCCTCAATATCTGATACATCTTTTCGGCACCCATATGAATGAAGTACTGCGAACTGTGAGCATCCTTGAGAATCAACTCATGCTAACCATCTACATTGGGCACACATAACCTGCCCTGCATCCTCAATTCACCATCATCTCCAATAGCGACTTCCTTAGCATCACTATGCTAAACCGTGTCCTTAAAGACAAACAGATGAGGGTCATTATACTGACGCTCCCTAATACGATGATAAAGAGAAGACTGAGAAACCACACAAGCAATAGTTGACTCAACTTGGTAATATCCATTCTAACAAACTGGTAGGCCATGGCCTGAATATCCAATGCCAATGGCCTCTCTACTGCTGGTAGATATGCTAAGCTCCCCCAAACTTTCCACCCGACGACTCAAGGCATCGGCCACCACATTATCCTTCCTAGGGTGATACAAAATGGTAAGATCATAATCCTTAAGCAACTCCAACCACCTCTATCGATGCAATTTAAGATCCTTCTGTTTAAATAGATGATGAAAACTCCAGTGATCGGTGTAGATATCATAAAGGACACTGTATAAATAGTGCCGCCAAATCTTCAAGGCATGATCAATAGCTGCTAACTCATGGTCAAGAACAGGAAAACTATTTGCATGCACCTCCAGTTGTCTAGACGCGTAGGCAATCACCCTATGGTCCTGTATCAACATCGCTCCAATATACATTATAAGACCCAAAACCTGAAGGTAATACCAATACTGGGGTTGTAGTCAAAGCTGTCTTGAGCTTTTGAAAGCTCTCCTTACACTCCTTTATCCACGTGAACGGATTTCCCCTTTGGGTTAGCCTCGTCATAGGTGCTGGATTAGATGAGAAATCCTCTTTAAATCAACGGTAATACCCCTTCAAACCCAGAAAACTCCAGGTCTCCGTAGCTGAAGACGGTCTGGGACAACTCTACACTGCTTCCACCTTCTTCGGATACTACGTGAACCAAGAATACCAGTGAGTTGAGCCAAAACTCACACTTTTAAAATCCTGCATATAGCTTATTTTCTCTCAAGGTCTAAAGCATAATCCTCAGGTGCTGCTCATGATCCTCCCGAGTCTAAGAATACACCATAACGCCATCAATGAATATGATGATGAAAGAGTCAAGATAAGGTTGGAACACACAATGCATCACGTGCATGAATGTTTTTGCGGTGTTGGTCCGCCAAAACGATATCACAAGGAACTCGTAGTGACCATACCAAGTTCTGAAATTAGTCTTCGGGATATCTGGCTCCTTAATCTTCAATTGATGATAGCCTGACAGAAGTCAATCTTGGAAAACACTCTGTCACCCCGTAGTTGATCAAATATTTGATTAATACGAGAAAATGCATACTTTTTCTTCACTGTAACTATGTTCAAGTTGCGATAATCAATACACATACGCATACAACCATCGTTCTTCTTCACAAACAAAATTGGAGCACCCCAGGGTGACACACTAGGCCGAATGAAGCCCTTAACAAGAAATTCCTATAATTCCTCCTTCAACTCCTTCAACTTAGGAGGAGCGATATGATAAGAAGGAATAGAGCTGGGCTGAGTGCCCAAAAACAAATCAATCCCTAAAGCAATATCTCATTCAAGCGATATGCCCGAAATATCAACTGGAAATACATTAGGGAAATCCTTCACTACTAGGACTGACTCAACTATAGGGGTATCCCTGCTAACATCTCTCACATAAGATAGACATGTGTCACACCCTTTCTCAACAATTTGTTGAGCTTTAAGAAATGAAATAACTCTATTGGAAGTATAATGTAATGTACCTCTCCACTCTAACCGCAGTATTCCTTGCATATCCAGTGTCACAGTCTTGGAGTGACAATCAACAATAGCATAATGGGGTAAAAACCAGTCCATGCCTAAAATAATATCAAAGTCTACCATATTGAGAAATAATAAATCGGCTCTGGTCTCAAAACTACTAAGAATAACCAAACATGACCGATACACTCAGTCAACAATAATAGAATCTCCCATAGGTGTAGATACATAAATAGAAGAACTCAAAGAATCACGAGATATGCCCAAATACAGGGAAAAATAATATGACATGCAAGAATATGTGAAGCATGGATCAAATAAGAGTGATACATCTCTATAACAGACTAGAACAATAGTTTTAATGATGGAGTTGGAAGCATTTACCTCAGTACGAGCAGGAAGATCATAATAGCTAGCTTGGCCTCCATTTCTAGGGCAAACTCTACCTCCCCGACCTCTACCTTGAGCTGGCTGAGTAGGTGGAGTTGTAGTTGGTGCTGTAATCATAGCTTGAGGATCCGGAAGAGCACGCGGTGCTTGGGAAGTCTGTAGAGGTGTACCCCTCCTAAGTCTGGGGTAATCCCTCGCTATATGGTGAGTGTTGCCACACTCAAAACAAGCTCTCAGAGGGCATGGCTGTTATGGCTGGCTTGGGCCAGGTCAGTTAGACTGACCGCTGAAAGCACCCCTTATGAGAGGTACATTAAACGCTGGCAGTGCATAATAAGGCTCCTAGGGCCAATGAGTAGTCGGAATACCACTGGCAGCTGGAAATGCTGAATGAACAAAGCGACTTACACATCCCCCATTATGACAGACTACAGCTGGGGCACAAGTCTCTATAGAATTTCAAAGTCAATAATTTCGCACGACAAAGAATCAAAAGAAGTGAACATTTTCTAACAGTTCAATTGCCTCTAGAAGATAAGTACAAATATTTCGGTACCAATTCACGAAACTCTTCTAAAATTATTTTGACTCACGACACCTATGAATCTAGAGCTCTAATGCCAACTTGTCCGACCCAAATCTCCCCCATATGATATCGTGATGGCGTCTAGTCTCTTCGACTTGGTAAACCAAATAAATTACGGAAATAACAAAATAGAAGTAAAACTTATCAACTAACTAGAACAAATGATGAAATAACTGATAGCAGTGACGCTCAACATGTACAATAACCAACACTCTAGTAATCCATGATATTCCCAAAACCCGGAACATCATAAGTCACAAGATACAGAAGGAAACTGGTTCTCTACACACTAGAGTCTAAGAAACGAATTATGAATGTAAATGAAATAGGGTAATAGAGGGGGATATCGAGGTTTGCGGACTCGATAGATATACCTTGAAGTCTTCAAACTGTCTGCTCACTGATGACGTGGCTGATAAGAAGTACGTGGATCTTCACATAAAATATGTGCAAAAGAGTAGCCTGAGAGTACACCATAACGGTACCCAGTAAGTGCCAAGCCTGACCCCGATAGAGTAGTGATGAGGTCAGGTCAGGGACCACAGGTAAAAGATAAATAAAGTAGAAGATTATAGCAATATGACAAGAGACTTGAATTTAACAAAGAGGAAAAATACAGCAAAATAATAGTAGAACACACAGGGATAAAACAGTAGGAGATCTCCCGAGATACCATTATGTAGTCCCAAAAATAAAGATGCAAGGACTCTCCCGAGGTACCGCCTCTTAGTCTCAAAAGTAAATGCGTAGGGAGATCTCCCGATGTACCGTGTTACACCCCATAAGTTTAATAACCTTGATACGTTTTACATACACACACACACACACACACACACACACATACACACACACACACACACACACACACATATATATATATATATATATATATATATATATATATATATATATATATATATGTGTGTGTGTGTGTGTGTGTGTGTGTGGTATTTTGAGTGGAATATTTTTGTAAAGAAAAAAATGGTTTGAAAAATATGATTTTATATAGTTATTAATATTACTACTTTCGTATATGTTTTAAACTATATACGTAATATGAGAAACATTTATGAGATTTTTTTTATTGTAAACATATAAATTATTATTTTCACAAGAAAAGAATTTTTTTTTACCATTTTATAAACTAAGCATAAGAAAATTTGTACTCTTTATATTAGATTAGGAAAATTATAAGTTGAGATGACGTTTTAATAAAATAATAGTGTATATATTAATTTTTATGGTACCACATGATCATAATAGTAAAAGTATATAAAATGCATTAAAATTGAGTAATATTTTAAGTAATTTGAAATAATTCTTAATTAAGTAGATAAAAATTGGATAATAGATTAACCCCGCGTGGAAGCCTTACCTCTTGGCAATAGTAACTTCTAATGTCATTATATTATGTGGCATGAATTGAAATGTGAGATTTGGCAAAGACTTGAGAAACGTGAGACCTTCCAAGATGGTTGCTGAGATATAAATGTGAGGACTTCCATTTTGGTCATTAGTAGAATATGTGACAGACAGTGGGTTTCCTTTCTTCTAGGTTGTCAACGGTGATGTGTTATTTTCCAAAAGTCTGTCTCTAATCTCAATTTTGAGTTCCATTAATGTCAACATAGGGAACTAAATTTATTCACCAAAATTAGGAAGAATTCTAGTGAAAGTGAAAGAGGTTACTTCTTTCCTAGTACTAGTACTAGTATATTGTCCCATTAGTGTTCTCTCATTGGTCAATCATCAAATATTCTTTTAAACCTGCTTTGTTCAGTCCATTCACTTCTTCCTTCAAAATCGAAGGTAAATAAAAACGCAACCATATATGCATTACATATTTTTTTTTCTAATTGATGAAACTAAGAAATCATGGGAATAAGGTCATTGTCAAGAGTGGCAGTAACTGTGGCTCTACTGTTGTTGGGGTTCATGTGTTGGATAAACAAAGCTCATGCAATTAGATTTGTAATAGACAGAGAAGAGTGTCTCAGAATGTAGAATACAAAGGAGACACTGTTCAACTCTCCTTTGTTGTCATTGCGGCTTTCCATTTAAAAGCATTTCTTAAATCATTCGGAAGGATTTACCAATATGAAAATAAACATATATGTTATAGGATTATAGCTTCTGAAAAAGGATTCTCATCGAGAATATCATACGTATTTTTTCCTACTCCAATCTTGCCATCACGTGTTCTTCGCAAAAGACATGTGTTAGAGGGATTGTCAAGAGAATCGGCTTAGGTATGTTAAGGCTAATCCTTTCATCTATTTGGCATGATCCATGTAACGACACGTAAATGTAATAATATTCCATAAGTGGTTCTACTCTTAGAAGTTAAGGATATCTACATTATTCATTCATATAAAGTGATATTCAAGTATGTCTAAGTATGTTCATGATTCCCCGTAAGTCCTTGTCGACGTCCCCTTTTCCTCCTAAAAGAAGCGAAATCGGGTTTACGACATTATGGACAAAATAACTCTTATTCCCTTTTGGGATTTGGGTTATGGAGTTTGAAGAGTCGCCACCTAATGATTATAGTGCATTAGGACACTTTTAAGAAGAAGAAGATTTTGAGTGAAAACCAGAGTTTGGGTAAGGGCTTGAACTTATCTCGAGGTGAATGTGTTAGGAACCCCTCAAGATCCACTAATGTGGTTCCCGACCTTGCTTAGATATGACTTTAAGAAGTATAGAAATAGACAAGTAAATGTGCATATAAAGAATATGAAACTAATGGGCAATTTTGAAAGAAGAATAGTATAAGTAAAAGAAAGAATTTTATTTTAGAGAAAGTATTTAAACAAAAAAAAAATGTAGAGGGGGGGGGGGGGATCCTAGGTTTGACTACAATATGGATCATTCGATATAATATCCCGCACATATTCCCAATGAGGGTTCAGTTTATGATATTATCGCATCGTCATCATCTCCATATCCTACCCTTCCCATCCCGTTAAGGTATTTAAACGCGTTTGATCTCGTTTACGTATTGCATTCTAATACCCGTCCAAACCTATTAGTCCCAGGGTATTAGGACTTCTAATCCTAAAAAGGGGAAGGAGGATAAGACATATATGGAGTTTCAAAGGTAAAAATGCTAAGGCGTCAACCAAAACAAGTAGCACATAAGGGTATACAAATCAGACATTCAGAGGCTCGTACAAAACCCCGCAAATCACAACAACAATTGATTTAGCATGACTTGTTTAACACATAAAGTTGGATAAAAAATCTACTTTGAGCCCCCCGGATCCGGTTTGTTGAAACTTAAAGCATTTTGAAAACAAGTGATGATTTTGAAACAAGAATTTGGGATTTGAAAAATTAAGAAATAGAATAACCGAATTGCTTTAAGTAAAGTGGTGCAATAAAAGTATGGAAGTACGGATTTTGCAGGAAAAGAGAGGTTGATTTCAGAAAAGTACAGGTTTGGCATTAAAAGATGCTCATAGATTAAAAATAGTGTAGAAGGCAGATTTGATCAGATTTTAAAATAGGCAGTATTGGACAAATTATTTTATTGAAGGCGTCTTAAAAATTAGCCGAGTTTGAACCCTATAGGCATGACATCTACAAATTAATTTGTTGTTGCCTTTAAACGTTCAAGGGACCTACTGTTTGCTTAGCGTTTTTTATACAGTCCCTATAGACATGATTTCTATATGCACTTGATTATGGAATGTTAAAGACTTATGGGCAGAATTTCTAGATGCAATGTTAAGATCTTATATTCATGATTTCTAAGTGATTTGCAATATTGAAGTCCTATAGACATGGTTTCTAGATTAGATGCAATATTGAACTCCTAGGTATGATTTCTATTATGATTCACAAAAATATAAACCCCTCCCACACCCTTTTCATTATATCCCCAAATTTGTTTTATAAATCTTGTTACGTGAAGGGAGAGAAAAGACTAAATAAATAAGTACATCAAAGCTAAAACGGACCAGAGGAAGCACAAAGCAACCTTAATGTCCAACATATGTATTTTACCAAATCTAGGCTCCAGATTCCAAGGCTTTCTCTTAGAGTGTTTCAAAGTTCCAAGGGCTTTCAGGAAGCCCAGACAATGCTTACACCCTAAAATAATGATTAGAGTAGTGCAAGGTGTGGAATTACCAGTCTTTAGGTATCCAAGAATAGAGGGAACTCAAGGGTCCCTAAGCATGGCTTACCAGAGGGAGGGGGGGGGGGGGGCAGGTCTTAAAGAACTAAGAGTAAGTGTAAAGTGAGGGATTAGAGGAAGACCAATGCAAAAGGTGCTCATACCTAGCCATGAACTGGGATGGCACACCCCTGACCTTTACATGGATCAAACAAATAAGACCAAACTTAAAATAAAGTCATATTTAGGCTTATATGATGATTAGGGCATCAACAGACATGAGTCAAGCTCAACACATAAATGTGGGTAAGGGAATGGGACTGATTTGAGTAGAGGTTTAAAACAACCTAGTTCTGAATGGTGGCGATAGAGTACCACTCTAATCCAAAACAATGCTCACATACAAAGGGGGTCAGGGAAAGGGATCAAATATGAAAACATTTGCATAAGAACAGAAACAAAGTGAAACAGAGGTAGACTAAAAGGGATTTAGGGAGAGGGAAGTACACGAAAGCATTCATACAAGCATACAGTATTAAAACATAGGGGTGTAGGGGTAGGGATATACATCCTGAAGTTTTAACTGCATAATGAACATACACAGACTTATGAAAAGAAACAACTAAACATGTAGTTTTGGAGATGGTATTAAATCATAGACCTACCAGCTTGTAACTTCAAATGGTAAAGAAAATAGGGCAATGGGAACCTTATAGTTTAGACTTGGCTTTCAACCGGCTAAACTCTAGCCGTAGAACAAGTAATAGAGAAAAGCAGATAGGAGAAGAGAGAGTTTGAATGCGAACTTGTATGTGTTCGTCTGTGTGAAGTGAAGATGAAGGGGGTTTTATAGTTAGAAACAAGTAGCAACTAAGGCAGGAAAATAAATTAGTATCTATCAAGGAAAGAATTTCCTTTAATTACGGGAGTCGTACTTAGGGTAAATAAATAGAGTTCCACATATGGGAAGGAAATCAAGAATGGGTTGTAGAAATAAGGGATAAATACAAATAAGATTTTTTGAAATACACACGGTTTAGACAAAGAAGGCAAGTAGAATCATCAATCACTCAAAGAATCGAGGAATTTGGGATACAAATTGATACTAAGAGTAGGTCCAAGTTAAAGAGCCAAATAATTTCATACAAATCAGTTTCCAAAATTAAGGTTATTTCAAAAAAGGGAAGACTGAATATAAAAGATGCACAAAAACATGCAAGGCTGAAATTAATAGAAAAGTCATGTAATCAGATAGCAGAAGCACACAAACATGAGATGTAATTAGAAATTCTTGCAGAAATCATAAGCATGAAGCGTTTAAATAGTTAGGGTTTCGACATTTAACATGTAGCGGACAATTATACGCAGAAATCGGAAAACCCCTAAAATTTAGGGTTTTCATCACATTTCGAGCGTAACGAAGAAAGAATAGGAGAAGATAAACTCAGAAAGGACATAAATTTTTACGGACAGCAAAAGAAAAGTAAAGAACACAGTGAAGGGTTTACTTGGAAACCCTAGAAACACCATAGCAAAGAAAATACATAGGAGCTTTAGCAGAAAACACTCAGGAATCATAGTGAAAGTAAAGAAAACACAGTAGAGCAAATAAAATAGAGAAATCAGAGAAACCCTAAATTTTAGGAAGATGAATGGTTTTTGAAGATAAAAATTGGTAAGAAATGTGGAAAACACTTTAGAGCTTTAGAAAATAACTTAAATTTGAAGCAGATCGTAAAAAAACACAGAAGAAAACCTTAAAGATTTAGGGTTTCAAAGAGAAACCTAAAGAACGAGAAAGCCTGGAACGGACTGGTTTCGAGTCAACAATGGACTCACAACCTTAAGACTCACCGGAGAGACTGTACATGGTCGTAGAACTCAAACCGGAAGTTCTCTGAACCGGAAACCTTCGAGGTCTCGCCTCGATCTATGAACGTAGAAGTCATAGAAGGGAGTGGGGGTGAGTACAGGTTGCACGAAACCTGGAAAGCCATATTTTTCAGTGAAACGGGGTTGCAAAGTAACCGGAGGTAGCTAGGGTTTTAGGGGGGTTGAGAGCATTTGGGAACGAAGGGGATACACGGCCTGCGAGTTTGTAAAATGATTTAGGTTTGGGGGGTGTATTGGGTTGAATTATGGAAGGGATTATTGTGGACCGTTGATCTAAATGATCAGCAGCCACTATTTAAAAAGAGGGAACAAGGCGGTTCAGTTTAATGGGTAACCGGGTAGGGTAATTGGGGTTAAATTGGGGTTGGAATTTGGCAACAATTGAAATTAAAAGGGGCTATGATTTAAATTATCAATTTTTCCTTAAATTGAATTTTATAAAATAGAAAACGATGTTTATAAATCCAATTAAAAAATATTGAGTTAATAAACAAAGCATAAGTATTTATTTAAAATATTAGGAATGATTTTATGATTACAAAAGCTATGGGCTAAAATTGCAATTTCATGCAATTTTAATTTAGAAATAATAAATGAACCTTTAATATAATGTAAAAATCATGTAAAGTATAGTTTTGTGTAAATGAGGGAATGAAATAGATTACTCACCAAAATAACAAATTTTGGGAATAATTAATGGATTGTATAGTGCAAAAATAAGCCATAAATTGATTTATAAGATATTTAAAATGTGAAAAAATACCAAAAATTTTGTGTCTGCTTATATACGCTATATTTTGAGAATATTTTGAGTATAAAAATATATAGGAAAAAATTGGGTAACAATAGCTGCCCCTTTTTACCCGAGGAGGATGAAAGAGTTGTCGGGTAAAGATAAGATGGCCAATTTTGACCGGAGATGGCGATTGTGAAAAGATATTGACTGTGTTCTGGTCTCTGAGCTTCCTACATATCCCTGGTTTTATAGGAATCAGGCCATATGTAGTTCAGGAGTCGTCGATGGAATATGACGTGGGAATCGAAAAAAACGGATGCGATTATTAGGTCTGAGAAAGGCATTTGGAATCGGAAAAATCACGTAGAATCGGAGCAGGATCACTCCTGCTGAGACGGTCGTGAGCCAGCCGAAACACCTGTAAATGCGTGACGTGTGTACATATATTGCGTAACTTAATAGTGATGCAAGTTTCCCTTGGACCAGGAATGTTTGTCCTCAGACGGTTGGGATGACTCCTCAACTATGATGTCCTGTGCCATGAAAATCATAAAAGTAAAGGTTCGCATGTCATGGAATGATTTTCTTGGACTATGCAGATGGTGCCTTCGAACTATTACGCCTTTGAATGGGTTGGCGATCTTTCAGCCCATGAGAAGGTGGCAATCTTTCAGCCAGATGAGAATTTCAAATGTAGGTGGCGATGTTTCAGCCAGATGAGAATTTAAAAATGCAGGTGGCGATGTTTCAGCCAGATGAATGCAGACGGTGGCGATCTTTCAGCCAGATGAGAATTTCAAATGCAGGTGGCGATGTTTCAGCCAGTCGAACAATAAAGTGGCGATATTTCAGCCATGCAGGGCGGAGACAATGCTTAGTCTCGAAGTCAGATAAGAGCCTTATGCAATATGGAAGTAGAGCTTAACCTCGGAAGGCAAAGAGTAGCCTTATGCAAAATGCAGATGGAGACAGAGTTTAATCTCGTAAGGCAAATAATAGCCTTATGCAATATGGAGGTAGAGCTTAACCTCGGAAGGCAGAGGTTAGCCTTATGCAAAAAATGCAGATGGAGACAGAGCTTAGTCTCGAAAGGCAGATAGGATCCATATGCAATATGGAGTTAGAGCTTAACCTCGGAAGGCAGAGATTAGCCTTATGCAAAAAATGCAGATGGAGACAAAGCTTAGTCTCGAAAGGCAGATAGGATCCTTATGCAATATGGAGGTAGATCTTATCCTCGAAAGGCAGCGATTAGTCTTATGCAAAAATGCAGATGGGGACAGAGCTTGGTCTCGAAAGGTAGATAGTAGCCTTATGAAATACAGGAATGTAAATGAGCGAATAGCAGTAAGTTTTCTTAGCTTATATCGGTTTTTGATACTAGGACTCCTGGGGAATGTTGAGTGCGGATAGTGACCCTATGAGGATTTTGATCCTGCAGAGCGAATATGCTTTGATCTATAACCTTAGTTCATGCAACCAAAGAAAAATGTGACTTCTGTAGGGGAGAGGTTAGTTCATGTCTTCTAGTTTTTGGTGTCATGTATCATGGGGGTAGCGTTGCTAAATGATGGTGGTGTAAGTTATGTTTATGCATGACTTAGTGAATATAATGGAAGTACGTATATGCATAAAAATGCTTTTATTTTGGATGAACCAATAAACTACAACGTGGTCCAAAACACGTCGACCTTGCTTGCTTCAAAATTTTGAGGGTCTTCCTCAAAGTTCTGCCCCTGTTTAATGAGCTGGTGCTACTGGTTGATGTGCTGAATAACTGAACGTGGAACAATCCCAGAACAATCCTCAAAATTCTTCCCTAGTTTACTAGGTCTACGCTGATGAAGAGACTGAAAAACTGACTTTGGAATTTTGAGGAAGAACCTCAAAATTCTGCCCCAGTTCCAATAGTGGGGAAAATGGAATTTTATTGAGATGTGACCGAACCCATAGGGCTGCCTACGTATCCCCTCTTACATGGAAATTAGGTCAGGCATAATTCAAATTACATCACAAGGAAAAAACATATGATCAAATGTAGTATCTCTTTTGTGCGTCTAAGTTTATAGGTTTCGACCAGATTTCTCCTCCATCTCTACGAGAATAAGGGTTCCTCCGGTTAGAACCCGGTGAACCATGTATGGACCCTGCCTGTTGGGAGAGAATTTCCCATTGGCTTCATCTTGATGTGGAAATATCTTCTTCAGTACCAGCCTTCCTGGTGTAAACTTCCTTGGCTTGACTCTCTTGTTGAAGGCTCTGGACATTCTATTCTGATACAATTGACCGTGACAGACAGCATTTGTTCTCTTTCCATCTATGAGGGATAACTGCTCGTTGCGACTTTTGACCCATTCCTCATCATCTAATTTTGCTTCTTGTATGACCCTTAAGGATGAAATTTCTACCTCAGCGGGAATGACCGCCTCTGTACCATAAACCAGCATGTAAGGAGTGGCCTCGGTTGATGTGCAAACCGTGGTACAGTATCTCAATGAAGTGTACGATAATTTCTCATGCCACTGCTTGTGCTTTTCAATCATTTTCCTTAATATCTTCTTGATGTTCTTATTGGTTGATCTACAGCTCCGTTCATCTGAGGTCTGTAAGCCGTAGAATTTTTATGTCTGATCTTGAATGTTTCACACATTGTCTTCATCAGGTCGTTGTTAAGGTTAGATTTGTTGTCGATCATATTGATTCTAGAACCCCGAACCGACAAACCATACAATCTCGGATGAAATCTGCGACTACCTTCTTGGTGATTGCCTTGTATGATGCTACTTCAACCCATTTGGTAAAGTAATCAATTGCCACTAGGATGAACATGTGCATGTTTGACGCGGCTGGTTCAATTGGTCCAATGACGTCCATACCCCAAGCGGCGAACGGTCATGGTGAGCTTGTCGTAGTAAGCTCGTTTGGAGGCACCTTTATCATATCTGCATGTACTTACATCGATGGCATTTTCGGACATACTGAATGCAGCCTGTTTCTATAGTTATCCAAAAATAACCTGCTCGAAGTATCTTCTTTGTCAAAACGAAACCATTTTATGTGGTCCACAAGTCTCAGCGTGCACTTCCTCCAATAGTCTGGTTGCTTCTTTTGCCTCGACACACCTTAATAGTCCCAAATCATGAGTCCTCCTATATAGGATTCCTCCACTGTGGAAGAAGTTATTGGACAATCTCCGAAGTGTTCATTTCTTAGTAGCATTGGCAAGCACTGGGTACTCTCGTGTTGTCAAATATTCCCTGATATCGTGGAATCAAGGTTTCCCGTCGGCTTCTTCCTCGATGTGAGCACAATAAGATGGCTGGTCATGAATCTTGATCGGGATGGGATCAATAAAGTTTGTATCTGGATGCTGGATCATGGATGATAAAGTGGCTAAAGCATCAGCGAACTTGTTCTGTGTTCTGGGAACAAGTTCGAACTCCGTATTTCTGAATATTTTCCTCAACTATTGCACGTGGTGTTATCTTGGAATTATTGGATGTCAATCCTTCTCGAACCTGATGTATGAGTAGGTCTAAGTCTCCGATCACTAGCAGTTCCTGAATATTCATGTCAATGGCCAGCTTGAGCCCTAAGATGTAGGCTTCGTACTCGACAATTTTGTTGGTGCATGGGAATTTGAGCTTGGCGGACACGGGGTAATGCTGACCAGTTTCTGATACCAAAATCGTTCCAATACCCCACTCCTTTGAAGTTTTTGGCTCCATCGAAAAACATCCTCCAACCATCAAAGGATTCTGCAATATCTTCTCCTATGAAGGCTATTTCCTCTTCAAGAAAATACGTCTTTAGGGGTTCGTATTCTCCTCCTACAGGATTCTCGACAATGTGATCTGTCAAGTCTTGTCCTTTAACCACCTTCTGGGTAACATAAATGATGTGAAACTCACTTAATAAAATCTTCCACTTGGCTAGCTTGCCAGTAGGCATGGTCTTCTGGAAAATATACTTCAATGGATCCATCCTGGATATGAAATAAGTGGTGTAAGCGCAAAAATAATGCCTCAATTTTTGAGCTACCCAGGTTAAAACACAACAAGTGCGACCTAATAAGGAACACTGAGCCTCGTACGGGTTAAAATTCTCGCTGAGGTAATAGATGGCCTGCTCCTTCTTTCATGTGATGCCGACACCCTGATCTAGACATCCACTCCAGACTATTTATCTTATTTATGATATTCTTACGGCCATCACGCTATTCTATAATTGACCATGCTATTTATGCAAATGATAGCCCTTCATATATCTCTACGACCTACCTCTACGAACAGCAGCGCTCTCTTGGCAGAGTTTTAGGAGGCAAGAGACTTTAGGGCTTGTTGGAGCTTCTGAGCGTAACGAATCGAAGCCGAAGACGGATCAAGGTAGCTTGCCTGCCAAGCCACCTGGTATTCGAACATTGGCTCGAGGCATTTTCTCTACCCCTTCTTACCCTGACAAAGCAGGGACACCTTACGTTCTTGAACCGATAACCATCTTTCGGTTAACCTAGCCTCCTCCGTCCCTCGGGACGTCATGTTTCTCCAAAACACAACCAAATGCCCCATCCAATATTGCAAGATAAAGCAATAGAGGTCTCCCTGGCTCAGGCGGAACCAAGACTGGTGGCATTGATCAGTATTTCTTGATCATGTCGAAATCTTTTTGAAAATCATCGATCCACTTGGTGGAGGCATCTTTTTTATCATCTTGAGGATGGGTTCACGAATGACAGTGGACTGAGCTATGAATCGGCTGATATAGTTGAGTCTCCCATAAAACTCATTATATCTTTCTTGTTCTTTGGTGGTAGCAAATCTTGAATGGCTTTGACCTTTGACGAGTCCAACTCTATCCCCTGGAGACTCACAATGAAACCCAATAACTTTCCGGCTAGGACCCCGAATGAACACTTGGCGGGGTTCAGTTGTATCTCCTTAGTCTATTGAAGAATTTTCTCAAATCTCCCATGTGATCTGCAGCTTTCCTAGATTTAATGATGACGTCGTACATATATATCCGATCTCTATATGTATCATATCGTGAAAGATTATGGTCATAGCCCTCACGTAGGTAGCACCAGCATTCTTCCAAACCGAACGACGTCATTCTGTAACAGTACATTCCCCATAGCGTGATGAATTCCATTTTCTCTGCATCCTCTTCATCCATCCATATCTGATGGTATCCAGCAAAACAATCGACAAACGACTGCAGCTCATGTTTGGCGCAATTGTCGATCAATATGTGTATATTTGGCAGAGGAAAGTCGTCTTTAGGACGGGCCCGGTTGAGATACCGGTAGTCGACATAGACTCTAACCTTCCCGTCCTTCTTTGGCACTAGTACAATATTGGCTAACCATGTTGGATACTCTACCACTCTGAGAACCCTGGCTTTGACTTTCTTGGTGACTTCTTCCTTGATTCTCAATCCCACGCCTGGCTTGAATTTTTTGAGTTTCTGTTTGACCGGTGGGCATGTTGGATATGTCGACAACTTTTTAGCCACAATGGACTTGCTGAGGACGATCATATCATCATACGACTAGGTGAATATGTCCTCATACTCTTTCAAAAAATCTTTGTTTTTTTTCGGACGGTGACAAGTGTACGCTGATTCGTGTTTCCTTGACATTTTCTACGTCTCCCAAATTAATGACCTCAGTTTTGTCTAAGTTAGACTTAGGTCGATTCTCAAAATCCGCAAGTTCTCTAACAACCTCTTCTACTATATCATCCTCTTCTGAATCTATGTCTATTTTTTTGCATTGTCTCGTTACACGTTGCAGTCGTTGGTTCATCATCAAGATACGTAATAGTAATGCTATGTAAAATAAAGTAAATGGTAGAGGAAATAAATGAGAGATAAATACAAAGATAAACTTAAAAAATGCTTTTGATCAAATTAAAAATTGTCTGAAACATCAGAACTCTTTTTCAAAAGTAAAGACAGTGCTGAAAAGTAAAAATCAACTAAAAGTAAAGTTCGATGCATATGTGTCATTTAGCCTTGCTACCCCGAGGCTCTTCGGGCAATAGTGGTCCTGATTGACTAGTTGGTGAGGTGATCTCCCCAGTTCACAGCTTGAATGGAAGGGCCTTCCTCCCCTTACTCCTCAAAGGTAACATAGCAATCCATGTCATCCTCTAGAAACAGATTCTTCATGGCTGCTAGCGTCTCATCTTCCTCTGATATGACATCAACGGGCAGAAAGGTCTACTCTAACTGGGGCAGAGTGTGCTCCAATGGGTAGTAGGGGTCGCGCCATGGTGGCAACCAGTGCTAGAACCCCTCCCAAGTGTACTCATAACCTAGGCCGAAAGTGGATCCATGCTTCTTCACTTGGATGGGCTTGGTGATACCCAGGAGATTCTTGCCAAGCCCCTTTTCAGACTCGTATCCGCTCAAATTTAGAATGCTCTTGATTTTGCTATCCCTTCACTTATCCTTGTCTATGGAATTTACTCGCTCGATGTGATGGTATTTTCTCCATCGATTCTCCTCCTTCCTCCGATCATCGGGATAGCCTGGCGGCTACATATGGGATTGCTACCGTCGCCATGAATGATTACTTCTTGATGATTCCACACAAATTTCACAGGTTGATGCAATTTTTATGCCACAGCCCTAGCGGCATGGATCCAGGGTCGTCCTAGCAATAAATTATAGGACGTTGGTACGTAAATGACTTAGAACTCAACGTCGAACTAGGTCGGCCCCATCTACAGGCATAAGCTAATCTCTCCAATGGTGGACCTCTGAGATCCATCAAATGCTTTGACATAGATAGCCCTGTCCCTGATCTCGTGCAACCCTTTGCCCAATGTCCTAAGAGTCACCAATGGACAAATGTTGAGGCAGGATCCCCTGTCGATTGGAATCCTGGTGATAAAGTGATCCTCGTATTGCGCAATGATGTGCAATGCTTTGTTTTGACTGAGACCTTCCGATGGTAATTCATCTTCGTGGAAGGTGATCTTATGGCTTTCCAGCATCTGTCCCACCATGTTTTCCATTTCGCCTCCTGTCACGTTGTTGGGAACAAAAGCTTCACTTAGTATTTTCATCAAGGAATTTTTATGTGCCTCAGAGCTTTGTAGGAGGGCCAGAATAGAAATCTGCGCCGGTTTCATGTTCAGCTGCTCAATGATCGAGTACTCTTTGGCATGTACCTTTCTTCAGAGGTCATCGGGTCCAATTTCAACAGCTCACCTGAAAGCATGCTTGCTAGACTCAGCCAAATATTCCGGGGTGTATACCCTTCCTGTCCTAGTCATGCCTTGTGCTGTAGTTTCTTCTCAGGTATGCATCTTTCCCTTCCTTCTAGCCTCAGCTGTGTAATCCCAAGGTATAGCAACGGGGTCATGTCTGTCATGGAGACCGGAATAGGTCCCTTCGGAGGCAACACAGTAACTTCAAACGGTGTAGGTGGTTGTGGAACTCCGAACTCAACCTCAATTTGTTTTGGCGCCTTTGCAGAAGGTACTTCAAACTCGAGTGGCATGGAACATTTATCACGTCACCCTCAGAGGGATGAATTTGGATGACGATGGGATTGAGAATAATCGTTGGCTTCTTAGGCTCATCTCCTTCAGCTATCAAACCGATTGACCCATTGGGGTCCCAATTATCTTTGATCTCAATCATGTGGAGGCCTCCACCCTTGTGGTAAGGCAAAGGGTTGTTTCAGACATTAGGAGCGGGCTCCTTTGCTACAATATTCTTATTGTCGATCAGATTCCGAATCTTGTCTTTTAACGAGCAACACTCATCAATGATACATCCCTTCATCCCGTAATGGTATGCGCAAGTCTTGTTTGGGTTGATCTATTGGGAAGGGTTTTGTGGAATTACGACTGGGATAGAGTAACATAACCTGCTTCTTTGAGTTTCTCATATAATTGGTCTATCGGATAGGCTATAGCGGTGTACTATCTAGGAGGTTTACGGTCGAAGTTTAGTCTAGGTCGAGGGAAATTTTGGCGAGTAGGCGGTGATGGGTAGTGAGAAGGTTGGGAGTTATATGCTTGTTATACCGGTGTAGGATTAGAATGTCTGGGTGATGTGGGTTGATATGTCGGTGGTGGAGGTGATTGGTAAGCAGGTGTTGGAATTTGGTAAGTGGGTGATGGTGTTTGGTAAAAGTGGAGCTGAGGGATAGGTTTTGGTACTTCATGGGAGAGTTGTTTCTTTGCGCAGCCATTACAGAATTTACATCCTTCTTCTTTGTCGAGCCACCAGACTGTAGAGCCTTGTTGGTGGCTTGCAACGCCTTGAGGTTAGTGGCCATACTGTTTTTGATCCATTTTTCAATCCTTTCTCCCAATTTGATGATATCGAAGAACTTTTGAGCACGGACAAAGAATTTATTCATTTGTTCTTCCTCCAAGGCCAGTCTGACCTTGGAAGCTTCCGACTCCAACGAGTACCATACTCGCGAAAGGTCTATGTGGGCTTCTTCTCGAGATTCTGAATATATAACACATCTGGTGCATTCTCAGTATTGAACCTAAATTGATCCATGAAATCAGACGCCATGCTTACCCAACTAGTCCATTTCTATGCATCTTGGCTAATATACCATGATAAGGCATCACCCTTCAAGCTCCTCATGAATAGCTTCATACAGATCTTCTCGTCCCTACTGATTCCTACTAGCTTGTCTCAATACATTCTCAAGTGAACCCTGGATCCCCAGTACCATAACATTTCGAACTTGGGAGGTTTGTACCCCCTCCGAGAGCTCAACATCTGGTTGAACACAGAGATCCTCGTAATTCAGCCCTTCAACACCCTATCTACCTTCGAAAACCTGAACCCGACTAGTCAACTTCCTAATATCAGCAGCCAAATTCTGGATGAGGGAGATTTTATCGTCTGACTCGGCTACATTGGTGATTGGCTGACCGTAATGTGGTACAGCATCCACAAAGACAGGTGTGTTCTGGTTATCTGTGGTGTTTTGGGGCTCCGGGATAAGCAGTGGAGCATTGTTGTGGACTTGGTCTGAGCATGCTGGGCTGGTGGAGGCGGTTGTGATTTGTTGGCATCAGCAACAGCAAGAGTGTTGGACAGACTTGCCAAGTTCCGTACCTGTTCCAACTCTTCTCAAAACCTTAGCAAAGTTTGCTCAAGGTAAGCAGCAGTTTCTTTGGTGATTGAAGATTCTTCGACTTCCTTTCTAGCATTGGTATCATCTATTTTGTTATTGTTCCTATCTATGGGAGGACTCGGATGAGGAGGAGGTGGAGGACCCTTTGATCTTGTGGAGTATGATGATGGTGCCAGAATGCACGAACTAACCTTTGGGGGGGGGGGGGGGAATAAAAATAAAAGAAAAACAAAAAAGTAAAAAGTTTGTGCGGATTCTGATAAATATATTGCAATATTTAAACACATTGTGCGGGAATATAAATCGCTTCCTAATTTGGTGCCTCGTTGTGCCCTAGGTAGGCCTAGCAACAAATAAAATTTGGAGAACTTATAATGCTAAATGCCTCATTTGATTGATAAAAATAAGACGAATCCCAAAGCGCCACTAAATAAAATATCACTAATGGCTATTGGTCTTATTACATCATTAAAGCAAAAGAAAAGACTCCTAACTACTTGGTCCCAGAAGGACATTCCCCAGATTCAGTACTTTTGCCTCCCTCGTATAGCTGCATTAACTAGCGCATCCCTAATAGTAGGTAGGCTCGAGCCAAATGTCCGCTTGTGCTTCCCCTCAGCATTCTGACAGTCTTTAATCCTTTGCAAGAACGTTCCTTCCAACTCTACCAAACCGTGCTCCAGATACCCCATATGGTTGTTGGCAGTGACAGCCATATCCTTCCACCCATTGATCAGCTTCTCGTGGGCTTCCTGTATTTACCGATGTTCGTTCTCACATTCTCTCATTCTCTTGCGCAGTTGATTGTACTTGACTTGCGCTTCAGCTTTCTCGTCAATAATTATGTGACCAAGGATGAACCTTGGGCGACCCAAGCCAATGTGATCATCTTCTAAACTATATGTGTAGTGCGGCACACACCCGACATGGTACCTGTCTGGTTTAATAGAATCCTTCCCTAGAACGATCTTGCAGTGCCACATATGCTGAGCATGACACCTATGCGGGCTATCATCATTTTGAAAGTCGGCCTTGAAGTGACCCACTTTTTCTATCCTGGGTATGATTTGCTTCCTTCTGGCTTGCCTCATCACTCGGAGGGGGACATAAGGATGAGTTCCCCTCATGTCAAAGAGTATGAGGAACGGTAAGTCACGAGAACGGATAATGAACTCCCTTGTTGGGAATCACTCGAACATCCACTGAATTTGCTCTTATTTAAGATTCTTAAATAACTCTACCCATCCATTGGTGTCCTCTAGCTGAGCGAACATATTAGGCATGAAGTTCATTCGCTTTGGATGATGAAAAGCGATATGGTCATCCCAATCTCTGTATATGATTTCATGTCTGTAGTCGCCTTTCTGAAGGTGTTCTAGGAGCCGTAGTTGAAGTAGTATGTTACAACCCTCGAAATGGAGCCCCTTGTTGGTACGTTCCCAAGGCTCGATAGATTTCCGCGAGGATCATAGGTACTATGCTAAATGATTGACCGTCAATCCCTTCCATTAAAGTCTTAGTAACCATGGCTAGTCTGGTGTGGATCCTAGCCTTCTTCATAGGGAAAATTACCATTCCCAAGAAGCAAAACATAAACACAAACACCCTTCTATGTATGTGCCCCAAAGAGGTGAGGGAAAATTCATCATGTAGGTGCAATAGGATTTACTGTGGCCATATCTCTCGTATAGGAAGTCGAATGCTATGTAAGAGTCCTTCAAACAAGAAAGGTTGGGTTTTTTCTTGACTCCCATCAATTTAAGGAAACATCTACTTTTCCGATTCTCAGGCATGAGTAAACACAGCATTTCCCAAGGGATGCCAGCTAGGCCCCCTATTTCTTCTAGCAAAGGGGTCAATCTCCAAATCCCCGAAACGGAACACTGATCGATCACCATCCCAAAACAAAGTGACAGCCTAAATGATTTTGTTATTGGGTTGGATTTCCAAAAGCGAAGGCAAATTCCCTAAATGTTTACGGACGATGGTTCGATCATTGCTATGAAGATCCTCCCACCAGCTCAGCAACCTTGGGTGGATGTTGGATACCATACCGAATGTTGGGACCTCGTGCCTCATTTATGCAAAACAAAGTGTTAGGCCCTTAACCCCACCATAATCGACTATTTAAATCAATAATTAGCAAAACACATTCGATTATCCAAATAAATGCACATAACGTGAAGGTGTCGGTTTGGGTTTCAGGAAACCTGATGGACTTTGGCTTAGGTTTTTTCAATGAGTCATTATGCGGACAACATAACTGACTCGGCTAGGGTTGACCATGATGCATGAAAAGTTCAAAGGAATAAGGTTTCTACTTTTGAAGTGCTAGACAAGGTACCCTTGAGCGGACAACTCAAGAGAAAAAGGCGGGGAACCATCGACTTCACCGTTGATCGACTGGATTTAACGCAAATATGTCTTTGCTTCATTAGTGGGCTTCTAATATTGGAAGAGCGCAACCACTCATTGTAAGCATTGCAATTGGATTTGTTTTGGAACGAGTGGAATATGATGTTGAGAAATCCAATTACAATTATAAAACAAGTTACATGTATTTTCACATTCATAAGATAAATGATTACAATGGTTACTCGAAATTAAAACAGTATTGAAATGATAAAGCGGTAAAGAAAGTAGTTTAAGGAAAGAGAAAACTTGAAGAGTCAAGTTAGTAATTGTGATGGAATAATCAAAACAGGAAATAAAAGCGATTAAAGTAAACAAGTAAAGCCACAAAAGCAAGTAATGGTAAATGCCTTAAAGAAAATCTCCATCAGAGTCGCCATGCTGTCCCCCTTTTCCCTCCTAAAAGAAATGAAATTGGGTTTACAACATTATGGAAAAAATAACTCTTATTCCCTTTTGCGAATTGGGTTATGGAGTTTGAAGAGTCTCCACCTAATGATTATAGTGCATTAGGGCACTTTTAAGAAGAAGAAGATTTTGAATGAAAACCAGAGTTCGGGTAAGGGCTTGAAATATATCAAGGGGAAGGTGTTAGGCACCCCTCAAGATCCACTAGTGTGGTTCCCGGCCTTGCATAGATGTGACTTTAAGAAGCAAAGAAATAGACAAGCAAATATGCATATAAAGAATACGAAACTAATGGGCAATTTTGAAAGAAGAATAGTATAAGCAAAAGAGAAAAAATATTTAGAGAAAGTATTTTTAAAAAAAGTAAAGGTAAAGGGGGGTCGTAGGTTTAAATATAATGTGGATCATTCGATGCAATATCCCGCACATATTCCCAAATAGGCGTCGCTTTATGATATTATCGCATGATCATCATCTCCATATCCTACCCTTCCCATGCCGTTAAGGTATTTTGAACGCGTTTGGTCTCGTTACTTATTGCATGCTAATACCCATCCCAACCAATTAGTCTCGGAGTATTAGGAATTCTAATCAAAAAAATGGGGAAGGAAGATAAGACATATATGGAGTTTCAAAGAAAAAAATGCTAAGGCGTCAACCAAAACAAGTAGCACATAAGGGTATAGAAATCAGACATTCAGAGGCTCGTACAAAACCCCACAAATCACAACAGCAATTAGTTTAGCATGACTTGCAATTACTAATTTGGTCTTGAGTTTAAAATTGATAATGGATAGATTACTTTAACACATAAAGTTGGATAACAAATCTACTTTGAGCCCCTCAGATCCGGCTTGTTAAAACTTTATAGGCTAAACTATTGTGTTTTGACGGGGCATTTGACCTTCTATTTGGGAGATTGTTATATGGATAGACTCATGAGAGTACGAGGGTTCTGAAAATGTGAAAATTATTCAATTCCAAAAAGTTGGAATGAGGGGCGTTTTGGGTATTTTACCTATTTTCGCGCCCTAACTTTAAACTTAATAGTGGAATCAGTTGTTTGCAATATTATTGATGATATGAAATTGAATTGGATAGATTTGGGCCATTTTGAGTCGGATACTCGTGGCAAAGGCATGGTTCCTAGTTGAGTTTGAGCTGGTTCGAGGTAAGTGGCTTGTCTAACCTTGTGTGGAGGACGTTTCCCCTTAGGACATGATCTTTGATATTTGAATGCATATTACGTGTGGTGACGAGCGTGTACTTAAGCTTATTGTTGTAAACTCGTTTCTACTTGAAATATTTAAATTTAGATTCTTGTTTACTTGTTCATTTTAGATGGTAAGTTTAACCTGAGCTAGCTTAGAGAAGCATGTTTAGCTGACTTGCTTAATTGTTTAACTGTATTATTTGTGCTCTGTGAAGCATGTTAGGCTAGAATTTACCATTACTAGTCCTGATTTTAGAAGTTATTCTGAGATTACGAGTTGTTATTGTTATGTGTTTAATTTGGGACTACGGGATGGCTTCCCGGTAGATCCCCCTGTACTTGATATGTTTTGGATTGAGGGTACGAGATATCAAGAGATCCCTAGCACATATATTTCTATCTATTGGGATACCAAGAGATCCTCGCTTACCTATTGAGCATACCAAGAGATCCCCGGGATACCAAGATATTCCTAGTGTGTATGATGAGGATACAGAGATTCTCGGGATACCAAGAGATCCCCGGATATTATTTCTTGTTGTGAGCAGTATTTTCCTTGTATTGTTACCTCTGCTTTCTATTACTATTTTTCTTATTTATCCACTTTAGATTCTTGTTGTGGACTTTATTTAAATTGTTTCCGTTATATTATTATTAATTATGTTTTATCTCAGTAGGGCCCTGACCTTCCTCGTCACTACCCGATAGAGGTTAGACTTGGCACATACTGAGTACCACTGTGGTGTTCTCATGCCCTTTCTGCGCATGTTTTTCATCTGCAGATCCAGGTACCTCCACCCAAGTGCACTATCCTTGAGGCGAGGAGATACATAGAGACTTCAAGGTATATCTGTTGAGTCCGCAGACCAGGAGTCTCTATTTTGTTCCAACTTTAGTATTTAGTTTATTCATTTTCTCTCAGTTGTTTAAATATTCTGGAATTAGAGTAGCATACTATGTTTCAGTTAGCCTGTGTTGCCCGTGAGTTTTCGGGTTTTGGGATTTTGCTTAGTCGTGTGATGTTGAGTTGTATTTTCCAAGCGGCATTTATGTATAGTTGTCCTTATGTTTATCTAGTTTTTATTAATTATTTTCGTAAATGATGTTGTTTCCGCACTGTCAAGCTTACATAGACATAGTGACTAGGTGCTATCATGACAAGTTCACGAATTGTGAACTAGGGTCGTGACAAAGGTATATCTCCAATATACATGTTAAAAGCTAATATAAAGAAGGCCTATGATTCTAGTGAATTGGACTATATGGAGCAAGTTTTAAAGAGTCTGCAAATGCCTGGAAGATTTGTTCAATGGATTATGAAATGTTTGAGAAGTGTATCTTATTCCTTCATTATCAATGGGCAACATACAACTCCATTTCAGGCAAAAAAAGGGATTGGGACAGCGTGATCCATTATCTCCCTAATTATTTGTATTGGCCCCATGGAATACTTGACAAAATTATTGAAGACACTAAAGAGGAATCTAAACTTCAATTAGCACCCTAAGTGTGCTAAAATGCGCATAGTACAGCTTAGCTTTGCATATAACCTCCTGCTTTTCTGTAGAGGTGACATTATGTCTGCGCAACTACTATATCAATGTTTTCAAGTTTTCTCCCAAGCTTTTGCATTAGTTGCAAATACTGATAAGAGTTCTATCTTCTTTGCGGGAGTGAAAGATGATATACAACAGGAGATACTGCAACAACTAGGCTTCTTTAAAACGGAAATACCAATGAGGTATCTGGGGGTACCCCTGAGTACCAAGACTCTATCATTGGTACAATGCCAACCACTGATTGAGAAGATGCTGGGGAGGACACAATCATGGATTGCTAGATTCCTGTCATATGCAGGAAGAATTCAACAAATTAAGAGTGTACTATTCTCCGTACAAGTATTTTGGTCACACGTGTTTGTGCTGCCTAAGAAATTGATACAATTGATTGAGAGCATATGTAGAAGGTTTCTATGGACTAAATGAATAAAGGTCATAAAAAAGCATTATTGGCTTGGGATAGAGTATGTTTGCCAAAAGCAGTAGGGGGATTGAATATACTGCACATAGGCTTAGGGAATAAAGCAGCTATATGCAAGCTTCTGTGGAGCTAAGTAAGAAGAAAGATAAAATGTGGATACAATGGGTCCACCTATACTATAAAAGATACATTACTGGGGGGTGTTCAACCAAAGCAAGCATCGTGGGTAGTCCAAAAAATAATAAAAGAAAAGAAACTCTTTGATGAAGCAAGGTACTCAGAGGAAGAGATGTTACAAATGGACAAATTCTCAATCAAGGCTAAATACTCGAAGCTTAGAGGAGACTTCACAAAGGTATCATGGAAGAGGACATGTAATAATGCTGGGTTTCCTAAGTGGACATTCACTTTATGTCTGGCTGCTCACAGAAGATTATTAACAAGAGAAAGATTAAGGGGATGGGGTTACCCGGAGGACACATCTTGTGCACTATGTAACAGCGAAGAAGAAACTATTGACCATCTATATTTTAAATGTCAATTTTCAACACAAATATGAACAACAATGCTAGAATGGAAAGGAATAAAGAGGCCGGTGATGGCTTGGGGACAAGAACTAAAATAGGCTGAAAGACATTACAAAGATGAGAGTCGTACAGCAGAAGTATACAGAATGGTACTAGCAGGGAGTATATACTACATATATCAAGAGAGGAACACACGAATATTCCAAGAGAAATAGAGGAGTGTTGAAGCAATTACTCGGCAACTAGTTCAAGAAATCAACAGTTGAGGGGACATGAAACATAGACTGAAGGAGAGATTATTAGAGCTAAACTATTATCCTAGTGTTCATATGGATGTGTAAAACTAATATAGTAGTTAGGAGGAATAAGAACGGGAAGCCAAGCTGAATCTGGGACTGATGTTCAGATCAAGCGAAAGAGAGAAATACTATGTAAATATTACTTTGTTAATAAAAATTTTTAATTAACAAAAAAATGTACAATTACGTTTTATATGAATAAAATGATCTTCCATATTTTTAAAATGTTAAATATCTTTTTTAAATCATTTTAGTACACGAAATTATCTTTTAGAAATCATCTATTATTTATTATAAATTATACAGGGTTAAATTGGCTATTTTAGGACCAGCTCCTTCTCCTTCGTTGTAGGTCATCAGCGTATGCTCGCTTCATCTGAGCTTGTAGTGTCCCCATATAAAACTTATCCAGATTAGATTTCAATTTTATCTTCAATTAAACGCAATACCCCAGCCCAATTTCAGATTAAACATACCCGATCCAGGGCCTATTTACACCTACTCGACTCAAACCCCATCAGATCCTGGCTATTGATCTAAAAGATCACCAGTCCTCATTCATTATTTCCTCTTTTAATTGTAAACAACCCCTAACCCTAACCAATTCTCTAAATACCGCTTCCCTAAGATCCTCCCTGCTCTCAAAATACTCTCAAACTAATCCTAATCTTTAACCTCCGACCTTCCATCTCCGGCAATCTTTGGTGACCTCTCATCATCTCTTAAGACTCCAATAGTTCCTTTCATGCCATGCTTTCCTTCTTTAAGGCCTTCAAGGGCCCAGCGCTATGCCGACTTGCATCTCGGGTTCATCACCCGCATGTTCTTACCTACTCCAGTGTGATTTCAAGCAAAATCATGATGTATTTGCTATGATCCTTGGGTTTCTAGACATGTTTCTTCATATCTATATGGGTTTCTCTCGAAAACCTTATTTATTTTCTACATATCCTAAGATGATTTGAGTTTATTTCTTAATGTTTTACACTTTCCTTGAGACTCTTTACAAGAATCGTTGATTTCAAGTGTTTTCACCCTTTTCTAAAAAACCTAGGGTTTCGGAACTTCTTTTAAAATATTGTTTAACCGATTCTTTGTTTTTAAACTTCTATTTCTTGCACATTTTGATGGATTCTATGATTTTACTACATCTTTAATCTATCTATGTTGAAAGCCCTAATTTTCTAGGTTTCTTCATTTGGTTCAGTGTATCAGCATGACTGACCGGTCCTCATTTTGAGTTTATGTGACCATCTTGACTTGAATATGTCTCTACTGATTTTCTTAGCCTAACTCGCATCGATTCTATGTACTTGTGTTCATCTTGACTATTCAAGACTTGTCTCTCTCTCTCATCGAATCGTTGTTTTTTAACTTTCGTGCTTGCTAGGGTTATGGTTATCCTTGTCTCACTTTATTTATATGATAAACATTAACTCATGACTCTCTCTTTTATTGATTTCGAGTTCCCTATTTCCTTTAGTTTCCTTACCTTATTTTGTTAACCATGTTATTTGCTGATTCTTCACTAATTGTTTCCATAATTGAACCCTTGTGTATTTACCCCTAATTGTATATTTTGTACCTAATGCCTTACTTAATTTTCTTTCCATAAAACATGTCCTGCTCTTTACCGTGTTAGAAAATACACTTAACGCTAGAGGGGGGGTGAATAGCGTTATAATAAAAATTAGCGTAAACTTGCGGAATTTAAAAATTGCAGGAAAGAAATAAGTGCGATAAGTAAATAAATAAGGACGAACGCACCGATGTATCCTGGTTCACCACAACCCGTGGCTAGTCCAGTCCCCGAGAGACTCTCTTGAGATTTCCACTAACACTGTTAAGCTTACGGATGCTCAACAAACCTTTACAAACTGAGGACACAAGCCTCAACAACATTTGCTCGAAGATACAACACTCCAAGACTTCAACTAAAGGAAACACAAGTTCCTTCTTACAATACAAGGGACTAACACTTCCCTTCAAGTGTATAAAACACTTAGCACTCACTTAAACAAGACTCTCTTAATAGAGTAGATATGAGTAAACAGATACGCTCAAGAACGCAACAACTTTCGTCAAGAATTTTGGCTCTCAAAACTTATGTAATGAATAGAAAGTGATGAATAATAGAGTATGCAAGCTATAGCAATAATATGATCAGTTGTTGTGTTTAGAAGACTGATTTGAAGCTGTATTTATAGTTGCAAAACCATGCATTACCGTTGCCTAATTGCCAATTAAGAATTGTTGATTTTACTCAGTGACAATCGATTTTCAAAATGCCACAATCGATTGTTTGCCAATCGTTCCAAAAATAATTCCCAGATTTTACGCTTAACAATCGATTATCTAAGATCAATAATCGATTACTGGCAACATTCAAAAAATCATTTCCAGATTTTACTTAAAACAATCGATTGTCAGAAATCTACAATCGATTACTTGGCAACGTTCAAAAAATCTTTTTCAGATTTTATTTAAAACAATCGATTATTAGAAATCTATAATCGATTACCTGACGGTGTTTGAAAATATTTTGGCAACGGTAAATTACACAATCGATTATGCTATGAGAACAATCGATTATATATCAGTCTTTGAAAAATCAATTAGACACTGCCTTAATGCACTCGATTGTCAAAGGTTCACAATCGATTATTTTATGACTTTGAAAATGTCTGATAGACACTACCTCAACACAATCGATTGTCATAAGTTCACAATCGATTATTTTGTAGCTTTGAAAAACTTTGATGTACACTGCCTCAACACAATCGATTGTCATAAGGTTCACAATCGATTGTCATGCAGATTTGAAAAATCTGATGCACACTGCCTTAACACAATCGATTGTCATAAGTTCACAATCGATTGTCATGCAGCTGACTTAACATAATAGATTATCATAAGTACATAATCGATTATCTTAGTCCAGATTTTAGAGGCATGTTTAAAAATCATTTTGACTAAAGTAAATATGCATGATTTAAAATCATTTTGCTTTAAATTAAATATGCATGATTTGATAAAATAAGATTTAATAAAATATTTTATGCATGTTTAAAAGACAAATATGATTTAATAAAATATTTTATGCATGTTTATGATGACCTAATGTTGAGCCAAAGGATAAGATAACTTAAACGTTGTCCTTACATTGGTTCTACCAAACGACCTACGTCTTGGGTGTTCGGTCTTGAACTCTTTGGCTCGTTCATGCAATTTCGTCATCAGTATGCTTCTCGCCATTTGATTGATTGTCATATTATATCGTTGTTTGACATTTGACTTCATTGTTTGTCATTCATCAAAACCTATACTTGAAAATCATGCTCATACAACCAAAGCGCACATATCATAGATATACATGATTTCCAACAATTTCTCCCTTTTTGATAATGACAAACAACGGAAGATATGCATATTGAATTCCCCCTAAATAGATGCTATATCTCAACATACAATTTATGCAACCAATTCAATTCAATATAATTCAAATATTCCCCCTCAATTAAAGCATGCATATCGCCCATATTCTTCCCCCTTTTTGGCATTAGCAAAAAGAGTATACCAAAAGTTATTTAAACCATTGACGATACCAATCGTTATAGACAAGATCATATAAAAAGTTAGTAAATGGCATACTAATAATAACGATCATTTTTCTCAACTATGCCAATTGTTATTTAAACTAAAAATATTTATCAAAACATGAATCGATTATTTATTATAAAACCAATTGATGCTAATTGTTATTCAAAAATAAAACTTGTTAAAGCATGTATCAACCAAAACTGATATAGATTATTTGCACATATCAACTCATTGCGTTTTTATTCAAAATACGATAACTAACCGACGTTCCCCCTTAATGCATTAAGATTTCGTGCTTGGTGCATCCACTACAATATTGTAGTCTTCAATCACACCTGCAAAAAGAACCTAAAAATAGGTTTTTGGTACCCAACTTCTTTTGGGTCCTTGGGGGTTAGGATAACAATAGTCATAATCAACACATAAATCTCTATGTTTAGCAAAACAAACGGGTGCAATGTGTCCTACCCGATTACAATAGTGACATATAACATTAGGATTGTGCATATGTCTAGGTTGAGCCAAATTCGTTCTAGGTGATCTAAGTTTGTTTTTCCTAGAATCGTTGAAATTCCTAGAATCGTTGAAATTCCTAGAATCATTTCTAGGTGGTCTAAAATCATTTATTCTAGACTCATTTATAAACATCCTAGAATTGTGTCTAGGTGGTCTAAAATTATTCCTTGTAGACTCATTCATAAAATTCCTAGAATTGTGTCTAGGTGTTCTAAAATGATTAGTTTTAGACTTATTAACAAAATTAGAGTCGTTTCTAGGTGGTCTAAAACAATTAATCTTAGACTCATTAGCGAGGTTCCTAGAATTATTTCTAGGTGGTCCGACCTCATTACTATCATCCTTTTTGATAACTTCAATTTTAGGACTATCAACACTATGTTTTTCTAGTGCGTTCCTAATTTCTATGTTCTCTAATTTTAAAGAACTACAAGAAGAACAACTGGAACATTTATCAATTGAAGAGACTTCATTCAATTCCTTGATTTTAATTTTGAAATCAACAATGTCATTTTTCAAAAATTTATTTTCTTTTTCCAAAACTTCAATATTATTTTTCAGAAAACCATTGTCATTTTTAAAATACTTATTTTCTTCTTTTAGCTTCTCATTTTCACAAGTCAATTTTTCAAACTCTTTTTCTTGCAAAGAAAGTGTTTTCTGAAAATCTGTTTCTTGCAAAGAAAGTGTTTTCTGCAAATCTTTAATAGTTTTGGAAACATTAAAAAACTCACAGTATAATTCATTATAAGCATTTTGCATTTCTTCAAATGAGTGAGAGTTGGAAGTACTTACCTCTTCTTCTTTGTTGGCCATGAGGCATCGGGCAGTCGATTCATCACATGAGCTGTCCGCTTTTTGAGACGTGCTTTCATACGTTACCTCAAGCTTATCCCACATCTCTTTGGCAGTTTTGCAGTGGGAAATTTTCCGATAGTCTTCCTGATTCAAAGCGCTATACAACATATTGATTGCCTTGGTGTTGTATTCACTTACCATGGCTTTCCCAACTTTTGTCGTCATTTGTTCACCGTGCATGATGATTTGCCATATACGAAAGTTGTTTGATTTGACGAAAATTATCATTCGCTCCTTCCAATATGAGTAATTCGTTCCATCGAAAAATGGAGGGCAAGTGGTGGATTGTCCTTCATTCATCGTTCCTGCGTTCAATAATCTCAACAGAAAAAATATATATTGCTCTCAACCGGTTAAGGCTTTCAGAGAGTTAGGCTATGATACCAATTGTTAGAAAAATACGCTTAACGCTAGAGGGGGGGTGAATAGCGTTATAATAAAAATTAGCGTAAACTTGCGGAATTTAAAAATTGCAGGAAAGAAATAAGTGCGATAAGTAAATAAATAAGGACGAACGCACCGATGTATCCTGGTTCACCACAACCCGTGGCTAGTCCAGTCCCCGAGAGACTCTCTCGAGATTTCCACTAACACTGTTAAGCTTATGGGTGCTCAACAAACCTTTACAAACTGAGGACACAAGCCTCAACAGCCTTTGCTCGAAGATACAACACTCCAAGACTTCAACTAAAGGAAACACAAGTTCCTTCTTACAATACAAGGGACTAACACTTCCCTTCAAGTGTATAAAACACTTAGCACTCACTTAAACAAGACTCTCTTAATAGAGTAGATATGAGTAAACAGATACGCTCAAGAACGCAACAACTTTCGTCAAGAATTTTGGCTCTCAAAACTTATGTAATGAATGGAAAGTGATGAACAATAGAGTATGCAAGCTATAGCAATAATATGATCAGTTGTTGTGTTTAGAAGACTGATTTGAAGCTGTATTTATAGTTGCAAAACCATGCATTACCGTTTCCTAATTGCCAATTAAGAATTGCTGATTTTACTCAGTGACAATCGATTGTCAAAATGCCACAATCGATTGTTTGCCAATCGTTCCAAAAATCATTCTCAGATTTTACGCTTAACAATCGATTATCTAAGATCAATAATCGATTACTGGCAACGTTCAAAAAATCATTTCCAGATTTTACTTAAAACAATCGATTGTCAGAAATCTACAATCGATTACTTGGCAACGTTCAAAAAATCTTTTTCATATTTTATTTAAAACAATCGATTATTATAAATCTATAATCGATTACCTGACGGTGTTTGAAAATATTTTGGCAACAGTCAATTACACAATCGATTATGCTATGAGAACAATCGATTATATATCAGTCTTTGAAAAATCAATTAGACACTGCCTTAATGCACTCGATTGTCAAAGGTTCACAATCGATTATTTTATGACTTTGAAAATTTCTGATAGACACTGCCTCAACACAATCGATTGTCATAAGTTCACAATCGATTATTTTGTAGCTTTGAAAAACTTTGATGTACACTGCCTCAACACAATCGATTGTCATAAGGTTCACAATCGATTGTCATGCAGATTTGAAAAATCTGATGCACACTGCCTTAACACAATCGATTGTCATAAGTTCACAATCGATTGTCATGCAGCTGACTTAACATAGTCGATTATCATAAGTACATAATCGATTATCTTAGTCCAGATTTTAGAGGCATGTTTAAAAATCATTTTGACTAAAGTAAATATGCATGATTTAAAATCATTTTGCTTTAAATTAAATATGCATGATTTGATAAAATAAGAATTAATAAAATATTTTATGCATGTTTAAAAGACAAATATGATTTAATAAAATATTTTATGCATGTTTATGATGACCTAATGCTGAGCCAAAGGATAAGATAACTTAAACGTTGTCCTTACATTGGTTCTACCAAACGACCTACGTCTTGGGTGTTCGGTTTTGAACTCTTTGGCTCGTTCATGCAATTTCGTCATCAGTATGCTTCTCGCCATTTGATTGATTGTCCTATTATATCGTTGTTTGACACTTGACTTCATTGTTTGTCATTCATCAAAACCTATACCTGAAAATCATGCTCATACAACTAAAGCGCACATATCATAGATATACATGATTTCCAACATACCGTTGGTTAATTACCTCTCAATTAAGGGAGTACTTGCATTAATTTGATTCTAATTAGTACATGGTTCCATAATTATTGCCAAACTTTGATTCTTACCTTATTTTCTACGTGTTTTCAAACTATAAGTACCCCACTTTTTATTAACACAACACACGAACACATTGGTTCGAAACTCTCTCTCTCTCACACTCAAAAGGTTTTTCTCTCTTTATGTTACTTACTACTTTTCTAAGTTAGCCGGCTGCAAGCCAAGGCTAACTATTGAGTTCTTTTTCACTTTATGTTTACTATCTCTTTCATGGTATATTCTAATTTCAATTCAAGTCCTAAAATAATATGTTTCTCCTACTACTTCAATTTTTCATGTTTCGAATATGCTTCTATCTATACTTTTGTTGTTCAACCTGCAACTAACATGTCTATTTCACTGTCTTCTTTACTGCATGCTTCTGAGTACACCCCCTTAGGATTAGCCTGCTCATGAATCCCTTTCTAGTATACCCCAATGTGATTATGTTTCTTTGATTTCTGGCAGGCACCTTCCTATATAAAGTAGCTGGATATAATAAGTTTGTTTGATTTATTATTAACCCTAAAGTTCATGATGTACCATAAAGTCCATTGAACCCATTTCAAGGCTTCTCTTATTCTGTACCTAGGTGCATCAGTGCTTACTATGTGCCCTATGCTTACCCCAAATCCCTCATTACCCCTTAGTGAATGTGTGTAGCTGTTAGATTCCATCTATCGAAGTGTTGATGAACCTCTTTTTGCTTTGTATTTGGTTTGGTAATTGTTGATCACCTTACGCTTTTAAACATTTTGTTATTAAATAACTCCCAATATTGTTTTTACAAACTATTTCAAACAAATCTCTTTTAACAATATTTTCCTACTAAAACCCCTTTCAAACTTTGTCAAGCACTCTCACTCTACTCATAAGTCCCTTGGTTCTGCCCCGTGTAGTGTGTGTACTACCTAGGGATCCTTTTAAGATCCCTCTTGTTACGACCCAACCGGTCGTTTTGAGCTTTTGTACTTTGATCACTAGTTCTCGGGCATTACTTACCCCATGTAATGTATTATAACTGATTTAGATCACTGGTTTTGGTTTTCAGGAAAACCAAAATGAATTTGAAGGAACAGTCTCAGTTGAAAGCTTTGAATTTGAATGGTTTGACCAAGAGTTGACTTATTTGTATATGATCTCGAATAGGAATTTTATTGATTTTATTAGCTTCATTAGGTGATTTATTACTTAGGAACGTGATCGAAATTTGTTTTGGAGGTCTGGTGTAGAATTGAATTGGCAAAGTTAGCATTTTGGTGATATTCGGTTGATAGGTAAAATGTTGATCCGAGGGTCAAAATTGAATTCCAAGAGTTGCAATAACGTTTTTAGGTGATTTGGGATGTGTGTGCAAAATTGCAGGTCATTCGGAGGTGATCTGGTTGGGAGTTTGATCAAATGCGTGTTTCGGAAGTTTTAGAAGAATTTAGGCTTGAATTCAATATAATTTGATGGTTTTAGTAGTTTGGATGATGTTCTAGGATGTGTTGGTTCTTTTGGTTGACGTCCACAGGGTCTCGGGTTGATTTCTGATGGCTAACGGGAATTTTGGAGTTGAAAAAATTGCAGAAAATGCAGCAGCAGTGCAGGTCCAGTTATTTCCTTCGCGATCATGGTTGCGTTTGGGTCTCCCGTTCGTGGAGGGAGAGGTTCTTGAGCTTCGCGTTCGCGGGGAGCTGTACGCGTACACATATGAGGGCCTTGGGGCCTCTTCTATTTTGTTCATCTCATTCGTGACTAGGTGTATCACGTTCGCATAGCGGAGGCAGCAAAAGCTTCACGTTCGCGAATCTTCAGACGCGTTCGCGAAGGGTAATTTGGGCAAAGTTATTTTTGTGCATTGAGAACGCAAGTGGGTTTCGCATAGAAGAAATATCTAGAGCTGGGCAGAATATTTTAAAACATATCCTCCGCGAGCCTAAGTCATTATTCCACCGTTGTTGATCATATTAAGAGCTATTTGGGAGAAATTGAATAGGGATTTGAAGATGGTTGATTGGAGGTAAGTTTTATGAACCAAAAACATTATTATTATGTGAAATTAACCTAGAAATTCATGGAAACTTAGCAAAAATAGGAACAACTAGGGCTTGGGATATTGAGTTTTTAAATTGGAATTTGAAGGGTCATTTGAGGTTGAATTTGAGAGTTCTTGATATGTATGGAGTCTTTGTGAGATAAGGAACCCGTTGATGTGAAAGTTTTTGAGTTTTGAGAAGTGGGCCCGGGCCTCATGTTTTGCTAATTTTGGGATTTTTGATATTTTCCAATTGTTTTCGATTGGGTTTTTTCCCTTGGCATATTGTGATGTATTCGTTGTGGTTTTGGTCAGATTCGACGTGCGAGGAGGCCGATTTGAGAGGCAAGGGCATAGCGAGCTAGAGTTTTGGCCGGATTGAGGTGAGTAATGATTGTAAATAATATCTTGAGGGTTTGAAAACACGGATTACACATCGTAGTGCAATATTATGGTGACACACGCGCTAGATGATGATCGTGGGGTCTTTTACTACTGGGGAACGTGACTTGGTCCATCCCAATGGATGATTTTATCGCATATTTGACAAAAACTTATTTTTTTTATCATGTTTTGGGTTGATTTCCATATTTTCACTTCATGCAATTATTTGAACCCCTTCGGGGATGGTTGTTGATATTTCCTCACTGTTTTGATGATATACTTGAACTCGGTCATTTATTTTCCACTATTAAACTCAGCCATGTTTGTTTTTCTTTAACAGTTGAAATGATATTTCCAATATTTTTATTGGGTTGAGCATCATGTTTTACTGTTGCCCGAGGGGCTATGTGATTTTTTACTGAGTAAGGCCGAGGGCCTAAGTTGTGAGGATACTTTTGGATCGGGCTGCATGCCGCATTGGTGTTATACTGATACTAATATGAGGTTGAGGGCCTAGACTTGATGCCACGCGATGTCTTGATATTGTGCTTGGGGCCATAAGGGGCCCCTCCCAGAGTCTGCACACCCCTAGTGAGTGTCATCGACGATAAATGGATCGGACTGCACGTTGCAGCGATATATGGATCGGGCTGCATGTCGTAGTGGTACTGGTACTGTTTTATGTGTTTACTTTATTTCATTTGTCTGTCATTATCTGTTGTTTGTGCTTCTTCTTGCAATATTTACCTGATATTGTGGCATTATCAGATAACTGAGTGTTGTGCCAAGGGGCAGAAATATGTGCTTATCTACTCTATTTGTTTTGCATTCATTTATGTAACCGCTGAAAAAGTCATTTTCAAAAGAGTTTTAAACTGAGCTAAGATGTTTTTCTAAAGATTTCACATCTTTACTGTTTTCTAAAAAGGATTTGCACTGCCTCTATACAACATGATGATTTGTTATACATGATTTCTTACTGCTCAGTTGTTATTTTCCTTTATTTCTCACTGAGTTAGAGTACTCACTTTACTCCAAGTACCTGGTGTGCAGATGCAGGTATTTATTCACTCGGTAGCGGGTTTTGGCTGATTACAGTCAGAGATGTAGGAGTTTAATGAGGTGACTGCCAGCATTCGCAGCATCGTTTTTCTGCCTTTTTCATTATTCCTTATTTGTGTACTTTTAGATCTTGTAGTTGTACTTAAACTCTAATAGATGCTCGTGACTTGTGACAGCCTGATTAGGGCTGTTTTGGATTGCACTTCTGCTAATTAATATCACGAAATTATATTTAAACTTCTTATGAATTGTTTAACTCTTTAAAAGAGGTGTTCTGTAATGGTCTGGCTGGCCTTGTTTTCATGAGACATGCCATCATGACCGAAGCGGGGTTTGGGTCGCGACAAGTTGGTATCAGAGCCTAGGTTTCATAGCTCTCATGAGTCATGAGCAGGTTTAGTAGAGTTTCGTGGATCGGTACGGAGACGTCTGTATTTATCCTCGAACGGCTACATAACCTTTTAGGAAAAACTTTACATTCTTGAATTCTTAACGTGTGTCCTTAATTCAGCTTGAAAAGTAACTTTAGAAATTACTTCCATGCATTCGTATGCGCGCATGAGCGCTCAGTATCAAATATGCCTTGATGGCTTATGATTCCCCGATCGAGGGGCGAGATGTGATCCATGTGAGTTTGATGTTGGGCCGGTTTGGAGGACTTGAGCTGGATCTTTGCATATGGCTTGAGCACCGAGGTGCTGATTGTGTGAGCAAGTGTTTTTAGCTTATGTGTTCGGTATTGTCCCGATTAGTAGGAGCGACGGTTAGGTGACTATGTGACAGTATGTTAGTACTACGAGATGTAACCACATGACTTGGAAATGACAAGGAAGATCTGTTGGATGATAGAAGAACTATTAGGTACTTGAATTCCATCATGATTCGATGTATAGCCCGGAATTCGCGTGAAGGATCTTTTCATGTTCTATAGTTGGGAGTGAAGTAAATTGCATGTTGCGGTATGAGTTCAGACTTAGGAAGACTAGGTGACTGTGTAATGTGTATGACGGTGGAAGGTATACAAAAATATTATATTGAGGCGAAGCAGGTGGGTTATCTCATGCGGAGTATTCTGAAGTGGTGTGATCCTCTGTGTATGTTAGAAGACCTCATGTGTACATGAAATTACGTGTTGAAATTTTAAATTTCGGGTCGGCTAATAGAGTGGGCTTAGCTGTTGCGAGAATGATTGCAAGATTTGCCGAAGGTTAGCGTACTAGATGATCTGTGTTTTCACAAGCTTACGAAGGATTTGAGTTTAATCTCGCTATGGTATTGTGGCATCAATTGAGTATATGTGTTATGAATTATCGATTGTATTTAGATCTAGGGCTCTGAGCCAAGTGGGGGAGTCATTTGATTAGTTGATTGTACGGTTAGGTGTTATATTGGTTCTATTCGGAGGCGTGCTAGTGAATTAGTTATGGCTTGCAGAAATAGAGACCGAGGATGGTTTGGGTGAAGGAAAACTGTTGAAAAAGGTTATATTATGCTTCATAGAGTAAGAAAAAAAATCACGGCATGTGTTAAGTGGTTGTTGGTAAAGAATGCTCGATGCATAGAGGAGGAGGTTGATGGGTTGTATTGGGATGAGGATTTCATTCTGCGGTGTTGGAGTGCCAATGAGGCACGGGTGGTTCGGTTTGTTGGATCAGGTAAATTGCAACTTGAAATAAGAGTGAATGACTTGCGATAATAGTTCTAATGTGTTCAAGAGTATATGTACATCAATTGACTGCTCTAAGGTTTCATATATGGTTAGAAAATGTTGTTTTCATTTGAAGAGGTCAAGACTTGTGGTATTTTTATGTAATTATGGGATTTTATGTATCAGTATCAGGCAGGTAAAGGTAACAGACTTAGATTCACAAGAATTTCTTTAGAGTAAAGCATCCTGGAATGTGGTGTTTCTAGGAATATTTGAGAGAATATTCAGCGACATATGGGTCTTAGAAAGCATATTCTTATGCTTGGGTCTCGTTTGGTGAGTCGAGCTTGAGTAATTATGGTGCTACAGCAAGAAGGAATACGAAGTTGAAGATGAATCAGGAAGAAATTTAGATGGATAGAGTAGCTTGATAGTAGACTGGACCGGTACGGTAAGGATAAAATGATTAAATCTTTGTGTGTGTTCAAGGTAATTGATTCATACAAGTATTTTTCTGCAATGCTCTCGGGTTTTGATGGCTTGCTTAGCTTGGCCTAGTTAGAAGGATTCAGTCCTAGCGGTGTAGTTTGTGCAAATGCAATTGGGAGAGTTCATGTTGATTTCTACCGTGGTTGGAGATGTGTATTTTCTACGAATGTGAAAGCATGGAGTGCGTAGTGATTTTCTTCTAGATGGGATCAATGGAAGTTCTTGGCTAGATGAGTTATAGTTCAGTTCTGAAAGGAAAATCATTAAACCCTTAGAGAACATGTAACCTCAGATAATTAAGGAAATGGTAGTGCCAATTGGAAGTGGTGGACGAGAGTTCACATTTCATGATAAAGAGGGCAATGTGATTAAGCGAATGATACTTTGGTTGTATTGTGGCACTTTCTTGTTGGGTCGACTGGTGATATTCGGGTTTGCTTGGTGGCATAGAGGAATTTTAGAGTATCTATCATGGAATGATTGAGTACTAAAGGTGTGGCACGTGTTCGCACAGCGAAATTGGGAACAGATATGGTGATTCATGTGTAGTGTGGAATTAGAGACGGCAGTTCTCATATTCAAGCTTTGTTGTGGTTGTGGATCGTGTATGTTGGCATTGTTTAGTGACTATCGAGATTTCGAGACACGAGTAGATCTTTCCTTGCTTGATATGTTAGACTTTGGAGATAATATTGGGGTTTTAACTGGTTGTCTCAGTGTTGGGTTATTCTGGACCATTGCATTATGGGCTATAATGCCACGGATTGAGTGGCGAGGTACGTCGGAGTATGTTGTACTAGAGTAGTTTAATTTTGAAGTACCAGCGAACAGTTGGGAAGGATTGCTTTTCTTGATTCGGCCTTCGTGATGGATGTCAGTGCGGGGGTTTGTACCATTGATTGAGTTCTAGTGTTGAGGGACTTTCGGATGTGTTTCTTGCAGCCGAGAATGTTGTCGGGCGACGTTGTGGATTTCGGTGTTGACTTGGTGCTGGGTACCGTATCTTATGGCTCCGGCATTAGTTATAGTAGTTGAATGAGCAGCTTCAAGCCTTCTTGATAATGAGCTCGATGGCAGGCCAATATGGATGCGTGTTCTAGCTTGAGTCGGCTTGGTTGGCCTCGAATTGTATTGTTGAGGGTAATGTTGATTCGATCATTATTGAGCTTGTTAGTGATTTAGGGAGATTTATGAGCGGCCTTTCTGTGTTGCGAGACGTTATTATTGGTTGGTTATGGGTACATATGGTGCGGTTCAATTGGGGATCTGAGTTGAAGTACAGCGGGAAGTGTAATTTGGTATGGTTCGGTGGATGGCGTATCGGTTATGTCCTATCAAGTTTGCATGGTATGTGTCACTTATTTCACTGTGGGTGTAACGATTTTCCTTGGTTCCACACGTCAAATTGTGCATCGTTGTCAATTTTGAGCATAATGACTTGAGGTTTCCCATGTAGAGCAGTGTTTGGATAGGATCAGACATTGCAGCAAAGCTATATGGAGATATCTAACCTTGCTGGTTAGATATCTATGATGTGAGACGAGTTCTCAGCCTTGTTTTGTGGTGGTTCTGGTGAGCTTGAGGTACAGCTCTTTCATTTAATTCATTTTCATGATTTGAGTATGTTCGGACCATTTTTTATGGGTGCGCGTAGTTATACAAGTTGTGGCTTAGGACCGTATTTATGTGTCATGTCACCAGGGCTGTGTGTTGGGTCAGAAGAGATTGTTGGGATCATTAAGGAATACAAACAGATTCAATTTCGGCATGTTAAATGGGTAAGTATCGAGGTTCGGTTCAAAATATGCTATGGTAATTACCAGAGGATAAATGGCTTCATGAATGGTTTATCTGAGTTGTAGTTTATTTGTGCGTTTTATTTATTATTGGCAGTAGATGGAAGTGTTGGAATGAGACTTTAGCTGATAAGAGGTTCTCTATCGGTATTTGGTGGTTGTAGGCAGCTGCTGTGAATGGATGTTATCGCTACATGTGTTTGAGTTATGTGGTGTATCATATAATTGCACCTGAGGTTGCAGGCATGGGTTATTACAGCTCGTTCAGGTCTATTCAGAAAATAGGTGTGAGGTTTTGATCGTTTTGATAGTTTCAAAAGTGAAAAATGTGATTCTATGGCTCATGGGCCAGACTGGATTATGTAATTTCAGCCGCAGTGTGATATCGAACCTATATGAGATAGGGTGACGTGGGATCACCCCCGGGTATATGTATGGCAAGGTTATTCAGCTGTCGGTTGGCTATTGGAAAAACTTTGAGTACGTTCCAGGACCAACGTGTGTCTAAGTGGGGAAGGATGTAATGACCCGACCGGTCATTTTGAGCTTTTGCACTTTGATCGCCAGTTCTCGGGCATGACTTGCCCTGTGTAATATATTATGACTGATTTAGATCATTGGTTTTGGTTTTCAGGAAAATCAGAATGAATTTGAAGAAACAGCCTCAGTTGAAAGCTTTACCTTTGAAAGGTTTGACCAAGTGTTGAATTATTTGTATATGATCTCAGATCAGAATTTTTATGATTTGGTTAGCTTCTTTTGGTGTTTTATAACTTAGGAGCGTGATCAGAATTTGTTTTGGAGGTCCGTTCTAGAATGAAGCTTAAATTGGCGAAGTTAGTATTTTGGCGATATCCGGTTGATAAGTGAAATTATGATCCAGGGGCCGGAATGGAATCCCAAGAGTTGCATTAGCTTTGTTAGGTGATTTGGGATGTGTGTGAAAACTTTTAGGTCATTCGGATATGATTTGGTTGGGTTTTTCATCAAATACTTGTTTCGGAAGTTTTTGAAGAACTTAGGCTTGAATTCGATGGAATTTGATGGTGTTGGTGTTATATGAGGTATTTTGATGATTTGAAAAAGTTTGGATAATGTTCTAGGATGTGTTGGTGCTTTTTGTTGAGGTCCCGGGGGCCTCAAGGTGATTTCGGATGGCGGGAAGTTTGGAGTTGAAAAACATAGCAGAAAATGCATCAGCAATGCAGGTGTAGTTTTTGCCTTCGCAATCGCGTGAAGGACCTCACGTTAGCGTAGAAAGACTTTGGGTGCTTGAGGTTTGTGCTTTGCTTTTGCGTTCGTGGAGGGAGAGGTTCTTGAGCTTCGCGTACGGGGGAGATATATGCATTCACGTAGAAGGGCCTGGGGCCCATCTGTTTTGTTCATTGCGTTCGTGACTAAGTGTATCGCGTTCATATAGTGGAGGCAGCAGAAGCTTCGCTTTCGGGAGTCTTCAGACGCGTTCGTGAAGGGTAATTTGGGCAAAGTGATTTTTGTATATCGCGAACGTGAGAGGGCCCTCGCGTTCGCATAGAAGAAATATCTGGAGCTGGACAGAATATTTTAAAACATTTCCTCCGCGAGCCTAAGTCATTATTCCACCATTGTTGATCATTTTAAGAGATCTTTGAGAGAAATTGAAGAGGGTTGATTGGAGGTAAGTTTTATGAACCAAAAACATGATTATTATGTGAAATTAACACAGAAATTCATGGAAACTTAGCTAAAATTGGAAGAACTAGAGCTTGGGATTTTGAGATTTTAAATTTGAATTTGAAGGGTCATTTAAGGTTGGATTTGAGAGTTCTTGATATGTATAGACTCGTGGCGAGAAAAGGAACCGGTTGGTGTGAAAATTTCAAAGTTTGAGAAGTGGGTCCGGGCTCGGATTTTGCTAATTGTGGGATTTTTGATATTTTCTTATTATTTTCAATTGGGTTTTGTTCCCTTAGAATATTGTGACGTATTCGTTGTGGTTTTGGTCATATTCGACGTTCGAGGAGGCCGATCTGAGAGGCAAAGGCACAGAGATCTAGATTTTTGACTAGCTTGAGGTAAGTAATGATTGTAAATAATATCCTGAGGGTTTGAAACATCAGATTGTATATCGTAGTGCTATTTTGAGGTGAGACACACGCTGGATGATGAGCGTGCAGTCTTTTACTGCTGGGGATTGTGACTTAGTCAGTCCCAATGGATGACTTTACCGCATATTTGACTGAAACTTATTTGTTATCATCGTAATTTGGGCTTATTTTCATATTTGGGCTTCGTGCAAATTATTTGATCCCCTTCGGGATGGATGTTGAAATTTCCTCACTGTTTTGATGATATACTTGAACTCAGTCATGTATTTTCCACTGTTTCCAAAACTCAGCCAAGTTTGTTTTTCTTTAACACTTGAAATGATATTTCCAATACTATTTTTGGGCTGAGCATATGTTTTACTGTTGCCCGAGGGGCTTATATGATTTTTTACTAAGTAAGGCCAAGGTCCTGAGTTGTGAGGATACTTTTGGATCAAGCTGCATGCCGCAGCAGTGTTTTATTAATACTAATATGAGGCTGAGGGCCTGGACTTGATGCCACGTGATGGCTTGATATTGCACTTGGGCTTTAAGGGTCCCTCCGGGAGTCTGAATACCCCCAGTGAGCGCCGTCGACGATAAATGATCAGGTTGCACGTCACAATGATATATGGATCGAGCTACATGCCGCAGCAGTAGTGGTACTGTTTTATGTCTTTATTTTATTTCATTTGTCTACCATTAGGAGTTGTTTGTGCTACTTCTTGCAATATTTACCTGATATTCTGGCATTATCTCATAACTGAGTTTTGTGCCAAGGGGCGGAATTTTGTGCTTATCTGCACTATTGTTTTTGCATTCATTTGTGTTACCGCTGAAAAAGTCAATTTCTAAAGGGGTTTAAACTGAGCTAAGATGTTTCTCTAAAGATTTCACAGCTTCACTATTTTCTAAAAGGGTTTGCAATGCCTCTATACAACATGATAATTTATTATACGTGATTTCTTAATACTCAGTTATTATTTACCTTTATTACTCACTGAGTTGGAGTACTCACTATACTCCATGTACCTTGTGTGCAGATGCATGTATTTATTCACCCAGTGGCCGGTTTTGTCTAATCAGAGTCAGAGATATAGGAGTTTAACGAGGTGACTGCTAGTATTCGCAGCATTGTTTTTGTCCCTTTATTCATTATTCTTTGTTCGTGTACTTTTAGACCTTGTAGTTGTACTTACACTCTAATAAGTGCTCGTGACTTATGATGCCCTTATTAGGGCTATGTTGGGTTGTACTTCCGCTAATTAATATAATAAAATTATGCTTAAACTACTTATGAATTGTTTAACTGCTTAAAAGAGGTGTTCTGTAATGGTCCGGCTGGCCTTTTCTTCACGAGAGGCGCCATCACGAACGGAGCGGGGTTTGGGTCATGATACCTCTAAACTCTGGCACATTGATGTTGGCCCTTCCACACTACGCTTACTCAATTTGATTACAAAGTCTAGGTATGAACACTGCCCGGGAACTTTGAGATCCTTAGGGAACTCTGACGTACCTAGACAATGATATTGTCTATAAAATTGGCTTTTGAGGCTACTGGAGGATTGGGAAATCACTTTGGCCTACTTCAGGTTCCCTATAGTGTAACTTCTTCTTTTTCTTTTATCCATTTATGTAATTCATTCATATGGTTTGTAATAATTTGTAAACGAATATTAGGGTGGGTATATTTGTGGGATAACATGGGTAGAAACCATGCCTATTGGATTTTATATTTGATATGACTGTCGTACCATGTTAGAAACCATGCCTATAGGTTTCAAGTGGTTCCGATAATAGAAATAGTGTCAATAGGTTTTTTGTATGTTGTTCACAAGTAGATACCATGCCTATAGAATACGATCCAGTTCAGCATCTGTTATAATGGGTAATTACATTTGTTTTTATTAAATATCATGCCTACAAATTTCTATTATAAGTTCTTAACAACTGGATATCATGCTTATAGGGAACAATATTAGAAATTCTGCCTATAAATGTAAAATCAGTTTAGTTTAAATAAGTCAGTTCAATCCATGTTAGTTTACTTCGAAACTTGTCTAATCAGTGGTTTGTTTTCCTGAAATGAATTATTTGGAGTATTGACCTAATTTACTATTAGAAATCATGCCTATAGGAATTCAAGAGCCTGTTTCTAAAATTTGCCCATTGTTTTACTATATCAAACGTAGTTATCATGCTCTTAGGACACCACTATTCATCGATTAGGCAAGCCTATGATGAGTTTAAATTCTGCAAGTCTAAAGCTGTATTTCTACTACTTGATGTTGTTCAGTTTAACATGTTTAATCAGTAGGCAAGTTAAATAGTATCCTTCACATATTGGCCTAGTTTAGTACGTTAATAACCTCTGCTCACTTAGATATCATATTTTAGGGTTTGTTTTCTTAAGTGTTTGAATGTTGTTTGAAGACGTGCACTGATGCGATATGCTTGAGGAGGTAACCTGAGCCTCAAACTTACTTTTTATGCAGTCCTAAATTGTTCCTGCATGTCGCCTTGAATTTTCTCCTTTTAAGCACCTTAGAGGTTGTCTAGAACTATCCGGATTTAGCGGTCCTAAAATCCCTCCAGGGCCACAAGGAAGGGACGTGTAGTGCACGTATAGGCATTATAAAGGTTAATAGAATGCTTTAGGCTATGAACAAGGGTAGGGACATGGGTAGAACGGGATATGATGACTGTACGCTAATTTCACGTGTAGCCCCTCATTGATGAGTGTTTACCGAACATTGTGTGGGGTGATCCTGTAGGCTAACCAACCTAGGACCCCTCATTTCCAAAAATCCTTTTTCATTACTTTTCTATATGTACACAACTTGTTCAAAATCTGTGTCTTATTATTTGAGTTATACAGTGTCCAACATGCTTTACTTGCAATTATTTGTATCAACTACTTATTTGTTGATGGACTAATTCATAAATATAAGTTCGGTCGGGACCCATATTTGTGGACCAAGAGGTAAGTTCGGGCGGGACCCATATTTGTGGACAAAGAGGTTCCCAACACCTTCTCCTCGAGGTCATTTCGATTCCTTACCCTAAATCTATGGGAATGCAAACCAATCCAAGAGTTAATCGCTCTAGGTTCCATAATGCACTATAATCCGGAAGGTGGCGATTCTTCAAATACCCAAATCCCAAAGGGAAATGAGTTATTACCCCCCCCCCTCTAAACATCGAAACCCAGACCTTTTCCTTCATGTAAAAGGGGAGGAAGAAAAAGGGGGCGCGACACCCTGGCGACTCTGCTAGGATACTTTTAGGCTCTTATCAGAACGAAATTATTTTTTTTATGAATTAGTCCAAGCATGCTTTATCCCGTACCCTTCTCCCTTATTTTAATTAAACTGTCTGTTTTCTTTTAAGAATTTATGATTCTTTATCCCTAAAACTAACTTGTCTCTTTGTTTTCTTTTTCTTATAATTGTCCTTCAATTATTGAAATACTCTATTTGTTTCTTCTACGTGCAAGTGCATAACTACATGTTATTAACTACTTCATAAGTCATTCTCCACATCATATTCAGCTCGTGCGTATCAAATCTTTTAGCAATGCTTTAATGAATGGTTGCACTCTTCTATTTACTACCTTAAATTCGAAAAGTCTTATTTGCGGTAAAACCAGTCGATCAGCGGTGCAGTCGATGGTGCCGTACCTCCCCTCTCAAGTTGTCCGCTTGAGGGCATCACTCTAAAAACCCTATAGTAGCCTTACCCTGATTAAAATTGTGCATGAATCATGGTAAGACCTAGTCGGATCAATATGTTGTCCATATAATAATCCTTTAAGATAAGCCTTATCCAAAAGTCCAACAGGTTTTCCATAATCCCAACGGACACAACCACGTTCTATGCATTAATTTGGAAAACTAAATGCTGATATGCTGATTGTAAATGTATAAATAGTTGAGTCTGGTGGGGGTAAGACCTAAACATTTTGTTTTTGCAGAAAATGAGGCACGAGGTCCCCAGATTTGGTATAATTAGCAATATCCCACCATTGTTGCTAGATTGGTGGGGGACATTTCCTCAAGTGACAAGAAACATTTCAGTAAGTACCCGGGTAACTTTGTTGCTAGATATTGAGCCAAACAACAAGTTGATCAAGGCTGCCACTTTATTCTTAGATAGTGAAAGGGTTGTGTTTCATTTCGGCGACATAGAAATGACACCGCTTAAAGAGGAAATTAGAGGTCGTGCGGGATTGACTTGGGATATTCCCGGGCTATTGGTACCAGAAAACCATACTGGCAAAGGATTTTTAAAGATGATGGGGCAGAAGAAGATTGTCGACCTAGTAAGCTTGAAAGAATCTTACATACCTTTCGAATACATGTATGAGAGGTATGGCCATAGCAAGTCTTTCTATACCAACTATGATGAGATCTCTCACATTTCTCTGGGTCACATCCACTGTAGAGTGTTCCTATTCATTATACGCTTGTTGGGCCCGATAGTGTTTCTAATGAAAAAGGGAAGAATCCATACTAGGTTGATTGTGGTCTCTAAGATTTTGATGGAAGGGATTAATGGAAAGACATATACCATTGTCCCCATGATCATAGCCGACATCTATAGGGCTCTAGAGCGCTGTCAAAAAGGGGTCAAAAATTTCAAAGGTTGTAACTTGTTGTTGCAGTTATGGTTGTTGGAGCATTTCAAAAAGCGTCACTATCGCCAAGAATTTTTGCAAAGGGCTTGGAACGACCATATTGCCTTCCATCACCCAAAGTGGATGACTTACATTCCAGATAGATTCGCTCATCCAGAAAGTGCCAAAGAATAGGTAGAGTTCTTCGACAATCTCACCGAGGAACAGGTGCAATGGATGTTTGAATAGTTCCCAACAGATGAATTCATCATCAGATCCAGGGATGCTCCGCACTTGGCGTTGATCGGGTTGAGAGGGATATACCCATATGTCCCTATACGAGTTATAAGGCAACCAGGCAGAAAACGGGTTATACCAAGGTTTGTCAAGATGAGTTATTCCAGGTCAGACTTTCAAGATGACGACGTCCCTTACAAATGCCAAGCTCAGCACATGTGGCACTGCAAAATCATTATGGAGAAGAACACCATTGAGCCAAACAAGTATCATGCAGGGTGCGAGTCTTTCTACCAGGCATGGTTAGAGGAAAATCTGAAAGGAATGGTGACACCAGGGGCCGGTTGAGGGAATAGAATCATAGATGAAGAAGCTGAAGCTCAAGTCAAATACAACAGGCTACACAAGAGCATCCATGACTCTGAGACTGAACACAAGGAAATACATGAGAAGAATGTGAGGTTGATCGAGTAATGGAATGAAATGGCAGTTACTTCCAATAGGAAACTGGAATATCTTGAGCGAGGAATCGTAGAGCTGGAAGGTAAAGTCATTAAAAGGATTGAAAATTGCCAGAACGCTGAAGGTGCTGAAGGAGGACATCTAGCCATAGCCTACTTGTTGTTGGGACTGTGCGAGCTGGGGGATCTATGATGGAGTCTGAATGATCGAATCTGGGGAAGGTCCTTATGGGAGCAAATAGGCTAGATTTATTTGCTTTTTCCTTAAATGTTATAAGGCCAAGTTCCAGTAGTGACTTATTTTTTTTATCATCTCAGTGTCGTTTTGGGATTCGTCTATTTTCATATTATGAAATGAAGCACTTATTGGCTATAAAAGTTTTCTAAATTTTTTTGTCGCTAGGCCTACCTCGGTCACAACGAGGTTCCTCAAGTAGGACATAAATTTACATTTCCGCAATATGTGTTTAAATAATACAAAGCTTTCAGGATCCTCACTGACATGTTACCTATTACTTTTGATTATTTTTCATTATTCCTATCCCCTTGGGTTGGTTCACTCATACTGCCGTCATTAGCATATCATACAAGATCCAGAGGCCCTCCACCTCCAAGCAATGCAAAAGGCAAAGGAAAAGAAAAAATGGACGACTTAAGTGGCATCCGAAAGGAGAATATTGAGAACGCAGAAACCTCGGACCGTCGTAGTACTCCGGCCCCAAATGATCTAGTCCTGAGATTGGAACAAAAGATATTGAAACTGGAAGGATAACTTGAGTAGGTCCGCAACTTAGTAAACTTGTAACTCACCTTGAATGTCCCTGACATCAACCAATAGAACACAAAGAACCCAATACCACCCCAGAACATACAAAACCAATATCCACAAAATCGTACCGCACCGAATCAATATGCAACTCTATCCCAAAATCTCAATCCACTGCCAATACCAACTCTACAATAACATCACCATCAACCAATTTTGTACCCACCAACCACTACTTACCACGCTTCCCAAAACACACCACAACCCATTCCCGATACCCAAAACTCCACCAATGACCATCATTACACCCATATCCCTGGAACCCATCAAAGCAACCATATATATGTGTGGAACATGTACCCCACTCCACCCAACCAATTTCCAATACATCGGAATCCTCCAAGAAGGACCTGCTAATTCAATACATGGTTGAAGAACTCAAGAAGCTAATAAGGTAGGTTTGACATTTTGAAGGCGATAGAGGAATAGAAAGTTTAAACTATGAAGACCTGTGAAAACAGCCAGATCTAGTACTTCCTAAAAGGTAAAAACCTCCCAAGTTTGAGATATTCGATGGCACAGTTGATATCAAGGCTCATCTAAGGACCTATTACGACAAGTTTGTCGGGGTAAGGAAAGATGAAAGATCCGGATGAAGCTTTATATGAGGAGTCCTACTGGGGATGCCTTATCTTGGTATATCAGCCAAGATCCCAAGAATTGGTCCATTTGGGTAAGTATGGCGTCGGAAGTAATGAACCAGTTCAGGTTCAACACAGAGAACACACCGGATATCTTCTACATTTAAAACCTTATGAAGAAACCTACTTAGACTTTTCGGGAGTATGCTACTCGTTGGAGGATGGAAGCAGCAAAGTTCATACCATCTTTGGAGGAAGAACACATGAATAAATTCTTCGTCAAAGCACAGGATCCGTAATATTATGAGAGGTTGATGGTTATTGAAAATCACAAATTCTCTGACATCATAAAACTTGGAGAAAGGATTGAATATGGAATCAAGAGTGGGAAGGTAATGAACTTCGAGGCACTGCAAGCCACGAATAAGTCACTACAATCATATGGCATATCGAAAAAGAGAGATGTAGGGGCATCAATATTGGCCCAGGTTCCAAAATCTTCTCTTGTCTATCGAAACCCTCCACCCACATATCAAACACCTCTGCCCACATACCAAGCGTCACAGCCTACATATCAACCTTCATCTCTTAGATATTCCCAACCATCCATTGTCCATCACGCCAACAGCTCCCAACCATCCCACTTCCAATCACCACCAACTCGCCAAAATTATCCAAGACCAAAACCCAACTTTGACCACAAGCCACACAGTCAATACACCGCCATTACTGAGCCTATTTACCAGTTGTACAAGAAGTTGAAAGTCGCAGGTTACATCACTCTTGTTCCCGTTGTGGCAGTAGAAAATCCATCCCATTGGGTCAATCTGAACAAAGCTTGTGCATACTATTCTAGTATGAAAGGGGAACACCACTGCTGAGTGGAAAACATTGAAGGATAATATCCAAACACTAATTAACAACAAGGTCATATAGGTGAAGGAAGCCATACCAAATGTCTGCAACAATATCCTCCTTGATCATCAAGGTGATGGTGTACATGTGATAGATACGAATGAAGAAAGGGACCCTGAGGGGTCAATTTGTCTTATTTGAGAAGGCGGTGACTTTAAAGTTGCAGTCACACTTACCCCTATCTTGGTACAGACTCAGTCACTAATCGAGGTTGATGTAACTGCAACGGTTCCATTTGAGGTAAAGGTGGCTCCACTCGTGGCCACCCCAACTCCATTTGAAGTAGAAGTGGTCATACCTTTCACTGTGACAGTATCAACCACAAGCTCATTCAACTCAAAAGCAATACCCTAGGATTATGTCGGTGAGGCTAGGCAAAAACAGAAGGCTAAGGTAGATGAATCTGACGATGCACAAAGAATGACTAGAACTTGAAGAGTCTATACAGCTGAACATTTGGGAGGTTCAAGTAAGGAGGCCACTACTAGGCAGACTATCACTGAGACCGGTCTAGATGACCTGTGGAGGAAAGTACATACAAAGGAGTATTCTATTGTTGACCATCTGAACAAAGTCCCTGCTCAAATATCTACCCTGTCACTATTGCAGAATTTAGAGGCACACAAGAGCGCTTTAATGAAAGTGCTGAGTGAGGCTTATGTACCCAATAACATCATTGTCGGAGAAATGGCCAAAATGGTGGGGCAAGTACTAGAAAGTCATAAAATTATCTTACATGAAGATGAACTACCACCCGAGGCTGAATCACAATTGAGCATTGCACATTACAGTGCAATTTGAAGACAAGTTCATTGTCAAGGTCTTGTTTGATGGAGGTTTGAGCCTAAATATTTTTCCATTGGACACTATGAAAAGGTTGGAAAAAGGTTTCCATGAAATACGGGTAGGAAGAATGAATGTGAAAGATTTCAATAGGGGAAATCAACCTTTACTTGCAGATGGGGCCAACGTAGTTCGACGTTGAATTTCAGGTACTCACATACCAACCTCATATAACCTTTTGTTGGGCCGACCACAGATCTATGCCGCTGGAGCCGTGCCTTCCACTCTACGTTAAGTCGTGAAGTTTGAATGGAACCGTCAGGAGGTAATCATTCACGGGGAATGAAGTAACCCCAATTACACTTGTCAAACCATTCCAGCCATTGGACATAGAAGAAAGTTAGAAGGGGAAACCTATTATCGTATTGAACGATTCAACATCATCGAGAAGGATAAATGGTGAGGTGGTAAAATAGAAACATATTGGCATGGTCCGGATATAAACCTGGAAAAGGGTTGGGAAAGAATCTTCAAGGTATCACAAAACTGATATAGTTGAGAAATCACGGTACCACCTTTGGGCTCGGATGCTATTAAATATAGGAAGAGTACAGGGATTGGTTGCCTCCGTGGCGTGGATCGTATTACCCTATTGAGCAACCACCTCCATGTTTGTAACAAGCTTTTCACCACGCTGATAAGATATGGAGGACCGTAGAAGAGGAAGCATTAGCTGGTTTGGAGATTTTTTTCTTGAAGGATGAAGACATGGATTGTAGTGCCATAATAGAGGATGATGAGGAAGAAGGTCTCACTATTCAGACCGTCAAGAAAGGAGTTCTTCTCAGGAACTGGATCGCCATACCATCCTGAGCCCACTGAGTCCCTGGGTAGCCTGGCAGATTTTACTTCCATAGTCGTTCTAGGCATTTAATACTTCCATTAATTTTGTATTAAGATTTACTTGTTTCAAAATAAATGCTCGATTCATCGAGCCAAACTTTGTCTGAACAATTTTCTCAGTTATCAAATGCATTTGTTCATTATCATAATTCATTACTATTTCTATACTTTTTCCTTCAACAATGTTATTATTACTTTTCCTGATGAACTAGTGACTGTGACATGTAATGAGGCAACAAACCACAAGAATAGTGATTCAGATGAAGAATATGAGATACCTGAGAAAATTGTCAAGGAGGTTGAAAATTTTGAGAATAAGCCTAAGTCCAATCTGGACGAGACCGAGAAAGTAAATTTAGGAGACACTGAAACCATCAAGGAGACTCGCATCAGCATATACTTAACACCAACAGAGAAGGATTTTGTTCCTAAAAGATTATGAGGATATTTTTTCATGGTCATATGATGAAATGACTGGCTTGTGCACATCTGTAGTGGCTCACAAGTTGCCTACTAATACCATGTGTCCGCCAGTCAAGCAGAAACTCCGAAAGTTCAAACCAGAAATGCGCTTGAAAATCAAGGAAGTTACTAAGCAGATCAAATTCAAAGTTCTCAGGGTGGTTGAGTACTCAACCTAGTCAGATAACATTGTGCCAGCTCAGTACAAGGATGGGAAGGTTAAAGTATGTGTAGACTATCGGGATTTAAACAGAGCGAGTCCCAAAGACGACTTCCCACTTCCAAATATACACATCTTGAACGATAATTGTTCCAAGCATGAACTCCAATCCTTTGTAGATTTCTTCTCAGCTTATTACCAGATTTGGATGGATGAAGAAGATGCAGAGAAGACAGCTTTCATCATACTTTTGGGTGTGTACTGTTAAGAAATGATGCCATTCGATCTGAAGAATGTTGGGGCCATTTACATGAGAGATATGGCAATTATCTTCCTGATATGATTCACAAATAAATAGAGGTGTATGTAGGTGATGTCATTATTAAATCCAAGAAGGCCGTAGATCACATAGCAGACATGAGAAAGTTCTTTGACAGGCTAAGGAGGTCCAATTTGAAATTGAACCCCGCTAAGTGTGCATTCAGGTTTCTCGCAGGAAAATTATTAGGATTCATCGTCAGTCGTCGAGGGATCGAGTTAGATCCATCTAAAGGTTCACGAAGATAGAATTCAGACATGTGCCCAGAATTCAGAGTGATTTTGCCGATGCATTGGCCACTTTGTCATCTATGGTACAACACCCATATAAGAATTACATTGATCTCATTCTGCTGAGGATCCATAATCAGCCTATCTTATTATGCTCATGTCGAAGAACAAACAGATGGAAAGCCTTTATTCCATGACATCAAAGAGTACTTATCAAATGGAGAACACCCGGAGCATGCAAATCACACTCAAAAATGCGCACTCTGGAGATTGTGGAATCACTTCTTCCACGGAGGCAACTTGTACAAACAAACTCCTGATTTGGGTTTACTAAGATGTGTTAACGTGAAGGAATCTTCTAAGGTACTTGCGGATGTGCATGCTAGGACATGTGGCCCACACATGAATGATTTCATCTTGGCTAAGAAGATACTCAGGGCGGGTTACTTTTGGATGACTATGGAGACAGATTGCAGTCAGTATGTCCGCAAATGCTTTCAATGTCAAGTGCATGCCGATGTGATAAAAGTGCCGCCAGTGAGCTCAATGCAACGAGCTCACCTTGGCTATTCGCCGCTTGGGGGAATGGATGTTATTGGTCTAATTGAGCCCACTGCTTCAAACGGGCACATGTTTATTCTGGTAGATTTGATTACTTCACAAAAAGGGTAGAGGTTGTATATTACAAAGAGTTAACCAAGAAAGTCGTTGCAGATTTTGTCAAGAATCATATCATTTGCCAATTTGGGGTTCCCGAGTCCATTATTACTTATAACGCCTCCAATCTCAATAGTTATTTGATGAAGGCCATGTGTAAAATATTAAAAATCAAGCACAAGAATTCTGTAGCATACAGACCTCAGATGAATGGACATGTAAAAGCCGCCAACAAAAACATTAAGAAGATACTAAGGAAAATGGTAGAGAATCACAAACAATGGTATGAGAAGTTACCATTTGCTCTATTCGGGTACCGTACTAAGGGTCGCACATCAACCGGGGAAACTCCCTACATGTTGATTTATGGTATCGAGGCTGTCATCCCATACGAGGTGCAGATTCCCTCTTTAAGAATCATACAGGAAGATGAACTCATCGATATAGAGTGGATAAGAAGTCTCTATGAACAATTGGCCCTTATCGATGGAAAGAGGATGAATGCAGTATGTCACCGCCAACTTTACCATAATAGAATGTCTAGAGCTTTCAAGAAAAGAGTCAAACCAAGACAGTTCACACCATGGCAGCTGGTATTGAAGAAAATATTCCTGCATCAGGATGAAGCCAAAGGGAAATTTTCTCCTAACTGGCAAGGTCCTTACATGGTTCACAGGGTACTAATAGGAGGAGCACTCATACTTGCAGAAATGGATGGAGAAGTTTGGCCAAAACCAGTCAATTCAGACGTAGTCAAGAGATACTATGCCTAGATTATTTCACATTTCTCTTCTAATGTTATTAAACTACGCTTGACCTGATTCCTGTTTATGAGGATATATATATAGTAAGCCTTATTGATTCGGTCATATAATTATAAAATTCATTTCCCCCAAGTTTAGAAACTGGGGAAGAATTTTGAAAAGGACCCTCAAAATTCCAGAGCAAGTCCAGCCAACACCATTGCATGCCAAAAAGTCAGTTAAGAAACTGGGGCAGTATTTTGAGAAGGATTCTCAAAGTTCCGAAGAAGGTTCACCAAAGCCTATTATCCGCAAAAAGTCAAAGATCATGTACCAAACTGGGGCAAAATTTTGAGGAGGATACTCAAAATTCCGATATATGAGAGTTGCAATTCCTTTGAGATATGTTATAGTCACTAGTTCATCTAAATATATCAATATATTTCTGAAATAACTCTATTTTTTATCAAATTTCATATTTTTGAAAACTCTATATTCATAGAAGTCAGGTGTCACCCAGGGGAACTCGAAAGGCTTTCAGAACGGAGCAAAGTAAAGCCAGCCGATAGAAACACGAACCAACCTCCCCCTTACACAACTTCCAATTTTTCTTTGAACGCAGGGACATCCGAAGTAATGATAACATCAGGCCAACAAGCACTGAATATATCTCCAGCTAAGACATATACTACTCTTATTTGCTATGTGCTCTTTCCATGAGGCTAATCCTTGCCTTCATAACTGAATGAGGCTAATCTCTGCCTCCTTATGTGAATGAGGCTTATCCCTACCTCCATACTTGCATGAGGCTAATCCTTGCCTCCCTATCCACATGAGGCTAATCCTTTTCTCCATAGTCGTATGAGGCTAATCCTTGCCTCCCTATATGTGTGAGGATAATCCCCAGCTCCCTATTTGCATGTGGCTAATCATTGCCTCCATACATGCATGATCCCTATTTGCATGAAGCTAAACCTTGCCTCCATACTTGCATAAGGCTAATCCTTGCCTCCATGCCTACATGAGGCTAATCCTTTCCACCACATTCGCATGGGACTAAGCATTGTCCTATTTCGCACAAATCTTACTCTATTTCTAATGCTATCTATTTGTTTTTCAATCGGGCTAAGCTCTGCCCTCCATTTCAAAAGACTAAGCCTTGTCTTGTTAACATCATATTATTGTATATCATGGGCTGAAATATCGACAATCTATCCAAAGGCGTCATAGTCTAAAATGCATCATCCTCATAGCCGGAAAACACCATGCCATGGCGTGAGGATCCCTCAAATTTGCATATCATTATTCAAAGGCGTCATAGTTCGAATGAATCATTTTCATGGTGCAAGAAAAACATTTCATGGCTGGAAAATACCTCATTAAACAATTAAAGGCCCAGGATGTCATTGTCCAAGGACATCTTCTTTAATTGTCCAAAGACAGCATTCATGATCCAAAGGAGATCTGCTTCATGTTTAAATGTTTGCAAATACATTTTTGTGGCATCTTTCATCTGTAGGTAATCAGTAGGCAACCGCCATCCCAACACGATTAATCTCGCTCCAGTTTCTTCAATTGTCCTAAGCCTTAACCACTCACCATAACCGCTTCCGCATCGCGTGTCTGTTCTTGTAGTGACTTCATTGGTATATTCCGCCAATGAATCCAGAACTACACATGGCCTGATTCCTATAAAACTAAGGATATGTAGGCAACTCGAAGACCGGAGTCCGGCCTCTATCTTTTAAAACATCCCGTACGGTCAAAACTGGCCGTCATTTTCTTTACCAGAAAATACTTTCATCCTTTCCGAGTAAAGAGGGACAACTGTTGATACCCAATTTTTCCCTATATATTTTTAATATACATAAAAAAACTTTAAAAATAGCATATATATATATATATATATATATATATATATATATATATATATATATACTTTTATCTTTTCCGGGTAAAGATGGGCAACTGTGATACCCAATGTTTCCCTATATATTTTTGATATACATAGAAAAACTTTAAAAATAGCATATATATATGTATGTATGTATGTATATATATATATATATATATATATATATATATATATATATATATACATATATAAGCATGCACAAGGCCTTTATAATTTTTCTTTAATTTTAAATGGTTTTAAATTAATTTCTTTCTTTCTTTTTCACTTATAAAATTTCCAACAATTATCCTTCAAATCATTGTTCTGATAATTTAATCGTGTAAATCCAATATTTGTGCCAAACCATTGCTTAAATAGTTTTTGTGCATTTTATATAATTGCATTTACATTTTTAAGTCAATTCGTATATAATTGCAATATTAGCCTCATTAATGTACAATTACGTTTTATATGCATAAAATGATCTTCAATATTTCTAAAATATTAAATATATATTTCAAATAATTTTAGTACATGAAATTATTTTGTAGAAATTATCTATTATTTAATATAAATTATAGAGGGTTAAATTGGCTATTTAAAACTTATCTAAATTATATTTCATTATTAGCCTCATTTAAGCCCAATACTTCAGCCCAATTTCATATTACAATACTTGACCCAAGCCCTAATTATACCTATCTGACCCAAAACCCATCAGATCCTGGACGTTGATCTAAAATATTAATGATCCTCGTTCATTCTTTTCTTTTTTAAATCTAAACGACCCCTAACCCTAACGAGTTCTCTACACACCGCCACCCTAAGATCCTCTCTACTCTCAAAAGACTTTCAACCTAACCCTAATCTTTAACCGCCGACCTCCCATCTCCGGCCATCTCCGGTAACCTCTCATCGTCTCTTAAGCCTCCAATGGCTCTTCCCATGCTATGCTTGCCTTCTCTAAGGTCTTCAAGGGCCCAAGGCCATGCCGACTTGCATCTAGGGTTAGTCACCTACCTTTTCTTGGCTACTCCAATGTGATTTCAAGCAAAATCATGTTGTATTCGCTACAATCTTTAGGTTTCTAGACATGCTTCTTCATCTCTATACGGGTTTCCTTTGAAATCCTAATTTCTTTTCTACACCTCTTAGATATTTACAGATCTAAGACGATTTAAGTTTGGTTCTTTAATGTTTTACACTGTCTGTGGGACTCTTTACAAGAATCATTGATTTTAAGTGTTTTTCACATTCTTTTAAAAACATTAGGATTTCAGAACTTCTTTTAAATCCTTGTTTAAACTTCTATTTCTTGCACATTTTGAATGATTCTATGATTTTACTACATCTTTATATCGTCTATATTGAAAGCCCTAATTCTCTAAGTCTCTTCGTTTGGTTCTGTGTATCAGCATGACTGACCGGTTCTCATTTTGAGTTTTTGTGACCATCTCTCCTTGAATATGTTTCTACTAAGTTTCTTAGCCTAACTTAAATAGATTCTATGTACTTGTGTTCATCTTGGCCATTCATGACTTGTCTCTCTCTCATCGAATCAGTGTTGTTTAACTTTCATGCTTGCTAGAGTTATGGTTATCCTTGTCTCGCTTTATTTATATGCTAAACACTGACTCATGCCTTCTCTTTGATTGATTCTGAGTTGCCAGTTTCTTGGCTTGATTTGAAAATCTTTTCTTTAGACCTTCGATTCTTCCTATTTAAACTTGGCTTATTTTTTAATTCATGGGAACCTACGTCATTCTCCTTAAATCAGTATTATTTCGAGTCCTTATTTCACTTATTTGCTATATGAAGATTCTTGATCATTTCCATATTCTATAACCTTATTTGGTTAACCGTGTTATTTACTGATTCTCCACTAACTATTTCCATAATTGAACCCTTGTGTATTTACCCCTAATTGTCTATTTTATACCTAATGCCTTACTTGATTTTCTTTCCTTAAAACATGTCTTGCTCTTTACCGTTGGTTAATTACCCCTTAATTAAGGGAGTACGTGCATTGATTTGATTCTAATTAGCATGGTTCCATAATTATTGCTAAACATTGATTCTTGCCCTATTTTCTACATGTTTTCAGATTATAAGTACGCTGCTTTTAATTAACACAACACACAAACATATTGGTTCAAAACTCTCTCTCATACTCAAAGTTTTTTGCTCTATTTTATGTTACCTACTACTGTTCTAAGGTAGCCAGCTGCAAGCCAAGGCTAACTATTGGGTTCTCTTCCACTTTGTGTTTACTATCTCTTTACTGGTATGTTCTAATTTAAATTCAAGTCCCAAAAAAATATGCTTCTCCTACTACTTGAATTTGTCATGTTTCTAATATTCTTCTATCTATGGTTTTGTTGTTTAACCTAACATGTCTATTGCACTTTCTTCTTTACTGCATGCTTCTGAATATATCCCTTAAGATTATTCTGCTCATGAACCCTTTCTAGTATACCCCAATGTGACTATGTTTCTCAGATTTTTTGCATGCACCTTCCTATTTAAAGTAGTTGGCTATCCTAAGTCTATTTAATTTTGTATTAACTTTAAAGTTCATGTTGTACCTTAAAGTCCCTTGAACCCCTTTCAAGGCTTCTCTGATTTTGTACCTTTGTGCATCTATGCTTATTATGTGCCTTATACTTACCGCAAATCCCCCATTACCGCTTAATAAATGTGAGTGCCTGTTTGATTCCATGTATTAAAGTGCTGATAAACCTCTTCTGGTTCTGTATTTGGTTTGTTGATTGGTGATCACCATACCCTTTTCAAAATTATCTTATTAAATAACTCCCTATGTTGTTTTTACAAAACTATTTCAAGAAAATCTCTTTTAACACAGTTTTCCTACTAAAATCCCTTTCAAACTATATCAAGAACTCTCACTCACTCCTACATCCCTAGGTTCTACCCCCTCAATTGTGTGTACTACCTTTGGATCCTTTTGGACTCTGAGCTCTAACACACTGAGGCTGGTCATTTCACACTACACTTACTCAATTCGATTACAATGTCTAGGTGTGAGCACTGCCCGGGATCCTTGAGATCCTTAGGGAACTCTGCTGCACCTAGAAACAATGATATTGTCTATGAAATTGGCATTTGAGGCTATTGGAGGATTAGAAAATCACTTGGTCCTGCTTCAGGTTCCCTATATTGTAACTTCTTCTTTTTCTTTTATCTATTTGCATAATTCATTCATCTGGTTTGTAATAATTTGAAACGAATATTGGGGTGATCAATGAAAAGGGGTAGGTAGTTACATATTTGTGGGGTAATATGGGTAGAAACTATGCCTATAGGATTTTATATTTGCTATGTTTGTCATACCATGTTAGAAACCATGTCTATAGGTTTCAAGTGGTTCCAATAATAGAAATCATGGCCATAGGTTTTTGAAACCAACTTCACAATTAAATACCATGCCTATAGAATGTGATCCAGTTCAACATCTGTTATAACGGGTAATTACATGTGTTTTCATTAAATATCATGCCTACAAGTTTCCAGCATATGCTCTTAACAACTAGATATCATTCTTATAGGGAACAACATTAGAAATTATACCTATAAATCTAAAATTAGTTTAGTCTAAATAAGTCAGTTCAATTCATGTTAGTTTACTTCGAAACTGGTCTAATCAGTGGTTTGTTTTCTTGAATGAATTCTTTCGAGTACTACCCTGATTTACTATTATAAAGCATGCCTATAGGAATTTAAGAGTCCATTTTTAAAATCAGCCAACTGATTTACTATACCAACATAGTTATCATGCTCGACACCACTGTTCAGTGTTTAGGTAAGCCTATAGGGTGAGTTGAAATTAAGGAACTCTAAAGCTGTATTTCTACTACTTGAAGTTATTCAGATTTAATAGGTTTAATCAGTATGCAAGTTAAATAGGATCATTCACATATTGGCATAGTTTAGTACTTTATAACCTCTTCTCACTTAGCACTACAACATTTTAGGCCTACAACCACCCTTAAGAAGTGTGACCTAAGATACCAAGAAGTGTAGCATTTGGTCAAAGGCAACACTTTACGACTTTAGGCAACGCTTTTTGGGAGTGGCCTAAAGTACCGTAACATTTGACTATTGGCTACGCTTTGTATGTGTTGTATTAGAAGTCACACTTTAAAAGTGGGGTCAATACAGTACAAATGCCACACTTATATTTTTCCATATAGCGACGCTTTTGTGACTTTTAAAATGTGCCTTCAAGAGCAACATTTATCGTTAACAATGCCAAATTCATAATCCCTATGGCCACGCTTTCTAAACGTGACAATTTTGTCTACACTACTAAGTAATTTTTTAAATATTTATATTAGCCACAATTTTGTGATTAAAAACTTATATTTGTTTACATTAAATTCTGTTCATGTTTATTTCAAGTGTGTATATATATATATATATATATATATACAACACACTAGAGATGTGATGCTCGTGCAGTACACAGGCCTGACAACACTTTTTACGTTCGTGCTAATAGACAAAGTATTCCTTATTAAAGTCAAAACAAATAATCATGATCAAAAGACATTTATATACAACATGAGGATAATATATTTATTTTCTCTGCAATATTCGCTCCTTGCACATATAAATTGTACCCTTCCAACACGTGATCTAGACCTTTAGTTATTACATATTTATAAACTTGTTGCTTGTTACTGCAAGATTTTCTCCTTATCTGCCTGTTGAACTATGCCCAAAAACTATTTGTGATTAAGTTGTCTAGTCTTGCTCGACAGGCTCTCCCTGGTGGACATCTTGGTCAATTTCTGTCCCCAATGAGACCGGAACCTTAAGAACTGAAAACCACAACAGATTAGCAACCTATGAATTAAGAACCAGAAACAACCAAAATCATTAAATTATGGAATATGTCTTAGTATTGCACTAAATAATGAAATCATGTTGTAATTGAGAAGTATAAATGAAATATCAAGGTAAACACAATATCTTTTAAATATCAAACCAAATAAATGTTTAAAACCATCCCCTCACCAGATGTGTCAAACTTGTGCTATTACCAACAGTATGTTATGCCCTGATAAATATGTACTATGCAACGGCTTAAACACAACAACAGCGACTCATTATTAGATATAACAGACAACTACAAGCAGTAGCATATGCCAAACTTGACAGGACAAACTTACTTCTCCCTCTCTCAATAACTTTTTAATCCATACAAACATAATAGAAAACCACAGAAAGATGCTTAATTGTTTCGGCATCTGTTTAAAATTTTCGATTTCCCTTTTTGTTTTAAAGAACCACAAAATGAAATGGACCTGAATGGAGGGAAATGGTTTCAAGGATTCACTTCGCTGACCCCAACTACTTTGGAGTTACACTTATTACTTCACTGACATGGGCGGATCTGGTGAATAAGTTACATGTTCATTTGAACACAATAGTTTCGGCTTAGTCCCTACATATGTGTTACAAAAAATCACTAAATAAGTAAAAGTAATAGATTTAGAACCCAGTAAATTAGATGAGATGTGGTAGAACTCCTAACTCGAACTCAACAACAACAACAACAACAACAACTACCCAGTATAGTACCACAAAGTGGGGTCTGGGGAGGGTAATATGTAGAAGAGCATTACCCCTACCCGAAAGGGCAGCGAGGCTGTTTCCAATCGACCCTCGGCTCAGTGAAGGAAAGGAAAAACAAAAACAAAAGAGCATTATTAACTCCAGTAGAAATAGCGTAAATAATTATCTAAACATAAGAGCCATAAATAAAATAGCATGCAATAATATCATACACTAACTACCATAAATAATTACCATAAGGGAGACACACTCCAAAACACAAATCATCTATGGATAGCCCTGCCAAGCCTCACCCAACCCCGGGTGAGGAGTACAAAAAACTCTAGGAGCCCTATCCTACAACCCTGATACTAGATCTCCAAACTTTCCTGCCAAGAGTCATGTCCTCGGAAACCCGCATTCTAGCCATGTCATGCCTAATCACCTCTCCCCAATACCTCTTAGGCCTCCCTCTACCTCGTCGAACACCAACAATCGCCGGCCGCTCACAACTCCTCACCGGGCAATCAGGACTTCTCCTCCGCACATGCCCGAACCACATCAGTCTCGCCTCTCACATCTTCTCATCCACCGGGGCCACCCCCACCTTCTCTCAAATAACTTCATTCTTAATCTTATCTAACCTGGTGAGCCTGCACATCCACCTGAGCATCCTCATCTCCGCAACATGCATTCTCTGAACATGAGAGTTCTTCACTGGCCGTCACTCCGCCCCATATAACATTGCAGGTCTAACCACAGCTCTATAAAATTTCCCCTTGAGTTTCTGTGGAACTTTCTTGTCACACAGGACTCCTGATGCAAGCCTCCACTTTGACCATTCCGCTTCTACACGATGAGTGACGTCCCCGTCAATCTCTCCGTCAACCTGAATCATCGACCCAAGATATCTCACACTATCCCTCTTGGCGATGACCTGAGATCCAATCATCATGTCCCTGCCTACTTCGCTCGGCTCGGCGGTAAACTTGCACTCCAGGTATTCAGTCTTAGATCTGCTTATTTTGAAACTCTTAGACTCGAGAGTCTGTCTCCATACCTCTAACCTCTCAATAACACCGACCCTCGTCTCGTCTATCAAGACTATGTCATCAGCAAATAGCATACAGCGCACATCCCCTTGAATATGTCGGGTTAGAGCATCCATCACCAAGGCAAACAAGATAGGGCTAAGCACCGATCCTTGATGGAGCCCCATAACCACTGGAAAATGGTCTGAGTCGCCACCCACCGTCCTAACCCTAGGCTTAGCTTCATTGTACATGTCCTTGATTACTCTGCTGTAGGCTTCGGGCACGCTCTTCGTCTCCAAGCACCTCCATAGCACCTCCCGTGGGACCTTGTCATACGCCTTCTCCAAGTCGATAAGCACCATGTGCAGGTCCTTCTTCTTATCCCTGAACTGCTCCACCAGCCGCCTGACAAGGTGGATAGCTTCTATAGTAGAGCGACCCACATGAAATCGAACTGGTTCACACATATAGATGTCATATCCCTCACCCTCTCCTCGATCACCCGCTCCCAGACCTTCATGGTGTGACTTATTAATTTGATACCCCTATTGTTGTTGCAGCACTGGATGTCCCCTTTGTTCTTGTACATGGGCACAACTGTACTCCACATCCACTCATCCGGAATCCTTTTGGTATTGAAGACCGTATTGAACAACCTGGAGAGCCACTCCACTCCTGACCTACCCATGCACTTCCAGAACTCCACCGGATCTCGTCTTGCCCGGTCGCTCGACCCCTACACATCCTACGCAAAGCCCCCATGACCTCCTCCATCCTAATGCGCCTGCAGTACCCAAGGTCTCTATGTTGCTCTGAATTCCCCAACTCCCCTAGCTCTATGTTGCAATCCCCTCCTCGTTAAGTAAGTCTCGAAAGTACACCTGCCACCTCTGCTTGACTTGAGATTCCCCCATTAGAACTCTACCATCCTCGCCCTTGATGCACCTAACTTGGTCTAGATCACGTGCCTTCCTTTCCCTTGCTTTAGCTAACCAGAATAACTTCCTGTCCTCGCCTTTCTCCCTTAGTTCCTCGTACGTGTGACCAAACGCCGCGTTTTTAGCTTCCGTAACCACCAGCTTTGCTTCTTTCCTCACCACCTTGTAAATCTCCCTGTTCGCTCTCTGTTCTTCCTCGTTTGTGCTCCCTGCCAACTTAGCAAACGCCGCCTTCTTCACCTCCACCTTTCCTTCGACTACATCGTTCCACCACCAGTCACCCTGATGTCTGCCTAAATAGCCCTTGGCTACCCAGAGCACGTCTCGTGCTACCTCCCTAACCAAGTTCACCGTCTTTGACCACACAGCGTCCGCTGCCCTAGAACTTCTCCAAGCTCCGCCCTCACCTAACCTCCTCTCCAACTCCTGTGCTTTCTCCTTAGTCAAAACACCCCATCTAATCCGCAGTTGTCCCTGAGCACCCCTCCTCTTCCTCTTCACCCAGAGACCGACATCTATCACTATGAGTCTATGAAGAGTCGAAAGGGACTCTCCCGGAATAACCTTGCAGTCCTTGCACATACCCCTATCGCTTCTCTTGAGGAGGAGGTATCAATCTAATTCCTCGCTGCCAAACTCTTGAAGGTGACCAAATGCTCCTCCCTCTTCTGAAATGTCGAGTTCGCAATCAGAAGCTCGGAAGCCCTGGCGAAATCAAGTAGTGACGTGCCTCCTCCGTTACTAACCCCAAAGCCGAAGCCACCGAGCACCTCACCATAACCACCAGCATCATCCCCAATATGACCATTAAAGTCTCCTCCAATAACTAGCTTCTCAGATTGGGGAATACTACTTACCAGATCATCCAACCCTCCCAAAAGCGCCTCTTAGCCTCATCATCTAAGCCCGCTTGCGGCGCATAAGCGCTGATGACGTTGAGGACGCAACCCCCAATGACCAACTTAATAGACATTAACCTATCATTCACTCGCCTAACCTCGACCATGGACTCCCTTAGATCCCTATCTACCAAGATGTCCGCCCCATTATTACCTCTCACGACCCCAGAATACCACAGCTTAAACCCGTCTACATTCCTCGACTTCGACCCTTTCCACCTAGTCTCCTGGACACATGCTATGTTAACCCTCCTCTTCTGAAGAACCTTCGCCATCTCAATGGACTTACCCGTCAGAGTGCCTATGTTCCACGACCCAATCCTTAATCTATGAGCATTCTCCACCCTCTTCTAACTCTTACCTCCCGCCCTACCCGCAGGACCACTCCCTGCCCCCTACTCACTCCCGCCACCACCCCCCGAGGAGATGACCTTACACTATCATCCCCCGTCGCGGCCACTATCCCTCCAACCGACTATGGAGACTACTGACGCACACACGCACTATTGCGGAATACGCAAAAAATTGCAAACAAGTTAGAGTAAACCTCACACGGAATGCAAGCTAAAATACGTAAAAGGGTGTACAAAGTAAACAATAGAGCGGGAGGTACCAACTCCTGGTGGAAAAACCTGAAAGTAGGCTTTGGTGCGCCCAAGGTCAACTGCTACCGACTCTTGCACGTCCCGGCCGGTGTTGTTTAGCTCTTCACTCCCAAACGCCGTGAACTGGCCTCGCCACCGCGACTAGTACCTAGTGCAAGTTTTCCTGAAGCTTATCGGAATGTGTAGTTCTGTTGCATCCTGCCGAAAGTCTAAACGTGTAGTCGCCGGAAGTACTGTAGCTTGCCGAAAATCCTCACCGGAAAAATAAGGCACCTGTCCAAGAAAATAGAATACACCAACACACACCCACAAAAAGAAGAAGCGAGAATAGGAAGAAAAGAGCAGAGGTCACCGGAAAAATTGCCGGCGAAAAGCAAGAATTCAAAAAACCTAGAAAACTCGAAATGAAACAAGCTTCAGATAGTCAATTAAAGGCTACTTCGGACAGACTTGTGAGATGAGAATAAAAAGCGGAAAATTGAATATAGAACGCAGTAGCAGATGAATCCAAGTTTAATAAAGCAGCGTAGGCAGTAACAAGAAGAACAACACTAGCAACAGAGCAACAAAAAAATAAGAAAATAAGAGGATATTGAGCTGAATCAACCTCTTAATAGCAAAAACAGTGAGCCAAAAAAAATAAAATTATTTTCTGTTTCAAAATTTACTTTGACACGCAAGAAAAGGAAAGAAATCAGTGTGAAATAAAGAAATCTTTTCCTAGAATTCCTTATGTATTCAAAGATTCCTTTTAAATTGAATATGCTGAAACCTTTATAACAAGCTTATAAATTTCAAAAACTTTAAAGTAAATCGCCAAATCTGGAAACAGTAGCGTAAAAAGTGACAAAAATTCTGCTTGCTACAGTAATTTTGCGAAATGAAAATTAAGATCCTGATCAATTGGTCATAGATTTGAGGATAAAATCAATTGGGGTTTGTGCGCAATGAGAAGATGCTTCTTTTGACACCACATTTTCGAAAATCCACCACCAGACGCCAGAGTTATGGCAGGAAAATGTGACGAAAATACTATTCACAGAGAGAAGTGAGTGAAAGGGGAGGGAGAAGAGAGAGAGAGAGAGAGAACTTACTTAGGGGATCGCCAGAGGGGGAGGGGGGTCGCCGGAGGGGGAGGGGGAGGGGGAGAGGGGGCTGGGGCTGGAGGCTGGGGGGCGTGGTGAAATGTTAACGTTAGAGAGGAGAGAGAGTGTGTGTGTTCTGGACAGAGAGGGATCAATTGAATAACTTATCAATTGATTGATTAACTTATTCAAATGCCAAGCCCTAACTCGAACTCATAAATTTCAAATGTTGCATCCCCCTCTGTTGATTGAGTTATAGTTGATTATCAATTGATTGATTAACTTATTCAAATGTCAAGCCCTAATTTTGATATTTTGGACTTCTATAAATTTAAAACCCTAGAATTGCACAACAAAACAAAACATGCCCAAATTCATCATTCAACCACAGAACTAAAACCCTAGACGCTATAAGCAATACCTTTCGTAAGGCTGTAGCAAGCTCGCCTCTTGTAAAATTAGCCGCAGCAGCCATAGTCAACGGAATACCATTACGGAACTGGTACAACGCCACATTTTTGTGTACATACTCTGTGAACTGAACAACTTACTTTATAAAACAATACAAGAAAATCAATACAAGCATATCAAATAAATAAATATTATCGAGTGATATTAATTTAGAAGAAGGAGCAAATGTCAACAGCAACGGAAAAGAAACAACAAAGTTAGGGTAAAGTAACAGAAAAGAATTGGGAAAGGAGGTATGCGGTAGTATTTTTGGAGCATTTGATTTCTTTGCCCTTTTGAGTATTGGGAGGGAAAAGTTTCATTAACTATATATTTGGGGGAAATTTTAAGAGAAATATTTTTATAATAAAATTTTAGGTTTGCTTATACAGTGTTACATTTAGTATTAGAATATAACAACTCTATAAAAATATTGTATTATAATTAATAAGCGTTGCGAAATAATTTATAAATTGGCAACACTTATCTTTATATTATAAGACCACGGTTTTTAAGTGTGACCTTAAAAAATATGGCCAAAAACTCTGGTAAAAGACCACGCTTTATAAGCGCATCTATACTTACTTTTGGCAATATTTTTCGAGTGTTGTCTATAATTAGTGTAGCTATAGGCAAAAAAAGTTGTAGTGTAGATATCATGTTCTAGGATTTGATATGCTTGAGGAGGTAACGGTGAGCCTCTAACTTGCTTTATATGCCGTCTTAAATTATTCTTGTCTGTCGCCTAGAATTTTCTCCTTTTAATTGTTAGGATTTATGCCCGTCACTAGAGGGGGGGTGAATAGTGCGGCACGAGAATATTGATAAATATTGCGGAATTAAAAAATACAGGAATAAAACAAATTCGGTAATAAAAATAGCAAGGAAAGAACACACCGAATTTATCCTGGTTCACCACAACTTGTGGTTAGTCCAGTCCCCGAGAGACTCTCTCGAGATTCCACTAACTCCGTTAAGCTTTCGGGTGACTAACAAACAATTACACTTGCTCGTAGATGTACACTCTACAAGACTTCAACTTGCTCGAGGATACCGCACCTCAAGACTTCAACCTTGCTCGTGGATACCGCACCACAAGACTTCACACACTAAGACTTAGGGTACTTAGCGAACCCGACAATCAATGAGAAGATATGTTCTTCTCAAACACCTTTCTCTTTTACAACAAGAACTCTCTCAAAAGAGTAGATAAAGAGATACAAATTTAGCTCTATGAACAACTCAAAGTTGTCTCTCAAATGGCTCAACAAAAGCTCTAAAATGATGCTCAAATAATGTCAATATGTATATCAATATTGGGAGGTGTTGTGTGTTTAAAATCAGCTCAAAAGACCTCTTTTTATAGGTGAAAAATGGTGTATGTCCGTTGCTTAATTGGCAATCAATTATGCTGATTTTGTGCCCAGATAATCGATTATTCAGTATCTGATAATTGATTATTCTCCAACGTTCAGAAAATCAGAAGCTGATTTTCTGCTGAATAATCGATTATCTGATACTACATAATCGATTATTCTGTGGCAGTGTTCAAACACTGGCAGCGGTCTACAGCATAATCGATTATGCATATACTGATAATCGATTATTCTGAGGCAGAATTGAAAACTTACTTCAAAAACCATTTTGGTTAAGATGAAAACTTTAACAACATTTTGTTTGAAGTATTTAAAATATGTTTATGATAAATATGATTTAATAAAATATGTTTATGATAAATATGATTTAATAAAATATGTTTATGATAAATATGATTTAATAAAATGATTTTATGCATATTTATGATGACCTATGTTGAGCCAAAAGACGAGATAACTTAAGCGTTGCTCTTACATTTGTTCTACCTAACGACCTACACCTTGAATCTTCGGTTTTGAACATTTGAGCTCGTCTTTGGCTTTTCCATTGCAATCCGTTCATCAATATGTTTCTCGGCATTCAAGCTTGATTGTTTGTCATATAATATCGTTGTTTGACACTTGACTTCATTGTTTGTCATTCATCAAAACCTATACCTGAAAATCATGCTCATACAACCAAGGCGCACATATCATAGATAGAGTGATTTTCTACATTAATCACCTTAGGAGTTGTCTAGAACTGCCCAGATTTAGAGGTCCTAAATGTCACGACCCAAACTGGAGGGCCATGACTAGCACCCGATCATACTTACCAAGCACCAATGTATATTTTATCTAACGTTCTTTATTATCTTTTAGGGCTGAAAAGATCAATATAAATGGTAGACATGGATCATGGACAACCAACAATAAAATATGATGGCATGAACCTACATAACATGGGATGACCAGACAATCAAGAAACTATGCATATATGGTATGAGCTACCACACTATCATGAAAGGCTATACAACAAAAACAAGTCGGCAAGGCATAACAAACTATACATGAGTCGACACCTGTCTATGAGCCTCTACATGAACATAAGTGCTGAAACATAGCTGGAACAGGCCCCGACATACCCATAATGTCTATAAAAAAATTCATACCAAGACCAAGGCAAGTCTAGAGAAGGGATATCGCCAATCACCTCTGAACTGGACAGCCTACTATGGTGGGGGAGCTGCACCTGCCTGTCTATCAAGACCTGCAGCATGACATGCAGCGTGCATAAATAAAAGGGTATTAGTACGAATAATATGTTGAGTATGTAAGGTAGGGAACCATAAATACGAACAGTAATGTAAGAATGGATAGAGAATATACAACTTGTAATGCATGATACACATGTATAAATACATAAACTTTTAAAACATACGCCTCTCTGGGCATCATCATCATCATAACGTACCTGGCCGTAATAGGCTCGGTAAAAATGTACCCGGCCATCATAAGGCTTGATAGATCATACCCGTCCATGTAGATCTCGATAAAACCCAACTGATCAGTGGTTGCATAGTAGGTTCCGTACCCAGCCGTCTATAGCACGGCTCGGTAGAGTAAAATAGATACATATATATAATGTATACTCGACTCATGGAATTACGTTCTAAAACTTTATAAGTGATGTATGGTATCCTTTGTACACGTCATTAGGACTAAATCTTCACTATAAAACTTATAAGAATCAGAAAGTACCAACAACATTGATAACACAAGAATAAGAGAAGTAACATTAACATCAATAGTTCCATAAGAAGGGAAACAATGTAGTACTGCTAGCTTCTAAGAGTAGAGTATCTTTGGAAACTACATTATGTATAATCGGAGTCGTGCAAAAGAAGTAAAGGTATTGCCTCACATACCTTGTATATATTTCCCAAATAACAAGCTATGCAATTGTCACACTCCTTAGTCTACAATAAGAGAAACGATACTATCGTTATCATTTAAGTGTCATAACCCTTGTGTATCGATCACAACCTATTTTATGATAAACAGACAGCACCTCCCCTATATATATGACTTCACACCATTAAAAACAATCACCAAACAGCCCAAAAAACATCAATAATAATCGTATTGAGTCTCCCAAAACAGTCCACCAACCGATAACATTACTACCAAGCCTTTCGATATATATTTTACAAGTTCTAGCTTCAATGGCTTAGCCAACAATTGGATAATCTTAAATACATATAGTAAGAGGTTCCATACCTTTATACATAAAGTAAAACTCCAATTTGACCTTAAATTGCCATGAAATATCCCTCCAATGCTGCCACAACAACAAGAAAGCAAAACTTGCAGTCAATTAGTATTTTTTCGGCACTACAATTAATTTAATTTACTTAGAATAACCTAGGGTTGATATTAAGAACATGATGGAGCATTTACAGAACATATACCCTCTAAAACAACCTCCCACACAAGCTGGAACAACACTAAAATAAGAAACAACAAGAAGAATAAGAGACTTACTAGAGCCACGGGATTCCCGACACTTGATTTGTGTTGTTTGCCATTTGTTTGGGTCTTGAATCTTGAGAGAACCTTGAGAGGGTGTTCCTAGGGTCCTAAGGTCTGAATATAGTGAAACAAAATGACTAAAAACGGGTTGGAGGTATCATATATAGGCCTAAATGTCCTAACCGCCTTATTGGGCCCCATAGAGAGGTGCTTGGCGCAGTCTCGCAAAAATGCAAATATCTCTCTACTCTGAGATCGTATCGACGAACGGTCTAATGCGTTAGAAACTAGATTCATAGATATTCAATTTCGTGTTTAGAGCACTCCATAATTCTAAGTAAATTACGAAAAAAACTTAGTAATAGTTGACCTAATGTTTAAGTAAATTATAAACCTAAGTTGCGGCAACTTTTGCCGACTTTTGTCTCATAACTCATTTGACTTCAAGAATTATAATATGGATATTATATGATTAAAATACCCTAAAACACTACCTATCAAGTGTACAAATCACCTCTAGGTTTATCCGAAAATACGACTGACAACATCTTTGATTCGTTTAACTTCTAGTACATGTTATCCACCCATATACACCTTTGTATCATTTAAGACCAATAGAATTAACTTCTTATCATATTATAGATAATCCTTTCATAGATTTATGTCGACTGCCTTATGGAATGAGCTAACATACATGAATATGATTTGTAGCATAAAATACCTCTGGGGCCACAAGGAAGGGACGGGTAGAGAACGCATAGGCATTGTTAAGGCTACAAGAACGCTTTAGGCCATGATTAGGAGAGGTACATGGGTAGAAAGGGATATGATGACTGCGCGCTAATGTCACATGTAGCCCCTCTTTGAGGAGTATTTACCGAACATTGCATGGGGTGATCCTCTAGGCTAACCAACCTAGGACCCCTCCTTTCCAAAAACCTTTTTGCTTTACTTTTCCATAAGTACACAACTTGCTCAAAATATTTCTCTTATTATATGAGTTATACAACATTCAACGTGCTTTACTTGCAATTATTTGCTTCAACTACTTATTTATTAAAATGGTGGTTAGTTTATGGCATTCTTGCTAAAAATCCTTCCACTGCATTATTTGTTTTGACCGGTTTCCATGAACTGGCCCTGAATCGCTTGACTTTCTTACTGACTTTCCAACCCCTGACTTTTGACAAACCAAGTGTTCTATACCCATGCTATTGTCTCACACCTCTGACCCCTTTATCTCAACCTTTGTGTTTCCCACGAAATTACCATATCATTCTACTAATGAAACCTTAAATGATTCCCTGTATTCCACCTTACATCATGTTGTTTTTTACATGCCCCGACCACATTGCGCTTTACAAATTAGGAAGTTGATAGTGAGCTTTGAAATCCTTTTCCACTTTCTTTGCACAAAACTAACATTGAAATATGACAGATAAACCCCAAAAGAAAATGAAATGGAATGATTTTACGAGTTAAGGATAAGAAGAATACAAAACCAGATGACTGCCAAAAGAAAAGGAAAAGAAACTTATCTGACCGAAGCAGTTGGTACCAATAATCATGACATGCATTTTGGACTAAACAGCCCAATCTTCCAACCAATCAACTTCCACTTACCATACTTTGTTGCCTCAGAACTTCCATAACTTGACCTTATTTATCCTACGGTGCCTCGAAACAGTTTTTGGCCAACAGACCTCTCTCATTTGTTCACTTCTTATCTCACTTTCGCCTCAAGGTTCCGTGAGGATTTTCACCAATAAGACTCTCTCATTTCAATTTCTCTCAACTCACGTCTCCTTACGGTGCCTTTGAAGGTTTTCACCAATAAAACTCTCTCATTTTTATTTTTATCAGCTCATGTCGCCTTATGGTGCCCGTGAGGGTTTTCACCAATAAAACTCTCTCATTTTTTGATTTTCTTCCTGCTCGAACCAGAGTGTTGCCCCAGACAAGAATTACCTTTACCTGCTTGACATGGCATTTCTTAAAGACTGATCTGAAGTTTTTTCTTTAGACCGTAATGTGGACTTTTGGATATGGTTAGAAAGAAAGGGTATAAAAGGCTCAAAACAATTCAAAATGGGATAAAATTAGAACTTTCGGAATCAGATTTCTCACAACAACCACAACTTCTGCCCTAGTTTCTTGCTTAGGGACTTTTGGATTTTTGTTTTGGTGAGATTGAACCTCAGAGAGAGGTTGCCTACATACCCTTTTGGGATCAAGTCAAATGTAGTTCTTGTCATAGGAATTACTTTGTTGTTGTGATTTTTCTTTCTCTTCTCTTTCTTTTCTATTTTTCTGTTTTTCTGTTCTTCTTTTCTTTTCTGTTTTTATGTTCTTCTGTTCTTCTTTTCTTTCCTTTTTTTTCATTTTTCTTTTCTTTTCTTTTCTTTTCTTCTCCTTTCTTTTTCTTATTTTTTCATTTTTATTTTTATTTTCTTTTCTTTTTCTTCGTTCCTTTTTTTCACTTACTTATCCTCCGCACATGCGTTTCTGAATTGTGTCGTTGATTCTGAAAGAGGGGCATGAAAGAAAATAAATAAGGCTCAAAAAAGGGTGGCAAGGGATAAAGTGTTTAGATAGTAGAACAAAACGCCTTTGTCGTTTCAATTTTCAAAATATGCCAAATACAAACAAATACAATTAAACAAAGAAATCATATATAGTATATCTTGACCGCAACGGAATTTATAGCCATTTCTACACATTTTTCTTCCAAATCTGTTAAATATAGTGCATCATTAGACAACACTCTGGTTACAACAAATGGCCCCGGCTAGTTTGGGGCGAACTTTCCTTTTGCTTTAGCCTAATTAGGCAAGATACGTCTCAACACTAACTGTCCCACTTAAAACCTCCTTGGACGCACTTTCTTGTTGTATGCTCTTGCCATTCTTTGTTGGCACAATTGGCCATGAAACACTGATGCCAATCGCTTCTCATCGATCAAACTCAACTGTTCTAGGCGGGTTTGCACCCATTCATCATCATTGATCTCAGCCTCCGCGATAATTCGAAGGAACGGGATTTCCACTTTTACGGGTATCACTGCTTCAATTCCATACATCAATGAATAAGTAGCACCCCCTACTGATATACGAAGAGTGGTGCAGTACCCCCAACAATGAAAAAGTCAGCTTTTTGTGCCACTGTCTAGAACCCTCTACCATTTTTCGAAGTATTTTATTTATATTCTTGTTGGCCACTTCAACTGTATCGTTTGCCTTAGGGAGGTATGGGGCAGAATTACGATGGGTAATCTTGAACTACTCACATGTCTCTTTCATCAAATTACTATTGAGATTATCTTCGTTGTTTGTAATGATCACCCTTGGTACCCCAAACCGACATATAATGTTTGAATGCACAAAATCCACCACAGCTTTCTTGGTTACGGACTTGAACGTTTTAGCCTCTACCCACTTGGTAAAATAATCTATAGCCACCATAAAATGAACTTGTGTCCAATTGACGTTGCTGGCTCAATCGGCCCAATGACATCCATGCCCCATGAAAGAAAAGGCCACGGTGCAGACATCGTTGTAGTTCTGATGGTGGAGAATAAATCAAATCTCTATGCACTTGGCACTGATGACATTTGCGTATGTAATCGATGCAATCCTGCTCCACAGTAAGCCAATAATACCCTACTCAGAAAATCTTCTTTGCCAAAACGTACCCACTCATATGCGGTCCACAAACTCCGAAATGTACCTCGATCATGATAGTTGTGGCTTGCCTCGCATCAATGCATCTTAATAGCCCGAGATTTGGAGTTCTTTTGTACAACACTCCTCCACTAAGGAAAACCCTGCTTGCAAACCGTCAAACTGTTCTTTTTTGGTCACATCTGTCCTGTACCGGATACACCCCCATCCTGATGTATTCCTTGATGTCATGAAACCACAGCTCTCCGTCATGTTCCTCTTCCACCACATTACAGTAAGCATGCTGATCGCGGACCTGAATCTGCAAAGGGTCCATGTAAACCTTATCCGGATGATGCAACATTGATGCTAAAGTATCTATAGCATTGGTGACCTCATTATGAATCCTTGGAATGTGCATGAACTCTATTGATTGAAACTGTTGAAAAAGTTCATGCAAACATTGCCGGTACGGTATAAGATTCAAGTATCGTGTTTCCCATTCTCCTTGAATTTGGTATACCATTAGGTCCGAGTCACCCATAACCAAGACTTCATGGAAACCCATATCTACAGCTAACCTTAGACACAAGATACATTCCGCATATTGTGTCATTTTGTGAGTACAATAAAAATGAAGCTGAGCCGTAACAGGGTAGTCCTTGATAGCTTTGATTTTTGACGGCTCCGGTTCAATACCTGGTGGCTGAATATAGATCCCAACAACTTCCTAGATGGTACCCCAAAAGGACACTTTGCAGATTGAGCTTAAGATTGTACCTACGAAGCCTTTGGAAGAACTTCCTCAGATCCCTGACATGGACAGACTACTTTCTAGACTTCACGATCACGTCATCCACATACACCTCTATTTCCCTGTGAATCATATGATAGAAAATTTTTGTAATCGCCCTCATGTACATTGCCCCAACATTTTCAAACCAAACGGTATGACCCAATAGCACTATGTTCCCCACGGTGTGATGAATGCCATCTTTTCTGCTTCTTCCTCAACCATTAGAATCTGGTGATATCCCTCATAACAATCCACAAAGGAACCAATCTAATGCTTGGCACAATTATCTATCAATAGGTGGATGTTTGGCAATGGGAAATTGTCTTTTGGACTTGCCTTGTTAAGATCCTGATAATCAACACACACCCTAGTCTTGCCATCCTTCTTTGGCACAGACACAACATTGCCTAACCAGGTGGGATACCGCGTGACCCAAATGACTTTCGCATCGAACTGCTTGGTGACCACTTCTTTGATCTTTACACTCATATCCATTTTGAACTTTCTCACCTTCTGCTTGACAGGGGAGAATGTTAGGTCAGTGGGCAATTGTGAACCACTAAATCAATGCTTAGACCTAACATATCATCATACGACCATGCAAAAATATCTTTTTATTCGAACAGTTCTTTGATTATCTCCTCCCTGAGTTGCGGTTCCGGATGAACACTTATTTTAGTTTCACGGACATTATCTTGGTCCTCTAGATTAACTCTTTTTGTGTCATTTAGGTTAGGTTAGGGTTTTTCCTCAAAGTGGCTTAATTCCTTACTAAATTTTTCATAAGCCTCGTCATCATCATCTTCCAACTCATCATCACACTCAACTTCTTGTATTATTATTTCTAAGTTTGATTGGCTTTTAATATTGGGCTGAAGATTCCTCATGTATGTCATTTCATTGATATCAACATAAAAAGAACTGTATAATGAAGAAAAGAAAACATAAATAAAATTACGAATGAAGAAAGAAAAGATAATTGCATTTCATTGAATACAAATATAACAGGGCTATAACACATCCAACTGGAAGGAACATAATATCTTAATTACAAATCCTGGAATAATCTAGACAACAAAAAAAAAACAAAACTCACTACCAAGACTCCCTCCGAGTAGGAAGAGTAGTAGTTTCCCAGTTGTTGAATTTTGCACGTGGTCCGACAAACTGCACAGCTGCCTTGCGTGAACCTTCCTCGGCCTCAACCATGGTAACCTCGGCAAATAACCTTTCAAACCCCTTGTCCAAGTCTCTATAAGAACCAATCAATAACCCTTGAACCTTTGACAACAGTCACTTTTTGATACTCGGCCTGACGAATGATCGGGACAGATGCGAGATTGGCTTGGGAAAGACCCATGCCTTTTTTCATTTTGCGGGCCCATCTTATGTCTGCAACTATGGGCATGAACCCCAATCCAAAAGTATCCCGATTCTTCGGAAGAGAAACTGGATGCACAATGCCTTAAAGAGCATCATCCAAACATTTACCCGGTATGAAACCATTCTTTTACATTTCCGAGGCCACGGTGACAGTCGCGGCCATTATTCTAGGAACTAGGATGCTTTTCCCCTCTTGGACCTTTTCCACTAAGACTGTGTCAAAGACTTGGTAGACTCATGGCCCTTTGTCGCTGTCAACTTCTATGAAAGGCACAATGGCATCACTTAAAGCACACATATTGTCTTCACTGTGCACTACAATCTCCTGTCTATCCCACTCGAACTTGACCATTTGATGCAATATAGAAGGCACCACCTTGGCGACGTGGATCCATGGTCGCCCCAGCAAAAGGTTATAAGAGACCGCCATATCTTGTAACTAAAATTCCATGGTGAACTCCACTGGATCGATTTTCAATTCGAATACTATGTCGCCCACTAAGTCTCCCCCCCCCCACCATCGAACCCCCGCACACAAATGATGTTCCTATGAATTCTATAGTCGTCGACCTTCAGTTTGTTCAACGTAGAAAAAGGATAGATGTTTGAACTAGACCCATTGTCAACCAGCACCCGGATGACTAAAGGATCCTCACACTTCACTGTCAGATAAAGAGCCCTATTATGTTCCATGCCCTCCATGGGCAACTCATCATCAGAGAAGGTCACTCTATTCACCTCAAAGATTTTATCTGATATCTTCTCTAAATGATTTTCCGAGATCTTATCAGGGACCTGAGCCTCATTCAGTATTTTCATCAGCGCCCTACGATGCTCATTTAAGTGGATAAGCAATGAAAGGAGTGAGATGTGGGCTAGTCTCTTCCTTAACTGTTCAAAGATAGAGTAATCATGCATTTTCATATTTTTCAAGAATTTTTCTTCTTCCTCTTCTGTAACGGCTTTCTTAACCAGTACCGGGTTGTTTTTGCGGACCCTGTATTTTCTTAATTCTTCAGGGGCAAATCACCTTCCCGAACGAGTTAGGCCCTGCGCCTCACAAACTTATTCTTTGATTTCTATACCTTTATATGTCACCACCACCTATTCGTAACTCCAAGGAACGGCTTTGCGGTTGATCACTAGCAACTGAGTTATTAGCTTTATGATAACAAGCTCTACGCGAGCTCCCTTCACGACCACCACGGGTTTGCTTGTCACCCCTTGTGCTACAACTTTTGCTTGTTCTGGTTTCATGGAAACAACGCTCGATGACCCTTTCTCGGCTAACGCAGCCGGCTTACTGTCCCCCCTTTCAACTGAACCTCTGCCTTCCCACTGGTTGATTTTTCCTTTGAACTGGTTTTGCTAGCGTGGATCATCATTACTATTTGCGAGGGTTTCTTGGGCTTCCCTACCTTGTGTATCAACTCAATCATGCGGGCCTCATGGTGAGCCAACAACGGATTCTCGTTGATATTTAGTGCTTGTGGGACCTGAACCTCGATCAAGTGAGTGTCAATGAGCTCTTGAAACTATGTCATGTCTAGGGGCCCCCTAACAGTATTCACAACTTACTGAGTGATCCAAATTTCTAGGAAATGGATTTGGCATTTTGGGCTCAGTTGGATTCAACAGGCCTAACAGCCTCAATCTGTGAAAAAGAGTGGTATACGATTCTCCTAATGGAGTGAATATCTTTTGCTTCTGTAACCTCTCATTTTTAAAGGCTGGGCTTGGTCGGCAACCCATTCTGGGGGGTTTCTGTAGGATCTTGGGGGTGGATAGGTGTTTTGTGGAGCCAGGTATGAGTTTTGAGGAGCCGGTGCATGGTGGACGAAAAAATATGGATCTGGCAGTTTGTAGTAGTGTTGTGGAGGGATATATGGGGTGTTGGGGTAATTTTTGTGGTGGGGTTGAGTTTGATTGTAGTAGGGTGACGGGCCTCTAAAGCCAGACCAAGCTCCGGACTCAACTGTTGCAACTTCTTCTTTCTTCTTTTTTCCGAGCACGCCCCCAGTGCCGCTTTGGATGGCCTGGTTAGTTGCTTTGATCGTTGAATAGCTCATGATTTTATTGGATTTCAGTTCTTCCTCAACCAATCCTCCCATCTTCACAACTTCATTTAATGATCTGCCAATTGTTGTTACCAAGTGCCGAAAATAAGTCGGCTCTAAAGCCAGCAAAAAGTAATCAACCATCTCGATTTCTTTCATTGGAGGGTCGACCCTCGCGGTTTGTTCTCTCTAGCAGAACCCATACTCCCTGAAGCTTTCCTTAGGCTTCTTCTCAAGTTTTATAAATGACAGTCGATTTGGAATAGTTTCTAGATTGTACTGAACATGGCATGCGAATGCTTGTGCCAAGTCATCCTATGTATACCACCTACCATGGTCCTATCGTGTATAACACTCCAATGCAAACCCACTCAGACTCTGGCTGAAGTACGCCATCAGCAACTCATCCTTTCCACCTTCCCCTCTCATTTTGCTGCAAAACCCCCTCAGGTGGGCTACCGGGTCACCATGCCTGTCATATAGATCGAACTTAGGCATTTTGAACCCTGCTGGTAACGAACATCCGGGAACAGACACAAATCTGTATAGTCCACAGTGACTTGGCCACCCAAACCTTGCATGTTCCTGAAGGATTGCTCCAGGCTTTTTACTTTTCGAAACATCTCTTCCTGCTCCGGGTTCTTAAGCAGCTTTTCAGTTTTCACATGGAGCTCAAAGTGAGAGGTGTAGGAATATGGCTCAGTAGCTTTAAAGGTAGGCTCAGAAGGGTAGTATTGGTTGTCATGAGCCTAAAACAATGCCTCACTAGAAGATCATTGCAGTACGGTAGGTGGAGGCGCCACAAAGACAAAGGTAATCTCTTTTGGTAGAAAGGGAAAGCTGGAGAGGAATTCACAGTATGAGGCTCATGAGACTGAGCCAAAGGTGGGATATAGGCTGGATTGGTGGGATAAACTAGCGCTGACTGCCCTTTTGCCCAGGCCGGATGCATTTGTTGCTTCAACTTACACATTTCTTCCCTCATTTCATAAACATCCACCACCCTTACCTCTTTTGATGGGTCCACAATATTGGTATCTGATTCTTGGCCTGTCATTTTCAGCTTGTCTTTTGATCGGGTGTTGTAGGAATGGGTTGCCAGAATGCCAATCAACTAACCACCTACATGAACTCAATACATCAACAACAACTTGGTTAGTGGGTAGTGCTTTAACAGATTTGATAATCGCACATTTGGGAATGAGTGCACCATAAGCAGTTAACCATTTCTATTATGCATTTGCTCGACTGCTTGCGTCATCCTAGCTTTTCTTATTCCCAATTGCAACTTCTCTTTTTTTCTTTTTCTTTCTTTTTCTTTTTTCGTTCTCGCATTTGCTTTCTCTCGTTCTTTTCTTTCATCCCTTTTTGTTTTGCCATTTGTTTCTTTCATTTGGTTTCTTATTTTCTCTCTTTTCTTTCTCTTTTCTCTCTTTTGTTTTTCTTTCCTCTCTTGTTTTTCACCTCTTTCTTTTCTCTCTCTTTCTTGTTTTTCCCTTTTTTCCATTTTTATTTGGTTATGGTCGAATCTTATGGAGATTGCCTACGTATCATGACCCCGCATGAATCAGACCAAGAGCAGTTTGTGCAAAAAAAACATTTTTTTAGAATTTTCAATTTTCATTAAAACAAACATTGATTACAAAGACACGGACTTAACAAGACACTGATAGACTCTGATGAAAAATGAACTACAGACTTGAAAAACAAACAAACCACATACTGTAATATTCTAATAAAGGAAATACAGACTCACGGAAAAACCAACAAACTTTAATAAAACACAATACAGACTCAAGAAATCACAAATATGTTAAAGCCCTAACTACTCCTGGTTCCCGTGGGGCATCGTTCGGCCTCGCCGTGGGCCCATCTGCGAGATCCCCTATAAGCAATCCAAATCACTCATAACCTGCTTGACAAAAGTCATTACCGTTGCGAAGAAAGTGGTGCGAGTCATACCCTCGCACACATGGCATTTTACCACAATGTAAATAGCAATATCCAGGATCTGTCTCTAACTCTGCCCCTTGCTTGAAGTAGTCGCTCATCTGTTCACTCCTGTCCTCTAACACTTGAACATCATAGAGGCTTCGACCTTGCAACAGTTGTATCTCTTCTTCCATTTGGGCCATTAGATCATAACAGTGCTCCATTTCAGCTTTGAAATCTCTAGCCTGTTTAGCTGCCTCATTTTCAAGAACAGTTACTTTCTTCTTTAGGCTAGTGATTGTCCCATTCATACTTTCCCTTCAGTCACTGCACAAATTGAGCCCGACCTTTGGCATTTTTTGATAGTTTAGCCTTCTGACGGACTAACGTTTGCCTTGTCTAGATCGTCTTGGAATTCGAGGGCTTTCCTTCTCAGGCTGCTTATCAATCTTTCATCAGCTCGACTCCTCTCTAGGTTCTGGACAGTTATTTTCAACTTCCGGATTTGGGCCTTGAGAGCCTCATTTTCTTGAGTCATTCTTTTCTTTTCTCCCTCATCGGCGGCGGCCTGCAAATCTTTTTCAAATTGTGAATCCATGACCTGCTTCTCCAGTTTTCCTATTGTAGCCCGGTATTTGTGTTCATCAGCCAACTAGTCCCATTGTTCCTACGACGCCCCGATGAATTCCTGGACATGGGGCCTCTTGGTTGGTCTCTCGAACTCCATTTCTCTCCTGTACCAAGCAAGGTATCCTGGCGACACTTCACCCCTGGATCAATCTCGTACACAAGTATCTACTTTTAAGTACTGACATTCGTTCCAAATTTTGTGAACTACTGCTTCATGAAATTGACAGTCAGGCTCGATCTCAACTACTTGGATACTGAGATCCTCGTCTTTCGAGGCTACTTGGCATCTTCCCAACTGCCTCTGAACTCGATAAAGGGCATAGGGATGAATACACCTAAGTCCCATCAATAGGAAATGAGGTCCGGTGGCTAGCATATATATGATTTCGCCCATAGATAACCACCCAAATGTCCATTCTATCTGGCTGACGGTGATGAAACATAGGCGTGTTACCCATTCTGCAACCCCCTCTGGTAAGATAATCCCCATAACCCTTATATAAAATTCCTATATGCATGTCTTCCCTAACGACCCATAACACATAAACTGGGGACGATGGCATAAGTGTTCCATTATCCACATCTGCAGTAGCACGTTACAACACTTAAAAAAGTCCCATCTGGCTTTGCAGAGAGTAAGAGCGCGGAAGATCTCAGCTATTATCATGGGTGCGAGGGTGCTGCTGGACTGAGTAAGCAAAGTACTAACAACCCCAAATACTCGGATGTCAATATTTACATATTTTCTAGAGAACACTAGAAGTCCTAGAAAGGCCACCATGAATGCAACACGCCTATGTTCCTCCCATTTAAGGGGGTTTCCCTTGCTATAAATTTTGTTCTCTTGTTTGTTGAACCCTCCTGCATTACCATATATGTTGTATATAAATGGCATCTTACAAAAGCCAGCTGCCAGGTCTGAGTTGTGTACCACCCTGCTTATTTTCAAGGAATCTAGGAACCTCTGTACGGCTACAGTACTTGGAGAAATCGGGTACTGGCATCTCAGAGGAACCTTGGGACCTCCGATGTATCCGTATATCTCTTCTAATGTTGGGGTAAGTTCAAAATCTGAGAAGTGGAATACATTGTGAGTCGGGTCCCAGCATGTGACCAAGGCCATTATGATGTCTCCCCTGGTATAATTTCCAACAGACCAGGAAGGCCCCCCAAGTATTCTTGACCTCGTCTTGCCCTTATCCACCTAAATTATTCCACCACAGCCGCAACTCCAAAGGGATTTTCTTTATTATTGAGGAAGGTTCATTTTGGATTGTGCTCATCCTGCACATTTATTAAGGTGATTAATAAAAATAGTCACGATTTTATTCTATTCGACTCCAAAATCAAAATTGACACCTTTTTCGTATTTTTAATTCTAAAACCAAAAACCCAGCTTTACCGATACGGCCTTTCAGCACTTACGGGGGTAGATTTTAAGGTTTTTCCTGCTAGCTGGCCCAAAAAATTGGAAAAAGACCAAATGTGGTTGTTTAAGCAAAATCAGCCTTCCGGCGTCGCATTCGAGAATATTTGGCTATTTTCGACAAAAGCGCATCACCTCACCTATTTACAATAAAAAAACAAAATTTTGTTCATTTCGGTCTATTTTTGCAAAAAGAGAAGTTGGACCCGATGGGGTTGCCTACGTATCACACACCCTGTGAGAATCAAAATGGCGTAGTTCGGGCAAACAAACTATATTTAAAAACAAGACTCTTTTATCCTTTGCTCTTTTTTTTCATTTCATAGGAGAATAAAAACTGGCAAATAAAACAAGACTTTTTTTAATTTTTTCAGTAGCAAATAAAATAAACTATTTTTGAAAACAAATTTTCCTTTTCCCTTCTCTTCTTTTTTTCATTTTTCTCAAAAATTCGGCGGAGTTTCGGCACTATTTGGACATTGATTTTCAAAACAGGCGGATAACTCTCTTTACCCTCTTACTGCTATTTCTCTTTTTCTCAACTCTTCCCAAATATTCAAAAGTCGGTCAGCATTAAAGTATGAAATAAATAAATGCACACATAGCATGTAAGATGCATCAGGATGGTCTTTTCATTTTTGGTACACCTATCTTAGATAGGCCCAACCTCTGTGTTGAGTCTCCAAAATAAAATGCATATGATGCAAACAAACATTCCTACTAGGGATTTGGCATGAGGCTGAGTTATTCTAGGTTCAAAATCTGGGTATTTGTTCTGGACTGTGTACCCAGCGGACAACTCGAGTCAAGGAGGGAGCTACGTACCGGGGACCCACAAGATTATCCGGCTTAGTAACTTGTCTGAGCCTTTTTTTTATTTCAAGGTATAAAACTAACAGAAAGGGAGTCTCAACCAGCGGGCACATCCTCAGAGATAAGAAGAGAAGGGTTTTCGTAACAGTTTATATGTACAGTTCAAATAATATCCAAGAGGTAAAAAGCATCACTTAGCACATTAGGCCCAAACATGTAATAAAATCAGATAACAAAAACAAAGTCAAATACAACAATTATTCTAAGCTCGAATTCCTGAACCCTGAACCAAAAGTTTTGGGTTCATGTCCCCAGCAGAGTCGCCAGAGCTGTCACACCTCCTTGTTTTCTACACCCTGCAAGGGCGTAAAAGAATTTTTCAATTAAAGGACAATCGAAATGGGATTTGTATTAGAAGATTCAGAGTCTCCACTTGGGAGATTTAGGGTGTCCCAAGTCACCAATTGAATCCCGAATCGAGGAAATTATTGATTCTGTTTAACAGTCCGCGACCAGAAATCCGAGTAATAAATTTTGTTAACCCGGAAGAAGGTGTTAGGCATTCCGGATTCTATAGTTCTAGCATAGTCGCTCAACTGTCATATTCGACTTGTTTATTTGATTTTAAACAATATTGAACCTATGTGCAGATTTTACCTTTTTAATCGCTTTTATTTGTTATTTTGAAAGGAGAATTGCAACGTCATTGAGATTTGATTTTGGTCACATAAATACGCACCCGGGTTTAGGAAGGTAGATTATTAAAGTACGTGCCTAAAGAAAATAACATGTTGTTTAACTTTATGAGGGCCATGAAATTAGCTAGATGGCACACCTCAAGTTCTAAATATTTTAAAGACATAATTATATGAGGGCCACGCATTTATCATTTTTGTTCGGCGCGGTGCACCTCAATCTATTCTAATTAAAGACTTCTACATTAATTTGGGAAGGCCATAACTTATTCAATTGGATCAATATGGCAACCTCCGGTCTAGGGAATGAATGAGTCGATTAAATGCTACTAAGATTATAACTACTCCAAGTGTTAGCGCAATGAGCTGAACTCGACAGTAATGGAGCATCTATGCCCAAGGTGAGCCCAAATTTCATTAATCGATGGAACAGGACACGCCACTTTAAACCTTGGGCCCAAACGTCAACCCCATGGCCCAATGCACCCCGCTGGATCAACTCCTTTTAACATACTCGAATTAATTCCCCAAAGTTGTTAGTCAAATTCACAATGCATATACAAATCACTAACCACTCATTGAAACTTGGTTGTTTCCACATAGATGTTAATTTTATAATCAGTAGCTATCATCAAGAACACAAAGTGGCTTAGCAATATAAAATGCTTGATTATAAAAATCCAAACACCATTTGCATGTATTCCAGTCTCTGTTTCCAATTGCTCAAATAAAGTGACCAGATAAACACTTAGACTAAGGATCCAAATCAACAACTGTTCGATCATCATGCTTACTACCCATTACAAAACTCGAAATTAATCTAAACTCCAACTTCCATAGAGCCAATTCATTTGAATCAGAACCTGAGCAAACTTAATAATAACCTACAACCCTCATTCAGCAATTCGACGAATCCGGATGAATTTGCAAAAACCAAACCATTATGCCCCAACAGAAACACGATGAGACTTGTCATTCAACATAAAATCAAAGTAGAACTACAAGTTAAAGTCCATGACTTGTTTATACAAGAAACTTCATCTACAAATTTATCCATATTCACTAATCATGCTGCTCAATAGATGAAGCCTAATGTTAAAACACAAACTCAGAACCAAATCTACAGCATGCTAAATCAACTCATCTAGTGCCTAATATTGTAGGCTCACATATAATAGAAAACAAAGAAGAGCTAGAGAAATAGTTGAGTTGAAACGCACTTTGTATTCCACCATAGTCATTGGATGACAAGATCAACATTTAAGAACAGTTCATTAGCCTAGGAAGATACCTGGAAATAAGAGTAAGAAGAAGTGAGTTTCAGCAGGAGGAAACAAACAACACCCAAAATCGATACCAGAATAGAGAATACAGCCCCACATATTGCAATATTCAAACAAGCTCGCACCAAAATAAATCTCAGAAAATAAAAACCCAATGGAACAGTAACTCCAGCACCAAACTTCTAACCCAGCTGGTATTTTAACTCACACCATCTCACACACTTAGTAAATTAAAAAGATATTTTAGTGAGTTAGATTTATTATCAAAAGATATTAAATTCAATGCAATAGTCAAGAATTTCCAGCCGTATTTTTTCCAGATTTTTAAATCTCCAAGTCTTGCCTTCAAAGGCAAGAATATTACCTTATATAGGTTCACTTTTCCTTTTTGATATCTAGTCCTCCAATTAATAACTTGGTGCCCAAGTTTAAATAGCCAGAACTATGAAATCCCCACAGAACTCCTACTAGAGACTTCTACAATCAGTTACTAAAGATTCCCTAAGTGTATTACCCCTCCAACCCCCCTGAAATTACCTAAGTCTAACAATTAAGGGTCTGGGCCACACGACCCAATTTAATGGGTCTGAATGGACACAAATGAATTCACTATTGGGTCTACGGATAACTTCACAATCAAAAATGAGGCCCAAACGACCCAAAAAAAACTCGAAAATTCTGACCATCACAAAATCAACTCAGCCCTTAGTGATGAGTGATTAACAGGGACGACCCGACTAAACCAGGAGATAAACAAAACTAAATATTATTTGAAACAGTCACATGCAGAAACCAAGCCAAGAGAAAAATAAGGGTAAACAGAGATAGCAAGATAATTAAGAAAGGAAAAAATTAATTAACTAATTACTTAAAACAAACAGAGAGAAAAGAAAACTTACTATTATCCAGACCAAGAAAAAAATAAAAGGAAGCTCAAAACCCCCAAACTTTGAATGCCCGGTTTAAACATGATATTAATCGTATGTCCTAATAGAGAACGAATGAATAAAATCATTTTAGACAAAGGACAAAGTAGAGACTCAGTTTTTACATTAGGGGCCGACTGTGATCTGGGATTTAGAAGAGTTTGAAGATGATTCGTGGGTAACTGACCATGGATTAGGGTATAGGGTCTTTTGGTGATTATCTGGTGTTATTTTGGTTGGGTTTGGGGTGGCGCCGCCACCGTGAAAAGTTGGGTGGCGCTGGGGTTCTTGGTTTTAGACCCATATTCGAAGGGTTATGGGCATGTTCGAAGGAACTTGATTGTGGATTGGGGGTGTGGAGAGTGAGGAGATACTAGGGTATTCATTTGTTGGTGAATGGAGCTGGCGCCGCCACCAGATGAGATGAGGCTTTTAGGGCAGCTCTAGGGTTTTGGGATTGGGCCTCTGATGAGGGTGAATGAGGGGGACAGTTTTGAGGGGGGGCTCGTTCGAACATTTTTATAGTGTCAACCCAATCAGTTCCCAACCGTTGATTTCATGAGTTCAAACGTCCATGATGGTTTTTAATCCAAACGGGGTCGTTTAGGCTTGGTGGGGCAGACCGGGTCAGGGGTGTTTGGGTAGGACTGATGGGGTGGAATCTGTTTGGGCCTGGGTGTTTCAGACCCAAAATTTGTCCAATTTAAACTTCCCTCTTCTCTTTTCCATTTCAAAACAAATCAATTCAAAAAATCCCTTTCTTTCTTTTTCTTTTCTTTCTTTTTTTTTCAAAATTAAAATTTGAATCCTAAACTAAATTATAAAACCAAATTAATTGAATAAAAATACTAATTAAACTTAACCAATTACCACAATTAATAAATTAAAGAAAAACTAACTCAAAAATCACAAACTAAAAAATAAAGGTGCAAGATGGATATGTTTTATAAAATTTCCCCTTTTGTAAAATAATTTAATTACTCATTTAATCTGAAAACGCTAAATTAAATCCTAAAAATAAATGCACATATATTTTTATATTTTTTTATTAATTAAAATGCATAGACAAAATGCAAACAATTAATAGAAAATGCCACAAAAATTCCCAAAAATTTTAAATACTGAAACAAAATATTTGTTTTGAATTTATGGGAGTAATCATATAGGGCAAAAATCATGTGGTCACATGCACGATAATGTCACCTGCATCAATAAGCTCTTGAATTGTTTTTTTCAAGTGCCAACACTTTTCTGTAATGTGACTCGGGGCATTGGATCAATATGCACACCTTTGAGAAAAATAAAACTTCTTTGGCACAGGGTTTGGCATTTTTATCTGAATCGACTTTAACATGTCAATTTTCCTCAACCTTTGGAACAAACCCGCATATGATCCTCCAATGGGGGTGAAAGCCTTTTCTTTGTTCAGTAGTCTTTTAAGTTCATATTCTGGCCTCGATTGGAACCTTTTGAGCGCAGGTGGTTGATATGCTTGAGGGGGTAGGTAAGACATTTGGGGAAGTGGTGTGGGCCATCGCGGGTCTCGTGGGTGTGGAGCATATGGTGATGCATTGTGGACAGGGTACTGAGAAAATGATGTCCGACTTTGAAATTTTTGTGCAGAGAAGTAGCATTTGGGAGGGTCATCTGGTGCACATGGATATCTATGGGGCTGATGTCAAGGCTGAAAGTGTTGAGCAAGAATGCCCAGCGGATCATCTTTTCTATTTCTCTTTCTTCAGCCCAAACTTATTGGGATGTTTTGAATGTCTTTCGTAGTATCTTTCAATGCTCAATAACTCATGATTTTGCCTGACTTGATTCCCATTCGGCCAAGATCATCAGCACTATGGTCCCATTCGCCTTTTCCATTATAAAGTCAGGTATGCCCACGAGCCCCAACTCCATATTCCTATCTTTTCTGTAGCAAATCAAAATACCCAGGAACGCTATTATAAAAGCTAATCCTCTCTGAGCTTCCCACTTGTTTTGGTTTCCCGCATGAGTAAGATCGATATATGGCGTCTCAAACCACGAGGATTCCCGTAACATCAGTACAAAAAGTAAAAGGTACAGAATCCTTTGGCCAGATTTCTGTCTCGGATGTCCCGACTGATGCTTAGTAGGTCCAAAAATTTGTGACAGGTTACTGTTATCGGTGCCACTAGGTATTGATTTCTAAGATTCCCCTCAAAACCGACGTATCCTGCTATCTCTTCCAGTGCAGGAGTCAGCTCGAAATCAGCAAAGTGGAATACATTATGTGTTGGGTCCCAAAATAGTATCAAGGCCTCAATTATGTCTTTTCTCAGTTTAACCTTCAAGATCCCGATAAGACCACCCAACGTTTTAGTCACAATTTTTTCTGCTGTCGTCCCCCAAATTATGCCACCACATATGTAGCTCCAACGGGATCTCTTCACGGATTGAGAAAGGTTCATTTTGAATTGTGCTCATCATGCACATTTATATAAGGTGATTTTAATTAAAAGAACAGTATGATTCATTTTGACTCAAGAAAAATGACGATTTTTCAAACTTTTCACCAAAATATCTAGCTTTGCCAATACGGCCTTTCAACACTTCGATGAAGAAGATTTTAAGCACGGACTTTGCTAATTGGTAAAACCTAAAAATTTGACCAAAGGCCGTTGTTCTTACAAAAACAGCCTTCTGGCGCCCTTTTGGGGATATCCGACTATTTTTGACAAGAATGGCATCACCTTAATTATTTATAGTAAAAGATAAAAATTTTGTTCTCTCTGGGCTATTTTTGCAAAAGGGTAGTTAGACCCGATGGGGTTGCCTATGTATCCCACATCCCGTGAGAATCAAACTGGCATAGTTCGGGCAAATAAAACAAAACCAATTATTTTTGAAAACAAAACCTTATTCTTTTTTTTTTCTCAAAAATTCGACAGAGTTTCAGTACCATTTGGACATTGGTTTTTCAAAATAGGTTATTAACTCACTTAACCCTTACATTGCTATTCTATTTTCCCAACTTTCTCCCATTAGTCATAAGTCTGTCAACATTCAAATCCGAAGCAAAGAAATACACAAGTAGCGAGTAAGATGCATCAGGATGGTCCTTTTTATTTCGGATACACTTGTCCTAGACAGACCCAACCCCTGTGTTGAGTCTCCAAAGTCAAATGCACGTGATGCAAACAGATGTTCCTACTAGGGATCCGGTATGAGGCTTTGCTATAATAGGCTTAAAACCTGGGTTATTGTTCTATACCTGGCTTACCCAAGCGGACAACTCGAGCGGGAGGGGGGGGACATCATACCGGGAATACAGAAGACTCTAGATGGGATAAGACTCTAGACAGAAGAGAAGTCACACGAAGTGTACACTCCTCCATGATATAGAAGACTCAGATAGAAGAATGGTTTCGTAGAAGTTTATATACAGTTCAGAGAATCAAAGCGGTAGAAGCAACATTTAGCATATTAGGCCCAAACATGTAACAAAATCATATAAAGCCAAATATAGCGATTCATCAAAGCTCGAATTCTGAACCCTGAACGAAAAGTTCTGGGTTCTTTTTTCGAGCAGAGTCGTCAGAGCTGTCACACCTCATTTTCCTATACCCCGTAATGGATTTAAGGGAGTTTTTCCAATTAGAGGACAATCAAAAAAGGATTATTTTTTTATTAAAAATTCAGAGTCGCCACTTGGGATAATGATGGTGTCCCAGGTCACCAGTTCAGATCCTGAATTAAAGAAATATTGACTCTGTATTACAGTCTGCGAACCAAAAATCTGGGTAAGGAATTCTATTAACCCGGGAGAAGGTGGTAAGCATTCCCGAGTTTCGTGGTTCTAGCACGGTCGCTCAACGGTTATTATTAGCCTATTATCTGATTTTAGTATATGTTAAAAACCTATGTGCATTTTAACTTAAAAACCACTTTTATTTATTTTAAAGAAGACTTAACGTCATCTATACTATGTATTTGGACCGCGTCATATGAAATGCACCCGCAATCCATAACACATTCTATTCAACGTTATTAAGATTTGGATTTGGGTCACATGAAATGCGCACCCGAGCTTAGGAAGGTAATATTATTAAAATAGCGCGCCTAAAGACACTACGCATTTTTAACATTGTGAGGGCCATGAAAATTTTCTAAATAGCATGCGTTGAATTCTAAGGATTTTAAAGAAATAGTTAAATGAGGGTCACGCATTTGGGATTTTATTTGGCATGGCGCACCTCAATTTCAATTTTAAAAGGAAAGCTCAAGCTAAATATTTGAGGGACATAGCTATTTATGTTTCATAAAATGGCACCTCCATTTATCTAAGAATAAAATCTAATTGTGATCGGGAGGGCCGTGATTGATTTGACAGCTATTTATCACAGCATAACTCAAATGACTACAAGGACCTGCTGAAAAAAAACTAATGGAACAAAAGTTGAAATTAAAAGGGGAGTCTAAAATTACGACTAAGTGAGGTCCATGCTACATCAATTCCAAAATTTGGCTTGTCCTAGAGAGAGGCCCAATGTCTCAATGGGATCACCATGGCGCAAAGTTCTTGGCTCCGCAGCAAATTTCATTTGAGCCCAAGCGGAGAGCTTAGCTCTCATGAGGCAAGCTCAAGTCATATATCAAATGGGTTGTGGATCGAACCCATAGAATAGCAAAAAGCACAACAAAATTCAGAATGTAGTGACAACAGGATAACATTACTGAACATTAACCAAAGAAGCAAACAAAACTGAGATGAGCATAGAAATGAGAATGCAAACAAAACAGGAAGGGTGATTTCATAGTTGCGAACCATAAACTACTAGGGGTACTCAACACAATAAATTGAAGCAGCCATTTGATTGAACATTTTTAAAAATTGTCACATGGTTACTTCACTCACAGATTAATATGATTCACTCAAACTCAACAGATACGTATTAAAAAATGTTTCTTTACAATGCATTTTTCATGATTTGAATCCTTGTTCCAAATGATCCTAAATTAAAAATTAACTTGTAAAGAAATGAGAGATTTGAAATATCATGTTCATTCCAACATTCTAAATACAGGATTCAACAAAAAGTCATTTGACAAACTCTTACTTCCTATTAATGCAAGACTGTTTTATCGTAGTCAACAACCATAGACCTCACAATTGCAGCCATTCTGAATCATGCACCAAAAGAATTGATCTCTAATTTACTCCATTAATACAGTCCAGACTCAAAGATAAAAATACGATGAGCACACAAGGTGAAATCTAACACTAGTTATAGAATCCAACAACAAAATCAGAAGGAAACCACATATACAAAACTAACGCGGTCTAATTATCAATTACAAACCATTCTTTGACAAATACACTAATCAGAATTCCAAAGCTACATAGTGATTATGAAACTGAAAGAAGAAGAGGTGAAGTTCACAAACAGCATCACATTTCATCCCATTCTCAACTCATGCTTCAAGTTACACATCAAGTGACACCCATGGGGGATGAAATATACCTGGAAATGAGAGAAAAAGAGGTGAGAAAGTAGTACACGGTAGCGAATACAGCCCAGAATTGATCAATGAAACAGTGAAAACAGCTTGGGGAAAACTAGAGAAAATAACAGAAGAAATCCAAACAGTTCCAAGACAACACTCAATCTATTTCAAATTCCATAGTGATGAACTACTATTTTAGAAGTTGAAAAGAATCAGAAAATCATTGAAATTCAATTAAACAGAAATATTTCTACAGTTTTGTATTTTTCTGGATTTTACCTTCCATTCTGACTTTTCAGATTTTATCTCCTAATTCTCTGCCTTAAATGCAAGAATGAGATGCCTTTATCGGCGAGGCAATAGTGCAACTAACAGAGACTCAGATTTTTCTTTAGGCCCTTTTCATATTTTCAATTTTGTCTAGTTATCCCTATTTAGTTTTCAGCTTTCAAAACAACCCCTTCCCAGCTTCCTAGAAACTTCCCCAAGCAGTTACTCATAGATTCCCTCTCCCAAACTACCCAAATTACCCCTCGAATCCTGGTTATTTACCCTCACACTACGGCCAAATTATCCAAACTTTTGGGCTTTTGTAAGGATGAGCTTCAATACCCTTTTGGGCTTTAATAGGTGTTTGTTCAGTTTAGGCATATGAATTCCTAGGCGAACTAAAGAAACCAAAATGACTCCACTTCCTAATTTTAGACACAAAAGCAGAACTAGAAAAAGAAATAGAACAAAGTAAAAGAAAACTAGCAGCTACTAAACTGAAAATTAAACTGAACATTACACTCAAATGACTCGATCTTAAACATGTGAACATAACAATTTCTAAAACAATAAACATGAGATAGAAAAGAGAGGAAATAGAAGGGGGACGACGATGAGAAACAAGAAGAACGAGAGGAGAATAGAAATACCTAAATAGGCAGGCCGACGGGTCTTCTGACAAACCTCAAACGGACTCCGATTTGACCCAAAATTGGCATCAATCGAGCGTTCTCGTCGAGAACAAACGACCAATAATAATTTCAGCCCTAATCGTTCTCCAAAGCATGAAGATTTGGGGAGATTTTGCATTTCTTCTTTTTCTTCTTTTAGATTTGAGGATATATGACGATAGATTCATATTCCTTGGGGTGTGTCCAGGAAGAGTTTGGAGTGATTTGGAGGCATGGAACTCCGGTAACAATGGCGGTTGAAGGCTTTGATGTGGAGGAGATGAAGTAACAGAGGTGTTTAGAGGAAATAAGGGGTATCTGATATTTTTTGGAAATTATTAAGTGATTAGAGGGATAGTTCTAGAGCCGTTAGATGATCCACAATAAAGGGCTGAGATTGGATTGGAATTAAAAGCTTTGACAGTTGTCGTTTGGGCATCAAAATAACTGACTAGGTTGAACCCGAGTATTGGACAGGTTTTGGCCGGTTATGGGGTAATATGCATCTCGGCCTGGGTAAAATTAAAACAAGGCAACCCAAATTTTTGATCCTTCTACTCTTTTATCTCCTTATTTCAAATCAATTTTTCCAATAATTCTTTTTCTTCTTTTTTTTCAAAATTAAGTTAAAATTCCTAGACCCTAAACCAAAATGATAACTATTATAATTAATTTTAAAAAAACAAATTAAAATAAAACTGCTCAAAATCAAAGTTAAAATTGAAAGTCCAAATTAAATTATTTTTTGTGATTTTTTCCATTTAATAAAACAACTACTTTGCTAATTAATCCTAAAATGTAAAATTAAATCCTAAATGCAAATGCCAAGTATTTTTTGCATTTTTTCATTAATGAAATAAAATAAAAATGCACAGACAAATGCAAACAATTAACGGAAAATGCCACAAAGATTCACAAAATTGCAAACAATGAAAACTAATTATTTTGTTTTGAATTTGTGGGAGTAATTCACATAGGGCAAAAGTCACGTGCTCACAGCTTCTTCTATTCATGTTGCTCTATTCCTTTCATGTCCAAAGGCCATACTATTCCTATGTTCGATCTTGCTCACCTTCTACTCATTCGCAAAATTTCAATCACCATCTTCACTACTCCTGCAAATCACCCTTTTCTTCATCAATTCCCTTTTCGACACAAATATAAATATCTCCGACATCCCTTTTCCAAAAAATTCACCTGCTAGTAAAAAACTAATTGTCACGATCCAAAATCCAAGTGGTTGTAGTGATATCTAAGCCAACCCATTAGGTAAGCCAATTAACCTTAACCAATCCCATTATATTTAGTAAGACAATTAAGCAAAAGAAAATATCTGAATCTTATACATTCCATAACGACTGGTAGTATAAATCATGAGCATCTAAGATAAGAATATACAAAGTTGGTGCGAAATAAATACATCATATATTTGAAATATACATAAACATATCTTTATACATCCAAGGCTATGATAAACGTGAGGTAGCTACATCCGGAACGCAAGTATGTCTTCAATTTCCAGCTCTCGTCGACCACAGCAACATCAACATCCAGCATCTACACGCAAGGTGCAGAAGTATAGTATGAGTAAAACATGCCCCATGTACTCAATAAGTAACAAACTTAACCTTAGGCTGAAAGTAGTCACGAGCTGGAATAGAGCTCGGAGTCCAACACCAAAAGAAAACAACACTTCATAACATAATAATAGTGCTAAAATAAGTAATCCGAGATAAAATGCTCAACACTTTCACTGTTCCAGAAAAAAAGGCATGTTTTCCAAGGATATCAGTAAAAACCCAAATCTTTTATCGAAATCGCTAAAATATGAGTAAGTTTGAAAACTGTAGTTTTTTCCAAAAATCTTTCAATGGGTAAATATTTCAATTTCAAAAGGGCATGAGGAAAGTGCATCTCTATGCCTATATGTCAATATGTGTAAGAAGTCATGAATGTCGTGATACTGTACATCATAAGAAAAATGCATCTCTATGCTTGTTTCCCAAGTGTGCATGTCAAATGCATTTTATCTCAGAGATGAACTCATGTACTCGCACTCTCAGAATATTCAATCTCACTATCTCACACTCTCAGAGTACTCAATCTCACTATCTCACACTTTTCATTTATCATGCTCAACCACTCGACATGCTAAGGCACTCAGTACTATATATGGCCAATCCAGCCCATGGAAGATCCATCTTGAATATACACATAGCAACTGACAGTCAGTCGCTCAGTACTGTAGAAGTCCAATGTACACGGGGAAGATCTATCCCCAAATATAAATGCTTCAACAAGATCCGTGTCCAGGAAAGATCCATGCCTTAAATATAAATCGATCACACTCACTAGGGATCTGTACGGAATCCATAGGAGCTCCTTCAGCCTCACTGCCATAATAAACCAGATCCAATAATAAATCAATATAACATGCTACGGAGTACAGCCCGATCCCATAATATCACTCACAATCAAGCTCTCAACCTCACTCAGCCATCAATCTCTCCAGTGTCTCGGGCTCACAATGTCATGAAACTAGCCCAAAAATGATGATATTGATGTGCCAATGAATAGCAGTAGAGACTGAGATATGATATAAAATGAATGAACATGAAGGAGTATGAAATTGCAATGTAAGCAAATAATACAATAGCAAAAATGACCTCGGTGGGTTCCAATAAGGAATCCAAAATCGAGGAACAATCAAAAAAAGTTTTTGCCTTCAATCATAAAAAATACTTCGCTAGAAAATTTGAAAGAGAGAGTTAGAATAAATAGGATTCATACTATCTTTCTTCCAAATACTGATTACCAAGAATTCGAACAAAAAGTGGATACGGTTGCTAAAAACCCATTATCAGCAGAAATTGACGAGTTCTTAACTTTAACCAATGATTTTGGTAACGAACCTTGGCTAGACATGGCTTCTAACATGGATCATAGCTCAATGGCTCTAGCACATAGAGATTTTATGGTTATAGATAAGATCATGTAATTATACAGTACTACACAAATAAAGGATTCAAAATTCACACGGTGAACACTCATATGCTCGTCACCTAGCATGTGCGTCACCTCAACCCCAACATACATAACATGTATGTTCAGGGTTCATATCCTCAGCACCAAGTTTTAAAGTGTTGCTTATCTCGAAGAAGCCAATTTCAATACCGAACAAGCCAAGCGATGCTCCAAAAGTCCATTCTGTGCGTACCAACCTCCGAACGACTCGAAACTAGACAAAAGAACCTAGAGTACATCAAATAATGCCAAATAATCCAAACCCAATCAATAAAGGTCAAATCTTTAATCAACCACCCAAAATCATCCCAAAAGTCCAACTTGGACCCGCACCATAGAACCCGATGAAACTCACAAAATCAACATCTTGGTCAAATACGAGTCCAACCATATTATTTCATCCAAATCTAACTCCGAATCGATGTTCAAAACTCAAAACTTCACTATATGGAACATTAGGCTAAACCCCCCCCCCCCCAATTTCTCTTTACAATTCACAATTCAATTACTTAAAATAAAGATAGATTCATGAAATATAATCAAAATCGAGTGTAGAACACTTACCCCAATCCTTGTGATGAAAATTGCTCCAAAAATCATCTCAATCCAAGCCCCAAATCCCAAAATATGATAAAAAGAACCAAAACCTTGAAATATAAAGAATCTTCCCAGTGAATTTTGTATTTGCGATCAAATCATCGCACCAGCGACCCCTACTTCTACGGTAAAAATTTCTCTTTTGCGAAGAACCCCTAAACAAGCAGTCATCGCATATGCGATCTCCTACCCGCTTGTGCAATCGCTCTTCTGCGCACAATGAACCACATCTGCGATCGCACAGGTGCGCTCAAGCACCCACACCTGCGATCCTCACGCCCAACTCCCTCTTCACGCTTCTGCGACCATCGCACCAATGCAAAACCAGAAGTAGGTGTGATCACACCAGAACCAACAGCTCATTCAGCAATGCAACATGCGACAAATGATCTAATCCTCGTCTGAAACTCACCTGATCCCCTTGGGATCCTATCCAAATATACCAATAAGTCTAATAACATGAAACGGGACTAATTGGGTCCTCAAATGATGCATAAAAACGTCAAAATGATGAATCGCACCTCAAATCAAACGTAATAAACTTTGAACTTTTTGACTTTCAAAACTCATGCCGAAACATAACAATTCAACCCGGAATGGACCCAAATTTTGCACACAAGTCCCAAATAACATAAAAATCTATTCCCATTCTCGGAACCAAAATCCGAATCTGATATCCTCAAAGTCAACTTCCGGTCAAACTTATGAACTTTTCAAACTTTTAAATTTCCAACTTTTACCAATTTATGTTGAAACCTTCTAGAAATATCCAAATACAAATATGGGCATACGCCCGAGTACAAAATCACCATCTGGACCTACTTGAACTCTCAAAACTCCTTTCCAAGTTCAGATATTAAAATTTTAAACTTGGCCAACACTTCCAATATAAAGCTTCCTAGTTGAGAATCACTCTTCAAATCAAATTACGAATGACTTGAAAACCAAAACCAATGATTTACATAAGTCAAATCATACGAAGCTAATCATGCCGTAAACTACCGAGCAAAGTGAAAATGCTCTAAACGAGCTATTGGATCATTACATCCTCCCCCACTTAAATATAAGTTCATCCTCAAAGGTGCCTAGAGTTGTTCCTGAGCCGTCGGATAATTGTGTAACCCTACTGTGTACATACCCAGGGGTGATCCCACGTCACCATAATCCATATAAGCATGACGACATAATATAACTAAAATCATTACTTCAACCTTGGTTCATAAACCATAGATTCCAATTTCCAACATTCGGAAATTCTTATAAGACCTGAATCTCGCATCCCCACGTTGTATAAGTCTGAACAAGCTTCATCAAGCCATAACCATAACCCAAGACACAATCATATGTTATAACACATAATTCAAATACTCACAGCAATAATTTCTGATCGCCATCGCAATTTAGAAATAGACCTAGTTCTGGTAATGGACCTCATATAAAAAAAAACCTCAATCCTAAAACCTTCATAAATTATCGATGATGAAAGAAAGATGTGGACTCATAAACACTTATCAGATCAACAAGTCATTAAGCTCCCTCTCATTCGACAAAAAAAACATTAGCAACTTTCTAAGCCGATCCGCAATATTATCCTTTCAAATGTACAAAAATAAATTCCGATAGCACCAATTCTAGATCTGACGACCTCATCTTATCAAAAACAAGTTACTCTACTGACACGCCGCCACAATACTACTCAGAGCCACAAACTGTGCAATCTGTGCACCCATACACAACAATCCAAACTTAATCAAACATAGAAATTACTCCAATAAGAGAACTGTCCCGCAAGATTAACAAATAACACCACAACCTAAATTCTAAAAACCCATCACACATGGTAAAACCACAACACATGAACCTAACACAAAGGACCATATCTCCATATAACCACGCTATAATGTGTGGGCCCATCCAAACACTGGTCCATATGAAATACCTCCAACGACCCTGCTATTAATTAATAACCACGTACAACCCGACATCAAGTACCCAAGGTGCGTGGACATAGCCATGGAGAAGCAAATGACACAATGCCACACAAACCCGAAAGAACATAACAAATGCACAATCAATCATACATCACCCAAATACCTATCTCTCTCAAATTCCTCTATAGTGCCCCAATAGAACTGCACCATGTATGCATATAACCAATGAATCACAACTTCTCGTAGCATAAAAGGGTATATCGTAAAACATATCAGAAAAAAATAAGCTTAACTCTAACTAAATGGCATACCCCTCAACAATAGCAGTAGGGAGTCAATCAATCGGACCTGGTGTAGAATACACATCCTTATTAGGCCTACCAATGAGCCCTGAATCAACTCTAATCATCTACAAATAGATAATAACCCTCTGAAAGTCCACAATGACTGAGTCATAATGCATACTATCATCTGGCTAGCTTTGATCATAACTTCACAGAGCACAACCACGAAACAATCTGCTTCTGAGAACTCCCACTCTCCAAATCCATAGAATACATGAATCACCATATCTGATCCCAACTGTCCAGCCTGAATGTCTAACACATCTCTTATACGCGATCATCCTATGAGGAAATACATCTATGGTTCTTCCGTGCCATATAGAAAAATCTGAATATTAACAATCAATGAACCATACGAGCACTGCAATACTGATGAAGCATTCGTAAGTTAAAACATAATGCGCCTTCTGAAACGTACACTATTCTCAAACAATACCAAATAGTAATATCATTCACCTAGTCATCTGAAACAACCTATCTTGCCTAAGAATTCATGACCTTCCTTTCAAATCTGACCCGTGACCTTGCACAAGCAAATCTTAATCCCACTCAACACACTGCATCAATCATGCCATCATATGAAAAGAGTATAAGAACATCATAATCAACTTTGAGTCCCAAGCAGAATACATACCCGATGAGTCAAAAACCTTCTATTTTATCTCATCAAGGAGAAAATTCCAATATGCAACATGTTCCTCACGCCAGTAGGAAATGTACACCTTGACTGTGGCAGTAACCATCGAGAACTCTTCGAAACCCATTTGCACATAACCAAACCACCAGAACAAAATCAATCTAACTCAACCAAGCCACGCAGGTCACCAAAGCCCAAGAGCATTACCATAAAACACCATTAGAGACTTATCACATCATAAATACCCAAAGAATCGATCATATCCATTACCATAATGATCGAACCTACTACTAAGTTGTCTTGTTTCCTCCGAGTTTCTTCTGAATAGCTTTCAAGTCGCTACCTATCCTCGATCGTAATACCACATCCTCAACCAAAACTCACCAAATGAGACCCTAGCATAAAACCACACGGCCCTAAGGCCTATAGAGTGTATCCCTTCTTAAGCACCCCAAAAGTGCCACAATTGAGACTTTCACTCTAAAGAGACCTTCTGTGAATCAAAAATCATTTCATTCACCCGCCTGATGCTGAAATGTAGAATCCACAATGATATAGAAATGCCACAAGTCTCGTCACCATCCAACTTAAATCTCAGATTCTAGTAGTATAAAAATCCACAAAATTCTCAATTGCTACATATAAATCTTGAACCCATTATAACCCTCTCGAGAGTTGTCCACTCTGCTCCAATCTCAACACTGACCAAACGGGCCGAACGACTTGTGCCATATTAGAAGAAACGCCTTAAAAAGTAACACACACCTCTGAACAACTGAGTGAACTTTTACTCCATGCACATTATGCCTACAAACTTAAATCGTTCCATGATCTCCATATACACATAAAAAAAGTTCCTTGATTCAGTCATCCTCAAAACCAAACTCTGTAATTCATACCAATCCACAAGTACGTCTTAGATTGAAACTGATACAACACATAACCATGCAATCAAATCATCGATAGCAGACTCCCCCACTTGGCCCAAAGCCATAGATCAAAACACACAATAACTCACAATGCCCATATTCTATTATTGCTATAATACCGTAGTGAGACTCAACTAAATCCTTCATGAGCTCCTGCAATGCAAACCCTCTAATACTTTAAATTATCTACAAATCTTGACCCTTGTAACAGTCAAGCTAACTTTCACAAGCAGTACAGACTCAAATTGCAACACATATAGCCCACAAGTAGGTTAAAAAGCCTCCACACAACATCATAAAAATCATACATCCGTAGAGTGCCTTGTAGGTAATAAGTTATAATCAACCTACTCAAGCTCAAACTGACATCTCTTTATACCCTTTCACAACCACAACTATTACGCAATCACTTAATCTTTCTGAGTACGAATCCATCAGCAACACCATGAGAATCTAATTCATCCTATAATTAAGCAACATGAAAGATCCTTCAATACACTCATGACTCTAGACTATACGTCACATCGAGACAGAAATCAAACACCCAATGGTCCTTTTACATCTCAAGAAAACTCTTCTCAACACCTTCAAACAATCTGAACGCATCCCACAGTCACATCATACTCATCATATAGCCATCCAGCCACTCAACAATCCATAATTCTACTAATAGGGACACTATTGGACTTATAAGTCCAAAAGCACATGCTCACACAGCTGAAATCATGTGCTCAAGCTATAGTCAAAACTTTTCCTCAAGTCCTCTAGACCGGCCCATTATCAGAACACCGAAATTACGTTATACACCTCATCTTTGGAGTCACAAGCTATCAATGCACAGGTGATACCGAATGCTCGCATATGCATACAAATGCGTGGAAGGAATTCAAGGAGTTACACTTCAAGCAGAATCAATGTCGCACAATAGGGAAAGAAAGATGGGAAGTATATCCTAAATGTCCTGTAGCCTCTTGAAGATAGGTATGGAAGTCATCGTACCAATACGCAAGACTCTACTAGACACTTGGTCATGACTTGTATAACCTATAAACCTAGAGCTTTAATACCAATTTCTTACGACCCAAAATCCAACTAGTTGTGATGGCACCTAACCATATCCTTTAGGTAAGCCAATTAACATTATACAATTCTAATAAATTTAATAAGACAATTAAGTAAAAAGAAAAATTTCTGAATCTTATACATTCCCCAAGGAATGGTAGTACAAATCATAAGCAAGATTAGAACTAACAAAGCTGGTGCAAAATAAATAAATCATCTATTCAAAATGTACATAAACAGATTTTTATACATCTAAGGATACCATGAACAAAAAGTAGCTACACCCCGGAGCGCATGTACGTCATTAGTTTCCAGCTCATGTCGATCACATCAACATCAGCATACAACATATGCACGCAAGGTGCAGAAGTGTAGTATGAGTACAACCATTCCCATGTACACAATAAGTAACAAACCTAACTTTAGGTTAAAAGTAGTGACGAGCTGGAATAGAGGTTAGAGTCCAACACCAATAACCAACAATAGTTCATATAATAATAATATTGCAAAAAGAAGTAATCAGAAATAAAATACTCATTTCTTTCACAGTTCCGAAAAAATAGGCCTACTTTTTAACTTTATTAGTGAAAACCCAAATCTTATACTGAAATTGCCAAAAATATGAGTAAGTTTAAAACTATAATTTTTCTAAAAATCTTTCAACAGATAAATATGTCATTTACAAAAGGACATGAGAAAAATACATCTCTATGCCTATATATCAATATGTGTGAGAAGTCATGAATGTTGTAATACTGTATAGCATGAGGAAAATGCATATCTATGCTTGTATGCCAAGTGTGTATGTCAAATGCAATGTATCTCAAAGATTAACTCATGTACTCACACTCTCGGAGTACTCAATCTCTCTATCTCGTACTTTCCATTTATCATGCTCAACCACTCGGCATGCCCAGTCACTCATTACTATATATGGCAACCCATCACATGGAAGATCCATCTCGAATATACACATAGCAACTGACACTCAGTCACTCGGTACTGTATAAGGCCAATGCATCCAGGGAAGATCTATCCCCAAATATAAATGCTTCGAAAAGATCCATGTCCAGGAAAGTTCTATCCCTCAAATATAAATCAGTCGCGCTCACTAGTGGTGTTTACGGACTCTGTAGAAGCTCTTTTAGCCTAAGCGCCATAATAAGCCAGATTCAGGCATAAATCAATATAACATACTGCGGTGTGAAGCCCGATCCCATAATATCACTCATAATCAGGCCCTTGACATCACTCAGTCATCAACCTCTCCGGTGTCTCTAGCTCACAATGTCATGAAACTAGCCCAAAAATAATTATATGATGTGCCAATGAATAGAAACAGAGACTGAGATATGATATGAAATGAATGAACATGACTGAGTATGAAATTGCAATCTAAGCAAATAATTCAACAGCAAAAATGACCTCGGTGGATTCCAATAGGATGAGCATGTAGCCTAGACATGGCTTCTAACATGGATCACGACTAAATGGCTCTAGCACGCAGAGATTTCACAGTTACAAATAAGATCAGGTGATTACACAGTACTACAGAAAAACGGATTGGAAATTCACATAATGCACGCCCACACGCCCGTTACCTAGCATGTGCATCACCTCAATACCAAACACATAACACGTATGTTCAGAGCTCATACCCTCAGCACCAAGTTTAGAAGTTTTACTTACCTCGAAAAAGCCAAGCGATGCTTCAAAATTGCCATTCCCCGTGTACCAAGCTCCGATCGGCTTGAAACTAGCCAAAAGCAACTCAAATACATCAAACAATGCCAAAGGAACCAAACCAAATCGATAAAGGTCAAATATTTAATCAAAAGCCAAAAATCATCTCAAAGGTCCAACTCGGGCCCGTACCTCGAAGCCCGATGAAACTCACAAAATCCGACAACCTATTCAATTATGAGTCCAACCATACTATTTTCACCCAAATCTGACTCAGAATCAATATTGAAAATTCAAAAATTCACTCTATAAAACATTAGGCTAAAACCCTTAATTTCTCTTTAAAATTCACAATCCAATTATCAAATACAAATATAGATTCATGAAATATAATTAAAATCGAGTGTAGAACACTTACCCCAATCCTTGTGATGAAAATTGCTCCAAATATCATCTCAATCCGAGCCCCCAATCTCAAAATATGATAAAAGAACCAAAACCTCTAAATATAAAGAATCTGCCCAGCGAATATTGCATGTGCGATAAAATTGTCGCACATGTTAACCCCGCTTCTACAGTAAACATTTCTCTTTTGCGAGAATCCCTTAACCAGTAACCATCACTTCTGCGATCTTCTACCCGCTTCTGCGATCGCACTTCTACGCACAATGAACCACATCTGCATCGCGCAAGTGTTCTCAAGCACCCGCACCTACGATCCTCTTGCCCAACTCCCTCTTCACGCTTCTGCAACTGCCTTATCGCTTCTGCGACCATCACACGTACGCAAAATCAGTTGCAGATGCGATCACACCAGAACTAGCAGCTCCTTCAGGAATGCAACATGCAACAAATGATCTGAACCTTATCCAAAACTCACCCAAGCCCCTCGGGACTCTGTCTGAATATACCAACAAGTCCAATAACATGACACGGAGCTAATCGAGGCCTCAATCACGCATAACAATATTGAAACGATGAATCACACCTTAAATCAAACTTAATGAACTTTGAACTTTTTAACTTTCAAAACTCGTGCTGAAACATAAAAATTCAACCCGGAATGGACTTTTGCACACAAGTCCCAAATAAAATAACGAAGCTATTCAAATTTCAGGAACCACAATCTGAATCTGATATCCTCAAAGTCAACTTCTGGTCAAACTTATGAACTTTTCAAACCTTCAAATTTCAACTTTCACCAATTTGTGGCGAAATATTCTAGATATATCCAAATGTAAATCTGGACATACGTCCGAGTCCAAAAAAACCATCCATACCTACCGGAACCCTCAAAACTCCAATCCAAGGTCAGCTTCTAAAAAGTCAAACCTGGCCAACTCTTTTAAATTAAAGCTTCCTAGTTGAGAATTATTCTTCCAAATCAAATTCCAAATGACCTGAAAACCAAAACCGACGATTCACATAAGTCATGATACATCATACGGAGCTGCTCATGCCCGTAAACTATCGAGTGAAGTGCAAATACTCAAAACGATCAGTTGAATCGTTATATTAATTCCTGAAAAAGTTACCCTCCACCTCATGTGGCAACCACCAGAGGCTGGGACTCTCAAGCTTAACATTGATGGGAATGCTTGTGCTTCAATTGGGCAACGGGAATAGGTGGTGTTTTTAGGAATAAAGATAGGTGGGCTATGGACTACATGAAAGGAATACCCTACACAAATAGCATTAGAGCTGAGCTTCAAGCTCTGTGGTAGGGCTTAAGAATTGTTATTGATCATATGCTTTCCCCTAGTAATAGATACAGACTCCTCATAGGTAATAAACATGATAAGAAATGGTAACTTGACTCACAATCCTATAATCTATGATTGCAGGTCAATGATGGAGCAGCTGGGGAATCCAGCCCTAGCCACAGGGCATAGATACATGGAACAGAATGACATGGCGGATCTCCTCGTGAAGGAAGGAGCTAAGAAGGAAAGATTTGAAAGAACACAGTTTTTGGCAATTTCTCTAATGTTTGCTAACGAAATAGTGTGCGCAAACCTCTTAGGAACTATTTTTTAGAAAGAAAATCAAGGTTTGTAATATTGATACATTTTTTGCTAATGCTACTACTCTAAGGGAACTCACATTCCCTTGCTAATGATGTCATTTTGTGACCAGTTTACCAAAAAAAAAACATTAGGTCTTCTTTGAAGTCTTAGATTTACTTTTTCTAATGTAACTTTATAATAGTAAATATCGCATGAATTTCTGCTGCTTGGTTATAGTTTGAGCATTTAGTTGATAATATTCAAGGCAGAGACATAATATATTTTAATTTTAATAACTGCATGTCTTATCAATATAATAGAGCGTTGCTAATCAGGCTCATGCTCCTTTCTTGGAATTTTGACACAGCTATCCACAAAAACAAAGTTATTTATCTTTGTTTACTTATTTGTTTTCCTTACTCATAAACTAATTATATTTCTTACCCATAATAGGTTTTGTGTGTTATAAACTAAAGCAAAAGACAAGAACAATAGAACAAGAACAATAGCAATAGAGAGAAGAGTAGAGAGAGTTCTTCTTATTGAGAGTTAGGAGTGAATTACAATGGTAGAGAGCACCTCTATTTATAGGGAGGAGGAAGATCTTGCTACCAATAATAGGACTCTAAAATCTCTCTAATTAAATACATTAAAGACATTCACCTTAAATAGAAGTGTAAGAATCTTCTATTTCATAACACTCCCCCTTGAATGTCTATTCAATGATGTGCCTCGTTAAAACCTTAAAACAAAACCCAATGGGAAAAATTAAAGTAAGGAAAGAGTACACATGTTTGAATATGCGCCTATTGGTTGCCTCGTTAAAAACCTTGCAAGGAAAACCCAGTGGGACAAAACCTTGTAAGGGAAAAAGAGTGCAACGCGCATTAACTCCCCCTGATAAGAACATCAATTTATGTCCTTAAGTCTTCGCATCCCGATCTTGTGAACTAGCTTCTTGAAGGTTGACTTTGGTAGAGATTTTGTAAACAAATCAGCCATATTTTCGCTTGAACGAATCTGTTGAACATTGATATCACCATTCTTCTGAAGGTCATGTGTGAAGAATAACTTTGGTGAAATATGCTTCGTTCTATCTCCCTTTATGAATCCTCCCTTCAATTGAGCTATACATGCTGCATTATCTTCATATAAAGTTGTGGGTAGTTTATCACACTTTAAACCACATTTGTCTTGGATATGATGTATTATCGACCTTAACCACACACACTCCCGACTTGCTTCATGAATAGCAATTATCTCGGCATGATTAGATGAAGTAGCCACAATTGATTGCTTAGTCGATCGCCAAGATATGGCGGTTTCTCCACAGGTAAACACATAACCCGTTTGAGATCGAGCCTTGTGTGGGTCGGACAAATATCCAGCATCAGCATAACCAACAAGATCCGGGCTGCAATTCTTTCCATAAAATAGGCCCAAATCGGTAGTCCCCTTTAGGTACCGCAATATGTGTTTGATCCCATTCCAATGTCTCCTCGTAGGAGCCGAGCTAAATCTTGCTAAGACATTAACTGAAAAAGAAATGTCCGGCCTTGTAGTATTTGCAAGATACATTAATGCACCAATTGCGCTAAGATATGGTACTTCAGGACCAAGTATCTCTTCATTCCGTTCTTTAGGTCGGAATGGATCTTTGTTCACTTCAAGTGAACGAACAACCATCGGTGTACTTAACGGATGTGCGTCATCCATGTAAAACCGTTTCAGTACCTTTTCTGTATAGGTAGATTGATGAACAAAAATTCCGTTTGCCAAATATTCAATTTGCAAACCAAGACATAGTTTAGTCTTACCGAGATCTTTCATCTCGAATTCATCCTTTAGATAATCAATTGCCTTTTGGAGTTCTTCAGGGGTTCCAATAAGGTTTATGTCATCAACATATACGGCAAGTACAACAAATCCCGATGTTGTTTTCTTTATAAACACACATGGGCAAATGGCATCATTTATATAGCCTTCTTTCAACAAGTACTCACTTAGACGATTATACCACATTCGTCCTGATTGCTTTAGACCATACAAGGACCTTTGCAATTTGATTGAAAACATTTCCCGAGATTTGGAATTGTGCGCATTTGGCACCTTGAGTCCTTCGGGAACTCTCATGTATATGTCGTTATCAAGTGAGCCATAAAGATAGGCAGTAACGACATCCATTAAGTGCATGTCCAGCTTCTCATGGACAGCAAAACTTATGAGATAACGAAAGGTTATCGCATCCATTACAGGCGAATATGTCTCTTCAATAATCGACACCAGGCCTTTGGGAAAAACCTTGTGCAACAAGTCGTGCTTTGTATCTTTGTACTTCATTTTTCTCATTTCGTTTGCGTACAAAGACCCACTTGTAGCCAACGGGCTTAACACCATTAGGTGTTTCAACTATAGGGCCAAAAACTTCACGTTTTGCCAGCGAATTCAATTCAGATTGAATTGCTACTTGCCATTTTGGCCAATCATGTCTTTCTCGACATTCTTTCACAGATTGAGGTTCGAGATCCTCACATTCTTTCATAATGTTAGATGCTACATTATAAGCAAAGACATTATCTACCACAACATCCACTCGATTAATATTTGCCTCAATATTAATTGGATTTGGGAGTAGTTCCGTATTTTCAAGAGCTTCAGGCTCAATAGATTCTTCGTGAATCTCGGAATTAATCAAATCATGAGCGTCCTCATGTGATTCTTTCATAGTGTCATTTATATCGTTCTTTTTCCTCTTTCTAGGATTTCGATCTTTGGAACCTAATGGTCTGCCACGCTTCTGGCGTGCATTTGACTCATTGGATATGACACTAGATAATTGTCCAATAGGGACTTCAATACGGATCGGAACATTTTCCGCAGGAATGTGGGATTTCGTTATCCTCTTCAAGTCCGTAAATGCGTCAGGCATTTGATTTGCTATTCTTTGCAAGTGGATAATCTTTTGTACCTCTTTCTCACAAGTAGAGGTATGTGGATCAAGATGAGATAATGATTCATTTTTCCACAAAATTTCCCGTTTGGTTTCACAAACTTCTCCCCCTAATTTTGGGAAAAGTGTTTCATCAAATCGACAGTCTGCAAATCGTGCAGTAAACAGGTCGCCTGTCAATGTTTCAAGGTAGCGAATGATGGAGGGCGAATCAAACCCAACATATATTCCTAACCTTCTTTGCGCACCCATTTTGGTGCGGGATGGCGGTGCTACAGGCACATATACGGCACATCCAAATATCCTTAAATGGGATATATCGGGTTCATGACCCAAAACCAATTGCAACGGAGAATACTTGTGGTAATTCGTCGGCCTGAGGCGAATTAGCATTGCTGCATGCAATATGGCATGACCCCACACTGAAGTGGGCAGCCTCGTTCTCATCAGTAATGGCCTTGCAATCAACTGCAAGCGCTTAATTAACGATTCTGCAAGACCGTTCTGAGTGTGAACATGGGCTACAGAATGTTCAACTTTTATCCCGATTGATAAGCAATAATCATTAAATGCTTGGGATGTAAACTCAGTAGCATTATCCAGTCTAATGGACTTGATTGGATTATCTGGAAAGTGTGCTCGTAGCCTAATGATTTGTGCCATTAACTTCGCAAACGCCAGGTTGCGAGATGACAACAGGCACACATGAGACCATCTACAGGATGCGTCTATCAAGACCATGAAATACCTAAACGACCCACTAGGTGGGTGAATAGGTCCACAAATGTCCCCTTGTATACGTTCCAGAAACTGGGGTGACTCAGTCCCAACCTTTGTTGGGGATGGTCTGATAATCAGCTTGCCTTGATAACACGAAGTGCAAGGATATTCATTACTTGAGAGAATTTTGAAATTCTTTAACGGATGCCCATATGAGCTTTCTATAATCCGTCTCATCATGGTTGATCCTGGGTGACCCAGTCGATCATGCCAAAGTACAAATGTATTGGACTCAGTATTCTTTAGATTTACTGTTGAATGTGCCTCAATTGCACTAATTCTTGTCCAATACAGGCCACAAGATAAAGACGGGAATTTCTCAATAACCCTCTTTTGGCCGGAGACATTCTTTGAAGTGAGGACGAGATATTCAAGATTATCTTCATCCATTGTCTCAATATTGTAGCCATTCCGGCGTACATCTTTAAAGCTCAACAAGTTTCTCATAGACTTGGAGGAGAACATTGCATTCTCTATGATTAACATCGTGCCCTTGGGCAGAGTTACAATAGCTCTTCCGGAGCCTTCAATCAATTTACTACTTCCAGAGATTGTAGTAATGTTTGCCTTACACATATTCAGTTGAGAGAAATACTTCCTTTCTTTGAGTATTGTATGTGTAGTACATGAATCAACTAGGCAAATACTTTTACAGTTGGATGTTGATCCAAGTTCGCTTTGTGAGATATCCATTTTGCTTTCCCATAGTTTGACATACAAAAAAGGAGATACACGAACATAAGAATAAACAAGTTCAATCCTTTTGTGTCACATAATATTTTCAAAATCTGCTACTAACAGTTGACTAACAAAATCAGATATGTTGTCCATAATCAATTACTATGCAGTTTGAAAATTTCAGCGTTTTTCATAAGACAATCGATTATTAAACACACAATCGATTGTTGGAACATAGACAATCGATTGTTGAACACACACAATCGATTATTTGTTATTTTTGAAAAATTCCAGACCTTACTGTTTCAAGACAATCGATTGTTAGACAAAGACAATCGATTGTTGGCTATTTTTGAAAAATTCCAGAACACACTGTTTCAAGACAATCGATTGTTAGACAAAGACAATCGATTGTTGGCTATTTTTGAAAAATTCCAGAACTGTTTCAAGACAATCGATTGTTAGCCAAAGACAATCGATTGTTGATCAATTGTTTTTCAACTTTAATGCGAAAATAGTTGATAATCGACTAGTTTTTCAGGCTAGTCGATTACCCCCACTGGAAAATAAAAGTTTTATTGATATTTGAACATATTGAAGATATTCTAAAGAACTACTGCTAACATTGCTTTATGAACTAACTAATACGAGCTAATGCTAATGACTATTAATCTATTCATTGACTAATACAAGTAGAATCAAACAGCTCCATCTTCTTTCATCACGGTTCCGTCACCGATTAGGTGGTCTATCTTTCCCTCGGGTTGCTCAAAGAAGTCTGCCACATCCAGGTGGGTGAAGTCAAAGTTGTCGTCAGAGACAAAATTTGTTTCAGGGCGTTTTCTCTTTCGAGATGCTTGATAAAGGTCAACCAAGTGTCTTGGTATACGGCAAGTCCTAGACCAGTGCCCATTTCCACCGCAACGATAACATATAGTTTCTGAACTATTTGCCTTAGGATCTTCTGGACCCCGTTTCTGCTTTCGGTGATTATCTCTCTTTGGGGGGTGACGGACTTCTTTGGAATTTCTTCCTTGTCCACGTCCTTGGCTTTGACCCCGTTTATGACCGTGATCATGGTCCCTTTTATGTTTGGCATAATGCGAGTGCACCATATCTGCTTCAGGCAGTGGTGTAGACCCAGTTGGTCTATTTTCGTGATTTCTCATGAGCAGATCATTATTACGCTCAGCCACTAGTAAGAGAGAAATCAATTCAGAGTACTTCGTAAAGCCTTTCTCTCGGTACTGTTGCTGCAGTACCATATTGGAGGCATGAAACGTTGTAAACGTTTTCTCAAGCATATCGTAATCGGAGATGTTATCTCCACATAGCTTCAGTTTAGAAGTAATTCTGAACATAGCAGAATTATATTCAGAAACGGACTTAAAGTCCTGTAGCCTCAGATGGGCCCAATCATATCGTGCTTGTGGCAGAGTGACCAACTTCAGGTTGTCATATCACTCCTTTAAGCTGTTCCACAAAACGAGTGGATCCTTGACGGTGAGATATTCAATCTTCAAACCTTCGTCAAGGTGGTGGCGCAAGAAAATCAAGGCCTTCGCACAATCTTGGGTGGATGCTTTTTCTTTATCTTTGAGGGTGTCTCCGAGACCCATAGCATCTAGGTGGATTTCAGCATCCAACACCCATGTCATATAGTTCTTGCCCGAAATTTCAAGGGCAACGAACTTTCTTTTCATAATGTCAGACATACTCGAAAATTAAATTAGGAAGAGGGAAAATACCTTGGATTTTCGAGAATGATACTTGAGACGGTAGAGTCTCGTGCTGATAACGTGTTATAAACTAAAGCAAAAGACAAGAACAATAGAACAAGAACAATAGCAATAGAGAGAAGAGTAGAGAGAGTTCTTCTTATTGAGAGTTAGGAGTGAATTACAATGGTAGAGAGCACCTCTATTTATAGGGAGGAGGAAGATCTTGCTACCAATAATAGGACTCTAAAATCTCTCTAATTAAATACATTAAAGACATTCACCTTAAATAGAAGTGTAAGAATCTTCTATTTCATAACATTGTGGGAAATTTTTCCTTTAATCTTCAATTCTTTTTTATTTCTATGCTTCTTTTCTTTTCTTTTTTTTCTCCTTTTTTCCTCGTTTTCTTCTTATTTTTTTTCTTTTTTCCTATTCTAATTTCATTTAACTTGTTTTGAGGTTTTGACACAACTACCCAAAACAATAAAATTGTTTACCCTTGTCTATCCATTTATTTTCCCTACCCATAAACTAATTATATCTCCTACCCATAATAGGTTTTGTGGAAAATATTGTTACAACATATTATTATAATATCTTGTATATTATTACAATATACCATAACAATATAATTGTATACTATAATGGTATACTGTTTTAGTATAACTATATACTCCTATAGTATATTAGTATACTGTAGCAATTTTCATTCATTCCCATCCAATCAATAAAGTCTTTTTTCGAATCTTTTTGATTGTTTCCTGGATTTTGATGAATCTTAAGATAAAAAAGTCCTTTTTATCAATTTTATCAATTATTTGATAATTATTAATACCAATTTTAGTATTTGGATTACTGTTGGTATCGATCTTAACCCAGGCCTCAGTATCTTCTTTTTGTCTAAGAGAAAAATGGATAATTTTCCAATCAAAATATTTTCTATCAAGATTTCTTTCTATATATAGAATATTGCCTTTTCTTAGATAATTATTGATATGAAGATTGCCGAGCGTATCAAAAAGGTTGTGTTTGGACGTGTTGGAATTAAATATACTGTTAGGTAACAGTGTGCTTCTTCGATTATTATTGTAGTTGTGTTCTTCTTCGATTTTCAACTGAAAATTTCTATCTCAGTTACCTCAAATTAGCTCCAAGTCTCGACCAAGCTGACTCAACACTTGGTTACAGTTGTCAATCGATATTTTAATCACACGAGTCAAATATAATCAAACAATATCAAACTCGACAAATACAATTTATGATTTTTCAAGTTTCAAGGTCTTTCAATGGTTGATCTAATTTTTCTTAAAATAAATCACTATTAACTTCTTTAAGTCAAAAATTATTGGGAAAGAATATTTCAAAAAAATAGTCTATCTTCTAGACAAAAACTTTACTCCACTATAATAAAGACAAAAATTAGAAAAAACATGAATTAGAAGACAAGAAAATATATATATATATATATATATATATATATATATATATATATATATATATATATATATATATATATATATATGTGCGCGCGCGTGTGTTTGTGTGAGAGAGAGAGAGTGATGTATCATTCCCGAAGCAATATGACATTATCCCAGGCTGGCGTCTCTATTGATCAGTTTAGTCAACCCCATTAATCTATGGGAATGTTGGAAGCTGAGGCGATTTCTTTTTCAGTATTTGGCTTCTTCTAAGAAAAAAATAAAACAAGAAAATTCTCAACTCTATAGTTGTACTCCGTTGTAATCAACTCTATTTCCTTTGTTTGTGAAAGTTTTAAAGGAAGAAAAAAATAAAGGTAATGTAGCTAAAGAATAAGCGGGTAAATAGTTTGAAATGCATAGGTAGAAATAGCAAATAGTATAAGCATAGACATTAAAGGATAAATAGTTTGGAATTAATGGGTATAAAGTAAAATTTTCTCTCTTTTTTCTTTTTTTTTTTCTTTTTGGGTTTAGACAAGCGAAAAAACCAGTTGCAAAGCTACAAAGGCGTTCCCAAAAGAATGCTAGTGATCTGATCATGTAGTAATAAATAATTGCATTTCAGAAAAAATAAAAGCATTTCAGCAAAATATATATATATATATATATATATATATATATATATATATATATATATATATATATATATATATATGGGGCACGCTTTGGAAGAAGCAATCTGTTATCAAATTGTCTTATTGGAAACGAAAAAGGTTCAAATATGCCCGTGAACTATGTGAAATAGGACAAATATGTTCCGTCGTTAATAGTTGGGCCCAAATATGTTTAAACCGTCCAATAGTTATGCACATTTGCGCTTTTTTTAACAGAAACAATATTTTTTTCTTTTCTTTTTTAATTAATTAAAATCAAAATATATTTTATCTAAAGAAATTTTTCTAAAAGTTTTTTTTACTAAAAACTGAAGAAAAAAAGGGAAATATTTTTTTTCCAGTTTTTACAAAAGAACTAAAAAATATTTTCTAAAGCAATATTTTTGTAAAAACAGAAATAAAATCTAAAAAGAAATTTTTTAAAGCAATATTTTGTAAAAACTGAAAAAAACGAAAAAAATTACTTTGAAAAAATTGAAAATTTATTTTCTAAAACAATGATTTTTGTAAAATCTAGAAAAAAAACTGAAAAGCAATTTTCTAAAGCGGTAAAAACTGGAAAAAAATTGATTTTTTTAAACTAAACTGATAAAAAGAAAATATTTTTTTAGTTTTTACAAAAATATTGCTTTAGAAAATTACTTTTTAAATTTTGTTTCTGTTTTTACAAAAAAATTGTTTTAGAAATTATTTTTCAGTTTTTTTAAATTGATATTTTTCTAAAAACTGGAAAAAATATTTTGATTTTAATTAATTTAAAAAAAAAGAAAAAATAATGTTTCCGTTAAAAAAAAGGCAAATTTGCACAACTATTTGACGGTTTGGGCTTGTTTCCAAACTATTAACGACGGGCATATTTGGACCTAATCCGTATTGAAAATAATAAGAGCATCTCTCAGTCAGAGGCGGATCCCGAATTTTATGTTTGTGAATTCCCGCAGAAACCTCAAGTTAATATACAATAATAACTAGATTAACGGGCTAAGTTCCAAGCTAAATAGTCTTATATATTTGATTAAATTTTTAATAGAAATACAGGATCTAGAAAAAAGTTACTGGGTTTATGGGAACCCATGCCTAATGCACCGGATTTGCTCATGCTCTCAATATACCGTTTCATATCTGAAGCGAATTATCAAGAAAGTGCTCCAGGTTTAGCAAAAGCGACTCTTCAGGTAGTATGATTAGTTGAAAGACCTGAAAGAGAACATTATTTTGGGGGTCGGTATCGGATTCAAATATATATATATAACTTATTTTAATACTTAAGTTGATAGGAAGGTAGGGACTGTGCCCAATATTTAAATCGATGTGGCAGAAAGTGCGTAGAGAAATTGACTTTAACAATCAAACGTGAAGAAGCTCAAGAGCAGGCAAGAAGAGCGTAGAGAAATGGCTTCTTGTATTCATGTTGTTCTCTTCCCTTTCATGTCCAAAGGCCATACTATTCCTATGTTCGATCTTGCTCACCTCCTACTCCGAAAATTTCAATCACCATCTTCACTACTCCTGCAAATCGTCCTTTCTTCGCCAATTCCCTATCGGACATCAACATAAATATCATCGACATCCCATTTCCTGAAAATATTCAAGGAATTCCCGCAGGTGTGGAGAGTACTGATAAACTTCCCTCCATGTCTCTTTTTGCTACCTTTGCTAGCGCCACCAAATTCATGAAACCCAATTTCGAAAAGGCCTTACAATCTCTTCCGTCAGTTTCTTTCATGATCACTGATGGATTCCTCGGATGGACTTTAGACTCTGCAAACAAATTTGGTATACCAAGACTCTCTTATTATGGAATTAGCACTTTTTCCATGTCAATGTCTCGTTCATCCAGTGGACTTCTTCGGACAGAATTGTCCAATGACGAGCCTTTTCCAGTCCCTGATTTCCCCTGGATTAAGCTCACGAGAAATGACTTTGATTCACCCTTCAGAGAGCGTGAACCCAAGGGTCTCTTTTTTGAGTTTGCTGCTGAGCAAATCATTGCCAACTCTAAAAGCTATGCTCTACTTATTAATAATTTCTACGAGCTTGAGTCTATTTATGTGAACCATTTTAATAGTAAATATAGTCCAAGAGTAGTGTGCGTTGGACCATTTTGTGCAGCGATCGAGCCACAAAAAGCACAATCCGAAAGCTTAGAGAAACCCTCATACATCAAATGGCTTGACAGAATGCTAGAACAGGGAAAATCAGTTTTGTACGTGGCATTCGGCACCCAAGCACAAATAGCTTTTGAACAATACAAGGAAATTACAATTGGTTTGGAGAAATCGGAAGTGAGTTTTTTGTGGGTAGTCAGGAGAAATCTAGCAGAAGTCAATGATGGATTTGAAAACAGAGTGAAAAAAAGGGGACTGGTGGTTACAGAGTGGGTTGATCAAAGAGAAATCCTGAGCCACAGGAGTGTTCGAGGTTTTCTAAGCCACTGCGGCTGGAACTCAGTGATAGAGAGCATATGTGCAAAGGTGCCAATACTAGCATGGCCAATGATGGCGGAGCAACACTTAAATGCAAGGATGGTAGTGGAGGAAATCAAGATTGCACTAAGGGTCGAGACATGCGATGGGTCAGTGAGAGGGTTCGTGAAGTGGGAAGGTTTGGAAAAGCCGATAAGGGAATTAATGGAAGGAGAGAAAGGTAAAGAGGCAAGGAAGAAAGTGAAGGAAATCGGGGAAGCAGCCATTAATGCAGTCAAAGAAGGTGGATCATCCTGGCAAGCATTGAACGAGCTGATTCTTGAACTAACTGCGACAAGACAGGTTTGATTTGTGCTTTTCTTGTGGGAGTATGCTACCTTCTGTAAAGAAATAAATTTGTGTCTTCTAGTATCTTTTATGTTTGAAAACCTTCAATCAGATATCTGATCATATGCGTGGTGCTGTGCAGGACTCTAGGCTTCTAGTTGGTTTATATAAAGTATCACCTAAAGATATTAATTGAACTACACTGGAAAATAATGTAGCAATTCTTGCAGGCAAAATTAGGTGTCATCTAATAACAACTTCCTTTTTCTTTTGGTAGGCTTAGCATTAAAGAATTTAAGCTCAATAGCACAAGTATATTTCTTCAAAAACCACTCAGTAGGGATGGTTGGCGAGCAGGGTGGAAGATTATTTAAATTTGAGAGAATTTAACTTCTATCCACTTGAAATTTTGAATGTATTTTTACACAGTTACTGCAAATTAACCTGATGTACACAGCTACTGCCTTACTTTTCATGTTATTAATTGCATCGATCATGAATACTTTCATCGCAAAAGTTAACTTATGAAGTGAAAATTGCCCAAGAGCACATAAGGAGACAAGAATCCATTTGCTTCAACTACATATGGAAAGGGAACACTGATTAATGTTACTTACCAGCACAACTACTGGAATTTAAAAACAAATAGCAGGATGGTTTCTAACTAGGTCATATTTCAATAAAGTGAAATAACCCATAAGTGATGCCACTGATTTTCAGCAAAGGTAATCCCACTGCTTTGGATCCCACCACTGTCTCAACACAAAAGATTGTGGTCAAACACCCCTACCCCATGCCCCTTTCATCCAATGAAAAACAAGAAAAAGAAACTGAAGACCACAAATAAAGGCCATCTATCAAGATGCTTCAGGAAAAAGAAAAGAATCTTTTATTTTCTAGGAATCCAGATAACCTAGTGGAGTTTCACTTCGCTGACACTCACTCTGTTCGGCAAAGAAAGGTAAAATGAAATACTAGATTACAGAATATTGATTGCAGAACAACAGCCCAAGCGTCTGTTTCTGACCGTTGTATTTTCCTCATAGTTTTGGGAATATGACCTTTTTGTGGTTGAGGACAGGACACTTCTAAATGGGCTATATTCCAATTCTGGTCATTTTTAAAGGTTGTTCATAACACCGACAATGATATTGAACATCATCTCTGATCCTAGCTCTCATGGGTTAGATAGCACCTCAAACTTGTTACTATATGAATGCTTCTCAACTACATTGTTATGAAGTAAATTTGACAGCTGAAATTATCAGGATGCAGCAAACAAACCAATGTCGTGTGAGTCGTGTAAAATAGTGTAATAGCATTTCAAGAATCAATAGATAACACATGACCTATACTTTGTAGGACTTCAAGAGACAAAAAATGAAACAAAAGCCATCAACTGTACTGTCGAGCTTCTTACCACGTTAGCACTTTGTTCATACAGCATCTCAGAGAATTCCAAACTAAGGGACTAACCTCTATGCCATCAGATAACAGAAAGATCAACAAAGAGAAGCAAATCAGAGTATCCGTTAATTGCCTTCTGTTCTTGCAACACATGGTAAATCCATATTAGGAGGTAGATTCTCCATTTGGCATTCTGAAGAACTTGCGAATTTTCCCTTCTTCGGCCAAAGCCAAATCTTGGAAAAAGAGTAACTATCAGTCTTCGTTCCAATACTTATCCTTTTCCCCTCACCATCCGCTTCGGCTGATAAATTGGCACACCGTTCGCGTAACTTGGCAAGCTTCACATTGCATGCGTTTTGCTCATTGCTCAAGTCTACCTTAAGATTAAAATCACCAACCACATACTGATACGAACCCAATGAATAGCATCTCCTTGCATCCAAATTACTACTACTAGTCTCTCCTTCTCCCTCCTCTGCCCCAACATTCAATTTTCTAAACTTACCAAGTCTCACAGGAAAGGTTGCTATATCAACTGCACTTTCCTCTATATCAATTGTTTTCTGAGCAGCAGATAACCCATGATCTCTATTGACACGACATCCATCATCTTCTTTAAGGTCATCAAGATCAGAAATTGGACTCTCCGATAAGAATCTGGGGTCGAAAAGGGTTCCTCGACATAGCGGGCATGTTGAGTTTGTAAGGAGCCAAGTATCTATACAACTGATATGAAAAGCATGGCTGCAAGTTGGGAGCAACCTCAACTTGTCCTTGTCACAGAATTCACACAAACAAACAGCACAATCAAAGGGTTCTTTAGGACCCATAACCTCTTTGTAAACAAAAACAGGTAATGCATCGATAAATGCTTGATCTAGACCAGAGTCATGTTGATGGAAAAGCTGCTGCAACTGTCTTTGCAGAGCCTCAGAGGTAGAAATTTCAAGGTTACCATTAGTCTGTGGTGAAGCTGAAGAAGGTTTCTTGATAAGAAATCGAACAAGCAAGTGGAGAAGACCTGATATGAAAAAGATAACAGCTAATATGACTATAATGATTAGAACAGCTGGACTAATTTTGTTGCCAGAAGAGGATGAATGGCCTGGTTCTTTGTGAAGATTAGAAGTTGGACCAAATGAAGAATAAGATGAGGGAGAAAGATGAGGGGAATACGCAACAACACCACCTTTTCTATGTTGAATCCAAGACATTTTCAAATGGATATGCCCAAAGTCCAATCTTTGTGCTCTAACTTCTGTAAATAAACAGATCATCTTAGCACATTCCAAGAAACCAAAATTGGAACTAGCTAATTATTACCAATAACTGCTGTTGCATTGGAAGTTGCAGCAAGTTTTACTGGTGCTTAAAGCAGCAATTTTTCTACTGATTTCAGATGAAAGCACAGTTCAAGAATTGTGCAAGGACATAATATGGTGACAAATTACCTAGACAGAAAAAGTTAAGAGGCCAATTCTTTACCTGACTGGATTCCCATATAGCTACAATTAGCAAAGACTGAATACTCGAAGACCCTTTAAAGAAAATGGAGTCTTTTCTTGCCCCAGAAAACCCCTGAGAGGTTCAAGACTAAGGTGGATCTTAGAAACTCTTATGTGGAAAACACAAAAGGAAAGTTTGAATCTTTGAGCATGTACACCTCTAACTCTCTGTATCTGAATTTCTTTCTTATACAGCTCTTGCCCAAGCAAAGTATACATACAACTATATATATACTGACAAAGTGGGTGTACGAACTAGGGGTTGAGATATTTGGGGGAGGGGGGGGGGGGGGATGTTCTGAACTGGAAAAAGAAGGAGACAGATTTGGAAGAACCAAAGGCTGGCAGGGACAGTCGTTACTAGTCTCCAAAAATAAAGACTTAAAAGTGAAAAAGAAATGGGGCTGATTGCCCTTTTATTTCTCGATAAAATTAAAAGGGAAAAGTGGAAAAGAAAAAGGGAAAGCAATAGGAAAAAAACAAGTTTCAAATCCTTCAAGAATAACGCGCGTTAGTTTTGGCAATAATGGGCTTTCTTTACGTTTCCCGCCATTTATTTGCAGGGAGATTTGCAGAAATTGATTACTTCCACGTTGGAGTTCAATTCTTGTACCTGGTTAACAAATTTTTTAAGAAATAGTCTTGGATCTTAATTTTAGTACACAAGTTTAACTAGATTTGTAAAATTTGTCTTGTTCAGAAATTATATCATATGAGTCATTACTTTATATAAATTGTTCACAATTATTGTAGGACAAACAAAATTTCACTTCCCTTAATCACTAGGCATAATTTTGGCAAAAAAGTTATCAAGTTCAGCCGGATAGAAATTGTTTTTTGGTTAATCAATTGTTCACAAGTTTTGCACTACCAAGTATTGCTAATCCGGCTAAACTTGTGATCCATTGAGCAATATAGTCAAGTTAGTTTTTGAAGAATTTATTAATCATTCAAAGCTAAGAAGAAGAAATCAAAGATGAAAAGTCGAGAGAGTTTGGAGAAGAACAAAGCTTTGTTTATTGCTATACAGCGTGAATAAGAAGAAGCATTTATAATGTTTTAACTAACTCACTAACCACCTAATGCCAGTTGTAATTCACTAACTAATACGCTAATTATAGTTAACTTAGCTAACTGTAATTAAGCAACTATAGTTAACCTACATCCTTTACACAGGAGTGGGAAAAATGTTGAGAAGTCTTGGACATCAAATATGAGTGCTGAAGTCGACCAAGTCCTTTTGTAAATATATCAGCTTCTTGCTCTGCTATAGGACAATAGAGGGTTGAAGCTAAGCCTTGTTGAATCTTTTTACGAATAAAATGGCAATCAATATCAATATGCTTTATTTGTTCGCGAAAGATAGGATTGGCAGCAATAGCAAGAGTTGATTTACCGTCACTGTAGATAGGCACAGAAGAATCATGTTGCACTCCCAGCTCCTTGAGTATACCAAGAATCCAGACAATCTCCGCAACAATGGATGATAGGCTGCAATATTCAGCTTCAGCTGAACTTATCGAAATAGTGGATTGTTTCTTAGACTTCTAAGATATCAAGGAAGAACCCAACTTAACAAAGTAACCTATAACTGACTTGTGTGTATTAGGACATGCAGTCCAGTCTGCATTGTTGAATGTACTTTATACCCAAAATACTTGCAGAATAGCTATATAAGCATATATAGGTGCACCAAAGGGTTTTGGTATTTTTAATTATTTTTAAACCAAATTATTGCCTATTTTTACACCATAAAATATAATAATTATTTCCAAAATTTACCATTTTAGTGAATAATTTATTTTATTCTTATATTTAAATTAAAATATAGCTAACATAATTTTTGTATATTTTTTCTAATTCATTTGGTATTTTTAAAATAAAATTGCAATACTAGCCTCTTCAAAGACTTAATTATCATTATGCTTATAAAATTAACTCCAGTATTTTTAATATGATAATTATATATTATTAATTGCATAAGTACATTTTATTTATTTTCATAAATTATTTTGTTATTTTTATAAATGAAAATAAGAGAAAATAGCTATTTAAAATGTAGCCTATTTTTATTTCAATGACAACCCTTTCCCCTTTCAATTTTAGTCTCAATTTCGATCCAATTCCACCCAAATCAATGATCTAAATTTAACCTTAGGCCCGACCCTGACCCAGTTACCAAACTCGTCCGATTTTTTATTTTAAGTCCAGTTCGTTGATCATTTTGATCAACTGCTCTCAGCCACTCTTTCCTTTTTTTAATTCTACCTAGACCCAACCCTAATCCCCATTTCTCTTAGATAGCTGGCCCCAAACTCCCTTTCTTCTCTCAAGCGCTCCCTAGCCTATCAAAACCCTAATCGCCTCCCTCATCCTCTCCGACCAATCTCACCGGAGTCCATGGCTTCTCAGGACATGGACACCCTATACTCACCTTCCTTCACTCCTAAATTATGGGTGTTCAAGATTTTGAGGTATGACCTCTATGGCGTACCTTTAGATCCTCTTCAGATCTGTGTTCCTATGGTCTTTCCAGCTCTGCTCCAGCGTATTCGAGCTCTAGGAGCCTAGCTATGGCCGTCTCTAACTCGAGACCAGACTTCCTTCCAAGTCTTTTCATTTCTAGGGCTTCAGAGAAACACTAAAACTAGTCGAGATTCCTTCCTCATTTATTTACCTAGATGTGTGATGAATATGTGCTATATTCAACGTTTTAAAGCTTTTCCCCAATTTTCCTTTCAAAATTAGTCTGTTATAATTTAGGATTTTGGACAAATCTTAAAACAACTTCTGACTCTTCTTCTTCTTCTTTTCTTTGTGTGAATCTGTCTATGTCATGTTCATATGTTCTTTCCTCGCATGTCTGCTCCTGTGTTCTTATGTTTTTCCATGTTATGCATATTCTTCCCTCTAGTGGGCTCTATAAGCATACTTTACATGTCTATCTCGTATGTTTCTATACTGTATTTTTACTAAGCTTTTAATCATTGTTTTCCTTTACTGGACCTTTGTTCGAACTCTAAACGTGCTCATCTACTGTTTCCTAAGTAATACATGACCTCTTTTCTCTTCTAAAACTTGCTTAAATTCCGAATTTTCGTTAAAGCATGTTCTTTATGTTCTTTCACTATACTACCTCAAACTTGCTATTGTGTCTGTGTGTTTTCTCGTGAGGCTCTGAAAGAGATCTCTGAGTCTATTTCAATGGCTTTCCTTCTCCTCTTTGTATCATACTCGAATTAGAAACCCTAGGGTTTGGGGTTTTGGCGAGTTCTGATCTTGTGTTATGAGTTTATGTAATGGACTCGACCTCTTGGTTATGACTCTGAATCATTTCTATACGATGTTCTCTTGTTTGTGAGTGTCTATATGTTTTTTATATGACAAAGTCTCTTCTATCAAAAGGCCTTTGGCCAGCCTGTGATTGATTCCAAGTTCCTTTTCAAAAGGTTTGATCAAGTGTTGTTTATTTTCTTTAAATTAAGCTCCTATTCACCTTTCCTGGTTGGATTCATTCGCACTAAGACTCAAATCCTGATTTTACTGGGTGTTGATTGATTGTCTTTCCTTGTTCCGCCCAAATCGCGTACCGATAAACAATTTACTTAAATAAACTTATGTGTATTTGCCCCTGTTATACTGCCTTAGAAAAGATTTTAAATCAAATCATTTCCTTAGTTTTTTTGCTCGTTTGAATCAAAACCCTTAACCAAAGGAAAACGGCTTGTTATTGATTTCGAAACTGTCCTCTCACCTTTTTCATACTTGTCTTTTGCACTATAAAAGAGGGATACCCTTTCACGGGTTTGGACACGCTCAAAATATTGAATTTTTGACAATTAAATTATACTCTCTTCTTCCCTATGCTTCTCTTCGGTGGTTTCTGAAACAACTTTGAGTTTTCTTTGTGCCTTTCAAGTGTTCTGCTGAGAACTTAAGTCTGCTCCTACTGTATCTATTTGCTGTGATTGCTCTGTTGTTCTGCTTGTTCTTACTTTGTAACTGGTATGTTATTGTTAGTTAAATAATTCTCCTCAACTATGTGCTTACATCCTAGTTCTGTTATGTTCTTCTTTACTATGTTTCTGCAACTCTGTTGTGCTTTGCTTATGTGAAATCCCTTTCCCTTTTCCCCTTTATATGTGAGTATGGTTCCAGCCGTAGCAGCAGATTAACATTGTTGTCTATGACTCTGAACTGGGTTCTTTGAACCCCTTACTCAATCAATTCTCACTCCGTTCTTCTCTTTATGTGTTTGAGCCCTGACTTGAGACTGGTGGTGTCCTAATCATCATCAAGGCTTAGGTCTGACCTTCAAATGTCAGCTCCTATCTTGTTTGACCAAACATTTTCCAGCCTGCACTTGTGGCTGGGCATGACCACCATTTGTTATGGTTCCTCGAGCACTTTGAACTTATTCCTAGTTCTAAGTTTTGCCCTCTCTTGCAAGCCATGCCTTGGGATCCTTGAGCTCCCTCTTAACTTGGATGTCTGAGGGATGACTATTACACACTGCACTATTCTAATTCTAAATGGTATCCTGAGTGCAAGGAATGCCGGGAATCCTTGAGATTCCTTGGAACTTTGAAAGACTTTGGATAAAGAGAAGACTTTGGAAATCTGGATTCCGGAATTGGTTGATCACATTTTGTTAGTCATTTAGCCTGACTTAGGTACCTTGGATGCAACTCTAGTCTTTGATGTATTTTACATTTTTCTTTTGTATGTAATTATTGTGTATAAAAGAACTTAGGGAATATAGTAAAAGGGTGTGGGGTTTATTTTTCTTGCATAAGTAGATATCATGACTTAGTGCTTTAATCCTGTTTCTAGAAATCATGCCTATAGGATGGTCTAATATTTTCAATTCAAGTCTTATAAATACCATGCCTGTAGGGTTTGACGTTTAATCATATTGCAAATCACTAGAGATCCTGAATATAGGATTTTAAAACAATTTTTCCTGAAAGATTCGCATATAGATATCATGTCTATAGGGATTGCATATTCATTAGGCAAACTATAGTGCTAATCAAATTATCATCCTTTTTATCAGATCAATAACAGGCTCTAAAAATCAGTAACGTAGATACCATGCCTATAGGATTTCGCATCAACTTCGTCTGATTCGTTTTAAGAAGCAATGATCTATTAACTGGTCTTTGACGTCCTAATACGATAACATTTTAAAAAGCCTTAATCCTTTGATAAAACACTCTTGAATCAATACACATTTGAGTTCTTCAAATCTGCATTTTTTCTGAAATGCTTTCCTTTCTAACATTCTGCCTAAACGTTTTCCAACTAAATTTTGGTCTTCCTGAACTCGTCTTTTAAAATAGTTTTGCAGCTTGTTCTTTTCCTTAGATAGTTCTGTCTCTTTCTCTGAAGTTCTTTTACAACTATTCCTGTGTGCTTTATACTCAGACAGCCTGCTGACATTTCTTTTAACACTCATTTTTTTTAACTCACTGCATTCTGTTCTTTCTTTTCAAAACTCTTCTGCATTAAATTATTTTCTCAAACTAGTACTTTTTAAACCACTCGCTTAAAATACCTTAATTTCTGACAATTGGATCCAAGTTGCCTAATGCAGACTTTTTATCTAAATGTATGTGTTAAACCAGTCTGTTCGTTATTTAAGTTTAATTTAAAGACCAAATCAGTATATGCCATGACATGCTAAACTAAATGTTTGTTTGATTAAGGGGTTTAGTTGAGCCTTACCTATTTGTTTATTCATCCCTATATTTGTTACTTATTTTTGTATGTCGAAAATTAGAATTTTATCCTTTGAAACCTCATATATGCCTCTATTCCTTTCTTCCCCCTTTAGGATTATCCTAATACCCCAGGAGTGATATATTGGGACCGGTACTAGCATGTAATAAGTAAACGAGACTAATCGCGTTTAAATACCTTAATGGGTGGGAAAGGTAGAATATGGATATAATGACCGTTGCGGTAATATCACGTGCGACCCCTCTTCTGAGGAGTGTGCGCCGGGTATTGCATTGATGTGATCCGTATTTTTTATAAACCTTGGACCGTTGTCCCCTTTATTTACTTACAAAATGTTTTCTTTAAGTTACATTTTCTTTAAATAATCTTTCTTTCTAAAATCGTATTCCTTTCTTTCTTTCTTTTTAGTTTTTAAAACTTATTTGTGATCCTTATGTGCAATTTTGTTTGTTTTCTTCTATCTTCTTGAAGTCACAATTATAGCATGGCCGGAAATCACACTAGTGGATCTTGAGGGGTGCCTAACACCTTCCCCTCGAGATAATCTTTAAGCCCTTACCCGAACTCTGGTTTTCCTTCTTCTCAAAATTCTTCATCTATTTAAAGTGTCCTAATGCACTATAATCATTAGGTGACGACTCTCTAAAATTCCATAGCCCAACTCTGGCAAGAGAATAAGAGTTGTCCTTCCATAATATCGTATACCCTATTCCGGACTGCCCGTCCACGAATGAAAAATGGGGCGTCACAGCATGGCAACTCTGCTGAGGATTTCCTTAGGATTTTTACCATTACACGCTTTTCGTGACATTATTGCTTCATTAATTGCCTTTACTTCTTGCCTTTAATTATTTCATCACGAAAACTAACTTGGCTCTTCATGTCTTTCCTTTCTTTTAACTATTTTCCTTTATTGCTTTATTATTATTTCAGTACCATTGTAATTTCGAGCATTTATTATAATCATTTATTTTATGTACGTGAAAATACATGCAAATTTGATTCATTCTTGTAACTGCATATTCTACATCATACTCCACTCATTCCAAAAACAAATCCTATAGCAACGGTTATAATGAGTGTTTGCGCTCTTCCGATATTATCACCCCTAAATTTGGCAAAGGCATATTTGCAATAAAACCAATCGATCAACGGTATAGTCAATGGTTCCGCGCCTTTCCCTCTTGAGTTTTCCACTCAAAGGTACCAGTCTAGCACTTCAAAAGTAGAAATGTTACTCCGTTAAACTATTCATGCATCATGGCCAAACCTAGTCGAGTCGGTTATGTTTTCCGCATAATGACTCATTAAAATAGCCTAGTCCAAAGTCCATCGGGTTTCCCCTGAAACCCAAATGGACACCTCCATGTTCTGTGCATTTATTTGGAGAACTAAATGCCTATTATGCTAATTGTTGATTTAAATAGCTAAGCCTAGGTCTAACTCTTTGTTTTGCAGAAACAATGAAACACGAAGTCCCCAGATTCGGTATGGTAACCAACATTCACCCAAGGCTGCTAAGCTGGTGGGAGGACCTTCATGCTAGCGACCAGACTCTTGTCCACAAATACTTAGGGAATTTTCCTTCACTTCTGGAAATCCAGCTTGACAACAAAATCAAAGAGGTTGCAACATTACTCTGGGATAGTGATCGGTCAGTGTTTCACTTCGTGGATTTGGAAATGACTCCTTTACTGGAAGAAATAGGGGTTCTAGCTAATATTCCTTGGGAGACTCCGGGTCTGCTTATGCCAGAAAATCGCAAAGGTAGAGGCTTTCTTAAGATTATGGGACTCAAGAAAAACCCGGATCTGACTTGTCTGAAAAACTCCTATATACCATTTGACTACTTGTACGAGAGATATGGCCATAGCAAGTCCTACCGCACCTACACTGATGAGTTCGCCCTTACCTCCTTAGGGCATATTCACAGAAGCGTTTTCGTCTTCATGTTCTATTTCCTAGGGAGGATAGTCTTCCCTAAGATGAAGGCTAGGATCCACTCCAGACTAGCCATGGTAACCAAGACCTTAATGGAAGGTATTGACGATCAATCTTTCAGCATAATGCCCATGATTTTCACCGAGATATATCGAGCCCTGAGAAAGTGTCAGCAAGGGGCCAAGAACTTTGAAGGGTGCAATCTGCTACTTCAACTTTGGCTTATAGAACATCTTCAGAAAGGTGATTACCGATAGGAAATTATACGCAGGGATTGCGATGATCATATCGCTTTCCACCACCTAAAGCGAATGAACTTCATGCCTAACATGTTCGCTCAGCCAGAGGACGCTGGAGGATGGGTAGCGCTATTTGAGAATTTAAAGGAAGAGAAAGTACAGTGGATGTACGAGTGGTTCCCAACAGGGGGGTCATCGTTCATTCTCGAGATGCACCATTCCTCATACTCATTGGTCTAAGGGAAATTTATCCTTATGTGCCTCTCTGATCCATGAGGCAAGCTGGGAGGAAGAAAATCATACCCAGGATAGACAAAATGAGTCACTTCAGGGCCGACTTTCAGGACGATGATAGCCCTCACAGGTGTCAAGCTCAGCACATGTGGCATTGCAAACTCGTCTTGGGGAGAGAAACTATTGAGGCAGAAATGTATCACGCCGGGTGTGTGCCATACTACTCAGGCTGGTTGGAAGATAATCTCACTGGTTTGGGTCATCCTTGGTTCATCTGAGGTCACAGGCTTATTGACGAAAAGGCTGAAGCGCAAGTTAAGTACAATCAACTGCGCAAAAGGATTCGAGAATGCGAAAATGAACACCGGGAAATATAAGAAGCTCACCAGAAATTGATCAAAGAGTGGAAGGATATGGATGTCAACGCCAACAAGCGGTTAGGATATCTGGAACGAGGTCTAGTAGAGCTGGAAGGAAAGTTCCTGAAGAGGATTGAAGACTGCCAGAATGCCGAGAGAAGTGCAGGTGGACATCTGGCCCGAGCCTATCTACTGCTAGGACTGCGCGAGTTGATGCAGCTGTACGAGGGAGGCAAGGATACTGAATCTGGGGAAGGTCCTTCAAGGACCAAGTAGTTAGGATCTTTTATTTTCTGCTTTCATAATGTAATAAGGCCATTGGCTCTTAGTGATGTCTTTATTTCCGTTATTTCAAATTGCATTTTTAGAATCGTCTTATTCTTATCAGTAAAATAAGGCATTTAGCATTATAGTTCTCCAAATTTAATTTGTCGCTAGGCCTACCTCGGGCACAACGAGGCACCCAAATTAGGAAACGACTTATATTCATGCACAACGTGTTTAAATATTGTAATATTCTCTTTCTCAGAATCCGAACTAACTCTTTACCTTTTGTTTTTCTTCTATTTTTAGTATTCCCCTCCCCAAAAGTTAGTTTGTGCACTCTGGCATGATCATTTTAAGCAGAAGGGCACATCTCAACAATTGGTCCATCAGAACCACCAAGGCTCGGAAGGCTTCGGGGTAGCAAGGCTGAACGACGCACCATGCATCGCATTTTACTTTTTACTAGTTGATTTTACTTTTCCGCATTTTCTTTAATTTCTAAAAGAGCTCTGATGTTCCAAAATATTATGAATTTAATCAAAAGCATTTCCACGTTTATTATATATCTCGCTCTCATTATTTCCTCTATCATTTACTTTATTTACACAACATTACTATTACCTATCTTGATGATGAACCAACGACTGTGACTTGCAATGAGACAACGCAACAAACGGATATAGATTCAGAAGAGGATGATATACTAGAAGAAGTTGTCAGAGTGGTCGAGAACTTTGAGAATAGGCCTAAATCCAACTTGGACGAAACTGAGATCGTTAATTTGGAAGATGCCAAGAATGTCAAGGAAACACGTATCAGTGTGCAGTTGTCACCATCAGAAAAGAAAGAGTACACAAAATTTTTAAAAGAGTATAAGGACATCTTTGCCTTGTTGTATGATAATATTACTAATCTCAGTACATCCAATATACACAAGTTACCAACATATCCGACATGTCCACCAGTAAAACAGAAGATTAGAAAGTTCAAACCCGACATGAGTTTGAAAATCAAAGAAGAGGTTACCAAGCAAGTCAAAGCCAGGGTTCTTAACATGGTTAGCCACCCTCGTGCCAGTACCGAAGAAGGACGGGAAAGTAAGAGTCTGCGTCAACTACCGGGATCTCAACTGGTCCAGTCCCAAAGACGACTTCCCCTTGCCAAATATACACATCTTGATTGACAATTGCGCCAAGCATGAGCTGTAGTCGTTCGTCGATTGTTTTGCTGGATACCACCAAATATGGATGGATGAAGAAGATGCAGAGAAAATGGCGTTTATCATGCCGTGGGGGATGTATTATTACAGAATGATGTTGTTTGGACTGAAGAATGCGGGGGCCACCTATATAAGAGCTATGACTATCATATTTCATGACGTGATACATAAAGAAATTGAGGTGTATGTGGATGATGTCATCATAAAGTCCAAGAAAGTCGCGGATCATATGGAAAATCTAAGTAAATTCTTCAACAGCTTGAGAAGATATAACTTCAAACAGAAACCCGCCAAGTGTGCATTCGAGGTTCCTGGCGGAAGATTACTTGGTTTCATTGTGAGCCACCGGGCGATAGAATTTGATCCGTCAAAGTCAAATCTATTCAAGAGTTGCCACCGCCAAAGAACAAGAAGGATGTGACGAGTTTTGTGGGAAGGCTCAACTATATCAGTCAGTTCATAGCTCAGTCCACTGTTATTTGTAAACCTACCTTCAAGATGCTGAAGAAGGATGTTGCCACCAAATGGACTGATGATTGTCAGAAAGCTTTTGACAAAATTAAAGAATACTTGTCTATGCTGCCAGTCTTGTTCCTCTTGAACCAAGGAGGCATCTATTGCTCTGCCTCGCAGTACTGGATGGAGCATTCGGTTGTGTTTTAGGACAACATGATGAAATAGGGAGAAAGGAGCAAAAAATCTACTACCTCAGCAAGAAGTTTACCCTGTACGAGGCTCGGTATTCCTTATTAGAATGAACCTGTTATGCTCTGTCCTGGGTAGCTCAAAAATTGAGGCATTATTTCTATGCTTACACCACTTATCTCATATCAAGGATGGATTCGTTAAAGTATATCTTTCAGAGCCCATGCCTACTGGCAAGATCGCTAAATGGCAAATCCTGTTAAGTGAATTCGACATTGTTTACGTCACTCAGAAGGCAGTCAAAGGGCAAGCTTTGGCATATCATCTCGCCGAGAATCCTGTGAGAGGAGAATACGAGCCTCTGAAGACTATTTTCCAGACGAAGAGGTAACTTCCATGGGAGAAGACATTGTAGAATCCTATGATGGTTGGAGGATATTTTTGGTGGAGCCGAAAATTTTAAAGGAGTTGGTATAGGAGCGTTCCTGGTATCAGGAATCGGTCGTCACTACCCGGTGTCTACCACGCTCAGGTTTCCATGCACCAACAACATGGCCGAGTACGAAGCCTGCATCTTAGGGCTCAAACTGGCCATCGATATGAACATTCAGGAGTTACTAGTGATTGGAGACTCGAACCTACTCATACATCATGTTCGAGAATAATGGGTTACCAAGAACTCTAAGATACTCCCTTATTTGTATCACATACAAGAGTTGAGGAAAAGATCCACAAAGATCAAATTCCAGCATGTTCCCAGAATACAGAATGAGTTCGCCGATGCACTAGCCACTTTGTCATCCATGATTCAACATCCAGATACAAATTTCATTGACCCCATCCAGGTTAAGATCTGTGACCAACCCGCATATTGTGCTCATGTTGAGGAAAAAGCGGATGGAAAACCGTGGTTCCACGACATCACAGAATACTTGACAACAGGAGAATACCCGAAGTTCGCTAATGACAATCAGAAGCGCACACTGGGAAGGTTATCTAACAATTTCTTTCATAACGGAGGAATCCTGTATTGGAGGACTCCCGATTTGGGACTGCTGAGGTGTGTCGATGCAAGAGAAGCAACCAAACTATTATATGAAGTGCACGCAGGGACCTGCGGAGCGCACATGAACGGTGTTGTACTAGCAAAGAAAATACTCCAAGCATGATACTTTTGGATGACCATGGAAACATACTGCATCCAGTATGTCAGAAAGTGCCATCATTGTCAGATACATGCAAAGTGATAAAGGTGCCTCCAAACAAGCTTACTGCAACAAGCTCACCGTGGCTGTTTGCCGCTTGGGTTATGGATGTTATCGGACCGATCGAGCCTTTCGCATCAAACGGCCACAGGTTCATCTTAGTGGCAATTGATTACTTTACCAAATGGGTCGAAGCAGCATCATACAAAGCAGCAACCAAGAAATTTGTAGCAAATTTTGTCTGCGATCGCATAATTCCGGAATCAATCATCACCGACAATGGTTCCAATCTCAACGCCGACTTGATGAAAGCAATATGTAAAACCTTCAAAATTAAGCACAAAAACTCTACAGCCTATAGACCTCAGATGAATGGTGTTGTAGAGGCAGCCAACAAAAACATCAAGAAGATACTAATGAAGATGATTGAAAGTGAGAAATTATCATTCGCTCTATTGGGATACCGAACCACAGTTCGCATATCAACCGGGGCAACACCCTACATGCTGGTTTATGCTACAGAGGCGCTCATTCCCGCCGAGGTAGAAATTCCCTCCTTGAGGATCATAAAAGAAGCAGAGTTAGATGACGTAAAAGGTCGTTACGAGCAATTAGCCCTTATAGACAGAAAGAGAATGAATGCAGTCTACCATGGTTAAAAGTGTCAGAATAGAATGTCCAGAGCCTTCAACAAAAGAGTTAAACCAAGGAAGTTCACACCAGGGCATCTGATGTTGAAGAAAATATTTCCACATCAAGGCGAAGCCAAGGGAAAATTCTCTATCAATTGGCAGGGTCCGTACATGGTTCACCGGGTGCTAACTAGAGTAGCCCTTATTCTTGCAGAAATGGATGGAGAAGTCTAGCCAAAGCCAATCAATTCTGATGCACTGAAACGATACTATATATGATCACATACTTCTTCGTGATATAATTTGAACTACGCCTGACCTGATTCGCGTTTAAGAGGGAATATGTAGGCAGCCATATGGGCTCGGTCACAATTTAATAAAAATTCCATTTTCCCCCGCTATCGGAACTGGGCAGAATTTTGAGGAGGACCCTCAAAATTTCGAAATCAGTTTTCAGTCTTTTCATCGCCAGAAGTGCCAACCCAATAAACTGGGAGGTTGATCGTTTTTAGTCATTCAGCACAATCGTCAGAAGCGGCAGCCTAGTAAACTAGGGCAGAATTTTTAGGAGGACCCTCAAAATTCTGGAGCAAGCAAGGTTGCAATGTCTGGGATCACGTCGCATTCATTTGTTCATTCAAAAATCATTTTCTCAAATATATACTTACATTATATTTACTAAATCATGCATAGCTATCATTTGAATCGCCGTCGTTTAGCAATGCTACACCAATAATATGTGACGTCAGGAGCCACGGGAAGATGAATTAACCTTTTCCCCTCTATAAAACTCACAATTTTTCTTTGGATGCAGGTCATAAATCATCTAAATACATTCACACATGTGTATTTTTTCGAGAACGAAACTATCAGAATAATCACTTATTCAAAATTGGTGTCCGCACACAACATCCTTAGCAGTCACAATATCGTAATCAGCCATCAGCTAACAAAGTATCACCACCATTCACTCTTTACATTCCTGCATTTTTGCATAAGGCTACTTATCTGCCTTTCAAGACTAAGCATTGTCTCCATCTGCATTTTGCATAAGGCTCTACTTATCTGCTTTCCAAGGTTAAGCTCTACCTCCATCCTGCATAAGGCTACTTATCTGCCTTTCGAGACTAAGCATTGTCTCCATCTACATTTTTTTTGAGGTTAAGTACTACCTCCATCCTGCATAAGGCTACTTATTTGCCTTTCGAGACTAAGCATTGTCTCCATCTGCATTTTTGCATAAGGATACTCATCTTCCTTCCGAGGTTAAGCTCTACCTTCATCCTGCATAAGGCTACTTATCTGCCTTTCGAGACTAAGCATTGTCTCCATTTGCATTTTTGCATAAGTCTACTCATCTTCCTTCCGAGGTTAAGCTCTACCTCCATCCTGCATAAGGCTACTTATCTGCCTTTCGAGACTAGGCATTGCCTCCATCTGCATTTTTGCATAAGTCTACTCATCTGGCTTCCGAGGTTAAGCTCTACCTCCATCCTGCAAAAGGTTACTTATCTAACTTTTGAGACTAAGCATTGTCTCCATCTGCATTTTTGCATAAGGCTACTCATCTGCATTTCGAGGTTAAGCTCTACCTCCATCCTGCATAAGGCTACTTATCAGCCTTTCGAGACTAAGTATTGTCTCCATCTGCATTTTGCATAAGGCTACTCATCTGTCTTTCGAGGTTAAGCTCTACCTTTATCCTGCATAAGGCTACTTATCTGCCTTTCGAGACTAACATTGTTTCCACCTACATTTTTGCAAAAGGCTACTTATCTACCTTCTGAGGCTAAGATCTACCTCCATCCTGCATAAGGCTAGTTGTCTGCCTTTCGAGACTACGCATTGTCTCCATCTGCATTTTGCATAAGGCTACTTATTTGCCTTTTGAGGTTAAGCTCTACCTCCATCCTGCATAAGGCTACTTATCTACCTTTCGAGACTAAGCATTGTCTCCATCTACATGGCTGAAATATCACCACCTTATTTTCGAACGGCTGCAATATCACCACATGCGTTTAAATTCTCATTTTGGCTAAAAGATCGCCACCTTTTGCATTCATCAAATGAAATATTGCCACCTTTTCATGGGCTTAAAGATCGCCAACTTATTCAAGGGCACCATAGTTCATACGCACCATCTACAAAGCCCGAGAACACCATTTTATGGCCTGCAAATTTTTATTTTATGCTCTTCATGGCCCAGGACATTATAGTCTGAAGATGTCATCCTAACCGTCCAATGCGTCATGTTTAATTATGCACAATATATGCTGCATTGCTCACTTACAGGTACACCGGCTAGCAAACGACCATCTCAGCAGGAGCGATCCCGCTTCGGTTCTCCGCAGCCCGTCCGACCCCAAACGCCTTTTAAAATTTAATCATCGCATCCGTTCTTTTTGAATCCACATCGGTGTATTCCATCAATGGCTCCTGAACTACATATGGCCTGATTCCTGTAAAACCAGCGATATGTAGGCAGTTCGGAAGCCAGAGCTCAGTTAAAATTATTTTCAATCGTCGATCCGGTCAAAATTGGTCATCTCATTTTTACCGGACAACTCTTTCATCCTCCTCGGGTAAAGAGGGGCAGTTGTTGATACCTAATTTTTTCCTATCTATTTTATACCCAAAATACTTGCAAAATAGCAGTGCATATATAAGCGCACCAAAGGGTTTTGGTATTTTCAATGATTTTTAAACCAATTCATTGCCTATACCATAAAATCCAATAATTATTCATAAAATTTACCAATTTGGTGAATAATTTATTTTACTCTCATATTTACATCAAAATATAGCTAACATGATGTTTGCAAATCTTTCTAATTCATTTGGTATTTTTAAACCTAAATTGCATAAAAGTGCAATACTAGCCTCTTCAAAGACTTAATTGTCATTATGCTTATAAAATTGACTCCACTATTTTTAATATAATAGTTATATATTATTAATCACATTAGTGCATTTAATTTATTTCCAGAAACTATTTTGTTATTTTTATAAATTAAAATAAGGGAAAATGGCTATTTAAAACGTAGCTTATTTCTATTTCAATGACAGCCCTTCCCTATTTCAATTTTAGCTCAATTTCGATCCAATTCCGCCCAAATCAAAGAACCAAATTTAAATTAGGCTCGACCCTGACCCATTTACCAATCCCGTCCGATTTTGTATTTTAAATCCTGACCGTTGATCGTTTTGATCAACGGCTCTTAGCCACTCTTTCCCTTTTTTAATTCTACCTACCCCCAACCCTAATCCCCATTTCTCTTAGATAGCCGCCCCCAGACTCCCTTTCTTTGCTTAAATGCTCCCTAGCCTATCAAAACCCTAATCGCCTCACTCGTCCACTCCGACCAATCTCACCGGACTCCATGGCTTCTCAGGCCATGGACAGCTTGTACTCACCTTCCTTCACTCCTAAACCATGGGTGTTCAAGATTTCGAGGTCTGACCTTGATGGCGTCCGTTAAGATCCTCTGCAAATCTGTGTTCCTATGGCCTCTCCGGCTCTTGTCCAGCGTATTCGAGCTTTAGGAGTGTAGATATGACCGTCTCCTTCTCGAGACCAGACTTTCTTCCAAGCCTTCTCATTTCTAGGGTTTCAGAGAAACCCTAAAGCTAGGCGAGGTTCCTTCCTCATTTATTTACCTAGATATGTGGTGAATCTGTGCTATATTCAATGTTTTAAAGTTTTTCCCCAATTTTCCTTTTAAAATTAGTCTGTTTCAATTTAGGGTTTTCGCAAAATCTTAAAATGACTTCTAACTCTTCTTCTTCTTTTCTTTGTGTGAATCTGTCTATGCCATGTTCTTATGCTCTTTCCTCGCATGTGTGCTCCTGTGTTCTTATGTTTTTCCATATTATGCATGTTCTTGTATTTTGTGTTATGTTCTACCCTCTACCGGGTTTTATAAGCATACTTTACATGTCTATCTCGTATGTTTCTTTACTATATTTTTACTAAGCTTTTAATACTCGTTTTCCTTTATTGGGCCTTTATTCGAACTCTAAGCATGCTCATCTATTATTTCCTAAGTTATACATGACCTTTTTTTCTCTTCTAAAACTTGCTAATTCCGTGTTTTCGTTAAAACATGTTCTTTATGTTTTTTCACTCTGTTGCCTCAAATTTGCTACTGTGTTTGTGTATTTGCTCGTGAAGCTCTAAAAGAGACCTATGAGTCTATTTCAATGGCTTTCCTTCTCCTCTCTTTATCATACTCGGATTAGAAACCCTAGGGTTTGGGGTATTGGCGAGTTTTGATCTTGTGTTTGGATTTGGGTTCTATTTTAGAACCCTGGGCTCTGTCAGACTCAATATGAGTCTATGTAATGGACTCGACCTCTTGATTATGACTGTGAATCTTTTCGATACGTTGTTCTCTCAATTGTGCGGGTCTGTGTGCTTTTTATATGACAAAGTCTCTTTTCTCAAAAGGCCTGTGGCCGGCCTGTGATTGATTACGAGTTCCTTTTTAAAAGGTTTGATTGAGTGTTGTTGGTTTTCTTTAAATTAATCTCCTCTTAACATTTCTTGGTTGGATTCATTTGTACCAAGACTCAAATCCTGATTTTACTGGTTATTGATTGATTGTCTTTCCTTGTTCTTCCCAAATCGTGTACCACTAAACTATTTACTTAAATAAACTTATGTGTATTTGCCCATGTTATACTACCTTAGAAAAGTTTTAAAATCAAATTATTTCCTTAATTGTTTTGCTCGTTTGAATAAAATCCCTTAACCAAAGGGAAACAACGTGTGATTGATTTCGAAACTATTCTCTTATCTTTTTCATACTTTTCTTCTGCACTATAAAAGGGGGCTACCCTTTCACAGGTTTGGACACGCTTAAAATACTGAATTTTTCACAATTAAAATTAAACTCTCTTCTTCCCTATGCTTCTCTTCTATGCTTTTTGAAACAACTTTGAGTTTTCTTCGTGCCTTTCAAGTGTTCTGCTGAGAACTTAAGTCTGCTCGTCTTGTGTCTATTTGGTGTGATTTCTCTGTTGTTCTGCTAGTTCTTACTTTTCAACTGGTATGTTATTCTTAGTTAAATAATGCTCCTCCACTATGTGTTTACATCCTAGTTCTGTTATGTTCTTCTTTACTATGTTTCTGCAACTCTGTTGTACTTTTCTTATGTGAACTCCCTTTCCATTTTCCCCTTTGTATGTGAGTATGGTTCAAGCTGTAGCAGCACTTTAACATTGTTGGCTATGACTCTAAACTGGGTTCTTTGAACCCCTGGCTCAATCAATTCCCACCCCTTCTTCCCTTTATGTGTTTGAGCCCTGACTTGAGACTAGTGGTGTACTAATCATCATCCATGCTTAGGTCTGACCTTCAAAGGTCAGGTCCTAACTTTTTTGACCAAATAAATGGTCAGGGGCGTGCCAGCCTGCACTTGTGGCTGGGCATGACCACCATTTGTTATGGTTCCCATAGCACTTTGAACTTATTCCTAGTTCTAAAATCTGCCCCTCTCTTGGAAGCCATGCTTTGGGATCCTTGAGCTCCCTCTTAACATAGATGGCTGAGGGATGGTTATTTCACACTGTACTATTCTAATTCTAAATGGTATCCTGAGTGCAAGGAATGCCGGGAATCCTTGAGATTCCTTGGAACTTTGAAACACTTTGGATAAACAGAAGGCTTTAAAAATCTGGATTCCAAAATGGTTGATCACATATTGTTAGGCATTTAGCCTGACTTAGGTACCTTGGATGCCACTGTAGTGTTTGATGTATTTTACATTTTTCTTTTGTCAGTAATAATTTTATATAAAAGAACTTGGGGAATATAGTAAAAGGGTGGGGGGGTTATTTTTCTTGCATAAATAAGGGGTAGATATCATGACTTAGGGCTTTAATCCTTTTACTAGAAATTCTGCCTATAGGTCTGTCTAATATTTTCAATTCAAGTCATATAGATACCATGCCTATAGGGTTTGACGTTTAATCATATTGCAAATCACTAGAGATCCTGCCTATAGGATTTCAAACAATTTTTCCTGAAAGATTCACATATAGATATCATGTCTATTGGGATTGCATATTCATTAGGCAAACTATAGGGCTAATCAAATTATCATCCTTTTTATCAATTCAATAATAGGCTCTGAAAATCAGTAACGTAGATACCATGCCTATAGGATTTTGCATCAACTTCGCCTGATTCGTTTTAAGCAGCAATGATCTATTAACTGGTCTTTGACGTCCTAATACGATAAAATTTTAAAAAGCCTTAATCCTTTGATAAAACACTCTTGAATCAATACACATTTGAGTTCTTCAAATCTGCATTTTTTCTGAAATGGTTTCTTTTCTAACATTATGCCTAAATGTTTTCCAACTAAATTTTGGTCTTCCTGAACTCGTCTTTTAAAATAGTTCTGCAGCTTGTTCTTTTCCTTAGATAGTTCTATCTCTTTCTCTGAAATTCTTTTACATCTATTCCTCTGTGTTTTATACTCGGACAGTCTGCTGACCTTTCTTTTAACACTCATATTTTTAAACTCACTGCAGTCTGTTCTTTTTTTAAAACTCTTCTATATTAGAATATTTTCTAAAACCAATACTTTCAAAACCACTCACTTAAAATACCTTAATTTCTGACAATAGGATCCAAGTTGCCTAATGCAGACTTTTTATCTAAATGTATGTGTTAACCAGTCCGTTCACTATTTAAGTTTAATTTAACAACCAAAATGGTATGTGTCAAGACATGCTAAAGTAAATGTTTGTTTGATTAAGGGGTTTACTTGAACCTTACCTGTTTGTTTGTTCATCCATATATTTGTTACTTGTTTCTGTATGTCGAGAATTAGAATTTCATCCTTTGAACCCCATATATGCATCTATTCTTTTCTTCCCCCTTTAGAATTAGAAGTCCTAATACCCCGGGAGTGATAGGTTGAGACGGGTACTAGCATGAAATAAGAAAACAAGACAAATCGCGTTTAAATACCTTAACGGGGTGGAAAGGTAGAATATGGATATGATGACAGGTGCTCTATATTACGTGTGACCCCTCTTCTGAGGAGTGTGCGTCAGGTATTGCATTGATGTGATCCATATTTTGTATAAACCTAGGACCCATTTCCCCTTTCTTTACTTACAAAATATTTTCTTTAAGTTACGTTTTCTTTAAATAATATTTCTTCCTAAAATTGTATTCCTTTCTTCCTTTCTTTTTTAGTTTTTAAAACTTATTTGTGATCCTCATGTGCTATTTTGTTTGTTTTCTTCTATCTTATTAAAGTCACAACTATAGCATGGTTGGGAACCACACTAGTGGATCTTGAGGGGTGCCTAACACCTTCCCCTCGAGATAATCTCTAAGCCCTTACCCAAACTCTGGTTTTCCTTCTTCTTAGAATTATTCATATCTCTAAAGTGTCCTAATGCACTATAATCATTAGGTGGTGACTCTCCAAAATTCCATAACCCAACTCTCGCAAGAGAATAAGAGTTGTCCTTCCATAGTGTCGTATACCCGATTCCGGACTGCACGTCCACGAATGGAAAAGGGGCATCAATATACATCACAAAATGTTGATAATGATCAGAACAATGAGCAGACAAGAGAACTCCCAATCCAGGGTTGTTCTTGATATATCTGACCACCTTGAGTGCAGCTTCCATATGAGATACCTTAGGACTATGCATGAATTGACTTAAACTCTGAACAACAAAAAAAATATTTGGCCTTGTGACAGTTAAGTAAAGAACCTCTGATATGGTCCTGGATCAGTCAGTAATGTCTCATCAGATGAACCTGTATGAGTGTCAAATTCATTAGTTGTAAGCTTCATATTGGTCCTTATAGGACATGATACATGCGTGGAACCTGAGAGCCCCAACTCAGCTATGAGTTCCAGGGCATATCTGTGTTGGTGCATCAGTATACCGTCACTGTTTCTTGCAAACTCTATGCCTATGAAGTGTTTGAGTTCCCCTAGGTCCTTGATATTAGATGACGCTTGCAAATCATCCTTAGACTGTTTGATCATAACAGGACTATCATCAGTGATAAGAAGATCACCAACATAGACTAGAACAATCACTATGTGATTTCCTGCTCTTTTAATGAATAGGGAATAATCCAAGTGACTCTGTTGAAAACCAGCATCCAATAAGGCTGATGTTAGCTTGAGGTTCCATTGTCTGGATGCCTGCTTAAGTCCATAGAGACTTAAGCAGTTTGCAAACTTTGAATTTGTCTTTTGATCCATTGAAGACTTAAGGTATTTCCATATACACCTCCTTAGATAGATCCTCTTGCAAAAAAGTATTGTATACATCCCTTTGATGAATAGATTATTGTCTCGATGCTGTAATAGATACCACACTTCTAACTATAACCGTTTTCACCACAAATGAAATATTTCTTAATAGTCCAAACCTTCTCTCTGATTATACCCTTTAGCTATCAAACGAACTTTGAATCTTTCAACTTCTCCTGATGTTTTTTGTTTGATCTTGTATACCCATTTACATCTTATTGCCTTCTGTTCTTATGGCAAATATACTAATTCCCAAGTCTTGTTATTCTCCAGTACCTTGATTTCTGTCTGCATTGCCTTTATCCATCGTTTGTCTTTTACTACCTCTGAATATGATATAGGTTCCAACTCAGCTGAAACATTAGCCAAGTAGCTTTGGTATTTTGAGGAAATTGCTTCATATCCAATTACTTCTGAGATAGGGTATCTGCAGCAGCTTACAGTACTTCTCTTGTCATTTCTGACATAATCCTTAATCCATATGGGGGCTTAGATACTCTAGCTGACTTCCTTGTTTCCTCAGCATTAAGCAAAGCAGAAGAATATCCAGGACACTCCACATTGTTATGCTCAACAGGATATGAAATATTTAGTTCATCTAAAAGAGTAGGAGTCACAGTAGGTGAGCATGGCACATTGGTTGCAGCAAGAGTTATATTAGATGAGCATGGCACATTGGTTGCATCAAGAATTATATTATATGAGCATGGCACATTGGTTGCATCAACAGAACTAACTACCGTATTTGGCTCTTCATCCAAATCTTGCCTTGGCACTGGAGTTATATCCAAGAATAATGACTCTGATGAGTCTTCTGTTGTATGAAAAGGAAATATATCCTCATAGAATACTACATCTACACTTATAAAAAATGCTCTATTCTCCATATCCAAAAGTCTAACATTTTTGATGTGCAGCATATCCTATAAAGACTGACCTAACAGCTCTAGGTGCAAATTTATCATAGACTATCAGATTAGCAAAACATAGATATCAGATAACTTCAAATATGTTAAAGAATGTGTCTTGCTCAGCAGCAATTCATATGGTGACTTGTGTGCTAAAACATAAAAAGGAATTTTGTTGATAATATATACATCAGCATCAATGTAATGTCCCTAGTATCTGACAGGTAAGTGCCCTTGCAATCTTATTTCTCGAGCAGTTTCAAGTATATGTCTGTGTCACCTTTCCAGAACTCCATTCTGTTGGGAAGCACATGGATAGGAGCTTTGATGGATAATTCCATGCATTTAAAATAAATCACTACATGGATTGTTAAAAAACTGACTCCCATTGTCTAATCTAAAAACTTTAATTTGCTTCCCAAAGTATGTTTTGATCATAGCAATAAAGTTTTTGAGCAAGAAAGTAACGTTACATTTGAGTCTCATAAGAAACGCCCTAGTCCATATGAAAAAGTCATCAACTAATGTAAGAAAATATTTCGTATCATTGTGAGTAGCAATCTTAGAAGGTCCCCACACATCTATATGGATCAAATCAAAATTATATAAACTTCTACTAGTGCTAGTTGGAAAAGCCACTCTAGTATGTCGTGCTAATGGACAAATTTCACACTTAGACAAAGAATCATTATCGAATCTACCATTATAGTGTTGTATACTAGGAATCCTTCTGAGAACTTGAACCGGAACATGTCTTGTTCTTTTATGCCATATCTCCATGCCTCATCTACTAGTTGCTGCAAATGCTCTATTTATTGTTTTTCCTATTGTTGTTAATAATATGCATAGACCTTCTTACTTTATACCAATCTCCTTCACCCTTCCAGACAACAGATCCTGAAACACACAACATTTAGGAAAGAAAGTATCATTGCATTTGAGATCCTCAGTCACCTTACAAACTGGCATGAGATTGAACTTAAAGTTCGTTACACATAACACATCTTTAGTACATCACCTCCAGTGAGATCACACTCTCCCATATGAAAAATTGGTGCTGAATATTCAGTAGGTAATTTCACTTGCCTTGAGTTTCCTGCTGAAGTTTTATTTTTCAGAAAATTTTTGTCACCGGTCATGTGATTAGTAGCACCAGTATCTACTATCCATTTGAAAAGTTCTAAATTCTCACATAATGCTACATTACCACAAAAAATTTTATCTGCCATATTAGCACTTTCTCCTGCAGTAGAACCTTTGTTCAGCAACTTCAACAACTGATTACACTGCTCTTTGGTGAAAAAGTGAGTTGGTTCAACACTGTTGCTTGGCTAAAATGTGTTCATAGTTGGTGAGATTGTCACTGCTTGTTGTCCAGCTGCATCAATCATGATTGCATTTACTTTCTTCTTTTGCTTGAAATTAGTTGGATATCCAATTATCTTATAACTATTCTCCTTTAAGTGTCATGTCTTGTTACAAAATTCACATTTCATCAATTTAAAACATTCATTTCTAGTGTGGCCTTTCAAATGATAGAAATCACATTCTAAGCTATAGTTCCTTTTTGTATAGTTGTAGAATGAGCAGTAAATAGGGTGGTAGGATCATTATGTCCATAACTACCACCAGTAATCAATTTTATGTTGTGACGATCCAAAGGGTCATTACCTATTTTCTTACCCATTCCATGTTTCTGAGGCCTTGAAAATCTCATTTTTAGTCGTCTCGATTTGTATGTACAGTCCGGGCACGTAATGGAATAGCTTAAATATGAAATTCTGTGAAAAATACTAAGTTTTAATATTAAAATGAATAAATTTGACTTCGATTAATATTTTGGGTAAACGGACTCGGACCCGTAATTTGACAGCCCTGAAAGATCCGTAGGAAAATATGGGACTTGGGCGTATGCACGTAATCGAATTCCGAGGTCCCAAGCCCGAGAAATGAATTTTTGAATGAAATTAATTTCTGGAAATGATTAAGCAAATTTGAAATCCAATTTGATTAGAAGACTATGGTATTGGGCCCGTATTCTAGTTCCGGCGTCCGGTACAAGTCTTATATATGATTTAAGCATTTTGTTGTAATGTTTGGTTGAAAGCGGACATTGTTTGACATGTTTCCGACTTAAAATGAAAATTTGATATTTTATGAAAATTTGGAAGAAATCATGAGTTCTGAGGCTTGATTCAATGTATATGATGTTATTTTGGTGATTTGATCACACGAGAAAGTTCGCAGGGTATTTTTGAGGTTGTATGCATGCTTGGTTTGGAGCTCCGAGGGCTCGGGTGAAATTTCGATAGGTGTCGAGTTGCATTTTGAACTTAGAAGTTACAAAAAATGTGGTTGGTATGAAAAGGCATGCAGGCATGCTGGTTCGCAAATGCGAAGGCTGGATTGCAAATGCGAAACTACCCAGGCCAGCCTTGGCTCGCAAATGCGAAGTTTTGCATGTTGGCCAAGGATCGCAAATGCGATGTGCCCTTCGTAATTGTGATATTTCAAATACGATAATTGTTTTGCAAATGCAAAGTTTTGCCATTTCTAAAGGGTTCGCAAATGCGAACCCTATTTCGCAATTCCGAACCCCTGTTCGCAAATCTCACATCTACAGCCTGCATTTTTCATACTTAGTCGAATTTTTCACCATTTTCTTCATTCTTTCAAAACCCAAACACACTTAGGCGATTTTCCAATAACAAGACTTCTTCCAAATCATTTGTATGTTGTTTTTTACTCATTTCTTTCAATCTATAACGTTATTTAACATGTTTTCAACTTAAAATCAAAGATTTCCATGGGTAAAATTGGGAGTTTTGGGTAGAACTTAGGTTTTTCTAAAATTGGGGATTTTGACCTCAATTTGAGGTCCGATTTCAAAACAAATTACATATATGTGTTCGTGAGAGAATGGGTATCCGGGTTTTGGTTCGAACCTCGGGCTTTGATAACGTGGGCCTGCGGGAATTTTTGGACTGTTTGGGCAAAATTTTGAAAAATTTATTTGTATGCATTCTAATTGATTCATTAAGCATTTATTGATGAAATAAAGTAATTTATGACTAGATTCGAGCGGATTTATGGTGAAATCAAGGGATAAATCTATACTTGAGGCTTGAGTCGAGTTTAAGGCATCGAGGTAAGTGTTCGGTCTAACCTCAGCTTGAGGGATTAGGAGTTGAGTCGTATTTGCTACTTGTTTTGTGTTGAGTACAACGTATGGGCATGGTGACGAGTATCCATACGTTGGTGTTGAACATGACCGTGGGTCTTAAATTTATAGTTGTGTATTCTTAATTGATTCTATGGAAGCTTTGATTGATGATCCTTGATACTGAGTATTGGTTTTAGTTGTGCCAAGTAGAAGTCGAATAGGATTAGTTATAGCTGATTTTCCCTTGCCATGACATTTGATTTGTTGTTATTATTTTCCTTGGTGGGAAGTTATCACACGGGATTATATTGTGTATTGCGTTGGAAGAAATGGGAGCGAGTGGTGGTAAGCCTACCGCAAGTGATATTGAAATAGAAGCGGGTGGTATGTCTACCACAAGTGATATTGAAATAGGAACGGGCGATACTCCTACCAGAAGATATTGATTGAAAAGAGAGTGGGTGATACGCCTACCACAAGATATTGGTTGAAATAGGAGCGGGTGGTACGCCTACCACGAGATATTGAAAAATGGGATGGGGTTGCATGCCCTCAACGAGATGAGCATTGAAAATGAAAGTTATTTTAACTATTCTTATCCGTGTTAGCAGCTTTATGGTTGGTTTCATTGTCAGTTCTGATAATCCTATTTATTTTTTTATCCCCAAAGCATGTTTCCCCTCCCCAGTTGTACTTGTCTATTTCTTGTTGTTTCTTCCGTCATATATTATATAACTGCAGAGGTTTATCTGGAGTCTGGTCCTAATCTCGCTACTACCTCGTCGGGGTTAGGCCAGACACTTACCAGCATATGGGGTCTGTTGTGCTGATTCTACACTCTGTGCTGTTTTGCACAAATCCAAGTGTTGGAGCAGCTTTTGAGTAGTAGCAGTAGTCTGGGAGCGAGCCTTCAGTCCAGAGACATTGAGGTAGCCTTGCTGACGTCCGCAGGCCCAGAGTCTCATCTATCTTTTATTTTCGCTTGTTATCTCATGTATTTTGAGTCAAACAATTTACATTTCCTTTCAAACAATTGTATTTAGTACTCTTAGTAGTCTATGAATGATGTGACATGAGTTCTTGAGTAGAGATATATGGTAAATTCCGCGTTATTGTTCAGTTTATTTTACTTAAGTCTTCCACATTAATTTCATGTTTCTGAAGTTGTTTAATTATTGAACACTTGTTGTTAATTTTGGTAAAAATGGCTTAAAATAAATGAGAATAATATATGAATGTGGCTTGCCTAGTTTCTATGAGTAGCCGCCATCAAGACTCCCGAGGGTGGGTATTCCGGGTCGTGACATATGCTTTCTTCTTGAACCACAATAGCATAAGCCTTATATATGGATGGCAAAGTTGGCATCAACAGAATCTGGATACTTGCTTGTTCAAAACTATCATTCAATCCCATCAAAAGTTGCAGCAATCTTTGATACTCCAGTTGCTCAATATATTCGGTAGCTAATGGAGGCGGTCGTAGCATCGAATCATATTCTGCCCAAAGATTTTTTAGCTTGGTAAAATAGGTCGATACTGATGAAATCCCTGTATTAAGGTAAATATTACCTTGTGCAAGTAATACATCCTCGATGCATTTACTTTGTCAAATCTCTCCTTGAAAGCATCTCATACCTTTTTGTGCATTCAAAGAAAATAATACTCCTGTTACCAAATTCCTACTCACATTGCTCATAAGCCATGAGGTCACGATTGCATTGCATCGATCCCACTATATTCCCAAACTTGGACCAAAATCTTCCTTCGATGTCGATCCATCAACTAAACACAATTTATTCTTAACTAACAGTGCTACTTTCATCACACAGCTCCAAAGAGAGTAATTTTCTGCATCCGCCAAAATGAGTCCCACCGACATGGATCCTGGAACATCAGACGCATGCAAGCAAAGAGGATGATTGTGATCCAAAGCAATTGAGCCAGGTACTGGCTCCAATGCTCGTGTTATCTCCATTATTCTCGTTTTCAATCAGATTCTCTCAGAAAGTTCCATTGAAAATTATAGCATTAGGGTTCAAAACTTCACAACTTGAGTAGATTCTCTCGAACTGTCTTCAATTTTGCGAAGAAACTCCCTAGAATCACTTGATCAGTGTGGCTCTAATACCATGAAGAATTTATCAATCATTCAAAGCTAAGAAAAAGAAATTAAAGATGAAGAATCGAGAGAGAGTTTGGAGAAGAACAAAGCTGTGTTTATTGCTATACAGCGTGAATAAGAAGAAGCGTCTATAGTGTTTTAACAAACTCACTAACCATCTAATGACAGTTGTAATCCACTAACTAACACATTAACTAATACGTTCACTACAGTTAACTTAGCTAACTGTAATTAAGCAATTATGATTAACCTATATCCTTTTACAGTTTTGCTCATCTAGTAAATCCCACCTTGCATAACTTGTGAACAAGAAGATAAGCAAAATGTGATCAATTTGTATCAAAAACTATGTCCTGCTTCACATAATTTGTGAAAGCGTGATATTTTATTATTCTAGATATATAGTGCCAAAGCTATTTTTTCACAAATTTTTTAAACGATAAAGAAAATTTAAAAAGCAACCTCAAATGGTCTTATTTGTGCAAATTTTCCGTTTCCCCCTAAGCTCGCCTTTTAGGCCTTTGCTCGGGTGAAATTTTTGATCGAACGATTCTTCTAGAGTTTCTCTTTTACTAAAAATATAGGATTTAAGTTATAATGACAATGCAATGTAAAGATATTGTACACTATCAAAGATTGTTAACCTGTGATTATAAGTCAATTACCATTATTGGGTCAAACTGAAAATTTTTGTTCAACCAAATAAGCGTTATATACAATAAGCTTAATTTGACTCTAGACCTAGACCAACCAAGGAACACTAACTGTAATGCTGAGAGTGCTTATTAAGCTATCGGTAGCTATAAACTCCTCACCTTACGAGTTGAAGCTTCTTCACGTAGCACCAATAACAGTAGTCTAAGCGTATTAACAAGGAAAATTAATAATTATAAACTCTTCCATTTACAAGTACTTATCGACTAATAGTAAGCAAATTACTTACTGAATACTCAGTGTAAGCTTAAAATAGAATTTTATATGCACTCGATATCTAAAATAAAATAAAAATCATAGTGTTACACGATCAGCATAAAAAGAAAAATTGCATTTATGTAACTTACACCTTGCATGTATATTGGAAGAACGCTAGAATCTTTTATGCTACATTATTTAAAATCGAATATGTTTCATATATAGGTTTAATTAATTAGTACAGCCACCAACCTAGTGCTGATTATGTTATATTTCACAAGTAAATCTTTTGTCTGCATCCAAAACATTGTCCAATACTAGCTTTCATAATTCGGTTTGCGACTATGTAATCTTCATGCTTGAGGAGTTTTGCACCATCCAAAGTGCGATGAATATTATTATAATTCTGCACAACCTTTGTCCCTTATAAGAATAATCCTCAATACTGTACCCACCACATTACACACGAGCAGAGTAAAATTACTTACGCGCACTAAGTATTTTGCTGCTACTAAAAGTTTTAACTTTAAAAAATATAAATTAAAGTGAAGAGAAAATGCATGGCACCCAGTGACCTTTACTCGGATTCTCAACTACATACTTTTTCTATGCGGAAATCTTATTACTCTCTTAAAATTATTTTAAATGTAATTATTTACACTCTTAATATTTACGTGGCAGAGTGTGTGTATTTCACTCTCCCAAAGGAGGGTGAGAAGCAAGAAAAAACGATTTTCAGATTATTTTTTATTCTTTTTAATTACTTTTTTGTCCTCTTCCTTTTCCTTTTTCTTTGTCTTTTTTTTTGTTTCTTCTCTAATTCCGGCAGATATTCATTCACCGGCAATTTTGTCTAACCATTTTTCTTCTATTTTTTCTTTTTACACACAAATTAAACTCTCAAAAAGATCTATTCATAAGCAAAGCAAAATACATTGGGGGAAATTCATCATCGGAAGACCTTCCCACGTCGGAAAAAATGACGTATTGAAATTTTAACTGAAAAAACTTTTCTCAGCTTATATTCTTTTTTATTTTTTTTTATCTTCCTCCCACACATTATATATATATATATATATATAACAAAACACACTTAGATTGGGATAAAAACGGAAAAAGAAAAAGAATCGCCGAAAAAAATGGTGTTTGTGAGATTCCGACGACCATCATTTTATGCCGCCGGTGACCAAAACAAAAAAAAGAGAATGAAATAACCAAATGTCACGACCCTGATTTCCCACCCTCGGGAATCGTGATGACGCCTACTAATAGGAGCTAGGCAAGCCAACTTAGTTTACTTCTTTTAGCAATCTTCGACCATTTAGTAAAAACAAACATAATAAGATAAAGCAGAAGCATTAAGTTTATATAAACTGAAAAAATGCGGAAATTCAATTAACTCTACCCAATACTATAGTCACTACTCATGAACGTCTATAGAATACTAAATACAAAGCCTGAATAAAAACAGAGTAATGTCTGTTCGGATACAAGGACAACAACGAAAAATAAAGATAGAAGAGACTCAGGCCATGCAGACATCAGCAAGGCTACCTCGAAATATCTGGACTAAAGTCAACTCCCAACGCTCCTACTGTGGTCCACAAGCTATTCCGGCTCCGTAATCTGTGCAAAAAGATACACAGAGTGTAGCATCCGCACGATTGACCCCATGTGTTAGTAAGTTCATGGCCTAACCCCGGTAAAGTAGTGACGAGACTAGACATAACTATCAAACAAACCTGTGCAGTTCAACATGTATATATGCAATAGCAAAAGAGTACATAAATTTAACCAGTTAAGAGGAAGGGGAGCATGTTGTGGGGGAGGTAAAAGTCCATAAATAAAACATCAAACAAGAAAAGAAAACAGCACAACTAGAATATCAACAAAAGTAGGAAAAATAACAGTTGCACGGCATCACCCATCGTGCTTTATCACTCTTCCTCACCCAATAAATCATATAAAGTATACGGAATGATCCTTCGTGGATTAATACTCTTATCATGGCACAAAATGTTCCTTCGTGCATTAGTAATCATATCAATGGCACGGAATGTTCCTTCATGCTTTAGTAAACATATCATGACACGGAATGTTCCTTCGTGCATTAGTAAACATATCACGACAGGGAATGTTGCTTCGTGCATTAGTAAGCATATCATGGCATAGAATGTTCCTTCGTGCATTAGTAAGCATATCATGGCGGGAATGTTCCTTCGTGCATTAGCAATCACTACAATCGTGCACTGTATCACCCATCGTGCTTTTTCACTCATCCTCACCCTAGCAACAATCACAAATAATGGGGCGAGGGGATAGACAATAGTAGCAAAAAATCCCGGCAAGGGAAAACATAAGTAAACAGTTAAATTCCGATAAGGGAACAACAACAATCGGCAAGGGAGATAATCAATATACGAGTACAACCTGGCAAGGGAATAATCATGTCTCTTTCTCTTTCTTTCATTTCTTACCCAATAGTTACTTTATCATTCGAGCCAACGCTCCACAGAGTTTTTCAATTTATAAGTCTTTCTCATGCACTTCACATTATATGGCAATCATCAATTAATCAAGGAAGAGTCACATCAAAATTCGGATAAGCACAAATAAGGACTCACGGTCATGCTAGACACCAATGTATAGATACTCGTCCACATGCCTATATACCGTACTCCACAATTATCAATTAGCAAGCAATATTCTAATCCTATTTCCTCAAGCCAAAGTTGGACCAAACAATTACCTCGAATGCTTCAAACTCAACTCAAGCCTCTAGTATAGCTTTACCCCTCGAATTCGGCTCTAACTCAATCAAGTCTATGAAATAATGACATTACAATATCAATAATAACTAAACAAACTAAACTCAATGCCTAAATATGAATTTCTAATCTTTCTTCCCAAAATCTCAAAAATTGACCCAGGACCGCTTGGTCCAAATATGAGGTTTGAACCAATTCCATGTTATTCATTTCCCCACGAGCCCGGATATATAATTTGTTTTCAAATTCGACCCCAAAACGAGGTCTAAATTTAAAAAAATCAAAAAGCCCTAATTCTACCCATTTTTTCCAATTCTTACCATAAACTACATGATTTAGATCTAGGAATTTGATAAATGATGATAGAAAAATGAAGAAAATGAGTTAGATAATACTACCTAAGAAGCTTTGGTGAAGAAGAGTGTAAGAATTGCCTATGGGCTGTGGAAAAAAAGAGCTCGTGTGAAATTTGGAGTGAAGCCCGTATCTACTGTTTTGAATGTTTTAAAAAATCACTGAACGTTTTTACTTTATGCGTTCGCTACACAGGGCTCACGTTTGCGATGAAGGGGAAGCTGGAAGCATCGCGTTCGTGAAGGGTAGTATGCGAACGCGAAGAAGGAAGCTGGGGGGGTCCAGGGATCGACCTATGCGAACGCATTGAAGGGGTTATTTGTACTACGCGAACGCGGGAGGCGGACCGCGAACGCGAAGGAAGGGGACACCAAGGCAGTGCGAATGCAAGCCTGAAGCCGCAATCGCGTAGAACAAAAGGTCTGTGTACCATTGCAGAAAAATCTGATCATTTTCCTAAGTTCCAAAACACTCCGAATCAGATCACTCCCGAGCCCTCGGGGCTCCTAACCAAACAGACACACTAACTCAACAAAATCTTAGGGACTTAACCAAGCAATCAAACCGCTAAAATAACATCATAAACGAGGAATCAAACCTCAAATTCATCACTTTTCATTCAAACTTCTTAAATTTTCAAATTTAGATATTTAGGCCGAAACACGTCAAATGACATCCGATTATGATAAAATTACACAAAAATATTTTAAACCATATATAAGACTTGTACCGGGCTCCGGAACCAAAATACGGGCCCGATACCAATGCTTTTTAATCCGTTTTCATTTTAATTTTTCATATTCATTTCAAAAAAATAATTTATTTCAAAAATGCATTTCTTGGGCTCGGGACCTCGGATTTTGATTCCGGGCATATACCCGAGTCCCATATTTTTTTACGGATCCTCCGTGACCATCAAATCACGGGTCTAGGTCTGTTTACCCAAAATATTGACCAAAGTCAACTTTAATCATTTTAAAGCCACAATTTAGGACTAGGTTATATTTCCCCCAAAAGAAAAACAAAATGGCGCACGTTAACCAAAACCTAAGCTCTCTCGGTGCACGATAGCAAAGACTGCCATTGTGCCCGGAGATGGCTCGCCGCCGGAGAAGCGCGCCTGCCGATACTGACCAAACTGCTACCCCTGACCATGGGGCTGCCAAAGCTCGGGAACCACTGACTTTTGGAAGCTTCCTTCCCCGGAAATTTCAAGCAATTGAGGAGATTCATGAAGCTGAATGTGAAGACGCTAACATGAAAAGTCCGATATGCAAACCAGATGGGAATGATAGTCAAGTTGTACGCCGACTGCAATATTCTGAGATAAGCAAATCGGAGGCACCCTATCCAACTGCAGCTGAGGTTGTGCAGGGAAATCATAGTGCTCAAATGGGTAAACCATTATCTTTTATGCCTCCCACTGATAGAGATGGTAAGAAGATAGTAAAATTAAGTGAGGATGATTTGCGACCCCAAGTTGAGTACTGGAAATCCTCCTTAATAGGGTATGTTATTGGTGAGGCTCCCCATGAGAAAGCGATGGACAACTTTGTTTTGCATGTATGGAATTTTGTATATAAACCTCAGATTCTAATCCACTCTGAGGGTTACTGCATATTCCGATTCAATTCGATTGCTGACAGAGATCAAGTTATCCAATCGGGTCCTTACTCATACAGGAACAAACCTCTGGTACTGAGACCTTGGGAGATTGATTTCTCCTTTCAAAATGACATTGTAATTACAATTCCTGTATGGTTAAGATTTCCGGACTACCTGTGGGTTATTGGTCTACTGATGCATTCAAGATGGCTAGTGTTGTGGGCAATCCCTTGTATACTGATAAATTCACAGCTCATTATGAGAAGATATCTTATGCTCGAGTTCTTGTGGAGGTTGATGCTGCCCACCCTCTTCCTGACCAGATTGAAATTGAAACTCCATTTGGGCCTAAGGTTCAACAGATTGAATATGACTGGAAACCTCTGTTCTGTAATCATTGTCTGAAGTTTGGTCATGATGCTTTGGATTGCTGGTACAATACCAAATCTGAGACTGAGAAGGAACAAAATAAAGAGGGACAGGCAAAGAGACAGGAGCCTAGAAGGAAAAGGAACCCCAAAGCTGCTAAACAAGAATGGCTTGTTAAGAAACCTCAAGTTGCTACTCCACAGGTTATGATCCCAGAGGAAGCTGAACCTAGCAAGGCAAATGATGTAGTGGTAGTCAATACCAATCAGATAATGCCTTCCCTACAAGAGACTCAACAGAACCCAACCAGCCAGGAGAGTAGCCTAGATGCTGACATTGAACAACATTGCAAGAAGATTGATGAATGCACTAAAGGGAAGGCAGCTGTTGATGTTTTAGATTCTGGTAGAAAAGGCCAACAGAGTGACCCGGGGCTCTTATACCCTCAAACCCAAGTTACTATGATTATAGTTACTTGGAATATAAGAGGGCTAAACCTAGCCCATAAGCAGAAAGAACTAAAAAACTTTCTTGCTGCTTATAAAGTAGATGTTATGGGATGTCTAGAAATAAGAGTTAAAGAACATAAAGCTAAGAAAATCCAAGACAGAATTGTTAATGGTTGGAATGTCTATTGTAACTATTCGAAGGTTGTGAATGGTAGAATATGGCTGCTTTTGAAACCCCACATTCAGGTACAAATCTCTCTTGTGACTGATCAAATTACTCATTGCGTCATAGAAGACTCCATCAGCCATGTCAAGATGCATGCCAGCATCATCTATGCTCAGAATGATGCTAGTCTTAGAGAACAGCTGTGGACAGATTTGAGGAGCATTCCTATTACTAGCCAGAACACTTGGTTATTGAGTGGTGACTTCAACAATGTTCTGAACCCTGATGACAGAATTGGATCTCCTATCTCAGAAGCTGAAGTTAAAGGATTTAAGGCAGTTATAAATGACCTTCCGCTCACTCCTCTCAGAGCTACATGATGGCATTTTACTTGGTCTAATAAACAGGGTACTGCAACTAGGGTATATAGCAAAATTGACTGGGCTTTTGGCAACTTTCAATGGATACAGCAGCATGGTCACTTAGAAGCTGATTTCATGAATCCCTCTCTGTCAGACCACTCCTCTATTCTCATCAAATGTGGAGGCCTTAAGCTGCTACACCCTAAGCCATTCAGACTGTATACTAACATCATGGATCTTCCTCAGTTCCAATGTATCTTACAGAATGTCTGGAGGCTAGAGTATAATGGATTGCCCTTGCAGCAGATCTGGAGGAAACTAAAATGTTTAAAGCAGCAACTAAAAGACTTAACTCCCTACATTGCCACATACAAGCAGAAACTTGTACAGGCTAGGGAGTCCCTGGACATCATCCAACATCAGATGCAGACTTGTCGTGTATCACAGGTGCTATTTGATGCAGAGTAAGCAGTCTTAGAAGACATTGAGAAGTGGAGTACTGTGGAAGAGCAAGTCATGAGACAGAAGTCCAAAGCATGTTGGATTACTTGTGGTAATGCCAATACTAAGTATTTTAATGCCCAGTGGAAGATCAAATCCTCCCAAAGCAACATTACTTCCATCTATACAGACACAGGACTAAAGCTAACAGAACCAGAAGATGTAGAGAAAGAGTTCATAACTGTTGTTTTCCAGTCATTGATGGGAGATTGTGAAAGAGAGCTGCCTCTTGCTAACACTGCTATTATAAGGGAAGGTAAATGCTTTTCAAGGGTACAAAAAACAATGCTGATCCAGGAGGTTACTATGGAGTAGATCATTGAAACTATTAAGGAGATGTCTAAGGACAAAGCACCTGGAGTGGATGGGTTTCCTGTGGAATATTTTACCAAGAACTGGGATATAGTAAAGGAGGACATCTATGCTGCTGTAAAGGACTTCTTCAACACTTGCAGATTGCCCCCTATGCTTAGTACTACTGCTATAGCTCTTATTCCCAAAGACAAAACCCCAGCAACTGTGAAAGACTATAGACCTATAGCCTGCTGCACCATATTGTACAAGATCATTTCCAAAGTCATCACAAGGAGGATGAAAGCTGTGACAGGTGAACTGGTAGGACAGGCTCAATCTGCCTTCATTGAGGGTAGAAGCATACTGGACAATATCATACTCAGTCATGAAATCTTCAAAGGCTATTCTAGGAAAACTGTTTCTCCTAGATGTGTCTTGAAGGTGGATCTGAGATAAGCATATGACACATTGGATTGGAGGTTCCTGAAGCAAATATTAGTTGATCTGGGCTTTCCTGCTATCTTTGTGCAATGGGTAATGGAGTGTGTCACAACTGTCTCTTATTCCCTCATGCTTAATGGTGGACTCACAAAGCCTTTCAAAGCTAAAAGGGGCATTAGACAAGGTGACCCTATGTCACCCTATTTATTTGTAATGACCATGGAGTACCTCAATAGGATACTGGGACAATTGCACAGAAATGGAGACTTCAATTTCCACCCAAAGTGCAGAAAACTAAACTGTACACATGTCTGCTTTGCTGATAACTTCCTGATGTTTTGTAGAGCTGACCTGGTATCTGTCCAAATCCTAAAGGAAGCTTTCCTCAAGTTCTCCAATGCCTCAGGTCTGCAAGCTAACCTGTCAAAAAGTGCATTATATATAGCTGGAGTAAATCAGGATGCCAAGGCACAGATTCTGGAAGCATTGGGATTCACTGAATGCAAATTTCCCTTCAGGTATCTGGGGATTCCCCTTGACTCCAAAAAACTGTCTGTTGGCCACTACTTACCAATAATTGAGAATATTACAGCTAAAGTAACATGCTGGTCTGCCAAACTGCTTTCCTATGCTGGAAGATGTCAACTGATAAAATCTGTCATATTTGGCATTCAAACCTACTGGGCTCAAGTGTTCATTCTGCCTAAGAAAGTATTGAAAGCCATTGAAAATATATGCAGAACCTTTCTTTGGACTGGGAGTGTAAAGCTGTCCAGAAAGGCCTTAGTGGCATAGGACAGTGTATGTAGGCCTATCTCTGCTGGTGGACTGAATATCATAGATATGACAGTATGGAATAAGGCAGCAATCAGCAAGCACCTATGGAATTTGGCTAAAAATAAGGATTGCTTGTGGATTAGATGGGTGCACAGCTACTACATCAAGCAGATTGACATAGAAACAATGCCCTTACCTAAGGCAGCTTCTTGGGTTGTAAGGAAGATACTGGACAGAAGGGATGACCTAATGGGAACTCAACTGTTACAAGGCAGCCTGTTCATTAGATTACAAGGCTTCTGCAAACTGGATCAGTTCCTTATCCAGAAATTATATCTGGCATTGACTCCTACATACAGCAAGGTTGCTTGGAAGAATCTGGTTTTACTTGCACATGCTCAGCCAAGATATAGGTTTACTGTCTGGCTAGCTGCCCAAAGGAGACTGCCTACAGTAGCCTAGTAGACAGGCTACTGAAGATTGCCATCCAAGTTCCTGAAAATTGTGTTCTGTGATCAAAGTATTGAAACATTTAACCATCTGTTCTTTGACTGCCCAGTTACTAAGAGCCTGTGGATCAGACTATGCACCTGGCTGGGCCATCACAGGGCTGTGGGTAACTGGGAAACAGAATTGATGTGGGTGTGTAGCAAGGCAAAGAGTAGAGTGGCACTTTATAGTATAACAGCATGTGCATTCATCAACACTGTTGCCCTTATCTGGCGAGAAAGAAACAACATCAGATTTAATAGGAAAACATTTGACGAATCTCAACTGTGCAGAGAAATAGCCCTGTCAATCCATATCTGAGGCAGGAATTGCACGCGTTGGCAAGCTGGATTGGACAAGATTAACAAATATCCTTAGTTTCTAGTTTGCTAGATGTTCCTATGCTATGATGTACCTAGAGAAAGTTAGAATTTAGTATAGAAGAGTGATGTAAATGAGTAGGAGTAGTCCAATCTCTTACTAAAGCTTCAACTTGTAAATATTTTTTGATATTAATGGATAGAATGTTTACCCAAAAAAAATATTGGCCACAATTTAGCAAAATTTCATATAATTTAACATATAAGCTTTCCGGCTACACGTCCGGATTGTGCACGCAAATCGAAATAACTAAAAGTGAGGTTTTCAAGGTTCAGAAGTACGGAAAAAATGAGGAAACAGGTGATGACCCTTTGGGTCGTCACACAAAAAAAATGATAACAATAAGAAATAAGAAAAAAGATAAGAAAAAAGAAGAAAGAATAAAAAAGGTGCTAAAAATACATGTGGGGGCGCGTGTAGCTCACCACTTGCCAATAGTTTAGCTGTCAGCGTTAAGGGTGCAAATAATTACATGTAAAATAAGTTAGGGGGTACTTGTGCATTTTTCCTAAAGTGAAAATACAAATCACTTAACAATAAGTAAGTGATAGCTTTCTGTATAAAAAAAGGCAGAATAGCCTAGGAAACACTTGTACTTATTCCGATTTGACATCTCGGTCCTTGTACTTCATAAAGTTTCATCCAAATACCGTTACTCGATCAAAACTAGTATTTTGAACGCTTCTGACCATTGACCACGCTTGTGTGGCATTGAATGTGCTGAGTTGGACGAAATGTGTGAAATGCACACGTATAAAGTGAGTGTAACAACAAATTTGATTTTTAAAAAAAAGATTAAATAATAGAAAATTAAAAAAGGAAAAAAAGTTTAAAACATTGTTACTTTATTATTAAAAAGTTCCCCAAATTCCGAGGTAGAAAGGCTCTGGGCGCACGTTAAGATGGAACAGTGCGCTTGAATGCGCACGTTAGCACGCTGCTAATTCCGTCGATAATGGCGCGTCGCCGGTGGCAAATCGTACCTACTCCTCCACAGATCGTCACGCCAGAGCAAGGAACTGCGAAGGAACTTGAACCCTTGACATTTGGAAGCTTTTTGCCTGAAAAATTTCAGTCGAAATCACCTGTGCATGCAGTGGAAAATGCAAACTCTAAGGTTCAATCGAAGGAGATAGTGGAAGATTGTGAGAATCAAGCTATAAGGAAACTTCAATTTTCAGATGTTGCTGTCGATGACCAACCTCAACCTCAAGCTCAACCTACTATGGCTGAAATAGTAAGAGGTAAGCATAATATGGGGAAGGTTTTAACATTTGTCCCTCCCACTGATAAGGATGGGAGGAAAATTGTTAAAATTGATATGGAAGAACTGAAACCTCAAGCAGAGTACTGGAGCAATTCACTCATAGGTTATATTATTGGTGATAATCCAAATGAGAAGGCAATGGAAAATTTTGTAGTGCATGTTTGGAATTTTGTCACTAAGCCACAAATCTTAATGCACAGAGATGGATATTGTATTTTTAGGTTTAAATCTGCAGAGGATATGAACCAGGTGATGCAATTTGGTCCTTATTCTTTCAGAAATAAACCGATGATACTTAAGCCTTGGGATGTTGATTTTTCAATGCAGAATGGTATCCTTAGCACAATCCCTATATGGGTGAGATTCCCTGGGCTACCTCTTGGCTACTGGTCCCCTGAGATTCTCAGCAAACTAGCCAGTACTATTGGTAGACCTCTATTCACTGATAAAGTAACAGCTCAATTTGAGAGGATATCATTTGCAAGAGTGTTGGTGGAAGTTGATGCAGCTTTTCCTCTCCCTGAGGAAATTGAGTTAGAGACCCCATTTGGTGTGAAAATACAGGATGTTGAATATGATTGGAAACCTGAATTTTGCAATCATTGTTTGAAGTTTGGGCATAATGCTATGGATTGCTGGTACAATAGTCATACAGATGGAAATCATGAGCAGGAAGTAAAAGCAAACCTGGAGAGGAACAAGGGGAGGACAAAGAAGCAAAGGCAAAAATGGATCCCTAAAGGTAACATTGCAGCAAATCCCACTGTTGACAATGCTGAAGGCAATGTAACAGTTCCTAATCTTCCAATTAGTCAGTTACCATTGGCTGAAGGCAATGTAACAGTAAATCCTAATCTTCCAATGAAATCACCATTGGCTGAAGTAGGAAATACTGTCAATGCAGGACATCATAGAGACATATCAAGGGTCTCCATTGGTACTGACATGGCTGCTAGTGTAGAATCTTTGGATACACATGGAAGACCTGAGATTGTAGCTGCTGTGAACATATTGCAGGAGGTAACTGGTGAGATTGTGCAAGTAATGATAAATGATGGGAGAAGGGGAAAAGTGCAGGATCCTGGACCTTCCTTAGGGAAGTCTAGTTTCTCATGATTGTGGTCACCTAGAATATTAGAGGGCTTAATAAAGCCCATAAGCAGAAAGAATTAAAAAACTTTCTGTTGAAGAATAAGGTGGATGTACTAGGATGCATTGAAACCAGGGTAAAGGAACCTAGAGCACTTACTATAATAAATAAGATTGCTAAAGGATGGAAGTATCATTACAACTATCCTATGGCAACTAATGGCAGGATTTGGCTACTTTGGAAGGCACATATACAGCTTCATATTTTGGGAACCACAGAGCAGCTTATTCATTGTAGTGTTGAGGATCCAGCTTCAGCAGTTAAGTATCAATTGAGTATCATTTATGCATATAATACAATAGCACTAAGGAAGCAGCTTTGGAATGATATCAGGGGACTTCCTATTTCTGGGCAGGAAGCATGGCTACTTAGTGGAGATTTCAATGCTGTCCTATCAGCTGAGGACAGGATTGGCTCACCTGTAACAGATGCAGAGGTAAAGGACTTCAAGGAGCTGATTTATGATCTCAATCTTACTCCCATCAGGTCAAAAGGCTGGAGGTATTCTTGGACAAACAAACAGGTCTATAGTAAGATAGACTGGGCAATTGGGAATCTTCAATGGTTACAACAATACAGCCATGTAGAAGCTGACTTCTTAAATCATTCTATCTCTGATCATACTCCTATTTTCTTAAAATTTGGAAGGCAAAGACTGATTCATCCCAAACCTTTCAGACTCTACCACAATGTTATGGAGGATCCTAAATTTGGTGACATTCTACAACAGGTATGGAATCAAGGAGGACAAGGATCATCACTGCAATTAATTTGGCAAAAACTCAAAAGTATGAAGCAACAGTTGAAGGGCTTAAATGGACATATGGCTTCTTATCAGCAAAAACTAACTTGTGCTAGGGAACAATTAGACATTATCCAGAGTCAGATTATGAGGGACCCTGCCTCAACTCACTTGTACAAAGCAGAAAAGGAAGCTCTCCTTAGCATAGAAAAGTGGAGTAATGTTGAGGAACAGATCCTGAGACAAAAATCAAAGGCAACCTGGATAGCTTGTGGTGATTCAAATACAAAGTACTTCCATGCACAATGGAAGATAAGGTCCAGTCAAAGCAACATCACTTCTATATATACAGAAACAGGTATAAAACTTACTGATCCTTTGGCTATTGAGCAAGAATTTATTGAAGTATTCCAGTCCTTGATGGGGAATAGTCCTAGTGAGCTTCCTTGTTTAAACTCTACTGTTGTAAAAGAAGGAGTTTGTCTCAACCTTGAACAACAGAAGATCCTTATTAGAGAAGTGACTATGGAGGAAATTAATGATGCTGTGAAGGAAATGCCAAGTGATAAGGCTCCAGGGGTTGATGGCTTCCCTGTGGAGTTTTTCACCAAGAACTGGGAAATTGTCAAAGTGGATGTCTTTGCTGCTGTTAAGGAGTTCTTTGCTACTTGTCACATGCCACACATGATAAATACCACTGCCATTGCACTTGTCCCAAAGGTGAAAACTCCTCAAACTGTAAAGGATTTCAGACCTATTGCTTGCTGCACCACCTTATACAAGATTATCTCTAAAGTTCTCACTAGAAGAATTAAAGCTGTAATTGATCATATCATTGGGAAGGGACAGTCAGCATTCATAGAAGGAAGAAGTATTCTTGATAATATTCTACTCAGTCAAGAATTGTTTAAAGGGTATGGAAGGAAAGGTATATCACCTAGGTGTGTACTTAAGGTTGACTTGAGGAAGGCATATGATACAATTGAATGGAGATTTCTCAGGCAGATGTTGGTTGACCTTGGATTTCCTGCAAAGTTTGTGGAATGGATAATGGCTTGTGTTTCATCAGTCACATATTCTTTAGTGATTAATGGGGGCCTCACTAAACCATTTTCAGCCAAAAGAGGTGTTAGGCAAGGAGATCCTATGTCTCCTTACCTATTTGTTATTGCTATGGAATATCTCAACAGGAACCTCATCCTACTTCACAAAAATGGTGACTTTAACTTTCACCCTAGATGCAGGAAACTCAACTGTTCCCACATCTGTTTTGCAGATGATTTATTACTATTTTGCAGGGCTGATCTTACTTCTATTCAGCTTCTTCAAGATGCATTCTCATCCTTTTCTGTGGCTTCTGGACTCTCAGCTAATAAAGCTAAGAGTGCCATATATTTTGCTGGTATATCTTTTGCTGAAAAGGAAGCTATTCTTGAAGACTTGGGATTCAATGAAGGGCATCTCCCTTTCAAATATCTGGGCATCCCATTACACTCAAAGAAGCTGAACATTCATCAATACTTGCCTCTGATTGAAAAAATCATTGAAAAAATCACCTGTTAGTCTGCAAAATTTCTGTCCTATGCTGGTAGAAGTCAACTTATAAAATCAGTGCTGTTTGGAGTTCAAACTTATTGGTCTCAAATCTTTATATTGCCAAAGAAGGTGGTGAAATCAATTGAAGCCATTTGCAGGTCCTTCTTATGGACAGGCAATGGAATAGTGTCCAAGAGATCACTTATAGCTTGGGACAAAGTTTGTCGACCTGTTACTGCTGGAGGATTAAACATCATTGACATCCAGACCTGGAATAAAGCAGCTGTATCTAAATTGCTGTGGGACCTTGCAAGGAAGAAGGACAGTCTTTGGATTAAATGGATCCATTTTTACTATATAAAAAATGGGGACATTGAAACAATGACAAGTCCTAAGAATGCTTCTTGGATGTCTAGGAAGATCATTGATTGCAGATCTCATATAATGAACACTCACAGCCTACAAGGAGATCTCATATCTAGGTTGCAGCAGGTATGTAAGGCAGGAAAATTTCAAATTCATGTTCTCTACCTTTCTCTGTTACCAATATTTCCTAAGATGGATTGGAGGAACTTGATGGCAACTCCCAATGTTTTGTCTCGACACTTGTTCACTATATGGATGGCTGCACATGGTAGACTACCAACTGTTGATAGACTCCTCAAATGTGGGATTCTAGTGGATGCAGCATGTGTGTTTTGTAACCATCACAGTGAAGATTTTGAACATCTGTTTTTTAATTGCTCAGTCACTAACAGAATTTGGTGCAAGATTTGTCATTGGCTGGGATATCATAGAAGACCTGCCTGTTGGGAAGCTGAATTAACTTGGATATGTAGCAATGCAAGGAGTAAACAGTTCAAAAAAGCTGTGGTAGCTACTGCATTTGTTACGACTGTTTCATTGATTTGGAGAGGGAGGAATGCATTACGATTTCAGAAACAGCCTTTTGATGAACACAAATTGTGCAGAGAAATTGCTATCCTCATTCATGCACGAGGTAGGAGATGCAAGACTTGGTTAAAAGGATTACGACAACTCAATTACTATCCTTAGTTATTGTCAGTTTATAGGTGATTTGTAATAATTTAGCTTGATAGCAGTGAGAATTGTATAGCATGATTAAAGGATTAGGATGTGATAGTTAGTCTATACTATCACAAAAGAACACTCTATTGTATAATTGTTGATATTAATAGAAGCAATCGTTCAACTAAAAAAAAAAAAAAAAAGTTCCCCTCCCCTTCATGTTTCTTCTTCCCCCAATCCAGCAAGCCCCCCCCCCCCCCCAATCGTATACTCTTCTTTTTCCCCATTCATACTTGCCTTCATGTACTGTTTAGTCCAAGATTCACCTCTTCATTATCATAAACAAATTGTCTTTCTCCTCTGATTTTTTCTTCCATTTTTGTTTGTAAAAGAAGAAAATTAAATCTAAAAGTAAGTCAATTACAACACTTAATTTGCTAATAATATAGGCTAGCAGGTGAGATTTCATTGAAATAATAAAAGTTGTAGACAGAAATGAACATGGGTTTTCTTTTTTCTTTTTCAAACAATTTTTGTTCATAAAAAATAGTTAAGATTTTATAGGTTTTGTTGTTGAAACAATATCTTGAAATCATCATAAGTAGGATTCAGATCTCCATAGAAGAGTGGGAATTGCATGATTCCAGTATTTTATTTCAGATGGGGTGGCTACAATTTGTAACGGTTTAGGAAGTGTTAATTTCATTAACTATTTGATTTTCTTCTTTTTCATTCTTTGTTTTTGTTTTTATTTGTCAATGAATTGATTGCTGGGTGTATTTGGAGGTAATAAAGCTAGAGAATTTTTGGGGTTGTGAAGGTGAATTAATGGGGGAGGGGGGTGAAGGTGGCGGCATAGAGGTGGAAATAACAGGAGATAGAGAGTAGAAGGGAGGAGTGAAGTGAAGTGAAAATAAAATAAAAATAGAGTTAAAATTTTTGAAATAAAGTGACAAAATAATGATGTGGCATAAAAATCTGAGGTGGACGTGGATGTGTCATCCACATTGGATCGTTGAAGAGCATGTGAGATCGAAGGGCTGTAAAAGAGTTGTTTTGAATGAGTAGAAGTGTCTGGATGAAACTTTGTGGAGTATAAGGACCGGAATGTCAAACTGAAATAAGTACAGGTATCTCTTACGCTATTCTGCCTAAAAAAATACATTTTGCATTGATTCGTTTAAGGCATAATACATACGGAGACACCTAAAGTTGGCACGATCTTTCACTGAGACACTTGAATTAGGTCTCTTTCCAGTTAGACATGTTTCTTAGGTAATTCTCATACCAATTAGATACGTTCTTTGCTGGCTTATTAGTTATTGTGTAGGGATTTGCTGCAGCTTTGAAAGAAGTTTTACCCAATGCTGAATTTAGGACGTGCCAGGAATATCTGGTATAATTGGCATAAGAATTGGAAAGGAGAGGAAAGGAGAAAACAGTTTTAGAGATGCTCTAAATCTAGTTATGAAGTTAAGTTTATTTTTATGGATATTTGTAGGACTTATTATATTATCCAAAAAAGTCATTGGTTAGAGCCTAGTTTAGGTTTCTAATTGGAATGAGAATTGCCTAAGAAACGTATCTAATTGGAAAGAGGCCTAACTTAAGTGTTTAGTGAAAGATTGTGCCAACTTTAGGTGTCTCCGTATGTATTACGCCTTCGTTAAATATAAAACACTAAGATTGGTTAAGTTGATTTTTCGGCAGACCAGTGGTGGAGTGGAGCATTCGTCCCACCAACACCCCCAAACCTCCTCAACATACTACAGAAAACCTTACACCAAGAAGTAACTACTGTCCTGCCTTAATTACATCTAGTTCGTATCAACTAAGTATATGAATTCTCACTATCATTATACAACAGGAAACTACCTTCCATCAAATAAATCTCAGAATGCAAGAGAAAATGAACTATAAACTTCTTCAATCTTTTTGTTCCAAGTAGAGTTTGGTAGATCGACGCATGTCCCAACATATGCCTTCCTTCTTTTTTTTATAGCTTTTCATGTAGGGTGACCACTTAGAACAGGTCCTCATCACGGTTCTGTCAACTATAACCAACGCATTTCACTAATATGTTAGTTACACTATGACAAAACCCAACCCCCTCAATTCTTTAGGTCTTCTTACTCCTAGGGTTAGCTGAAGAAGTTATTCATGTTCTAGCAATTCATAAGAAAAAATTGGCCATATGTCCTAACAGCCCAAGTTATTCAGCTGCAAACCACAAAACTCATGCACATGGACACTTTCTTTGTTGCTCATGAATCCATGTGAGCTCATCACTAAGCAGTAAGCACAGGGTATGCAAGCGCGCAAACTTAACTGTTACAAGGATGGAGTTAATAATTAATTTGCTTATACAAAAATTATACAAGGTGTGACGTCCCACGGTTCACAGGCATCTAATGCAAAACGTGAACAGGAACATGCTAAGCTACTTCATATACAAGGATTATCCTACAGCAGCACGGACACCGTCAGCTATTCTTCTTCCGCTTCCTCAAATTTGGCATTGCACGAAGAAACACCGAACCTGAAACATAATCATTGTCCTCCATATTTTCTTGGTGCGCTGATACCTTGTGACAAGTACTATTAGTCGTGTTGTCTAAATCTTGCTCGTTTTCAGATGTGCCTATCCTTGCATCACATTGCTTCTTATTCGTTGAGGGGCTAGAAACAAACTGGTTTGAAGCATTACCACAAATCTCATCTCCCATAAGCTGAGAGGAATTATTAACATCAGAACACCCAACTGATAGGATAGGACTAGACGCATTTATCTCATGCTCCATATCTCCATCATCTTCCTCCAAGCAAACCCCACCCCCCATTTTAAGGTAATCCTTAGACAAAAGATCCCCAGGAACAGGATCGTCCATTTCACCAAAACTTGGCTGAACAGCGGATTCCATCTCTGCCCCACCCGTGTTGACATCAGAACTTGTTTCAGGGTTTGACTGTCCTTGTGGACAGTAATCATTACTTACATCATTCTCGGTCATGTTGCTAGAATCATCAGGACAATGCTCAACTATGCCCACATCTGCTCCGGATTCTTTCCTTTCCAACTTGTCAGTAGTAGAATCTCCATCATCTTTGTCAACTTTATCAGACTCATCATCTCTTCCCTCACTGTAATTACTATTTTCCGATGACGCTCTGACTGAAATTTCAATTAGAACGAAACGGAAAGAATATTAGAAGTCATGAACTGGAGGTCTCAAGTAAAACACAAAAGAAACTGACATTTTCCCTTGAACCATGAATATGTACAAAGTGACAAGTACTCGATCATTTAGTTTAAAAGTATGTGGATATTGTTTCAAAATACGTGCATATACTAGCAATGACACCTGAAGAGAATTTTGAAATTGCAAATTCTCGAGATAGCAAAATGAAGCAAGAATTTAAGACGACATGCAATCAAACCACTATCATCAACAGTTTTCACATGCAATATGAACCATGAGTAATTTTATTTACATCACATGTAAAAAAACATTATAATTTATAAACACCATAAATATAGGATTCGAAGCAAAATATCATAAACATAAAGCTAGGACTTGCGGAAGCAGCTTGGAAACTCTTAGACCTGTGAGAATGGAATAATTCAGCTCTAATTCTTTCTAGAATTCTCAGAAACATAGGAATTAAAAGGTTAGGGAACACTAAACAAGGCAAAGGTGACTTGACATTAGCACCAGTGCAATGAGTATCTGCCCTATAACAACAACAACAACAACTACTACCCAGTATAGTCCCACAAAGTGGGGTCTGGGAGGGTAATATGCAGACGGGCCTTACCCCTACCCGAAAGGGCAGAGAGGCTGTTTCCAATCGACCCTCGGCTAGTGAAGGAAAGGAACAACAAAAACAAAAACAACAAAAGAGCATTAGTAACTTCAACATAAATAGCGTAAATAATTATCTAAACATAAAAAACCTAAAAACAAAAAACATAAAAACTATAAATAAAATAGCATGCAATAATATCATACAGTAACTAGCATAATCTGCCCTATACTATCTCAATATATAGCATCTCAATGAGCTCTGGACAGATAGTATTAATGTTTTTCAATTTCACTAAAAAGGTGCAGTCATGAAGAGTTTAAAATACAATTAGTGTTGTAAGAAAAAAGGACTTACTCTTCTTGCTTGCTTTGGCTTTTCAAGCTTCTCAATTTGAGATTGTTGCTCTATATCACTATCTTTTTCCCCCTCGGGGCTTGTTCTGAAGGATCTGGAACAGGATTTCTTACTTGCCTTCCCCACAGATCGAGCTGTTTTCCTTCCTCCTCTTATACTACCACTTGATTTCTTATTGGTGTTTCGCTTGCTTCCTGATCCCGCTGGTGGTTCCAAATGTTCAGGCTGCAAATGCTCTCCTTTCCTTTTTCTTGACTGCTTTCCAACTGATCTTTTTGTTTTAGTCTCCTCATTATCAGCACCAGCCGACTCTAGTCCCATCAAAGGATCCTCTATCTTTTCCTCCTCCACATTATTAAATTTTAATTCTCTTTTTTTTAAGTTTTCAGGAGCATCTTGTGTACTTGCATCCATTACATCCATGGATTTGTTTCCTGTCATAAGTTTAACAGCCTTTTTTATCCTCTTGCTACGAATTTTTGCAAATCTCTCATTGAAGGTGTAGAAGGCTTCCAGTCGAAGTTGTGTCTACATCAAGTAAACAAAGGAACATTGAGAGAAAAGTTCTGCATCAGCTTCCTCTTTTTCCAATCAGACAAATTAAGACAAAATGAGAAAACAATAAGAGCAGAGCAGACAAGAAACAATAGAAGTGGTCAACTCATGTTTGTATTATCATAGAAGTCATTCCTTTACTTCAAAAGCGACATGCCAATTGACGTGCTTAGTGTGTATATCATTTTCTTTTAAATTTTGGTGACGGGTAGGGGAAGATGAAAAAGGATCAACCTCATGTTTGTTGTACTCTTTCAGAACCGGTACTAGCAATTCATCTGCCTTCTGGCTGCTCCAAGTCCTCACTAGACCATTAGAAGAAAAAATCAAATACAACTCACTTGCGAAGCACAGAAACATCAGGCTTCCCCCATGCAAAAGGCTCTGTTGACTTGTCAACCCGTGGAGAAGCATATGCTGAAATCACAGCATCACTCGGAAACGAGGAAGGAATATGCCAGTTTTTACTAATATTTCTCTGTGGACATGGTGCCAATATAAAGAAAGAGTAAGATCATGCTTTTCCAATCAAATAGACAATAGATTTGAAGCAAAAGGACACAATGTTTTACATGTTTATTCATGAAAATCTGCTTCAACTTTTGAACTCTATCCTCAGACTTGACATTTTCATCAGATTCGGAATTGCCTTCCACATTGCTGCTTGAGCAACTCATATCTGGATCACCAACTTCACTCCCTCTCTTCCTAGTGCTGGAACCTACCTGTGCATCAAGCCCCCCAAGAATGGATGGATCTGGCGATTCCACCCACTCCCGAAATTTCTGAAGACCGTCTTCCTCAGGAAATGCATTTAGAACTTCAATGGCATTAACAATACCAATCCCACTGCACCATGGCAAAAAAAATGGATCAGGACTTCTGCATATCTCACAAAGCAAAGTTTCTCCACATATATGAACTGTAGTATCTATAGTTCCTTGATGACAATGTGCAAACAAGAGTAATTGATGTAGTAAAAGAGAGGCAGATATATCTGTAAGCAGGTAAATGGCACTCTGTAAAAGAGCCACAAAAGCAGGCTTACCTCACTCCTTCAGTATAATAGCTCCGAAGGAATAATGCCATACGAATTAATTTTTCCCTATCCAACCCAAGCTCGTTCTCCACATCCTATAAACAGTAGATATGTCATCAACCACAGGCACTATAAATGAAAGGAAACTACAATATTCTCTCAGAAATGAAACATTGACGGCGGGAGGTAAGGGTGGGAAGAGGGCAGCGGACGCCCACAGATTGAGGATTGGGTCTTGGAACACAGGTACTCTGACGGGTAAGTCCATTGAGTTGGCGAAGGTTCTTCGGCAGAGAAGGGTTAACATAGCGTGCGTCCAGGAGACTAGGTGGAAAGGGTCAAAGGCGCGGGACGCTGATGGGTTTAAGCTGTGGTACTATGGGCTCGAGAGGGGTAAGAATGGGGTGGGCATCTTGGTTGATAGGGACCTAAGGGAGTCCGTGGTCGAGGTTAGGCGAGTGAATGATAGGTTAATGTCTATTAAGATGGTGATTGGGGGTGGAGTCCTCAACGTCGTTAGCGCTTACGCGCCGCACGCAGGCTTAGACGAGGAGGCTAAAAGGCGCTTTTGGGAGGACTTGGATGATCTGGTGGGGAGTATTCCCCAAGCTGAGAAGTTAGTTATTGGAGGGGACTTTAATGGGCATATTGGGGCTGAGGCTGGTGGATATGATGAGGTGCACGGGGGCTTTGGCTTTGGTGCCAGGAACGGAGGAGGCACTTCGCTGCTTGATTTCGCCAGGGCTTCCGAGCTCCTGATTGCGAACTCGATATTCCGGAAGAGGGAGGAGCATTTGGTCACCTTCAAGAGTTCGGCGGCGAGGACTCAGATTGACTACATCCTCATCCGAAGGAGCGATAGGGGCTTGTGCAAGGACTGCAAGGTTATTCCGGGAGAGTCTCTTTCAACTCTTCATAGACTGCTAGTGATGGATGTCGATCTGTGGGTGAAGAAGAAGCGGAGGGGCGCCCAGGGTCAACCGCGGATTAGATGGGGCGCTTTGTCTAAGGAGAAAGCACAGGAGTTGGAAAGGAGGTTAGTGAGGGCGGAGCTTGGAAGCGGACGCTATGTGGACAGTGACGGCGAACTTGGTTAAGGGGGCAGCACGGGACGTGCTCGGGGTAGCTAAGGGATATTCAGGCAGACATCAGGGTGATTGGTGGTGGAACGAGGTAGTCAAAGGAAAAGTGGAGGTGAAGAAGGCGGCGTTCGCTAGGTTGGCAGGGAGCACAAGCGAGGAGGAGCGGAGAGTGAACAGGTTGGTCTACAGGGAGGCGAGAAGAGAAGCTAAGATGGCAGTCACGGAAGCTAAAAACGCGGCGTTCGGTCGCATGTATGAGGAACTAGGGGAGAGAGGTGGGGATAAGAAGTTATTCCGGTTGGCTAAAGTAAGGGAGTGGAAGGCTCGTGATCTAGACCAAGTCAGGTGTATCAAAGACGAGGATGGTAGAGTTCTGATGGGGGAATCGCAAGTCAAACAGAGGTGGCATGAGTACTTTCGGGACCTTCTTAACGAGGAGGGGGATCGGAGCATAGAGCTAGGGGAGTTGGGGCATTCAGAGCGCCATAGAAACCTTGGGTACTGCAGGCGCATTAGGGTAGAGAAAGTCTTAGGGGCGTTGCGTAGGATGAGTAGGGGTCGAGCGACCGGGCCTGACGAGATCCCGGTGGAGTTCTGGAAGTGCATGGGTAAAGCTGGAGGGGAGTGGCTCACTAGGCTGTTCAATGCGATTTTCAGGACTAAAAGGATGCCGGATGAGTGGAGGTGGAGTACAGTGGTGCCCCTGTACAAGAACAAAGGGGACATCCAGTGCTGCAACAATTACAGGGGCATCAAATTAATAAGCCACACGATGAAGGTTTGGGAGAGGGTGATTGAGGCGCGGGTGAGGGAGGCGACAACTATATCTGGGAACCAGTTCCGTTTCATGCCAGGACGCTCCACCACAGAGGCGATTCACCTAGTCAGGCGGATGGCGGAACAATTCAGGGATAAGAAGAAGGACCTTCATATGGTGCTTATCGACTTGGAGAAGGCGTATGACAAGGTCCCGAGGGAGGTGCTATGGAGGTGCTTGGAGGCGAAGAGTGTGCCAGAAGCCTATATCAGAGTAATCAAGGACATGTACAATGGAGCTAAGACTAGGGTTAGGACGGTGGGGGGCGAATCAGACCATTTTCCTGTGGTAATGGGGCTCCATCAAGGATCGGCGCTGAGCCCCCTGTTGTTCGCCTTAGTGATGGATGCTCTAACCCGACATATCCAAGGGGATGTGCCTTGGTGTATGCTCTTTGCTGATGATATAATATAGATAGACGAGACGAGGGCCGGTGTTAGTGGAAGGTTAGAGATATGGAGACAGACCCTTGAGTCTAAGGGTTTCAAAATAAGCAGATCTAAGACAGAATATCTGGAGTGCAAGTTTGGCGACGAGCCGAGTGGGGTAGGCAGGGAAGTGATGCTTGGTTCTCAGGCCATCGCCAAGAGGGACAGTGTGAGATATCTTGGGTCTGTGATCCAGAGGGACGGAGAGATTGACGGGGACGTCACCCATCGGATAGGAGCGGGGTGGTCAAAGTGGAGGCTCGCTTCAGGGGTCCTGTGTGACAAGAAAATCCCACACAAACTCAAGGGGAAATTCTATAGAGCCGTGGTTAGACCTGCGATGTTGTATGGGGCGGAGTGCTGGCCCGTGAAGAACTCGCATGTTTAGAGAATGAAGGTTGCGGAAATGAGGATGCTTAGGTGGATGTGTGGGCACACCAGGCTGGATAAGATCAAGAATGAAGTTATTCGACAGAAGGTAGGGGTGGCCCCGGTGGACGAGAAGATGCGGGAAGCGAGGCTGAGGTGGTTCGGGCATGTTCGGAGGAGGGGACCTGATGCCCCGGTGAGGAGCTGCGAGCGGCTGGAGATTGTTGGTGGTCGGCGAGGGAGAGGGAGGCCTAAGAAGCATTGGGGAGAGGTGATTAGGCAGGACATGACCAGAATGCAGGTTACCGAGGACATGACCCTTGATAGGGGAGTCTGGAGATCTAGAATCAAGATTGTAGGCTAGGGGCTCATAGGTGATTAGTGTTTTAGCATGGTAGTTACTACTTGTTATTATTGCATGCGACTGTATTTATGTTGCTTATGCTTTCATAATTATTTACGTTATTTTGCGGGAGTACTTATGCTTTATTATTTTGTTTTGTCTTGCTTGTGTTTCTAATTTTACCTTTATTTTCTTAATGCAGCTTCTCCTTTTTTATCCTATACGCCGAGGGTCGATTGGAAACAACCTCTCTGCCCTTTCGGGCAGGGGTAAGGCTCGTCTACATATTACCCTCCCCAGACCCCACCTGGTGGGAATATACTGGGTAGTTGTTGTTGTTGTTGTTGTTCCCTCTTTTTATTTTGGAGAAGGGGGGTGGGAGGGGGGTGATAGTGATCACACAAAAAAACAATAGCTCTTACTACAAGCATCATTTAACCTTTGCAGTGGAGGTAAACAAAGTTTTTGATTATTATATTGAAAACCCTAAAAAGGTGTAGTTGTAGAAACCTAGCTTGGAGAAAGACAAACTTAACGGAAATAAGAGAATCCACGACACGGTGAATGGATGAACCTTCATAAAGTATGTCTCCATATATTTACGATCATCAAATATGTTCTTGTATACATTTCGAGCACCAAACAAGAACGCATCAGAGTCATCAGTAACCACACCATCAACAAGATTTGTAAGTTCCATGTAAGCACACTGAGCTTCAGCTTCCATCGGAGCTATTATATATGGCAAGCCAAACATTTGAAGCAACTCCTGACATAGAGAAAGATGTAAATGAGATGAATTGAACTAACAGTAATACCGCATCACCATGAAACATCAGAGAAAAGGAATCAAGTACATGCACCCAAGGTGTGACCTAGTGGTTAATGAAGTGATTTGAGAACCTTGAAGTCTCATGTTCAAATCCCAATGGAGACAAAAAACACTAAGTGAACTCTTCCTATCTGTCCACACCTTGGTGGATAAAGCTACCTGCCGTACCTGGTACCTGTTGTTGGTGGAAGGTAACAGGCAACTCGTTGAATTAGTCATGATGCGCGCAAGCTGGCACGGACGCCATGGTTATTTAAAAAAATGAATAAAGACATAAAGAACGAAGATGATTTCGGATCAGTAAGTGGAATTAAAAGAGTTTCTACAAAGATAATAAGCCTAAGCCCCTAAGCATGCAGGTTTCTAACTTTGTAAAGTTCACAAGGTCACTAAGAAAAAAACAATCACGCAAAATGGGATGTCAAGTTAATAAACTAACCAGCATACACGAATTGATTATGTGATTTAAATAAGATGAGATAGTCCAATACAAAGAATGATCTTAGCCTAGAAAAATTACAGCTAAAAGCGGCGAACCCAAGATTTCAAGGCATCCGGGGCACCAGTAATGCCAATACTAGCTACCGAGTTTTTAGCATTGAACTCATTGTAGTTTTAGAATTATGGTTTCAAATTTAATATTTGTTCAAATGTTAGTGAGTTTGAAATATATATTACTGCTATGCTAAAAGTAATGGGTTCGTTATTTCCGAAGGGCTAGATACGGTCATGTTTGTGTCAATCATTTGCAACGAAAGATAAGTGGAGTGTGATTGGAATCAAAGGAACCAACTTTAAATTGAACTTCTGGCCATTTCAATTTCTTGAGAGTTTTGCAGTAGAAGCAAAAGTATCTTAGGGGCTAGGGTAACTGGGAAAAGGTTTATGTTTTTAATGTGGAAAGAGAATACGGTTTTGAGATTTTGAGGGATGGACTTTAAGCGAAAAATGGGAAATGAATGTAAGAAGTACTCACAAAATAAAAAAACCGCTACAGCTATTATTACACATGGAAAAATGGGAAATGAATGTAAGAAGTCAAATAAGAAAGTTGCTGCAGTAAAGATTCGAACCTGGGTCACGAAGAACACATGGAATTTTTAGGCAACCCACACAACCAGTGCCCCCCAGCAATCGTTTGTTGATGAGGGTGCATGTAAATTATACAGTAAGAGCTTTTAAGGAATAAACACCTACACACAGAATTTTTCCCAAAGTTATGGGGTGTGGATGACCCCCCTGTGCCTAACATGGGTCTGCATCTGGCTAAAGGCATGATCTTAGCCTAGAACCTTTACACCCAAAAAGTGTGAATGCAAAATAGCGTCGAGACAGAACATGCTGTATGGCATGGCAATAACAAAAAAACTGGGGTCACTGAGAATCAATTTGTAATCACACGCAGACCAGAAAATAGTGGGAAACCAGATAAAACGCCAAGAAAAACCTGCTCTCTAGTGAACAAACAGCTTCCAACTACTAAAATTTGATATTTGGAAATAAATTAGGTCTAAAGTTGCATCACAAAAAATAAATATCATCTAAAACCTACCTGGCACTCTGCAAACATTTCAGAGCTTACAGATTCTGCATTACGCTCAAGCTTTCTCTGCTCATCTCCAAGTTTTTCCCGCTCTTTATCCAACACATCCATCTCCTCCTCCAAACTAGCCATCATAACCTTTTGATCTTCTTTGCTACCTGCAGAATCCAAATTGCCAAAGAGATCCATCCCTTCCAATAATGGGTCATCGCAAGTACCTTCCTCGTCTAGTTTTTGTGCACTATTTGCATCACTTATAAAACCCTCCGTGAAAGCTTTGGCGAGTTCTGGCGATTCATGTGTATAATGATGTGAGGAAGCTACAGCTTCATATTGTTGAGCATCAGAGGTTCTTGCATTTGGCAATTCGTTAAATCTTGCTTGTTCTATAGAAGTAACATCTGACGCACTTTTTGCGTTGCTCGAAACCTCAACAGTGGTATCAGCTATCTTATTCCTAATCATGCTAACCTCTGACCCATCAAGAGAAATAGTCGGTCCCATACGTATATCACAATGCAAAGTTCTGTCAGCTTGATTGGTTGCTTCTTCAATCAGCATATTTCTATAACCAGAATTAGCTTGAAATTGTTCCCCTAACTGATTTCCCAAACAGTTATTACCCTCCGCAATATCCGTCTCATGTACAGTATCATGCAAGTGTGCAGTCTGAATTTCGGATGGTAATTCTTTCTGTTGAAGAATTTCATGCGTCTTTGGACAATTGTTATCTTGACCATCAGATCCAATAACTACACCATGAGTAACCATTTGACTAGCTTCTTCAGACATATCATTCTCATGAGATTTATCTATGCATCTATGATCTCTCAAGTCCTCAAGACTCCTCCTTACTGCTTCCTGATAATCCGCTTCTTCTTCCAAAGCACCTTTAGAAGCACTTCTGAATCAAATGGAAATAAGGAATGCTCCTTGCAAATATCTACACATTCTTCTTCCCATTCTACTTCAACCTCATCATCCATGCCATCTTTCTCCAGTGTAGCCTGGCTTTCCCCTTGAGAGTTATCGCTTAGCAAGTCACGTTTCTCTTCAATCAGTCCTTCCTCCCACTCAACATCTGAGGCAGAATCCAGAGACTGCTTTTTTGAGGGGGAATGATCAATAGAAAATTCCATCGCTGGATCACCTGCCACTAAATGTGCAAATATATCATCATCATCATTGCCACAATTATGTGCAAAATTATCTTCAAAAGATATCTGAATTGAAGTCCCGCTTTTCAACTCAGACTCTTCACTTTTGTTGTTTGAACAAGCCTTCCCATCATTATCTGGATTGGATGAGTTCAGCTGTGGAATTGTATCAGAGACATTTCCAGGGGAATGTACAGCAGTGTCACTGATAGTAGGCACATCACTAAAATCTTTGTTTCTAGACAGACTCTCTTCCTCAATCTCTTTAATCATATCTAAATTTCTCTGTAAATCTCGAGTCATGCGAACACCCATGGCTCTCAGTCTGCTGACTCAAAGATGACCCCTCTCATCCAGATACGTCTCCACGTCATCATTAAATGCACTTCCTGGTTCAGTCACGATTGATTCTAGCACACTAGATTTCCTTGTTGCAGCATCACTTGCAGTCGCAGAATTTGGCAAACTATTTTCTGTTTGTACTTCACTTGGCTTCTTTCTGGTTTGATCTTTCCCAGCAGAGAGAAGGACACTAATAAATACCAACATGTAATTTTTTTTAGTCGGAGATGATGATTTAAGCAAGAGAGGAAAAAGAATCACGAGAACAAAACAAATGACCGTTACTTACTCTTTGTCCCCAGTAAAAGATGAGGAGAAAATAAATTCCCTATTTGCTTCAGAAGCTATCCTTTTAGTCCGCACACCACCTATTCCCCTTCCAGCAGCAGATTTCTGCACTTCATCTATCTCGCGTCGAAAAGCAACAGTTTTCAGATAAGCTTGTATTTGCAGTTCTGAGAACTTTTCAGGAGCCTGAGAGATGCATCTACAGAGTTAGACGGAAAAACATAGAAAATGTACTAACAGGGACACATATTCAGTTCTTAACCTTGCAAACACAAGTAACATAATTCAATAATATAACACAAGGAAAGTTGTAAGCTCTGCAGTTCCAAAAACGACTCGAGAAAGTGTTTGAAGATGTACTAACTAAACCATCAACCTGGCAAAAACACTTTTTTAATGATAGATACATCATTTAAAAGACATCACCATGAAGATCCACCTAATCTAACTCACAATCAAGGACCAGCATTGAAGATTAAGATATTGTGTTGCAAACATGAAACCAGTGCACAAACTATAAATAACGTACTTTAAGCTACAAAAGAGATATACATATTTAAGAAAATACAGAACTCTGAAAACCCAAAAAGCAATTGCAGAAAGACAAATCATTGTGTTCTGATGTGCAAACAGGCTTGGTGATGTACCTTCTTGACCTTCTGATACTTTTGTCTGTTCTCTGCCATCAATCTCTCCCTCATCTGGCAAAGAAGTTATTGATCAAACAAAGAGAGAAAATTCTGCATCCAGATTCCTTTGTCTCCTTTTGAGGGACCATTAACTGGATACTGCTTCCATATATAAAAGAAACACCTTTACCTGACCAAGAAGATCAAGCTGCATCGATGGAGGTAAAGCAGCTAAAACAGAAGGATCAACTTTTCCTTGCATTGATGGCTGCACATTGCATAAAGAGTTTGGCAGCATGGTTAGTAAGAGACAAAAATCTATTCATACTCGTCAAGAGATACCACAAGCATCACAATAAGATGGAGGTAATTAAGTCCACGGATTGAAATTGTGATAGAAAATGAAGTCCACATACTTGCATCTAATAGACCAGCAAATAACAATTAGAATTTCCTTCCTAACAATGTAAGGACCAAACAAGACAAAGACTTCTTTACTCATTAATGCACTTGAATAAAAGCAGATACGTGCACACAAAAAAAGTTTAATCGTTCCTTAAGCCCTAAAGGAAAGCAGACTCTTAATGCAAATATTATTCAGATTCCCAGCAGCAGAATCATCAACAAATCTGATGCATGTTACCATAATTGCACACAACTAAAAGGTGCACCTGGACCAAGAGCGTCATAATAATTTTACTACTCAAATGAATTGGTCACTAGCATCATGCACAATCTGAATTTGACATGTGAAGATGAAAATAAAATCATCAAGCAGTTGATGCTAACCAGTATCATCTCTTCGTCTTCATCAGTGTTATCATTTTCAGCATGATCCCCAGCACAAGATGTTGATGCATCACCAGTAAAATTCCAGTCTTCCTCTGCTTGAATAGAAGCTGCCAACCTTTATTAACTTGTCAAACTGAGTGTCAGAATCTTTTATGTCCACATTCAAGTAGAAAGCGGAAACATCATACAAATGCATAACATATCCAAAAACAAAAAAAAAATCACACAACTGACTACTATAACTTACATCTCATCCAGTGCTTCCCTATCATAATTCTCTGCAGCCAAGCCATTTCCTTCGGCCACGTTCTTCACAGTTCCAGTTGCTTCTGTGCTAACCTTTTTACCCTTTGCATCATTCTGCTTCCTCTGGTTCTCCAGATCCACAGCCAGTTCTTTCAGCCTCATAGCCTTAAGCTGCAAGTAGAGATGGATGAATCTATTCAGCATCATGTGTATTGTCAAATTCTTACCACACTATGACAATGCTGATAAGTTGAATGCACTCTAAGTTAGACAAAAGACATCCGTTTTAAAGAAAAACAGTAAATCGAGGAAATAGTGGTTTTATCAACAGCCTGGCACGTAAACCAAACATTTTCTCTCATCTGCTTGCATGATTATCCGCGACAGCATTGATGAAAAGCACTAACGTCACCAAGAATAGACAACAAACATATTGTTCAATAACCATCTCATCAAACAGATGAGAAAGAGGAATCCTTTATTTAGTTAGGTTTGTAACAGGCTCCCAATCGGTTGAAAACACTGTGTTAGTAACTAGAACACCTATACCATAAAAAATTGTGTGATGTCTTATCTAAAAACATAACCAATTTTAAGAATGTTACAGTAATATAAAACATATTCTAGCTCCGCAACACACAACTCTAAATAATTGATGGACTAACATGATTAAGGAGCAATTTTTCAGCAGTTTTTCTAATCTTGGCTTGAGCATTTTCCCGCTGGCGGCGACGCGCGATCACCGTTCTACGCTTGAGGGCAGGCGTACCACCGTCAAATACAAAGACTGGCTTGGTCCGAAGGTAGAGTAACTTGCAAATTCGACGGAAAAATCCCAAAATATGAGCATTCCGCACCATCTCCCCCTTTTCATCTCGCATTGCTTTCATAAATTGCATAATCCATATGCTTGCATCTGATGAATAACAAATTTTGACGCAGTAATCAGTATAAGTATGATCAGTGAGTTTTGTAGATATAATTAGGGTTAGGGTTAAAGGAACTGAGGTTACCGATTGCTAGTTTTTTTCCGGCGAGGGTTTCAACGGACACGCGGCGGCCGACGGGGGCCAAGAGCTCCCAGAGATCTTGAACACCCATTTCAGTTTGTCCACTAAAATGTCAAAGATTTTGCGTAGAATTTTGAAGTATTGCCGCCAAGTCGATACAAATAGGTTGTAAAATGGAACGGGAAGTCGGTTGGTCGTTGCAGGGGCAAATTGGGTAGCTTGGTCTTTTTCCTTAACAAAGTAGAAGGACCGATAAGGCAACACTGTAACAATGACCTTATGAGAATTATGACGGGAATCTACACCACCCTTAAGCATATTGGGAGCATAATTTTAACTTAACTAAAAGCTCAAATGAGCATTGATTTTACCAAAATAACCTCAACGATCCCAAGTTTCTCTCCTTATTCCCTTATATAAAAGTGCACGGACTCCATTGATTGTTGACTTTGTCTTTGCAAATTTAAATATGATTAATCAATTTAATTATTTTGATTATGATCATTAGAACACTCAAGATGATATCTATTTTGCTATGTTTCTTATGAAAAGTATTTTTATAGTGTTTGTATATAAGTTCAAAGGGTTTCCCCTCGTTGCCAAACTTATTTATAACCTTTCTAAATATTAGCTTGTTATTTTAAATTTTAATTTCATTTCTGTGAATTCATAAGTTAACATAATATATTACAAGATATAACAAACATTAATAATAGGTAATAATAATAATTTCATGATTTTTTCAATATTAAAACTTAAAAACCTATTCGGCCCTTCTTTTTTTTTAAAAAGAAAAATTACAAACCTTTTCAATATCCTTGGAAAAAAGTAGGAAAATGTTAGATATCTATTTGTCAACAATCCTCAAAATCATAAAAAATTGTTCGGCATTTGTAGTACAAAAAACTTCTTTCTAAATTAAATTTTATTTGGATCTTGAACAAAGATAAAAGTAAAGATTTACTTTACTCTTCAAAGTTGAAGATCTAAAATTTGTAGTTCATATGCTTTCTGAGTTTTTAGCATGCATTTGTTTTCCAAATTAACCATATGCAAGACCGGAAATACTGACGTTAAGAATGATAGTTAAAATATAGGTTTAACTTTGAAATCTTTTTACATATAAGTAAGACAATCTTTAACAACCAGCTTAAGCAGAGATTTTGACCCTAAAGTAAAGTTTTCCTATTTAAATATATATATTTTTGTAGATATACTCATTAGAAAGAAGTTTAGTGCCGAGCCGAGCGAAGTAGGCAGGGACGTGATGATCGGTTCTCAGGCCATCGCCAAGAGGGACAGTGTCCGATATCTTGGGTTTGTGATTCAGGGGGACGGAGAGATTGACGGGGACGTCACTCATCGTATAGGAGCGGGGTGGTCAAAGTGGAGGCTTGCATCAGGAGTCCTGTGTGACAAGAAAGTTCCACACAAACTCAAGAGGAGCCGTGGTTAGACATGCGCTGTTGTATGGGGCGGAGTGCTGGCCCGTGAAGAACTCTCATGTTCAGAGAATGAAGGTTGCGGAGATGAGGATGCTTAGGTGGATGTGCGGTCACACCAGGCTAGATAAGATTAAGAATGAAGTTATTCGAGAGAAGGTGGGGGTGGCCCGGTGGATGAGAAGATGCGAGAAGCGAGGCTGAGGTGATTTGGGCATGTGCAGAGGAGAAGTCTCGATGCCCCAGTGAGGAGCTGCGAGCGGCTAGAGATTGTTGGCGGTCGGCGAGGCAGAGGGAGGCCTAAGAAGTATTGGGGAGAGGTGATTAGGCAGGACATGACTAGAATGCAGGTTTCCGAGGACATGACCCTTGATAGGAAAGTCTGGAGGTCTAGAATTAGGGTTGTAGGATAGGGGCTCCTAGAGTTTTTCGTACTCCTCATCTGGGGTTGGGTGTGGGTCAGCAGGGTTACCCATAGATGATTTGTGTTTTAGCTTATGTCCCCCCTTATGGCTGTTAGTTATGGTAGTTACTGTATGATATTATTGCATGCGATTGTATTTATGTTTCGTATGTTTAGATAATTATTTACGCTATTTACGCTATTTCTGCTGGAGTTACTAATGCTCTATTGTTTTTGTTTTTGTTTGGTCTTTGTTTTTGTTTTACTGTTATTTTTCCTTTTATCCTATGAGCCGAGAGTCGATTGGAAACAGCCTCTCTGTCTTTTCGGGTAGGGGTAAGGCTTGTCTACATATTACCTTCCCCAAACCCCACCTGGTGGGAGTATACTGGGTAGTTGTTGTTGTTGTAGATATACTCATTACGTATTAATTTTTTATATGCAAGAAGAATACAATTCTGCATTCATTTTACTCCTTTTACAGTTTTATATCTTACCCCTTCAATGCACAACTAAAAATCATGACTACAAAAGGAATACAAAAGGTCAATCATTTTCCTGATTTGTAGAACGAAGTTAACTTCAATGAGGAATAAACACTATTCAATGATAGCATATGGAGTTGGTGCTGTAGGTCCCAGGTGTCACAATTTTATTTGATATAATAATAATAATTATAATAATAATAATAATAATAATAAAATAAAATAAAAAATCAGTAACTTTCTCTCTCTCGGCGCACGTTAGATGAATTAACCTGCGCCATCGCCGGAAAATGGGAGGAAGAGGGAGACCAAAAAGAAATCAGACCAAATTGATAATCACAGATCGAGGAAACAAGGAAGAAATTATTTCACAGGAGCAAGGGAAACAACATGGAAAAGGGAAAATGCATGAAAAGGGGTTGGATCTAGATAGTGATGACGAGCTAAGCTGGCCAGATTTGAGCTGCAATTGAGTAAGTCCGAGCATCACAGCTAGCCCAGCTAACATAGGGATAGCAAAAATTAACTCACCAGCTACCATCGGAGAAGAAAGTATTAGTAGAGCGAAAGTCAATGAAACAGTAGCAAACAGTAGTGAAAAGGTGCAGGGCAATTTAATAGTACCTGCGCGAGCTAAAGATGACAAGAAGGAAGGGATGAAACCAATAGATCTAGGTAGATCATGGGCTGGACTATTGCATAACAATAAGCTAGCTGCAAAAGGAATGGATCTAACATACATTCCACCGGTGATACAAGAGGGTGAAGTTGTAGTGCAAATCCTTGAGGAAGACATAGCTGATGAAGTGTAGAAATGGAATCGAGCTCTAATTCTCTATGTAGTTAGAAACACTCCAACTATAGTTGCTGTAAAGAGATTCATAGCTGCTCAATGGGGGAAGTCAGGAAACCTAAGGTGCTATATCATAGTGATGGCTATTTTATAATTCTAATGAATAGTATTGAGGAAAGAGATGAAGTGATAGTAAATGGACCATATACTATGAATAGTATACCTATAATAGTAAAAGCTTGGACTAAGAATTTTGATTTCAATAAGGAGGTGTTGAAAACCATACCATTGTGGGTAAAGTTTCCAACACTCCTACTGAGGTATTGGAGTAATAAGGCATTGAGCAAAATTGGAAGTGGACTAGGAAAACCATTGTATGCAGATGCTTGTACAACCATGACTGACAGTGTATGCTATGCTTGGGTTCTTATTTAGATGGATATAACAAAGAACTTACCGAGAACAATTAAGCTAATGGATCCAAAGGGAAATATGTATGAACAAATTTTCCAATATGATTGGAAACTACAGTATTGTCAAACCTGCTATCAAATAGGTCTGCTAGAATAAAGGACTTAAGAAGCAATAGGGTGACAAACAATTAACTGGAATGCACCAGCAAGAAAGGATATGGAAAGCTGTGAGGATATTAGATCCTAAGGCAGATAAAATTGATGGAATGAGCAGGTTCCTGGAACAAGTAGAAGAGGAAAGGGATGAGATACAAAGGGAGGATCAATGGCAGGTGGCAAAATGCAGATTTGCTTCAAAAAAATGGACAGGAAAGAGATGAAAGAGAAGTAAATATTGGCAATGCATTCACTGTCCTTGTAGATACAGCTCAAAGGATGGTCCAAATAACAACGGAACAGAACAAGGAGAGTGAACTGCCTAGGGAAAGAGGCAGAGTCAGTTCCAACAATCCAAAAAAACTCTAATGATGAACATCATAGTGTGGAATGTAAGGGGAATGAATAAAGTGAATAAGCAAAATAGAACTAAAAATCTTCATAAAGGAGAATAAGGTAACATTGATAGCAGTATTGGAGAACAGGGTTAAATAAGTAAAGGCAGAAGGTATTATAAGAAAAATAGTTAATAACTCGAGATGGATTGCCAACTATGCATAGGCTCCAGGAGGAAGAATATGGATTGCATGGGATCATACAAGGATAGAATTTGAAGATTACAAAATCCACCAATACATAATAAGATCTCGATCTTCCTAGTGATATGCGGGACAAACATCGTTATAAGTTGTCCAAGTTGCCAAGAAAGAGTTCCTTTGCACGAGTAAGAATTATAGGGAGACATAATGGTATTAAATTCAGACTTGGTACTGTATATAGAATGCATACAATACAAGACAGGAAAAAGCTATGGGAAGATATAGAAAAAGAAATTGATGGTACTAATGATCCTTGTATGTTATCAGGAGACTACAATGCCATTTTGACAAGTGAGGATAAGAATCAGGGCACTCAAGTACAGGAGTATGAGGTAAAAGACTTTAAAGATTTCATATGGAGGAATGGACTAGCTGAACCAAAAACGGTAGGGAGGAAGTATACATGGACAAACAACCATGTACATAGCAAGATTGATAGAATACTGGTGAATGATGCTTGGATCCAAAAATGACCAGGAATAGAAGGAAGGGTGTTACAGCCTGGGTTTTCAGACCATTGTCCACTGAGCATACTAATGAGCTGTGAACAACAACATGGTGGGAGACCTTTCAAGTTCTTCAACTGCATGGTCCAACATAAAGGGTTTGAGGAAGCTGTACATCAATGCTAGAATTGAGATAAGAAGGTGAAATAATGAGCATAGTATGGAGGAAACTCAAATTGCTAAAGAGTAAGCTGAAACAGATGAATAGACAAGAATTCAATAACACTGAACAAAAGATCCAGGAAGAAAGGAGGAAATTGCAGGAGATTCAAAGGCAAATGGATGTACCTGATTGTAGCACAGATACAACACAAGAAAAATAAGCAAGGTGTAACGACCCGACCGGTCGTTTTGAGCTCTAGCACATCGTTCAGCGGTCTGAGGCTATGATCAGCTTTATTTCAGGTATTGTGACTTGTTCTCATGGTCGAAATTAGAATTCAGAAATATCGGAATTAAATTTAAATAAAAATTCTTATTTCAGAAGCTTAAATTTGAAAGAATGAATTAGGATTGGATTTTTGAGTAAACGGCCTCTAAATTGGGATCTGAAGGTTCCAACATGTTTGTATAATGGTATCTGGTATTTCCGCTTCTGCGGATATGGGACCACAAAAATGACCCCGCAGAAGCGGATGTGAAGCCGCATAAGCAAACAAGTGTGAGGGCAGCCAGGACCGCAGAAGCGGCCCTTGATCCACTGATGCGGAACCGCATCCGCGGTGGATAGATCGCAGAAGCGGAATTGAGCTAGGCAAAAGAAGCCGCAGAAGCGTCCTAATTTACGCAAAGGTGGAGCCGCATAAGCGGCTATAATTCCATAGAAGCGAAAAGACCTGGAGGCATACTGCCATTTTAAAGTCGAGGATTGGCCATTTCTATCATTTTTCTTCATGGCATTTGGCGATTTTTGGAGGTTCAAGAGAGGGTCTTCATCAACCCTGCTAAGGTAGGTTTTTCCCACCCATTATGAGCTAGATGTATCAATTATATATGTATTTACGTATGGAAATTAGAGTAAAAATTGGAATTTTTGTTGAAAACCTAGAAAATTATATTCTTGGAATTTAGCCACGAATTTGAGAATGGAATTAGGAGTAAATTATATATTTGAGTTCCTAAGGTCATAGGTAAAATTTATCTTCGAGAAATTTCGAATTTCTGGACACGTGGGCCCGAGGGCATTTTGGCAATTTCACAAATGGAGTTGGGAAATTGTATAATTTGAATTGTTAGCAAGTATTTGAATATATTCTCATTAGTTGTCGTTATTTGGCTAGCTTTGGAGCTCTGTGCGTTAGTTCGGGCTTTCGGAGAGATGTGAAGCGCCGGTTATGAGTCTTCGGAGCGAAGTGAGTCTCCTTTCTAATCTTGTGAGGGGTAAATTACCCCATATGTGAGTTAAACTGATTATGTGCTCTTAATTGTGGGGCTACATACACACGAGGTGACGAGAGTCCGTGCGTAGCTACTATTATGCTATTTTTCGGGTAGACTATGACCCAAAAGCATGTTATACTTGGATTTTTTGTGAACCCATTGATGGCTTGGCATGCTTTAATCACATTAAATTAATAATTGGATTTCTAAAAGACTTGAACTATGTTTTTCTCAAATTATTGAAGAGAATTGACCTTTCTTGGATATTTGCTCCATGATGACTTCTTGACTGAGTATCTGTCTGCGTGTGTTTATATTTATATTGTAACGGGCCAATCGCCTCAATGAAATGAATGCATCTATGGTACGGGCCGCTCGACCCTCGGTAGTGCACACTTTACATTTCTGTTGGAGCGGGTCGTTGACCTCGACATGATTTGCGCATGTTTGTGATGTTGTCTTGAACTCAATTGAGTTGTTTTATGCCACATTATGGCCCGAGATCATTTTACTAATAATAACAAGAAAACTAAGGAAATTTTCCATGAAAGAATTATATGACCACTTGTTTTCCCATATTTGGATTGGAATCATGTTTATATAACGAATCCACTGCTTGAATATATTTATTAAGGATAAATAGTCATTAGACTGCTAGTGAGTGTCAGAATTGACCATCTTGTCTCTACTCCTTCGAGATTAGGCGGGATAGTCATTGGGTACATGTTATTTTTGTACTCATACTACACTTGCTGTGCATTTTCTTGCACACGCATATGTGATTCGTGGTCTACTGGACGTAGCAGCATGGATGATTCTGGTACTAGGTGAACTGCATCATTCGAAACGACCGCAGCTAGAGTAGTCCCTTTCCAGCACTGTATTTACTCTCAGTCCACTGTACTCCGGACGGATGTTGTATTTTTATTCCTCTTATCAGTAGATGTTCATGCACTTGTGAATCCGCATTTTGGGATGGTTTGAAATATTGTATTAATTGTTTAACTCTTAAATGTGATTTGAAACTATATTTTAAAAAAATTTATAAATATGGAAGAAAAATCATGTATTTCCAAAAGTGTTAAAATGAGATTTGATTAAGTAATCTAGTTGGCTTGACTGACAGCAGTGTCCGCCACCATCATGAACCTTGGTGGATTTTGGACCGTGACACAAGGAAGGAGCTCGCTAAATGAATTGGAGTTGAAGAAAGCATTATGAGGCAAAAGTCAAAGATCAAATGGCTTAGGTTGGGAGATGCAAACACAACATATTTCCATGCATGCATAAAAAGTAGGCAGGCCACTAAACATATTGGTTGTTTGTATAATAGTACATGTCAAATACTTAACACATGAGATGAAGTGGAAGAGGAGATCATAAACTTCTAGAAAAAGCTACTGGGAACGGCAACAATACAACTTCCAGCAGTGAACATAGAAGTAATGAAGCATGGGAGCACATTGAACAGACATCAACGATTGAACCTGATAAGGCCAGTGACTGAAAAGGAGATCCAGATAGCACTTCAAAACATTGATGACAGCAAGACTCCAGGCTGTGATGGATACAATTCTTATTTCTACAAGAAAGCATGGCACATAATTGGCAAGGAGGTGACTCAAGTTTTGATGAGGTTCTTTGACATCCACAAATATGTAAGCAAGTGAACTGCACTACCATAACTTTGATTCTAAAAGTGAAGAATCCTAGTAGCATCAAAGAGTATAGACCTATATCATGTTGCAATGTACTATACAAGATCATATCTAAAATCCTAACAAGTAGGTGACTGGAAGTATTATCAGAGGTGATAGATAATTGTCAAGCAACTTTTTTGCCAGGAACAGTGATAACGGATAATATCATCATGAGCCATGAATTAATATCTCCTAGGTGCATGCTCAAGATAGATATGCAGAAGGCCTATGATTTAGTAGAATGGGTATATTTGGAACAAATAATGAGGCAGCTGGGAATTCTAGGAAGATATATAACATGGGTGATGACACGCATAACCACAGTATCATACTCAGTCATTATAAATGGGAAACCACTCAAACCTTTTGAAGCAAAGAGAGAGCTGAGGCAAGGGGACCCATTATCACCACTGCTCTTTGTCATAGCAATAAAGTACCTGTGCAGGCTACTTAAGCAGCTACGGAACGATAGGAACTTCAAGTATCATCCAAGGTGTGCTAAAGTGAATCTCATACAACTAGGATTTGCTGATGATTTGCTACTAATTTGCAAGGGAGAGGAGAAGTCAGTTGTGCAAATCCATAAGCAGTTTCAATTTTTTTTCCAAAGCTTCAGGGCTAATAGCCAAAACAAGCAAGAGTAATGTATATTTTGATGGTGTATATAGCAGAATGCAGCAAAGAATCCCGGAGACACTAGAATATGCTAAAGGTGGTCTACCTTTTAGATACCTTGGTGTCCCATTGAGTACAAAAAGGTTGTCAATAACTCAGTGGGAACCATTGATAAATAGAATGTTGAGTAGAGTGCAATGCTGGACAGCCAAGCTCATATCATATGCAGGTAGAGCAACATTGATCAAAAGTGTCATGGGAACACTTCAGAACTTTTGGGAACAAGTCTTCATATTGCCTAAGAAGATCATAAAATTCATAGAGACAATATGCAGGAGATTTTTGTGGATTGGGGAAGGTGAACCAACAAGGAAGGATATGATTGCTTGGGACAGGTTATGCATGCCAAAAACAGCAGGGGGATAAACTTCACCAACATTGGGATCTAGAACAAAGCTGTTATATGTAAGTTGTTATGGAACTTATGTAAAGAAAAGGAGAAAATATGGGTACAATAGGTTCATACTTACTACATAAAAGGTAATAGCATATGGGAAGTAGCTCCTAGGAATGCATCATGGGTAATACAGAAGATCTTCAAGGCAAAGGAGCAATTTCAAAAGGCAGGATACTCAGAAGAAGAAGTGAAGCAGATGGAGAAATTCTTAACCAGGCAGATGTATAGCAAGCTACAAGGAGAATTCCAAAAGGTGCCATGGAGAGGACTTGCGTGCAATAACAAGGGAATGCCAAAATGAATCTTTATCATAAGGCTGGCAATAATAGACAGACTAGCCACCAAGGAAAGAATTGCTAGATGGAGCAAATTAGGTGATACAGTGTGTGCATTGTGCAATCGAAACAATGAAACAGTGCAACATCTCTTATTTGAATGTGATACTACATGGGAAATTTGGCAGAAAATATTACACTGGCAAGGGATAGTGAGAAGGAAGAAACAGTGGCATGAAGAAATACAATGGGCAGCAGGAAAGAGTTCAGGTGTTGAATTATATAGAATTGCAATGGCTGCAATGGTCTATCATGTGTGGAAAGCTAGGAACCGATGTATATTTCAAAAGGAAAAGTTCAATGTGAGTGGAACAGTTAAACTCATAGTGCAGGAGATTCATATACGAGCTCAATATTACAAAAAACTGGACAAGTACCTTAGCAATCTTAACTGGTACCCAGTTTAGTATAGCAGGATTTAGTAGTGTAGGGGAAAGAGTAGTATCCTTTAGTTGGGGCAGCATGTCCAACAGAGGAATATAGATAAGGAGTTGTGGATGTATACTATAAATATTTAATTGGTAATAAAATCAATTTAGTTACCAAAAATAATAATAATAATAATAATAATAATAATAATAATAATAATAATAATAGTAACAAGAAGTTCTTTCTTAAACATATTCATACTATGAGTGTTGTGGTTTTTGTACATGTGGTCCCTAACTAATACCCAACACGATTTACGAAAAGATATTATGGAGAAAATCTTGATATTTTTATTAACTCAGTAAAGAGTATAACTTTTATTACGCACCATACACCACCCTTAAGCATATTGGGAGCATAATTTTAACTTGACTAAAAGCTTAGTTGAGCATTGATTTTACCAAAATACCCTGAACGACCCCAAGCTTCTCTCTTTATTCCCTTCTATAATAGTAGTATTGTAGTAATATATAAAGGAGGGAATGAAAATGGTGACTTGGCACATTTGTTGGCCAATGATGCTATTTACCTTTTCTTCTCCTTTTCTTTCTTTCTTTCCCTTCATTCTTCCATTTAGTTTGTTTAATAATTAAAAATCGATCATTTTCTATTCTATTTATTACATCTCGTTATATATATTTCAGTTACAAAAGAATAAAAGGTAACAACCAATAATATGTAACGGCTAAATATGAGAAAGTCTACCATATTTACAATACCTCTTAATTCTTATAAAAGAATTAATCTACCTATCTCTTTCAAACCTACTCGCACCTAACCAGAACATCAAGCTATCTATTCCCTTGGGTTCTCAATCCATTTTTCTCTTGCTCCTTTTTGCTTATTTTGTATCTTAAACCTTCATACTTACTTTATGCGATTTACTTTGTTTGGTTTTCTTTTAGATAATATCCACAACTACACAAATATTGTTTGGGCATCCATAATACCGAATAGGAGTAGTACTCTTTACTTCAAGTGTGGATGTGGCTTATCCTATAAACCTATTGTTGTTTATGTTTTTCTTTTGTTATTTGTGCTTGATATATAGTACATAATTAACGCTAATCGGTGGCAAATGAACTCTTAGGTTTTGCCAATGTTGTCTCCAATCATCCTTTTAATATCGTACAAAAGAAAACAATTTTTGCTTGATTACCAAAGATATCAAACTTCTTGAAAAGGAGTATTTCTTCTTTAGTCATATGACTCATATCTGATCTTTTGATTTAGTGTGAGATTGTCCACTTATCTCAAGAGTATATTGCCAACCATTGTGTGATACTGAGAAAATTTATTTTCCTCCTCTCTCTTTTCCCCCCTTTGGATGCAGTTCAATAATGATGCTAACTTTTGTAGATGAAAAGAATCTTAGTGCTTAAATTGGTGCAACAGATATAATAGTTTTACTTTGAGTATGAAATTGATCTCAGAAATATATAATGTTCATGATATATATGTATACTTAAACACATAGAATGATTTGAAAGTGACTTCAATTTACTTCATACTACAGCAGGCCACTTTTTTTAAAAGAAAATTTAATAATTTTGATTTCATCAATAAACATAATTTACTTTACACGTTGATTTTTATCTTTTTCCAATTCACTAAAAGCTATAAAAAGATCATTTTATACATTTATTAATGTCTTACAAATGTAGTACCACGCGAAGCAAGGGTAAATTTACTAGTTATAAGTAACCATGTAATTTCTTTTTATACATATTCATCTCTTACACCAAATTTAATAACGAATTATGTATTTTGTATATACATTTATCATTAAACATGATTAAATAAGTATGCATTATCATCTTGTAGGCATATAAATTTTATTGGAATTAACTTTGTAAAATAATTTGGATTATATTTCAAATTCAGGATATATTAGTTCAAATAAATTTATTGGACTAATATAATTAGATTAATTAAATAAGTCCAATATATATCGATTAAGTAAATAAGCTTGAATTCACTTGGTTAGCCATTTAATTGGGTTACTAGCGATGAACCCACTTCATCAAGCTCAATATGTCATCTTCCTAGACGAGCAGATTGGTGTCACGTGTCAAATAATGTGGCGCGCTAGGTCAAATGAAAGAGCCTATAAGATCATGTCACGTGTCAAAATGACAAGGCATGCAAAGTCAAATTAAAAGGCCAATAAAATCGTACCACATGTGCAAGTGACATTTTATGGCAAACCAAATGCATCCTTGTCACACTTTAGTTTGATTGGTCGGAAAGAGTTTGTTCTCTTAGAAAAGACACCATAAGTTATAACGTTTAGTTTATGTCATACATTATTTTATTATTGCGAATGTTTATTTTTTAAAGAGATTTAGAGTTTATTACTTTGTTGCTAATTCACGTTTCCCTTATAAATACAAGGATTTCATTCCATTGTAATTCATCCCAAACCAATAAGAAATTTCTCTCTTTCTTTGCAATATTCTTTTTTTATATTGACATAAACTAACTGTCATATTTTTAAAGGTAAGCTTTGTAAATATTGTTTGTGTGGTGTTTCAATTTGTGTTGTTCCACCTGTTGATCAACATTCAAATTTCTTCCCGTAATTGTTGTATCAGAAGTTCCTTCGCTTCCGTAGTTGCTGAATTTAATGATTCCGCAATGTTGAAAGTCATTGCTATTGTCCTATTGACTTTCGCTTGTGATATCCAATATCAAATAAGTAATCCTTCACTCTTCCATCTATTTGTTCCGCCTCTGTCATATGGTGATTAAACTCTTTTGAATGGTATATGCTCTTGCGTTGCAAAATATATCTTTCTTGGCTCTTCTTGGCTCCTCTTATATACGCCTTTTATGTTATTCCATATATGCCATATACAAATACAATGAGAAACTTGAGGATACACTATTGAAGCTGCCTTCGCTATGCTCTCATTTTTGTCCAATACAATGCACATGTCATCTCTGTCACCGAATACTTCTTTGAACCTTTCGAAGAACCACCCCATGAGGCATCATTCTCCTTATCAACAATTGCATATGCAAGTAGTAAAATCTTTCATATTTAAAATATATTAATTATATCCTTTCAACAAAGTGTTTGCTATAAATGTATTCTACTTATTAAGTATATAGTATATGCACACATCAATATTGAATATTTTACAATAACATGCGCTGGATGGGGTGGGGGTGGGGGTGGGGGTGAGGGAGATTAAATACCTATGAAGGTTTAATTGATATGCACATATTTACAATAAACATATAAGTATAAATGGCTATACATAGAATATGTATACATATACGTATACTCTGATATACAAATAGATACATGGATATGCATGAATATGTTAATGAAATACAGTAGAGTATTTCTAGAACAAACCTCCAGCATCTTGCGAGCAAGCTGTGAGTAACATTCCTCTATACGTTGCCTTAAGGAAGCTTCCATCAACCACAACAATAGGCTTGAAAAATTTACATTCCTTAATTGATGCATATAATGCGACAAAAACATACATGAGTTGTCCTTCATCTGATTTTCTCAAACTCACAATTGACTCGGGATTGGAACGCATCAACATATATAAGTAGCTCGGCAGCTTTGCATACGACTCACTTGGGTCTCCTTTTAAAAATTGAAGGGCCTTTTACTTTGATCTATTTGCCTTCCTGTAGCTTAAGTCAATACCATAATATTTTTTCATGTATTCCAATATGACTTTTGCAGTGTATACTATTTTAGGATCAACATATTTATCACAAATAATTCTTCCAATAATAGGAACAGTATCTAAACATTGTGTAAACAATCAATCCATCGTCGAACACGTGTGATCCTCACTGAATTTTCAAACCCTAGATATTTATTACTTGTTTAGCAATGAAGACTTGAAAAATCATGTGCAACAGTTATTGACGCATGCCAGGCAGTATCTAATAACATACATCTACACAATAGTAAATAAATTAAGATAAACCATCATGCACCGTGACAATAAAAAATTGACGATTGTCTACAATTATTAAAGTTAGATATACATTCATACCTTGATAGACTTGATCGATCAACCTTAAATTGAATTTTTTTCTGAATATCATAGTTTTCAACAACGCCATCATTATCTCATTGTCCTTGTAAAGTTGGCCTTCCGAAATAGTATTATTTAGAGGATCATCTATTATTGGAGTTTCATAAAAATCTACAACTTCAGGATCATCTACGTTATCAAACGCAGTCAACAGTAGTGTATCCTCGTTATGTATATCAAATGTATTGGCAATTTGTAGGCATACATATGATTTTTTCTCGTTTTCGATTAAAAACGTGCATATCTTTCTCCTTCACAGTTAGACACAGTGGATATTCATTAAACACTGTGGATATTCATTAAAAACATAGTTTTTTACTTCAACTCGTTATATATACGCAAATCTCATATCATTGTGTATCATCATTGGCGGTGAATCGTCATCGCATTTATGCTGAATTTCAAGCAAATTAATCGTGGTGTCAATCATCAATTATTTTGAAATTGTAGAAACAAAATCACATAAATTTAGTTTCAATACAAATCACCATTGTCATGACCCGAAACTCGGTCGTGATGGCGCCCAGCATATTGCAGGCAAGCCCGACCATTCACCCAATATTCCGAGCTACGAGCTCACATCCTTATTTCACAAATCATTTACAACGAAAAGAATCCGAAATATTTTAGCAGTTTAATAGAAAATATCCCAACAACCAATACACATTATCTTCCCACAGATCTGGGGGTCACGAGTCAAGAGCCTCTACCATAATAGCGTAATAAATACCAAAATACCTCATAATCTGAGTGTGCGGAAATAACAAAAAAATACAGGAAATATAATGGAGAGTCGGGTTTACGGACGCCATGAAGCTACCTCGACAGGCTCCGGATAATACTCTGAAAAGCAGCTAAAATTATCAACTCCCCCTGCGGTACCTGGATCTACACACAAGGTGCATGGAGTATGGGGTGAGTCTACCAACTCAGCGAGTAATAAGCATGTATAAAAATCCGAAGATAAGAAATCACGAAATAACATAAAATAAAGCTATCTAACAGTTCTATACCGTACAACACTCGGAGATTTGCATATAAAGCAACAAGAAACAATGCATGAGATGCAATGCAACGCATGAATACTACGGAACGTGCATCCCGATACATTTGGGTACCCGCGCTCACTGTGGGGGTTCAGACTCCGGAGGGGCTCCTACAGCCCAAGCGCCATATCATACAGTGCCAATAGTTACCCTGTTTTCATGAGAATATACAGTGCCATAGTTACCACCGTTCCAAGAAAATATATATACAGTCCAAAATATAGTGAGACAGTAATCGTCGGCCCAAAAATATCATTTAAGGATCATTTGAGTTTTCAAAACATATAAATATGGTTGAGTTTGCAAAATAGTGTTTAAAACCCTGGACTGAATTCAAATAATTTGTAAGTCATGCTAACTCTGAAATTTCAATCCCTGAAGGATCATACAAGTCGGAACAAGGCCCCAAACATGGCATTCAAGCCATGATATCATCAATATGGTATGCGAAACAATCGCCAACATAGCACATTTATCCCTCGGATTAGACCAAGTCATAATTTCCAACATATACGACCCTGCACTAACCATGGAGTGCGTGTCTACCTCATAACAGCGTCACGGTGTGATATACCGAGGTCTCAAACCCTTAGGTCATCATCTACACCCATTACACACCTCAAGCCGGCCGCAAACTAGCTCGCGATGCCTTTCCCCCGAGAATCAACCTCCGCGGATGCAAAATCTGAGCAGAACCAATAGGAATACGTCAAAATAGGCTAATGGAACATAACCCAATCGAAATAACTCGAAATAAACCCAAAAATACGAAGTTGGAAAAACCCCAGCCCCCGTCAAATAAAATTCATCAAAATAGGAGTCCAATTGCTCCTCCAAATCCCCCATTTTTTATTTGAAATTACAAGCCCTAGTTCATCAACTTTTACACCCAATTTAAGAGAATTAATGGTTGATTCTTCAATAAAATATCGTATCTAGACCACGAGACTTACCTCCAATCACTTCTCGTTGAAATCCCCTTCAAAATCCGTCAACAAGCTCTCAAGGTGGAGCAAAAATGGAGGAAATATGAACCAAGCCACGGATGAAATATTTAACTTAAAACCTTCTGCCAAGTTATCTTCCTCTATGCGATCACAGCCTTTGGCTTGCGATCGCAGAGAACAAGCTCAGACCCTCTCAAAAATCCTCTTATGCGATCGCACTCTAGCCCTTGCGATCGTGTAGGCTCCCAATCTCAACCTACGCATTCGCGTCACACCTCACGCGTTCGCATAGAACAAATTCTCCGCCAAAGAACCAGGTCAAATAACCCTGCGCGATCGCACACTTCCCTCTGCGATCGCATCACTCTGCCTCTTAACCTTTTGCGAACGCGGCTTGCCTCCCGGGATCGCAAATAACCCTACACGATTGTGTCCACGCACCCGCGATCACGATAACCAAAAATTGGTCTGCACTGCTGCTGCAATTTCTGCAGCTTTTCCAAACTAAAATCTTTCCGTTAGCCATCCGAAATCATCTCGAGGCCACCCGGGACCTCAACCAAAAGCACCAATATGACCTATTATCTCATTCAAACTTGCTCGGGCCATAAAAACACCAAAATTAACATTAAAAATCATCAAATTCCTCAAATTCAAGCCTAAGTCAAACTAGAACTTTTCCAAATTCACATCGATCCAAAACCCAACCAAACGACGTCTGGATGACCTGAAAATTTGCACACACAACCAAAATCACCTAACGAAGCTACTGAAACTCTCAGAATTCCATTCCGACCCCCCAATCAAAATCTCACCTATCAACCGGAATTTGCCAAAATTCGAACTTAGCCAATTCAAGCCTAATTCTACTCTGGACCTCCAAATTAAATTCGGATTTCTCTCCCAAGTCACAAATCACCATCTGAAACTTGTCGAATCATCAGAAATCCATTTCGAACCCTGTAACGCATAAGTCAACATCCAGTTGACTTTTCCAACTTAAGCTTTCCTTAAAGAGACTATTGGTCTCATTTCTAACCAAATTCAATCCAACATATATCAAACTCACCAAACACATATATCAATACGTGGGGAAGCATATTACGAGGATAACGGGGCTGGAATACAAAAGACGACAGGTCGGGTTGTCACATCCTCCCCAACTAAAACAAACGTTCGTCCTCGAGTGGGTCAAGAAACATACCTGGAGCCTCAACAAACGAGGATATCTGCTCCGCATCTCCTGCTCGGTCTCCCAAGTGGCCTCCTTCACGGGCCGATATCTCCATTGCACCTTCACCGAAGCTATGTATTTTGATCTCAACTTTTGAACCTGACGACCCAAAATAGCCAGTGGCTCCACATCATAGGTAAAGTCCTCATCTAACTGAATCGTGCTGAAGTCCAATACATGAGACGGATCCCCAACATACTTCCTGAGCATAAAAACATGAAACACTGGGTGAACCCCCGACAAATTGGGTGGAAAAGCAAGCATGTAGGCCACCTCCCCAATCCTCCAGAGTATCTCAAAAGGTCCAATAAACCGCGAACTCAGCTTCCCTTTCTTTCCAAACCTCATCACGCCTTTCATAGACGAGACCTTCAACAGCCATATAAGATACATCCCGAACCTTCCGGTCCGCATAACTCTTTTGACGTGACTGAGCTGTACGAACTATCTCCTCGATAACTTTCACTTTCTCTAAGGCATCCTGAACTAACTCTGTCCCCAATAGTCTAGCCTTGCCGGGCTCAAACCAACCAACTGGGATCTACACCGTCTCCCATACAAAGCCTCATACGGTGCCATATGAATGCTGGACTGATAACTGTTGTTGTAAGCAAACTTTGCAAGCGGCAAGAACTCAGCCCAAGAACCTCCAAAATCAATAACACAAGCACGCAACACGTCCTCCAATATCTAAATAGTACGCTCGGACTATCCGTCCGTCTGAGGATGAAAAGCTATGCTCATCTAAATCTGAGTGCCCAACTCCCGATTAAAAGTCTTCCAGAACTGGGAAGAAAACTAAGTACCCCTATCTGATACAATAGAAACTGGAACTCCATGCAGCCGCACAATCTCACGTATGAAAGTCTCTGCCATCCGCTATGAAGCATAGGTGGTACACACCAGAATGAAATGTGCAGACTTGGTCAGCCTATCCACAATCACCCAAATAGAATCAAAGTTTCTCGAGGTACGAGGGAGACCACTCACAAAGTCCATAGTAATCTTCTCTCATTTCCTTATCCATATTCTAAAGCACACCACCGGGTCTCTCATGCTCGTATTTGACATGCTGACAATTAAGACACCTAGCCACATAACTCACAATGACCTTTTTCATTCTGCTCCACCAATAATGCTGCCTCAAATCCTGATACATCTTTGCGGCACCCGGATGAATAGAATACCGCGAGCTGTGAGGCTCCTCTAATATCAAATCTCGCAGCCCATCTACATTGGGCACGCAAATCCGACCCCGTATCCACAACACACCATCACTGCCAGTAGTCACATCTCTGGCATCATCATGCTGGACCCTGTCCTTCAGGACTAGCAAATGCATGTCATCATACTGGCGCTCCCTGATGCGATCATACAAAGAAGACTGGGAACACACAAGCCAACACCCAGCTGGGCTTAGAAATATCCAATCTCACCATACGATTAGCCAAGGCCTGAACATCAACTGCAAGGGGTCGCTCCCCAACTGGAATGTACGCCAAGCTACCCATACTCATCGCCTTTCGGCTCAAGGAATCAGCCACTACATTGGCCTTCCCAGGATGATACAATATGGTAATATCATAGTCCTTGAGTAACTCAAGCCATCTATGCTGTCTCAAATTCAGATCTTTCTGCTTGAAAAAGTGCTGAAGGATGCGATGATCTGTATACACCTCACAAGATACTCCATATAGATAGTGCCTCCAAATCATCAAGGCATGAACTATAACAGCCAACTCCAACTCATGAACAGGGAATTTTTTCTCATGGGGCTTCAATTGCCGAGAAGCATAAGCAATCACCCTACCCTCCTGCATTAGAACACATCCAATACCAATCCTCGAAGCATCGCAATATAACGTATAAGAACCTGAAGCTGTTGGCGATACTAACACTGGAGGCGTAGTCAACAATAAACTTGAGCTTTTGGAAGCTATCCTCGCACTCATCAGACCATACAAATGGTGAATTCTTCTGCGTCAACTTCGTCAAAGGCGAAGCAATAGATGAGAAACCTTGAATGAACCTGCGGTAATAACCCGCCAAACCGAGGAAACTTCGAATCTCAGAAGCTGAAGACGGTCTGTGCCGACTCTTCACTACCTCGATCTTCTTTGGGTCAACTTGAATACCATCACTGGACACCACGTGTCCCAGAAAATCCATGGAACTGAGCCAGAACTCGCACTTGGAGAACTTTGCGTACAACTTCTCCTATCTCAACCTCTGCAATACCACCCTCAAATGATGCGCGTGCTCCTCATGGCTACGCGAGTAAACAAGAATACCATCAATAAACACGATAACAAAAGAGTCCAGATACATCCGAAATACACTATTCATCAGGTGCATGAATGCTGCTGGGGAATTAGTCAGCTCAAATGACATAATCAGAAACTCATAATGCCCATACCTCGTCTTGGAAGTTGTTTTCATGATATTAGAATCCCTAATATTTAGCTGGTGATAGCCTGAACAGAGATCAATCTTAGAGAATACCTTTTCTCCCTGAAACTGGTCAAACAAATCCTCAATACGGGGCAGTGGATACTTGTTCTTTATTGTCACTTTGTTCAACTGTCTTAATCAATGCACATTCTCATTGTGACATCCTTCTTCTTAACAAATAACACATGTGCGCCCCATGACGACACACTCGGACGAGTGAACCCCTTATCTAGAAGTTCTTGCAGCTACTTCTTCAACTCCTTTAACTCTACTGGTGCCATACGATAGGGAGGAATAGAAACGGGCTGAGTGCCCGGCACCAAATCAATACAGAAGTCAATATCCATGTCCGGCGGCATGCCCGACAGGTCTGCTGGAAATACATCAGGAAACTCCCTCACCATGGGAACCGAATCAAGACTGGGAGCCTCAGCTCCCACATCTCTCACAAATGCTAGATATGCTAAACATCCCTTCCCAACCATCCGCTGGGCCTTCAAGAAAGAGATTACCATGCTGGGTAAATAATCTGTCGAACCACGCCACACAATTCTCGGAATATTCGGCATAGACAAAGTGACTGTCTTGGCGTGACAGTCTAGAATAGCATGGCACGATGATAGCCAATCTATGCCGAGAATAACATCAAAATCTACCATGCTCAGTAGCAGCAAGTCGGCTCGGGTCTCCAGACCCTCAATAGTAATAAGACAGGACCGATACAAGTGGTCCACAATAATGGTATCACCCACCGGGGTAGATACATGCACAAGCAATGCTAGACACCCTCGGGTAGTCCCTACATGATGATCAAAGTAGGCAGATACATAAGAATAAGTGGATCAGGGATCAAATAAAACTGAGGCATCTTTGTGGCATACCGAGATAATACATGTGTTCACTGCGTCTGAAGCAACGGTATCACTCATATCTAGAAGTGCATAAAAACGAGCATGACCACCGCTCGACTGCTCAACGCTCCTGGGGCGACCTCTAGATTACTGTCCCCCACCCCTACCAGACTGGGATGGTGCTGAAGAAGATGGAGAAGAAGAGGAGGGCCAATCCCTCTGCTAATACCTACCACCACAAAGTCGAGGACAATGTCTCTTCAAATGAACAAACTCCCCGCACTCGAAACAACTGCCTCGAGCTGGAGAAGGGGACTGAAGGGAACCCCTCACCGCATATGAACCCTGGGCCGACGAATCAGGTGCAGAACCTACTGATGACCCCGACGGCCACGACCAGAAGAAGCTCTGTTGTGCTCTGAGCGTCCTGACTGAGGAGGTCTAAATGAACTACCTCTGCCCTTATGAAACTAGCCCCTAGACAGAGCACCACCATTACTGCCCGAACCTCGAGGCCTCTTGGCCTCCCTCTCCTCTCGCTCTCGGCGACGATCCGCCTTAATATGGCGAGCCACGTCTACTACCTCCTTGAAGGATGCTGCTACCACTCTCTCCCTGGTCATCAAGATACGAATAGAATAATTGAGGCCATCAATGAACCTCCTGATCCTCTCCCGATCCGTCGGGATCATCCAAATAGCATGTCTGGCCAACTGAGTAAACCTTAACTCGTACTATGTCACTAACATCTCCCCCTGAACTAGCCACTAAAACTGGCGGCGCAGCTTCTCTCTACTGGACTGCAGCACATACTTCTCTAAAAAGAGAGTGGAAAACTACTACCAAGTAAGGGGTGCTGCTCCTACGGGCCAATGCCGCTCAAACTCCTCCCACCATGTGAATTCTGGCCCCGAGAACTGAAAAGTAGTGAAAGATACCCCACTGGACTCTAGGATCCCTGCTGTGCGAAGCATCCTCTGACACTTATCCAAAAATCCCTGGGCGTTCTCGCCCTCAATGCCGCTAAAAGTAGGAGGCTTAAGTCTACCAAATATCTCTAATCGACGCTGCTCGTCGTCAGACATCACCGGAACAACATGCCTTGGGGTTGGCGCAACTGGAACAGCCGGTACAACTGCCTGAGCTGGGGCTACCTCTGGCGTCTGAAGTCCCTGTACAACATGCTCTGGTGTGCAAGCTGCGGGGGTCTAATGACCACCCCCGGTCTGAGATGTCGTTGCGACAGCTGTAGCTGAAACTGCTTGGGCCAAACTAGTACAGACTGATAAGATCTGAGCTAATGCCTCCTGAAGGCCAGGAGTAACAATAGGCACTACCGGTGCTTGAGCGGGTGCTGCTGGAGCCTCAACAACTAGGGGATGATCCTAAATAAGGGCAACAGGTGGGTAAACTGGTACTGCCCATGCTGCTCTACCACGACCACGGCCACGACCGCGTCCACGGCCCCTAGCTAGTGGCAATGGGGGTCGACCGACACGTCCGGTAGCACGGGTTCTCCCCATATACGAGAGAATAGAATAAGAAGTTTCAATTCCCAAATCAACAAAGGCGCACGATAAGAGTTCAAGAATATGAAGTGTTTCCTAAAGATTTTGTAGCCTCCCGAGGATAGATACGGGCGTCTACATACCGATCCGCGATACTCTACTAAATCGGCTCATAACTCGTGAGGCCTAGTAAACCTAGGCTCTGATACCAACTTGTCACGACCCGAAACCTGGTCGTGATGGCACTGAGCACATTGCTAGGCAAGCCCGACCATTCACCCAATATTCCGAGCTACGAGCTCACATCCTTATTTCACAAATCATTTACAGAGAAAAGAATCCGAAATATTTTAGCAGTTTAATAGAAAATATCCCAACAACCAATACACAATATCCTCCCACAGATCTGGGGGTCACGAGTCAAGAGCCTCTACCAAAATAGCGTAATAAATACCAAAATACCTCATAATCTGAGTGTGCGGAAATAACAAAAAAATACAGGAAATATAATGGAGAGTCGGGTCCTACGGACGCCATGCAGCTACCTCGACATGCTCCGAATAACACTCTGAAAAGCAGCTAAAATGATCAACTCTGCCCTGCGGTACCTGGATCTGCACACAAGGTGCATGGAGTATGGAGTGAGTCTACCAACTCGGCGAGTAATAAGCATGTATAAAAACTCGAAGATAAGAAATAACGAAATAACACAAAATGAAGCTATCTAACAGTTCTATACCGTACAACACTCGGAGATTTGCATATAAAGCAACAAGAAATAATGCATGAGATGCAATGCAACGCATGAACACTGTGGAACGTGCATCCCGATACATTTGGGTACCCGCGCTCACTGTGGGGGTTCAGACTTCGGAGGGGCTTCTACAGCCCAAGCGCCATATCATACAGTGCCAATAGTTACCATTGTTTTCATGACAATAAAAAATTGACGATTGTCTACAATTATTAAAGTTAGATATACATTCATACCTTGATAGACTTGATCGATCAACCTTAAATTGAATTTTTTTCTGAATATCATAGTTTTTCAACAACGCCATCAATATCTCATTGCCCTTGTAAAGTTGGCCTTCCGAAATAGTATTATTTAGAGGATCATCTATTATTGGAGTTTCATAAAAATCTACAACTTCAGGATCATCTACGTTATCAAACGCAGTCAACAGTAGTGTATCCTCGTTATGTATATCAAATGTATTTGCAATTTGTAGGCATACATATGATTTTTTCTCGTTTTCGATTAAAAACGTGCATATCTTTCTCCTTCACAATTAGACACAGTGGATATTCATTAAACACAGTGGATATTCATTAAAAACATAGTTTTTTACTTCAACTCGTTATATATACGCAAATCCCATATCATTGTGTATCATCATTGGCGGTGAATCGTCATCGCATTTATGCTGAATTTCAAGCAAATTAATCGTGGTGTCAATCATCAATTATTTTGAAATTGTAGAAACAAAATCACCTAAATTTAGTTTCAATACAAATCACCATTGTCACGACCCGAAACTCGATCGTGATGGCGCCCAACATATTGCTAGGCAAGCCTGACCATTCACCCAATATTCCGAGCTACGAGCTCACATCCTTATTTCACAAATCATTTACAACGAAAAGAATCCGAAATATTTTAGCAGTTTAATAGAAAATATCCCAACAACCAATACACATTATCTTCCCACAGATCTGGGGGTCACGAGTCAAGAGCCTCTACCATAATAGCGTAATAAATACCAAAATACCTCATAATCTGAATGTGCGGAAATAACAAAAAAATACAGGAAATATAATGGAGAGTCGGGTTTGCGGACGCCATGAAGCTACCTCGACAGGCTCCGGATAATACTCTGAAAAGCAGCTAAAATTATCAACTCCCCCTGCGGTACCTGGATCTACACACAAGGTGCATGGAGTATGGGGTGAGTCTACCAACTCAGCGAGTAATAAGCATGTATAAAAATCCGAAGATAAGAAATCACGAAATAACATAAAATAAAGCTATCTAACAGTTCTATACCGTACAACACTCGGAGATTTGCATATAAAGCAACAAGACACAATGCATGAGATGCAATGCAACGCATGAATACTGCGGAACGTGCATCCCGATACATTTGGGTACCCGCGCTCACTGTGGGGGTTCAGACTCCGGAGGGGCTCCTACAGCCCAAGCGCCATATCATACAGTGCCAATAGTTACTACTGTTTTCATGAGAATATACAGTGCCAATAGTTACCACCGTTCCAAGAAAATATATATACAGTCCAAAATATAGTGAGATAGTAATCGTCGGCCCAAAAATATCATTTAAGGATCATTTGAGTTTTCAAAACATATAAATATGGCTGAGTTTGCAAAATAGTGTTTAAAACCCTGGACTGAATTCAAATAATTTGTAAGTCATGCTAACTCTGAAATTTCAATCCCTGAAGGATCATACAAGTCGGAACAAGGCCCCAAACATGGCATTCAAGCCATGATATCATCAATATGGTATGCGAAACAATCGCCAACATAGCATATTTATCCCTCGGATTAGACCAAGTCATAATTTGCAACATATACGACTCTGCACTAACCATGGAGTGCGTGTCTACCTCATAACAGCGTCACAGTGTGATATACCGAGGTCTCAAACCCTTAGGTCATCATCTACACCCATTACTCACCTCAAGCCGTCCGCAAACTAGCTCGCGATGCCTTTCCCCCGAGAATCAACCTCCGTGGATGCAAAATCTGAGCAGAACCAATAGGAATACGTCAAAATAGGCTAATGAAACATAACCCAATCGAAATAACTCGAAATAAACCCAAAAATACGAAGTTGGAAAAACCCCAGCCCCGGTCAAGTAAAATTCATCAAAATAGGAGTCCAATTGCTCCTCCAAATCCCCCATTTTTTATTTGAAATTACAAGCCCTAGTTCATCAACTTTTACACCCAATTTAAGAGAATTAATGGTTGATTCTTCAATAAAATATCGTATCTAGACCACGAGACTTACCTCCAATCACTTCTCGTCGAAATCCCCTTCAAAATCCGTCAACAAGCTCTCAAGGTGGAGCAAAAGTGGAGGGAATATGAACCAAGTCGCGGATGAAATATTTAACTTAAAACCTTCTGCCAAGTTATCTTCCTCTATGCGATCACAGCCTTTGGCTTGCGATCGCAGAGAACAAGCTCAGACCCTCTCCAAAATCCTCTTATGCGATCGCACTCTAGCCCTTGCGATCGTGTAGGCTCCCAATCTCAACCTACGCATTCGCGTCACACCTCACGCGTTCGCATAGAACAAATCCTCCGCCAAAGAACCAGGTCAAATAACCCTGCGCGATCGCACACTTCCCTCTGCAATCGCATTGCTCTGCCTCTTAACCTTTTGCGAACGCGGCTCGCCTCCCGGGATCGCAAATAACCCTACACGATTGTATCCACGCACCCGCGATCGCGATAACCAAAAATTGGTCTGCACTGCTGCTGCAATTTCTGCAGCTTTTCCAAACTAAAATCTTTCCGTTAGCCATCCGAAATCATCTCGAGGCCACCCGGGACCTCAACCAAAAGCACCAATATGACCTATTATCTCATTCAAACTTGCTCGGGCCATAAAAACACCAAAATTAACATTAAAAATCATCAAATTCCTCAAATTCAAGCCTAAGTCAAACTAGAACTTTTCCAAATTTGCATTCAATCGAAAACCCAACCTAACGACGTCCAAATGATCTGAAAATATGCAGACATAACCAAAAGCACCTAACGAAGCTACTACTACTCTCATAATTTCATTCCGACCCCCGTATCAAAATCTCACCTATCAACCGGAATTTGCCAAAATTCGAACTTAGTCAATTCAAGCCTAATTCTACTCCGGACCTCCAAATTAAATTCCTATTTTGCTCCCAAGTCACAAATCCCCATATGAAACTAGTTGAATCGCCGTAATTCCATTTCGAGCCCTATAACTCATATGTCAACATCAGGTTGACTTTTCCAACTTAAGCTTTCCTTAAAGAGACTATTGGTCTCATTTCTAACCAAATTCAATCCAACACATCTCAAACTCACCAATCACATATATCAACACGCGGGGAAGTATATTACGGGGATAACGGGGCTGGAATACAAAAGACGATGGGTCGGATCACCACAACCACGCCTTGAACTAGTAATCCACAAATCAATTGTTGTTATCCCAGTGTCCCCGTACTGTATCAAAATCGACAAAGTAGCCATTGAATTTGTATTCTATATATAGATATTGAAACTGTTCTTCAGCCGATTTCTTAGAGCTTCAAAATAGAGAAAATTATTGTCAAAGAAAGCACCAATTATTGCATCAGAGTACAAAATATGATATTTAGTTTTCGTGATGGCTGAAAAACTTCGCACCCTTTTTGATTTTGAAGGAAATATAATTTCTGCATTTGGTTTTATTTTGATCAACTGTGTATTTATGCTTCTGAAGGGATACATCATGCAGTATGAATGGGGGAACATAATCTTAAAACCCCTAGTTTTGAGGGGTTATATAATCGTGTCTTTTGGGATTTGGCTATTTTATGCTAATTTTTTTGGCTGCTAGTGCCAATCTAAATTTAGGGCCAATAAAATGTCAATTATAGTGGGGCATTTGTATCTATACACATTTTTTGTGCCACATTTTAACTTGTGCCCGTTTTGCAAAAATATTTGCAAGCGTACCCATTTTTTCGCATAACTTCAGCATACGGGCTGAAGTAGCGAAGACAATCATGCAAAACTTCAGCATTCTAGTAGACGGGCCTGAAGTTCAGCTCGAGAGCTGAAGTTTTTGTTTGTAACTAGGGAACTTTAGCTCTAGAGTTGAAATTTTTGTCTTTGTAACTGGGGAAATTCAGCTCTAGAGCTAAAGTTTTTGTCATTGTAATGGAAGGACACTCGAAACTTCAACCCTTTATATAAGAAAAAACCCTTCAAGTTTTTCATCATGTTATGTTTCTTGAAAGACGAGAACAAAAAACCACAGACGGAAGCTCATAACTAAGTCAACAGAAGACTAATTCACGGGGTGAATCACTACCATTTGTATCAACTGCAAATGAAGATGGATACCAAGTACCAACCAAATGGATATAAACTCAAATGGAGTAAATAACAACTTGGTCACTAATACCAAACCAAGATTCAGTTGGTTGAATGATAATTAACAGTTAAGACATTAGACCATACATATGTGATAAGCGTTATACTTCCCCCAAGTCCTCAATAGCTGAATGATAATTAACAGTTCAAAGAAATAAGAAGAAGCAGATAGGGAAATAGGGATGAACCTTACTTATGCAAAAAGAAAAGATAAAACTTTGAGGAGGAGAAGGAGCAGGAGAAAGAGAGCTGAAGTTATTTAAAAAGTAGGTACAAGTTAAAAAAAAATTTTAAAATGGGTACAGGTTAAATAGGGGAGACCAAATAGGCGCCTCGTACAATTGTTACAAGGGAAAAAGGCCAAAATTGTACCCCTACTATTAAAAATTATCCAAGTTAATACCCCGTTCTACTTTCCAGCTAAATAATACACGTGGTTATTAAAGTAGGAGAAATCGTACCCAAATCTAACGGATCTTCTTCGCGACAACCGGGTTCCTCATAATAATGTGCCAACTAGTTAATAAATTGCCAACTAGACTTTTATAACCTGCCCCACATAATAACCTGCTCCATTTTAAAATAACTCCACCTAAAAATTAACCCAACCCGATAAAATCTTTCACCTTCATTTCCAAAAAAATCTCTTACCTTCTCTCTTCATTGTAAAAGTTATCTTCATCGTCTTCATCGTTTATGCATATGAAGGTACCTATTTCCCTGTTAAATTTAGTAAATCATCATTTCTTTATTTTGTTTTTGGTATGGACAGAAGCATATCGTTGCATTTAGTTTGATTTTTTGTTTCTTTGACTAGAGTTTTGACTGATTTAAATAGATATGTATTTTTTGAGTTTGGAGGCGTGTCTGATTTTGGTTTTTTTATTTGCATGTGGTCTGTTCATACTCGATTTAACCCTGAATTTGTTTTCGTTTTTTGGTCTTTGTTACTAGTGGTTTAGGATTTGTATTTTGTATTCGAATAATCCTTATCTGGTATTTTCTTTTTGTACCAGTTTAGGATTTCAAATTTTGTGGACCTACATATATGGCATTTGATAGAAAAGGATTCCCCTTTGTGTTGGATCTGTTTATTTGATGCTCTTATTTTGGGTGTTTGGTCCCCTATTTCTTATACAATTATGTTTATTTAAGAGACAAGTGGGTCAGATTCTTTTTTTATTATTTTGTTTATATACTTAGTCCCACATCATCTCTTTGTTTATTATAGTTGTGTCTTCATGTGTGGCAATCCACTATTTTCATTGTTTGTTGATGTATCTTTGTATTCACTTTATGCTTTTATTCTATGGTGCACTTTGTGAGCATATTATATAGGTTGTAATGTTACTTTTTTATAATTTTTTCCCCTTTCTTATTCTGCAGCTTATATTCAATGGTGTTATTGGATCTAATCTTTTATTATGGTGGTGATTGGATATATAATCCACAAGTCTTATACTCAAGGAAGCTTGTGCATGCTATTAAAGGTTTTAACTCTGACCAACATTCATATAACTATTTAGTAAATGAATTTACTTCTAAGTTGGGGTTTATTGGAGTTCAACAAGTAATTTTGAATGGGCTTAGTGGTAGATATTATGAAATAGAAAGTGATGAATGTGTTAGGACTCTACTGTCTTTGGTTAGTGATCAGTTTAATGTTATTGACTTCTTTGCTATAGATGAGTGTGAGTTAAGTATTAATGTTCATAATATAGTCCAGCACATAGAGTCAAACATAATAGAACTTGATGTTGCTATTGACTGTAGTTCAGATGACAGTGAAGAACATGGCTGTCAATGTTCTGTTTCTTCAGATAATTCTAACAGTAAATCTGATTCATTATAACTACTGCATGTACAAACAGAGAGGAAGATATCTGATAAATTGACTGAGTATAAGGAGTTACACAAGTCCATGGCATTCAAATACATTCCAGAAGCTAGAAAATTCATCAACTTGTATTCCCTTGCTAATGGTTATGGGTTAAAACAACTTAAGAGTTGCCCCCAAAAGATTAGGTACAGATATTTAGATGAAGACTTTCCCTTTGTCTGTCATATTTCCAAAGACTCTAAAGGTACTCGTGTTATATTCAAGACATTAAAGGAAGAATATAAGTGTAATACTGCATATGATAACTATAGGGTGAATGCATTATCCATAACTGTTTACTTTAAGAGCAGGCTTCAAGATAATCCTAAGATCAAAATTAAGGAGATGATGGCAAGTATAAAAGATGCATTTAACATCAATGTTACTCATTCAAAGCGTAAGAGAGCCAAGAGAATGATATTGGAGAAAATGGAGGGTAGTTTTGCAGATGAGTACAACAAGCTCGAGGCTTATGCTAATGAATTATGTCTAGTAATGCAGGAACAGATGTGGTGATTAATATTTCAAAGGATGCACTTAGTGAGGTAAAAGAAGATTCATAAGAATGTATATCTGTTTTCATGCATTGAAAATGGGGTTTAAGAGTGGGTTGAGACAATTCAGAACCTTTTTTAAAGGAAAATGCAAGGGTCAATTGTTAGTAGCTGTTGCTCAAGACTCCATGAGGCACTTTTATCCCTTATCTTGGGCTGTCGTTGATAAAGAGACCAAAGTGACATGGAGTTGGTTCTTAAGGTTGCTACAACATTCATTGGACCTCAAAAGTGGAGAAGGGATTACATTTATTTCAGATATGCAAAGGGTATGAGTTTATTGTTTCATTTAGTTAACTTTTGCCTCTATTTTTCACTGTTGCATTGCATTACTTCATTACAGTTGCATTTAATTTACTGTTGCATAACATTACTTCATTACTGTTGCATTACTTCATAACTGTTGCATCTCATTTAACTCATAACTTCATTACTGTTGCATTTAATTGGTTTGTTGCATTAATTTACTGTTTTGTTTAGTTTACTCATGCAGTTCATTACTGGAGATGTTTAGTTTAGCTAACTGGAGATGTTTAGTTTAGTTTCATCACTGAAGATGTTTAGTTTAGTTAACTGTTGCATTGGTCCACTGCTGCATTACTGGAGATGTTTAGTTTACTGATGCATTTCTTTATTGTTTTTCCATTTTAAGGGTTTGATTGATTTAGTCCACTTGGTTCTTCCTGAGGCACACCATAGATATTGTGTAAGGCACATAGAGGCAAATTGGTGCAAAAAATGGGGATATGAAGAATATAAGAAATACTTATGGTGGGCTGCATAGATCACATTTGAGGAAGATTTTAAAGACCAATTAAGGAATATGACACAAGTGGATGAAGATGGAAATGAGGCTGTTGAACATTTGATGAAGTACACACCTGAAAGTTGGAGTAGAGTATATTTTGACACTGTTTGCAAGAACTTCTTAATTGATAACAACCTAACTGAGTCATTCAATTCAAGGATCAGGGAAGCAAGATTCAAGCCAATTATCAAGATTTTTGAGGATATTAGAGTAAAGATTATGAACTTGCTAAGGAAACATGAATCTGATGTGATGTCATGGAGTAATGACTTCAGTCCCCAAACAATGCAATCGTATAACCATTAATTGAAGATTGCAAACAAGTGTCATGTTCATTCCAATGGTCAAGAAGGGTATAAAGTGAGATAAGATGGTGATAGGCACAAAGTGAATATGGTCACCAAGAGATGCACATATAGGACAGGTAAGATGGTGATAGGCAGAAAGTGAATATGGTCACCAAGAGATGCACATATAGGACGGGAGACCTTAATGGAATACCTTGTCCTCATGCAATCAAAGCAATGCAACACAACAAGGTGAATCCTTTAACTGAAAGAAACTAGTGGTACTCTAAAGAGGCATATCTCCTAGCATATTCACATAAAATTCAACCACTGAGAGGAGAAAAATTCTAGAAGGTTGAAGAATCTCATGCTATGGAACCACCAGAATTTGTTAAGATGATTGGCAGGCCTAAAGTCAAAAGAACAAGAGAAAAAAAATGAAACAGTCAACAGACAAGGTGAATGGATGCAGTCTAGGAAGGGGAGGATAATGAAGTGTTCCACATGTGGTCAGCCTGCACACAATGCTAGGGGTTGTGCAAAGGTAATATTTTTTTCAATACTTTCTATTTTATTGACCTATTTGTTACATAGGTACCTATTTACTCTTACCTATTTATTAAATAGAATTCTAAGGGAAAGCAACCAATGGCAAGTAAGAAAAAGGGCAAGCAAACAAAGAGGAAAAGATGTTTAGCAACTCAAGACAATAATGATGACCAGCCCATGTCACCACTTGCTTCAAATGTACCAGCTGAGAAGGACATAGATCTTTCAGCACCACTGTTCGGCCAAGCAAGTTAGTCAAGTCATCCAGTACAAGCCTCTTAGTTTCAGTATATGCCAACTCCATCAATCCAAAGGAAACCTCCTAACAACACTGTGCCACCAGATTTTGAATCAGATTCTGCCCTAGAAATTAGGCCAAGGAGTTTCTCTAAAGAAGGACAAGACTTCTTATGAGACAGCGAGAAACCATACCAGATATAACAAGGACAATCAATTTTGTTGGTGACGCATTTAGTGCGAGAAAGAAAGTTGTAACAAAAAAGGGTAATGGCAAGTCACAAAAGTAATGTGACTTGAACTATAGGTTGACAATTTTTTTGTGTAATGAAAGTTTTTGTGAATTTAAATTTTAGAAGGCTTGTAATTACTACTATGATTGTACTGTTGTTATCATTCGCTAGTTGATGTAATTACTGCTCTAACAATATATTTTTTTGCTGGTTGCATATCTTTTTTGGTAGTTGATGTAATTAAAACAGGGGTCCCTTAAAACAATTGGTGTTAGTAACCTACTGGTGTTTAGGTTGTTTATGTAATTAAAACAGTGTTTTGTTGTTTGTTGGTGTTATGAATGTTATGACAGTTGGTCTCAATGTTGGTAATAGTTATATGTCAATGTTAATTTACTGATGTTGTGTTAAAATTTGAGTTTTAGCATGAGAATTAAGTAACGGATATGTCTCAAATTTCTGATTTTCAGCACCACTGTTTAGTCATGCTTCTTACCACTAGTTTTAGTGTTAGAGAATTAAGTCATGGTTGTTTTAACTTTTGAGTTTTAGTACCAGTTTTGTCTCTTTTCTTACCACCAGTTTTAGTCATTTCTGATTTTTCTTACCACCAGTTTTGGTCGAACACTTTGAGGTAATATGATCATACAGAAAATAGAAAATTAAATTGGCTAGTTTAGTCCAAAAACCACAGAATACATAAGCAAAACAGAAGGTAAAATTCAGTCCAAAAAACAGTTGCATAAAAGCCCTACTTAATCGACTACACCGTTGCATTGTTAATTAGTTTCCTACCAAACTAAACAATACATGTCAATTGACTACACAATGATAATTAACTAAACAATGAATTCTACTTCATTATCCAGGTAGCAAACAATCCAACAAACATTCCCAAGAACCAACTATCACCATCATTAGTTGTCTTCTAATTTTTTGACTTAAACATCTTCTAATTTGTTCATGGCTTCCATGTCAATTATTTTTTCTCTCAACTTGTCTCTTTCAACCAAAACGACATTCAAAGACAACTTCAAGTCTCTTATTTCAAGCTGAGAACCATCAGTGGTTATTTTCATCTATCTATTCGAAATAACCACATGAATTATTCTGCCAAAAAAATATTTAAAAATATTCAATTTTTTTCAAATCAAAACAGCTAAAAAGATTATTAATATTAGACAAATTCACATCGACACCTTACCTCAGGGCGTGCACACTTGTAAAAATTTCTACTGGGGTTAGAGGGAGTGGTTGATGTGAAATGGTTGGCAATAATACCACATCGATACCTTCTCTGAGAAGAAGTACTGCTCTGCGAAATTGATAAAGATGAGAAAGGATAGAGTCAAGCAAAGGAGAAAGAAAGAGAATTTGGGGAATTTGAGCCTGGACCCTATTTTTATTTGATTGGGATTGTTTTTAGGTGGAGGTATTATAAAATGGGGCGAGTTATAAAAGTCAGTTGGCAATTTATTAACTGGTTGACACATTATTATGAGGGACCCGATTGTCACGTAGGAGATCCGTTAGATTTGAGTACTATTTCTCCTACTTTAACAACAACATGCATTATTTTAGCCGAAAAGTAGAACGGGGTATTAATTGGATAATTTTCAATAGTAGGGGTACAATTTTGGCCCTTTTCCCTTTTTATAATTATAATTAAGCATTGTTATAGGTGTCAATTCCTCATTTACTTTTGGGAAAACTACCCTATATAGCCCCTCAAAATTTTAATAGCCCATAATTTGACCCACTTTTAAAAAATTATCCTTCGGCCCAAACATATTGCATATAGTAGCCGAATGGAATGAGTATGACAACACAAGTGAATGTAGCCCAGTGGATAGGGCATATGTTTCCTAAGCTGGCGGTCGCAGGTTCAACCCCTACCTAGCGCAATGGAGAAAATCTTTTTTGCAATGTATAAATATTGTATCATATCTAAAGTGTAAATATTTGTGTACCCCAAATATATTTTGTATCATGAATGTATAACCTGTCTAAAAAATGTATCAAAATTATATATAATATGTATTTTCTGATATTTTGGAGTGTATCATGTATTTTTGTATAGTGACAGTCTTTTTTTGTATGTATTTTGTATAGTAACATATATTTTGTATATTTTTTGGATAGTGACAATCTATTTTGTATATATTTTGTATAGTTACATCTATTTTGTATATTTATTATATAATGACAATCTATTTGTATAGTTTTTGTATAATACTAGTTTATATTGTATATATTTCAACTTTTTGTATACCTAGAAGAGTTTTTCTTTCAAACAAACCATTTGAAACATTTAAGTCTTTCAGATTATCTCTAGAATTTCTCTTGGGGGAAGTCAAAGGACCCGCCTATGTTTCAGCTTTTGCTTTTGTAATATTGATGAAGAACAAATAGGAAGATCGGAGTAACGGCATAAGCAGTTGAGTCACCCCACCACCCATATTTCCCCACCCTGCTGCAGTACCATACAGATTATGTATCAATCGAATCTATTCACATTTATATGCATTCACTTAAAGCACTTTGATTACAAGAAATGGGATTGGTCTATCAACAAAAATAGATCATCCATCATCGACCATACCCAATACTCCAGAAGAAAAAGTAAAAAAGGGGGACAACCCAAATCAAACAGGGTATACTATTTCCTAAAACTTCACCATTGGGTCAAAATCAAAAGATCCAAACCCTTCTCAATCACAACAACTCGAATGTAATACTACAGAAATTGCAAAACCCCAAGATTTAAAAAGGGTCAACCCGATTGTAATACTACAAAAATTGCAAATCCCCAAGATTTAAAAAGGGTCTAAATCATACAATATTTGTTCATAAAAACTAGAATCCAGCTAAAAAGATTTTTTCTAGGAGAGAGAGAGTAGAAAGAGAATATTTTGAAGACTTTAGCTTTGTATTCTGAATCTAACTGGTAAAACGAATTTTGCTGTTGTATCTGTGGGGATTTTGGGATCGGAAGTAACAGAGAAGGCAAAAGTTTGCTCTTTGCCTGTGTTAGTAGTGACGGCGGCACTGGAATTGGTTCAGTGAATTTTTCGGCTAGCCCTTATCATTATTTTTAGGATACGATTTGTATAGATCAATTTTTGGGCTACCAGATGCTATTAGTTTCTACCGATGGGCCATAAGTGAAGTTTGCTCTCTACTTTTGCAATCACATACTTGAACAAGTCCGATGGGCCAAAAAACTATCCGAATTGGAGAGCCCACAAAGTTTTCCCGCCAACAAGCCCAAAGAAACAGCTCCGGTTTCTGTATTTCGTGTTTCGACAAGTCACCTCCGATGTTACAGTTCACTGCCTAAACTGAAAGTGCACTTATGATAGCCAAAAGTACAACTCACAAATTCCCTTCTTTTCCTTTCCTTAAGATCCTCCATTACCACTCCGCACGGAGTTCTCCAAAGTATCATTCTCCGCTCTCTGTTCAGTAAGATTTCCAGTAATTCATCTTTGCTTTCAATACCTTTCTCCATTCTCTAGGGTTTTTTCATTATACTCTGCTGAATGAAATGTTCATTAAGAGTATTTGATGAGTAGTAAATTACAGCGGCGGATGCAGCTGTATGATGCATCCACTCTCTTCGCCTTAAATTATACTCCATGGTTGAACATTCTAAAAAATTTACTCCTCTCCGTCCCAATTTATAATATACTCCTTCCTAAAAAAAAATGGTGCCTTTCTGTATTTTAAATACTTTAATTTTATACTTTTCATTTTAAGTTTGAAAGTATAGTCACAAAATAGTAGTGATGGTGGTACCCTGCTTAAAACATTTGATCTGGCGATACTGAAATTCATCCATTTTGTTCGTACATGTAGCTACGCCATACGTAAAACAATGTTCATTCAGTCGTGTAATGGTTCTTCGCTGATGGATTTTTTTACTTGATTGTATATTCTCAGTAGAGTGGTAGAGTAAGTTGCACATTGAAGTAAGGGGGCTGTATTTGAAGCTTCAATGGGAGATGAAAAGGATGCTTTTTATGTTGTTCGTAAGGGGGACGTTATAGGGGTTTATAAGAGCTTGAGCGATCTACAAGCGCTTCTCCGATCTTGTGTAAGTTTTTTCCATCTTTTGCAGTTATTCCAGTCACTCAGCCTTCGAAATATCAAGTATTGCTAAAATCCTGTTGTCTCTGGTGATATTTATCCATGAGTGCAATTTCTTTATTTATTACTACTTCGCCTGTCCCAGAAAAAATGCACAACTATTGTTAAAGTCATTCAATTTTATATCTGACTACATTTTAAAACAGTTTATAAAGTTTTTGATGGAAGGATATTACTTGTATGATTTATGGTACTTTTTATGAAGGTTTTAAATATGTATATAATCATTTAATACCTTAGTTCACACCTAAAGTTAGATGTATTCATCCCCATACTCCTAAACCCATATTGTTTACTGTTGAAATATAATCTTTTTATGTTTTTTCGTTCGATATCATTTGACTTATTTTCATCCATTTCAGGTTGGTGAACCTGTCATAAGTGTTTTTAAAGGGTATCGCCTGGCTAAAGAATCCGAAGAGTATCTTTCCTCACATGGACTTAAAAATGCAATGTATTCTATTGATTCCAGTGACATCCGAGATGATCTTTTTGGGATACTTGTCCCCTGTCCTTTTCGGGTTAGAAATACTCCTTGGCCTGTTATTTGACTACCTTTGCCAGTTCACTATGTAATGCTAGACCGTTATATGGCCACTTGCTCACTTGAATAGTTTGAGTTGGCAGCATATATTATCATCTCTTATCATTATAAGTTTATAACTCAGAGAATGTGTAGTGCTTCTCTGATCTTGTGTTCATGTATCAACTTCTCAGAAAGTTCATGTCCTCATTCTTATTTATGATTGTTGTCTCTCATTTATCTGGTGATGGTTGGGTCAAGTTTTGGTTAATATGGATTGTACCAATACCAAATTTGCTTTCTCTATTCCACCTAGCTGGTGGCAGTTGTTATTGGTTTTGTAATCTATCCTTTCACGTTATTCTGTAGAGTGTAGGCACATTTTTAGGGTGCTGTAAGCCTTAAGTGATGCGCGATTACCATTTTTCTTTATTAAATGAATCCGGAATCTATCTGAGGTCTCAACAAGGATGCCAGATTATCTTTACCTATCATTTCTGCTAGGTCAAACTGCGTGGTTTTTGATGTTTCAACTATGTAAAAGGCAACCCAGTGGTAGCAATTACACTATTGGCTTTCTACAGCTAAAGATGTATATTCCTCGCCCCACATCTTCCTTTCTACAAGTATTATGTTTAGTTGATAAAAGTCTGGTTATAGTTATATGTTTCCGATACCTAGGCTTTGAATGAATGTCAAATTAGGTTCTTTTACTAATGGAGGTGTTAATTTTTTCTTATTTTGTCAATTGACATCATGTAATTATATCCCACAATCTATGTTATTTGGCCACTAAATGGTCATGACATATTTTACAGAATACAGCTTTTATATATTAAACACTTGTTTGGAAGCATCAGATCTTTTGGTCTGTTTTAGCTATATTTGGTGTATTTTGGATCTTGTATTTGAAGGAAGTATCTACTTGTCCTGCTACTGCTACAATTTAAATCAAATATCATGTCATGCAACTGAAATTATGAATCTTCTTATTTTGCAGCAACCAGGTTCTTCCAAAGATAAACCTATTGGGAAGAATTATCAGGAAAAGAGTATGCAGGTAAGATCTTGAATTGTCTGTCCAGGTTACTCTTTTGCTTATTGTTTGGGAAATACTTCATTGAACTGAACTTTCACAATCGCTTTCTCTTTTTAAGACCCACAACCTGTTTGGCCAAGCTTCTCCAATCCTAGAAGCATATTTTTTCAAAGTTTAAGTGTTTGGCCAAGCTTTTGGACGAAAAATAAGTGCTTTTTGAGGAGAAGCAGAAAGAAGTAGCTTCTCTCAAAAAACACTTTTTTGAAAATCACTTTTGAGAAAAATACACTTAGAAGCAGTTTTTAAGAGCTTGGCTAAACACTATTTGTTGCTGAGAGGTGCTTTTCAAATTAATTATCCAAACACAAACTGTTTCTCACCAAAAATACTTTTGAGAAAGGCACTTTTCAAAATAAGTTGATTTTTACAGCTTGGCGAAACGGGGTACCGGTCACCTAGCTTCTGTCATCTAAAAGGTTTTTCATATTGATCACTTTAAAACGCTTGTGGTAGGATAGGATGGTGATAATTAGATTCAGATGTGTATTCTCTAGCTATTGTGTTTTAGTGAAATGCATTTGAGATAGTCGACTGAGAGGTCTAGAATGGCGTTTATAGCCAGCAGGATGGGAAATGCTCACTTAAATTTGTCTGCAGCCTGAAGAGCATCTTGTAACAACTTTATAGTTAGCATTAGTTGCTTTTAGTCTGATAATGAGTTTTTGATATCATCAGAACTCAACTCTCATACATGCTATAAGGAAGTTCTAGTTTATTGGGGCTTGGGCTAATGAAAATTTCGCGATTCCTCCAATTTTTGGTATAAAAGTAAAAACTTTAGACTACTATATAAGAAAAAGGCTTTAGCTGTTGAAGAATTTAAGCCAGATAATTGCAGTGATGCTCGTGGTTAATGTCTCTGAATACCTTATGTGATGAAAACTAAGTTGTTTTTATCAGTTAGATAAATTGAATACATGAAGATTCTATGTGTTCTCTGTGGAAGTTTACTTGATATTTTTTTTGTTTCAAAGAGGTTAAAGTATGCTGTCTTTCATTCAGTTAGCTGTGGTTCCATCAGCTTCTTTTTCAGCTGCTGCTCAACAAAAGCATGCCAAATTAGACAATTTCCTTGAAGATCCCCCAATATCTACTTATTGTGTAAGTTTCTATTTATAGCCAATTATTTTTGTAGCTACATCTTTTCTGGTTTCAATGTACAATTTCTTCTTACCGTAGATTAAGGTTTTTAGTATTTGTTCAATATGTCAAGTGAATCCATGAAATTTTGGCTTTGAGAACTGCTTGGTTACCCATGACATGTTCCATTTATTCAGGGTAATCTTCTGCCATGCTTCCCCTACATTCTTGTAAAATGGTGGTGTTGTTTGAAATAGAGAAACCTTTCTGTCGCAGCTACTAATGAAATTACATAAACATTGTCTTGTTACTACTCCCTGCCAGCTCTTTTTTCTGAGTCCCATTAATTGTTGAGCGGCTATTGATTATGGCATTGCCTCAGTTGCAATTACTAAAATATCTAGTTCTTCTTGGATGATGGAAGTTATGTTTGTCTTTGAATTTTGATGTCAAGATCTGATGGAGAAGTGGGGCAATTCAGTGACAGTGTGTGAGGAGAATAGATGCTTATGAATGAGTAATTTGGCCCGGAGGTTAACTCCTTAAATAATAAATCAGAGAGAGTTCCCTTTATGTCTGAATTTGTCAATCAATGAACAACAGGGAACTAGGAGGTTTTTAAGGAATCATTTGGTATGCCAACTATTAAGGAAGTGTCATTATGATAGTCCTGTCTAACATTTTGTACATCAGTTTAATCACCAGAAAAGCGTCTATAATCCTTTCATGTCCAGTCAAGCATTTGATTTAGAACTAGGTCAAGGTATTGAGTCCGATAATGGCATTTGCTAAAGTTTGATATTCCTATTGCCTTTTTCTTGTAAGGTACTCCCTCTATTTCAATTTATATTTTATGTGACTATAAATCGTTGCATAAAGGTAATTTGTTTCCAAATAAGGAAAAAGGGTCATTTTTTTGGCACAGACTAAAAAGGAAATAAGTTCACATAAATTGAAACGGAGGGAGTAACAACTATTGATATTGTGGGATTTAAGTTGTTTTCTATGTTTTCATGCAAAATATGTCCTGTCATTTAGACTTCTAACAATTCCACCAATTAAACTTCCAACAAATTGTTTAACTTCTCTTTTTTGATTTTCCAACCAGTATGGTATCGCTTTGAGACCCCAATTAAATCCGAATTCCCGCCGCGTAAGGCCCATTCAAAAAGGGAAGGAGTCTCTACTAAGATTTATTTCATTCCCAAGACTTGACTCCGAGACTTTTGATTATGGGTGGAGAGATCTTGTTTATCACACCACAAAACTTGGTGGTAACCATTCTACTTCACCCCACAATTCAACAATTTTTCGTTTTGGGTGAGAAATTTAGCACCACAAAGAAATGGTCAGTACCATAAGATATATCTCAATCTTTTAATCAATCAACTATTCGAAACTAGTTAGGTTGACAATATGTACTGAATCTATTCCGTTCTATACCGATAAATTTCAATCCAACAATAGATTGCTTTCTAAAATAAAGTAGGGAATCTTCAAAGTTGAATTTCTCTAAATCACATTTGTTTCAACTCTGACATATACATGTCCATAACCGAACAATATCACTCGTTGAACACGGGAGCTTCCACTAATGTAAGTGTAAGTGTGTAACAACATCTAAATATTAATCTTCCAATTAGTCGCTATTGCATATATGAATTTTGTGATTCTATTGTACTATTGTTCTTAGCGAAATCCATTTAGATTCCAAGGAGCTCTAGATCTATCGATACAACTTTTCTCCATGTAAATAATGTACAGCAATTGCAAGAGAGAAGAACGTACAGCATAAAAGGAGGAAACATAATAGGAAACTTACCTTATAAAAAAACATAATAGGAAACTTAATGTTGAGTTGTCCCACATCGGAGGGATTTGAGGTCCTTGGTCTCCTTATATGGCTTGGGCAATCCTCACCTCATAAGCTAGCTTTTGGGGTTGAGTTAGGCCCAAGGTCCATTCTTATCATGGTACCAGAGCCAGGCCCATCCCAATTATTGTTACCGATGTTGGGCCCCCATTTATGTTGTCCACGCTCCAGAGATCTGGGCGTGAGGGGGGTTGTTGAGTTGTCCCCATCGGAGGGATTTGAGGTCCTTGGTCTCCTTATATGGGTTGGGTAATCCTCACCTCATAAGCTAGCTTTTGGGGTTGAGTTAGGCCCAAAGTCCATTCTTTTCACTTAAAAGAAAGGGAAAAAACCCGGAAAATGGGAAAAATATTGCAGGGTTTGGGGGGTGGGGTGGGGGTAGAGAGAACCTCCTTCATGGGGTAGGGGCGGCTGGACAGTGGGCTACTACCACAAGGAGGGATTAGGGGGAAGATTACACTGTAGGAGGTGTATGCAGCAACAATGGAACTGATTATGGTGGAGGGGAGTATCGGGTTGGGGAGAAACATATCACATTGGGGAAGCGAGTAGCAGACTAGCTGGGATGAGGAGGAGAGAATTTCATTGACACCCATTAGAAATGGGGAAGATGAAACCATGTCTGGGATCGGGGAGTCAGTGGAGGGTGGATGGGGTGAGAGTAGGGTAGATGAATGGTTGAGGAGGAAGGGTGAAGGGGAAAAAAATTGCGAGAAGGAAAAGCTCACTTGGTTGTCTCTGGCTATTATCCTAAGGGTTTATATACTCGAATGCTAATCCAACTCCCTTGCCCCAGTATGACGTTCTCCTGCTTTCCGGGATTACGAAGTCTTTTAGCCCCATTTTTCGTGACTGCTCTCAAATCCGGAATGTACAAGGTACTTTTGCTAGGGGCATATTCACTTACCAAGTAGTCTTATGTCCGTATTCAAGGAAAAAATAGGCAAGAATTTACCAGAAAACTGATCGAAACATCAAAAGTTGAAGATTGTTTACAAACATTTCCGGTACTAGTAATAACTTTTGGTTGAATATATCCTTCATTGCAGCACAATCACATGATTCGCGTGTAAAACTCCACTCCGAGGAACTCCTTTTTAAAACAAATATTTTCTTTGGACTTCTTGGTAGATAGGGACCTAAAGGAGTTCGTGGTCGAGGTTAGGCGAGTGAATGATAGGTTAATGTCTATTAAGCTGGTTATTGGGGGTTGCGTCCTCAACGTCATCAGCGCTTACGCGCCGCAAGCGGGCTTAGACGAGGAGGCTAAGAGGCGCTTTTGGGAGGACTTGGATGATCTGGTGAGTAGTATTCCCCAATCTGAGAAGTTAGTTATTGGAGGGGACTTTAATGGTCATATCGGGGCTGATGCTGGTGGCTATGATGAGGTGCACGGTGGCTTCGGCCTTGGGGTTAGGAACGGAGGAGGCACTTCGCTGCTTGATTTCGCCAGGGCTTCCGAGCTTCTGATTGCGAACTCGACATTTCAGAAGAGGGAGGAGCATTTGGTCACCTTCAAGAGTTCGGCGGCGAGGACTCAGATTGATTACATCCTCATCAGAAGGAGCGATAGGGGTATGTGCAAGGACTGCAAGGTTATTCCGGGAGAGTCTCTTTCAACTCTTCATAGACTCCTAGTGATGGATGTCGGTCTCTAGGTGAAGAGGAAGAGGAGGGGCGCTCGGGGACAACCGCGGATTAGATGGGGTGCTTTGACTAAGGAGAAAGCACAGGAGTTGGAAAGGAGGTTAGTTGAGGGCGGAGCTTGGAGGACAGTGACGGCGAACTTGGTTAGGGGGGTAGCACGGGACGTGCTCGGGGTAGCCAAGGGATATTCAGTCAGACATCAAGGTGATTGGTGGTGGAACGATGTAGTCAAAGGAAAAGTGGAGGTGAAGAAGGCGGTGTTCGCTAGGTTGGCAGGGAGCACAAGCTAGGAAGAACTGAGAGCGAACAGAGTGATCTACAAGGTGGCGAGGCAAGAAGCAAAGATGGCAGTCACGGAAGCTAAAGACGCGGCGCTCGGTCGCATGTATGAGGAACTAGGGGAGAGGGGCGGGGATAAGAAGTTATTCCGGTTAGCTAAAGCAAGGGAAATGAAGACACGTGATCTAGACCAAGTTAGGTGTATCAAGGGCGAGGATGGTGGAGTCCTGATGGAGGAATCTCAAATCAAACAGAGGTGGCAGGCGTACTTTCGGGACTTACTTAACGAGGAGGGGGATCGTAACATAGAGCTAGAGGAGCTGGGGCATTCAGAGCAACATAGAGACCTTGGGTACTGCAGGCGCATTAGGGTGGAGGAGGTCATGGGGGCTTTACGTAGGATGAGTAGGGGTCGAGCGACCGGGCCTGACGAGATCCGGGTGGAGTTCTGGAAGTACATGGGTAAGTTAGGAGGGGAGTGGCTCTTCAGGTTGTTCAATGCGATCTTCAGGACCAAAAGGATGCCGGATGAGTGGAGGTGGAGTACAGTGGTGCCCTTGTACAAGAACAAAGGGGACATCCAGTGCTGCAACAACTATAGGGGTATCAAATTAATAAGTCACACGATGAAGGTTTGGGAGAGGGTGATTGAGGCGCGGATGAGGGAGGTGACATCTATATCTGGGAACCAGTTCGGTTTCATGCCGGGCCGCTCCACTACAGAGGCTATCCACCTTGTCAGGCGGCTGGCAGAGCAATTCAGGGATAAGAAGAAGAACCTACACATGGTGCTTATCGACTTGGAGAAGGCGTATGACAAGGTCCCAAGGGAGGTGCTATGGAGGTGCTTGGAGGCGAAGAACGTGCCGGAAGCCTACATCAGAGTAATCAAGGACATGTACAATGGAGCTAAGACTAGGGTTAGGACGGTGGGTGGCGAATCAGACCATTTTCCAGTGGCTATGGGGCTCCATCAAGGATCGGCGCTGAGCCCCCTCTTGTTTGCCTTAGTGATAGATGCTCTAACCCGTCATATTCAAGGGGATATGCCTTGGTGTATGCTATTTGCTGATGACATAGTATTGATAGATGAGACGAGTGTCGGTGTTAATGAAATGTTAGAGGTATGGAGACAGACTCTCGAGTCTAAAGGTTTCAAAATAAGCAGATCTAATACAGAGTACCTGAAGTGCAAGTTTAGCGCCGAGCCGAGCGAAGTAGGCAGGGACGTGATGATTGGTTCTCAGGCCATCGCCAAGAGGGACAGTGTCCGATATCTTGGGTCCGTGATTCAAGGGGACGGAGAGATTGACGGGGACGTCACTCATCGTATAGGAGCGGGGTGGTCAGAGTGGAGGCTTGCATCAGGAGTCCTGTATGACAAGAAAGTTCCACACAAACTCAAAGGGAAATTGTATAGAGCCGTGGTTAGACCTGCGATGATGTATGGGGCGGAGTGCTGGCCCGTGAAGAACTCGCATGTTCAGAGAATGAAGGTTGCGGAGATGAGGATGCTTAGGTGGATGTGCGGACACACCAGGCTAGATAAGAAGATGCGAAGATGCGAGAAGCGAGGCTGAGGTGGTTCGGGCATGTGCGGAGAAGAAGTCCCGATGCCCCGGTGAGAAGCTGTGAGCGGCTGGAGATTGTTGGCGGTCGGCGAGGCAGAGGGAGGCCTAAGAAGTACTGGGGAGAGGTGATTAGGCAGGACATGACTAGAATGCAGGTTTCCGAGGACATGACCCTAGGCAAGTCTGGAGGTCTAGAATCAGGGTTGTAGGATAGGGGCTCCTAGAGTTTTTCGTATGCCTCATCCGGGGTTGGGTGTGGGTCAGCAGGGTTACCCATAGATGATTTGTGTTAGCTTATATCCCCCTATGGCTGTTAGTTATGGTAGTTACTGTATGATATTCTTGCATGCGATTGTATTTATGTTTCGTATGTTTAGATAATTATTTACGCTATTTACGCTATTTCTGCTGGAGTTACTAATGCTTTATTGTTTTTATTTTTGTCTTTGTTTTTGTTTTACTGCTGTTTTTCCTTTTATCCTATGAGCCGGGGGTCGATTGGAAACAGTCTCCCCTTTCGGGTAGGGGTAAGGCTTGTCTACATATTACCCTCCCCAGACCCCACCTGGTGGGAGTATACTGGGTAGTTGTTGTTGTTGTTGTTGTTTCTTTGGACTTCTGTTATAAGCTAAATTATATTAATTTTCAGCTTTGAAAGTGAGTAAATCCTATTTGCGCTCTTAAGTTCCAAATGACAGAGCATTATCTTCTAAATCCACCAAGTAGGCCTGGTGACAATTGACTTGAGTCTTGGGGTTTGCTCCCTTTCAAGGTCTCAAGTTCGAAACCCACTGGGTGCAAACAATTTCTGAGGGTCATCTGGGTAAAACCTGAATTAACCGTGGTGCACTTGCGGGAAACTCCTTGCCGAGGGCCTGTGCACCCGGTGCAAATAAAAAAAGGTAATAAATCAATATTCCTTGTTGCCAAAAGGAGTTGTGTAAATTGTCTCACTCTTAATGATATGAACATCCATGTTCTTGTACGTGTTAATATCGTCATGTGGTTTGATAAAGCTTCTTGGAATACCTCTTTAACTGATAGCATCAGTTCCCCGACATGCAGCTTACATGCATTCTTGAGTTTGATGGTGCTTCAAAGGGAAACCCTGGACTAGCTGGTGCAGGGGCTGTTCTGCGAGCTGCAGATGGAAGTATGGTATGCTCCCTTTTCGATTTCAAAGACATCACTTTCTCATTACAAATTACAGTTTTTCGGGTACTAATTCTCTTTCTGCTAGGTTTTCCGGCTGCGTGAAGGTTTAGGTGTTGCAACTAATAATGTTGCTGAATACAGAGGAGTAATCTTAGGCCTGAAATATGCGCTTGAGAAAGGTTTTAAACACATACGAGTTCAAGGAGACTCAAAACTTGTCTGCATGCAGGTCGTGTTTCTCTTTCTTCTACATCTCTCTGAAAGACTATTTTTTTCTATTCCTCCAAATAGAACATGGCCACAAGGGTGGATACCCCTACTATCTGATGAAAGATCTTAGATGTGAATCCATCTATCCATATATATATATATATATCGTGCCCCTTTATAAGCTTTCTTTAAAATATTGCTTACAACAGCCTAGTAATTGTTCATGCGGTTTTATTCCTTTTAAAGTGAAGACAATTAACTGTTTTAAGGCTAAAAGGCTAGTAAAAGGTACTTGGTTTTAGAATTACGTGAAAGTACAATAAGGAGCCAAGTGCAATGAGAAATCTTGTTCATGAAGTCTCAAGGTAACCTATAAAGTATGAAGTTGGTCTCTTATGAACATTGGAAAATGCATTCAAAACTTATGTTGTCAGGTAAAGAAGAAAATAAACCACTTGGAACAAAGATAATTGCCAACACGACAACACAAGAAAATGAAGTGAAAGAATGAGCAGCTTCAGCGGAGTACTGTGGGTCACATTGTTTTGCGATGACTCCCTAATGTGAAAGCGGGAAAAGAGAATGTAGTTTTACAGTTAGTTTAAGAAGCTTACTTCTCTATTATTGTTGTTGTTCTAGTCTGAATATTGTTATAATATTGCATCGTAAATAATCAACTGTAACAGGACTTCACAAAAACAGAAAAGCAGAAGAGATTAACTGTAACATGTTTGGGAGTGATTGTAACAGGACTTCATCATGCCTGCCTTATTTTTTTCACTTGGATTGTATTTATTTCCCAATTCATTGTTGTTTTTAACTAGATCTACTTGTTGGTCATGAACGGCCGTCAGCAATTACTTATACTTCTCTAATTTTATCATGGAACAGACTCAGGGAATCTGGAAATGTAAAAACCAAAACATGGCGGAACTGTGCAAGATCGTCAAAGAGCTCAAAGATCAGTTTATGTCTTTCCAGATCAGCCATATAGAAAGAGTATGGACAACTCTTGCTATATTTACTAATTCTAAGCTTGCTTGAAAAGAGTGGGTTTAGTGGAAATGTGATAAGCTGAGGACTTGGACATGTGTTGCATGATATTTCTGAACTAATGAGTGGTATAATCTGCTGAAAAGTACTGAAATAAAAGAGGTGCAAGCGGTTGGTACTGGGAGGTCGTGTTCGATTTATGCAATAAACCTTTTCTTTTATCGTGCTATTGTACCGTTTGAAAATGATTCCGTTGATCTGTTTGTGGATGTGAATGCATGCGCCCTAAGCATAGCATTTGCCTTTTGCCTTTTGCATTGCTCGACGTGAGAGTGACCACGTTTATTCATACACTCTGCATAAAAAAGTTTTTCTTCAGGTTATTGTTATACCCATGTTTCATTCCCTCTGAGGTGTACTTGTTTAATATCATAGGAATTCAACACTGAAGCTGATGCCCAGGCAAATCTAGCGGTGTATCTTAAGAGTAAGGCCTTTCCTTGAGGTTTAATAATTTCTCTCTTGTTTTCTCTTGTGAGAAAATGTGTTAAACAGGATGCTTTTGCAGATGGTGAAACTCAAGTGGAATGCGACATGAAGTAGGTCATACTGTGAAGTCATGAAGCTTTTGGGATTTTGGAGGGCCCTCAACAGTTTATTTCTCCTTCCAGATATACATATATGATCTGGATGTTGTTGCATGTAACCTAATTGTGTATCTGGGATTAGCTAACTTATGTTCGGAGCTTTACACTAACCAACTACTCTGTTGCTTAGCATTGTGCAAACTGAAGTAATACGAGTCCTCATCCTGGTTGCCTAACTATCAGTTGATGGATTATTTAGGGTTTCTCTTAAACCGCATCAACATAAGTGAGCAACTGTGTAATTTGTTCACTTAGTATATGGATGTAACTATTGTAGCTTATAACTTACTATTCAAAACTAATTGGAGTCGGCTTATCGTGTTAGAGAACTATTAATTCATTTTCGAATATAGTGATGTTTGGATGGCAGATAGTTTGCAATTCATCGTTTGTGTCTTGCCCAAAAATTGCACGCAGAAGTGACCCAACGTACCATCCTTGGTAGCTCCTTTTTGAATTGTATTAGTATATATCTATGACTTCAATCTCTCGACTCGTTTGAGGTTCAGAGCTATGCAATTCGTAAGTTACAGACTTACACTGTCTGCCTTGCTTCTGTCAATTACTGGAGTTTATGTTTTTTTAAGTTTTCTATGAGTACCCGTTCAACTTTCGACTCATTCAGGACCATGAACGATCAACACGAAAATCTTTATAAAGGGATGAATTCTTAGTTATGGCATATTATAGTTGGATTAACTTACTGGATTTTTGTTTTTTTATTGTTTATAATGAAAATAGTTACGTTATTGTTGTTTCATACCATAACCTAACTCGAATATACTTGCTTCCAAAGTTTGAGGGTTTTGACAGGAACTGATGCTTGTGGCAAACTAATGAAGTCATGACATGTATTTTTCATAAGCACTTTATCACTAATCATGATCAATTAAAATGTAGTATTATATTTCGTCACTTAGTCATGACATTTTATAATTTGGTGTAAAATTTTGTGTGTAAGCAAATATTTCGTCATATGTTGTTATTTTGGGGCCTATTCCTGTTATAACCGAGATGCAGACGGGAGTTCGTAGGCAATTTCTTCGAATTATGGAACATAACATATGGATTTTCTAAATACTCATTAAATTTTTGACTTTCTGACAACCTTGACGAGTGACGACGTTGATAACTAGAAGAAGAAAGAAAATTCTACGTTATGTTACAATCAGTATAGTTCTGATACCTGACTTTATAACTGAAACTACCATGAATATGCAACTACTCTCTCCTTTTAAAAAGAATATTTTAATTTTTAAATGATTCTCCCAAATCAAGTATTTGATGGATGTCAGTCAGAGAACATCATACGTGTTGAAAGTTAAATATTTTTTCAGGATAGCACGAAGTTATAAACGAGCAATTCATATGCTACCATCCAAGTTGCTCTCCTAATTCTATATTTCAAAATTTTATTAGTAGTATTTTAAATCTTACATGTCTCTCTTCTCAATCTTATTTTGTTCTTTGTCAAATTTTCAGTTGCTTCCTTGCTCCGTTTGATGTGGCGAGATATCGAGAATAAAAGTCAAATTATTTAATTTTTGGTGTTGATTCAAATATAGGATTTCCATATTTTTAAAACAAAATTTGTGAATTTTAAAAGCACATATTAAACCAGAATAAAAAGAAACGTACAACGTAGTATAATTCACAAAAATTTAATAATTTCTAAAATATGATCAACAAAAGATCTCGCTGATTCTTCAAATAATAATAGTACTACTTAAAAAAAGATGGATATTTTTCACAAAACTTATAGGGGCAGGAAATGTCCAATAAACACCAAGATTTAGTGGCTCATTGAGCTGGGAAAATTTCGACCTTTATACCAGCCACAACAGTTGCAACAAATCTATGAGCTATTTATATAAAAAAATATTTATACAATCAAATTATTTTATTAAATAACATACAAATTTATGTGACAAAACATTAACGTGCAATCTGATAAAAGTAAATAAGCTCCTATAATAAGCTAAAGAATACTACTAATTTATTGGATCCTTAATATCTGCTTTGGGACGCTGATTATTCATTCGTGTCAAGTAAAGTATATTTAATTACAAATACCTATAGCTTGTCTAAAAGTCTAGTTCTTTCTTTCGTTCTTTTCTTTTAAATTATATACAACCAAACACCAATACATAAATTGAGTATATAGCAAGAATAACAAAAGAGACATATAATAGATACACACAAAAGAAAGATTATTCGTGGCGGAGAAGTTTGCTTAACATTAATATATTATTTTAGTTCAAATAATCCAAATAACTTTATTATAAGGTATGCCAAAATTTTATACCACACTTATATATTTTTATTCGGATAGAGTCACTGCATAAAACTGAATAAACAACACTTTTATTTGAAACCATGGAATCCTTTTCCTCCCACCAACTCCCCTCTCTTAAATTATCATATTCACCTTAGTTTAAAGATTATTCCTGGCGAAGAAGTTATAGGACTTTTTCAAATTTGAGAAGAAAAAAGTCTTTAAAGATGGAAGCTGAGCAGGAAATCTCTGCGAATTTAAATGATTTTGACTCTACTACTGCTACTTCATTCCACAAGTGGACTTGGGACACTGGAATTAAAACCACCAATAGTTTGACTCAAAACCTTAAATTCTTTCTAAGTAAATCAATTAAAAGAGATAAAGTGATAAATCGTAATCGAAGATAATAAACCCTAGGATAACTCCGATAATCGAAATAACAATAATAGTAAAGGTGATACAGAGAGTAGTAGAGAGATAAAGATGAGAGAGAGAATAAGCTTGTATATTAAAAATCATCTGCCTATTACAAGGCTCGGATGGAGGATCCTTACTTAATCATGGGGAAGAAAAAACTAGAGTACATTCTGTAACGAAGCCAACGATAACGCGGGGTCGTTTCTCCTCTTGCCCCTGGGTCGTCCCCCTGTATCGACTCGTATGTATTTAGTGGTTGGTCATGTTGACTTTGGGACGTGATCGATCAAATTCGACCCCCTACAGTTAGTCCCTCCGCTCGTCGGGATTGCAGCGAGATGCATCCACGATTGGCGGAATCAATGGTTTCGTCAGGGAGAGTTTGACTCGTCGAAATGTTATGACGTGACCGGTGGGAGACGGTAATCATATCTGTCAGAATGTTGAAGTAAAACATTCTTCTCTGGGTGACGTCAGCGTTCACATGCGTCATCATTACACGTATTCTCGAGGCAGAACAGCCGGCGCTTTGGCGCTTGGTTCCCTGCACTGATTTGAAGTCTGCCGCCTCGATTCTAGCACAAGTATTTCTTTGTCAGGACCGAGCACATGGTCTCTAACCCCACTGGGTTTCCAAAGAGGTGGAACAGGACATGTAAGTGTTGTAGTTTATTAGGTTCTTCAATGCATGCTATTATTGCAACTCTAATTTTTACATTGCAGCCATGGCTCGTTCGCCCTAGCCAGTTGTTGGTCTCAGGAACTGGGTCACCGGCCTGCTACCTCAAGCGGAGAAGACTCAAACTTGGCCTGCCTTCATGCGACGTTATGGCCCTAAAGTTTCTTCAGGTAAACTTCTAATTTTTGTCTCATCGTTTATACGACCTTACTTACCTGTATGATTTTATGGCAACAGGTCGAGGTGCTTCTAGGAAGAGGGGCAGCAGTCCCTGCTTTCATGCGACCTAACGCAGCCTCGGACGCTCGAGATATACTGTGCAAGTCTTTCCAAGGGGCTCGTCCTCTAACTTCCCAACAAGGGGACACATCCACAACTACGACTACAAGGGAGTCGACCTCGCTGGCACCGACCTCGCAACCCGTCGATGAATCTTCCGATGGTGAAGAGCCGTTGGAAAGAAAAAGGAGAAGACTGGAGATGGGAAAGGGTGAGGCCACTGAAGCTGACGGAAGTGGGGGCACCCCGGACGACGCCAAGGCCCGTGTTCATGGCTAATGCCATTTTATCGGGGAGTTCAGCCCAGGAAAGGAGGACCGCCCCTGGAGCTAGTTTGGTGCGCTCCACTGAGGGGGGCTCATCAACTAATGTCGGAGGGCCTAGCATGGAAGCTAATGAGTCGGGTTTCTACATCGCCCCGGAGGATGTAAATGAATTTTTGGGTTGTCATACCCATGTGGAGACGACGACGGATGGGTCTGGCCCTCGCACAGTGATCCGGGGAGACTACAACTTGCTGCTAAATAGTGAGCAGGTCGCATCGACCCTTACTCTTTTATCTTCCGCTCTTGAGCGCGAGATGCTCAGAACGATGAATGATATAGAGCTGTCTCGAAGGACACCGGTATGGCCTTACAGGTAGGTTTCCTCACCTTTCTTTGCGTATTCTAAGATTGACATGGAAATGTGCTTACTTATGTTTTATCTTCCCAGACTCTCGTCCTGGAGGTGGAGAGAGATCATTGTGGGAGGAACAGGACGGACCTCTATAAGAAGATATCGACGAAGTATCGAAAGTACCTTACTAAGCACCGAGCGATGGCCGACCCCTACCATCAGGACCCTAAGTTCCAAGTGTTCCATGAGGGGCTTAAGCAGAAGGAGGCCCAGTTGAAATGTAGGGGGCGGAGCTGGAAGAGACAGATGGGGAGCTTGTGAGGGCTGATGCTCGTAGCAGCGAGTTGGAGGACCTCCTTAGGGCAAAGGAAGATGAACTCGAGTTGATTCGAGGGGTGACTGCGGAGAATGCTGACTTGCAGCAGAAGATAGCTGGTTCGACCGCCGAGCTGGGTGCTAAGATGGCGGAAGTTGATAGAGTCAAGGGCGAGCTAAGTGCTAACACTGATAAATTGGTCGCGTTGCAAAGGCAGGTAGCACCACCGATATTAGAAGAAGCAGGTCGTCATTCTCGCCCCTCCTCATCTCGTCCTCCATTTTGTCATGGCCTGCCTCATCGCACATATGAGATGTGGGTCTATGGGGAGGCTCAACTTGATGTATATAGAGCTTTTCACGCCGAGGGACGGGCGACGAATGCGAAGGTTCAGACGGTGCATGATGAGGCACGTACAACTCGCGAATCATGTGGGTATGACCCTAACTCTCCTGATAGGGAGGATGCCACTTTTGAGGAGGTCATCCGCCTTGACTCAGATTCATGGTATGAAGGCGGTTCATTATTTTGGCCTAGAGACCATTTCGACGGGCCTAGGTGATGAACTGCGCTTTGATCCATAGGGTATCCCCCTCGCCTCCTCATTAAAAATCTCCCCGAGAAAACCGAATTGGGACAAAAATCGGGTGAAAGAAAAAGAATACAACTTAGGAGACGCCTTTCAGAAGTGGAAGTACTTGAGGTGGGCGACGTTCCAGTTGTTTTGGAGTGGTTTTCCCTCTATTATTTCCAGTTGGAAAACTCCTTTGTTGCGGCTACTATGATTTTATGCGGTCCGTACCAGTTGGTTCCCAACTTTCCCTCATTTTGGTCTTTCGATGCCGATGTTTTGGCCTTGAGGACATAGTCGCCAACTTTGAGTGATCTTAGTTTGGCTTTTTGTTGTAGTATCTCTCAACTTGCTGTTTCTGAGCTATCATCCTTATATGGACCATGCCTCTCCGCTCTTAAAATTCATCTAGGTCTTGCAACCTACTTTAGTCATTATCCGCGAAAATGACATGGGATTATCTCAGGCTTGGTTCCCCGACCTCGACAGGTATGACTGCATTGGTCATGTAGACCAGCGAGTATGGCATTTCTCCCATGCTGGACTTTGGCGTAGTTCGGTATGCCTATAATACTTCAGGTAGTAATTCGGGCCATAACCCTTTAGCTTCCTTGATCTTCTTTCAATATATTTAATATTACTTTGTTGGAAGACTCATCTAGGCCATTTACGGCAGGGTGATACAGAGTGGAGAGTATCCGCTTCGAAGAACTCGGTCGTTTTCTTTCCGACAAGCTGAGGCCCATTGTTGGAGCTGATTTCTTTGGGGATGCCGAAATGACATATAATATTTTTCCATATAAAAGCGATGACCTCCTATTTGCGTATCTGGGCGTACACACCTGCTTCCACATATTTAGAGAAATAGTCTGTTAAAACTAAAGGAAGCGTACCTTTCCTATTCTGTCTGGCCGGGGTCCGATTATGTCCATCTCCTACTTTATGAAGGGCCATGTCAAAGTGACTGAATGGTGGAATTCTCTCGCTTGATGTATCATAGGGGCATATTTTTAGCACTGCTCGCATCTCCGGACATATTATGTTGCTTATTTTTCATAGTAGGCCAGTAATAGTCGGCGCGGATGAGGCATCAGACGAGGGAGCACTTCCCTATATGGGTGCTGCAATGGCCCTCGTGCACCTCTTCCAATACTTGTCTTGTTTGGTGCGGTCCGAGGCATTTAGCGAGGGGCCAGCCAAACGTTCTCTTGTAGAGGTCATGATTTACCAGGCTGTATCGAGAAGCCTACACTCGAATTTTCTTGGATTCTTTTTGTCTTGTGGGAGTGTTCCATCTTGTAGATAGGATACAAGGCGGTTGCACCAGTCCCAAGTTAAGTTCAAGGAGAATACCTCGACGTGATCTATGGACGAATGGAGGAGGGTAACCATGTTTTCTTTGTTGATATTCTTGGTGGCTGTGACTAGCTTGGCAAGGCCATATGCTTTAATGTTTTTTGCCTTAGGGATCTTCTCGAGACGGCATTCATCGATTTCTGGCATCAGCTTATAGATCTCTGATTGATACTTCTGTAGTCTCTGTTCTTTGATTTGGAAAGTCTCGGTGACTTGATTTACAACAAGTTGAGAGTCGTAGTAGAGGATGAGCCACCATACTCCGTACTTTAGTGCTAACTTCATACCTGCAATCACAGCCTCATACTCGGCCTCGTGTTAGTTATCTCGTGACATCATATGGAGTGACAAATTATTTCGCCTATAGGGACTTTGAGGACGAGTCCCAGTCCTGATCCCGAGGCATTCGAGGTGCCGTCGGCGTAGAGGGTCCAGAGGTTTGTATGAGGGAGGCACGAAGTGCTTCTTGTTCCTCCTATTGCAAAATTTCCACACTGAAGTCGACGACGAAGTCAGCGAGCACCTGCGACTTAATGGCAGTTCGCGGGCGACAAGTTATGTCATGATCGTTGATCTCTATGGCCTATTTGGCGAGTCTGCTTGGGAGCTTAGGCTTATACAGGATGACCTTTAGGGGAAATGTTGTTATTACTTTTGTGGGGTGATACTGAAAGAAGGGTCTAAGCTTTCGTGAAGCTACGACTAGTGCCAAAGCTAGTTTTTCAAGGTGTGGATATCTTGTCTCAGCATCTATTTTGGTCTTGTTGATACAACAAATAGGGGATTGAGTACCTTTTTTTTTGCGGACCAGGACTACGCTGACATCGACTTTGGATAATGCCAGCTATACGAGCAGACATTCGCCTAGGTCTGCCTTGACGAGTAGTGGTGGTGAGGATAGATATGCTTTCAGCTTCCTCAGGGCGTCGATGCACTCCTCGTTCCATTGTATCCCATGATCTTTTCTCAATACATTGAAAAACTTGTGGCACCTGTTCGAGGATCGTGAAAAGAACCTCGATAGGGCGACTATTCACCCCGTCAGTTTCTGTACCTGTTTCTTGCTATTCAATACCTTAGGTATTGTGTCTATGGCCTTGATTTGATCCTAGTTGACTTCGATACCTCGTTGTGACACAAGGAAACCTAGAATTTTTCCCGAGGCCACGCCAAAGGTGCATTTTTCTAGATTTAATTTTATCCCGTACTGCTTTAATATCTGGAAGGCTTCTTTCAAATGACCGATGTGGTCCTCCTTCTTTGCCGATTTTACCAACATATCATCGATATAGGTCTCCATTGTCTTGCCGAGTTGTTCCTTGAACATCTTGGTAATCAACCTCTGGTATGTGGCTCCTGCGTTCTTGAGTCCGAATGGCATCACTTTATAACAGTAAGTCCCTTGGTGGGTGATGAAATTTGTCTTTTCTTGATCCCCTCGGCCATTAGGATTTGTTTGTATCCGAAGTAGGCATCCAAGAAACTCAGCAGTTTGTGCCCCGCTGTTGTATCGATCAGCTGGTCGATATGGGGCAATGGGAAGGAATCTTTTGGACATGCCTTGTTCAGATCAGTGAAGTCCACACACATTCTCCACTTCCCGTTCTTCTTTTTGAAGATGACCACATTGGCGATATATTGTGGTTATTTTGATTCTCTGATGGAACCATTGTCCAAATCGCAGCATTGAATTTCCTCCTCATCCGTATTACGAGCGGATGGAGTGGATCGACATTCAGCATATGAGTGGCGATCTCTTTTGGGATCCCTGTCATATTTGAGTGGGAGAAGGCAAATAAGTCGACATTTTTAGTTAAAAATTCATGATACTTACCTGGCTCGGAGAGGTTGTGTCCGATATAAGCCTTTTTGGTGTTGTTGGCGTCATCCAACTGGACCGGGTCGAGATTTTCAATAGTCGCTTCACAAGATTCTACAATGTTTGGGTCTCTGATGACCTCTGCTGGCAGGTCGATTTTAGTTCCCGACATGGCTGATTACTATGCCTTCGTGCTTGCTCCTTTTAACTGTTTGGTGTGTGTGCAATCTTGGGCGATCCGGTAATACTCCTGGGCGGTGCTTGGCTCACCTCGAATGCTAAATATTCTCCACGGGGTAGGAAATTTGATTACTTGACAGAAGTTTAAGGGGATGGCTCGCATAGCGTGTATCCATGGGCGTCCTATGATGACATTATAAGTTGTTTCTTGGTCCATGACGTGGAATGTGATTTCCAGCATGACTCACCCTGCCAGGACTGACAATGCTATTTCTCTGGATGTCCGCTCTACTGCATTGTTAAAACCCGTGAATGCTATGCGATGCAGTATTATCTTATCCTCGAGCCTCATTTGTATGAGAACTCTAGAGTGGATAATACACGCGCCGTTTCATCATCTACCACGATGTTTTTCACATCTGTATCAACGATGCGTAATATTATGACTAAAACATCTTAATGAGGGAAAGACAAACCATCGGCATCTGACTTTTCGAAGGTGATACTACTTTCAAAGTCAACATACCATTCGTGAGCGATCGTATGCTTCAGCTTATGTGTGGTGGTGAACTTCACGTGGTTGATCACCGAGTCGTTGCCATCACCGATGATCATCCGTATAGTACGTGCCGCCGGCGGTGGCTTCGGCGGTCCTTGGGATGGGTCGCATCCTCTGCAAAACTTATTCCTTCCTTTATCGCTGAGTAGTTCTTTCAGGTATCCCTGGTTCAACATTCTGACCACCTCATATCGTAAACCTATGCAATCTTCTGTCTTGTGTTCTTTTTCCTGATGGAATTTGCAGAGGACATTCGACCTTCTTGCACTTGGGTCCGATTTTATCTTTTGTGGCCACTACATCTTTGTGCTCATCTTCTCTAATGCGTACACTATTTTTGAAGGGGAAACACAAAAGTTATGAGCAGATAACAAGGGAGGCATACCTCTTTCGTTTCGAAGGGGTGCGATGTGTCGTGGCACGACATCTGTATGCCTCAGGGGAGGCTGATTGGGAGTTCTGACATAGGGCTGATGCCTTTATCTGTTGAAGCGTGAGAGTTGATCCCTTCGCCCGTCGTTACGTCGATCCCTCTTTACCTCGGACTGTACTAATGTTAGTCGTTGGGTTGGACCATTGAGATCGTCTTCATCTGCTCTTACTTCGGCGTAGTAGGCGTTATGAATCTCTTCCCATGTGGTGGGGGGATACTTCATGAGTCTGTTGAGCAATTTCTTGGTAACCTTTGACCCATTTCTTCTTATCCCGTTTTGGAAGGCTGCGGCCGCCATTCCTTCTGACACATTTGACAGTCCCATTCTTACCCTGTTGAATCGGGCTAGAAAGTCCCGAAGTCCTTCGCTCTCCATTTGCCTGATGGCGAAAATGTCGTTGACCCTAGCTTCAGCCTTCTTTGCTCCTGCATGTGCGGTGGCGAATTTGTCCGCCATCTCCACGAATGTTTATATCGACTGTGCTGGTAGCTGAGAATACCATGTTAATGCTCACTGTTAAAGTCTCACTGAACTTTTTCAATAATACTGATGTCACTTGTTCTTTTGACAAGTCATTGCCTTTTACCGCAGTGACGTAATGAATTAGATGATCTTCTGGATCCGTGGTCCTATCATATATTTTCAAGTATGGTGACATTTTGAAGGTTTTCGGGATGTGGCGGGGAGCAACTTCCTCACTGTACGATTGTTCGACAAACCTTCCCACATCGTGTTTTGGCAACAGCTTAGGGGCGCCCGGTATCTTGTCAACCCTTTACTGGTGTTCTGCCATATGATCACGAAGCACTTTGTTCTTGTTTTCCATTTCTTCCATTTTCTTTAGGATGGTTGCGTGGGTGCATCATCACTTGTGTCGATGATAGTGCGGGTGTTGCTCGTTCGTACAATGCTTGGCTCGCCGATGAAAGTAGTGATTTTCGTCGTTGGCGAATCTTTGATATTTCCTTGAGGGGTTTTTTCGAGCATGTTGCTCAGAGCGCTCTTCAACCACTCCTCTAGTAGCTTTTTGACTGCTGGCGATGTTTCTTTCGTCATGGACGTAGAAGCTCCTCTTTCACGCAAGATCGTCAGATCCTCGAGTGGAGAGGGTGAGATCTCCCCCTCCGGTGTATCTCTTGGTGTTATATTCTTGGTATCTTCTCTACCATCTTCGTTGAGGGAGTCCAAGAGGTTATTTGAGACATTTGCTATCATCTTCAACCTTGCTTCTTTTTCTGCCATCGTTGGTTTCTGTGGAGTACGAAGAATAGTGATCGTTTTTTTTTATATCCCAAGTGAGACCTATGATTCGACTACAGTAATCTGCATAGTCGAGGCCAAATTTTTTGACTCAAAAGATGTTAAATTTTTTCTAAGGAAATCAATCAAAAGAGATGAAGGAGTAAATCGTAATCGAATATAATAAACCCTAGGATAACTCCGATAATCGGATAATAGTAATAGTAAAGGAGAGAGAGAGTACTAGTAGAGAGATAAATATATGGGAGAGAATGAGCTTGTATATTAAAAATTATCTGCCTATTACAAGGCTCGGATCCCCTTTAAATAACGCTCCTTACTTAATTATTGGGAAGAACAAACTAGAGAACTTTCTGTAACGGAGCCGACGATAATGCGAGGTCGTTTCTCGTCTTGCTCGTGGGTCGCCCCTTGTATCTGAATACTAGGTATTCGGTGGTTGGTCGTGTTAGACTTTTACTTTGATATTCCCCTTAGTTTAAAGATTATTCATGGCGAAGAAGTTATAGGACTTTATCAAATTTGAGAAGAAAAAAGTCTTTAAAGATGGAAGCTGAGTAGGAAATCTCTGCGAAATTTAACTGATTATGACTCTACTACTGCTACTTCATGTCCACAAGTAGACTTGGGACACTGGAATTAAAACCACCAATTCCATTATTTCTGGGTATTTTGTTGTTTGTCCTTTTACTTCATTTCTTGTCTCGAGAATGACAACAACATTTCTTTTTCATTTGTTTCTCTTTAAGTCAACCGTGTATAGTACCAACTTGTCCTGAATCTTCAACTACTATGCTTTAAATTTAGATGCTAGGTCTTTTGGGGTTCTTCAACTTACTCCAAAGGCCAAGAATATGAGTCAGGATTCCTTGTGAGTGTGGCTATCTTTCTTTTTAGTTGCATATAATAAAAAAAGTTCAAAGTTTTTTTGCTTTATTGTTCAAGATTTTACATGACTAACTTTTCTTTCTTGTTTGTTCCACAGGTTTAGTAGTGGCCAAGAATTGGCAAAGTTGGTGGTGAGCTCAGATCTACTGCATGATTCTTGGGCTAGAAATTGTGATCTTCTTAATCATGCTTATTTGGATAATCCAACTAACCCAGCTCCAATTGTGTTCAAAGTTTATTACCCATATTATACAAATGGTGCTATTGTTGCTTTTGTATCCTCCCCTACCTGTAGTATTCATCATCTTCAGAAAGAAATGGTCTCTTCAGAAGATCTTAAAGGTTCCCAAGTTGATTTTGATTTCATTTCTACTAAGCTCAACCCTCATTTCTCAATTCACAAAGGGGCAATAGCCCTTTTTGCCTCGTTAGTCAATCAGCTCTCTGCCCTCAAACTACAGGTATTTTTTACCTTGTGATTTCCACTTGAGCTTTCCCTATTGTGTACTATATTTATGGATTACAATGTAATTTTTTTTACATTATCAGTATGATTTAACATGTATAGAGGCTGCTTGCCTTAATTTTTAGGTTATTATTATTAACATTACCTGGAATTATTTTCTAGAATGACCTGATAGTGTAAAATCAGACAAGAGGGGTTGCTCTGATGGTAAGCAACCTCTACTTCCAACCAAGAGGTTGTGAGGTCGGTTTCCCCAAGAGCAAGTTGGGAAGTTCTTGGAGGGAAGGATGCTGAGGGTCTATTTAGAAACAACCTCTCTACCCCAGGATAGGGGTAAGGTCTGCGTACACACTACCCCGTATTATGTCGTATTCACTAAGCCATGAAAATTTTTGACCTGTTGACCATAATATCTCCAAGAATAGAGAGAGCTAGTAGTTTAGAAAGAAGCATTATGTGGTTTCATTACACTATGCTATGCTAATTGAGTTCTACATCTATTATGCTGTCGTTAGATTGGTTAGATTCTGTTACTCACTGCTAAAGAAGAACTCTCCTAACTGGTGTCTTTGAATGTGTCTTTGTTCATTTGTATTAGTTCACATATAAAATCTGTCGTTACTGTTCTATTATTTCTTTAACAAACAGAAAAAGAAAATCTCTCCAACATTTTGACTCCATGTTAGAAGAGTAATGCTGGCAATCTGATAAAATAGACAGCTTGACACTATTATTATAGACAAAGTAACACTTCCTTCTGAAGCATTATTCATTAGGTGTTACTTATTCATATATGAATTTAAGTTATATATACCGACTGTCTAGTGTAGTTTAACTTGTGATGGTAGGTTAGTTATCATTACCAGGTTACAGATTACTGCCTATCCTAAAGATTCTGTAACAGATTTTTCTTGTAAGTAAAATTTACTTTTACACTATTGGCGCATAGAAATTAAGGTTGATAATATTTTATTCATTCTGATTGAGTGCAGTTGGGCAGTTTCAGTCCGCTAATAATCACTGGACATTCCTTGGGAGGTTCTGTGGCATCTCTCTTCACTCTCTGGCTACTTGACAACATTTCTCCAAAGGACAATAATATGCGTCCCACTTGCATCACTTTCGGTTCGCCCTTTCTTGGTGACAGGGGCCTCCAACAAGCCATATCAGAACGTCCCTCATGGAATTCAAGCTTTTTGCATGTAGCCTCAAACCAAGATCCAATCCCCAGATTTTTAATCTCACCTAGTAATGGCTTTTCTGGTTCTATTCCTCAGTCTTGTGTTTACAAGCCATTTGGTACATTTCTGCTGTGTTCGGATTCAGACTGCTCTTGTTTTGAGGAACCTGAATCAGTTTTGGAACTCATGATGGCAATGAACTCAATTAGCCAACAACAGGACAACGGTTTCTTGATTATCAATTATGGGCCGATTCTGGAATGCCTCAAGCGTAGTGTAATCTGTAAGGGAACTTCTCAGCTGAGTGACTTCGGAGTGAATCAACTTCAAGCAGGCATCATTCTACAGCTAGAAGCAATTGGAATTGGTTGGCAGGTAAAACAAGATAGTGATAACATTCATAAAAGTAATCGGAACTTGTTTTTAAACCTGTATTTTCATTTTTCTAACTTTTATATGTATATATTTACCATAGCAGCAAACAAGTAACATGAGCTTTCTTAGGAACATGGAGGAAACGGTGAAAGCATCTTTCGCGAAGAAGACAAATGCATTTGATCCCGGCAAGAAGCTAAGCAAAATAAAAGAAGATATGGCTTATCTAGAGTGGTACAAGAAGGTCACCTTGAATGAAGGAGGCTACTATATTTGTTTCAAAGAGAGAGGGTCGGGAAGTAGGGATGTGGTCAAAAGCAGAGAAGAAATTGTCAAGCGCCACAGAATCCTTACCAAGTACTGGAAAAGAATGGTCGCAGAAGTGGAGAAACTGCCACAAAAAGAGGAGGCAGCTTTTCGTACTCGCTGGCTATATGGAGGGACGAACTATAGAAGGATGGTTGAACCACTTGAGATAGCTGAATACTACAGGAAAGGGAATAGAGATTATGTAAATCTTGGAAGATCGGAGCACTATAAACTGTTGGAGAAATGGATGAACAAAGACAAAATAGGTGGAATTGCTAATGACAGAAGGAAAGCAGTTAGCCTCACTGAGGATTCTTGCTTTTGGGCATATGTGGAGGAAGCTATTATAGCTTCCAAAGGATTGAGAGAAGGGAGTTCAGAAGAGAAGGAAATATCAATAGGGAATTTGGTTAATTTTGGGGAATATGTAATGAGTTTAATAAGGAGCTACTCAGTATCCACTGAGATTTTCCTGCCTCAGAGTACCTTCATGAAGAAATGGTGGCAAGAATATCGGCAAGATATTCTAAGCTCCTTGTGTAATTGTCCTTTGACATTTTACATGGAAAATGAAGAATACAGAAGTTATGCTTGAGCAAGATTGACATGTGAGAATGTATTATATATATACCAATTTTAGTTGACTAAAACCTTTTCCGATTTTAGTTGAATGTTACATAGGTATCTTGAAAGTTACTCTAATCAAGAATAATATACATTTACCTAAGGAATACGTAGTACGTATTTGATGCAAGCAAAGTATAAGACGTGGCAGCATCACATGTTCGCTATTGTTTCTCTAACTATATTGTCTGCGTAGCAAAAGGCAAAATTGCAAAAATCATGCAATTTGTGGTGTTAGATCGAGGGAGATTGAACTTTATTTATAGAATTAACCTAATAGCCGCTCAACCACCCACTTAAACTAAAAATAGTTGGTAGATATATATTATATGTAAAGTTTATATGTCATATGTGTATAATTATATATAATCAACATATAATCTATGTACTGATTAAAAAAAGTGAACAGTGCATCCGGCCGGCTATTTGTGAAGATCAATTTTTCAGCGGGAGCTGCTATCGGTATTGAAAACATCCTTAGTTCCTCGATTCATTCCGTGGCGCGAGTAAACTCCCAATTTAGACATGAAAATAGGCCATTCCGGACCTTTTACTCATGGAACGAGAAGACCGATTTTTGAAATAAAGCTCTAACTATCACCTGGGCTTTTTAACTGGCTTTGAGCTAGTCTTCTCTGAGGGTAGACTCACTCCCATATTTTTGGTCCATAGTGTGTTGGGCCTTAGGTTGTCAATGCGTTATGCTTGCAAGTATAGATGGCTTAGCCTCAAATAATCTGTTAGGTCAAGTCCTCAGGCTTGTTCAGATTTCCTTTTCCTTTTTGAAAAAAGACAGATATATGCATGTATCAACGAAATGGACGCTAAAAAAGAAGTAAAAAGCCACTTATTTAGACAACTGGATAAGCAAGAAGTTACAGTTTGATTGTTAATTATATCAAAAATTCAAAACAAGATCACTATTGTTCAATAAATTTTTTCTGCTCTCCTGGTTGTTCAAGGAAAAAAAAACAAGAATAATTTTTGACCAAATGGTGGTGGATAGAGCTACCAAATGTATATTCATTAATAGTGTCAGGGATGCTATTTTTCCAAAATGCAGGGTAACATTGTAATAAGATAGAGTAGTTTGTGTTAGGATTATGATTCCTACTAAAGACAATAACCTTCATATTGAATAATCCGGAATTACAACTACATGAGCGGAAGCTAACCTGAATCCATATGTGGAATTTGATGAACCTCCTTTTGATGATTGTCCTTGAATTGTTGTGAACTCCTTTAGCCTTCCTTCAAGTTTTCTTGAAGTATGATTGTCACCACAAGAATGAATCCACAATACTAAAACAATATATGAAAGGTTCACAATAATAGTGTTATGACAATAATCAAAATTTGGCTTATGGTTTTCCACACTATTTGCAAGACAATGGACAATATGGTTCTTGATTCAATGGGAAGAAGAAGAACTTGTCTTGCTAAAGAATGGGAACCATAACCCCACTTTATAATTCTAGGAGTTACATAACCCAAGAGACAAGAGTTACAAGACAAAAGTTATGTCTTGCAAGAGTTACAAAACTCAAGAGTCACAAGCATTCATGTAACCATAGTTACATTTGTAACCTTAGTTAGCCCATCATAAACTAAGGTTACCCTTTTGGGTATCTACACATTAGTCCTACACTTTAGTATGACAACACATTGGCCCCCTTAACATAATGTCCATAAGACCACATAATTAGGCCAAACCAAAAGATAGCACATAACATATAATTATCCATATATTGTTCATATGTGTGTAGATATAAGTCCATATATCTAGATATAAATCCATATATCTTACAATCTCCCACTTGGACGAGATATACATACATATGTACAAACCTTAATATTATATGTTACAAACCTTAGGTGCACAAAATTGCTATCACAATAAAATTGTCATGAACAATCCGGTCCATCAATCATACCAACATAGGAACTAAGTGCTCGTCGTTACTCATTCGTAACTAGAACCAATCATAGATCACGTATATCAATATAACCAATGACATGGATCAAGTGTAGGTATGTAGCATGGAAATAACATAAAGTGTGGTCAATAGAATGTCTATTTCCAACTGGTTCTCTTTATTGAGATCAAATATAAACTATAAGAGTACAAAAACTTTAAAACTGAATATCTGCAGATATAATTGAATTACTGAATTTCTGAATATAATGAACAATTACATAAATGTGCAATACAAACTCCCACTAAAATACATATTCCTTATATGATTTGACACCCATACAAGTAATATGCTCATGAAATACTTTTGGTGTCAATCCCTTAGTTAGCGGATCCGCAAGCATGGAGTTTGTACTAATGTACTCAATGCACAATTGTCCATTTTGTACTCTTTCTTTAACAACCCGAAATTTGACGTCCATATGTTTTGCTTTCGTCAAACTACTGTTGTTATTAGCATAAAGGACTGCTGATCTGTTGTCACATAATAGCCTAAGAGGCTTCTGAATAGTATCAACAATACGCAGTCCACCAACAAAATTCCGCAGCCATAATGTCTCATTGGATGCTTCATAACATGCCATAAACTCCGCTTCCATGGTAGAAGTGGCTGTAAGAGTTTGCTTAATGCTTCTCCAAGAGATAGCACCACCCGCAAGCATGTAAATATAGCCTGAAGTAGACTTCAAACTATCCTGACATCCAGCAAAATCGGAATCGGTATACCCAATGATCTCAAGCTGGTCCGATTTCCGGTATGTAAGCATGTAATCGTTTGTTCTCTGTAAGTACCTCATGACCCGTTTGGCTGCCTTCCAATGGTCCATTCCCGGATTGCTTAGATATCTGCCTAACATCCCAACAATGTATGCTATATCAGGTCGTGTACATACCTGAGCATACATCAGACTACCTACCGCCGAAGCATAAGGTGTCTTCTGCATTTCCGAAATTTCATAAGAATTGTTTGGGCACTGTTTGAGACTAAATTTGTCTCCCTTAGCAACAGGGGTGTTGCCTGGTTTACAATCCTGCATGCCAAATCTTTTCAGAACCTTATCGATATAGCCCTTTTGTGACAGACCGAGAACGCCTTTGGAGCGATCTCTTAGAATCTGAATTCCTAATACAAAAGAAGCTTCACCAAGATCTTTCATTTCAAATTTCTTTGAAAGAAATTTCTTAGTTTCAAGTAATAATGCTATATCGTTACAGGCAAGAAGTATGTCATCGACATATAAAACCAGAAAAATATACTTACTCCCACTGAACTTATGGTATATACAGTCATCAGCAATATTCGGTTCAAAACTAAAAGATGTAATGACTGCATGAAACTTATAATACCATTAACGAGAAGCTTGCTTGAGCCCATAGATGGATTTCTTTAATTTGCAAACCTTCTTCTCTGATTCATCCGAAACAAAGTTTTCAGGTTGCACCATATAAATTGTTTCCTCAATGTCACCATTGAGAAAAGCAGTCTTAACATCCATTTGATGAAGCTCAAGATCAAAATGTGCTACTAATGCCATTATAGTCCTGAAAGAGTCTTTCGATGAAACTGGAGAGAAAGTCTCTTTATAATCAATGCCTTCTTTCTGAGTGTAGCCTTTTGCGACAAGACGAGCTTTGTACTTAATAACATTGCCCCCTGAATCCCTTTTGGTTTTAAAAATCCATTTACAACCAATAGGTTTCGTACCTTCGGGCAACGTAACAAGCTCCCAAACGTCATTATCGCTCATAGACTTCATCTCATCATTCATGGCATCAATCCACTTTTGAGAGTTAGAACACTTAATGACTTGACGAAAGTTGATTGGATCATCTTCCTTAAGTCCAATATCACTTTCTTGTTCTTGGAGAAATACATAATAATCATCCGAAATTGCATTTCTCCTCTCTCTAGTGGATCTCCTTAATGGCATTTCAGTTACTTAAGGTTGTTGAGTTTGATTTTCATTAGTTATATCAGGTTCCTGACGGGGGAGATTTTCGAGATTGTCTTGAACCGGAGTTGTGTGATCCGAGTCAGTAAGACCAAGATCAACAATTTGAGGTAAAGATACATGTTCTTCCTCAAAGACAAAATCTCTAACAACTTTATCTCCCCATCCCCCAAACTCAATATCCTCAAAGAACCTAGCATTTCCCGTCTCAAAAATAGTTCGTGATGTGGGATCATAAAACTTAAAACCCCTGGATTTTTCAGAGTATCCAACAAAATAGTTACTAACCGTCTTAGTGTCCAGTTTCTTTTCATTCGGCCTATAAGGCCTTGCCTCAGCTGGACAACCCCAAATGTGAAAATGCCGAATACTGGGTTTATGCCCAGTCCAAAGTTTATAAGGGGTTTTGATTGTAGCTTTAGTTGGAACTCTATTTAGAATATAAGTTGCAGTTTTTAATGCTTCACCCCAGAGTGAGTCTGGCAAAGAAGTACGAGAAATCATACTTCTTACCATATCCTTAAGGGTCCTACTTCGTCTCTCAGCTACACCATTCATCGTAGGACTCCCTGGCATAGTATATTGAGGGACGATCCCACACTCATCTAGGAATTTAGCAAAAGGCCCTGGACGTTGTTCACCGGAACCATCATATCGACCATAGTATTCACACCACGGTCAGATCTAACGGATTTAATTCTTTTGCTTAGTTGATTTTCAACTTCAGCTTTAAATGATTTGAACACGTCTATGGATTGGGACTTTTCGTGAATAAGATATAGGTACCCATAACGAGAGTAATCGTCTATGAATGTGATAAAGTATTGTTGACCATTCCGACAAGGAGTAGAAAATGGCCCGCAAATATCCGTATGTATCAATTCTAAGACGTCCGAAGCTCTCTTGGCACCTAATCTAGTCTTGTTTGTTTGTTTTCCCTTGATACACTCAATACAAATTTCCGAATTTGAGGTATCAAGAGAATCAAGAATTCCATCTGACACGAGTTTTTGAATTCTTTGAATGGATATGTGACCCAAACGTTTATGCCAGAGTGATATAGAATTCTCATTAGTTAATTTCCTTTTAGTACCACTTAAACTTGTATGCAAAGTTTCTTTATTTGAAGTTATTGTATCAACCAAATATAAGCTATCAAATGTTGATAAAACACCAGTACCAATAAGATTTGAACACTGAAAGAGACTAACTTTATTATCCCCAAATGTACATTTATAACCAGATATGTCCAATTGGGGAACCGAAATTAAGTTCCGTCTAAAAGACGGTACAATAAAAGTCTCATCCAAATCTAAATGAAAACCAGTTTTAAACAACAGCCTAAATTTGCCAATAGCTTCAACTGGCACCTTCTTGCCGTCACCCACATAGATGTATCTTTCACCATCATTTGGTTTTCGGTAGTTCAGGCAACCCTGCATTGATATACTTATATGAGTAGCAGCAGCAGACTCTACCCACCAAGTATCCTTAGGTACTGAAATTAAATTAACTTCAGAACAAACAAGAGAAAGAAGTGTACCTTTTTTCGCACGCCAGGCATGGTACTTGGTACAATCCTTCTTCACATGATTAGTCCCCTTACAGAAGAAGCAACCTAATGCAGTGATTTCAACCTTAGGTTCCTTATGTTGCTTATTCTTGGGCTTTGCAACCGCAACTTCCTTACCCTTCCTCTTCTTAGTTTCCTTAGAAGAGGATGCCAAATGAGCACTTTCTGTCTTATCTAGCTTTATCCTTTCCTCTTCTTGCACACAGTGTGAAATGAGCTCGTTAAGAGACCATTTCTCCTTCAGGCAGTTGTAACTGACCTTAAACTGATTAAAGTGTGCAGGAAGAGATATCAAAACAAAGTACACAAGCAGTTCCTCAGTTAAATCCAGCTTGAGTGACTTAAGTTTCGAAGCAAGATGAGACATTTCCATAATATACTCCCTAATGTTTCCCTTGCCCTTATACCTCATGGAAACAAGTTTACTCAATAGTGTACTTGTTTCCGCCTTTTCATTTTGAATAAAACGTTGTTCGAGGTTTTCAAGGAAAACTTTGGCATTGGGTTCATCATTCATAGTGCCCCTGAATGATTCTGGGATTGCACGCTTCATGATCATGAGACTCATGCGATTCGAGCGTTCCCACTTCTCCATCACCCTCCTGTCATCAGGAGAGGATGTATCCTCAAGAGGAGTAGGTTGCTCGGTCCGAAGTGCTAAGTCAAGATCCATGCAACCGAGAACGATCATGACGTTCTCTTTCCATTCCTTAAAGTTAGTGCCGTTAAGCACAGGGATGCTATTGATGTTGGCAGAGATCGTAGAAGCAGAAGAATTTACTGAAAATAGAACAAAAGGATTACTGAATACATGCTTACATAAACTTGAACTTTAACTTTATAGATTCAAAATTAGGCAATTCCCATTACAAGATACCTAGCATAACATTGATTTTAGTCTTTGGACAGAAAAACAACTTGTAAGTGGTACTCTTGGTGTAGTGATCAAACATAGACAATAAACTCTTGTCAAATATTAAACCTTCCTTTGGGCCGATTTAATATTCACATGGAAAACCAAATAATCATCTCATATTTACCACCACAAGAATGTTCGAATTCCTGCCAAATAACACCTTCCTTTGGGCTGGTGTTAAACGCATGAAAGATTAACATCCACAGTCATCTTATATTTTAAAATTAATCAATCTACACAATAGAGGTTACTTTGGCAACATAGTGCTTCAATTGAATAACTAAAATATTAGATGCTATAAACTTTAGTTCCTTAAGCCATTTTATGAATCTCAACTTAATGTGTTACATATTTTGATATGTAACACTTGAATATTAATCGTTGTGTACATGATAGGACAATTCTAAATATATTATAAGAATTGATGGACTTTAAAACAATTAATATTCACTGAAACTTAAGAGAGTTGAAACGTTTTTTGTTTAACCTTACTGGACCAACACAATCGATTGTCAAAACCAGACAATCGATTGTTTGGTTTTCTGAAAAAATTGTTACTGGACCATCCACAATCGATTGTCAAATCCAAACAATCGATTGTTTGGTTATATGAAAAATTTTTAAGTTACTGGACCATCCACAATCGATTGTCAAAGCCAGACAATCGATTGTTTGGTTTTATGAAAATTTTTTAAGTTACTGGACCATCCACAATCGATTGTTTGGTTTTATGAAAAAAATTCAGTTACTGGAAAAGTTTCAACTCACTGGACCTTGAACAATCGATTGTCAGAAGCTGACAATCGATTGTCAGATTCATCTGACAATCGATTGTCTGGTGTTCCAAAAAACTGCCAGAATACTAAAAGTCACAGACAATGGATTGTGTAAGGCAACAATCCATTGTCTGAAGGCAGTGACCAAAATTTTTTCTGAATAACACATGATTTTCAACATGAATCTTAAACATAAAAAAAAACATGTTGTTAACCTACTAAAATCATGCTATTTACAATGTTTTAACATCATATAAAAACATCAAATCAAAACATAACATTCATAAGATCATGCTATTTCATGGTAGAATTTCATAAACAAAATTCTTATAAAACTAAAACATGAATCCTAACATAACATGATTCTTATGAACATCCAAATTATCCAAAATGAAGGGTGGCTCTGATACCAATTGTTAGGATTATGATTCCTACTAAAGACAATAACCTTCATATTGAATAATCCGGAATTACAACTACATGAGCGGAAGCTAACCTGAATCCATATGTGGAATTTGATGAACCTCCTTTTGATGATTGTCCTTGAGTTGTTGTGAACTCCTTTAGCCTTCCTTCAAGTTTTCTTGAAGTATGATTGTCACCACAAGAATGAATCCACAATACTAAAACAATATATGAAAGGTTCACAATAATAGTGTTATGACAATAATCAAAATTTGGCTTATGGTTTTCCACACTATTTGCAAGACAATGGACAATATGGTTCTTGATTCAATGGGAAGAAGAAGAACTTGTCTTGCTAAAGAATGGGAACCATAACCCCACTTTATAATTCTAGGAGTTACATAACCCAAGAGACAAGAGTTACAAGACAAAAGTTATGTCTTGAGTTATGTCTTGCAAGAGTTACAAAACTCAAGAGTCACAAGCATTCATGTAACCATAGTTACATTTGTAACCTTAGTTAGCCCATCATAAACTAAGGTTACCCTTTTGGGTATCTACACATTAGTCCTACACTTTAGTATGACAACACATTGGCCCCTTAACATAATGTCCATAAGACCACATAATTAGGCCAAACCAAAAGATAGCACATAACATATAATTATCCATATATTGTTCATATGTGTGTAGATATAAGTCCATATATCTAGATATAAATCCATATATCTTACCGTTTGGTAAGAGACAAATGAAATGAAATGTTTCTGTCAAGTGACCACCATCATCATTCGTGGTAATAATTTTAAGGAGAATTATAGCAGCCTTTTCGTGATTAAATGATGACATTTTATGCCTCTTACATTTATTGTTTTACGACTTTAAACCCTGAAAAGCATTTTAACATCATGAAATTCTGGCTCAACGTACCACAAAACCTGTAACTAAGCTGAATCGAGAATGATGTTTCGTCCACCACATTACACCAGATAAGATTTGTTAGGTTATTGTTTTTTGCCTTGCCTCTGTTGTCCCTTTAAGCTAAGTTCGTCCGTATATCTGAATTTTAGACGTTGTCACTTGAAGTTGGATAATTATATCATTTTGCAGTGCCTGGCAATTTGCTTATACCAACAGAAAGAAAACGTACATACACTAACAAACAGAGGTTGGGCAGTCTTCAATCTTCAACTAGGACGAGGAATAATTCATGCGCCATCAATTAATGGAAAACATTCTTCTACTTGCCGAGTTCGCTAGTCGTTATCTTTCTTTATCTTAGTTTTATTTTCTTTTATTTTTTGGGTTATGACATAATATTAACAGTTGGTATCCAATGCTTCAAGAAGAATGAATAGCGCACTTGGTTAAATGTTGAATTATTTATCAAGGATATATTTTTCACTTAATACGTTGTTTTTCTCCTTTTTTAGTAGTGAACCCTGTACTAAATCTTTTGTTCCAGAAAGAAAAATGCTTTATCTGTAAATCAAATGCATCTATATATTTGGTACAAAATATTGATGATGTTTATCTCATTGAAGAAGTATTAGGCATGTGCCTAATAAAAGTTTCTTGGTTTGGTAGCCAGCCTTGTTGACTTGGTTTGGTTAGGTAGCCAACTTTGTTGAATTAGTTTGGTTTGGTAGCCAACCTTGTTGAATTTCTTTGGGTTGGTAGTCAACTTTGTTGAATTGTGAAAAGTGTGTGTAAATTGTCAAATATTGTAGGCTTTAGAGAGTGAAGCTTTGGCTATAAAAGGAGAGCTTCAACTCTCATTTCTACACACCAACAAAGAGAGAAAGAAAGAGTGAGGTTTCACATACAAGGTATAAGAAAATAGTTTGTGAAAAAAATAGAGAGTGAGCGATATTGTAGTAAGGTGGGAATATCAAAAGAGAGTTATTTCTTTTGAGTGTTGTAGTGGTCTTTGGAGTATTTTACTCGGAACTACAAAGAGTAAAATTCCTTACTATAGTGATATCAGTTGCTTCTCTCAGGGCCGTGGTTTTTTTCCTTATTTAAAAGGGTGTTCCACGTAAAAATCTTGGTGTCGTTATTACTCTTTTTAATTACCGTATCTCGGTGCTACATTATTATTCCGCTTTTATTACTGTGAATATTATTTCTGTTGGGGGTTTATTCCCAACAATTGGTATCAGAGCACATGTTCTCCTCGTTCACTGAAATACTATTCACTGTCGGTAGTACTATACTCGGTGAAAAATAAAATGTCCGGAGTAAAGTACGAGGTTGCTAAATTCAACGGAGATAACAGTTTCTCAACATGGCAAAGAAGGATGATGGATCTGCTCATCCAACAAGGATTATACAAGGTACTAGATGTTGATGCCAAAAAGCCTGATACCATGAAAGCTGAGGATTGAGCTGACTTGGATGAAAGAGCTGCTAGTGCAATCAGGTTGCACTTATCGGATGATGTGGTAAGCAACATCATTGATGAAGACACTACACGTGAAAGTTGGACAAGGCTGGAAAGCCTATACATGCCCAAACGGCTGACAAATAAATTGTACCTGAAGAAGCAGTTATACGCCCTACACATGGGCGAATGTATGAATTTTTTGTCATATTTAAATGTATTTAACGGACTATTCACACAACTTTCCAACCTCGGAGTGAAAATCGAGGAAGAAGATAATGCTATCTTGCTATTGAACTCACTGCCATCTTCGTACGATAATTTGGCAACAACCATCCTGCACGGCAAGACTACTATTGAGTTGAAAGATGTTACATCGACTCTTTTACTCAATGAGAAGATGAGAAAGATGCCCGAAAATCAAGGACAAAATCTCATCACAGAAAGTAGAGGTAGGAGTTATTAAAGGAGTTCGAACAACTATGGTAGATCCGGAGCTCGTGGAAAGTCAAAGAACCGATCCAAATCAAGAGCCAGAAATTGCTACAACTGTGATCAACCAGGTCACTTCAAAAGAGATTGCCCAAATCCAAGAAAGGGCAAAGGTGAAACCAGTGGCCAGAAGAATGACGACAACACATCCGCCATGGTGAAAAACAATGATAATGTTGTTCTCTTTATAAATGAGGAAGATGAATGCATGCACCTGTCAGGTCCAGAGTCGGAATGGGTGGTTGACACAACGGCATCTTACCATGCCACACCGGTAAGAGATCTTTTTTGCAGATATGTAGCAGGTGATTTCGGCACAGTGAGAATGGGTAACACAAGTTACTCAAAGATTGCGGGGATTGGTGACATTTGTATCAAGACAAATGTCAGATGCACATTGGTTCTAAAAGATGTGCGGCATGTACTTGATTTGCGGATGAACTTGATCTAGGGGATTGCTTTAGACCGAGATGGATACGAGTCAAAAGTGGATACTCACTAAGGGATCATTGGTGATTGATAAGGGAGTTGCTCGTGGCACGTTGTACAGGACAAATGCAGAAATATGCCAATGCGAATTAAACGCGACACAAGATGAGATTTCTGCAGATTTGTGGCACAAAAGAATGGGTCATATGAGCGAGAAGGGATTGCAAATTCTTGCCAATAAATCACTTATTTCTTACGCCAAAGGTACAACAATAAAACCTTATGACTACTATTTATTTGGTAAGCAACATAGAGTCTCATTTCAGACATCGTTTGAAAGAAAATTGAATATACTTGATTTAGTATATTCTGATGTTTGTGGCCCAATAGAAATTGAATCAATGGGAGGTAACAAATATTTTGTTACTTTTATTAATGATGCTTCACGAAAATTATGGTTTTATATTTTGAAAACCAAAGATACGGTATTTCGAGTTTTCCAGAAGTTTCATGCTCTAGTAGAAATGGAGACAGGTCAAAAACTAAAACGTCTCCGAAGTGACAGTGGAGGTGAGTAACTTCAAGGGAATTTGAAGAGTACTGTTCAAGTCATGGGATCAGACATGAAAAGACAGTTCCTGAAACCCCACAGTACAATAGCATAGCCGATAGGATGAACCGCACCATTGTGGAGAAGGTGAGAAGCATGCTCTAAATGGCTAAACTGCCTAAGTCATTCTGGGGTGAAGCAGTTCAGATAGCCTGTTACCTGATCAATAGGAGTCCATCAGTTCCATTGGCGTTTGACATCCCAGAGAGAGTTTGGACCAACAAGGAGGTGTCCTACTCACATCTGAAGGTGTTCGGTTGCAGAGCTTTTGCACATGTACCAAAAAAGCAGAGAACAAAGGTGGATGATAAATCTGTTCCCTGCATATTTATGGGATATGGAGATGAAGAGTTTGGGTACAGATTGTGGAATCTTGTAAAGAAGAAGGTCATTAGAAGCAGAGATGTAGTCTTCCGAGAAAGTGAAGTTGGAAGTGCCGCTGATATGTCACAAAAGGCGAAGAATGGTATAATTCCTAACCTTGTTACTATTCCTTCTACTTCTAATAATCCCAAAAGTGCAGAAAGTACGACCGACGAGGTTGCCGACCAGGGGGAGCAACCTATTAAGATTATTGAGCAGGGGGAGCAACTTGATGAAGGTATTGAGGAAGTGTAGCACCCCACCCAGGAAGAAGAACAACCTCAACCTCTGAGGAGATCAGAGAGGCCAAGGGTAGAGTCATGCAGATACCCTTCCACAGAGTAAGTCCTCATTAGTGATGAGGGGGAGCCAGAAAGTCTTAAGGATGTGTTGTCCCATCCAGAAAAAACCAGTGGATGAAAGCTATACAAGAAGAGATGAAATCTCTACAGAAAAATGTCACGTACAAGTTGGTTGAACTTTCAAGGGGAAAAAGACCACTCAAATGCAAATGGGTCTTTAAACTCAAGAAAGATGGAAATTGCAACCTGGTCAGATACAAAGCTCGATTGGTGGTTAAAGGCTTCGAACAGAAGAAAGGTATTGATTTTGACGAATTTTTCTCACCTGTTGTCAAAATGACTTCTATTCGAACAATTTTGAGCTTAGCAGCTAGCCTAGATCTTGAAGTGGAGCAGTTGGATGTAAAAACTGCATTTCTTCATGGAGATTTGGAAGAAGAGATTTATATGGAGCAGCCAGAAGGATTTGAAGTAGCCGGAAAGAAACACATGGTGTGCAAATTGAATAATAATCTTTATGGATTGAAGCAGGCACCAAGGCAGTGGTACATGAAGTTTGACTCATTCATGAAAAGTCAAACATACCTAAAGACCTATTCTGATACATGTGTATACTTCAGAAGATTTTCTGAGAATAATCTTATTATATTGTTAATATATGTGGATGACATGTTAATTGTAGGAAAAGATAAGGGGCTGATAGCAAAGTTGAAGGGAGATCTGTCCAAGTTATTTGATATGTAAGACTTGGGCCCAATACAACAAATTCTAGGGATGAAGATAGTTCGAGAGAGAACAAGTAGAAAGTTGTGGCTATCTTAGGAGAAGTACATTGAACGTGTACTAGAACGCTTCAAAATGAAGAATGCTAAGCCAGTCAGCACACCTCTTGCTAGTCATCTAAAGTTGAGCAAAAAGATGTGTCCTACAACAGAGGAGGAGAAAGGGAACGTAGCTAGAGTTCCTTATTCTTCAGCCGTCGGAAGCTTGATGTATGCAATGGTGTGTACTAGACCTGATATTGCTCACACAGTTGGTTTTTTCAGCAGGTTTCTTGAAAATCCTGGAAAGGAACATTAGGAAGCAGTCAAGTGGATACTCAGGTACCTGAGAGGTACCACAGGAGATTGTTTGTGCTTTAGAGGCTATGATCCAATCTTGAAGGGCTATACGAATGCTGATATGGCAGGTGACATTGACAATAGACATTCCACTACGGATATTTGTTTACATTTTCAAGGGGAGCTATATCATGGCAGTCTAAGTTGCAGAAGTGTGTTGCACTTTCAACAACTGAAGCAGAGTACATTACCACTACAGAAACTGGCAAGGAGATGATATGGGTCAAACGATTCCTTCAAGAGCTTGGATTGCATCAGAAGGAGTATGTCGTCTATTGTGACAGTCAAAGTGCAATAGACCTTAGCAAGAACTCTATGTACCATGCAAGGACCAAACACATTGACGTGAGATATCATTGGATTCGAGAAATGGTAGATGATGAATCTCTAAAAGTCTTGAAGATTTCTACAAGTGAGAATCCCGCAGATATGCTGACGAAAATTGTACCAAGGAACAAGTTCGAGCTATGCAAAGAACTTGTCGGCGTGCACTCAAACTAGAAGATAGTGCTACCTCCTCTAGATGAATGACTGGATGGGGAGATTGATGATGTCCATCTCATTGAAGAAGTATTAGGCATGTGCGTAATAAAAGTTTCTTTGGTTTGGTAGCCAACCTTGTTGACTTGGTTTGGTTAGGTAGCCAACTTTGTTGAATTAGTTGATTTGGTAGCCAACCTTGTTGAATTTCTTTGGGTTGGTAGCAACCTTTGTTGAATTGTGAAAAATGTGTGTAAATTATCAAATATTATAGGCTTTAATGAAGCTTTGACTATAAAAGGAGAGCTTCAACTCTCATTTCTACACACCAACAAAGAGAGAACGAAAGAGTGAGGTTTCACAGATAAGGTATAAGAAAATAGTTTGTGAGAAAAATAGAGAGTGAACGATATTGTAGTAAGGTGGGAATATCAAAAGAGAGTTATTTCTTTTGAGTGTTATTTCTTTTGATATCACTATAGTAAGGTGTAAAATTCCTTACTATAGTGATATCAATTGCTTCTCTCTGGACTGTGATTTTTTCCCTTATTCAATAGGGTTTTCCACGTAAAAATCTTGGTGTCGTTGTTACTCTTTTTAATTACCGTATCTCGGTGCTACATTATTATTCTGCTTTTATTACTGTGAATATTATTTTTGTGTGGGGGTTTATTACCAACAAATATTACTACTCATATTTACAATTTTTATATTGCAAAAATAACTTAGTTACCAACGTACTACTAGCACGGTTACTCGGTTAGTAGTGTATATATCTTTTAAACATTTCATCCCAATGCTCATCGTGTCTTCATAAAATTCAAAATGGGAGTAGTTCTAGTTCTAGATCTGTCCCTATTTACACTTTATACCTTTAACATATTTAAAAAATCCGTGATAGGAAAAATCGTTTCACTTCCAAATCGCAGTTGTGCCTCTCTCATTCTTCTTCTTTTTTTTAAGCGATCGGAGGGGCAGTGTCAATACTAAATGAAAATGAATAGGTTGTTGAAGACGGTATGCAACTAGTGAGATTTCAATCATTACCTTATACCTTGCGGATAAGATATTCAAGACCATATAGTGTATAAGAAGGTATACTTTCCTAACGTTAAACATAGACATAAATCATCATACGAACAAAGATCAAGAGCCATTAAAATCGGTTTAATTCAATATACTTCTTGCTTTACTAGTAAAATAAGATAGATTTAAGTTATATATACTGACAACAGATGAAAGGCTACACTATGTACTCTATTTGGTGCAAACTAAAGAAAATTGAACAAGCTACCGGAACCATCCATCAGAACCACTCATCTGTTGATAATAAACTGCAACAACTGAGAGAAGAACTAAAGGTACTACAAGGAAAGCTGAATGAAGACTACTTCAACATAAAGGTTATTGAGGAAGAAAAGACAGCCTAAGAGAATATTGAAAAGTGGGAAGCAATTCAAGAATAAATAATGAGACAGAAGTCAAGAGCAACTTGGATCCAACTGGGAGATAATGATAAAAAAACACTTCCATGCCTACATGAAATCCAGGCAAGTTAGAAACAGGGTGAGCAGTATTTTCAATGACAACCAAATCAAGCTTACTGAACCACAGCAGATCCAAACAGAATTCACTCACTTCTTTCAACAACTACTGGGCACAGCAGCTAATCAAATTCTAGGCATAGATATAAATGTGGCAAGAGATGGACCCTGTCTATCCTTACAACAACAACAGCAACTTCTAAGACCAGTCACAAAGGAAGAGATTAACCAAGTAGTGAAACAACTACCAAATGACAAGGCTCCTAGAATAGATGGTTATCCAGCAGAATTCTTCAAAGAGTTTTGGCCAACTGTGGGGAAGGAAGTCATACAGGCAGTGCAACAGTTCTTTCAACTTGCAAACTACTGAAAGAGATTAACTGCACAACTGTCACACTGATTCCAAAAGTGAAAAATCCCACATATGTCAAAGAGTTCAGACCAATTGCCTGCTACTCAACTTTGTACAAAATCATTGCCAAGCTACTTACAAACAGACTCAAACTGATTGTGGACTATTTGGTAGGGCACTCACAATCTGCTTTCATAGAGGGGAGAAACATACTAGACAATGTTATCATGGCTCATGAACTGGTAAAAGCTTATACTCAAAAATCAGTATCTCCCAGATGCCTCATCAAAGTAGACATCAGGAAAGCCTATGATTCTGTTGAATGGGAATTTCTGAAGGCAGTAATGCTGGAATTTGGAATACCTTACAAGCTGGTAACTCTTATCATGGAATGCATTACCACAACAAGCTACTCTATCTTAATAAATGGAGGACTGACCAGTAAATTTGCAGCAAGGAAAGGACTAAGACAGGGAGACCCAATGTCCCCTATCTGTTTGTCTTACTTATGGAATACCTCACTAGATCTCTGAAGAAGCTTAACAGGAACCCAGACTTCAACTTCCATCCAAAATGCTCAAAACTACAACTCACTCATATCTGTTTTGCAGATGATCTACTGCTGCGCTGTAGAGCTGATGAGATCTAAATGAAGCTGATGTTGGAAGAATTTGAACAATTCTCACAGATGTCTGACCTTCAAGCAAATCTGGAGAAGAGTTCATTGTATATTGCAGGTGTTACAAAGGAAGTTAAAGAGAAAATGCTGGCAGGATTTCAAGTGACTGAAGGGAATTTCCCTTCAAATATCTGGGAGTACCCCTCTCAACCAGAAAGCTCACCATCACGCACTGCATGCCTTTAGTTGACAGAATAGTTGACAGAATTAGATGCTGGTCATCCAAAGTCCTATCCTATGCTGGCAGACTTCAACTCATCAAAAGTGTACTCTTTGAAATGCAAACTTACTGGGCCCAGGTATTTCTCATACCAAAAAAATTTATCAAACTGGTGGATGCAATCTGCAGAAACTATCTATGGACTGGCAGTCATGAAACAAGCCACAGGACTCCAATAGCATGAGAAACAGTATGCAGACCACAGGCAGCTGGAGGCTTGAATATTATCTGTTATGAGAGATGGAATAAAGCAGCCTTGACTAAACTGCTATGGGCATTAACGATGAAATAAGACAAACTCTGGATCAAATGGATTCACTGACACTACATTAAGAAGAAGGACATTCACACCATGGAAATACAAAAGTAAGCTAGCTGGCTAGTCAGGAAGCTATTTGGAGCAAGGGACTGGTGGACAACTCACAATGCAGCAATGCAAACTTGCACCCAGAATGTGACCTATAGCATTAAGAAGGCATATATACACTCTACTCCAAATTATCCCAAGGTTACTTGGAAAAAACTACTGCTGGTGTCCGGGTTGCTGCCAAAACAGAAGTTCATACTATGGATGACACTGCATAGAAGATTGGCCACAGTCGACAGGCTAGCAAAATGGGGCCTCCACACTGATCAGTCCTGCGTACTATGTGGGAGAGACATTCTAGAGACATATGACCATCTATACTTTGAATGTTCTTACTCCCGGAAGCTGTGGCAAGGAATACTACATTGGATGAACTTTACCAGAACGATAGAAAGCTGGGATATAGAGGTGCAATGGGTGACTACCAGGGTAAACAACAGGAACCCAAGAAAAATGATACTGGGAGTGGCATTTGCAGCAGTTGTATACAATGTTTGGATGGAAGGAATGCCAGAAGGTTTCGACAGTCGAACACCGAAGCCACGAACAGAGCAAGGCAGATTGCACTTCAAATACACATCACAGGACTCAAGAAGCCAAAATGGATGTCTACCCTGCAGCACTTAAATAGCTATCCTCAATGTACCTCTTGAATTTCCTTGTACATTAGGAGTTAGCTGGAAAAAAAAATAATAGTGTGTGATTGCTAGTTGACTAAACTATGAGAACTGTTCTATAGTCCAAAAGAACAGCGGATGTATAGTGATAACTGGTTGAAATTTATAGAAAAATTTTATTCCAAAAAAAAAGACAATTTAAAGATATAACAAATTAGTTACTCCTTCCGGTTCACAATAAATATTCAATTTGCTTTTAGCACGCCCATTAAGAAAATACTAAATTCTATACAAAAATACCTAGTATGACTAAACTACCCCTAATTAAATATTTAATGTGAGGAGTAAGAAAACTTTTAGGGATATGTACATAAGGGTTATTTTGTAAAAATAAATTGAATTCTTTCTTGATTACATAAGCGGACACTTATTTTGAACCAAAATGATAAATCAAATTGGTCATTTATTGTGAATTGGAGGAAGTGCCATTCTTAGTTCTTACTAGGCGCCGAAATAATGTTTCATTAGAGATTTAACGAGAATTACCCAAAAATGATTTGATAATTGTATAAATTATTATTTTTTAGCGCATGAGCAGTTGCATAGAAATAAAACTAAAGAAACGTGCATGTGGAGTAGGGGTGGGCGTTCGGGAAGTTCGGATTGAATTTAAAATTTTGGTTAAGAGTTTTGATTTTCGGATTGAAGAAATGAAAATCTAAATCCAATCCAAATAAGTTCGGATAGGATCGATTTTTTTAAGTTTGATTTCGAATTAATCGGTTTGGATATTTTAAATTTTCGATTTTAAGCTTATAAGTTAAGATGTTTCTTCTTTTTATAAAAAATAAATATCCAAATGAAGTACTCATGTTAAATTGTCCGAAAAGTTACTCATTCTCACCGCAATCATCCAAATAAAGTATTCAGTAATGAAATTTTTATAAATGGAATGCAACAGAGACATTAATACGCCTAATAAGAAGTAGCAATAGTAAAATCATATCCAAATAAAAAATATTCGCATAGTAACTTAGTACTTAATATTAAATATATGAGATAATATCTAATGGGTAGGGTATCGAACTTAAAAATTTCGAATTTTCGGATATCCAAAAATCCAAAGTACCAAATCCAATATCCAATCTGAGATCCAAAAGTTTCAAAAATCAAATCCAAAATCCAATTCGTAATTTGAAAATCCAAACCAAAAATTTAAAAAATTTGAATTTTAGTTTAATTTCAGGTTTGTCCAAACTATGCCCACCCCTAAATTGTGGAGGCGGACCCAAGTGTTAGCGAGTTCAACTGAACCCGCTTCACCAAAAAATAATACTATATATATATATATATATATATATATATATATATATATATATATAAATTAAGATTAAAACGGTGTAAATTTTATATAAATATTAATTTGAGCCCACTTGACAATTACTCCCTCTGTTTCATATTGTTTGAGGAACTTTTCTTTTTAGTCTGTTTCAAAATAAATGATACATTTCTAAATTTAAGAATAATTTAACTTTAAACTTTTTATTTTACCTTTTTTGCCTTTAGTGAAAAGCTTTTATAGTCACACAAATAGTATAGCCCCACAAACTTTTTACCCTATAATCTTTTAAGACCATAAATTTAAAATTTTTTTTCTTAAACTCCGTGCCGAATCAAACTACCTCAAACAATACAAAACTGAAAGAACGACTAAAATTATATGCTTCTAAGATTGAACCCACTTGTAGAAAATTCTGGATCCGCCACATGTGTGTTTGAAAATACGCTTAACGCTAGAGGGGGGGGGGGTGAATAGTGCTATGATAAAATTTAGCGTAAACTTGCGGAAATTAAAATTTGCAGGAAATAAATAAGTGCGTTAAACAAAGAGGAAAGAACGCACCGATATATTCTGGTTCACCACAACACGTGGCTAGTCCAGTCCCCGAGAGACTCTCTCGAGATTTTCCACTAACTTGTTAAGCTTACGGGTGCTCAACAAACCTTTACAACTTAAGGACACAAGCCTTAACACCTTTGCTCGGAGATACAACACTCCAAGACTTCAACCAAGGAAACACAAGTTCCTTACAACAACAGAATCACAATTCTCTTACAAGTTTATAAAACACTAAACACTCAAACAAAATACTCCTTAATGAGTAGATATGAGTAAAAGAAGTAAGCTCTAGATCACAACAACTTTGGACAAGAATATGGCTCTCAAAAGCTTTATGAAATTGAATATAAAATGATAAACAAAAGTATGCAAGCTTATAGCAATGTAATGATCAGTTGTAGTATGTTGTTGTGTTTAAAACACTGAAATGAAGCTGTATTTATAGTTGAAAAGCTTGGCATTACCGTTGCCTAATTGCCAATTAAGAGTTGCTGATTTTACTCACTGACAATCGATTGTCAAACCCCAACAATCGATTGTCTGCCAGTCAGATCAAAATTTAATCCCAGATTTTACGCTTGATAATCGATTACTTTCAATCCATAATCGATTACTGGCAACGTTCAAAAATGCTTTCTAGATTTTACCACAAACAATCGATTGTCCAGAATCAACAATCGATTACTCAGCAACGTTCAAAAAAACTTTTCCGGATTTTAATCAAAACAATCGATTATGCAGAATCAATAATCGATTACCCAATAACGTTCAAAAAATCTTTTTCGGATTTTAATCAAAACAATCGATTATACAGAATCAATAATCGATTACCTGACGGTATTTGAAAACTTTACGACAACGGTCAGCTTCACAATCGATTGCACAAAGTCAACAATCGATTACTTATCAGTTTTTGAAAAACATTTTAGATACTGTCTCTTTGACAATCGATTGTCCAATGTAACAATCGATTATGTAATAAATTTGAAAATCACTGGAAGACACTGTCTCAACATAATCGATTATCATTAGTTCATAATCGATTATTCTGAGTTTTGAAAAACTTTGATGGATACTGCCTCAGTCACAATCGATTGTCATCAGTTCACAATCGATTGTCATGCAGGTATAAAAAACCTGATGCTTACTGTCTTACTCACAATCGATTGTCATTAGTTCACAATCGATTGTCATGCAGTCTTGGCTTAAAACAATCGATTATCATAAGTACATAATCGATTATCTTAGTCCAGATTTTTAAGGCATGTCTAAAAATTATTTTGACTACTGTAAATATGCATGATTTAAAATCATTTGACATTAAATTAAATATGCATGATTTTGGAAAATAGTTTTATGAGAGAAGCCATGTTACGAGTCAAGTTGTAGGATCAAGATCACAATTAAGAATGACTCAATTTAAACTATAAAACTTTGTCTTGAGCTTGAATCTCGTTGTATATCAATTGTGCGCTTGTTTCTTGAACTTCGTCATATATCAATTTTCGCTTCGTTTGTCATTCATCAAAACCTATACAAAAGAATACACGTTTTAGTATATTGCATTGAGAACGTGTTTCCAACAATTTCCCCCTTTTTGATAACGGCAAACATTAAGCGGGATATGCAAGACAAGCAATTTATAATGACAATTCAAGACGAGTATATACATGCAACAAGTATGCAATTTGTTTCCCCTCAATTTGAGAATTCCCCCTCAATTTAAGCTTATAACTTGAGAGTGCATCATATCCGTTATCTTCCCCCTTTTGCCATTAGCAAAAATAATAATAAGATGCCAAAGATGAAATAAACCTTGTTTATTTATTGGAAAGAAAGTGTGATTATTTAAAGAGAGTATAATAGCTCAAATGATAGCATTACAATCGATTATTGATACGAGATAATCGATTATTAGATGAGGGAAACAGATTTTTCTGAAGAAGACTCGATTCTTGCGCGTCATGCTTTATAATTCCCCCTACTTTTAGAGCGATACCTGCAAAAAAGAATTAGACGTCTCCGACGCTCAAGTTAGAAATCATGAAAAAAAAATGCAATGCATGACTTAGATCAACGTGGAGTCAAGGATCCCGAGTTCACTGCGAATTCGGAAGAAGGACTCTTTCTCTAAAGGCTTTGTAAAGATGTCTGCCAATTGGTTTTTGGTTTCAACAAATTCAATTTCGACATCGCCTTTGAGAACGTGATCTCTAATAAAATGATGTCTAATTTCAATGTGTTTCGTTCGCGAATGAAGAACGTGGTTCTTCGTCAAGCATATGGCACTAGTATTATCACATCTATGAGGGATATGATTAAGACTTAGGCCATAGTCCAAGAGTTGTTGTTTCATCCATAGGATTTGAGCGCAACAACTCCCCGCGGCTACATATTCAGCCTCGGTTGTGGACAACTCAACACTTACTTGTTTCTTGCTAAACCAAGAAACGAGAGAGCTACCGAGCAAATGGCAAGTGCCACTAGTGCTCTTGCGGTCCAATTTGCATCCAGCAAAATCGGAATCGGAATAGCCAACAAGTTGGCATGAAGAGCCTTTAGGGTACCATAGACCCACATTTGTAGTACCAACAAGATACCTTCCGTTTTACCGCAGTAAGGTGAGATTCCTTCGGACACGATTGATAATGAGCGCATAAGCACACGCTAAACATGATGTCCGGACGACTAGCAGTAAGATAAAGAAGAGAGCCAATCATACCTCGATACTTTTTGGTGTCGACTTCCTTACCTTTCTCATCTTTGTCTAGATGATCGGATGTGCTCATGGGAGTTGCCATTTCTTTTGCATTGTTCATCTCAAATCGTTTCAGCAATTCTTTGCAATATTTGGTTTGACAAATGAATATACCTTCTTTCATTTGCTTTACTTGTAATCCCAAAAAGAATGTTAACTCACCCATCATAGACATCTCAAATTCGCTTGTCATTAAATCGGAAAATTCCTTGCATAAAACATTGTTAGTAGCACCAAATATAATATCATCTACATATATTTGAACTAACAAAATATCATTGTTTTTATGCTTAACAAAGAGAGTTGTGTCAACTTTCCCCCTAATGAAATCATTTTCCAAAAGAAACTTACTCAATCTTTCATACCAAGCTCGGGGAGCTTGTTTTAAACCATAAAGAGCCTTTTTGAGTTTGAAAACATGATCGGGAGATTTAAAATCTTCAAAACCCGGAGGTTGTTCAACATAAACTTCTTCTTGAATAAAACCGTTTAGAAAAGCACTTTTCACATCCATTTGATATAAAATGAAATTCATAGAAGATGCAAATGCAAGCAATAAGCGAATAGCTTCTAATCTAGCTACGGGAGCATATGTTTCCTCATAGTCAATACACTCTTCTTGATTATAGCCTTTTGCTACAAGCCTAGCTTTGTTTCAAGTGATTATACCATTTTCATCTAGTTTATTGCGAAAAACCCATTTCGTACCAATTATGGTATGACCTTCGGGTCTTGGCACCAAATCCCAAACGTCATTGCGTTCGAATTGGTTAAGCTCCTCTTGCATTGCTAAGGTCCAAAATTCATCCCCAATTGCTTCTGAGATGGTTTTGGGCTCGATTTGAGAAACAAAAGCAGTATGTTCTAAGGTATTTTTGAGAGAGTTTCGGGTACTTACCTTGTCTTCAACGTTGCCAATTACCTGTTCAAGAGGGTGATCTTTGATCGTCCTCCACTCATTTGGCACTTTTGTTTCTTTTTCCAATTGTGGCGCTTCTTCCGTTGGTTGTTCCTCAGTTTCATCTTTATTTTCCTTGGGTGGTTCCTCTTGTATTTTGTCTTTCAAGCTATCTAAGATACCTGCAAGATCAAAACCGGAATCCTTTCTCGCCAAGCGAGCATTATTTTCGGAAAATACAACATGAGGAGATTCCTCCATAATTTGGGTTCTTTTATTAAAGACCCTATATGCTTTACTATGTGAGGAATATCCAATGAAAATACCTTCATCCGACTTAGCATCAAATTTACCCAATTGGTCTTTGCCATTGTTATGAACGAAACATTTGCAACCAAAAACTCTAAAATAGGAAATATTTGGTTTTCTACCCTTATAAAGCTCATAGGGGGTTTTCATGAGTATCGGCCGAATTACTACTCTATTTAGAACATAGCAAGCGGTACTCACGGCGTCCGCCCAAAAAAGTTTGGGTATCTTAGCTTCGTCGAGCATGGTTCTAGCCATCTCTTCGAGACACCTATTTTTCCTTTCCACCACCCCATTTTGTTGTGGTGTACGTGGAGCGGAAAAGGTATGCTCGATTCCGAGTTCGTCACAAAAGTCCGCAAAGAGATTGTGATCAAACTCTCTCCCATGATCACTTCTAATTGAAGTGACAGTTGTTTCTTTCTCATTTTGAACACGTTTAAGAAAATATTTAAAATTTTGAAAAGCATCACTTTTATTGGCAAGAAATAAAGTCCAAGTAAATCTCGAGTAATCATCAACAATCACAAAAGCATATTTATTTCTTCCTAGACTTTCAATGCGAGAGGGACCAAATAAATCCATATGAAGCAATTGCAATGGTCTAGAAGTTGAAACAATATTTTTAGATTTGAAAGATGCTTTTGTTTGCTTCCCCTTTTGACACGAGTCACAAATAGAGTCATTTTCAAATTTTAAATTGGGAAGACCAACAACTAAGTTTTGAGAAATCAATTTGTTCAAAAGATGCATATTGATATGTGCTACTCTACGATGCCATAGCCAAGTATCATCCTCTTTACTCATTAGACAATCAACATAATCGGGTGAGGAATTAACAAGATCAACCATATAAATATTATCCACTCTAAAACCACGGAGGATAATTTTAAAATCACTACGTCTGAACACTAAGCATTCATCCGAATCAAATAAAGCAAGATTTCCCTTGTCACACAATTGGCTTATGCTCAAGAGATTATGCTTTAATCCTTTAACAAGTAATATATGCTTAATAGAGGAATTTTCATCCTTACCGACCGAGCCTATGCCGATGATCTTTCCTTTATTGTTATCACCGAAGATAACACTTCCTCCTTCTTTGTGCTCTAATTGAAGGAATTTGGATTCATCTTCCGTCATATGCTTGGAGCATCCACTATCAAGGTACCATAGTACACTTGATCCCTTCAAGCACACCTACAAAACAAATTAATGTTCTTTAGGTACCCATGCCATCTTGGGTCCTTGGGGGTTAGGCATATTATAATGATGCGATTGAGTAATATGTCTATGACGTGTAAAGCATGCAGGAGCAATATGACCAATACGTCTACAATAATGACAAGTCACATTTGGGTTATGCATCCTTCTAGGTTCATAGTAACTAGACGGATGAAAATTTCTTACTCTATTTTGAACACTATGACTATTTCGCATTTCATGAGAATTATTTCTCCTACTATGAGCTCTAGGATGGGCAGCATTTCTAGAGTGATTGTTTCTCGGTTGAGGGCCATTTCTAGGTCTTCTCAAAGGTTCAACATTTGGCCTAAAATATGCATCATTTCTAGGGTAACTATTTCTAGGTGGTAAGTCATTTCTAGGTCTCCTAAAATGTTCAACATTTTGTCTAGCATGCATATTGGTTCTAGGATTGCTATTTCTAGGATAAGCATTTGTTTTATTAGTCCTAGGTTGAGCCATAGGTGGTTGGGGTTTGGCTTCAACCTTTTCTTTAACCTCATTCTTAAATCCTATGCCATGCTTGGTTGATTTCAAATTAACAAGGACCTCATTCAAATTCTTGTGGGAAGAATTAAACTTATCTAAGGTACCTTTGAGTCTATCTACCTCATTTTTTAGATGCAAGCAAGAAGAATAATTTTTAGTAGAACTTTCGGGCTTATCGGCGCTTCTTTTTCCAAAAAACTTGTTTTCCTCTTTCAGCTTTTCATTTTCTAAAACCAGTTTTTCTAAATCCTTTTCTTTCAAAGAAAGCTGTTTTTGAAAATCCTTTTCTTTTAATGAAGCATTTCCTTTTATACCCTTAACAGGTTTTGAAGCCTTAATAAACTCAGCATATAATTCATCAAAAGCAATTCGCATTTCTTCAAGAGTAAAGAAGTTTTTAGACGAAATTTGACATACCTCATCTTTGTTGTCTTCTTGTGCCATAAGGCAAAGATTTGCTGCTTCGTCTTCTTCTCCTTCGCTTGACTCATCTCCGGAGTCGCCTCCCCAAGAAATGTATGCACGTTGCTTTTTAAAAGGTTTCTTCTCCTTTTTGATGTTTGGGCAATTTGATTTGATGTGCCCGGTTTCACCACATTCATAACACTTGATTTGTTCGCCTTGCTTTTTGCCCTTGCGTTCATACTCCTTGCGCATGAACTTTTGAAATCTTTTGATAACGAGTCCAAACTCGTTGTCTCCTTCCTCATCAATTTGCGGTTGGCTTGTGCTCGCTTTTAGAGCTATTCTTTGCCTCCTTTGATCATCAACAAAAGGGTTAAGAATAGTAGATTCATAGGTCTTAAGGTTACCTCTTAGTGCGTCGATGGTGACGTTTGAAACGCCAATGGATTCTTGAATTGCATCGGCCTTTGATCTCCATGCCAGTGTGAGACTTCTAAGAATTTTTCGAACGAGCTCTCTATCCGTGAATGTTTTCTTGAGAGCATGTAGGTCATTTATGATTATTGAAAATCGCTCAAACATTTCGTCCACTTTTTCACCTTCCTTCATGTGAAATAATTCATAAGAATGGGTTAGGAAATCAATTTTTGCTTCCCTTACCTGGTCCGTACCTTCGTACGTAACTTCTAGCTTGTCCCACATCTCCTTTGCCGTTGTGCAACACGATATTTTCCTGTAATCGTCAGCATTAACAGCACAATATAATAAATTAATTGCTTTAGCATTATTTTGAACCTTTCGAATGTCATCCGCGTCATACTCATCCTCGAACTTGGGAACCCATTCGTTTTCCACCTTCTTTGTTGGAATTTGGTTTCCCTTCATTATCACCTTCCAAAGGTGAAAGCTGTTGGACTGAACGAAGATCTTCATCCTCTCCTTCCAGTACGTGTAATTTGTACCGTTGAATAGAGGTGGTCGTGTGGAGCACTGTCCTTCATCAATTCCTGTAAAAGAATCACGAGTAGAAGCCATGGATGGTTCTCTCAAACTGTTAAGTCTTCAGAGAGTATGGCTCTGATACCAATTGTTTGAAAATACGCTTGACGCTAGAGGGGGGTGAATAGCGTTATGATAAAATTTAGTGTAAACTTGCGGAAATTAAAATTTGCAGGAAATAAATAAGTGCGTTAAATAAACAAAGAGGAAAGAACGCACCGATATATTCTGGTTCACCACAACACGTGACTAGTCCAGTCCTCGAGAGACTCTCTCGAGATTTTCCACTAACTTGTTAAGCTTACGGGTGCTCAACAAACCTTTACAACTTAAGGACACAAGCCTTAACACCTTTGCTCGGAGATACAACACTCCAAGACTTCAACCAAGGAAACACAAGTTCCTTACAACAAGAGAATCACAATTCTCTTACAAGTGTATAAAACACTAAACACTCAAACAAAATACTCCTTAATGAGTAGATATGAGTAAAAGAAGTAAGCTCTAGATCTCAACAACTTTGGACAAGAATATGGCTCTCAAAAGCTTTATGAAATTGAATATAAAATGATAAACAAAAGTATGCAAGCTTATAGCAATGTAATGATCAGTTGTAGTATGTTGTTGTGTTTAAAACATTGAAATGAAGCTGTATTTATAGTTGAAAAACTTGGCATTACCATTGCCTAATTGCCAATTAAGAGTTGCTGATTTTACTCACTGACAATCGATTGTCAAACCCCAACAATCGATTGTCTGCCAGTCAGATCAAAATTCAATCCCAGATTTTACGCTTGATAATCGATTACTTTCAATCCATAATCGATTACTGGCAACGTTCAAAAAATCCTTTCCAGATTTTACCACAAACAATCGATTGTCCAGAATCAACAATCGATGACTCAGCAACGTTCAAAAAATATTTTCCGGATTTTAATCAAAACAATCGATTATACAGAATCAATAATCGATTACCCAATAACGTTCATAAAATCTTTTCCGGATTTTAATCAAAACAATCGATTATACAGAATCAATAATCGATTACCTGACGGTATTTGAAAACTTTACGACAACGGTCAGCTTTACAATCGATTGCACAAAGTCAACAATCGATTACTTATCAGTTTTTGAAAAACATTTTAGATACCGTCTCTTTGACAATCGATTGTCCAATGTAACAATCGATTATGTAATAAATTTGAAAATCACTGGAAGACACTGTCTCAACATAATCGATTACCATTAGTTCATAATCGATTATTCTGAGTTTTGAAAAACTTTGATGGATACTGCCTCAGTCACAATCGATTGTCATCAGTTCACAATCGATTGTCATGCAAGTTTAAAAAACCTGATGCTTACTGTCTTACTCACAATCAATTGTCATTAGTTCACAATCGATTATCATAAGTACATAATCAATTATCTTAGTCCAGATTTTTAAGGCATGTCTAAAAATTATTTTGACTACTGTAAATATGCATGATTAAAAATCATTTGACATTAAATTAAATATGCATGATTTTGGAAAATAGTTTTATGAGAGAAGCCATGTTACGAGTCAAGTTGTAGGATCAAGATCACAATTAAGAATGACTCAATTTAAACTATAAAACTTTGTCTTGAGCTTGAATCTCGTTGTATATCAATTGTGCGCTTGTTTCTTGAACTTCGTTATATATCAATTTTCGCTTCGTTTGTCATTCATCAAAACCTATACAAAAGAACACACGTTTTAGTATATTGCATTGAGAACGTATTTTCAATAATGTGGAGTTGCATCTGAAGCCTTGACAATAGCGAGTCATAAGCCAGGCAATGATGAGCAGTCATGAGTAGAATCGTGCTATACTACTACTACTGATGGGCAAATATGAGACGTACACTTAAAAACGTTGTGAGCAACTTTCTAAGAAGATTCCTTGGCATGCTTATTTCCTCTTCAGCTCCAACTATCTGTTTGTTTTTCACCCATAATTGTACCCTCAAAATATATTTTCAAATCCTAATTAGAAATTTGCTTCCCCACCAGCTACAAAATCAAAATCAGTTAGCTCTATTACTAGAACAAACTTAATTCATCACTTGAGGATACTCCTGAGGAAAAACAATGGAAGCCTTCACAGCTGCATGCATGCTAACTGACAAATTAATTAAGGTTCACATTCATCAACTACGAATTCAACTGACCTCAATATTTTTGAGGTAAAACATAGATATGTATGGCTGAAACACTAAATTTCACACAGATACTAAATTCTAAACCCCATAAAGTACAATGAAATTAGTGTAAAAACTTTAAAGGTTCAATCAACAAGTTAATAAGTCTTGAATCCGCCGCCCAATGTTCTTGACTACATACTTTACTGATCATTTGTCATGCATATACGCTAACAAGGACTTGCATCTTGTAAAAGAGAACGAAGTAGAGAAAGGAGGCCAGGGATAATGTAAAACAAAAGAGTTAAACTTGGTACTCTTCAGTATCAGAAAAGGCAAAACTTTATGAATTTAATGGCATCAACTTTTTGAAAAAAGACGGAGAAATCAGAGACTAGAAAACACTTGCATACAAAAGAAATTCGTCCACATCGAAAAAAGGAATGCTTCCTTCTCAGTGTACTGGGTTTTGATGCATGAAAGCAGTAAGCCAGTGAGCACTGATACACTCGTGAAATTAAAGCAGTACGCCTGTGGTATGTGTTCAATTTTTACCATCACTTAGTCATGATTAATCTAGGATTACTATACAGTATATCACATTATTTAAACATACGATTATTTGATGAAAACACCAAACAGAAATAATGATGTAAACACCCAGAACGAATTACCGGTTTATGTGAACTTATTTCCTTTTGGTCCGTTCCAAAAAAAATCTCTTTCTAAATTTGGCAATAATTTAGCTTAAACTTACAAGAAGGGGTTGCTCTGATGGTAAGCAACCCTCACTTTCAGCCGAGAGGTTGTGAGTTCGAGTCTCAATAAAAGCAAGGTGGGAAGTTCTTCGAGGGAAGGATGCTGGAGGTCTATTTGGAAACAGCCTCTCTACCCAAGGGTAGGGGTAAGCCCAAGGGTAGGGGTAAGGTCTGCGTACATACTACCCTTTCCAGACCCCACTAAGTGGAATTATGCTGGGTTGTTGTTGTAAGGACAAGAGGGGTTGCTCTGATTGTAAGAAGCCCCCACTTCCAACCGAGAGATTGTGAGTTCGAGTCTCCACAAGAGCAAGGTGGGAAGTTCTTGGAGGGAAGGATGTCGGGTTTCTATTTGAAAACAGCCTCTCTACCCAAGGGTAGGGGTAAGGTCTGCGTACATACTACCCTCCCCAAACCCCACTAAGTGATATTATACTGGGTTGTCGTTGTTTTTGTCAATCAAGCTTATACTAACATTTGACAAGAGGGGTTGCTATGATGGTAAGCAACCCCACTTCCAACCGAGAGGTTGTGAGTTCGAGTCTCCCCAAGAGTAATGTGGGAAGTTCTTGGAGGGAAGGATGCCGGGGGTCTATTTGGAAACAACCTCTCTACCCAAGGGTAGGGGTAAGGTCTGTGTACACACTACCCTTCCCAGACTCCACTAAGTGAGATTATACTGGGTTGTTGTTGTTAGCTTAAACTTACAATTCTACCCTTAATGAAAAACTTTTAGAATCACACATATACTTTGAACCCTTTATTGATTTGTTTAGGACCACAGATTCTAAAAGTCTTATTTTTTTCTTAAATTCCGTACTAATTAACATGAGAGGGATTACAATACTTATACCCCTAATCCCACCAACAATTCTATATTAACATAAACTAGCACTCCATATGCATATATTACTATATTAATTTCATTATGATCCTCAACAATCCAAGTGAACCACACGTAAAGCAAAACTCTAGACCTGAATGTTCAGACCTGTTGTTTAGCCTTTAATTTGGCATTCCATCTCAACTTCAAGAATACTACTACTGCCAAGCTCATGATCATTACTTCCAAGGATGTACAGTATGTTCACTAATACATCAATATTTTCTTCTTCTATATCATGGAAACTAAGACCTAATATGTTATTGTCTCTTAATACTTAAGACCAATCACGACTACTAATAAAATAAAACTAGTAACCAAAAACTCTTTAACAAGTACAAGAATATCATGATGCAAAGGATGCGTAATTGCTCTTATATATATACACCGATATTTTAATTTGTTTCTAAGCAAATGCAATCATACAGGAGTAATACGTATCCAGTAGCAGCTAAATTTTTTTTCTATCAACCTTTAATCAACTAAATTAGTGATGAGATTGTGCCATTACTGCTCATCAAACCCTAATTTCACAAGAAGGTAAGATTTGATAATACCTTCATTTCTCATGATAATATTTTGAAGATCTATGCTAGAATCTTTGCCTCAATAGTAGATCGAAAGCATTAGAAGGTATACCATTCAAAGGACCGTCCGAAACTATACGTTGTTAAGAGATACAATTAGGATAAAACAGATCCATTTAATTGAGATTCACCAACACGTACCACACCTAAAAACTTCAATTAAAAAAAAACACTACAAAATAAATACAAACCGAGCTGCAGCAGTGGATAAAACCGTCTTCTTTCTTTTCTTGAAGTAGCAAAAGTAACCAGCAAATCCTTGACCAGTTATCCAAATTAAAAGATCGATTAATCTAGAGTAGGCAGGTTCTATATAAGTTTGAGAAGGTAGAAAAGAGAATAATACCCTAGCTAGTTGTAGAAATGAAACTAAAGAGAGTGCTTTGCTTGAAATAGCAAATTAAAGGATCGGATCGGACCACGAAGCTTGATTCCCCCACAAAGAAAAAAAGTGACTTTTCAAGAGTCATTCATTTCAATGTCTTGAGAAGCTAGAGCTAGTCAAAATTAATAAAAACCAGTACTCTTTATTTCTTCTTCTTCGTCGTCATCATCCTCAAGAAGAAAAAGAAGGCGTCCACGTTTTTTCTGACTACTACTGATGTTAGTGTTCGGACAAGAAAGAGGTGGTGATGATAATAATGATGTTTGGTGGTGGAAATAATGATGACGGCGGTGAGGTTTTGGTCTCGGTGGTGGTGATGATTCAGAGAACATTATGATTGCTTTGGCGTTGAAAGGTTAAGGAAAGATAGGTCAGAAAGATAAACATATAACCTAGCTTCTCTCAATGTTTTTCGTGCAGTCTTTCTCTTTACCCTTTATTACTACACCTTCCGTTTCATAATTAGGCACCAAGTTTAAAAAAATAATTTAAAATTTATGATCATAAATTAAAAGGATTAGAGTAATTATATGGTTATATATATTTTTATTAAAAATAAAATTATTAATTTAAATTAAATTATTATTAAATTTTAAAATATTTTTTTTAGAACGGAGTGAAAAAGAAATGGATGACTTAAAGTGAAACAGAGGGAATAGCTAGGAGAGAGCGTCTCCTATAAGGAGAGAGAATTTGTGGAAAAGAAGCCTCATCATTCATCTCTAGAGCATAATTTTTGGGTTATTTTATCATTAGTGTAACACTTTTGGAACTAATTTTTCATATTATATTATGTTATGCTAATATGTATTCTCTCTAATTTCACTTCATTACAACAGCCAAAATATTTCACAATAAACCAAATTTTTATAAAAAGATTTGAAAGTCATTAAATATTCTCTGTGTTCCAATCATGTAATGCACTCTTCGATTTAGTGGGTCCTAAATGGTACTTTCTATATTCAAAAAAATAATTAAATTAACACCAAACTTTTTAATTTTTATAAAATAATTTATCATCACACAAATATTTATATATTGTTTAAATTATAAATTTAAGAAAATTCTTATATTTCGTGTTTCGTCAAAGTATATCACATGAAGCAGGAAAAGAAAATAACAATCTTCTGCACCTTTTTTGTTTTAAGTTTAAAATTTTATAAACTGATAGTATAAAAGAATTTGAATAAAAAAACAATAATAACACAAATAAACTTAATTAAAAAAATAAGAGAACACTATTATTGCTATAACAGGTTATCGAAAATATAGTGGTATAAAAAGTGTTATATTGTCAATATATGTAACAAGTTATTTTATGTAACTGTTCCGCAATAACATACATTAAAAAAAAAAATCAAAGTAATCTTTATTTTCCTTAATATTTTAATTTCACAAAACAGCTAGCTCGTTCTTTTTTGTACTTGAACTTTTTTCTTAATTAAGTACCACAAATGGCACTAATTTAATGTTCATAATTTTCTTATAGAAATAATGAAAGACTCAGAAAATGGGTAAACAGTCCTAGTTTTGTAAATGATGATATGGAGTATCACTTTGTGACATAGACTTTCATCCATCCGAAATATAATAGCAAAAAGTTTTGAGATAATTAGGAGTTAGAGCTTCTTTCCTTACTCCACTTTTCATGTTTATATGTAATTATAAATACTCAAAATCAAGTCATGATGTCCAAAGTCCCCTCACCCTGTCACTCGTGTCAAATTAACTTTACGAGCTGGACAAAATATATCGCACTGTTGGAACAGTGTATATAATTGGTGCATTACATCTTCCAACTAGTGCATATAAATATATATAGGTTATCTAACAAATAAAATCACTTAATTTATCCTATGTTCAATAGACATTTGAGCTGATATATAGAACATAACGTATATCTCTAATTAGGGGCAGCCCTTCCATCGTAAAAGCAAGTAAAGCAACTGCGTTAGGCCTCATACTTTTGGAGATCTTATTTAATTTTTTATTACGCTTAATAGGTTATGTATAAGTTTAAAAATAATTTATGAAGTGAAAAAGTTTATTTTTTTCTTCAACAAATATAGAGAAGAAAGAATTTGCAATTGCTATAATTTTTGCAAAGAAAATTGCAATTGAAATAAATATCGAACCCGAATTTCATAAGAATCGTGTGATATATATAAAATAATATTTTGATGAGGATGTTGATAATGAAATCTCAATATCTTTCGATAAATCCTTTAGAGGACATGTTATTCACATTTCATATGATGATCATAGGCAAATTGAAAGCTACGCGGTGGGATTTCCTAGGAAAAAATAGAGATGTCTCCTATGTTCACCATTAATTACTTTTATATAGTAGACACGACAATTTTTTCACTTAAAAATATATTTGAAGGCATATGAAAATATTTTTGGTTTTCTATTTAGTGGTAAAGTAAGATCACTATATGATGAAAATTTCAAAAAAAATATTGCCTTTAATCTTGAATGTTCCTTAAAGCATCATAATCAATTCGATATTGATGGCTTAGATTTATTTTTTGAATTAAAAGTATTAAGGAAAATAGTACAAGTAGAATATAGCAGTTTAATCAATCAAATAAAAAGATTTGATTCTTTTCCAAATGCCTATATTGCTTATGGAATAATGTTAATAACTCATGTTATTGTTGCTTCAGTTGAAAGAAATTTTCAAAAATTAAATTTGATAAAATCTTACCTAAGTTCAACAATGTCTTAAAAGAGTTTAAGCAGATTAACTATGTTGTCACTTGAGAAAGACTTATTATGATAAATTAATTATAAAAAACTTATTAATAATTTTGTATCTAAGAAAAAGCTAGAAAAATAGATTAAAAAATTAAGACCCCTTATAAAATATGGCTTTAGGCCACAAAACTCGTTGGGCCTGCCTGCTCTATATTCTTATACACGGATATGATAGATGTGTCCTTTGAGAAGGACAAAAGAGCCTCTACTCCGACGAAATATATAATACATATATATAACATGCTAGGTAAAAAATGTTAAAATATAAAGTTAAATTCTTTTTCTTCCCTTGAAAATGGACAGGTCAAACTTGAATTCAGGACCTTTTGTGTTATGAACTTCTGATACCATAGTTAGTTATGTGATTATCTTATTTAAAATTTCAAAACACACTTTTAATTAGGAGTATTTAATTAAATCTTGGGTACATTATATCCGTGGTAGTTAGAGTTTTTGTTCAGTGAATTGATTATATTTCAGACAAACTTTTATGTGGTACAACTACACGTAGAAGCAGCAGAAAAGAGAGTCACAAAAATGGCGAGGTAAAGAATGAAGAATTCCCCGACATACCAACGCCTAACTATCCATTTGGCTGTATTGCACGCTGCAAACTTCATACACTGCAGAAGCAGAAGCAACCGAGTAAACAGGAAGAAACATGGAGCCTACCACGGAAATGTGCGAAAGGCACTTGACACCAAAAACAGGGAGGGCATAAACCTAGTGTTAGAGCCGGGGTCCACTTGGAACGATAATGTTTACTTGCAACTTATGTTTACATAATTACATTAAGTTAAATAATTTAATTTTAATTAAGGGTAAAAAATTAAAGTAAGAATATATTATTTTAAGCATAATTAAATGAAAAATATCTATCCACATCTATCTGTCACAATCCAGAATCCCAACCTCGGGATCATAATAGCGCCTAACATCCCTTGCCAGGCAAGCCGCCGTGAGATAGGTAGATAGTCAAATTTTAACAGTTTAAATAAAATAATGATAAATAACTAGAGATAGGAGCTCAATCTAATACAATACCAGCATAAGTCATGTAATAATAATTACTCCCAAAGATCCAGAGTAAGGAGTACACGAGCAACTAGAAGTTCTACAAACGGAGTCTAAACTAAATACAACTATTTCGAAGGAAATGAACAGTAAAAGAGAATAGGAAGGGGACTTCAAGGTCTGCGGACGCCAGCAGATATAACTCAAGTCTCTGTATGCAATGATCCGAGCTGACGCACCTCACGCAACGCCGGGACCAATATCAAAATCTGCACAAGAAATGCAGAAGTATAGTATGAATACAACCGACCCAATATACTCTGTAAGTGTCGAGCCTAACCTTTACGAGGTAGTGACAAGACTAAAATAGGACACGCATGTAAATAAATATGTATATATATACACACACGGAGCAGAAACACAACAAATATTAACGATATACAGCTGGGAGGGGACATGCGAAAGGGGAAGAGTACGATAACTACGACAGAGTAACATCACATAACAACTAAATAAATCATCAACAATGAAGACAGATAAATCGATGATATAAAAATGGCACGTCATTACCCTTCGTGATTTTACTCTCATCCTTACCATATAATGATAACATAAGCAAAGTAAAATGACACGGCATCACCTTTAGTGCTTTTACTCTCGATCTCATCATGTAACAATGACTAAATGATATAAATGACATGGCATAACTATTCATGCTTTTTCTCTCTTCCTCGCCATAAAATAATGAATAAATAATATAAATGGAATGTCACCACCCTTCGTGCTTTAATTCTCTTCCTCACTGTGTATATATTAATAAATGAGATAAATGCAATGACACGATGTCACCCTTCATGCTTTTACACTCTTCCTTATCATGTAACAAAAACAATATAATTTCAAAAAGTAAATAATGAAGAGATTTGTATTTAACATCAAATATGATGTCAATGTACCAAACTTCAGCATTCAAAATACCTAACAATTACTAAATAAGCAATAATTACATAAGGAATGATCAAATAAATAATAATCTAACCTAAGCATAGATATCATGATGAAAGAAGCAATAAATCACAAGGAAACAAGTTCCACCCGCATGATTTAACCCAAAAATAACGTATAAGTACTCGTCACCTCACATGTACGTTGTACTCACAAATTAAACACGTAGAAAATAGACAAACAAGTCCTAACACCCCAAGTCAAGGTTAACCACGACACTTGTCTCGCTCCACAATCAAATCGAAGCTCAACCGACGCCTTTTCTCTAAAATTTGCCGGCGACCCAACCGAATCTAACCAAAATCGACTTAATATCAACAAACAGGAAATCAATTACAATACATAAAACTAAGATCTTTACTCCTTTTTCAAAAAGTAAACAAAAGTCAACCCCGGGCCCGCTTAGTCAAAACTTGAGATCAGCAAAACCCAATCACCTATTCACCCCCAAGCCTGGTTATGTAATTAGTTTCAAAATCTGACCTCAATTCGAGGTCTAAATCTCATATTTTAAAATTTTCAAATTTTACCCAAATCCCTAATTTCTACCATGAAAATCCCAGGTTTAATATTAAAAAAGCATGGAAAGTAATGGGTAATTGAAAAAAATAGATTTAACTTGCTTACCAATGAATCTAGGAAGAAAATCTATTGGAAAAATCGCCTATAGGGTGTTTAGGGTTTAGAGTTACCCCTCTTTTACCCAGTTACAGTTATCGCAAAAGCAAAATATAGTTCGCAATTGTGATCAACTCTTTGCAAAAGCAAAAAAGTCACTGAGCCTGCTTTCGTCGCAAATGCTATGCATTTATGACAAGTACGAACCAAGGCTGTCTGCAAATAATAACAATCTACTCACAACTGCGAGTCTGGCCTGTTTTCTTCCAGTTGCAAATACGAAATTAAATCTCGCAAATGGGAACTTGCCCACTAACGCATCTGTGAACTTAAATTGACAAAAGCAAAGCTGACCCAGCCCCATCAACGTTGCATATGCCAGCCTAACCTCGCATTTACGAACCGGTCCTTGCAAATGCGAGACTTGCAGACCTAATGTACAAACATTCTTATAAGTTCAAATCAGTCTGTAACCTATCCGAAACTCACCCGAGCTCTTAACTAACATGCAGACAAGTGTAATAACATCATAAGAACTCATTCGCGCGATCAAAATACCTAAATAACACCTAGAACTATGAATCAGACGTCAAAATGAATGATATTTTCTAAGAAACTTAAGAACATGTAATTTTATAACCGAACATCCAAATCACGTCAAACAAACTCCGTTTTGCACCAAATTTTGCAAACAAGTGATAAAAACTAAAACGAACCTATACTAAGTTTCGAAACCATAATCTAAACCACATAGCAATAAAGTCAACCTATAGTCAAACTTATGAGTTCTTTTAGCCTTCGAATTACTTGTTTTTAGCAAATTGTGTTAAATCAAGTTAGGGACCCATCAAGTTTTGGATTCAGAAAACACGCCCAAGTTTCAAATCATAATAAGGAATAATTAAGATCGTCAATATACTGATCCGGGTCCGTTTATACAAAACATTGACCGTAGTCAACTCAAATGAGTTTTAAGGCAAAATTTCACATGCTTATCAATTTTTCAAATAAAAAATTTCTGAATAAGGACATAGACTACAAACACAAAATGGAGGAAGGCTAAACGGAGCTAGTTGAGGTCTCGAAGCACATAAATGAAGGGTAAAACTTTAAATGACCTCTCGATTATCACATTCTCTATCTCTAAAATAAATGTTTGTCCTCGAACGGACATAGAAAGGTACCTGGACTGGTAAAAAAGTGTGGATATCTACTCCACATACCCGACTCAGACTCTTACGTGGCTGCCTCGATCGGCTGACCTCTCTACTGCACTCGAACTGAAGGATAAATTATAGACCTCAACTGTCATTCTTGCCAAGATAGAATAGCCACCGACTCCTTCTCATAAGTCAAATCCTTGTCTAATTGGACTAAGTTGAAATCTAACACATGCAACGAATCATCGTAATACATCCGGAGTATGGATACATGGAACAGTGGATGGATTGCTGATAAACTAGATGGCAATGCCATTATGTAGGCCACATCGCATGCTTTCTCAAGAATCTCAAAAGGTCCGATATACCTAGGTATCAACTTGCCCTTATCTCCGAGCCTGATCACATACTTAATGGGAGAAACCCGGAGCAATACCCTCTCTCTATCCATAAATGCAACATCACAAACTCTACGATCGACATATTATCTTCTGCCTAGACTGAGAGGTGCGAAGTCGATCCTGAATAATCTTGACCTTATCCAATACATCCTGAACCAAATAGGAACCCAATAACTGAGCCTCTCCGGCTCAAACATCCAACTGGCGAACAACACCGCCTCCCGTATAATGCCTCATAGGGGGCCATATGAATGCTCGGCTGGTAGCTGTTATTGTAGGAAAACTCTGCAAGTGGTAAGAACTGATCCTATGAACCCTTGAAATCCATAACGCAAGTGTGAAACATATCTTCCAATATCTGAATAGTGCGCTTGAATTGTCCTTCCATCTGGGGATGCAATGATGTATGTAACTCAACCCGCGTGCTTAACTCACGCTGTATGGCCCACCATAAGTTCAAGGTAAACTGCGTACCTCGATTAGAAATGATAGACATAGGCACGTCGTGAAGACGCATCTCGTGGATGTAGATCTTAGCAACCTCTTTGAAGAATAATTAACTACCAATGGAATGAAATGTGTCGACCTGGTCAACCTGTCCACAATGATACAAACTGCGTTGAACTTCTTCTGAGTCCGTAGGAGCCCCCTCCTCCTTCTCCTTTAGTGTAGGATCCTCCTTGGTCCTTTTTACATAACATTCTCGGCAGCCTCTGGTCCGGTAGGTCGTTCGCCCTCTAATAATAAAATCCATAGTAATATGCTCCCACTTCCTCTCAGGAATCTCTAGCCTCTGAAGCAGACCACCAGACATCTGATGCTCATACTTTACTTGCTGACAATTCAGACCCCGAGCTACAAATGTAACTGTATTCTTCTTCATCCTCCTCTACCAATAATGCTGCCGCAAGTCTTGATACATCTCTGCGGAACCCGGATGAATAGAATACTGGGAACTGTGGGCTTTCTCAAGAATCAACTCACGAAGCTCATCCATATTGGACATACAAATACGACCCTAGATCCATAAAACTCCATCATCTCCAATAGTGACCTACTTGGCACCGCCATGCTGCACCGTGTCTTGGAGGAAAATCAAATGGGGGTCATCATACTGGAACTCTCTAATGCGCTCATACAAGAAAGATCGAAATATTGTGCAAACTAGAACACGACTGGGCTCCGAAATATATAACCTACAAGCTGATTGGTCAAATTCTGAACATATGACGTAAGTGGCCCCGCACCAACTGGAATATACGCAAGGCTGCCCATGATTACAACCTTTCTACTCAAGGCATTGGCCACCATATTGGCCTTCCCAAGATGATATAAAAATGGCGATATCATAGTCTTTCAACTGCTCTAACCACCTTGTTTTACTCAAGTTGAGATCCTTATACTTGAACAAATACTGTAGGTACCTCACACGACACGCCGTAAATATAGTGCCACCAAATATTTAGTACATGCACACTGGCCAGCTCTAAGTCATGAACATGGTAATTCTTCTTATGAACCTTCAACTGCCGCAACGCGTTTGCAATCACCCTCGAATACTGCATCAATACTGCACCGATCCTAATACATGATGCATCATAATACACTCTGTAGGATCCTTATCCTTTAGGTAACACTAACACTGATGTCACACTCAAAGCAGTCTTGAACTTTTGAGAGCTCAGTTCACACTCATTCGACCATCTGAATGGGGCACCGTTCTGGGTCAATCTAGTCAATGAGGCTGCTATGGATGAAAATCCCTCCATGAACTGAAAATAATAACCCGCCAAATTCAGGAAACTCCAAATCTATGTAGCTGAAGTAGGTCTAGGCCGGTTTTGAACTACCTCAATCTTCTTAGAATCAACCTTTATGCCCTCTACCAATACAGCATGTCCTAAAAAGGCAACTGAGTCTAACCAAAACTTACACTTGGAAAACATGACATATAACTAACTATCCTTCAAAGTCTGAAGTACAATCCGAAGATGTTGCTGGTGGTCCTCTGAACTACGGGAGTAAATTAATATATCATCAATTAACACAATCATAAAATAATCTAAATAGGTCTTAAACACCAGGTTCATAAAATCTATATATGGTTTTGGGGCATTTGTCAACCTAAATGACATCATTAGGAATTCATACAGCCCATACTGAGTTTGAAAACCGTATTAGGGACATCGAATCCCTAATCTTCAACTATTGATAGACAAATATTAAATCAATCTTTGAAAACACCTTGGAACCCTAAAGCTAATCAAATAAGTCATCAATCATCGGAAATGGATACTTGTTCTTAATAGTGACCTTGTTAAACAATCGATAGTCTATACACATCCTCATCGAACCATCTTTTGTCTCCACAAACAAAACATGCACACCCCCATGCGAGACACTAGGTTTAATGAACCCGTTATCAAGCAAATATTACAACTGATCCTTTAATTTCTTCAACTCTGACGGGACCATACCGTATGGTGGAATAGAAATGGGCTGAGTGCCCGAAGCAAAATCAATACAGAAGTTGAGATCTCTATTGGGTGGCATCCCCTGTAGATTTGCAAGAAGTGGCTCTAGAAACTCATGTACAACTGATACTGAATCAATGGAAGGAACCTCCGCACTCGAATCACGAACATAAACCAAATAAGCTAGACACCACTTCTCGACCATACGTCGAGCCTTCAAATAAGAAATAACGTTGCTGGTAGAGTGTCTAGGAGTCCCTCTTCACTCTAATCAAGGCAACCCTGTCATGGATAACGTCACCGTCTTGGCTTGATAATACAATATAACATGATAAGGTTACAACCAATCCATACCCAAGATAATATCAAAATCTACAATATCAAGATGCAAGAGGTCTATACTAGTCTCAAGACTCCCAAATCACACACGAGCCACATACACGATCTATAGCAAGAAATTCTCCCATAGGCATGGACACATACACGGGGCACTTAAAGAATCACGAGACACAACCATATATGAAGGAAAATAGGATGACACGTAGGAACAAATAAAGCTCGGATCAAATAGAACTGAAACATCTCTGTGGAAAACTGGAACAATATATGTGATAACGACGTCAGATGACTAGGCCTCAAGTCTAGTTGGGAAAGTATAAAATATGGGTTGGGCTCCACCACTCTGACCAACGTCTGTTGATACCCAATTTTTTCTTATATATTTCTTGCACCCAAAATGCTTTCAAAATAGTATATTTATGCATATATAAGCATGCATAAGAATTTTGGTATTTTTCCTTATTTTCCAAAGATTTTTATAATCAATTTAATGACTATTTTTTGACAATATAAAGGCCAAAATTATTTTAAATTTATTACTTTTAGTGCACAATGTGTTTCATTCTCATATTTACAATAAGATATAATTTATGTAATTTTTTCGCATTTTTTACAAATTTATTTGGAACTTTTAAAGACAATTATATGAAATTGCAATTATGGCCTATTTTGCAAACTAACTATGTTTTATAGCTATAATATTACTTTTAATATTTTAAGATTGACATTTATATGTTATTAATTAGTTCTATATTTTCAATTTTACTTTTTAAACTATTTTATAAAATAAATTGGGAAGAATTGGCTATTTAAAAGTTGGTCATATTTCGTTTAAAATGTATCCTAAATTGCACCCCTATTTCAGCCCAATTTTTAACCCAGTTAAACAACCCATACCCATTCAATTCTACCCGACCCAGCCCAGACTTGATCTGAGCCGTTGATCGTTTGATCAACAACCCAGATTAAATTTCCTAAATTAAAACCTAATTACCCCCTTCCCAGCCCCTCATTCTCTAGACTGTTCTCTCTCTCTCTCTCTCTCTTTAACCCTTCATCTCCAAGTTCTCTCTAGAAACTTCCGATCCTCTCTCTTCTCCGATGGCTTTCATCGTCATTCCGGCCACCTCCACCCTCACTCCTCTCGACCACCACCCACCATGGTACTGTATCTCGTTATTTCTCTCTCAAACTCGAAACCCAGAAGCTTCCGCCATGGAAGACGGTCGATTGAAGATTGCCTGAGTCTTTGTCGGCCTCTCCCCGGTGATTTTCACACGATGATGCTCTATCTTGTGTTAATAATGAGTTTCACGATCAGGTCTGCCTTTCTTTAACTCATCTACAAACCCTAATTTTTCACTCAAATCTCTTTAACTTTTGTGCTTTTAAAACAATTTTTAGTTTAATATTTCTTTTCTACTCTCTTTCTCACTTAGTATTTCGTATTATTCAAAGTTTCCCGACGATTTTCCTTCTCTTTTCCAAAATTAGGGTTTTTGACCCTTTTGAAGTCGTTATATCTTCTGCTTGTCTTGAGTATTATGTGGTTGTTTGTGCTTATTTGTGCTATGAGTTCGTTTTGTTTCCTTGTTAATTTGAGTTCCTTGCATTAGTTTTCTGGCTAGGGTTTCGACCCTTTGTTTACCTGCTTAGGTTTCTCATAATTCCATGCTGTCACGCTTTATAGGCCTAAGTGTTCATCGTTTGTGCGATATTATGTTGATTTTGAATATCTCTGAGAATATATGTTTTGTATATGATTTCCCTTAAATGTTCTTACTGATTTCTTTTGAATTGTTTCCTTACTTGGATATGCCTTCCTTACTTAGAAGCAATTCTATCTGATTTTTAGGTCTTGTCCGAGATTCCTTGACTAATTGGTAGAATTAGCTTATATTTTCCCTACCATATTTGTGCATAAACATCATTCATTATATTTTCCTAACTTATGCTGCTATGTATCTGACCCTTATGGTATATTATATGCTTGCTACTCTTACCAGGGTAAATATAGTTAATTGATTCCTTTCCTTTTGAACCCGCTGTTTGTTACCGTTTGTCCTTGACTCCTTAATTAAAGGGGAATCTTGATACTAACTGGATTCTTGATTGATACTAGTCCCTTAATTAAAGATTTCTGTTTGTTTATGTACTTGTTTTCCAGTGCTATAAGTACCCTCCCTCATCCTCTTTGAAAGACACCAACACACACTGCATATCTCTCACAATTTAAAAAACTCTCTGAATTCTGTATTTCTATGCTATTTCTATACTCTCTCATTCTATTATTTGAAAACTCAATTAGATGAAAAGCCAAGATTGAGTAAACTTGGGTTATTTACTCCAGACTACTGGATTCTATTGCATTGCTTACTTGGGTTTGCCTGGTGCTCTCTGTGCTGCACACTGTCATTCTCACACTGTGTTGCACACTGCTATTTTCTCTGCTGCTCACACTCTCTGTTCACTTTGCTCTCTCTGTGCACTCTTGCTCATTTCTCTTTGTGTTCTGTTTGTCTGCAAATGGTATGCTATCTATTTAGTGTACAGCCCCCCCCCCCAAAACAATATGCTTCTGTTAATCCTGCACTTCATCTTGTTCCTTGTGTTTTTTTTTGTGGTTCTGTAGTTCTTATTGTCACTAGTATGCACTTACTAGCCTATTTAGCTTAGATTAGCATGTTATCCTTACCCCTTCCCTTTCTCAATGAATGTTTACTTTTCCTTGTGCATTACTACCGTGTGTCCAGGGCTGCTTGGATACTTGATTGGCCTAAAACCTCTTCCTGAGGTTAAGTGTATTGGGGTTTGGTACAGTAAGAACTATACCCCTGTGTTTTCTACAACTGTGTCTGATTACCTGCCTTCACTATGTTTGCCTGTGTGTGAGTAGGTCCAAGTACTTATCTATTCCCTTCCCCTTTTCCCCTGTTTGTATGATGCTATGTTCTAAACTGGTTAGTACAAATGATTTCAAAAGAACTCCTTTCAACTCTTTCGACTTTCTTAAAATATTTTCTCAAACTATCTCTCAAATCTTTATGCTGCTTTCATAAATTGACTCTCACATGTTTTAAACTCTCTCAATCCTATCACAACATCACTACTCTTAGATACTTTGGGTGCTTGGTATTGGCCAGGGGTTCAAACGAACCCTTAGGGAACTTTGCCACACCCAAGCCTTGGTAATGGCTGTGAAACTCGAAAGAAGTGAGGTTGGAGATGCTTGGACTGGCTGAAGGCTCTCTATAGAGTAAATTCTTATTTTCTTTTATCGCTGTTGTAATTTAATTATTTGGGCTGTTATAATTTGTAAAGAACAATGGGGATTATAGTGAATTGGGAGGGCTATGCATGTTTAATTAAGGGAATGGGTAGAAAACATATCTATAGGCCTTTATTTACCTATTTGTGCAATAGATACCATGTTTTAGGACATGCATCCTCACATATAGAAATCATATTCTTAGGCTTTTCACTTTCAGTTTGTTGTTCTAAATATTCTTATAACCATGACTAATTAATAATCAACAAGTCATTAACCTCACATTTCGATATCATGTTCATAGGACCTTTTGTGCATTAGATACCATGCCTTTAGGACTTTTTTGTTTACTTCTTTAATCTGGGTAAAAAATTGGTGAACGACTCTCTCTTTAAAACTGGAAGCAAACGTTCATGCTCACCATCCTTTAATAGCGCCTAGCCAAGCCTTAGGCCGAATAAAATGGGCTAATAACCTCTAAGTCATGTTCGAATTAATCCGCCTCTGCCTGAACTCGTCTGTTTCTCAAGCTGTCTAATTCTTTATAAACTTCTGCCCTCTTTTAGTACTTATGCAAGTGATTTCTACTTTATCAAGAACTGGACTACTATTTTCAAACCGTATATGCAAATGTTTCTACTGTGTTTTCTCGTCCAGCATTGGGCTACTATTTTTCAAGCTATCTGAATATTGTAATTTTCAAGGGTTCAAAACCTGACATGTTTTTCTTTATATTTATGCAATCTAAAAAAATATTTCCGTATTTGTTCTTCTATTCTACCTGTCCGAAAACTGTGTTCCACAAAAATTTTTAATACATATGTAGATTTTTCTAGAACTGCTACTGCCTCTTTGAAAGTTCTGAACATTTTCCCTTATGTTACTTTTTTGCAAAACCTCCAAACTTCTGTTTAATTTATACTCCAGTGTTTCGAAGGATTCTTCCTTCCTTAGACCTTAAATGTGTTCGAGTCGTGCTAATTATGTGTTCGTCTATAGAGGGGTATTTGAGCCGTTTACATGCTTATATTATTCCCCTTATGTGCAAATCCTATTTGTTCTTGTATGACGTCTAGAATTTTAACCTTTAAATCTAGGGGTTTAGCCTAGTTCCTGTCTCATAGGGATAGTGATCCTAAATGCTCTCTAGGATCTATAGAATGGGACGGGTAATAACACTCAATAAGTATTCGTGACCAATCCACACGCTTAAATAACCTCTACGGGGTGGGAAGGGTAGAATATGGAGATGGCGACGATGCGATAATATCATAAAGAGACCCCTCTTTGGGAATATGTGCTGGATATTGTATCGAATGATCCATATTATAGTCAAACCTAGGACCTATTTCTCCTTACTTGCTTTATTTAAACATTTTTTTCTTAAAGTAATGCTTTTCAAATTAATTCGCTCTTCGACTTTTACTTAACTTATACCATTCCCCTTTTCAGAAGTTTCTCAAGTTGCTTGAATGCTTTATATGTGAGCCTTATCTGTTTATTTGCCTTATTAAAATCACAATTAGCACGGTGGGGAACCACACTAGTCGATCTTGAGGGGTGTCTAACACCTTCCACTCGAGACAATTTCAAGCCCTTACCTAAACTCTGGTTTTACTTCAAAAATACTCTTTTCTTCTTAAAAGTGTCCTACTGCACTATAATCATTAGGTGGCGACTCTTCAACTTCCAATACCCAATTCCCAAAAGGGAATAAGAGTTGTTTTGTCCATAATGTCGTAAACCCGATTTCGCTTCTTCTTTTAGTAGTCGGAAAAAGGGGGCGTCGACAACGTCTTTGGGATGGCCTCTAACTGAATGGCCTCCATCTCTAACAGCTTGACCTCCACCTCTAATGGATTGACTCCACCTCCTCCACCTTTGGCTGCCTCGACCATAGATGTAACTGGCTGAGCGAGCGGTGGAGCAACCCGTGCTGGAATCATGGCACAAGAGCCCAACTGCTGCACGTCGTCCTGAGATTTGGGGCAAAATCTAGCAGGGTGTCTCAGATCCCCATAAGTATAACAAGCTCTTGATTGTTGACCTATGAACTAGCCCTGTCGACCTGGGTAACCTCCATGATAACTCTATATCGGAAGTGTACTAATAGGATCTGGTGGTGTACTGTAAGCTAGCTGCTCAAGATGAGACACATAAGGACCCCAACTGCCAGAATCACCATGGAGTGCCTGAAGAGTGGACTGAAACGACCTTGGAGGATGGCCTCTAACAAAAGTACCTTCACCTCTAAACGAGGAACCACTAAACCCACCAAAATGCGGTTCCTCTGATCAAACACCAGCCCCCTCTCTTGACTACTAACCATCTCGACTCGTCTGGAAATATTTACGGCCCTTCGAAAAATAATATCATCTCTAGTCTCCTTATCCATCTGTAACCTGATATTGAAAGTGAGTCCATCAATGAAGCTCCTCACTCTCCCCCTCTCAGTAGGAAGCAAGATAATGGAATGGTGAGCTAGGTCCAAAAGTCGAGTCTCGTATTGGGTAATAGTCCCACTACCTTGCTGAAGGTTCTCAAATGACCTGTTGTAATCCTCTCTCATAGTGAAAGGGATGAATATCTATAGAAATAGTTATGAAAACTGACTCAGGTAAGTGTAGTCAAACCAGCTAGTCTAGTCAACATATAATCCCTCCACCATATCTTGGTGGAACTAGTAATTTGAAACACTGAAAAGTCGACCACATTGGTCTCAACTATACCTATGTTCCACAGTACCTCATGGAAGCAGTCAAGATAATCCTATGGGTCCTCAGAAGATGCACCACTAGAATGAACAAAAAAGAGCTTGTTATACTTATCCAACCTTAATAGAGCCTCAGTTGACATAGTGGGCCGATAACCGGCCTATGCCGCAACAACTGACTAAACCACCCCAACTGGTGGGGCTGCTAGAGTCTGATATTGGGGAGCGATCTGCTCCGAAGTGTGAGTAGAGGGAGTTTGAGCTCCTCTCCCATCCTGAGAGACGACTGGTACCACCGGGAATACACTAGTCTGGGGCCAAACTCTCCATAAGGCTTATCAAATGGAATAGAGAATCCTAAAGCACTCGAATGGCTATGAACCCCTCCGGGACCTGAGCTATTCCGACAGGTACAGTCTGAACTGGAACCTCCTCCTTGTGATCAATTTGAGGATCCAGTGCGGGTGCTACCAGGCTGAGCTCTACCTCTGCCTTGGCCTCTGGCTCGACCTCGGCCTATACCTCTGCCTTTGATCATAGATATCACTAGGGGCTCCGACTCTTGTCCGGCTACAGATGTTGTGTGTGTTGTCTCCATCTGTCAGAGAACAAGAATAGAATGATTCAATAATAATTGATAGAATAAAGTCGCACGGTAGTGAAGGAAAGATGTGAAATTCTTCCTAAAATCCATAGCCCCTTAAAGATAAGTACAGACGTCTCCTTACTGATCCTCCAAACTCTACTATGCTTTCTCGTAACGTGGTGCCTAACGTTGCGACCAGGCAAGCCAACTGTAGACTAGCCGCGTGATTTTGTCTTTTTTTAAATTTTTTTTTATGAGTGATTAAAATTTCCTTAAAATTAAAAAATTTGAGAAATAATATATCTGAAATAAGCAACACGAAAGAAACTGAGTGAAATCATAATCATGAAATAAAAGCTAAAACCACGAGTCTATTAGTGTGTGTGCCAAGACATGGTGTCACAAGAGTATGGGCTACTAGTAGAATATACAAAAGATCACTACTCTACTGTCTGAAATAAAATATACAGAACAATAACAATAGAAAGACACTGGCTGCTGCAGAGCAGCTCGGAAAGGTATCTCACCGTTTAGTCTTATACCAGGAGTCAAGCGCACGCGCCAGACTGATAACTAGATGTACCTGCCTCAGATCCTGCATATTTAAGTGAAGAAGTGTATCGTGATTACATAAATAATATGTAACCAGTAAGTATCTATTCTAACCTCGAGGAAGTAGTGACGAGGAGTCCACCTTGACACTTACTATGGGCTAACAATGATATATCAAAATTTTATATTAAGCATGGATTACATGAATAATACTGAAAACCCATTAACAGAATAGTAAATACTCATTTCACAAATATTAAGTCCCAAGTTTATTTTCATCATTTCTCAAGGCATTTAAGTAGTATCAATTATGAATAATTACAAAAATTATCATGCACAAATTATTCCGATGTCATACGGTCAAATCCAACATAATATTTAAACTTGCACTACCAAGGGTTAAACGACACAAACCATAGATGCATCTTTGTGCTACCGAGGCGTTCAACCTGCTCCACAAATAGAAAATAGTTCAAAGAAACATAAATTTTCAATAACAGTCACGTGTCTTATTTAAAACTTCAAAGATGTGAAATTTAACCTTTTAAAATTCCTTTATCAACTTTCAATATGACATAAGCAATGATTGCCGACGCCCCCTTTTTCTAAAGCGAAATCGGGTTTACGCCATTTGGGAGGAAAACTCTATTCCCTTTCGAGGATTGGATTTTTTAGTTGGAGAGTATCCACCTAATGATTATAGTGCATTAGGACACTTTAAGAAGGGTTTGAGTTGAAGAAACCAGAGATTAGGGTAAGGGCTAGAAATTATCCTGTGGGAAGGTGTTAGGCACCCCTCAGGATCCACAAGTGTGGTTCCTGGACATGTTACAATTGTGACTTTACATAAACACATAAACAATTAAGGCTTGAATAAGGATTTGCATATAATATTTCAATAAGTTGAAAACTTATGAAGATAAGTAGAGAGGACAGAATTTTATGAAAAAGAAATATTTAAAGAGTTTTTACAAGAAGAGATGAAAGCAAATAAAGGAAGAGGAGTCCTAGGTTTATGATTAATATGGATCACATCAATGCGATATCCAGAAATCAATCCTTAGAAGAGGGGTCGCATGTGATATTAGCGGACCGGTCATCATATCCATATTCTACCCTTCCCACCGCGTTAATGTATTAAAGCACGAAATAGTATCGTTACTTATTGCATGCTACTACCCGTCCCAATCCTATCAGTCCCGGAGGTATTTGGAACTACTAATCCTAAAGGGGAAGGGAGTTTTTGGCTTTTCAGAGTTTCAAAAGGTTAAAAGTCTAGGGCGACAAATAAAACACATAAGGCAATTATGGGGTGCACATAACATATAAAAGGCTCAAATAAACCTCCTCAAATCATGAAAATAACATGTAGTTTAGCTTGTCTTACATGTACTGATTTGATCTAGATTAAATTAAGGCGTAGGGCGGGTTAATTTACCACATATTTCCAGATAGGGAGTCCAAATTAGCCCTACTTTGATGTAGTTGTCAAAGACTGACACAATTGATTAATTACCTAACCATTTGCCTATGTGTTAAACGGACCTATAGACATGGTATCTATTAGTTTCAGAGACAAAAGAGTAAACTGATTGCAGAAAGAGAACTATCAGTTATAAGGTCATAAGTTCTATGGGTGCTACATAAAATACTACTGATTTTAGACTTAGGAGCAAGTGAATGATTCAAACTTTAGTTGATTACTCCTATATGCATGCTTTCTAGATATTTACTAATTTTAAACATTGTTATTGCTTATGAAGAAATCCTATAGGCAGGTTGTCTGTGTGTAGTCAATTATTTAAGTCCTATAATATGTTTGCCTAATGACTAATGCATATGCAGAAGTCCTATAGGAATATTATCTATATGATATGCAAATCTATAGACGTGGTTTCTTTACGAAAATGCAGAAAATACTATGAAGATACCTGTACGAAATTATAGATAACCTTACAAATATGATATTTATATGAAATGCAGAAATCTTATGAACATGGTATCTATATGAAATTGCGAAATACCTATGAACATGATATCTATATGAGGCGTAGAGTTTCAGTGGTTAACTGTATGAAAAAACATAACTTCAGGAATAGTATTTCCCAATAGTCATGTTGTCTACCCTTTTTGCATGCATTCAAACCCATCCCTTTTCACTATCCACCCTGATTAGTTATTACAAAATTATTACAGACCAAATCAATCAAACAGAAAAGTAAAATTACATCAGTGATTACATCTATATCTAATCAGCCTATTTCATACTGAGAGTCTAATAATATAAGATAAACCAACTTCCAGGATCAGATTTTCAAAGTCTTCACTTATTTTGGGATGTGTCACAGTTCCAAGGAGCTTCAAAAGCTCCAGGCAGTGCTTACACCCCAAATGTCATTGCAGAATCAGATTATAGTGCAGTGTGGAAGGTCCGGCCCTCAAATGTCCAAATTCAGAGGGAACTCAAGGTCCCAAGGCAAGACCCATATGAGGGGGGCAGAATTTATAGGCTAGGAATAAGTGCAAGTGCGGGAAATGGTAAGCTAGTGGTCATGCCAAGCAATTTGAAGTACTGGCACACCCCTAACCAACTTGTATTCTCAAGTTGAGGAGTTAGAGCTTATTGAAAGTTAGGTTCAAACCTGGATAGATACTTATAGGCTACAAGACCCTAACCTTAACTCAACATACATAGTGGGGGGGGGGGGCTAAGGATATAGAGTTCATAACAGAAATAGTAAACAAAGGGAGAGTAGGCAAAGGACATGATCAGCAATGAAATGTACTGACACATCCTTTACTTGGGGTTAAAATTAGTTCATGGACAACAATTCATGTTCCCATGCCTTGAATCCCCATTCATAAACACATAGGATATAAGGGAGTAGGGATCAAATATTTGCAGAAAAATAAAGCATACAGTAACATGTGAACATGAAAAACTCTACAAGTAGTAGGCATAGATATAAAAACTGTAAGTAAATAAATTAGGGTGATTGGTGATAAATAAGTCAAGATATACTAGTAAAGTGCAAGTGAAGGATGCTAAGACAGAGTATTAGCAGTATATTAGCCTTGGCTTTTAGCCGGCTAACAGTAAACATGAGCAGAGAACAGCAGTAGAGCAAAAGAGCAAGAGGGAATGCCGACTTTGAAAGTATTCAGTAGTGTGTAAGTCAGATACTATTGTATATTCAATTGTTGAATTGAAAGTATGTTTTGTGAAAGAGAGGGTCGGGTATTAATAGTTAAAAAAATAAGTAGAGAATAACGGATAAATCACATCAATTAAGGAACTGTGTATCAATTACAATCAATCAACACAAGCAATCACTTTAATTAAGGGATTCAAAGATCAAACGGGAAAAACAATTAAGGAAATGGATTTGAACAAAATATTTTCTTAGTAGTATAATAGAGGGTAAGTGCATATAAGTTATTTATGGCAACAGACTAGTGGCACACGGTTTGTAAGAAAAAAGGAAATGGAATCAATCATTAGAACCAAAAGCATATGCTTATTTGAATGAATCAAGTCGAGAAAAGGGTAAAAAGTTCTGTTAAGGAAAATCCGAAACAATCAAGTAAAAACATCAAAGGGATTCAGAATCAATCAATAGTTGGAAAAACATCTTTAGAGGAGTTATCATATATAAACTACAAAACATGAATTGAGAAGAGACTGTCGAGTTATGTAAAAGAGAGAAGTTAAGAATCATAAAAGAGTCATAGTGGGTGTGAGAGTTCAGGGTTCCATTGTGGAACCCTAACTCGAACACCAAATCAAAATACCCGTAGAAATCTCAAAATCCTAGAGTTTCGAATTGAATCAAGCATATATACGAGATGGCAGGTCATTGAAATAGACTCAAAGGTCTGCTTCAAAGCCTTATGAGAAGTAAAATAGACATGATAGCAATTTTGAAACAACAAGGAAATAAGACTGATTTAAAGCGTGAAAGAACATGCTTTTTAAGAAAAGCTCGGAACTTAAACAAACTCAGAAGAAGAAGTGATACGAATTTAGGCAAAAGCAGATAAAACATGTTTAGCAAAACACGAACAGAATCCAGTAAAGCAAACAAAATCAAAGAACTCAACGATAAAACACACATAGTAGAAAAGTAAGGAAAATATACTACAGATTAACATGTGAGTATAGTAGAAAAGAAATGTAACAGAACAGTACATACATAGTAAAAGGAGTCACATGAGCATGATACAAACACACATAAAAAAGAAGAAGAAGAGTCAGAAAGATGTTTCGAAAACCTTCCAGAAAACCCTAAATTGAACGTTTTTTTTAAAAGAAAGATTTGGGGAAAAAACTTTAGAACCCAGTAGAACACAAACATACCATTGATCTAAGAAACCTCGAACAACTTAGGGTTTCGGAGAAACCCTGAAAGCGAGAAAGACATTGGAAGAAGGTCTGATCCTTAGTCGAAAAGGTCAGAAAAGGCTTCTAACGCCTTGGAACATGCTAGAGTAGCCATAGAACTGAAGATCTGAGAAGGTCTAAAAGAGAACCATTGAGGTCATACTTCAAAACCTTGAACACCCATGGTCTAATGGTGGAAGAGGGTGAGGAATCCATGGACTTCGATGGAGAAGGTCACTGGAGAAAACGAAGGGACTCATCGGAGAAGGGGAAAAGATAGAAGTCTCTAGAAGTGACTTGAGATAGAGAGAGAGAATGGAGAGATGAGAGATATTGAATAATGAGGGTTCAGGGGGTGGGGGTAGTTTAGGATATAATTAACGTAATTGAATTTGGACCGTTGATCTCGTTTGATCAACGCTCAGGTTCAATCGGAGCTAGACCGGGTTAAAAACAAAATTGGGCTGGGTTAGTTTAATTCGGATATTGGGCCAATGCAATCTGATAGAGGGTACGGCAAAATTGGCTAAAATAAAAACAACAAGGGCTATTTGTTAAATAGCCAACTTTCTTCTTTTATTATTTTACTAAATAGTAAAAAATATTTTAAAAACAATTTAAAGGAACCAGATTAATTAATAACATATAAATATTAATATAAAAATAATACAAATGATTTTATAATTGTGAAATTCTGTTAATTATAAAATAGGCTATAATTGCAATTCTATGCAATTTGGCTTAGAAATACCGAACAAATGTATAAAAATATGAAAAAATTTACTTTAATTATATTTTGGTGTAAATATGAGAATAAATGGATTATTCACCAAAATGTTAATTTTGGAAATAATTATTAAATTTTATAGTATTAAAATAGACAATAAATTGGTTTTGAAAATAATTAAAAATTTGAAAAAATACCAAAACACTCGGGTATGCTCATATATGCATATATATGTTATTTTGAAAGTATTTTGAGTATAAAAATACCTAGAAAAAAATTGGTATCAACAGCTGGCCCTCTTTACCCGAGAAGGATGAAAGAGTTATCGAGTAAAGACAGAATGACTAATTTTGACCGAAAGAGGCGATTTGTAAGGAATTTTGACCGAGATCTGGTTCCTGAGCTGCCTACATATCCTTTGTCTTACAGGAATCAGACCATAATTAGTTCAGGATCCAATGACGGAATATGCCGATGGAGATTTTGAAAGGCGAACGTGATGTCTATGTTGAGAAAATTGGTTGAAATCTGGTAGCCTACGGGAACCAGAGTGGAATTGCTCTTGATGAGATGGCCATTGCTAGCCGGTGTACTTGCAAGTGATAAATACAACATATATTGTGCATAAATTTAAACGTGATGCAAGTTCCCATTAGACTATGAATGCTGTCTTTGAAAATGATGTTCTCGGGCTATGAGGATGATGCCTCCGAACCATGATGCTTTTGAATAATTATATGCAAAAGATAAAAACGGGGTCCTCAGACCGTGGCATGGCATTCTCGGGCTATGAAAATGGTGCCTCCGAACAATAACACCTTTGGAAAATTTGGCAATCTTTCAGCCCATGAGATGCAGAGGTGGCGATCTTTCAGCCGATCAAAGACGAATAAAATGACGATATTTCAGCCATGCAAGATAAGAAGTGGTGATATTTCAACCGGTGCAGGATGGGGACAAAGCTTAGTCCTGAAAGGTAGAAGAGTAGCTTTATGCAATGAGGGACTGTGTAGATGGAGACAATGCTTAGTCTCAGAAGGCAGAAGAGTAGCCTTATGCAATGCAAGAATGTGCAGTTGGAGATAATGCTTAGTCTCGGAAGGCAGAAGAGTAGCCTTATGCAAAATGCAGATAATGCAGATGGAGACCATGCTTAGTCCGGAAGGCATAAAGGTAGCCTTATGCAAAATGCAGGTAATGAAGATGGAGACATTGCTTAGTCACGAAAGGCAGAAAGGTAGCTTTATGCAAAATGCAGATAGAGATAGTGCTTAGTCTCGGAAGGCAGAAAGGTAGCCTTATGCAGAATGCAGGAATAAAAGGCGAATAATAACGAAATCTTAGCTGGTCGATTCTAGTTGATAGGTGATTGATCATTGTGGATGTTGGGGATGTCGTGCACTGATAACAATTGTGAATAGGTGATACTTCAGAGAAGTTTCATTCTTGAGAAAGTATGAGTGCATAAATATATCTAATGATATTACGAGTTGGCTGCCTACATCCAAAGAAAAATCACGAGTTTTGTACAAGGGAGAAGGTTAGTTTGTCTTCCCGTGGCCTTTGCTTGTCCTGCTTGACATTGTGTATCATTGGGGTAGAGTTGCTAAGCACAATAATTTGGATAATAGTTGTGCATGATTCAGTAAAAATGTAACGTAAGTATATAATCGAAAATAGTTTTCTTTTAGATGAACCGATGACTGCGACGCGGTTCAAAACATTGCAGCCTCTCTCGCTTTGGAATTTTGAGGGCCCTCCTCAAAATTCTACCCCAGTTTATTGGGCTGGAACTTCCGTTGATTGCTGAAATGAATGGCTAGAGATCAACTTCAGAATTTTGCGGGAGGAATGGAAATTTTATTGAATTGTGACCGAACCCATAAGTATGCCTACGTATCCCTTCTTAAACGAGAATTAGGTCAAGCGTAGTTCAAATTAAATTATAAAGGAAATCATAAATGGTTACATATACTATTGTTTTATTGCATCTGAATTGATTGGCTTCGGCCAGACTTCTCCATCCATTTATGCAATTATGAGGGCTCCTTCGTTTAGAACCTGATGAACCATGTACGAACCTTGCCATGTTGGAGAGAGCTTCCCTATGGATTCATCTTGATACGGAAAAATTTTCTTCAACACCAGCTGCCCCGGTGTAAACTTCATTGGCTTAACTCGTTTGTTGAAAGCTCTGGACATTCTGTTCTGATACAATTGAGCGTGACAAACTGCATTCATTCTTTTCCCATCTATGAGGGCTAGCTGCTTGGAGCGACCTTTTACCCATTCTGAATCTTCTAACTCTGCCTCTTGTATGATCCTTACGGAGGAAATTTCTACCTCAGCGGGAATGACCGACTCTGTACCATAAACCATCATATAGGGAGTTACCCCGGTTGATGTGCGGACTGTGGTGCTGTATCCCAATAAGGCAAATGATAACTTCACATGCCACTGCTTATGCTTTTCTATCATCCTCCTTAGTATCTTCTTGATATTTTTGTTAGCTGCTTCTACAACTCAATTCATCTGAGGCCTATAGGCTATAAAGTTATTGTGTTTGTACTTGAATGCTTCACATATTGCTTTTATCAAGTCACTGTTGAGTTTGGAACCTCAATAACGGTTGATTCAGGAATTTCGAACCGACAAACAATACGGTCACAGACGAAATCTATCACAACTTTCTTAGTTACTGCTTTATATGATGCTGCTTCGACACATTTGGTGAAATAGTCAATTGCCACTATAATGAACCTATGCTCGTTTGATGCGGCTGGCTCGATAGGTCTTATGCAAAAAGTATATAACGCAAATGAAGACAATGCTTAGTTCGGAAGGCAGAAAGGTAGCCTTATGCAATATGCAGGAAATGAAGATGGATACAATGCTTAGTCTCGGAAGATTGAAAGGTAGACTTATGCAAAATGCTGATAGAGATAGTGCTTAGTCTCGGAAGGCAGAAAGGTAGCCTTCTGCAGAATGCAGGAAATAAAAGGCGAATAATAACGAAATCTCTAAGTTGGTGGATGCTAGTTGATAGCTGATTGATCATTGTGGCTGTTGGGGATGTCGTGCACGGATAACAATTGTGAATAGGTGATAATTAAGAGAAGTTTCGTTCTTGATAAAGTATGAGTGCATAAATATATCTAATGATATTACGAATTGGCTGCCTGCATCCAAAGAAAAATCACGAGTTTTGTAAAAGGGAGAAGGTTAGTTCGTCTTCCCATGGCCTTTGCTTGTCCTGCTTGACGTTGTGTATCATTGGGGTAGAGTTGCTAAATACAATAATTCGGATAATAGTTATGCATGATTCACTAAAAAATATAACGTAAGTATATAATCAAAAATAGTTTTCTTCTAGATGAACCGATGACTGCGACGCGGTTCAAGACATTGCAGCCTCTCTCGCTTTGGAATTTTAGGGTCTTCCTCAAAATTCTACCCCAGTTTACTGGGCTGGAACTTCCGACGATTGCTGAAATGAATGGCTGGCGATCAACTTTAGAATTTTTGGGGAGGAAATGGAAATTTTATTGAATTTTGACCGAACCCATAAGGATTCCTACATATCCCTTCTTAAACGGGAACTAGGCCAGGCGTAGTTCAAATTACATTATAAAGGAAATCATAAATGGTTACACATACTATTGTTTTACTGCATCTGAATTTATTGGCTTTGGCCAGACTTCTCCATCTATTTCTGCATTTATGAGGGCTCCTTCGTTTAGAACACGATGAACCATGTATGTACCTTGCCAGGTTGGAGAGTGCTTTCCTATGGATTCATCTTGATACGGAAAAATTTTATTCAACACCCGCTGCCCCGGTGTAAACCTCCTTGGCTTAACTCTTTGTTGAAAGCTCGGGACATTCTGTTCCGATACAATTGACCGTGACAAACTGCATTCATTCTTTTCCCATCTATAAGGGCTAGCTGCTTGGAGCGACCTTTGACCCATTCTGCATCTTCTAACTCCGCCTCTTGTATGATCCTTACGGAGGAAATTTCTACCTCAGCGGGAATGACCGCCTCTGTACCATAAACCATCATATAGGGAGTTACCCCAGTTGATGTGGGGACTGTGGTGCTGTATCCCAATAAGGCAAATGATAAATTCTCACGCCACTGCTTATGCTTTTCTATCATCTTCCTTAGTATCTTCTTGATATTTTTGTTAGCTGCTTCTACAGCTCCATTCATATGAGGCCTATAGGATATAAAGTTCTTGTGTTTCATCTTGAGTGCTTCACATACTGCTTTTATCAAGTCACTGTTGAGATTGTAACCTCAATAATGATTGATTTAGGAATTTCGAATCGACAAACAATACGGTCACAGAAGAAATCTATCACAACTTTCTAGGTTACTGCTTTATATGATGCTGCTTCGACCCATTTGGTGAAATAGTCAATTTCCACTAGAATGAACCTGGATGCATTTGATGCAGCAGGCTCGATATGTCTGATAACATCCATTCCCTAAGCAGCGAATAGCCAAGGCGAGCTTGTTGCAGTAAGCTCATTTGGAGGCACCTTTATCATATCTGCATGTATCTGATAGTGATGGCATTTGTGAGCATACTGGATGAAGTTCGTTTCCATAGTCATCCAAAAATATCTTACCCGGAGTATCTTCTTTGCTAAGACAAAACCATGCATATGTGGACCGCAGGTCCCTGCATGAACTTTTTCTAATAACTTGGATGCTTCCTTTGCTTAGACAAACCTTAGTAATCCCAAATCTGGAGTCCTCCTGGACAAGATTCCTCCACCGTGATCAAAGTATTTAGGCAACCGCCGAAGGGTGTGTTTCTGAGTACCGTTGGCAACTTCTGGGTATTCTCCTATTGTCAAGTACTCCCTGGTGTCATGGAAACATTGTTTTCCATCTACGTCTTCCTTGATATGAGCATAGTAAGTTGGCTGATCAAAAAACTTTACTGGGATGGGATCAATGAAATTCTTGTCTAGATGTTGGATAATGGATGATAGAGTAGCCAATGCATCAACGAACTCATTTTGCACTCTGGGGACGTGCTGAAATTTTATCTTTGTGAACCTTCCTCAACTCGTGTATGCGATGGAGGTAAGGAAGAATCTTAGAGTTCTTGGTTGCCCATTATTCTCGGACATGATGTATGAGCAATTATGAATCCCCGATCACTAGCAACTCCTGAATGTTCATATCAATAGCCATGTTGAGCCCCAAGATGCATGCTTTGTATACGGCCATATTGTTGGTGCATGGGAACCTGAGTTTGGTGGATAGCGGGTAATGCTTCTTGGTTTTTGATACTAGGACTGATCCTATTCCAACTCCGTTGAAATTTGCGGCTCTGTCAATAAGCAATCTCCATCTATCATGGGATTCTGCAATATCTTCTCCTATGAAAGATACTTCTTCGTCGGGAAAATACGTCTTTAGAGGCTCATATTCTCCTTCCACGGGACTCTCGGCGAGATGATCTGCCAAGTCTTGTCCTTTGATTTCCTTCTAAGTCACGTAAACAATGTCGAATTCACATAGCAGGATTTTCCACTTGGCGAGCTTGCCAGTGGGCAAGGGTTTGTGGAAGATATACTTCAGTGGATCCATTCTTTATATGAGATAAGTAGCTTAGGCATAGAAAATAATGCGTCAATTTATGAGCTACCCAAGTCAAAGAAAAACAAGTGCGCTCTAATAGAGAATACTGGGCCTCGTACATGTGAACTTCTTATTGAGACAGTAGATGGCTTGCTCCTTTTTTGCCGTTGCATTGTGTTGTCTTAGGACACAACCGAATTCCCCCATCCAATGCTACAAGGTAAAGCAATAGGGGTTTACCTGGTTCGGATGGAACCAGAATTGGTGGCATTGACATGTATTCCTTGATTCTGTCAAAGGCTTTCTGACAATCATCTGTCCATTTGGTAGCAACATCTTTCTTCAACATTTTAAAGATGTGTTTGCAATTGACAGTGGACTTGAGCCATGAAGCGGCTGATATAGTTGAGTCTCCCCAAGAAACTTATCATGTCCTTCTTGTTCTTTGGCTGTGGCAATTCTTGAATGACCTTAACCTTTTATGGATCCAATTCTATTCCTCGACGACTCACGATGAACCCCAGTAATTTTTCGGCAGGAACCCTGAATGCACGCTTGGCGGGATTCAATTTTAGATTGTCCCTTCATAGTCTGTTGAAGAACTTCCTCAGATCTTGCATATAGTCAGCGACTTTCTTGGATTTGATGATGACATCTTCTACATATACCTTGATCTCTTTATGTATCATGTCATGGAAAATAGTAGTCATGGCCCTCATATAGGTGGCACCAATATTTTTTAACCGAAATGGAATCATCTTGTATCAATACATCAACCACGGCGTAATGAAAGCCGTCTTCTCTGAATCTTCCTCGTCCATCCATATCTGATGGTACCCGGCAAAACAATCAACAAAAGACTGCAGCTCATGCTTAGCGTAGTTGTCAATAAGAATGTGTATGTTTTGCAATGGGAAGTCGCCTTTGGGACTGTCCCGGTTAACATCTCGGTAGTCGACACAGACCCTAGCTTTCCCATCTTTCTTTGGCACTGGTACAATGTTGGCTAACCATGTTGGATACTCTACCACCCTAAGAACCTTGGCTTTGACTTGCTTGGTGAGTTCTTTCTTGATTTTCAAACCCATGTCGGGCTTGAACTTTCTGAGTTTCTTCTTTACCGGTGGACATGTTGGATTTGTTGGCAGTTTGTAAGCTACAATTGATGTACTGAGACCAGTCATATCATCATACGACCTAGCGAATATATCCTCATATTCCTTTAGAAAATCCGTGTACTCTTTCTTTTCTGATGATGACAGGTGAACACTGATACACGTTTCTTTTACATTTTTGTATCCCCCAAGTTAACGACCTCAACTTCGTCCAAGTTATACTTAGTCCTATTTTCAAGATCCTCAACTTCTTTAACGACCACTTATTGTATATCATCCTCTTCTGAGTCAATATGCATTGGTTGCGTTGTCTCGTTGCAAGTCACAATCGTTGGTTCATCATGAAGATAAGTAATAGTAATATTGTGAAAATAAAGTAAATGATAGAGAAAAGGAAAAAAAATAATAAGAGCGAGACATGTAAGGAATTTAAATGCTTTGATTAAATTTCATAATTGTTTTGAACATCAGAGCTCTTTTCAAAATTAAAGAAAATACGGAAAAAAAATTAGCTAGTAAAAAATATGATGCATGGTGCTTTGTTTAGCCTTGCTACCCCGAAGCTTTCCAGGCCCTGGTGGTTCTGATGGACCAATTACTGAAGCGTTCTCCTCGGTTCACAACTTGTATAGAAGGGCCTTCCTCTCCCTCCTCCTAAAAAATGACACAACAGTCTATGCTGTCATATTCCAGAAGTAGATTCCTTATTTCCGCCAATGCCTCTTCTTCTTCTGACCCATATATGATATCTGCTGGTTGAAAAGTTTGCTCCAGACAAGGTATAGGATGCTCCACCGGGTAGTTGGGACCGCACCATGGTGGTGACCATTCGTCGAACTCTTTCCAGGTATATTCGTACCCCCAAACAAAAATTAGGACCATGTTTCTTCAGTTTGATAGGTTTGGTGATTCCCTGGAGGTTTTTGCGAAGTCCCTTTCCAAGCTTATATCCACACCATTTCAGGATACTCTTGCATTGACACGCTTGATGTGATGGTAGGTTTCTTTGCCTATTTTCCCTCTTTCTCCAATCATCGAGATGGTCTGACGACTGTATATGGGGTTTCTACCATTGCCATGAATAATCACCTCGTGGTGATTCCATTCGAACTTCATTGGCTGATGCATGGTTGATGCTACAACTCCGAAGGCATAAATTCATGGTCATCACAATAGGAAGTTTTAGGATGATGGAATGTCTATCACTTGAATATCAACGTCGAGCCAAGTTGGTCCCATTTACAGGCATAAACTGATTTCCCCAATAATGGATCTTTGGGACCCATCGAAGGCTTTGACATTGACGGCCCTATCTTTGACCTCATTGAGGCTCTTCCCCAGTGTTCTAAGGGTTATCAACGGACATATGTTGAGGCTAGATCCTCCGCCGATCAAGACTCTAGTAATGAAATAATCCTCGCATTGCACGGTGATGTGCAGTGCCTTGTTGTGACTCCGCCCTTTCGGTGGTAGCTCATCTTTTTGGAAGGTGATTTTGTGGCTCTCCAGTACTTGCCCCATCATGTTTGCCATTTCTCCTCTAGATATGTTGCTCGGCACATATGCCTCACTTAGTATCTTTATCAAGGAATTCTTGTGTGCATCGGAGCTCGGCAGAAGAGCTAGGATAGAGATTTGTGCCGGTGTTTTATTTAGTTGTTCAACCACTGAGTACACCTTTGCCTGTATCTTCCTCCAAAGATCATCGGGTGCAGTTTCAATAGGGTGTCCATAGGCTTGCTTACTGGACTTAGCTAGGTGTTTTGGGGTGTAAACTTTGCCGGTTCTTGTCATACCTTGTGCAACAATTGCTTCTCCAAATTTGGTTTTCCCTTTCCTTCTTGCTTTGGCTGTGTAATCCCATGGTATGGAATTTGAGTGGAAAGGTGCTATGTATGACATTGCTAACAGAATAGGCACCCTTGGAGGTAACATAGCAACTTCGAATGGCGCAAGTGATTTTGGAACTCCAAACTCGACTTCAATCGATCGGGCGCCCTTCGCAGAAGAAGGTGCTTTAAACTCGAGTGGTATAGACATGTTTAATTCATCTCCCCTAGAGGGGTGATTATGGACAATAATCAGTTTTTAGTGTGATTGTTGGTTTCTTTTACTCATCACCCTCAGCAATCAATCCTATCGACCCTTTGGGGTCCCAATCATCTTTGATCTCGATCATATGAATGCCCCTACCCTTGTGGTCAGGCAAAGGGTTGTATAAAACATTAGGATTAGGCTCCTTTTCTATGATGATCTTATTGTCGATCAGGGTTTGAATGTTGTCCTTCAGTGAGCGACACTCGTCAATGGTATGCCCCTTTATGCCGGAATGGTACGTACAAATTTTGTTCGGGTTGACCCTTTATAAAATATTTTATGGAGTTATGGCAAGGATATGGGTGACATAACCAACAACGTTAAGTCTCTTATACAGTTGGTCAATTGGTTCGGCGATGACTGTGTATTATCTGGGAGGTCTGCGTCGAAATTTGGTCTAGGTCTAGGGAAGTTTTTGCGAGTGGGAGGTGATCGATAGTGAGAGGGTTGAGTATTATAACCTTGGTAGATAAGTGCAGGTTGAGAGTATCTTTGTGAAGTGGGCTGATCTGCGGGAGGCGGAGATGATTGCTAAACGGGTGGTGGATTTTAGTAGGAGGGTTTTGGTGCTTAGCAATTTGGGGTAGGCTGATATGTAAGTGGAGGTGATGGGTAAGTTTGGTATTTTTCGCGGATTTTATTCTCTGTGTGACCATCGCGACGCTCACTCCCCTTTTCTTGGACGTGCCACCAGACTGTGGAGCCTTGTTGGTGGCCTGTAATGCTTTAAGGTTGGTAACCATACAAGTTTTAATACCTTCCTCGATTCTTTCTCCCATCTTGATGATGTTAGAGAATGTTTGGCCCTCAATCAGCATCAACCTTTCGTAATACTGCGGGTCTTGAGCTCGGACGAAAAATCTGTTCATTTGTTTTTCTTCTAAGGCCGCCCTAACCATAGCAGCCTCCGATCTCAACGAGTAGCATACTCACAGAATGTCTTTGTAGGTTTTTTCTTCAAATTCTGTATGTAGAATACATCAGGTGGATTCTCTGTATTGAATCTGAATCCGTCCATGAAATCAGACGCCATACCTACCCAGCTTGTCTGCTTCTTGGGGTCTTGGCTGATGTACCACGATAAATCACCCCCTTTCAGACTTCTCATAAAGAGCTTCATACAGATCTTTTCATCCCTTCCGACTCCGACCAGCTTGTCGCACTACGTCCTTAAATGGACTTTGGGATCCCCTGTGCCATCAAAAACTTCGAACTTGGGAGGTTTGTACCCCTTTTAAAGTTCGACATCTGGCTGAATGCAACTTAGCAGCCTTGGGTGAATGTTGGTTACCATGCCGAATTTGGGGACTTCGTGCCTCATATTCTACAAAATAAAGAGTTAGGCCCTTATCCCATCAGACTCAACTATTTAATGCCATAATTAGCATAAAAAGCATTTAGTTCCCCAAATAAGTGCACATAATATGGTGGTGTCGTTTGGGTTTCAAGGAAACCTGGTGGACTTTGGACAAGGCTATCATAATGAGTCATTATGTGGAAAACATAACTGACTCAGCTAGGTTTGACAATGATGCATGGAAAATTAAATAGAGTAAGGTTTCTATGGGGTATTAGACTGGTACCCTTGAGCGGACAACCCAAGAGGGAAAGACACGGAACCATCGACTACACCACTGATCAATTGGTTTTACCGCAAATATGCCTTTGCTAAATATAAGGGGTGATAATATTGGAAGAGCACAACCACTCATTATAAGCGTTGCTATGGTATTTGTTTGGCACAAGTGGAATATCATGTTGAAGATGATATTACAAGAATGAAACAAGTTGTCACGTATTTTTACGTTCATAAGATAATGATTACAATAATTGCTCGTAATTACAACACTAAAAGAAAACATTAAGGAAAAGAAACAATGAAACAAGTCAGTTTCATAGAAGAAGAAGAGATAATGACATTAAGTAAAAGCAATAAAGTCACAAATAACATGCAATGGTAAAAGCCTAAAGAAAATCTTCAGCAGAGTCGCCATGCTGTCGACGCCCCCTTTCTCTAAAGGGAAATTGAGTTTATGACATTTGGGAGGACAACTCTATTCCCTTTCGCGGATTAGGTTTTGGAGTTGCAGAGTTTCCACCTAATAATTATAGTGCATCAGGACATTTTAAGAAGGGTTTGAGTTGAAGAACCCAGATATTAGGGTAAGGGCTAGAAACTATCCCGAGGGGAAGGTGTTAGGCACCCCTCAAGATCCACAAGTGTGGTTCCCGACCATGTTACAATTGTGACTTTACATAAACACATAAACAATTACGGATTAAATAAGGATTTGCATATAACATTGCAATAAGTTGAAAACTTGTGAAGATAAGTAGAGATGGCAGAATTTTATGAAAAATAAAGATTTAAAGAGTTTTTACAAGAAGACATGAAAGCAAATAAAGGAAGAGGGGTCCTAGGTATATGATTAATATAGATCACATCAATGCAATATCCAACAATTACTCCTCAGAAGAGGGTCTCACGTGATATTAGCGCACCTGTCATCATATCCATATTCTATTCTTCCCACCCCGTTAAGGTATTAAAGCGCGGAAATGTATCGTTACTTATTACATGCTACTACCAGTCCCAATCCTATCAGTCCCGGGGGCATTTGGGACTACTAATCCTAAAGGGGAAGGGAGTTTTGGGCTTTTTAGAGTTTCAAAATGTTAAAAGTCTAGGGTGACAAATAAAACACATAAGGCAATTATGGGGTTCACATACAATTAAAAGGCTCAAATAAACCTCCTCAAATCAACAAAACAACATGTAATTTATCATGTCTTACATGTGCTGATTTGGTCTGGATTAAATTAAGGCATAGAGCATGTTGATTTACCACATATTTCCAGCTAGTGAGTCCAAATTAGCCTTGCTTAGATGTAGTTGTCAAATACTAACACAATTGATTAATTATCTAACCATTTGCCTATGTGTTAAATGGATCTATAGGCATGCTATCTATTGGTTTCAGAGACAAAAGACAAACTGATTGCAGAAAGAGAACTGACAGTTATAAGGTCATAAGTTCTATGGGTGTTAAACAATATACTACTGATTTTAGACTTAGGAGCGAGTGGACGATTCAAACTTAGTTGATTACTCCTATTGGCATGCTTTATAGGCGTTTACTGATTTTAAACATTGTTATTGCTTATGCAGAAATCCTATAGGCAGGTTGTCTATGCAGTCAATTATTTAAGTCCTATAATAAGTTTGCCTAATGACTTATGCATATGCATAAGTCCTATTGGAATATTATCCTAATGATATGCAGACCTATAGACATGGTTTCTATATGAAAATGCAGAAAATACTATGAACAAGATACCTGCACGAAATTACAGATAACCCTACGAACATGATATTTATATGAAATGCATAAATCCTATGAACATGGTATCTATATGAAATGCAGAAATACCTATGAACTTGATATCTATAAGAGGCGCAGAGTTTCAGTAGTTAATTGTATGAAAAAAACAGAATTTCAGGAATAATATTTCCCTACAGTCATGATATCTACCATTTTTGATGTATTCAAACCCATCCCTTTTCACTATGCACCCCGATTAGTTATTAAAAAATTATTACATGCCAAATGAATCAAATAGAAAAGTAAAATTACATCATTGATTACATCTACTTCTAATCAGCCTAATTTAGACTCAGAGTCTAATAATAAAATACAGAAGTTTAGTTCTCGGATCAACAAAGCTACATGACAAGAGTTCAAGAATATGAAGTGTTTCCAAAAGGTTCTGTAACCTCTCAAGGATAAATACAGACGTCTTCGTACCGATCTGCAAGACTCTACCAACCGCCTCATGACTCATGAGACCTAGTAACCTAGGCTCTGATACCGCCTTGTCACGACCCCAATCCCGGCCGTGATGGCGCCCAACACTATTAATAGGCAAGCCCGACCAATCAATACTCACATCCCAATCACAAATCCCATTACAGAGTAACAACATGAAATTAGTAGTTTGCCAAGTCTATTAACCGAATAGTTTAAAATGAAATAGTACGAAACACTAACATAAGCAACATCTCCCAAAGACCTGGGTTCATGAGTCTAGAGTCTCTAAGATAACAAAGTAGCAATTCTCATGTAACATAGAGTTCTAGAATGCGAAAAGATAAAAAGGGATAAGGGGAGGAACTGAGTCCTGCGGATGTCAGGCAGCTACCTCGACAACTCCTGAAAGCTCTAAAAATAGCAAACAACTCGAGTAAGCTCCTGATGCTCCTGAATCTGCACACATGGTGCGGGGAGTAAAGTGAGTATTTCCAACTCATTGGTAATAGACATATATAATGACTGAAAGTAAGAATCCCAAAGATACCCCAATGTTAAGCTAAAACTAACAATTTAGCATAATTAATGGTGAAATATCAACAAAATAGAAACAACTACGTCAGATAAACATCAAAGCATGAATGCAATGCAATGCACTTGACCGTTGCGGCGTACAGCCGATCTATTTGGGTACCCGTGCTCACTGTGGGGGTTCATACTCCGAAAGGGCTCCCACATCCCAAGCGCAATATCATCGTAACATCGTTGCGGCGAGCAGCCCGATCTACACTCAGTCCAGAATATGCATGTTAGTTATACAGCAAAGTCATATTTTAGTTCTCAGTTCCAATTATTAGGAAATTATCCTTTAAGTCTTTAAAACCTTAGGAATGTGACTAAGTATTCAAAACAGTGTTTAAAACTTAGGACTGAAATCACATAGCATGATGAATATCATGGAAACAGTGATAATAATCCCCAAGGGATTCAAATAGTCAGCACACTGCCCAAATATATCATAACAATCCAAGTAGGATGTTTACTAATCAATCTATAGTCCGAAACACAGCTTGGACACCACTCGGGCGGACTAAGCCACAGTCCTCAATCACAAACGACCCTGCACTCGTCATGGAGTGCGTGTCTCGCCTCAATATAGCGTCACAATGTGATAAACCGGGGTTTCAAACCCTCAGGTCATCATCTACATCTATTACTCACCTCAAGCCGGCCGAAGACTAGCACCGCAATGCGCTTTCCTCTCGAATCGACCTCCTCGCATGTTGAATCTTGCCAAAACCACAACGAATACGTTACAATAGGCTAATAGAACACAACCCAATCAAAAAGACTCAAAAAAACGCCAAAAATTATGAAGTTGGAAAACCCGAGCCCCGTTCCCACTTCTCAAAATCAAGAAAACTTTACACCAAAACAATCATTACCTCGCCACAAGTCTATACATATCAAGTCACAAAAATCGGAGTCCATTTGACCCCTCAAATCATCAATTTAAGCTCTCTTGAGTTTCATGCCTTAACCTCTATTTTTAGCATTTAATCCCTTGAATTTCAGTGTTTAATCCATAACTTTACACTATAAAAACATAATCCGAGTCCAATAGTTCATATCTGATGAAACCCCTTCTAATTCTTTTCTAAATCGCCCAAGAAAAGCCCTAGTCGAAGTCCTAAAATATTTTTCCTTCTCTTTAAAATTCGCGAAACATTGTTCATTAAACCCATGTTGATTTCCGCTTCTGCGGTCAAATAACCACATCTGCGGTTACCATACATGCGACCAACTAACCGCTTATGCGGTCTGACTTAAAATCCACCAGACCGCTTTTGCTGTCTAGAACCGCTTTTGTGGTTGCCGCATTTGCAGATCCATATCCGCTTTTATGGATAACCCTCATCCCTCAAGAACCGCTCCTACGACCAATATGCCGCATCTGTGCAACCTCTTATGCAGTCCCTTTTCCGCAGATGCGAAAACTACATAATTAACAATACAAACCTGAAGCCAAACTCAAAAACTTCTCGTTTTAACACCCGATCTCACCCCGAGGGCCCTGATACCTCACCAAAAGCACAGACATGATCTAATACCTTATTAAAATTTGCTCGAACCTTCAAGACACTATCGCTAACATCAAAATCCTCAATTATCATCAAATCAAAACCGAAGTTTCTTAAAAACTTTCGAATTGCACATTCGATCAAGAACCCGGCCTAAACACCTCCAAATGACCTAAAACTTTGCAGGAATATCCAAAATCACCTAACGGAGCTATTGAAACTCTCGGAATTCCATTTCGACCCCCAGATCAAAATCTCACCTATCAACTGGATATCGCCAAAATACTAACTTAGTCTATTCAAGCTTAATTCTACACTGAGCCTACAAAATTACTTCCGATTGCGCTTCTAAGCCTCAATCATTCCCCGAAGCTAACCAAATCTTCGAAATTCCATTCCGAGACATCTAGCTCACAAGTCAACATCCGGTTAACTATTTCAAATCAAACTATCCTTAAAGAGACTAAGTATCTCATTTTCATCTAAAATCAATCCAATTCTACTCGATTACCTCAAATATTGATAATGAAGCATAGAGAAACATAATATGAGGGAAACGGGACGGTAACTCACGTGACGATGAGCCGGGTAGTCACAAGATTGATCGGAGAAGACGAGGGAGATGATTAGGGTTTCGAGGGCTTGAGAGCGTTTGAGAGGAGGAGAGTTCAAAAGTAGCTATCTGAGAGAAATGGGATTATAGTTGGGGGTTGGTAGAATTAAAAGGTAAGTATCAATTGTGGCCGTTGATCAAAAGATCAACGGCCTGAATTAAAAGAGGTCCCCTGCGGGTTTAGGCAATTGGGTCAGGGGTTGGAATTGGACTGGCCCAATTTGGGTTTGAAATTGGCTGAATTTGGAGTGGGAATGTGGCTAAAATCAAAATGAATTGAGGCTACAATTGAAATAGCTAATTTTTTCATTTTTATTTTATAAAAAAAGTAAAAATGATTTAAAAAGCAACTTAAAGCCACTAAGTCACTAAATAATATGTGAATATTAATTTAAAAATATTGGAATCAATTTATCTTTAATAAAAATACTATTAAATCTTAAAGAGGCGAGTAATGTAATTACATGCAATTTAGTTTTAAAAATACCAAACGAATTTGTAAAAATATGCAAAAATCATGTTACATATATTGTGATGTAAATAGGAGAATAAAACAAATTATTCTCCAAAATGGAAAGTTTTGGAAATATATGGAATTTTATGGTGTAAAAATAGGCCATAAATTGGTTTAAAATCATTAAAAATGCCCAAACCCTTTGGTGTGCTTATATATGCACATACATCCTATTTTGGAAGCATTTTGGATACAAAATACATAGGGAAAAACTGGGTATCAATAACCGCCGAGGCAAGGGTCAACCTCATCCACTCCCCGCTCCAATACGATGGGTGAATTCCTTGTCAATCTCCATGTTGCCTTGACTAATCGACCCAAGATTCTGGAAACTATCACTTTTGGAGACGACTTGAGTACCAATCTTCACTTCCTCTCCTTCTTCGTGCATCCTATCACTGAACTTGCACTCCAAGTACTCGATTTTTGACTTATTCAACTTAAAACCCTTAGACTTCAGTGTCTCTCTCCAAACTTCAAACCTAACATTAACTCCCTCACGCATCTCATCAATAGGACTACGTCATTAGCGAATAGCACACACCATGGAACTTCCCTTTATATGTGTTACGTCACAAAAAGGGGCTAAGAGTCGATCCCTGATGCAGCCCCGTCTCCACTGGAAAATGATCTGAGTCTCCTTCCGCAGTACTCACCTGAGTCTTCGCTCCCTCGTACGTGGCCTTAATCACCCTTATATATGCTACTGAGACATCGTTATCCTCCATACCTCTCCATAGGACCTCTCTCAGGACTTTATCATAAGCCTTCTCCGGGTCTATGAATATCATATGCAAGCTCTTCTTCCTTTTCCTATACTACTCCACAAATCTCCTCACAAGGTAAATGGTTTATGTAGTAGACCATCCTGACATAAACCCAAACTGGTTCTCGAAAATAGTTAACACTACATCGCACCCTCTTTTCCACCACCCTCTCCCAAATTTTCACAGTATAAGTCAGCATCTTGATACCCCAATAGTTGTTGCAGTCCTGAATATCACCTTTTTTCTTGTACAACGGGATCATCAAACTCCATGCCACTCCTCGGCCATCTTCTTCCCTCTGAAAATGACATTAAACAACCTAGTATACCATTTCAAGCCTTCCAGCCCCGCTTCCTTCCAAAATTCTACTGGATCTCATCAGGCCCAGTTGCCTTACCACTACACATCTTCCACATTTCCTCAACCTCCTCACTCTTAATACCGCCTGCAAAACCCAAAATCCCTCTAATTCTCTAAGTTTTCCTACTCTCCTAGTATAATGTTCCTATCCCCTTCCTCGTTCAGGAGTTTATGGAAATACTATTGCCATCTACTCTTAATACCCGCATCTTCCACCAGAACCCTGTCGTCTTCGTCTTTGATGCACCGCACTTGATTCAGGTCTCGAGCATTCCTCTCCCTGATCTTGGCTAACTTGTATAGCTTTCTGTCGCCTCCTTTGACCCCAAGATCCTCATACAATCGCTCAAAAGTTACAGTCTTTGCCGTCGTGACTGCCAATTTTGCCTCTTCCCTTGCCACATTAAATGACCTATTAGACCCATCACATCATCCTACCATCTACGAAAAAATGATAATGTATAGCCGCTGTAAAAATAATAGCCAAAAAATATATAAAATTTATATTTTTTTATATTTATGTACATATTGTATATTATATACAAAAATTATATAAATTTTATACACTTTTTTGACTATTAAATATAAATAATTTATGACACGGACTAAAAGTGACAATATACACAATCTATTCTAATCAAACAGAGGAAAACTCGCAAATATTATTGGAAAACAAGTCATATATAATTGCAAAACTAATTGAAATTTAGTCATTTTTACGTACGAAATAATAGTTAAAGAAAACTAGGGAGGAATTTAAAAATAGCTAGATTTACCACCGGTCATTCAAAAATAGCCTAGTTTCAAAAGTAATAGAAATTTAGTCATTTTTTATGTAAAGATAAATCTAAGCGAAAACACTGTTCAAAATCCGAAAAATACGCCTGTATATCCCGTATATTATACTGTAGTTCCAACATAAGTATGCTTGAACTCCCCCATATTTTAGGGGAGTTCTAGGATAACTATGCTGGAACTCCAGCATAATATGTTGGAGTTCCAGCATAGTTATTCTGGAACTCCCGTATAATATGCAAGAGTTCAAGCAAGCATAAATGTCCAGTATAATATACTGGAGTTTGGAGGAACGGTGCTCCAGTCTCCTGTATATTATACATGAGTCAGCAAAGTATACAGGTCTCGTATAATATGCTGGAGTTTGTACAAAGATGCACCGAACTCCCGTACGGGACCGATCACTGTGATAATAAAATAGTGGCTATTTTTCATTGACTTCATAAACGGTGGCTATTTTTTATTGACCGGTCCGAAAACTGGCTATAATATGTTATTTTGATAGAAAACTACCCATTATTTAAAAAGAAGAGCTTCTTTATCTTATCTCTTTTTTACGAACTTCATAAAAGTCAAAAGTTTCACTTAAAAATAACTATTTTTCTTGGGGCATTTGTATCTATACCCGTTTTTTGTTCCACATTTTAACTTGTGCCTGCTTTGCAAAAAATAAAAAAAATTACAAGCGTACCCGCTTTTTCACATAACTTCATCCCACGGGGCTGAAACGTGGGTTGAAGTTTTTCTTTTGTACTGGAAAACTTCAGTTCTAGCTCTAGAGCTTAAGTTTTCTAGTTATAAAATAAAACTTAAGCTCTAGAGCTTAAGTTTTCCAGTTATCAAATATAAAACTTAAGCTCTAGAGCTTAAGTGTTCCAGTTATAAAATAAAAACTTCAGCTCCAGAGCTGAAGTTTTTGTGTTGTAACTGGAAAGGGAGAAGAAAGGGAAGCTGAAGATTTTTAAAAAGTGGGTATGGGTGCAAACAAAAAGACAAAGCGGCTATAGATTAAAAAGTGACACCCAAATAGGACGCCCCGTGCAATTTTTACGTTGTTCTACTACTTTTCAAATATTGACTATTTTTACAAATCTAGCCATCCCCCCTATTTTTACAAAATAACCCATTGGTCCAAGAACAATTCCGGAGTTTGGCCCAACCAATGGAAGTCAATGACTTGATCTTTCCATATTCCGACACTGTTGATCATTAACGTTGGAAAATTCTTCCGTTGGACTCTCCGACAATGGCTGAAAACCACCACCACCACCATCACCGGCCCCATCGTCTCTCACTCCCACCACGCACCACCATTTCCACCACCACTGCCACTCCTACTACCACAAGAACCCCCTACCCTCTTTTCAACAACTACCCACCTTCAACTCCAACTCCAACTCCATCTAAACACCGAATTCCCTCCTATTTCCCCACTCCCAAATCTTCAACAAAAACCTCATCTTTACCATTTCTCTTCCTCCTCCTCTTCTCTCTCCGCTCTCTTTACTCTCTCCTCCCTTTCCTCCGTTCTTCCCCTTCCTCTTTCTCTCTCTTCCCTTTCTCTTTCCTCGTTTCCCTCCTCTCTTTTCTCCTCACTATCTCTTTCTCCATCTTCACTTCAAAACAACCTTTTCATCACAAAAATCGCCACCGGCTCGTTTTTTTCTCCTTCACCAAATCTCAATACAAGCTTCTACTGCAAAAATCCCTTCTTCTTGCTATAGTTTTTCTGCTCAGATTTCAAGCTCTGAGATACTGTGGCACTGCTGCAATGATTCTTGCTGAAGTTTCTGGAAATATAGCTGCCCGCTTCATTTCTGATGGAAAGAGACTCGATCTTTTTGACAAGAATCAGATTAGATCGTCTAAGGTTTGTGGGTTTATTGCTATGTTTATTGGGTTATTTCTGCTATCTGTTAGTTGGGATAGAATCGAATGTTTCCCTTTATCTTCTGTGAATGTAACTGAAATGGGATTTTCGATTCTGCCGAGGTATAGTTGTATAAGGATTTGGCCTATGTTGCTTCCTTTTGCTTGCGGGTTTTTGGGGTGTTATGAGAGGTGTTTTATGAATTTAGGTAGTCTAAGGGAAATGGGTAGGAAGCATGTTAGATTGTTATCTTTGTTTTTTACTACTGTAATGCTGTTTGTACCTGCTGTTATAAGTATGTTTGTGTTTGAAGCAGACGGAGATAGTATCTCTATTTCGAGTCTCGGTTGGGTTTTGGTGAACACAGTAGTGTTTGGTGTGCTTTTGAGTGAGAATTTTACTGATGAGAGGACAATTTCGTCGAAGGATTTTCAAAAGGAGTATCTTGTGACCTATGTATGTACTGTTATATTGGAATTATTTTATTATCCTGAGCTTTCGCTTTGGGGATTGTTGATATGTGGATTGTTGCTCTGGATTTCAGTAAGGAATTTGGATCCCGTTGATAGTAATTATATTGAGTTGGGGTTGGAACCGTCGGATTGGTTTACGACTTCGGTTATGAAACCTCTCCGGCATATCTTGGGCGAGAGGAAGTCTCGCAAGATAGCGCTTTTCCTTTTGATCAATACAGCTTACATGGTTGTGGAATTTGTTGCTGGTTTTATGAGTAATAGTCTTGGGTTAATATCAGATGCTTGTCACATGCTGTTTGATTGTGCAGCTCTAGCTATTGGGTTATATGCTTCGTACATATCCCGGTTGCCAGCAAATGGTCAGTTTAACTACGGTCGTGGAAGATTTGAGATTCTTTCTGGGTATGCAAATGCGATTTTTCTTGTCCTCGTGGGAGCGTTAATTGTGCTTGAATCATTTGAGAGGATATTAGACCCTCAGGAGGTTTCTACTAACAGCATATTGTCAGTATCTATTGGTGGACTTCTTGTTAATATTGTGGGTTTGATCTTCTTTCACGAGGAACACCATCATGCCCATGGTGGATCATGTTCACACTCCCATTCACATGCTCATTCTCATTCCACAGGCGATAGTCTCCAAGATCACCATCTTCACCATTTACATGACCATGATCACTCCCATAACCATAACCATGACCACCATTCGCATGATCACTCGCATGAACATAAGACTCCTCATTCTCATGATCATTCCCATGACCATTACACTCCTCATTCTCATGATCACTCCCAAGACCACCACTCTCATGATCATTCCCATGACCATAAGATTCCTCATTCTCATGATCATTCCTGTGAACATAACCATGGGCACCATCATCATGATGGTGCTCACCAACATTGTCATGTTAGCAGCTCAAGTGGTTCTTCGATAAAGGTGCACCACGGCTCTGTTGCAAGTTTGCAAGGACCGGATATTTCTCATGGTCAAGACAAGGGTGTCACTGAGAAACATAAGCGGCAACACCGGCACATTGATCATAACATGGAAGGCATATTTTTGCATGTTCTGGCTGACACCATGGGTAGTGTTGGGGTGGTAATTTCGACGCTGTTAATCAAGTACAAGGGATGGCTCGTTGCCGATCCCGCCTGCTCAATTTTTATCTCTGTTCTAATTATATCTTCAGTAATCCCATTGCTCAGGAATTCAGCAGAAATTTTACTGCAAAGAATTCCAAGGGCTCATGAACAGGATTTGAAGGGAGCTGTAAACGATGTCATGAAGATAAAAGGTTTATCTGGGATTCAGAAGCTGCATGTTTGGAGCTTCACGAACTCAGATGTGATTGGGACTCTTCATCTTCTCGTCTCAAGCGAGAGCGAGAAGTTATCTGCAAAGGCACAAGTATCTGAAATATTACATGATGCTGGGATCAAGGATTTGACAATGCAAGTAGAATGCATCCAAAGTAGTTAGTCTAATTGGTGGCATTACTTAAAGTGCTCAGTGTGCGGTTCAACTATACCAGATGGAGATCCCTTGAGATATGAATTGATGTACAGTAGGTTGAGTAAGTGATAATTATTTTTCTTTTAGCCTTATAAATTTTCTAAGGTGTCTATTTTCTGATCTTTATACTATTATTAACGATGCTTAAAGGAAATGTTGAAATGAACTCTATCGGATGTGCTGCTGCCTGCAAGGAAATCTACACGTTTCCATATATTATTGATGAATACATTGGGAAACTAACCTTATAAAAACAATGTGTCTCCAGGTGATTGAAAACAATTTGCCCTTCAGTTTCTGTATTGCTTTGTGCTGTCATTATGTTTTTGTCTTTCCCTCATTTCTTTGTTTGTGTCCTATCTTCTGAGTTGTGCTGTTCATAAGCTAAAGGAACTGGGAATAGAGTCATAATCATGATTGGATTTTGTACTTAGTAAAGCAAGCACATATAAACTTGATCCTAAAAGGTTTCTTGTTTATTTAGCTTAGTGTTAAAGAGGTAAAGCCTCTAACTTTATCTAACATCAGTAAGCATCTCTTCAAAATACTGCTCTTACACCAGAAATACAAATTATGCAGACAATTGTTCTTAATTCTAGAGATATGTCTTCTTTGTCCTTCAAAGCATCGCTTGTTTCTTTCCGGCCGTAAAGTTCAAAAGATGCATAGAGGAATGGTATTCCAAAATTGATGTGTCTTTTAGCTGTTCTTTAACTCTTCCAGCTCTCCAGCAAACTCCTAATATTGTGGGGAATTACCCAGGATACTCCACATATATTCAAGAAAATATCCCAACACTGCCTTAAGATTTCACAATGTAGAAGCAGGCGATTTGTAGTTTCCCGGTCTCTTTCACATAGATAACATCTATTACTTGGTGCAAAGCCTCTTTTCTGCAGGTTATCTTGGGTCTCCATAGTAGCAATCCACCCGAAACATGCCACCTTTACAGGTGCTTTAGTCTTCCAGAGTATCTTCTATGGCCAACCAGATTCCCAGTGCCCTATCTGCTGTTGTAGTAAATCGTAACAACTCTTGACCGAGAACTTCTTATCCCTACTTGCAATCGAAATCAACGAATCCCTCTTATTTTCTTCCACAGCAACAACATCCAATAACTGACATATGTCATCCATCTCCCAATCATTTAGACATCTTCTGCAATTAATTTGCAAACCAGTGGTAGAGTAAAATTTTGCAACAGTTCCCTTTTGTTTGTTGAACAACTGAATAATGTTGGAAACTTGGAGCTCAAACATTCACTTCCCAACCATATATCTGTCCGAAACGTTATTCTACGCCCATTACCCACTTCCAACCTTGTATAACTGTGAAAATCTTCACATAACTTGCAGATGCTTCCCCCCACATTTCCTTTTGTAGATCCTAACACTAGGTTAGGCCCCCACTCTTCTTTCTTCCCATATTTTGCATCCACCAATCTTTTCCAGAGATTACTATCTTCATTACAATATCTCCACAACCATTTAATCAAAAGACTCTTGTTGTGTAACCTCAGATTCCTAACTCACAGGCCTCCTCTTTTTTTGTCCCTCATTACTACTTGCCATTTAACCGAATGCATCTTTTTCTTTTCTGCCTTTCCATCCCATAAAAAGTTATTCCTCATGGAATTTAATTTCTTTTCCAGTGCCGAGAGAATCGAAAATAAAGACATTAAGTAAGTTGGAACCCCATCTAATATACTATTAATAAGAGTGAATCTGCCCCCAAAGGATAGATATTATTTCTTCTATGGAACTAGTTTATTTGCACATATATCAAGAACTCCTTGCCAGATCCTCTGGTCATTCTTTTTCTCCCCCAAATGAACGCCTAAATATACAGTAGGGAAATCCTCCACTTTACATACCATTATATCAGCAATTTCTTTAACACTTGGCTCTGCATTTATGCTGAATACACTACTTTTTGCTAAATTAACTTTTAAACCAGTCACAGCTTCAAAGCACAATAATACCACTCTAAGATATAAAAATTGTTCTTTCTCATCGTCACACAAAAGTAAAATTTCATCAGCATATAAGATATGTGATATGACCAAGTTTTCCTCTCCAGTCCTACCAATGTTTAGGCCTTTAATCCATCCAAACTCTTCAGCTCTTTTAATCATTCTACACAGGATTTCCATCATCAACACAAAAAGATAAGGAGATAGGGAGATCTCCATGTCTTAATCCTCTCTGAGATTTAAAAAAATCTTGCGGACACTCATTAATTAATAGTGAAAAACTAACAGTTGACATACAGTACTTAATCCAGTTCACCCATTTCTCACCAAAATTCATTTGTCTCAGAACATTCAGCAAACATGACCAATTTACATGGTCATAGGCTTTCTCAAGATCAAGCTTGCAAGCCACACCCTACCTCCTCTTTTGAACAAGTATTCCACACATTCATTGGCCACCGAAGCAGCATCAGCTATTTGTCTATCCTTTATGAATGTGTTCTGATTGGCTGAAATTAGTTTATCAATCACCAACTTGAGCCTTTCTATCACGACCCAGATTTTCCACCATTGGAAATTGTGATGGCACCTACTAATAGGAGCTAGGCAAGCTAAATATCATGTACTCATTTAGCGAACAATCAACAATATTAACAATATTAAACATTTAACACTAAAATGGAAGTCTTAAATATAATTCTCTGAAAGAAATGCAAAAGTTTCAAAATACACCTCTACCCAGTATCTGGTGTCACTACTCACGAACTACTAAGAATTTACTAAACACAACCGTTTGAAAGAAAATATAAAACTGTTTGTCTCGAATACATGAGATAACAGACTGAATAAAAAGATAGAGGATATGCCGGGTCCCGCGGACGCCTGCAAGGCTACCTCGGTGTCTCACCGAGAGGAATGCCAACACTCGCACTACTGTTGCTACTGATGCCGGAAACCTGTATCTGTGCAAAAGAGCACAGAGTGTATAATCAGCGCAACTGACCCCACGTACTGGTAAGTACCTGGCCTAACCCCGGCGAAGTAGTGACGAGGCTAGACAGGACTACCACATAAACCTGTGCATTTCAACATATATAGGCAATAGAAGAGGATACAAAAATTTAAACAATTAAGAGGGAGAGGAGTATGCTATGGGGAGTGAAGTAGTTCAGATGTAAAATCAACAGTTAGAAAAAAGAAACCACAAAAGCAGAATAATCAACAATTGCACGGCACCGCCCATCGTGCTTTTACTCTCGTTCTCACCAGATAATCAATTAAAGTGCACGGTATCACCCATCATACTTTATCACTCTTCCTCACCCAATCAATGGTATGAAGTAAATCCATGGTTACACGGCATCACCCATCGTGCTTTATTGCCCAGCCTTATCCATGCAATAATATAAAGTAAATCAATGGTTACACGGCATCACCCATCGTGCTTTATCGCTCATCCTCACCTAAGCAATATATAAAGTAAATCAATGGTTACACGGCATCGCCCATCGTAATTTATCGCTCATCCTCACCCAAGCAATAATCACAAACAATAGGGCGAGGACATAAACAAAAACGTAATAATAACCCCAGCAAGGGGAACGCAAACAACAGATGAGTCCCAGCAAGGGTAAACTAACATCTCAAATATCCGGGCAAGGGAAATGATCACAGTACTCTTACTTTTAAACACTTAGCTGCCAATAAGTTCTAAGTCGAGCCAATACTTCGAAATTTTAAAAATCACTATTTATCCTCAACAGTTCATATCAGGTGAACTAAAACAATTCAAACAAGAAACTGTATCATATTATTCGAAACAAAGGCAATTAAGACCCACGGTCATACTAGACTCAGGTGCATAAGTAACCGTCACCATGCCTATACACCGACTCCACACTTAGCATGTAGCAAGTAATATCCTAATCCTATTCCCTCAAGCCAAAGTTAGAACAAACACTTACCTTCATCCGAAAATAGCAATCAAGCCTCTAACTCTGGTTTTCCTCTAGAATCCAACTCTGAAACAACGATATCTAGCCATAATTAGTTCAATATTATCAATAATGGCTCAAAAACACAATTTCATAGCCTGGAAATGAATTTCCTATCATTCTTCCAAAAATACCAAAATCCGACCCCGAGCCCACATGGTCCAAACTCGAGGCTCGGACCAAAACCCAATCCCCCACAACCCCATGAGTCCAAATATGCAATTATTTTTAAGATTCAACCTCGAATTGAGGTTGAATTGCCCAAAATCCCAAAAGACCTAGTTCTACCCAAAATCCCCCATTTCTTACCTTGAATTCATGCTTTAGGGCTAGGAAGTTAAAGATTAATGGAAGAAATAGGAAAAGGAGTTAAGAATAGTTACCCAAGAGATTATGGAGATGAGATGGTTGAGAATCGTCTATGGAGAGTTTTATGGATAAGCTCGTGTGAGAAATTTGAGAGAAACCCGTAATGGAACAGTGCTGGAATTTAAATATTTCACTGACGGAAATAAACCTATGTGAACGCGTGATGAGGCCATGTTCGCGATAAAGAAGGGCAGGCAGGCTTCGCGTTCGCGTGGCCAGGTCACGAACGCGTAGAAGAAAAATCGGGGCTCTTCATTTGGCTTATACGAACGCAAAAATGAACCGCGAACGCATAAAAGAAACTGGCTGGGGTCTGGTATGGCCTTGTACACGAGCGCGAGATACGGCTCGCGAACGCAGAGAGAAGAACACATGGGCTTCGCGAACGTGGGGTCTGTCTGCGAACGCGATGAAGGGTAGACTAAAGGTACGCGAACGCAGCCTATTGCTGCTAACGCGAAGAAGGTTTTTCCTTCAGTGAAATTGCAGAAAACCTACAATGCTTCTAAGTTCGAAATACCCCGAACCACCCCCGAAATCATTCTCGAGCCCTCAGGGCTCCCAACCAAGCTCACACAGTAACTCAATAATATCCTACGAACATAGTCGAGCGATCAAATCGCTAAAATAACATCAAATTCAAAGAATTAAACCTCAAATTCCTCATTTTTCATTTCAAAGTTCATCCACCTTTAACTTTATATATCTAGGTCTGAGACATGTCAAACGACGTCCGATTTCGACCAAATTTTACATGAAGCTCTTAAACGACATATATGACCTGTACCGGGCGTCGAAACTAAAATACGAGCGAGACATCATTACTTTATCATCAAATTCTATTATTTTTTCCTTAAATATTTTTAGAAGATAATTTCACAGAAAAATTCTTTCCTCGGGCCTGGGACCTCGGATTTCGATTTCAGAAATACGCCCGAGTCCCATATTTTCCTACGTACCCTCCGGGACCATCACATCACGGGTCCGGGTCCGTTTACCTAAAATGTTGACCCAAAGTTAACTATATCAATATTACTATCAAAATTCATAGTTTTTAACACTAAATTCATATATTTTAACATAAAAATTTCAAGGCAACTAAAAAAGAGGTTTTCAATGCCTCAGAAGCACGGAGAAAGGGAGAACTACGGTGATGACCCCTTTGAATCGTCACATCCTCCACCTCTAAAACAACTGTACAAAAGAAGAAAGTGCTTGAGTCGAGGAATAGATGGGGATAAACGGCTCCGCATATCAGACTCAGACTCCCAAGTCGATGCCTCAGGAGGCTGACCTTTCCACTGAACACCAACTGAAGGAAAACTCTTCGACCTCAATCGTCGAACCTGCCGGTCTAAAATAGCTACCGGCTCCTCCTCATATGACAGATCCTTGTCCAATTAGACAGTGCTGAAATCTAACACGTGGGCGGGATCGTCGTGATACCTCCGAAGCATGGATACATGAAAAATCGGATGCACGACTGATAAGCTAGGCGGCAAGGCAAGTATATAAGCCACCTTCCCCACGCGAGAGAGAATCTCAAATGGACAATAAACCTAGGGCTAAGCTTTCCCTTCTTCCTGAATCTCATCATGCCCTTCATAGGCGATACACGGAGCAATACTCGCTCACCAACCATGAAAGCAACATCTCTAACCTTGCGGTCCGCATAACTCTTCTGCCTGGACTAAGCTGTAAGAAGTCTATCCTGAATAATCCGGACCTTATCCAAGGCCTCCTTTACCAATTGTTACCAAACAACCGAGCCTCTCCCGGCCCCCATCCGACTGGAGACGGACATCGTCTACCATGCAACGCCTCATACGGAGCCATTTGAATGCTGGACTGGTAACTGTTGTTGTAGGCAAATTCTACTAATGGCACAAACTGATCCCATTAGCCTCCAATATCAATAACACAAGCTCGGAGCATATCCTCAAAAATCTGAATAGTCCTCTGAGTGACCATCCATCTGGGATAAAATGGTGTACTCAGCTAAACCTGGGAGCCCAACTCTTGCTGAATTTCTCTCCAGAAATGCGAGGTAAACTGCATACCCCTGTCCGAAATTATATATATAGGCACCCCATGAAGGAGAACGATCTCCTTGATATAAACCACCGGGCTCCTGATGCTCGTACTTAACCTGTTGACAGTTCGGACATCGAGCCGCATATGCAACAATGTCCTTCTTCATTCTGCGCCACCGATAATGCTACCTCGCATCTTGATATATCTTCGTGGCGCCCTGATGAATAGAATACCGAGAACTATGGGCCTCTGGTAAGATCAACTTCCGAATACCATTAACATTGGACACACAAACTCGCCCCTGCAATCTCAATACACCATCATCTCCCAAGGTCATTTTCTTGTCACCTCTACATTGTACTGTGTCTCTTAGGACACACAAATGGGGATCATCAAACTGCCACTCACGAATACGCCCTATCAACGACGAACGAGCAATTGTGCAAGCTAACACCCTGCTAGGTTCAGAAATATCCAATCTCACAAATCGATTGGTGGATTGATTCTGGAGCCACCCGCCATGTTTATGTTGTGAGAATTTTTCTACATATGCTTCTGCTGGACCCGACGAGACGCTTTCCATGGGAAATTTTGCAGCGGCCAAGATTGAAGGATGTGGGAAGATATTTCTGAAAATGACTTCCGGCAAAGTGGTAACTTTGAACAATGTCCTTTATGTTCCTGAGATTAGGAAGAATTTAGTCTTTGTTGGACTTCTTGCTAAGCACGGTTTTAAGTGCGCTTTTTGTCCGACAAGGCTGTAATAAGTAATAATGATATGTTTGTAGGAAAAGGTTACCTTACCGAGAGCCTTTTCAAGCTGAATGTAATTATTATTAAATATAATAATGAAATTACAGCTTCGTCTTACTTACTTTAGTCAAATAATTTATGGCATGAACGTTTGGGTCATGTCAATTATAAAACTTTGTGGAAAATGATTAACTTGGAAGTATTGCCTAAGTTTGAATGCGAAAAATCAAAATGTCAAATATATATGGAATCTAAGTATGTTAAACATCCGTATAAGTCGGTTGAAAGGAATTCAAATCCTTTAGACTTAATTCACACAGATATTTGTGACATGAAGTCAATATCATCTCGTAGTGGAAAGAAGTATTTCATAACTTTTATTAACGATGGTACTTGACATTGATATATTTACTTACTTAATAGTAAAGATGAAGCAATAGACACATTCAGAAAATATAAAAATGAAGTTGACATAACTTAACAAGAAAGTAAAAATGATAAGAAGTGATAGGGGCGGTGAATATGAATCTCCTTTTGAAGAGATATGTCTTGAATATGGAATTATTTATCAAGCAACATCCCCTTACTCTCCCCAATCCAATGGTATTGAGGAAAGAAAGAATCGTTCATTAAAGGAGATGATAAACACATTGTTGATAAGTTCTGGTTTGCCACCGAACTTGTGGGGGGAAGTTGTTCTTACGGCTAACCCGATACTAAATCGAGTACCCCATAGCAAAACATACTCCATTCCATATGAAAAATGGAAAGGAAGAAAGCCTAACTTGAATTATTTGGAAGTGTGGGGTTGTTTGGCAAAAGTGCAAGTTCCTAAACCCAAAAGGGTAAAAATAGGACCGAAAACAGTTGATTGTGTTTTAATAGGATATGTGACCAATAGTAAAGCATATCGATTTCTGGTTTATAAGTTAGAAAATCCCAACATTCATAATAAACAGTTATAGAATCAGATAATGTTGAGTTCTTTGAAAATATATATCCGGATAAAAAGGAATGTGAGTCAATTGGTGAAGGATCTAAACGACCTCGGGAAGAAATAAAAGAAAGTACATTTAATAAAGAGAATCCAAGATGTAGTAAACGTCAAAGAACGTCTACTTCGTTTGGATCAGATTTTGTGACTTCCTTATTGGAGAATGAGCCTCGAACATTTAAAGAAGTTATGTCTTCTTCGGAATCATTGTCTTGGAAAGAGTCGGTCAATAGTGAAATAGAATCCATATTGAACAACCATACATGGGAATTGGTTGATCTTCCTCCAGGAAATAAACCTTTGGGTAGTAAATGGATTTTTAAAAGAAAAATGAAAGATGATGGCACTATTGATAAATTTAAGGCAAAACTGGTATTCAAAGGATATATACGACGAGAAGGTCTTGACTACTTTGATACATATTCTCCAGTGACGAGAATTACGTCCATATGAATGCTAGTAGCTTTAGCTGCAGTTTATGGTCTTGAAATTCATCAAATGGACATAAAGACAGCCTTCTTAAATGGATATTTGGAGGAAGAAATCTACATGGAACAACCTGAAGGGTTTGTGGTTCCAGGAAAAAAAAGAAGGTATGTAGACTTGTTAAGTCCCTCTACGGACTAAAACAAGCACTCAAATGATGGCATGCAAAATTTAATCAAACAATGTTGTCAAATAGTTTTAAGATAAATGAATGTGATAAATGTGCATACATTAAAAATGTTCCAAATCGCATAGTTATTGTTTACCTATATGTGGATGATATGCTGATAATAAGTAATGACATTGCCAACATAAATGCGACTAAGCATATGCTAACTATCAAGTTTGATATGAAAGACTTGGGAGTTGCGGATTTAATTCTGAGGATTAAGATCCAAAAGACTCCTCAAGGCTCCAATTGACGTGAATCTTGCATTAACAAAGAACAAAGGCCAAAGCATATCACAATTGAATTATGCTCGTGTGTTGGGATGTTTAATGTACATCATGAATTGTACACAACCAGATATAGCTTGTGCTATAAGTAAACTAAGTCGATACATGAGCAATCTAGATCAAAGTCATTGGATGGAAATGAAACGAGTTTTGGGATATTTAGAACATACCAAAACTTTGATTTGCACTACAGCAAATATCCTGCGGTGATTGAAAGATATTGTGATGCAAACTGGATCGCCGGTTCAACTGATTCGAAGTCCAAAAGTGGATATGTATTCACTATTGGCGGAGGAGCGGTATCATGAAAGTCGTCCAAACAAACTTGTATTGCCCGCTCTACAATGGAGGCTGAGTTCATAGCCTTAGGTAAAGCCGGTGAAGAAGCTGAATAGCTATGGAATTTCTTGGAAGACACTCTATTTTGGCCCACCAATATGCATACATTGCGATAGCCAAGCGGCAATTGGAAGGGCTGGGAGCGTTATGTATAACAGTAAATCTCGTCATATACGATGGAGACATAAAACCGTAGGCAATTACTCTCTAGAGAAATTATCACGATTGACTATGTAAAGTCAAGTGATAATGTATCAGATCCACTTACAAAAGGCCTAACTAGAGAGGTGGTTGAAAAATCATCGAGGGTAATGGGACTATGGCCGAGAACAAGTCATTGTGACGGTAACTCTACCTAGAAGACTGGAGATCCCAAGATCTAGGTTCAAGGAGATCAAACAAAGGCATTAATGAAGGTCAACATTGTCAACTAAAATTCTGGTCCATTCTCGTAATGAGACAATGTTCAGTACTAAAGATAAAGCATTAAGGCTTTTTAATGATTTCTAAATTTGATACGTAGTATATCAAATAGTGTATTTACAGGATGACACATTTAGGAATCACCTATGTAAGTGTGAGTGTTAACCGCTTCAAGTAGAATTCTGCATGGCCAATTCTCTACGCACTTATGAAACCAGGGGGTGTTCATGGCTGAAACGAACACAACAATAAGAACCAAAGACGATTAAGGGTTGATTGTGTGACTCATAGTTGTCTAGGTATACACAAAAGTTCGACGATTCAAAGATATCAAATCTACCGATTGACCGAGTATATCCGTCATAAGTTCATTACGAAAAGTTCAAAGGGAAACCTACTTATCCAGATGCAATTAATCCTTGTTTGCAAATCACACAAGTTTTTCATGCATACTTCTGCGATATAGTCATTCCCATTTATGTGGGGGATGTTGAGTTTTTGTTTAAGATGAAATAGTCTTAAAATGAGAGTGAATGGGAAATGGGATTTGGATTTGGATTTGAATTCGGATTTGGTCAAATGATCGATCGATTGATTACTTTTTTAGACCAAATTTATTTGTTAATAGTGAATACTAATGCTATATAATTCGTGTTTGTAACTGGTGTTTTCCAATTCGTGTATTATGTTGCACCAAGAAAGCAACAAGGTGTCTAGTGCACCTCCCACCATTGCCAAGTGCTCCTCCCACCAAGCAAGTGTTCATTCCACCATGTAAGTGCTTCTTCCATGATAGCCTAGTGCTTTTTCCACCATGAAGGGGGAATATTTCTCTCAAATGACTGCTATAAGTAAAGTAAAAATGGTAGAGAAAAATAACGCACCGGAAAAACACTCAAAATACTCTGTATACAATTGATATACAGTTTGTATACATTTGATATATACTCTGTGTACATTCGAACTACAATCTGTATACACTATATATACACTTAAAAAACGAATTGCAATCTGATATCTTCTTAAGTAAGAATTCAACTTCGGTTATTCATTGCATTCTTCCTCTTAGAATTTCCATTCAACTTCTGAGTTGTCCTCCTTATTCTGCATTGTTTTTTTAACTACAAACAGAGCATCCGTAAGTGTGATTTGCTGCCGGACTTTGTGTTCGTTGAAATACTAGGTTTGAAGTACCGCTACACTAGTGTATAATTCGTTCTATCCTTGGAGGAAATAATCCATAACCTTTGGTACTAGGAGGGAATTAAATTCCTTAAGGAAACAGTATGAATTCAGTGGGCTCGAATTAATTACTGTCTCATTTATATTTACGCTAACGTTTTATTTTTTCCAGAATTATTATTTACAAATAAAGGATAATATCCAACAGATTCTCCTTTAAATTTGACATCAAACTGCAACATCTTCAACTCCTTCTCACATTTCTTGCTTGGTGAGAGACTACGATTTTTTGGAGAAGAATAAGAAGAATACTCTTGCCTTCCTTCTTCAATTCTCAAAAGTAAATTCAGCAAATTGTCCTCATCATCAGCCCCAACTGCTTACTGATTCTAACCACATTCTTTTTGACCCATCTTGATGCTTCAATTCGGTTCATTCTTTCTTGTGCATTCAAGTCTCCATTCTCGCACCATGGTAACATTAATGTCTTGAGCTACATCAATTTCACTTAGCTTTTCACAGCTAATAGGTGGAGGTGGAGGCAGATGTGATTGATTTTCCTCATAATCACTTTCAGATAAATTAATGCACTGATTTTTTCTTGAGGTTCAACCTATATATGTTTATATATTGGAATTTTATATTCTACCTCAAACGTCATTCGAGGTTCAAATCAGCTAACTCTGACTCTGCTGCAAATCAGCTAACTTTGACTCTGCTGATCGGCCTAATTTATAATTTTATGCAAGTAATGTGTTATTTGTATGTGCACCTTTTTTTATTTTTTGGTTATATAAAACCTAGATTGAGAGTTAATCTGTAGCTAAACATTCCACAATTATGCTTATTTGTATAGTGTTCAGCTTAGAAAGAGGAGCTTGTGCAGCCTGATAAAGTTAACCAGCTTGTTCATATGATTATCCAAGGGGTTTCAACAAGTTGGTTGATTCTTTGGTTAATTTGAGTTGTACGCCCATTATATTCTTTGTTTAGCCTGTGCTTCTTCTAATGGTAATATCTCAGTTGACAGTGCTAGGTGAGATGGTGGTTGGGACACCAAAAAAAATACATCAATATGTCCTGGTGCTATAGTAGGTTGAGGTGTGCTTGAGGATCACACTGTGGAAGTTATGTAATTGCATATTGCACTTGAGATGCATAGTAATTGGGTGTCATATATATGGACCATGGCAAAAGAGGGAGATCAGTTGTATTCATTTTAGGACCTGAACTGTATGGCCGTTCATCGAGTAATTTTATTTTTATGACACTATCTTGGAATTAGCTAATCGAGCACTTGCTCCTTGAAGTTTTGCTTTTCCGTTGAATTTATGAATCATAATGTGTATTTGTATTTAAAAATTCACTTAATGTGCATAAATAATTTATTCGAAAACCTAGGTTTATCATTATATCTTTAGCTTGTCATCTCCCTGCGAAGGGAATATAACATCAGAACAAAAACTTTACCTGTGATCATTCAGGAAGCATCAAGGTAGTGAATTTTTAATATGATATTAGTAATTAATACAGAAATTTCTCCACGCAAAGGGGGTGCCACTTTTAGGGCTTATCTGACAGGTGGACACATGCATTAAGAAATAAAGATCATTCCAAGACTAGCAACTACTCCAGAAGTGGCCCAACTGGGTGACCAAATAGTGAAATGTCTAAAGGCAGTACAGAGCCATCAGTAAAACCTAGGCAAACAAAGTAGTTACTTGCACCCCGATCAACGTAAATGGTGATTCATTAATTGAATACTGAATAAAATTTTGAAAAATAAAATGCAGCAGATATAAATGAAAATGCAAAGGTGTGGCCATCAGAGTCGGGCAATTATGATCATTAACGACATTTATTTTGAGATTTTCTTTTATATCTGAATCCATTTTGAATCCAAGCTAGTGCAGAAAACTGCCATTCCAGTCGATCTCATTCAAATGTCAAAAACAAACAATAACAGTCTCAATCAATTTCAGGTTTAAATTCAGCCATCACTTAGGATCGCTGAAGAAGCCATTGATAGATGGCATGATCTCTGGAGCCTTGTTACGAACAAACTTCCTAAGAGCATGCTCTGCATATTTCTCCCCTTCCGTAAAGTTATCCAGCACTCCTGCTGCCCTGTTCTCCTTGGTCACCCTATGTTTTGCATAAACACAAAGACACCAGTGAAACTATAAGATATATTGCAATTCTCTACTTTCTAATACCTCCACATCTCATTTCTTTACGACTTCAGAAAAATTTAGGAAAAAACGAGTAAATAACATCCATTAAAAGCAGCCATAAGCTGCAGCTTAGAGAAGTTGAATGTCCTATTGTCAGTTTCATTCTCCTTTTTCAATACAACAATGAACAACCATATAAGCAAAAATCTCAACATACAATCAGAACTGAAGGTAGACTCCATTAAAGCTACCAATTAGCTGCAGCTTACAGAAGTTGGAAGTCCAATTTAACACAGTTTTCCTTCTTCCCTTTGTATGTCAGTTCAAAAGGAAACATCTAACATTGAAAGGTATCAAACAATGGAGCTAACTCCAACCAGCCTATTACAAGCCCCAGAAGTTCATTCTAGACATTGCACAAAACTTGCAGTTGAAATTGTATGTAGCCATGAAACTTCAGTGATGAGGCAACAAAAACCAAGATGTAGAAGTAACTTATGCTGAGAGCATTTCTTCTGAATAAAAATTCCTTTCAAAGAATTCTGAAGTCCTCGTCCTTTTAAGTCATGCAAATAACTGATTTTGTGAGTCGATAAATTTTAACAGCAAGAAAGCATAATGTCACAGAAAAATATCTCCTGACTATGGATGGCAAAGGGTAAGGGGTAAGGCCCTCCCCAGACCCCACTTTGTGGGACTATACTGGGTAGTTGTTGTTGTTGTTATGGATGGCAAAGGGGCAGGGATAAACTACCTACCCTGTAACAGCCCAATGCCTCTGCAAAATGCTCTTAATACTAGGACGCACCCCAGCCCCAGATTCTTTTACGACCACCCTGCCCCGCAAGATTTCACTATTTCTAGAAGAAAATTTCCTCAAACTTCTGCAATCTATTCCTCCTCCTTACAGTTTCAGTCTTCCTTTCATATTTCCAGTACATTAAAAATGTTGCCTTAGTTTTCACAAATGGAATAATTTATGCATCTGAAACAGTGTCAATAGAAGAAATTATGTATAAAAGCATAGCATTCAATTACTCCATTCATTAACAATATGAACCAAAAAGGTTCATTTTCAACTAATTGAACCAAAATCTGGAGCAATACTACTGGTATCAAATTAAGGAGATACATTGTTCTGATAGAGACGCATCAAATGTGAGGCACCTATTAATACATATACATATTTAAGTATTATTATTTGGCTTAGTATGGGAGTACATATTTATACTTATATATGTTGGATCAAGCTTCATGCATGCCTTTTCCTTTAAGAAGCTAGCTTCCTAGAAAGTCCAAATATGTCTAAAAAATGTACAAGATAAAATTTTCAAAATATTTTAACAACCAGGCAATTCATAGTAACACACACACAGCGGCATAAAGGGAGGGGGTGGGGTACCTGACTTCAGGGTTGATGCAGATGTTGCGAACCAATTGAAACCCACAAATTCCAACAGCTAGTCCCACCGCTGCAAATAGTGGATACACCTATATATATATATATATATATATATATATATATATATATATATATATATATATATATATATATATATATATATATATATATATATATATATATATATATATATATATCTATATAGCATCATCAGTACTCAGTTAGATCAGATCTAACGAGCAGACTATAAAACCCAAAACCCATACCCCCAGTATATAGTAAATGCATTGTAATACTACGCATGCAGCCGCTGCCACTATGCTAGATCCCCCTTTTAAGTTATAAGGAGAGAGAGAGAGAGAGAGAGAGAGAGAGAGAGAGAGAGAGAGAGAGAGAGAGAGAGAGAGAGAGAGAGAGAGAGAGAGAGAGAGAGAGAGAGAGAGAGAGAGAGAGAGAGAGAGAGAGAGAGAGAGAGAGAGGAAATGTAGGGGAAATGACACAGACCTCGGGCCTCAGCCATCGGTTAATGGTGGAGGAGGCAGCCATGGGAAAGCGGAGCTGAATCGAAAAATGAAGGCTAATTTAAAACAATGGACGGAGTTGGCGACGATGAAAAAGTTAATTAATGCCCATATTTATATTGGATTTTCTCTCGAATGTTTCATAGGCTGCAATTTGCTTTAGTTTAGTTCAATTTACGCTACGGCCCATATTGTATTGAACTGTATTCCAAGTGGCTCTGTCAGCCTCGTAACTCGTGATTTTTTATTTTTTATTTAAAGAATTTCAGAAAGGACTTTTTTTTTTGTATTAGTAAATACCGATATAATTATTACGAGTATTTTGAAATCGTGAAGAATTTTAAATAAACTTATGGTTTTGTCACGATAAGAATCTATCAAAGGCTAATTTCTTGTGTGTTATGCCACGGTGAGAACCATTTTACCTCTTAAATTTAAGTAAAATTACCAGTTATATCCATTTATAAGTAGTTCATTATAAAAATTGGCTAATTGATTAAATATTACTAATATTAGTCAAATTAGCCAATTAGTTATTTGTAGCAAGAAAATATCAATTTTTGCTTTGTTATGACTGAGTGTTATGAATAAATTGGGCACAACATAAGAAGCTTGAATCTCAGTTTTGGGATGATTTGGTGAAGTTTTGAGCTGGTTTGAATTGAAAATTTGAAGTAAAAGCTGAACATGAAAAAATGATATATGTATCCCATTGTGTATCACTTGTATATCACATATATATCATATTTGTATTAATTGTGTATCACGTATATATCCATGTATAACTGTGTGTGAGATACATGTGTGATACACGTTTGATACATGTGTCGCAAAAGACATTTTGAACTCGATTTAATTACGAATTTTGATGCAAAATCAGTACAAATATCCTACGATTTTCCTCAAATTTTATATATTGACTTATCTATATATTTCATTGAGTTTCAACTATACCCATTGAAAAAGTTTCTTTTTGTTTAGATTTTTGGAATATTGTATAGGTTTTTGTATTTCATCACCATATTTGCTACCCCGTCCATGAAATTTCCTTTCCGTCTTGTTTTTAATATTGTTAATCACGCTTAAAATATAGAAGGTGATTTTTGCATTTGATTCTTTGAGAGAAAGAACCCTATTATTTGGTTGAATTTTTACATGTATATACCAAATACCATACTATATTACATAATATGTTCAACCTTTGATTTTATTACATAAATGTTCACTTAATTACAAAACTATACTATAATTTAAATTTCTTACACTATTAATGGGTCCTACAAATTAGACATAATTATTAACTAACACACCCAACACAAATTAAATACCAATATATATTTACTCTCTTCCACTAATAGGGCATATGGTTTGGACACAATTATGGCTTCAAGCTTCCCAACACAAATAAAATACTCTTAAATTTTATCAATAATCCCCTCATCCCCACGTTTGACCCTTTCTTTTCACTCCCACACTTTTTATGTGGTGCGAAATAATGTCAATTCTGCACAAAACAAAAATCATTTCACATCAGTATGCAAATTAAGAATTAATCTACATAATATCTATATAATTCTTTAAAAAATTAAATAAGAAACAGTAAGAACTACATAGTGACTATAAAATAATAACATTTGTAAAAATAGAGAAAATTGCCACTACAATTAATTTACAAAATTAAGACAACAAATCGACATGATTACAAATACAATACTACAAATAACTACATGTATAAACTGTAAATAAATATCAACTATAATTAATCTACAAATTAAGACTACTAAATTATAATTTAACAACTAATTAAAATATAATTAAAGAGCAATGTCGTGTAATTCCATATTGGTTACTACAATTTCTTTCTTGAATTGTAGTAACCAAGACCCGCTTTTACTTTTCCATAATTAAAGCATACCAACTATACCATGTTTTCACTTTAACCGACACAAAAGCTACACCAACTACCCCACATTTTCATTTTACAAAATACAAAAGCAACAAATATTCCTTTCTTTTGGTAAGAAAAGCGGGTGGGGCCCAAATGTTAACATCATTAACAAAATCTTATGGACATTTGATGTTATATAGTTAATATCCACATATTATATAATATAATATGGTATATGGTATACATACATACATATATGTCCCTTTTCAATTTTTATTGATTAGTTTTGGTAAGTCTATCACTAATGGCTAGAGGTTGGTAAGTTGGAAATTTATTTGAGACATTTATGTAAGTTTTCCTCAATTTAATACCAAATGTCCATTTTTTTTTTTTCACCCAAACTTCGAACAATTTCATGAAAGCTAATAATTCTTGACTATTAGTCTAAAACTCTTGCTCAGTCATCTAACTTTAATTTAAATATCAAAATGCCATAAATAATGGAATATAAAATAAGTAAATACACAGAGATAGTGGACCGACTATCAAGAATTCCACCTGGGTGGCTTGCAACTTGCAAGAGCAATATCCAATTCATAAACATTTTGCTCAAAAATTCTATCTTTTCTTTCCGCGGTTCAAGAGCCCAGTTCAAACTTCAACACCCCACCCACCCCCAAAACAAAAAAAACATAAAAAAGTAAAGGCATACTACAGCATACATTATTAAAAATGTTTTTTAGGAAAAACTGGAAGTGTTTTTATAGTAGCATACATTATGGAAAAGCTTTTCGGAAGACACCCGACAACTATAATTTCAAAAATAGCTTTTTGCAAGACAAGCTCAGAAAATCAAATGAATGCAAGGACAAATGTTGTTAATCATCAATTATATGGTGGTGTCGCACAGTTCAGTCTACAAGTTAACCAATTTCCAATTGCCTTACTATGGCGAACACCAACTTCCAAAATTGAGTTTCTTCATCCAAAACCAAGATTCGAAGCCTACTCATTGCAAGCCTCTAGTACTATATTACTTCAATATGAGTATCCAGCTTTTGGAACACAGGGACCTTCATATTGTTGGACTTCACTGCAAAATGGGGAGTGAAGGAAAATCAGCCTCTGAGGTAGACTCTCACCACGAAATGAAACACGCCTACTCTTTTCACTTTAGGCATCACGTGTCCAAAGCTCGCTAGCCCGATGAATCCAGATAAATAGCGAGTAAACCCACTTAGGGTAAAACCGCCCCCTACTAAGAATATCTCATGGACTCGAACCGAGACCTCTGATTAAAGATAAAAACACTAATTCTTCAATATAACTAAACCAATACATATATGAAAGATGGAAGTAACACCTTGCCAGGGAAGTTATAAATTTTACTTGTTTCAGCATAATTCAGGAATTGGAATGTGTGCTCTGTACAAAGTTAGGGACTAAAACTCACTGCAACTTACAATATAAGCTTCTCCACTATACCACTTTCACCTAGCTCACTCCACAGGGGCCGCTACAGATGCTGCTGAGGAAATGCAATCTAGGCTCCTTGTGATCCCAAGAAAGAAATACAATTCAATAAATACAGCTCTACAATTTAACATCATCAGGAAAACCCATATTTACAAGAAAACGACTCTAATTCCATCACAAGTATAACACAGTTTGACGAATAACTCCACTCCTTGATCATTTTTCCGAGGGTGAAGTCAATTCGAGAGAATTCCGCCGCCAAGTGCTCAACCAGTTGGGTCAAGTAAGTAGTTGTTCCGAAGAAATCAAGGAAATCTGCAGTGTGCAGACATCAGTAGGAAGTAAGAGTGAGACTTCTTCGAGTAGCAACAAATACTGATGTGAATTTAGAGTAAATACAGACCTTGATATATATACATTTGGCTAGATAACTGATGCATACCTTGATGGACACATGTTTAACAAGAAGGCCATGCATCGTCATAACGAGGATGTCAAGACACGGTGGAAGCGTGCTACTCTCGCCTGGCCATGCCACAATAATCTGCCAGCCGAAATCCTTTTATTTTTCCTTCCAAGACGGTAAAAGAAGTCCTCTGTGTCCAGTACGTAAGAAATCTGCAAAGCTTTATCTTATCAATGCAATAATTCATAGGGGATGTTACTGCAAGTACCAGATGCACTCATCGAGCTATCTGCTCTCTATCTTGGTTTGATTATGTATGAGTTCTCAGCTAAGATAAAAACAATAATAGGATAAACAAGAATCAGGCACTAACTTTCTCACTACAACTAATGCTACATAAGGTTAAAAGTGTATAAATAATCTCACAAAGTTGTATTAAACATTTGCAATTTTAGCAGTTGCAGTCCAAGTAGAAATTCATGTACCTTTGATGAATTTGAAGCCATCTTACATTCCAAGCCATTTACGAGTATAATATTTTCCATCACCATGCACTGGGCAGAAGATACGTCATGGTCAGTATGTTTTCTCTTGTTTCTGCTCACGGATCTCACAAAAGGAAATTACAAAAGAAGCAGATCAGTCACGGAAAACATTGAATGTTTATTCTATTTTCTTGACACGTGAAGCAAAATATTTTCATTGATAAAATTGCACCAAAAAGTTGAAGATAAGGTAGCTTATCCTCTTTAACAGTGAAGAGAACTTGTAAATTCCACAAAAAGTTGTCTAAATCATTACCTAAATCTGTGTTACACCATAAAAAACATGTGTACGCATTTGAACTTTACAAAAGGCAAGGATAAATTATCATCCTCGAAACACCGATAATTTCTTTCTATCCATACTGTCCAAAAATTGAATGCTTATTCTACTGACACAGTTACTTAATTGAGAAAATCGAGAGCAAAGTACGGAATCTCAAGGCAGGCATGTGTCTTCTCCAGCCTCCTTTCTCAAGTAACACTTTCCAAAGGGCATTCAAGCAAGGTTTTCCAGTTAGCACCAAAAAAGTATTATAACCTGCACCTCTGTCGACATAGTCTGTCCATATCTGACATATACTAGAGTGGAACAAAATCTTCTGCATTAATTAACCTACAGTGACTGTATATGCAAGGAGTCAAAAGTTTATACTAATTTTTGAGGTGGGCCCAACCCAAATTAAATTATGTTTTTTTTTTCAATAAATTTGAAGATCCAGAATAAAAAACCAAGTCCCATGTTTATTTTTACAAAAGCTGATGAAATATATGAAATTCGTTTTAGAGCAACAAATCCGGACAGACAAGGGTAGAATAATAAAATTGGACTATGAGTAGACTACCTATAACCTAGAAAAACATAACGTTGGAGGACATGAACTAATACAAACTCATGCCCTCCTCACTCCCACTCTCCAAACCGAGAAGAGTATCCATATTTTTGGTTGAGCTTTTGACACATGCTGCATTCCCAAACTTAATCTTTGGATAGGAATCAAATTACCTCTTCAGCATAACTGCAGACGACTCTTTCTTCCCATGTTCAACAGATAGATAATCATTATATAGATAACCAGCAAAATTGGGGTCTACATAAACTGCAACAACTTCAGACTTGTCACTTCCATCATCCATGAACTGGATAGACACACGAGTTGGCGAAGATGTCTGCAAGAATCATCACATAATAGCACACCATATTAATGTACTTGGACACGGAAAAAAAAAAAGAGGGGAGGGTGCAAAGGCAAATTCAGACAAGTAGCGAGGGACCTACAGTTTCAAACCGGTAAATGTTCTCCTCATGGAGGAGGACATGAGCATTTTCGTAATAAACTGAATCGACATACTTCTCAGGTTTCCGTGATCTTTCATATTCATATAACTGAAGCAGCTTACCGTCTAGCTCATCACTTGAAACAGTTTGAAGCTGAAGCAAAAATAAATAAATAGAACCAAAAGCATGTTCAAGAACCACCAAGTTGCAGATTACGTTCAAATATCTAGAGCAACAATACCTGCTTGACCAGTTTATATATCAGTTTGTCCAAAGTAAATAGCACATAAGACTGATTCCCAATGATTGATCTGCAATCATCCTCAAACTTTGCATTCTCTGCAGATCCATCTAGCAAACTATACAGTGCACTCATGAATCTGCACACACAGATCAACCATTGTTAAAAATAAGCAAGCAGACCGAACTTCTGATCTAACCCCAAAGATAATACTAGCAATCCACCTGGCATATGGATCAGAACCAGTATCCTCTCCGGTTCTCCACTTTGATTCAGATGATGCTGCATTCAGCTTTGACGATAATAACCTTTCGTACAAAATCTGGAAAAATAAAAGAGAAAATAAGGAATACAACTGACACACCTTTAGGTTCAGACAAGAGGCAGGGTTTGAAGGGAGTTTTCACTAAGCGGTACCACAGTCTAAAAGAAAATCCCCTTACCTGATGAAGTCTAAAAAGCACATAAAAGTCGTCACTTCCGTAAAAGACTCGAAGGTCGTTCTTTGCACCCCCACAATGAGGTGAATCCACATGTTTAGCAAGAGGCTTTGAAGCAAGCAAGAAACGTTCAGACATTTGAAGCACAGTGGCATCACCTCCAACAAAGTTTGCTTCACTCGTGCCCTCAACCTCACCTTCACTCTCAACTTTACCATCAAGCTCGTCATGCTCTCCATCGTCTTCTTCCTCATGCTCCTCCCGAGAGCACTCATCAGCAGCAGACTCACTACCTGAAACATCTCCGGCCTCGGAAACATTTTCACTATCTTCAACGTCAGCATCTGCATCGTTTTCACCAGCAGTATCCAGACAACCAACCATTTCAGCACCTCCAGATTGATATTGCATATTTCCTTTGCGTGTGGCACCATCTCGAAAGCCAACAAAGTTGTCCTGTTCAAAATCCTGATTAGGCGACAACTCACCTTCTTCTTTCTCATTTTTAGAGGGATCAACAGAATCAGCATTAAACCCATCAATTCTAGAACCTTCAGCAAATCCGCCATTTGCCAAGGGTAGTGATCTTGAAGTGCCACCCTGTGTCAAGAAAGAGAAACGACATTTACCTTTGAGCAATCATGATCATCAGCACAAACCAAACTTAACATAGTTAGAGCTTCATACCTCTGAAATTGGCACAATATCAGCAGACTTCGCTCCTAGGCCATCCTCAGCAGCGTCATTACCAGGTCGTGTGCAGCGGCCTGGATAAACAAACATCAGTTTGGAAAATTAAGGAACTTGGTCAAAACCGAAAGACACCAACGGTAAGGACACATTTGGTTTGAGGGATTGGGTGAATACTCATGGTTATAGAATTTAGTAGAGCTTTATCCTATGTTACGTTTGTATTTTGAATCATGCATAACTAATCCTGGTATAATTTAATACACCAATGGTGTATTACTGTATACCACTAGCAACATGGGATAACTTATCCATGTAACTTATACATGAATAAAGTACCAAACAGACCCCTAAGTCCAACAAATTCAGCATGACTAAGACAGTGGAAAAACATCCAACATGCACCATAAATCACACATAGTCCGGATACATGTATACCTGAAGTACTTTCTAATCTTGCACAAGCATTATCTGCTCCGACGGCAGCAACTGCATCAGAACTAAGCGTGCGTTCACCAGCTACTGCTAATCCATCTTCCTTGGGGCGAGCATCTGTATTAGTGAAGATTGCCCTGGAAGAATTTAGTCGTTGAGGGGAAGAATTTGCATCTCCGTTGCAGATATCATTTGATTGCTTAGACTTAGTAGTGGTAACATCCGCACTTGGACTTCTATCACTTTCGCCAATTCTTGTTCCATTGCTCTTCAAACCATGATGCTTTGACAAGACATCGTCGTCAGTAGCCTCAGAGCCATGATGACGATAAGGAACACCAAAGATTGGCTCAAGAAAGGTGGTCCATAGCCTCAGAACTTTATTTAACTGCTCTTCTGTGGAACAAACCTCTTCGCAAGAATACTTGATAAGTTTGTACATGTCTTCGTGAACATCCGAATCAGCAAATTCAAATTCAAGATGAGCGCTTATTGGACGTCTACAACCAGCGGCAATAGCAAGAATCATGTCATCTTCTTTCTGCTTTTTCTCCTTAATTTCTTTGATTTCCGCCACTAAGGCTGTCAATCAGAATCATCAAAATTATAAGAAAGAACCACATGAAACATCTAAGTGAAAATATCAAAGTCTATACACTAGACAATCATGAAGTTCCTAGGCTTCACATCAACTATCTACTCATCTCACAGTCAAATACTCAGAACTGTGTAGCAGTAGCACATAATAGATAGGAAAAAATACATATAGCATGTAAACTAGGATAACTAGCACCATCTATATGCAAAAAGGAGAACAGGGAAAAAAGCATACTGAAAAGTGTAGTAACAAGCAGTCAATATTTCCGAAATAAGAGCAGCAAGAACATAAATGGAATGTGTAGCAAGTACGGTAGAATGCTAGTACTATCTGTATGAAAAAGACATACACGAAAGTCCAGTTGGAAAGGCTAGCATATATTAAGAGAGTGAATATCCAATTACGATGAATGAAGCTAGATAGTAACAACAAAGAGAATAAGGAATTGATGGCTCGTCCAGAATGTGTAAGAATAGAAAACAATAGAAAGAAGCTTTATGGAATAAACAGAACAGATGAATAATGGAAGCCACACAAAACATTATGGTGAAGGGGAGCCTCGGCGTAACTGGTAAGGTTGCTACCATGTGACCAGGAGGTCACGGGTTCGAGCCATGGAAAAAAGCTCTTGCAGAAATGCACAGTAAGGTTGCGTAGAATAGACTTTTGTGGTCCGGCCCTTCCCCGGATCCTGCGCATAGCGGGAGCTTAGTGGACCGGGCTGCCCTATTACACAAACATTATGGTGCACTAATATAAGTCTAAATGAAATAGCATTGTTAGCCCAATACGATCATGAAAAATGGGGCCACGAGAATTAAAAAAAAAAAAAAACTGTGAAGGGAAGTCCACAGCGAAAACCAAGACCACCACATACACCAAACAGAGGACTTACATTTTGTGCTAAGGTTCTTTGAATCTTGTTGCTTGAAATAGAAACTTCGGTGGTCAAGCGACTTGTAATGGTTCTTAGAATAAATTTCAGCCCAAACTCTGTTGAAGTCTGAGCGACACTTCGTCCACTCCTCCTGTTTCTGCTTCAAGCGGGTTAATACAACAGGCAGAGCAAGAGGTGGGTTTTTCCGCAAAATGTCCATCACATCCAGGCCATGGTCACCATAGAGACGTTCAATGCACCTTAAATTCAGTGCTACATAAAGTAGAACTTCATGCATCAGCAAACTACAAACTATACATCCTTATGTTAATGAACTGAGCATAAAGACAGCAGCATCTTTATGATATCAGAAATGTCAAACCTGTGAAGTGGTCTTCGATGCGGATTGGGCCATCCACACCAACTGAATTATCATTAAGGGCATTCAACAACTCTTCTGCACGCGTAGCAGTTGAACTCACTGACTCCAATAACATGTCTAGCTCAAACCTGATGTTAACAGAATGCGACAAACCATCATTGATAAAATGCAGAAGATAACCACTAAAGGCAAGCCTTAAGAGGATATAATACAGAAGGTTTTATAAGTCAATAAGCTAATTCAAGAACCATATACATTAGGTAATTCTTATTTGACCTAATAATTGCAAAGGAGAGATGAGTCTCATAGAAGTGATAGAAAGGCCAGATTCCCTGCACTTCTCTTAACTGATTGTTTTGTTAGGATTTATTTATTTTTTCTAATGCTTTATCATTCCCAAGTTTTTCTCTTTCCGTTTCCTTTTTTTTCTCAATTTCTTTAGTTGGCAATGGGTTAGGCCCTAGGGGTAACCGCTTAACACTTGCAAAAGAAAATACCTATCATCTTCACATCGAAACAGGCTTTCTTCATACTGGTTTCTGCGCATGTGCTTAAAAGAGTAGTCCTCACTTCCTGAGGTCACAGATACCCAATGATCATTTAACACTTGAGCCCCAAGCTCTGACCTTTGGCTCGCTGTAGGTATTGGATACTGCCGAAAACAGATTCAACAAGTTCAAGTCAATATAGTTCGGAAGCGATAGAGATTCCTCCATGTAAGATTTTACCAGGAAAACAGATAGAACAGTTTCTTACATATTCAGGAAGAAGTCGATAACTGGGAGTGCAGCGCTTACAGTTCGAAAGGTCAAGCTCTTGAATGGACTTTCCCCAGTATTTCTCCTTGTACCGGTCCTTTTCTTTACCTCCATCAATTTCACGCTTCTGTTCTTTGTCTTTCTCCTCCTCCTTCATTGACTTTGACGCATGCCCTTCATTCCACAAAGATTCTGTTATTAACAGAACACTTCATCAGACTATAGTGATAAAAAATAGGTATCCCAAGAAGACAAGAAATGTTTTTCTTCTCTCTCTTTTTTTTTTTTTTTTTCTTTTAGATGGTTGAGTATCAGGTATTGGCACTACTTACTGTTGCTCATAACACCTGCCAGATATCCATCTGCAGAGTAGGTAACATTCAGAGTCGAATCCCACAGATGTAATGTTACAATCACACAAACTACAAAAATAACAGAATTACCAATTCGTTCACAGCGCTCCAAGAATTCATAGAACCCCTCCATAAGATCAGGATGCTTTCCAAGTAAATCAGCAACCTGATATATGCATTTCTTTCAAATTCGTGAAGCTTAAACAAAAATAAACAAGCAAACCATCTAGATATTGATCCCAAACATTGTAGTGTCATTCAATCATGTGGTCATTATTAAGCTAGTTTTCTACCACATGGAGAGGGATAAAGAGGTTAAATCCCTGGTGAATAACCATCAGAACCAATTTGTATCACTAACATGCGTAGTGCCTAATCAATGTCCATAAAATGAAAGATTAAAATTTTGAATGCCTTCTATATGTTAAATATAACAAAGAAAAATCACTGCCATACAGGAGTAAAAAGATCAAACAGACATACCAAACTTTGTAACTCCTTTCTGCTAATTATTTCTGTACTATAAATATGGAGGCACTTTAGGAATGCCTGGTAATCAGTTGGACTGCGTAGTCTCTCCTTTACTCTTTCACAGAAAGTGAACTCTTGGCTATACATATCTGGCACAATCAAGCAAATCATAAAGGTCAATCATCAAATCAAGTGACACCATGCAGCGTACAAAGATCATATGTTAAGAACTCCAAAATGAAACAACAAAGTGAAACTCGCATGATAAGTGTTGAGTTGTGTCCCACATCGGTGGGTTATGGGTATCTTGGTCTCCTTATATGGTCTTGGGAAATCCTCAACCTCACAAGCTAGCTTTTGTAGTTGAGTTAGGCCTAAGGTCCATTCTTATCATGGTATCAAAGCCAGACCCATCCCAATTTTATATTGTCCACGCTCTTGTTGCAGGCTTGGGGGGAGGTGTTGAGGTGTGTCCCACATAGGTGGGTTATGGGTATCTTGGTCTCCTTATATGGTCTTGCGCAATCCTCACCTCACAAGCTAGCTTTTGGGGACGAGTTAGGCCCAAGGTCCATTCTTATCAATAAGAACACCCTCCACCAGAATAAAGGAACAATAAATTTCTTGCGACCAAAGGCCAAGCAACAGCAAAAATGACAACAAAATATTTTAAAGGATCGCCTATTCAAACTTCCAGCATAAGATGAATTTTTTGTGATTAAGGATGAACTAACAAACATTAGAACTTCAAAACTCATATAGAAACCTAAGATAAATGAACACCATACAGCAGAACAGATTGTACTGAGGGGTCATAAGCCTAAAGAATAATGGCAGAAAATGCTAACAAAAGAAATGTATCTGCTAACAAAACAAATCATATACAAAACACTATCATTCTTATATACGAACAATCAGAATGCTAACCATGCACTCACTTTTCACGCCATCTTTATCATCGTAAGTGCCTCCGAACGCTTCAACCTTTCGAGCAGATTTTCTTTTATCAGCAATGCGGTGCATGCTTATATCTCCATTATTCTCATTATCAGGTTCTCTATAATCCTGATCGCGACTTCTGCGGTCCCTGATCTCTTTTTCAGCACGCCTCTTTTGCTCTTTATGCAACTTTATCATTGTTTTATCATCATCCATCTCAGGCCGCTCAGCACTAGGATCACGTCCTGCATGAGGACTGATAATCCTATCCCGGCGGAAACGTTGCTAGAATGAAGAACAAATAGACTATCAATATGGTAGTGGAACAAATAGCATTAAAAAACTAGAATAAGATAATAGAATACCTTGTCCATGTGTGGTTGCCGAAGCAATGTAGCAGAGCTCCTCTCATCATAACGATGGAAAGAAGGTCGGCCCAATGAAGTCTGTGTTGCTGATGCAGTAGCTGAAGAATCTGGCAAGAATCTCGTGAACTCATCCAGCAAATCAGGATGGTCTTCAAAAAGTGCTGAAACCTACACATTTAGAGAGAACTGAACACATTAAAAATACGAAAGTTGTCTATCATATTTATGCATCAATTACTCAGTGTTGTACCTCCTGGTACACCTCAGTAATGCCCTTGTGTTCCTTCCTATACATGTTCAAAATGTCTAAGAAAGACTTGTACACGTGATCATCATTTTGGAAACGTTTCTGCAGGAGTCAGAACACATATATATTATTAGTGAATGACATAAAGGAAAAAAGGACATATTATTATCACTAGTCACTAGAACTGAAAAGCACCACCATCATTACCTTTATTTTGTTCACAAAGCTGATAGCTTCTTCAAACTCAACTGTTTTCTTTGGAGGAGCCTCCTCTTCTTCAGTGAGGGTTATTTCATAGCCCTTGGGCAAGAAAGTATTGAACCCAAGGATCAAATTTGGATGCCCTTTAAACAAATCTTTTACTCTTGCTATGACACCGGAAGTGTCAATTCTGTGCGGGAAAATCAACATCATTACGCAAAACTTCCTCCATGAATCATCAGATTTGGAATTTTAAAATTTAAAAAAAAAAAACGGAAGACAAGCAACAAACCTTTGAGCCTTAAAGTCTTTCATAACATCAAGGAACAAGTCATACTTCTCCCTTTGGTCTTGAAACATGTCCTTAACTTCCTTCAAATAAGACAATGCATCATTAGTTGTCAACTTTTGGGTGCTAGCACTGGCACCAACACCCCCTCCAGTGCCGCCAACACCATTGCCTCCGCCGCCAGCGCCACTTCCTGGAACATGTGATTGGCCGTATCTTCGTTGGGAGAAAAAGAAAAAATTATACATAGAATCAAAATAAAAATAGCCACGAAATTTATTGCTCTAAACCATATAATTGACCATTTTCCTCCCACCATATGCTTTTAATAGGATAAAAGTACCATTCCCGTCCATTCTTAGCACCTTGGTTAGTTCGTCCAAAAGTCATAGTTTCAAATTCCTTTCTCAAGATTGTAATAACTCAATAAAACAAATAAATAAACAGTGATTTTGTTTCTAGTATTCCTTTGCCTAAGAGAAAGAAAACCTTGGCGTAACTGGTAAAGTTGCTGCCATGTGACCAGGAGGTCACGGGTTCGAGCCGTGAAAACAGCCTCTTGCAGAAATGCAGAGTATGGCTGCGTACGATAGACTCTTATGGTCTCGACTTCCCCGGGCCCTGCGCATAGCGGGCGCTTAGTGCACCGGACTGTCCCTTTTTTTTTTCCTTTGCCTAAGAGATTGACTAAAGAAACTTTCTAAAAAAAACATAGGAACAAAATTGATAAGATAAACCCAACCCTAACACCCCCCCCCCCCCAAAAAAAACACACCAGTATAGGATCCAACAGTGGCCCTTTTCCACTTTGTTCCCTTGATGATTTGAACCCGTGGAGGATCCTTTCTACCAAGTACCAACCTATCCGTCCCTTAGCAACTCATAGTTCCATTACTGGGAAGCGAATCGAGTCTCCTTAAAGCGAGGTGGATTTAGCATTTGATAATTTATGGGCTCGGAATTCTAGAACAGCGACCTCAAGTGCTAAGAATCAGGTTCGAAATTTAATATTTGTACATAGTGATTTCTTAATGCATATATAAGTCTAGGTCAAAGCTACTAGGTTAGGGTGAATGAATAACTTACACTGTGGATCCGCCCCAGTGACCTTAACTAAATTGTTTATTAAACAGGTCTATTACTAGTAGTTAAATACTTTTTAGCATATTAAATCCATCAAAAAAAAAAGCAGCATGCATAAAGATCAAATCTTTATTTAAAAATCCGCTGGAGAATCCCTGAGTGGTAGTAGAAACAAAGATACGACCAAACATAAGTCTTAAGGCACGGTGGAAGGTGGAATCTAACTACTTCTGATCACAAAATTTTAGCCATCACAGACCACATAGTAACTAAAGGTCTCTAATTTACTTAAAACTAGCCAAGAAATTCAGCAAGTTCAGAATCTAAAAATATCATAATAGAGAATTTTTAAATAAAAAATAACCTGATTTCAACCTATAATACAACAACAAAAAACACAAGAAAAGAGTAGAGCTTACGATTCTCCACGAGAAGAACCAAATGGGCGCTTGAATTGAGGATTAGCATAAACATCATCCCGTAATCGCTTCATTAGGTCTGCAAAACACAACAGTCAAAAAAAAGTTAAGCTTAACAGTTCAAAATTCAAAACCCAAAAACAAAAATAGTCATCTCATTTTTCTAGAAAACTTACCTTTATTTTCTCAGATTTTCTGAGGAAAAATTCAACAGATCTAACCACTGGTTGAAGAAGAAAAAAAACAGTTTTAAAGTTTGGATCAGAAAAAGAAATAGTAATGGTTATTATTCTCTATAATTTTGTTCTCTCTAACGTTGGGGAAGAAGAAGAATAACACAAGCTTGAGTGAAAAATATGTATTAACGTGAGAGAAAAGTGTATTAGGATTATCTTATAACGTGACTCAGTTTTTTATATCACACGATACAACATTACATTGCTTTTTCCCAATTTGTTTATTTGAAATTTCTTGCTCTATGCTTGGGCTCTATTGCATATTGAACTTAGGTTTTCAAATATTTCCTTTCACTTGGGCTCAAAGTGATGTTATAAGCCCAAATTCTTTCTATAGCTCAAGTTTAGGCTGAAGATTTTTCCTATGTACGTTAACTTGAATCAATTATCAATTTTATTAAGAAATGTTTAACATGAGTTATGTTCAGTGTTCAGTTTTAACATTTTGTGTTTATGATTTAATAATTGTGTTAAAACATGTGAACGTAAAACGAAAAAGTGCGTATGTTACGTCTTAACGGAAATAACTACTTCCTATAACAGATTATGGAAAGAAATTAATTTAACGAATTAGGTGATATTATGATAAAAGGTAGGAAATTTACTTCCGGTTGCATAAATGCATGTTGATTTTCTTACCTAATTGCTGGTTAAAATAACAAATGTAATACCGCTATTTAATACAATAACAACAATAACAACCCAGTAAAATTCTACAAGTGGGGTATGGAGAGGATAATATGTACGCATACCTTACCCCTACCCGGTGTCAGAGAGGTTGTTTCCAGGAGACCCTCAGCTCAAGACATCAACAAGAGATAATAAATTAGTACTATCAATAAACTCATACTAAAAATAACATAAAATACACCATATAACATAAAATAACGAAATAGCAGCAATATACGAAATACGAAATTGAAATAGATGACATAGATGAAATAGATGAAAGGTATACTAATATCCAAAATATAGCTCCCTGAATCGGTAGCTGACCAGTAACATCCTAAGATTACCTTATAGCTAGTTATTCTCACTCTAGTGCGCTGTAGAAATATCCACAACTTTCCCCTAGCCTAACTTAACCTACAACTTTAATGCTCGACCTCCACAATCCCCTATCAAGGGCCATGTCCTCAGTAATCCTAAGACGCGCTAAGTCATGTCTTATCACCTCTCCCTAATACTTCTTAGGTCTATCTCTACCTCTCATCATCCCACCACATCCAATCGTTCACACCTTCTCACCGGTGCGTCAGTGCTCCTCCTCTGAATGTGCTCGAACCATCTGAGTCTTGCTTCCCGCATCTTGTCCTCTTATGGGGGCCACACCCAACTTCTCTCGGATATCTTCATTCCTAATCTTATCCATCCTTGTATGCCCGCACATCCACCTCAACATCCTCATCTCTGCTACTTTCATCTTCTGGGTGTGTGACTTCTTAACCGGCCAACACTCAGTCCCATACAGCACTGCATGCCTAACCACTTCTCTATAAAACTTACCTTTTAGTAACGCTGGAACTTTCTTGTCACACAAGACTCCCGTCGCTAACCTCCACTTCATCCAACCCACCCCTGTACGGTGTGTGACATCCTCGTCGATTTCCCCGATCCCCTGAATAACTGACCCAAGGTATTTGAAACTACTCTTCTTAGGGATGATTTGAGAGTCAAGCCTCACTTCCACTGCCGCTTCCGTCGGCTCAGCCCCAAATTTGCACTCGAGGTATTCCGTCTTTGTTCTGCTCAATCTGAAACCTTTAGACTCAAGGGCATGTCTCCAAACCTCTAGCCTTTCGTTGGCGTCGCGTCATATCTCGTCAATTAGGACTATATCATCAACAAATAGCATGCACCATGGCACCTCCCCTTGAATATGATGTGTTATGGCATGCATCACCAGGGCAAATAGGAAAGGGCTGAGTGCAGACCCTTGGTGCAATCCCATAACAACTAGAAAATGCTCAGAATCGCCTTCTACTGTCCTAACCCGAGTCTTAGCTCCTTTATACATGTCTCTAATCACCCTAATGTAGTCTACTGAAACCCCTTTAACCAATACCGCTATTTAATATGTTGTAAAAATAAGATAGTTAACAAGGTTATCACTTGGCGGCAAAAATTTTAAATATAAAATAATATGTACGTTAAGGTTTTCTTATTTGATCTATCAATGTTTGCTTACTTGAAAACACAATCGTTTATTAACTACTGCGTATTGAACATTTAAGAAGATTTCATGTTGGTGCACATTGAGAAAAAATAGAGGGGTATAGTACTGTTGATATGAAACTTATATATTCGAAGTGAACGTCTATTAAATACAACTTAGGGCAAATTAGTATTGGTTTATGCATAGAAATCGGTGGTACCGCACAAGAGATTTAATATAAAGAGGTATCAAATCTAAATAAGAAGCCAAGAAAAATGAAAAGTATGCTACGATAGCGAATGGAACTTGAAACCTTCCGTCAATTTTGACACTCCTTAACCATTAGACTAGGAGTTTGTCTTGTGTCAAGGATTATCAACCCATTATATATATTTAATTTTTTATTAAAAAAATATCTACACAATGTTATTTTTCGGGACACCCCTCGAACAAGGATAGCTCCGCCCCTGTGCAAGTATATGTATATTGTTCTATCTTCTATGTGATATAAAATAGCACTATCAAATAAGAATATGTATATTAGCAGCACATGAATTAAATTATCTAAAGACAAAATTTTCTTTTAAAAGCAAGTAATTTTTATGTATAATATAAAATTTCTTGATTATAAATCACCGTATAATAATTTTTATTATTTTTCATCATCAAATAAACAACACATGCACTATAAGTCTGCACATATTTGTAACGTGGAACTGCCCGAGACTATATTGACGTTTCACCAGATAAGCATTAGTTTTGGGTATTCATCCCGCTGAAATATTAAGTTAATATTCAATGAATATTAGCTTACACGTGAGGTCATATACTTTGACCAAGTTTAACTCCCATTGTACACTTTCTATTAAAATTCTGTGGCAATTTTTTTGGGAGAAACTCTTATAAAGAGAGGTCTTCTTACGAAAGTAATTCAAACTAGCTCGTAAGGTTGTACGAATAACGGTTTCGAACCGGAACCGTGATCGGAATCGCAGTTCTGACGGTTCCGCGGTTTTAAACGGTTCCGGTTCCGGTTCCGTGTTCCGGTTCCGCGGTTCCGGGCCGGTTCCACCCTTTAGAACCGTGGAACCGGAACCGCCAGAACCGGAACCGAAACCGGAGACCGGTTCAGGCGGTTCCAAACAGTTCTAAACGGTTCCGATATTTAAAAAAAAAATTTTTTTTTTAAAATCGGACCGTTGGCGGAACCGTTTAGAACCGTCGGAACCGGTCCGGTTCCGGTTCTATCCGGTTCCCAACGGCCATTTTTTTTTTAAAAAAAAAAATTTTTTTTTAATTCTGAAAATCAGAACGTTGGTATTGCAGAAATAGCCGTTTGGCATTTTTAAAATTTAGCCATTTGACCCCTCAAATTTAATTTAACCCCAAACTTTATATAATTACACAATTTCCCATTTCTCAACTATAAATACCCCCTCATTCTTTCATTTTAATTCACCAATTCATCAATCTTACTCAATCTCTCTCAAGCTCTCTTACAATCTTTCTGTGCAAGTGCTTAATTTTTGTTGCAAATTCGTGAAACATTGTGAAGTTGTTGAATTGAAGTTTTCAAGTGTTCAATTACAACGATTGTCAATTTTCAAGAAGTTGTTCGTCAATCCGGTAAACTCGTTTCAACTCTTACGTGCTAAGAATATTTGTTGTGTGTTGATATTTTCCTTAATTATAATTAGTATGGCATTTTCATTGAAAAAAATGTTCGAAAAAGGTACATCTAAATCCGGTGAAAGTAGTAGCCAAAATCCTACCCCTCCCCCGGCTCCCAGACCTAGAAAAGATAAACAAGTTCAAACTAGTAGCCAACCTAGAAATACTAATGAAAACTTAGGAATACTTGATAGTGATCACCCGTGTTTTCAATTTAGCGATGTTAATTTTCTACATGATATAGCAGTCGGTGATAGAATAGATGATGATATTATGAATTTGCTTTATCCTAATGCACCAATATCAGAGGGAAATGAGGGTGATGATGATGACGAAACCCAACCTCCGGTAGATTTAGATGATACACCTACTAGTCCTGCTCCTAATGACCCAGAACACCCACCCGTACAAACTCCCACTTTTAGTAGACAACCTCGGAAACGTACAGAAACTTCATTAGTTTGGCATTTTTTTATTCAACTAAGAGATAAAGATAGGGCTAAATGCAAAACTTGTGGTAAAGAACTTGTTCATAGGTATACGGGTGATCGTAGCGGAACAGGTAGTTTAGTTAAACATATATATATATATATATATACATCCTAGCGATAAGGCTAGATATTTTCAAATGAAAGCGGAACAAGAGGGGAAGTCAAGTCCTGATACTACAATTAACCAAAGTACTGGTTCTAACATGGTTCAACCAGGAATAAACATTGTCACCGGAGGTATATTGTACTAGGATCCTAATAAGGATCGTGAAGAATTAGCTAAAATGATTACTGTTATGTGTTTACCTTATTCTTTTGCTTCTAATCCTGCTTGGATTCAATATATTAGACGAGCATTTAATCCTACATATAAAGGTTGGCCTCGCGCCACAGTTAAGGCCGACATTTATAAATATAAGCATGAATATGAACAGTACTTGCGCTATTTATTTACTCATATAAGTAATCGTATGTCTATTACAACTGATATTGGTAGAAGTGGAAATGATTGTGATTATCTAACCGTGACCAGTCATTGGATAGACGAAGACTGGACCATGCAAAAACGCATTATAGCATATAGAATAATTAATTCACGGCACACAGGTAAGTTTATTGCTAGCACTGTTTATGATGTTTGTAGATATTTCTGTTTTAGTGATAGAATAATGTCAATTTCCATGGATAACGCTAGTAGCAACACAACTGCAATAGGTATTTTAACTAGAAAACTTAATCCTGCTTTTACAAATATTTTCCATGTTAGATGTATATGCCATATTTATCATTTAATTGTTGGAGATGGTATGAGAATTTTAAACATAGAAATTGAAAAGGTTAAATTCGCTCTTAATTGGCTTTTTTATTCAAACCGTAGAAGTAGACTTAGAGAATATTATAAAAAATGTGACGAAAGTAGCCTTAGAGAAAGAAAGGTTCCTAAACCTTGTCCGACTAGGTGGAACTACATGTATGAAAGCTTAGTAGTGGCGTACGAATATAGAAACCCAATAACCGCTACTTATAATTCTAGGGATTGTGAGGATGAAGATAATGATATGCTAACTAATCAAGATTGGAATAACGTTAAGATTCTTTTAGATTTTTTAGAACATTTTAGTGTGGCTACAACCGCTTTATCTGGCAATATTATCCTACAATTTCAAACTGTTTAGTATATATTGCCGCACTTGCTAATTTATTTGCTGATTTTAACGAGGGAGAGGAAATTTATGAAAATGCAATATTTGAAATGAAAAAGAAATTTAAAAAATATTTTTTTCCAATCCCTCCTATTTTTGGTGTGGCTGCTTTGTTAAACCCTACTATGAAAGCATGAGGTCCTAACTTTTGGTATACTAGTATTTATCAATGTTTAGATCTTTCACCAGAAGAAATGGCTACACTATCTGATGCAAAAGCATCAATTACAGTCAATGCTCAAACTGTTTATAATGCTTATAAACAGGCCTTAGAGCATGCTAGGCCTAATATTCCAACTCCTACTTCGTCCACGTCACAATCGTCTAAAAGAGTTGCTGGCTTAACAGCTCTTAAATCGTGGACGGACTTCAGGGATATTTCCCATCTAAACGAACTTCAAGTTTATTTGTCGCAGGGGCTAGAGAATGATAATCCAGACGGATCTTTCGACCTTTTGGATTGGTGGAAGACAAGGGAAAAGCATTTTCCCGTTCTTTCAAGGATGGCTCGGGATGTTCTGTCCATTCAAGCGTCAACTGTTGCATCGGAGAGCGTATTTAGTCAAGCCAGACTACAAATAGGAGATCATAGAGCGTCGATGCGGGACAGCTTGGAAAAATCAGTGCTCTTCCGAGATTGGATCCGCTCTGAAAGAAGAAACTTTGGGCTAGCTGAATCTCAACCCGAAATAGATGAGTGCTATGAAGAAATGCTAGCAGAAATTGCTCAAGAATCATCTTCACCCGGAAGTGGTGATGAACAAGCTTCATTTCCACCACCGCCAACACAACCACCTCCAAACCTTGAAGGTTTTATGAGATTTGTTAGAAATAATACATAAATTATGATGTAACTTGTACATTGGCATGTCTTCTTTTAGTTTTTTTCCTTTTAATGGTGGTATTAGTACCATGTTGTGCTCATTCCATTGGGGGAAGGAAGACTAAGAAAGATATGCCATTTTGGTCAATAAATATGCTTTTTATCATATACTTGAATATATTTGTCTCAATATTTCTTTGTCTTTACTTCTATATCAATCCTTGAATATAAAATATTTATATAACATATAATATATAACATACAACACATAATACTATTAATACTAACTACTACACAATATACATTATTTATATACAATATATACTACTTTGCTACAACATATACTACTTATTTACAAAATATACACTACTTATTTTGAATATATACTAATTTCCAAACACAATATATGCTATAGTAACAACATAGTACACCATATAAAAATATATTCTACAATATACTAATCACTACTATACAAGATATTTAATTTAAAAAAAAAAAAAAAAAAGGTCGGAACCGCCAGACACGCGGTTCCGGAACCTCCAGAAACGGAACCGGGTGGTTCCGGAACCGTATGGTTCCGGTTCCAGCTCCGGAACCGCCAGAACCGAAACCGCCAGAATCGGGAACCGCTTACCCAAATAGACCCAGAACCGAAACCGGATACAGGCTTACTAGCCGACCAAAAAATTTTTAAAGATTTTAGATTGTTTCCACATAAATAAAGAGAAAATTTGAATGTTTTGAGAGCACTCGACTATCTCCATTTCTAGATTCTTACCATCAAAATTCTAACATATTATATCTTTAAAAAATAACGGCAAAAAAGCTAAAATATGATAAAATGCCGCGTTTATAAATTACCATCAACAACTCATTCTCTAAAGAAAAAGTAATTTAATCATAACTAAGTTATACGCAGAATCAGGGCACAGTACAAAATATAATTGACATACGAAATCATACAGCCAGGGCCCAGATTTGCTGGGCTTGGGTATCGGATATATATTCAATAATGTTGGACTAGATTTGGGAGGGTGCGCCAGGCCTGGGCTGTAGTGCAAAGCCTAGGCGACGCGTGAAGGGCCGGATAGCAAGCTACCCTAATGGACCTTCCCCCTTAAAAAAGTAAGTTAATATCGTGTGGACCAATGGCCCACATATCAGATATTAAACTGATAAGAACAGATACTACACTTGATCTTAGCCAAAAGGCCGAGAAAGGTATGCTTTAAACCAATGTTGGGCCTCTGTTTTTATAACATCTCTCGGCTATCTACTTTTTAGCTCTTTCCGGTGTGGGATAAATAGACCTCAGTGGATGATTCGAGTATTGCCGAGCTGCAAATAGGTTGGAATTTTCTGTACAAATTAAACATTTGGATGCTTATTTCAACAACCAAATGCTTTCTAGAAATACATTAGTGCATTTTGTGTCAAGATGATGGTCTCACTATTCACCTACCCAATTGTTCTATGCCTTTGTCAATTACGAAACTTGAAACTATAGCATAGACCCTTCAATGGACATGTCTTACACCCAATTATTAGCTCACTTGTAATAGTCATGTTATTAGTAAAATACAGTGGGGGAGATAAGAATTTATACGAGGAACTGTTGCACCTCGGACTTGAATCTAACAAGTATAGAGCAATTTCTTGATCTCCTTTGCCATTTCACGATAACGAGGAGATTCAACATCCTATCTCTTTATGTAAAAAATATAGAGTAATTTTGTCCTTATTTACACAATAATATAATTTTTATATTATTCGATGAATGGAAATTTAACTAAATACAACACTAGCACGCATAAAATTTAGCCAACTAAAACTCTCTTAATTAGAAAAAGGGATTGTATGGATGGTAAGAGAGGGTTGCTTGCCCTTGGTCAACATCAAGCTGCAGTTAAGTTAAAGATTTTAAAATACTCCTCTGAAATCTAAACAAAGCAACCATATTCCTGTCAATATATATATATATATATATATATATATATATATATATGGGGCACTTTGGCATCCACCTTATAGGAAAGGGAGAGGGTGTCAAATGACAACTCTTTGCCAAAAAAGTACAATGTGCAAGTAGGTAAAAAAATAAATTATATGTATATATATTATGTATTGAGTTTCCTTAACTTTCTTGTATGTGTACTTTTATATATTTTGATACCTTTTAACAAAAATTCTAGCTCCACCACTGCCTTACCTCGAATATGTGAAATCCTAACGTGAAACGAAGTAATCATACTGTTGATCATCCTTTACCAAGGAGTACTTTTTCAATGGTAAATATGTTAGGGATATAGATCCAATCTCATATTTGTTGATTTAAACACATTTTTCTGAACTTTATTTTATATAAAAATATATGGCATCTGATATTCTTTTATCATAGTTATTATTAATTGCTCGATTAATTTAATAAGATCCTTGATTAAATTTTAAGATTTGTCATCATGGTAGAGATCATGGTAATGAGAGCAAAGTCTCTTACGATTTAATCCAAATTTGTTCTTGACCGTACAATTATTAATTCGGACATTAGTAATCCGGTTAGATCAATATTTATGTGATCGTCTATATGGGATGAAATTAGTTGATCTCATTAACTAAATCACATAAATAGATGATGCATATAAAGATATGATCATTGAGACGACTCATTGGATAATTCCTAATAGCTAGATTACCATAAACTATCAATAAGATATTCTCTTAAAGAATGTGATGTAAAAATTTCCTTTGACCTGAGATCGTCATAGTAATTGACAAGTTATTTATTGTGCTTTGATACTAGACACTTATGGCCCTAAGGCGATAGTTGAAAGGATATCGGGTACGATTAAATACTTATAGAATTAGTGATTGATCAAGATGGAATCTGTCAACTCTTAGTAATGAGGTTTAAGCTCCATATTGTCATGAATTATAAACGATTAAACTAAAACCTTGGCCGGGGCAATTGAATGAAAGAAGAAAAGAGTTTCTTAGGTCATTCAATGGTCGATTATATTTGACATAAACACATAGTTGGTCGTCTATTAGGATTTGACAGTTAAACCATAGCCTACACTGAAGGAATTACTACATTAATTTTTCTCCTAGTTATTAAGAGTAAATTGTATACTTCATTATATCCGGTCGTTAAGGAGTGTTACTAGACGTCAACCTTGATTAGTATATTGATGTTATTAATTACTATCGGTTGTATTGAACTTATGGGGCCGCACACCAATAAGTGTTCTGATCTTTGCTAAATGATTATTTATTTTATTGTTTGGTAATTAAATTAAAGAATTTAATTAGTCAAATAAATTTAGTTATTAGCCCAAATAAAATATTATTATATTCTTTGCTAGCACATAAGATATAATTGTGAACAAATTAAAATTTTTTATTTGAAATAGAAAATTAAATTATATCTCTTAAAAGCTGAAATATATATATGTGATATATTCAATTAATATTTATTTACATAAGAATGTGTGTGTGTGTGTGTGTATGTGTATATATATATATATATATATATATATATATATATATATATATATATATTATAAAAGCATGAATACAATGTTAGTTTATCAAAATAGCATTTTATTAATTAGTTATATTTGTAAAATAAATGTACAAAAACGTAAAAGCACTTCATTATTAGTTGTAGAGTCCAAATCAAAATGTCTTGTAGCGGATAACTAAATCAATAAATATAGGGGTTCTTTCTTCTTTTTTTTTTTTGGTTCATTCAAGTTCGAGAAAGGATTCGTCTATTAGAATTTTAATTTGTTGTTACTTATTTTAATTTAGGAACTATATTCTCGCGCGGGGCGTTTCTCCTTCTTTTATTCTTTCACTAAATCAAATTACTTCCTAATGATGATTTTTAGATACTTGGTGAGCAAAATATAATTTAGATTTAATTTGTTCGACTTCAGAGGACTCTTTTTCCTCCTTTTAGATTCAAACTATATCAATTGTCTTGCATATCCTTTGCTATTTGATTCTCTGTGGTTAGTTTCATTTTTATTACTCAATAAATATGGGTAAAAATAATATGGAAGAAGGAAAGAAAATTGGTCTCTCATGATAAAACAAACTCGCATAACTACAAGAAGTATGAAACAATTTGTTATAAACTAATTAAGAGTAATTTTTATTTATAGGTATTGAAACCCATTATTCAACTGCATGAGTTTCTCTTTGACATATGAAATATTAATTAGGACTACAAATTTTATAAGCATACTCTTCAGAATATGAGCTGATCAAATACTAACACTATCCAAATTGTCTATTTGAAAAAAATAGTCAAATTCTTAAAGGCCGTAATATAGAGTCATCGCTTAATTACAATCTATTAGAAAGTAGGTATATTAATCCTTCTGATTAGTCTTGGATGACATTGTTGATTAGTATCTTTAGTTCCTAATGCGGATGTTATGTTTCTGGTCCGAAATGATTTTGGATAAACTGGAAATCAATTGGGCGTTTCAAAGGCTATTTGCCTCTTGAATTTGATTTGGTAGCTGAAATTTTCATTCACTTGATTGTAATTTGCTTCTCTACAAACAGATGGTGCTTAGTACTCAAGATGTGTAATGCACAATGAGAGTTTCCAAGCAAAAAAAGATCTTGTTGATTGGCGAAATTCTTTGCAATAGTAGTTGTCAAGGCTGCGGGTCAATTGACCACCCTTCGTCGAAAAATTAAATTGTGTATATAGATAAATATATTTGGTTTTAGAGGTGTGCAACATATACTGAACAGCCTTTTGGGGGAATTTTTTTCACTTCTTTCAAGTTTGAACCCCGTTGCGAAAATTTCTGGTTTCGTCACTGTTGTCAAGCCTCTTACTTTGCCCCTAAGCTCAAGCACGAATGCGTGTTTCCATGTACTTTCCAGCTTCCCTGAAAACAATTTATAAATATGGAGTATAAAAACACTAAATATAAGTATATGCGTATTCAAGACTCTTGCTCATGTTAAACATTAAAATACCTGTTGTGTATGGGATCAGCTTCGCTCCATACTCTTCTTTTGCTGACATAATTGAGATTGGTATTCCTTGGAAGAAAATGCCTTTCAGTTTGTGGTGCTGTCCTCCCAACATCTAAATAATTGCTTGTTGTCCCTGTAACTGCTTTGGTGACAGTTTTGGCTCTTTGTTTCACTAAAATATCAGCAGATACACAACATAGAAAACTAAGTAAAAGAAGAGCTCTCAAGAAACTGCAGCCGCAGCTGGTTGCACTATCACCACCCATAACTCTGCAACTCCTACTTCGCACTCTCATCTTGAATGCCCATTTGTGGATCAGCTGAACAGATTGTTTCTCTGCTATTGTGTATGCAATTGTATTCTGTTGTTGGCGCTTCCATGGAGTACTATTGTTTGCCATATATAGCATGGAAAAGTTAAAGTTGGTTATGTCCAAAAGCAACAAAAGGATGGGGATAGTTGAAGATGTGGGGCAAAAGGGGAGAGAAGCATTCGGATAGGTTGACAACAGTCTATAAGAAAGTAAGATGTCCAATTATTTTTCATATTAATTTTTTTCCAACAACTCTTTCCTTATATTCGTCAATGCATAGAGGTAGATTTAAAATTTAAACTTGATAAAATTTGACCTATATGTATTGCCTATTTAATATTTATTGAAATTTAATAATTTTTTACAAAAATATACGTTATATGGAAAATATCGGGTGCAACGTTCATGCAACAGAGCCAAGGGAACTACTGGTGAATACTATATATATATATATATATATATATATATATATATATATATATGTGCGCACGCGTGAAATTGTACAACACTTTCAACAAATATAAAAATTTAATTTTAAATGTATTTGGTTGAACTTAAAAGTAAAATTGCACGAGGCACCCAAATAATTTGTAGCCGCTTTGTACCCGTACCCACTTTTTAAAAACTCCAGCTTCCATTTCTTCTCCTCTTCTTCTTCGTATTTTCCGATGAGATTTAACATGTTCTCTGCTTTATATGCAATTGTTTAGGCATATCGTTGTCAAGTCTTAAGTTTCAAAAATCACAACCCAACGTGGAGCCATGTATTAACCTATTATTTTCCCAAATATTTCATCAATTTCCTCCCCTTTAGATCTTCTCGTCGTTTTAAAGCTAAATAGCTCATGTGAATCTACTATATTGGCCGCTGCTCCGTTAAGTAGTGGCCGCTACTCCGTAATGTTCTAGTTACAACATAAAAACGCGCTGAAATATTCCAGTTATAAAAGAAAAACTTCAGTTTCCCATTTACAACACAAAAACTTCAGCCCTAGAGCTGAATTTCATGCCCGGCTACTAGAATGTTGAAGTTTTGCGTGATTACCTTTGCTAATTCAGCCTCGTATGCTGAAATTATGCGAAAAAAGCGGGTACGCTTGCAATTTTTTTTGCAAAATGGTCTCAGGTTAAAATGTGACACAAAAAACGGGTATAGATGCAAATGCCCCAACTTAAAAGCTTGAACTCATCGAGTTCAATCGTCTACAGTAAAATTGGCTATTCGTGATTGTTGATATTGAAAAGGTGCTCTGGACACTAAGGGGCCGTTTGGTATAAGCTATAAGAAGGTATAGAGGTGATATAAAATTTATTACCACCTTAATACTCTTTGGTTAGCAAATCAGGTATAAGTTATTTTAACACAGAGATAATTTATACCTTATAGAGGGTGGGGTAATTAGTATCGGTATAACTTATAACTTCTTAGAATTTATACAATTGTCATTTTGAATACAACATAGTACCAAACAGTGAATAAACAATTATTCCAGTATAACTTATCCTAACATAACTTATATCGGTATAACTTATACCGGCATAAACCCTATTACAACCAAATGACCCCTAAGGAGCTACTAGATTAAAAATCATCCACATCCCCGTCAGAGCAAATCGAAGAGAAAAATCTTTAAATTTTACTAGCTCTATTTTGTCATTAATTTTCCTAATATATACTTGTATTTGAAGTCACGTATGAAGAATCTGTAAAGGAAACTCCTTAAAAGAAGTGTCTGCAAAAGGAATAAGAACCTTCTGACCACATCATCCACTCCTTAGTCCTTAGTCCGTCTATGTACGAAATAATGTCCATTTTACTCCAACCTTAAAGACAAAAATAATCGCAGTACAATGCGGTCCCTATAGAATCTAAAGCTTTTCTGAGATGTGAATATGAAAGATGGAATATTTACACCAAAGTTTGGTACACTAGTGATGAAGTAGAATAGCTTTTACCCGTTACAACTCATACCATCCACATTTTAAAATAAGATGCTATCACTCATACAATGCCAACTTTCAACAGGAGCGCTATCACACTCTATGTTAAGCCCAAGACACCCACATTCAATATTCAAAGCATTTAATCCCACTTATTCTGCTTCAAGAGATCATACTGAATCCTGAGAGGAAACCAATCTCCTATAACCCTAAATACTGACATACTTTACTCTCAGATCAGAGGTAGGACAAAGAAGCTTCCTCTGATATAACTCATAACGCGGTCCATTGCGAATGTTCAAATAACACTTCCATCTTTTCTTGATCTATCTTTTACAAAAGAAATCATATCACCATCAGTCATACTCCTTTTCCAGCTTTTTTTTAATACTACCTTATTCAAAAAATACACGAAATTTTCCATAAACAAGTTGAATGCGATGTTGAAAAGAGAATGCTGGACGAAATACATGGGAGATCAGATTAAGGCTTTGAAAATTTAGAATAAAGTTCTTTGGCGTTTTCCATTATCATAACGTAGATAAAGCAAGGATAAACAGGGAATGCCACATCGATACAACTTAAACGATACATTGTGTGCAAAATAGGTAATAATATATATTTACATTTACTAGCAAAACCCTGCTGAAAACTCATACTGCATTCTTACATACGGCTGCTCATTATGAGTGAGTCAAGTATGTCATCCCAATGGGGGCAGCCAGGGATGCAAAATGCCCCAAGAAGCAATTCACCTGCAGTTTAAAGATCCATCCAATTGATCAGAAGACAACTGTGGCAAGAGGACCATTAATGATGTATCACAACAAAGGAGCACCAAAGCAAGATTACCATGTGAATAGATGGAGAGAAATGGGGCAATCAAATGTCTGACAGCATTTTACGCCCTCTGTTGACTATAAGATGTGTTATGCAATTTTCAGTAGTTAAACTTAATATGCCGAAATCTCCACATCCCTTAACAAATCCAGCTTTTCCTGCCTTCTCTTTGTCTTCTCAACATATTTCTTCTTCTGCGCCCACTTTGGTCCATATATTGCCAAATGTGTTCGACCAAACCGCCGGTCAGATATCTGCATTATTAAGTAACAAGAGAAAGAGAATTAGTTCCTTTGTGCATAATTGAACAATACATCCAGCAAGCTCTGTAAAACGTTTAAGTTTCTGTTAAGATGAAAACACCATCCAAGCACATTTACTAATGACAGAATGGAAAATCACAGCCTACGCATTAAGCAATCAGCTATATTTCTAATAATAACATCCAATAACGAAATGTCTTAGTACATCCACTCGAGCAGGGCAGGGGATAGTGCTGTCTGAATACTGACAAATTGGAACTGCTCTTTATCTCAAAAAGAGGGAGGGGAACTGCTCAATACCTTAACAAGACACCCGCATGAATCCAGCATGTCAGTTCTCAAGGGGTACTCCACCAACTGAATACACAAAAATAAGCTGACAACCAACAGAAGAAAAACTTCTGGACAGAAAAAGAACACATTTTTATAATGAAGCACAATCACTGCAACACTTACTATAAATGTATTATCTCCCACCACTGAAGATTTTGAAATTTGATTCATTAATATACTGTAATCAACGGCAGCATATGGTGGCGTAACACTAATATAATCAAAGCTTCCACCTTCACCTGGAAAAATAATTTTAAAAAAAAAACACAAATCGTTGACTCTTATATTTCAGTGAAAGAGCAGCATAAAACTTGCATAGTTAGAGCTTTGTTCATGGAACACATTTTCCCTCAGTATTGTAACTAACTGTTCAGTTATTGACCACTGCCTGACAAAATAACAAAGAAGATCATGCAAGTGAAGAAAAAAAGAAGAGAAACTGTACTGCTTGCAAATTTTGAGGAAGTACAGTATTGGTGAAGAAAGGATATAAAGGATTGACTTGCCACAATCAACTACAATATCAAGGGAACCTTCAGAAAGTGGGTTAAACTGGCCTGGGGCCAAGCATGTGATAAGGTAAGTACCAACCACATCTGTAACACCCACCCCCATTCCCAACATCCCAAAACCTCTATTATTACTCTTTTCCGCCATGAAATTACCAACTGCAGGTAATAAATATTAGGTATCTGGTTAAGTTTCATTCAAACACCTCCTTCTACAATGTTACTGCAAAATGATTGTTGCAGTATGCAGATCACAACTACCTTTACTGATTGTTTGACTAACAAGATCCAAAATTTACAATGCAGTCCTACATCTGGGAATTAGTATTTCCATGCCTTCTAAATCTATCTCATCAAGGGGATAGGGAACCCCCTTGATGGTAACAGTTAGAGGTAGCCTACTGTTAGTACGAACCAAAGGCTCACCTCCAACCTGCCCACCCTTTGACATACGCAATGATCTTGAAAAATGCATTAGTGCGAGGAAAAGAGATACCACAAGTGATATAATGTTATCAGTATAGCCTACACCTTTTAAGAATGAACTTCAGTAAAAATGTTCAAGGTGTTCCCTTTTTTGATAGCAAAATCAAGTAAAAAAGAAAAGCAAACAGATTTGTATCTTATAAATTTACAGGGTGAGGAAACGAATCTTCCTTTTGCATTTTCATAGCGAGGAATAACCTTCTACTATGTACAACAAATGTACAAGGAAACAACAGATAAAAGATTCAATGAACCTCTTAAGAGAGAGAGAGAGAGAGAGAGAGAAAGAGAGAGAGAGAGAGAGAGAGATCCAATTGAGAGTTAAATCAGAATCACTCGTTCATGATACTAGTAATTTCCTAACTTAGTTCGCTAGTGGGGCAACAGATTGACGGGAAGAGAAACTTTTACCAAGAAAATTTTCTGCCCGATCCAAGAAGCTCTCAACACGGACAGTATGTATGACTGAGACATCAAGGAAACCAGTCCATTCTAAATTTGGCCGCAGAACATCTGAGACAACCCAAGGGTCCATCTCAACAAAATGTACCTAGAAATTTGCAAACAGATATATACACAAATGCTATGAGCGCAAAATGCCATATAAAGACTAAATATATAAAGCTCCACAAATCAACTGCTAACTTTAAGTAAATATGGAGACAATAAAAGTTTCACTAGTAATAAGTATCTAAAATAGAGCATATGATCCTGAAAAGGATTGTTACTGCTTTAACGCTAACCTCAGAACATCCTCGACTGACGGCTTCAATACCAACTGATCCTGTCCCACTATAGAGGTCTAACCAACGGCCAGGCCTTAAAGACGCAGGGCAACCACCGGCTGCCTTACAGTGGAAAAAATTTATATTTAACAATATTAAAACGGTATATCTTCGTTACTTCAAAGACGAACTGCAGTAAAGGGATAACAAGAATCTCACTTGCAAAATGCCAAATGCAGCAGCTTTTACGACTTCCATCATGGGACGCACATCCATACTCTTTGGTGAGAGCAATTTCTTCCTTCGAGCTGTCCCTCCAACAACCTGAAAAATAAAACTCCTTCTCAGAGCAAAGACACTAGAGAAAATGAATTACAACCAGTACATGGTAGAATCTTAGATATGATTGAATTGTCAACAAATGCACGCATAGAACTCTGCAGAACTCAAAGAGTTTTTCCGCTAATGAACTTGCAATTTCTTAAACTCACTAGGTATGCTAGAAGACTAGTTCCTAATGCAGCTTTTCATTACATGTATATCATTCCATAAAGCAACAAAGAAGAAAGTGTCCAAGTACACATCTCAACTATCTCACAAAATAGTCTTTTCAAATAATAAATTACACAAAGACCAGGAGAAAAGGGAATTCTCCATTAGCATCCAAAGATGTAGCTAAAATGCAGTTGCAAAACAAACCTGAAGCAATTTATGTGTCTCACGTGGCGCCCTAGGTTCTTCTAGAAGGACCGGTTTTCCGCCTCCCGTCTTGGATTGTTCCCTTCTCCTTTTTGTCTATAACTCCAATGAAAACACTACTATTAATATCAACTAGTAATTAACTAAAACTCACTTCCATCTGATTAAGGTTAGCCATATGAAATATAAAATTACAGCGTATTCAGGCACATTTCCTAATTTATTTAAAAGAAACAATTATTTTTCCAGAGAGGTTTAAATAACATGCCTTTGGAGAAGGTTCAGATAAGAACTCATCCGGATTAAGACCGTATTGTTCAAGTAACTGTCTTTTCTTATCAACTGAGAGCTCCTTCTTGGATTCTGCAAAATACCCAAGTAAAGGAATATGTTAAATTAAGTACTAGTACTTTTAAATTACAACTTTCAATTTGCAACGAAGATAGAGGAAGCGGAAATAACTTACTGTAAGAGAAGGTGATAATGAATGGGCGGCGATGACTGGTGGCTATGAAAGGATAACCGACGAGAGAAGGATTGGAGCTAAGTAAACTGGTCTCGGGGAATGAACGAGAGCCGAGAGGTGAAAGAAGAATATGTGATGATGAAACCGCCATTTCTTAAGCCCCAATTGTGGTCGACTCTCACTTAGCTCGCTGCAGAATTGATGAAGCGACTCTGAGCATTTATCATTTTCTTGAGAACTCTGATTGGATAGAGTGGAGACTGGGAATTATGTGACCAAATCTTGAGGAATAGAAGTCTTTTTATTTCTTCCTTTTTTTCTTCTTCTTTTATTTAATCATGAATCAGAACTGCTAATCAAATTGTAACTTTTTCCCAAAATAAAGAGCGCGTTTGAATTTACTGATTAGAACTAGTCCATAAGATCTAAGTTTTGAGTGCTGCGTGTTTTACACAAGTGCTAAATTTTGTTCCATAAGACCGTCCGACCTTCAAAATACCGACAACACGTTAATGGTCGCATTTTGAACAGCTATTGGTCATTACCGACCAACTTTGGTTGATTCTTTGTAGTTGTTTCTCCCGAATTTCAGTAGTATAAAATAACCAATTATTCAGGTAAAATCCTCAAAAAAATATCCCCAACTAAATTCACATGTAGAGTTACCTAGGAATTTTTCTTCAGATTAACCCTTGACAGGAAAGTCTGGAGGTCTAGTATCAGGGTTGTAGGATAGGGGCTTTTTTTTTTGTACCCCTAGCCCGGGGTTGGGCGAGGCTTGGCAGGGATATCCATAGAGGATTTGTGTTTTGAAGTGGGTAGTTATATATGGTAGTTACTGTATGATATTATTCCATGCTATTTTATTTATGATTCTTATGTTTAGATAATTATTTACACTATTTCTACTGGTGTTAATAATGCTCTTTTATTTTTTTGTTTTTATTTTTCCTTTCCTTCTCTGAGCCGAGGGTCGATTGGAAACAGCCTCTCTGCCCTTTCGGGTTGGGGTAAGGCTCGTCTACATATTACCCTCCCCAGACCCCACTTTGTGGAACTATACTGAATAGTTGTTGTTGTTGTTCTTTATTTTTTTATCTGCGAATTTTCTCACGGAAATGTACTTGCCCATTTTTTTCTCTACTAATATATGTTAAAGTTACTAATAAATTTAATAACGCTACTAATATATTTTGAAATTGACATTAAGAAATAATTAAATATACGAATATATTATAAAAATAATAAATAAAATAATATTAAGTTATATAAATATGAAGGTTTATATAATAATAATGGCTTAATAGAAGAACAATGGCATAATAGAATTTTCAAGTAAAAATATGACTTTTGTGTAACAAAAGAAAGAAAAGTAATTTTTGTATAATGAACACAAAGTTGAATAACTTTTATATACTATACAATATAAAAGGTATTACATAAATATGAAAATTTATATAATAATAATGGCATAATAGACTTTTCAAGTAAAAATATGACTTTTGAGTAACAAACATAAAAGTTCAATGACTATGGATAAAATTTACTCCACTTCTTGAGTAATCCTTTTTATGCACTCGATTTCCCTTGGCCTAAAGTTCTAGTACCTTTTAGATGCAAATTTTATCATGCAACTAGAAAGATATCACAAATCACATAGTAACAATCATTTCTTCTTTGATTTTATAATTAGGTTCAGTAATGCTAAGTAATTACTTTCACTGACAGATTAAAGACCAACCAACCCCTCCCCATTAAATTCCTATTTTTCTTCTTAGTGTAGTAAGCTATTAAATGAGTATGTGTTTGCCGCAAAGCTTTTAAGACATGGAGGTCTGGCCGTCTGGAAATCCATTGGATCAATCTTTCCCAAAAAAGTATACAGTATAATATAAGATAAAATTAAGATATTTTGTATGGCAAAAGAGTAATTGATCCTTATCCCTCAAAAAAAAGAAAAGGAAAAAATGCAGCCATGGGGAGAAGAAACAAGGAGAGCAAGATTGAGGGTAGGGGTTAACCACCCATATTATCCACTAAAAATGAGTTGAATAATGAACTGTTTAAAAACAATTAAATATGGATAAGAACCACATTATCCATTTAGAAAATAGATAACCAATGGATCTAATTTTTAGATTTGTAAAGCCTCAAATTGGGAGTTCCTCAAGTTAGAGAAACTAAGAATCTCCCAAAAGTAATCATATATAAGTAGTCATGGATAATATAGGTAATCCATATTATTCGCCGGTTAACCCATTTTTTATCCGTATTAAAAATGGGTCAGTCGGATAATTGATCAGCTTTTTCATTACCCATTTTCAACCCGAACCATATCCGACCCGCCCGTTTGCCACTCCTAATTGAGTGTAATGTCAAAACCTTGACCAGTATCAATACTATTACGAAAAATTCTCACTTAATCAATCCGTCAAGGATAAAAAAAAATCCTTTTTACTTTGATCTGTCTAAAAGGTACTAAATGTACAAACCTAGATATAACAAAGATTAAGGATAGGATTGCTGTATTACTAATATGTAATAGAAATTTTTGTGTGCATATTCCTATCAGGAGCAAACCTTGCAGCTCTTCCTACAATGACCTACAGAATCTTCAGAACCCACCATGTATAGAGGATTCTTTTCACATTCACCAGCAGTAGCCCACTGGGGGCAGTTTGGATTCTGATCCTTGCAAACACTTGATGGTGTTGTCTCAAAGGACCTCACATGAATCCACTTTGTAGCAGACCACTTCTCACCTTCAATAACAGGGCAGCTTCCATGCAAGCTTAGAGGATCAGTTGTTGCATCGGGATGTAGACTGAAAAACAACAATGCATCACCCTTCCTAGGTTTCACTGCAAATAAGAAATGACCATGTCAGAATATGACAAGTTAATAACAAACTTTCTTTCACTTCTTTTGAGTTGGAAGCAGGATGAGGAGTTTAGCACTGATGCTTTCATCTTCTACAGAAACCCTTTAGACCATTTGTTCATTTTTTTTGGGGGTGGGGGGTGGGTGTGTGTGTGACAGGAGGCTGTAGAAAGCAAAGGGTGAAATGCATAACTACTTCTGAGATTGCTCTCTCCCTCTAGCCAATCAGGAAGCGCATCCAAGATGGCAGTCCACAGCAACTTACATTGCTTTTCAATGTAACAACGAGAATCAAGAGAATAAGAAAAAAAGATACAGAATGCTGAACCAAGATGAAGACACTGTACTGCAAGATATTTCCATTAATACAGAAAGGAGCATGTATTTTGCATCATAGGGACAAGCAAAAATCTACAGATGTCATTTGCAAGAGGACATTGTTTTCTTCCCTAATATCCTTTTATCACGAATCCAAAAAAATGTACTTTGAAAACAACAGATAATACATGAATACTGAAGGGACTCATAAATCTACAGATGTCACACTCAACCTATTCATGGTGCCAAACGTACCTGCATATCCTTTTTTAGCACAATCAGACCAGTCATCACCCTTTGGCTGAGTTTTTTTTGCCTGTAGGTTTCCCGTTAACAAGGGAGAAAAAGAAGAAAATATTGCATCATAATCGCCAGCAGAACAGAAAAAGATGAATCATGAATCATGAATCATGCAATTACTGATTACCTCTGAATTAGGAAAAATTGTTTCCCCACCCTTCTCAACATCAGATAAATACATAAGAACAGTAGCCACCCGATGACCGCCTAGCTCTTGATTGACTTTGTCATGAAAATAATCAAAATGTGGCTCGTACTTTTGGCCATGTTCGTAATGCAATATCTGAATAGATTCCCCGTTCTCTGTATTCCAACTTAATAAAGTAAGATTTCGCGCGCACATATATAAATATATATATATATATAACACACACACACAAGAGACAGGGAGATGAAGCCGCTCAACATCATAGAACTGCATTACCTTCAGGAAGGAACGTCCAGGCAGCTATCCTAGCCTCCACATTAGCAACTACTTGATCCTTACAAATTAAAAGGCAAAAGTCAGTGGTCTTCTTCAGTCATTAACCTAGACTAATATAAGTCCACCAGGGGAAAGTTTCTAAAGAGGAGGATGCAACATAGTACAGTTCAGGAATTTAATTCCCAAATTAGAAGCGAGGCTGAAGAACTTAGCAGGATATCATCAGAGCAAGAAAATACATTCAGAAGGAAGTTATCGACTCAACCTGAAGGGAATCTAAAATGATAGGCCATCTCTAAAAAGGTTTCTAGAAGCATTGAATGCTAAAAGCATAATGCTCAAGAGAGGTTTTTCCATACTCAACTACAGATCATTTCACAATATACTTGGTTCACCCAATATGGTACATGATTAATAATTCTACCCCTTTTCACATAGAATGCATATGAACTAAGTAGAAACTTTGAAGTTGCATATCAAAATGTATTCAACGTTCTAATCATGTTACCACATATATTCCTTAGAATATGGAAATCAAACATGTATTGGTAAATTAGCCCAGTATCATTCAATAACAAACATTGAACTACCATTGTGTACTATCTTCCTGTCCAACGAAAGCAAAATCGAAAACATGATCTTGCTGAGAGAAAGTTGATCATACCCTACCATAACCAAAATATTTATTGGGTCAAATGGTCAAAGTTCCAACTACCACAAGTGTAGATCCTTCAAGGGTATTAGAAAGGGATGGTAAGAGTAGCTCAAACATTAATTCATCATTAAAAGAACATTATAAAAGGGTCCAACGTTAAAGATCCAGATAACTTAAATCTTGTTATCCAGTGATCAAGTTTATTGCATAATCAATGAGGTCCACCACCAATTGAAGATACTTCTTCGTGTGCTCTATCCACCTCTTTCACATACAAATGTTTTCATAAATATGAAATAAGATCTGATGCCACTGTTTCAAAATGACGGATTCTGATAGTAAAATTAGGAATGCAAGTAACTAAAATGGCAGCACAAGATAATATTGAACCGGCACAAGGAAGATGACAGAGCACATCTAGATTGATTTTTGATGAAGATGCTTGACAAGACAGGAAAGAAACCCATCAAACATCTGAAATTACAGACAATGAAGGTTGTTGTGAACCTGGGCCTTTCTAAGAAACATGCCCGAGCTTGTCCGAACTTCACTCTCAACGCTTTTTCCTGATTCATTGTCAGCCACCATTGACTTCTCCAGCTTATCTTTAGCCTACTCATTCAAAAAAAAAACATAAACCATGTCAAGTCAAAGGCAAGCTTTGAGTTTGTAGCATTAACTACTAAGCAAAAGAGAGATCAACCGGCACCAAGTAATTAGATGGCATCAACTAGCTAGAACTAATAATTCACCGTTCAGCCCATTAGTTATTGCGCTTACTCATCAAAAAAGGACTATGACTTTATTGTTATTGTTATGCATGCATTATGTCAAATGTTCGTTAGGAGCCTCTGTATTCTGGTTAGAGATTTGTTCGTCACAGTTGTTCATCCATCCGTGACTAAGGGCAAAATACTTATCCACACTAGGTGCGTACACCAAACCAATAGACACAGGTTCAAACTTATCCCACACCATAAGCAATAACTGATAAATGAGAGATAGATAATCCTAATTTACCTTAAAATTGCAACAGCCATTTATCTGGGATTGAGGCGTAACTGATTGACTGATACACTTATAAATGTAAAGATGTAAAGTTGTTTCATTTAACATATTTTTCCAAGAAAGAGCACAACGATGCATTCTAATTGTACTAAAGAAAGAAGAGAAAAAAGCTAACCAGGGTGATGAAATGATCACATTCCTCATCTGTCAAAAAGTTCCTATATACAAAAGCCCTGCATAGTTCATATAACTATCAGTGTAAATTCAATATATAAAATAAACAAAAAGAGAAGAAAAAGGGAGAAACCTAGGGCGCCAGGAGATTTGGGTAACCCGGGTCGGATCAATTGTAGGGGACGAACGGTCAGTCAGCAATTTCAGCACCGACGATTTTCTGAACAATAAAATGCAAATGCATAATAAAGTAACGTACATTAATAGGAAAAAGAATCTACGAAGAAACACAGAAAGAGCGACAGAAATCATACGGTTTTTTATCATTCTGCCAACCGGAGAATCGAAGAGAAGTCGAACGAGATGGATGAGGAAAAATGGAAAGGAAACAGAGAGAAAATAAAAGAAGAAGAAAAAGTTGACGGTCCATCGTATTCGAAATTGAAAATTTATGAATGATTTTTGTGTTTGGGTTTATATTTGTTCGTGCTGGGCAGTTTTGCTTTTGTGTTTATATTTTTTCAGATCAATGGAACCAAAAAAGAAGAAAGAAGTGCCAGCTCCTTAGGTATTAAAGTGTAGTGTTATTAATAGAGGGCGATCTTTTCAATGGTTACGCCCATTGAATTTTCTTTCCGCGGTTCGAGTCAAGGGCTTCCTCTGGAACCTTCTGCCAACTACTTCTTTTAATAAGCAATCGCTTTTAGAGAGAATATTAAAAAGGAGAGAAATGTTATAAATACACTTCTATTTAAGCTGAATGTCTTTAATTAGAGAGATTTTAGAGTTCTATTCTTGGTAGATAAATCATCCTCCTCCCTATAAATAGAGGTGCCCTCTACCATTGTAAATCACTCCTAACATTCTCTAAGTATCAATAAGAAGAACTCTCTCTACTTTTCTCTCTATTGCTCTTGTTCTTGCATTATTGTTCTTGTCTTTTATATTATTTCATAACACGTTATCAGCACGAGACTCTACCGTCTCAAGAACCATTCTCGAAAAATCTAAGGTATTTCCCTCTTCCTAATTTAATTTTCGATTATGTCTGACATTACGAAAAGAAAGTTCGTTGCCCTTGAAATTTCGGGCAAGAACTATATGACATGGGTGTTGGATGCTGAAATCCACTTAGATGCTATGGGTTTCGGAGACACCATCAAAGATAGAGAAAAAGCATCCACCCAAGACTGTGCGAAGGCCTTGATTTTCTTGCGTCATCACCTTGATGAAGGTTTGAAGATTGAATATCTCACCGTCAAGGATCCACCCATCTTGTGGAACGGCTTAAAGGAGAGATATGACAATCTGAAGTTGGTCACTCTGCCACAAGCACGATATGATTGGGCTCATCTGAGACTCCAGGACTTTAAGTCCGTTTCTGAATATAATTCTGCAATGTTCAGAATTACTTCTAAATTGAAGCTATGCGGGGATAATATCTACGATTATGATATGCTTGAGAAAACGTTTACAACGTTTCATGCCTCCAATATGGTACTGCAACAACAGTACAGAGAGAAAGGCTTTACAAAGTACTCTGAACTGATTTCTCTTCTACTAGTGGCTGAGCGAAATAATGACCTGCTCATGAGAAATCATGAAAATCGACCCACTGGGTCTACACCACTGCCTGAAGCAGATAAGGTGCACTCTCATTATGCCAAACATGAAAAGGACCATGGTCATGGTCGTAAACAGGGTCATAGCCAGGGACGTAGACAAGAAAGAAATTCTAATGAAGTCCGTCAACCCCCAAAGAGAGATAACCGCCGAAAGCAGAAACGGGGTCATGAAGATCCTAAGGCAAATGGTTCAGAAACTATATGTTATCGTTGCGGTGGGAAAGGGCACTGGTCAAAGACTTGCCGTATACACCTTTATTAAGCATCTCGAAAGAGAAAAGGCCCTGAAACAAATTTTGTCTATGACGACAACTCGGACATCACCCACCTGGATGTGGCAGACTTCTTTGAGCAACCCGAGGGGAAAATAGACCACCTAATCGGCGATGGATCCGTGATGAAAGAAGATGGAGTTATTTGATTTTATTCTACTTATTTGTATTAGTTAGTGAATAAACTAATAGTCATTAGTATTAGCTCGTATTAGTTAGTTCATGATACAATGTTAGCAGTAGTTCTTTAGAATATCTTCAATATGCTCAAATATCAATAAAAATTTTATTTTCCAGTAGGGGTAATCGACTAGCCTGAAAAACTAGTCGATTATCTACTATTTTTGCATTAAAGCTGAAAAATAATTGATCAACAATCGATTGTCTTTGTCTAACAATCGATTGTCGTTAAGACAGTGTAATCTGGAATTTTTCAAAAATCATCCACAATCGATTGTCTATGCATAACAATCGATTGTCTTAAAACAGTGTGCTCTGGAATTTTTCAAAATAGCCAACAATCGATTGTCTATACTTAACAATCGATTGTCTTAAACAGTGTGCTCTGGAATTTTTCAAAATAGCCAACAATCGATTGTCTATACTTAACAATCGATTGTCTTAAGACAGTGTGCTATGGAATTTTTCAAAATAGCCAACAATCGATTGTCTATGCATAACAATCGATTGTCTTAAGACAGTGTGATTTGAAGTTTTTCAAAATAGCAAATAATCGATTGTGTGTGTTTAACAATCGATTGTCAATGTTTAACAATTGATTGTTTGTGTTTAACAATCGATTGTTTGAAGAAAATACTTAAACTGAAATTTTCAAACTGCAAAGTAATGGATAACATATCTGTTTTTGTTAGTCAACTGTTAGCAGCAGATTTTGAAAATATTATGTGACACAAAAGAATTGAACTTGTTTATTCTTATGTTCGTGTATCTCTTTTGTATGTCAAACTATGGGATAGCAAGTATGGATATCTCACAAAGCGAACTTGGATCAACGTCCAACTGTAAAAGTATTTGCCTAGTTGATTCATGTACTACACATACAATACTCAAAGAAAGGAAATATTTCTCTCAACTAAATATGTGTAAGGCAAACGTTACTACAATCTCTGGAAGTAGTAAATTGATTGAAGGCTCCGGAAGAGCAATTGTAACTCTGCCCAAAGGCACGACGTTAATCATAGAGAATGCAATGTTCTCCCCCAAGTCTAAGAGAAACTTGTTGAGTTTTAAAGATGTACGCCGGAATGGCTATCATATTGAGACAATGGATGAAGATAATCTTGAATATCTCGTCGTCACAAAGAATGTCTCCGGCCAAAAGAGGGTTATTGAGAAATTCCCGTCTTTATCTTGTGGCCTGTATTGGACAAGAATTAGTGCAATTGAGGCACATTCAACAGTAAACCAAAGGGTTACTGATTCCAATACCTTTGTACTTTGGCATGATCGATTGGGACACCCAGGATCGATCATGATAAGACGGATTATAGAAAGCTCATATGGGCATCCGTTAAAGAATTTCAAAATTCTTTCGAATAATGAATATCCTTGCACTTCGTGTTATCAAGGCAAGTTGATTATCAGGCCATCACCAACAAAGGTTGGGACTGAGTCACCCACGTTTCTGGAACGTATACAAGGGGACATTTGTGGACCTATTCACCCACCTAGTGGGTCGTTTAGGTATTTCATGGTCTTGATAGACGCATCCTGTAGATGGTCTCATGTGTGCCTATTGTCATCACGCAACCTTGCGTTTGCGAAATTAATGGCACAAATAATTCGACTACGAGCACAATTTCCAGATAATCCAATCAAGTCCATTAGACTGGATAATGCTGCTCAGTTTACATCCCAAGCATTTAATGATTATTGCTTATCAATCGGGATAAAAGTTGTACATTCTGTAGCTCATGTTCACACTCAAAACGGTCTTGCAGAATCGTTAATTAAACGCCTGCAGTTGATTGCAAGGCCATTACTTATGAGAACGAGGCTGCCCACTTCGGTATGGGGTCACGCCATCTTACATGCAGCAATGCTAATTCGTCTCAGACCGACGAATTACCACAAGTATTCCCCGTTGCAATTGGTTTTGGGTCATGAACCCAATATATCCCATTTAAGAATTTTTGGATGCGCAGTATATGTGCCTATAGCACCGCCATCCCGCACCAAAATGGGTCCGCAAAGAAGGTTAGGAATATATGTTGGGTTTGAATCGCCCTCCATCATTCGCTACCTCGAAACATTGACAGGCGACTTGTTTACTGCACGATTTGCAGACTGTCGATTTGATGAGACACTTTTCCCAAAATTAGGGGGAGAAGTTGGTGAAACCAAACGGGAAATTTTGTGGAAAAATGCATCATTATCTCATCTTGATCCACATACCTCTATTTGTGAAAGAGAGGTACAAAATATTATCCATTTGCAAAGAATAGCAAATCAAATGCCTGACGCATTTACGGACTTGAAAAGGATAACGAAATCCCACATTCCCGCAGAAAATGTTCCAATCCGTATTGATGTCCCTGTTGGACAATCATCTAGTGTCATATCCAATGAGTCGAATGCACGCCTGAAGCGTGGCAGACCATTAGGTTCCAAAGATCGAAATCCTAGAAAGAGGAAAAAGAACGATCAAAATGACACCACGAAAGAATCTCATGATTTAACAAATTCTGAGATTCATGAAGAATCCATTGAGCCCGAGACTCTGGAAAATACGGAACTATCCCTAAATCCAATTAATATTGAGGAAAATATTAATCGAGTGGATATTGTGGTGGATAATGCCTTTGCTTATAATGTAGCATCTAGCATTATGCAAGAATGTGAGGATCTCGAACCTCAATCTGTTGAAGAATGTCGAAAAAGACATGATTGGCCAAAGTGGCAAGAAGCAATTCAATCAGAATTGAATTCGCTGGCAAAACGTGAAGTTTTTGGCCCTATAGTTGAAACACCTAATGGTGTTAAGCCTGTCGGCTATAAATGAGTCTTTGTACGCAAAAGAAATGAGAAAAACGAGGTACAAAGATATAAGGCACGCCTTGTTGCACAAGGTTTTTCTCAAAGGCCTGGTGTCGATTATGAAGAGACATATTCGCCTGTAATGGATGCGATAACCTTTCGTTATCTCATAAGTTTTGCTGTCCATGAAAAGCTTGACATGCACTTAATGGATGTGGTTACTGCCTATCTTTATGGCTCACTCGATAATGAGATATACATGAAAATTCCCGATGGACTCAAGATGCCAAACGCGCATAATTCAAAATCTCGGGAAATGTTCTCAATTAAATTGCAAAGATCCTTGTATGGTCTAAAGCAATCTGGACGAATGTGGTATAATCGTCTTAGTGAGTACTTGTTAAAAGAAGGCTATATAAATGACGCCATTTGCCCATGTGTTTTTATAAAGAAAACAACATCGGAATTTGTTGTACTTGCCGTATATGTCGATGACATAAACCTTATTGGAACCTCTATAGAACTCCAAAAGGCAATTGATTATCTAAAGGATGAATTCGAGATGAAAGATCTCGAAAAGACTAAACTATGTCTTGGTTTGCAAATTGAATATTTGGCAAACGGAATTTTTGTTCATCAATCTACCTATACAGAAAAGGTACTGAAACGGTTTTACATGGATGAAGCACATCCTTTAAGTACACCGATGGTTGTTCGATCACTTGATGTGAACAAAGATCCATTCCGACCACAAGAAAGGAATGAAGAGCTACTTGGTCCTGAAGTACCATATCTTAGCGCAATTGGCGCACTAATGTATCTTGCAAATACTACAAGACCTGACATATCCTTTTCAGTTAATGTCTTAGCAAGATTTAGCTCGGCTCCTACGAGGAGACATTGGAATGGGATCAAACACATATTGCGGTACCTAAAGGGAACTACCGATATGGGCTTATTTTATGGCAAGAATTGCAGCCCGGATCTTGTTGGTTATGCTGATGCTGGATATTTGTCCGACCCACACAAGGCTCGATCTCAAACGGGTTATGTGTTTACCTGTGGAGAAACCGCCATATCTTGGCGATCGACTAAGCAATCAATTGTGGCTACTTCATCTAATCATGCCGAGATAATTGCTATTCATGAAGCAAGTCGAGAGTGTGTGTGGTTAAGGTCGATAATACATCATATCCAAGACAAATGTGGTTTGAAGTGTGATAAACTACCCACAACTTTGTATGAAGACAATGCAGCATGTATAGCTCAATTGAAGGGAGGATTCATAAAAGGAGATAGAACGAAGCATATTTCACCAAAGTTATTCTTCACACATGATCTTCAAAAGAATGGTGATATCAATGTTCAACATATTCGTTCAAGCGACAATATGGCTGATTTGTTCACAAAATCTCTACCAAAGTCAACCTTCAAGAAGCTAGTTCACAAGATCGGGATGCGAAGACTTAAGGACATAAATTGATGTTCTTATCGGGGGGAGTTAATGCGCGTTGCACTCTTTTCCCCTTACAAGGTTTTGTCCCACCGGGTTTTCCTTGCGAGGTTTTTAACGAGGCAACCAATAAGGCGCATATTCAAACATGTGTACTCTTTTTCCTTACTTTAATTTTTCCCATTGGGTTTTGTTTTAAGTTTTAACGAGGCACATCATTGAATAGACATTCAAGGGGGAGTGTTATAAATACACTTCTATTTAAGGTGAATGTCTTTAATTAGAGAGATTCTAGAGTTCTATTCTTGGTAGATAAATCATCCTCCTCCCTATAAATAGAGGTGCCCTCTACCATTGTAAATCACTCCTAACATTCTCTAAGTATCAATAAGAAGAACTCTCTCTACTCTTCTCTCTATTGCTCTTGTTCTTGCATTATTGTTCTTGTCTTTTATATTATTTCATAACAAGAAACCCATTTTCTTCTCGGTTTTATTTTGCTTTAAACTCGACCACAATATCGACATTAATAATAGGAGTATTGTCTATTCCTAACACCAATATGTCTCATTTAGATGAGTAGTTACTCTATCCGGTCCAAAATAAATATATTTTTTGATTTTTTTGAATTTAAAATATTTTTTTTTTAATTTTAAAATAAATTAATTATTTTTTTATATTATCCTTGGAATAAATAATATTGGAGTATATAGTAGGAATATTTATGTGAATAGATAGTAAAGGTTAATATGATCAATTTTGTATGAGCTAAAATTAGATCAGAGAAATTCGGTACGAGATCAAGGTCGTGGACGTACACACCAAGGACGTGGATGTCCTCAACTGTCACAGATGTACACACCAAGGACGTGGACGTCCTCAACTGTCACAGACGTACACACCAAGGACGTGGACGTCCTCAACTGCCAGGGACGTACATACCAAGGACGTTGACGTCCTCAACCGTCACGGACGTACACACTAAGGACGTGGACGTCCTCAACTGTCACGGACTTATACACCAAGGACGTGGACGTATACACCTAGGACGTGGACATACACACCAAGGCCGTGGACGTATACACCAAGGTCGGACCGTCATCCGGTCGTGGATGTACATGCCATGAAGCATCTAGTTTATCTTGGGAAACTCAAAAGGAATATTCTACCGAATATTCCCTGTAAATTGTACCTTTTTGATTATTTCGAAGAGTGTCTCTTATTATATAAAGGAGATCCTAACATTGTAAAAGGGGGCGCCCGGGATCTCCCTCTCTATCTCTCTTTAGAAAATATGTAAACATACTTCTCCAAGAAAATGAGAATGTGATCCAATACTTTCATCAGATCCAAAAAGGTTCATGAAGTTATTGTACACGTCTATTATTCATCTTTATGAACAGAAAGAAGATCCGCCTCACTGAAGACCGGCTGAATCTCTTCCTTTACTCATATTTTTGTTACTTAATGCATCTTTATTTATGCTATCAAATCTGATAATAATCACCATCGACATTTATACTCGACTATGCCTTTTAATTCGTATTATTCATCTCAGTTCTAGAGTTAATTATTCTTAACTAGGATTTACCCATCATTTATTTTGATTGTTTTATGCTCGTAAAGTATATTAATAACTTTTGAGTTAAACAAATTTAATTACTAGTTAATATTAAAAGGTGAATTTCTTTATCTATGTGAAAACTACTAAAAAGTTACTTTTGGACCTGATGGAATATATTACAAGTGAAAATTTTCATCTACGATAATTAGCTCTAGTACAAACTTCATACTCTAATAGTTGTGATTATTGTTTTATTTCTGTAAGTGATCAAAATTATCGTATGAATTTGACTAAGGGTATATTTTCGGTGCCTATAGAGGAAGGCAGTTATAGTCGAATTTTGTGTTGCAAACGACAAAGTTGAGGTCGATGATAAAGGGTGTATTTGGTATAACGAAAAATGTTTTCTGTGAAAAATAGTTTTCAAGAAAATATTTTTTTAGAAAAAAAGTAGTAACCTTATTCATTTTTCGATGTTTGGCATGCAAATTAAGGAAAATGAATTTTCAAGAGTATTCATAAATAATTTAGATATAATAAATATAAAGCCATAAACTTTCGAAGAAACAACCTCTGGACCCACAAATTTCATAAACTTTCGAACCGCTAAACATTCAAAATCGCAAAATTTCGAACCCGTAAACTTTATAATTTCTAAATTCGTAAACTTTCAGATCATAAACCTATAAACTTATAATTTTGGAACTTGTAAAATCTTGAGCATTTAAACCGATAAATAATAAAATTAAAACTGAAAAATATATTTTAAATTTTTTTTCGAGGGGGCCGGGGGGTGTGGGGCAGGGACTGGGGGCAGTAAAACAAAGAAAACCCGAAAATTAAATTACAAAAAAAAGTAAAAAAATTTTATGGGGGGTGGGGTGCGGGCGGGGCGGGGTGTAGGGGATGGGTGGAGGGTGGTGCAGAAAAATAAAAATAAAAAACAGAAATTTAAAATTGAAAAAAAGAAAATTAAGGTAAAAAAATGTTTTTTTTTGCAGGGGAAGGGGAGGAGTAGTAGGGTGAATAGTATCGGAAAAATTAAAATTTACAAAAGATATCTTTTTTTAGAGGGGGTGGGGTGGGTTCGTGAGGGTAAGGAAGATTGAGAAGTCGGTTTGAAAAATATTTTCCCTTCTCTTGATAAAAAAAATATTTTCCTTCAATTGAATGAAAATGAATTAACAACGAAAATATTTTCCAAAAAATTTAAACCAAACAAATTTAAAAAAATGAAAACCAAACACACCCAAAATGGAAATATCAAGGCCGAAACCGTCCAAAGATGCTGGACGCGGCGAAATTTTCGTTAATGATTATCGGGATGGCCCATATGACGTAGAATTATAGAAAAGGGCCCAAATCGTAAACTTTTTATTTTCTTTTTTAATTTAAAGAAAATTACAATCTAGGCAATGAGTTGTGATAAATCCTTTTCATCTTTAAATTTAATTGAATTTTGATATTCAAAGAGTGATGCAATGTTTGTCATCGATAAGAGTACAAGACCTCGCGCTTAAATATTTTCAGTAAGAGTGCCTATAAGGTAATGATTATGTAAAATGTTGGGCTTTTGTATCGATATTCGGTATTGGGATCACAATTAAACTTATTCCTACTTTGTAAAAAAATTTGCAAGCATAACCATTTTATGATCAACTTCAAACATATCGAAGTCTGAAGTTAAAAACAATTAGTCTAAGTGAAAAAATTACATTTCGAATGCACTTAAGGCCAAATAGGTTTGAAGTGCGACCAATGATTTCGTGCACTTATAAGGCTAATAAGTCTGAAGTGAAAATTGCACTTCAGATGCACTTAAGGAAAATAAGCCTGAAGTGAAAAATTATACTTCAGATACATTTAAGGCCAAAAAGTCTGAAGTGCAACAAACGTTTTCATTCACTTAAGGCCAATAAGTCTGAAGTGAAAATTTGCACTTCACATGTGTTTGACCAAAAAGTGCTAAGCTTTTTGCTAAACTAATTAATGAAAAAATAAAGGATAATCTTAGCCAAGCATAATTAACTCTAGATCTAAGCATATTGAATACGAGGATCGGACGAGGCCGAGCTCATATAACACTTTATTAAAAGACATCAAACATAAATGATAAGCTTACATCTTTAATACATTGTTCTGTATTTGCAAGAGCAAAAAAGAAAAGGAAGGAACACCATTGATAACTATGAGGTCTATATTTATTGATTCTACAGTGATGATTACAGAGGTTTGCAACCAAGATCTAGGTTTTTTCATCATTGTTGGAGGTCTCCTCTCGTTCTTCTGTTTCTTTTCTCTTTCTGCCCCCCTTTTTTGCCTTCTTACCTCGTATTTATATTACAAATATTCCCCTTTTTCTAACGGTCTTTAACCAGCATACCTTATTTCTTGACTATATTCTTTCTTACTCGCTCAAGTATTATGATATATATTCTTTCGTGCAAGCTTTAGGATGGCTTGATCTCGGCAGTGGCCGAGATACTTATTGCTATTACGCCTTGTGGGTACGACTATGGCTTGGTCTGTCCCTTACCATTCTCATTAGTGATAATCCACTTATGGTTAGGTTTTGACCCATACAGTTAGTTCCTCCGCCCGTTGGGATCTCCTCTTAGAGAGCTCGATGGGCGGGCTTTGTTGATTCAAAAATTAGGAGAAATCTGAACATGTTACGTGAGGGGCGAGGTCCTTATGTTGAGGTAGTGACGCGACTCTTTAAGAATTTTATTGGACCGTTACGCCAGTTCGGAATTGGATCGTCATGTCAATTTAAGATATGATGAATTCTTCTTATGCGTCATTATGGCGCACATTTCCCTGACACCGTATCGTTTCCTGTGTCCTTTTCATTTTCTGATTGGTGGCTCTTGGTTTTTTCACTCAGAGCATTTATGTCCCTATAAATAGAGGGAAGCCTCTCATTTGATTGTTGCGCTTTTCAATTGTCTAAAAAAGTACTTTGCAAAATTCCTCCTCTCTCTCTAGTCTTTCATACTTTTGCTTTCGCTAGAATTCGCTGTGGCCATTACCTTTTTTCCTTCACCGTTCTCATTTATTTCGATCAAAGACGACAGATGGCTAGTGTTTCCTCCCAGTCTGACAGAGTTTTTGGTGCTCCGGTGCCGAAAAGTAATTCTTCTTATGCGTCATTATGGCGAATATTTCCCTGACACCGTATCGTTTCCTGTGTCCTTATCATTTTCTGATTGGTGGCTCTTGGTTTTCTCACTCAGAGCATTTATGTCCCTATAAATAGAGGGAAGCCTCTCATTTGATTGTTGCGTTTTTCAATTGTCTTAAAAAGAACTTTGAAAAATTCCTCCTCCCTCTCTAGTCTTTCATACTTTTGCTTTCGCTAGAATTCGCTGTGGCCATGACCTTTTTTCCTTCACCATACTCATTTATTTCGATCGAAGAAGACAAATGGCTAGTGCTTCTTCCCAGTCTGCCAGAGTTTTTGGTGCTACGGTTCCGGAAAGTAACGTATCCCTACTCGAAGAAATGTGGAGGTGGTGGAAGACGAGGGATTTCTGATGGTGTATGAGGCAGTTCCCTATCCCGAGAAGATGAGGAGTAATTTTAACAACACTACCGGTGTCGTGCCCCTTTTTCTCCTCCGCAAAGAGAGAGAAGTTCGGGTTTCAACATTTATGGGGGTTATAAATTATTTTCTTTTGGGAATTGGGTTTTTGAAGAGTAACCACCTAATGGATTATGGTGCGCTAGGGCACCTAGAGCGATTAACTCTTAGACTAGTTTGCATTACTAGAGATTTAGGGTAAGGACTCGAAATAACCTTGAGGGAAAGGTATTAGGCACCCCTCTTGATCCACAACGGTGGGTCCTGGCCGAACTTATACTTGTGAATTATTCCTTTTGTCAAATAAATGATTTAAACGCATACTTGCAAATAAAGACATGTTTTGGACTCAAGTAATGAGAAAAAAAAAAAGGAAAAGACTTGAGCAAGTTGCATACATATAAAAAGTAAAGTTTAGGCATCGGGAATTAGGAAAGAGGGGTCCTAGGTCGGTTAGCCTACAGGATCACCCCACACAATGCTCGGTAGACACTCGTCAACAAGGGGCTACACGTGACATTAACACGTAGTCATCATATCCTTACTAATAAATTTCCTCCCCTTGGTCATAGCCTAAAGCGTTCTAATAACCTTGACATATGTCTATGCGTGCACTACATATCCCTTCCTTGTGGCTTTGTAGGTATAGCTGAACCTCTACTTTTGGACAGTTCTAGAACTTCCTAAGGTTTTAAAGGATAAAAGTCTAGGCGTCAATCAAGAACAATTAGGATTGCACTTAAAAGAACAAGTTACAGGCTCACAGTCACCTCCACAGATATAACAAGTAAGTGCATATCTTCATACAACAGACAAGTATTTAAGAAAATCTTAGAACATGATATCTAGGTGAGCAGAACGTATACATCATTGAATTAAGACTGAAGGTTCAAAGACCTATTTAAATTGCCTACTGATTTTGGACCTGTTAAATCAGAATAGTTTTTTAAATAACAAACACATTTTCATAGTTGAAGAATTTAAATCGCCCTAGAGGCTTGCTGATGCAGCCAAACGCACATGAAAGTATACGCGGGCGTCAAGTAATAAAGTGACTTGAAGTCGGATGTCGAACCCACGAGGACTTATGATTAACTATTAAATAAATTAGACTATCCTAACTATCTAAACAAGAATTAAATCTAGAAATATTTGATTCTAAACTAATTAAATAAAAAATTATAAATAATGAACTTTGAATAGAGAAAGAGTAAATTTTTATGTTATTAATGTAATGAAAACAATCTAGGGTTATGGGCTATCTAACATTTCTATTGTATTCTTCAAATGAATTGACTAACAAATTTATCTAGTTTATTGATTAACAGGGTTAATATTGCTCATAAAAATCTGTCGAGTCCTTACTCGCTTATTCAAGCTAACCTAACGCCTATATGTCTATGGAGTTAGAATCAACAAGAACGCATTTATAATTTCTATAAATTAACCAAGCAAGACAATTAGGTATATGTCTATCCTAACCGCGAATCTGTTTTCCGATGCCCATGTTCACGAACTTGCTCTGCTCAATCCTATATGCAATCTAGAATTTTCACTTTCGAGTTCAATTCAAGTTCGATATATATCATTCAATAGGTGATCAAGCAATCAAATGATTAAGTGCAAGATTAAATAAATAAACCAATATGATAAACCAAGTAATCAAAATCAATATCCGAATAAGAATAGTCATGAAAGAACCACAACCCTAGAACGAGAAGTTTAGCTCCACATAGACATGGTAGCAAAACAATAAATCATACAAAGAAACATAAAAGACTACATTTAATGGAAGAAAAGATGAAACCCGATATCCACAGCAGTTATCTGCTCAAAAGTATGTCCCCCTCAACAAAATACCATTTCCCATGTATATCTCTCAAGCAGGGTTGGGCCCAAATAATTATACCTTCTCCAATATGAAAAAGGATACTTTTTCCGGGTTTGAAAAGAGCGGCCGCGCTCGTGACCATGCTAGTGGCCCAGTATTCTGCCTGACGAGCGCGGCCTGAGCGCGATCGCGCTATTTACGCGCACTTTTCACCCTGTTATGTCTAGAATTTGAAAAAACAGAAGAAATTAGTAGCATTTTTAGGTAGCTTTCCACCCATATATTGTGGATCCCAATGGACTTTTGAGCAAAGAGTTATGTGTTTTAATAGACAGTGCGCAATAGACCTACTCGAGTCTTCGTTTGTTCTTAAGTATCAAAGTTGACCCCTGACACGATCTCAGCTTAGTTCCTTGGGCTTTTACTCAGAATTCAAAATTTTAAATCACTTGAATTCATTTAATAACATCTATATCGTTAGAAATCACTCCTACAAGGCATAAAACACACCGTTAATGCAAAATACTAGTGATTAAAGCGCAAACTCAACTAAAGTGCAGTAAATTAGAGTGTGATAATCGACTAAAATACGTAATTATAACCAATCATCACTTGCCTAAGTGCATAAAAATGGTGTCCTAAGAGCATGATATATACATTGATTTGGAATGCGGCAAAATAATGGACAGTTTTTTTTTTAAAACGGACAACTTGAGATCCTATAGACATGTTAGCTAGCAATATTAATTTAAAGCAGTGTTTGAAAACTCATTTAAAGAATCGGATAGTCGAATAAACCAATTCGGAATGAACTAAGATGAATTGAACTGATTTTAAGTTCTATAGGCATGATTTCTACGAGGCCTGATTTTAATCCCTATAGGCATGATATCTAATTATTAAAGCTGAATCTTGAACTTATAAGCATGATATCTAACAAGACGAGTGTGAATACATATTGTAATGAAGATTGAACTCTAATTACTTTATCTCTATAGGCATGATACATAATTATAAAGCTTGATTTTAACCCTATAGGCAAGACTTATGTTATTAGAGCCATTTAGATCTTATAGGCATGGTTTCTAATGTTAAAGAAAATATAGAAAATGCATTAACACAATCGTATATGCATGATATCTACCGAATTTACCCAATATATATAAGTACCCACCCCTTTTACTAATCATCCTAAAATTATTTACAAATAATTATTATAGGCCAGCTGATAAATTACATAAATAAGTAAAGAAAAAAAGAATAAGTTAACTAGAGGGAGCCTGAAGCAGGCCCAAATGACTTCCCAAGCCTCCAATAGCCTCAATGCCAAAGTTCTATAGACAATTTCGTGTCTAGGTATGTCAAAGTTCCATAAGGTACTCAAGGATCCTGGGCAGTGCTCATACCTAGACATTTTCTCAAATCATAACTGATTTAGCCAGCTCAGACATGCCAGAGTTCAGAGAGATATCAAGGCAGTACACATATTAGAGGGGCATAACCTAATATTCTAAGAGTAAAATGAAAGTGCTTGACATTGTTTTGTTTTGAAAATAGTATAGAGATGACTTCATAAGTAGAAACGTTTTTTAGAAAATAGGAAATAACTTAGTGGTAAAAGATAGTTTGAGAAGAGTACCAAGTAGCAGACATCAATTGGTCATAGGAGACAACCAGATTCAGAAAAGAACACTTAAACAAACAGAGTGGCACATTAGAATCACATTAGGGGTACATGGATATGGATAAAGGAAATATATAGTCACAAACTCCATACAACACTTAGGATCTAAAAGACTCAGTAAGTGATGCTAGGAAAAGAAATAAATAAGAAAGAGTGCATACATTGGACATGACATAATATTAGACATGTTAGGCAAAGAAGTAAGCAAGAAAGAGTGCATAATATAAAGAATACATTGAACAAGCAGATTTTAGACATGTTGAGCAAAGAAGTAGGCAGGAATTCATGTTGAAACACATAACTGATGAACTAGTGCAAGAATAAAACATATAGGGTTTGGATTACAAAACTTAACTAAAGACATACATGTTGAAGAAAATGGTGCAGAATATAAAGCAAATGAAGTTCCAATATCTAGACTTGGCTTTTTCAACCAGCTATATCAGCAAGTATCACAAAAGCACAAAAGAAAGAGAACTTTTAAAGTGTAAGTGTGCCTTTTTGTGAACTAGTGTTTTTGTGTCACGAGAGTAAAGAAACCATATATATATATATATATATATATATATATATATATATAAGAATCAAATTGTTCTATAATTGGAGAATCTAAGAATTAATTAAGGTAAAATCAGTCCAAGTCTTCCGTTTAGTAAGGGAGTCAATTCTAGCGGTAAAGAACATATACCAAAAAAGGAAAGAGTTCAAAAGACCAAGGTACATAATAAGCAATTAGGGGCAAATACATAGAGTTCTAATTAAGAAAATAATAGTAAAGCAATAATGTAGACAAGGCAGGGAAAAATTAATAAGGCAAGCAATTCAATCAAATCGAGTAGAAAGGTAAGAATCAAAAGTTTAAGGGAAGTGTTCAAATCAAACCAAGAAACAAGGAATTCAGAATAATCAAAGAGAAAGTCATGAAAGAGTCATCATGTTTAATATATAAAATAAGGTAAAAAGTGAATAGTCAGGAATCGACATATAACTTTAACAAAACAAAAAGTTATACAACATTGATTCAATGAAAAAGATACAGGTCTTGATATGAATAGTCAAGATGAACACAAGCACATATAATCGGTGAAAGGTCAAACTAAGAAATTCAGTAGAAACATATTAAGGCGAGAAATCACAAGAACTCAAAGCAAGAACCAGTCAGATGTACTAATACTCAGAAACCAAACAAAGAACCCCCAAAATTAGGGCTTTTGGTCAAAGCGAGTCAAGGTTGTAGCAGACTCATAAAATTAGTCAAAATATATGAGAAGCAGAAGGTTAAACACAAAAAATCATTAAAAAATTTTAAAAGAAAATTGGAAACCCTAGTTTTAGGAAAATACGAAAATCACTTGAAAATCATATGATTCTTGTAAATTAAGGTTGTTATAAAACTCACATAAAACAAGCCCAAATCATCTCAAATCTGTACAGATCTAAGAGGTTTAGAAAGAGAAATGAGGGTTTCGAAGAGAACGACACAGAGATGAAGAAGCGTACTGAGAAAACCATATATTTTAGTCAATATAGGACGATCTTACTCGGAACCACACTGGAATGGACCGAAACAGCTGAGAGAGGAACCATAAATGCAAGCTAACTAGCCCTGGTCCCTTGAGGGCCATGGAGATGGCAAGATTAACGTGAGGGAGGCCATTGGAGGCCTGGGAGGTAGTGAGAAGCCACTGGAGATGGTCATAGGTGAGGGTTAGTGAGATTGGATTAGGGTTAGGTTGAGAACAGAGAGGATTAGGTAACAGCGGGGAAAGGGTGGTAAAATGATTAGGGTTTTGGGGTATAGGTTAGTTTAATTATGGAAAAGGGGGAACTTGGATTATTGATCAAAATGATCAACAACCAGGATCTGGCCGGGTATTGGGTTGGGTGATCGCAACCTACTCCGCACTACTATTGAGTAGGAAGAGAAATTCAGAGCAGGTTTTACCCGATTTAGGGTCGGGATCGATTTCCACAGAGAGCTAAAATTCGGAATCGAGTATCTATCTAGTGTAGGATTGCGTATGTGTTCCTAATTACACTTCTAAATTTTTTTGGGGTTTTTGATTTACTTATACTATTATCAAACTAGAAATGGTAAATGAAATTAGATTAAGCTAAGAGTAAATGCTACGGGTTGTTCAAATGGTTAAAAGGGCACTAGGGTAGTGACTTCCGCCTAGGTGGTCAAATGACGGGTACTTGAGCCTAAGGCACAATTGACATATTTTGGGAGTATGATACAACCGTTGCACGACTTTACCCACTCTACACCGCTTGGTAGTTCGAGCGAGTTTGCCCGAATTGACTTTCTCAGGACCAATTGGGTATGCAAATTTGCACAAGCAACTAGGGTTCAAGTTGGGTATTACTCTCTCGAGGTTTAACCCTTTTATTTTGACTATCAATCTTTTGAGTACATCTCAATTCCTTGTTTTACCAATTTTGGAGACTTAGATTCTCTTTCTCAAGAAGAGCCCAAGTTAACTAAACACAAACTAGTGTTTGCAATCACTAATTCAACAATTAACCAAGAAACTGGCCCAAATATCAAACACCCATAGTCAATTTAGCCCTAAATCTCAAAACCCATCAATTACCCACACTAGGGTTAAGCCACAACCCTAGCTTATGGGTCTAGCTATTCATAGTTAAAGAAGAAAAATGAGAAATAGATGAAGAAAAACTCATATTAATTATTACTAAGATAAACAACAAGATTCAATGATGAAATGTAGATACAATTGCCCAAAATATCTAAAAACTTCGAACCCACGAGCGCAACCATAACTAAAAACTATCTGATACCCGAAAAATGGGAAAAGAAGCTATTTATACTAAGCTAAAAAATCTGGACAAAAATACCATTGGGGGACTAGTACGGACCGCACAAAATGATGTGCGGCCGCACTAAGGCTCTGAACTTGAAAAACCTATCTCTCTGAACTCAGGCACTGTAGACTACAGAGAATGTACTACGGCCACGGAGGCTTCTAGTGCCGTCCGCATAAAATGGAGTGCGGACAGCATTGGCTTGAAAACTCCAAATTAGCACTTCTCTGATTCTTGATTATGCGGAAGCACAAAGTCGAGTGCGGCCGCATTGATCTCAGTGCGGACTGCACAAAACCTAGTGCGGTCGCGTTGCCTCTTTGCCTGGAAATCAACCTCTCTTAATCTCCTTGAGCGGACTGCACAGAATGGTGTGCGACCACATTGTGACTGTTTTGCCTGAGCTTTGTCTTGTCTTGGTACTTGTGTAAGTTTCACTCCTTTTGAATTGATCTTTGATATCTTGTCACTTTGTTGATCAAACCTGCAATCAAGCATAACTTGTGAACCTTTTAGGACTATTTTGTACGAATTTTTAATAAAAACATAAGCAAGAAGGAGTATAAAATGCATCAAAATCCCTAGTTATCAATGGGCAGATGGGTGTTTGGGCATGGGGTTTCTGAGTTGGGTAATTTAAATTAAATTGGGCTGGTAATTGGGTTAGGTTGGGGCTTAAATTGAAAATAAAATAGGTTAGATTTTAAATAGCTATTTTAATACTATATAATTTATAAGAAATAACAAATAATTTCTTAAAAAATATTTTCATGAACCAAAATGATTTAAAATAGTTGTTTAACATTTTAAAAAATATAAAAGTTCATTGTATGTATCAATGGTGTAATTATGCATTAGTAGCGCTATTATTTCAAAGACATGCAAATGTAAAATGCAAATTATAAAAATGTACTAAAAATATTTAAATAATATTTTGGCATAATTAAAGAATTTGGATGACTAAATCAGCAAAAAATAATTTTAAGAATAATTATTGGAGATTTTTGTAAATAAAAGGGGAGAAATAAATCAATTTGGAGCCTTTAAAAATTATAAAAAATTATAAAAATGCTTATGCACGCTTATATGTTGTATATGTGCTATTTTGAAAGTATATATGTATTAAAAATATATGAGAAAAAATTAGGTATCAACAACCAGGGATGAACCGAAGCCTGTTCCTTTCGCTATAGATGATGCGATGATCTCGGCGCTCAAACCGAAGTGGGGAATCTCTGATCATATCGAAATGGTATTGGCAGGTGGCCTAGATACTCATTGCTATTACGCCTTGTGGGTGCAACTATGGCTGACCCCTTACTATTCCTTTTAGTGATAATCCACCCGCGGTCAGATTTTGCCCCATACAAGATGCACTTAAGGAAAATAGGTCTGAAGTGTAACCAATAGTTTTATGCACTTAAGGTTAATAAGCCTGAAATGAAAAATTGCACTTCAAATATACTTAAGGCCAAAAAGCCTGAAGTGCAACAAACATTTTGCTACACTTAAGGCCAATAAGTCTGAATAGAAAAATTATACTTCTGAAGCACTTAAAGCCAAAAGGTCTGAAATGCAGCCAACATTTTTATGCACTTAAGGACAAATAGGCATGAAGTGCAAATTGCCCGCAAACAGAAATTTATTGTTCGAATTATAACAATCCAATATATGATTTAATACCTAAATCTACTCCAAATGAGCTCAAATTTAAAACATAACGTCCAAATATCACCAGGAACAAAATCCAACAACCAATTTGTCAAAACAACAATAATCTAATGAACTCATTTTGCAATTAAGGAAAAAACCTTAAGCAATAATAAAAAATAAAGTGTTATAACAGCTTGCCATTGTAAAATATCATACCACATTATAATATGTTCACAACCACCGTATAAAATTATTGACACCTGAAGAAGAAGAAGAAGAAGAAGAAGAAGAAGAAGAAGAAGAAGAAGAAGAAGGAGAAGAAGAAGAAGAAGAAGAAGAAGAAGAAGAAGGAGAAGAAGAAGAAGGAGAAGGAGGAGGAGAAGAAGGAGAAGGATAAGAAGGAGAAAAAGGAGGAGAAGGAGGAGGAGAAGGAGAAAAAGGAGAAGCAGGAGGAGAAGGAGAAGAAGAATGAGGAGGAGGAGGAGAAGGAGAAGAAAGAGGAGAAGGAGGAGGAGGATGATGAGGAGGAGGAAGAGAAGAATAAGAAGAAGGAGAATGAGAAGGATAAGGAGGAGAAGAAGAAGGAGGAGAAGAAATAGAAGAAGAACCAGAAGGAGAAGTAGAAGTAGAAGAAGAAATAGAATAAGAACTAGAAGGAGAAGGAGAAGCATGAGGAGAAGGGGAAGGAGAAAGAGAAGCAGAAGGAGAAGGAGAAAAAGAAGAAGGAGTAGGAGAAGAAGAAGAAGGAGAACAATAAGGAGAAGAAGAAGAAGAAGAAGAAGGAGAAGAAGAAGGAGAAGGAGAAGGAGGAGAAGGAGAAAAAGAAGGAGAAGTAGAAGAAGGAGAAGGAGAAAGAGAAGAATAAGGAGAAGAAGGAGAAGGGGAAGGAAAGGGAGAAGGAGAAGGAGAAGGAGAAGGAAAGGGAGAAGGAGAAGGAGAAGAAGTAGAAGGAGAAGAAGAAGCAAAACAAGAAGAAGAAGAAGAAGAAGATGATGATGAAGCAGCAGTGAGGAGAAAGAGGCTTGAAGTTATTTTAAAAGTGGGTACAAGGCAAAATAATTTTAAAAAGTAGGTATATGTTAAATGGGGGCGACCAAATAAGGTGCCCCTGCAATTTTTACCTAAGCAAAGGAATGGACAATTATCCTGACATAGGTTATTCTTGAAATAAATTTTACTTAGTGACACATGTAGGCATGCAAAATTATTATATCTAAATCCTTAGAATAATTTATATTATATTTTAAATGAATGATATATTAGTTCAAGTAAATTATTGTCGACTAATATGTATGGATTAGTTATATAAGTTCAATATGTACAGATTAATAAATAAGTCCATTTTTATTGGGTTAGCCTATTTAATTAGGCTACAACTGATAAGTCCACTTCATTAAGCCCAATATATCAATTTTCTAGAGGCCCAGTTTGGTACCATATGCCAAATGGTGTAGCACGCCAAGTCAAACAAAAGAGCCAATAGGGTCATGCCATGTGTCAATATGACAAAGCATGTCAAGTCGAATTAAAATGCCAATAAAACTGCACCACATGTGCAGATGACATGTTCTAGCAAATCAAATGTGGCCTTATCATACTTCAACCTGGTTGGTCGGAAAAAGTTTGTTCTTATCAAAATTCTTCTCTTCCACAACTATAAATAAGGGTCTTCATAACCTAGAAAAGAGACCAGAAGTTATAACAAGAAGACACAAGGGAGCTCGTGGATCAAATGCCACAATTCTATGCAAACTGTAAGTGTTCAAGCACTTCAACAAAAATTTTGAGTATCCAAGATCAAGACCAAAGTCAAACCAAATACAAGGCGTTCAATATCAAGGCTACTTGTTTGTAATAAATTTCGTGGCAACATTCAAAATATTTGTGACTGACAAATCAAATTCAAATGCAAGATCAAGCTCAAATGCCCTTGAATTTATATTGAAAAAGTAGAATACTACAATTGTTGCAATATTTTTTAGTCTTGATTTTATTTTATCAGCACAAATTTATTATGTACAAACCCTGGCATGCCTAGTGGGACAATCTTTACCTCTCACTTCAACTTTTCAATCACTAAAGTTCTAGAATATCTAAATGGCCTGGCAGAAAACTAACTCCAGATCAACTTCCACTAAGACTACTAATTTCAAGTTCTATGTCGATGTGGAAAGCATCCTCGATATTACCTCTGGAAGCTCTGGGCCAGTTATAAGAATCAAAGCAAACTCTTTCGAACAACAAAAACTCCAAGTATCGTCTGCATCAACCCTTATTTTTGGATCTTCATCCTCAAAATGAGCAAGATCCTGTACAAGCGCGACCTAAAAAGGAACGATGTCACCGAAAGGATCAAATAGGTTCTTGCTCAACTTAGTTTATCTAAGTCCAAGAAACTTTTCATGCAAGCCGATGATAACTTGAACGTTAGATATCCTCTAGTCTCCATTAATGCGACCTCTAAGCTCTATCCCTATAATGATGCATATTATATTTCATCCTTTACAACGATCATGCAAGGAATGATTATTGAAGCTTCTACTGTAGAAGAACAACTTGCAAATTTGACGAAAGCAATTGAAAGCTTACCAAAACGCATGCAAGATCAAGATGTTAAACTTTCCCAGTTAACAAATATATTGGATAGCATAGTATAGGGAGAATCCACACAAACACCTTTAAATATTCAATGCACAAGAGAAAGAAGACTTATCAGAAAATCAAGTAACAACAACCAAGCAGATCCAAGTATCCACAGAAGATCTGATTCCCTTTGAGAAATTAAAAGATTTCAAAAGGCTATCAAACATAATCTCGAGTCATTGTCCAAAATATCTCTCACATATTCAAAGTCGTATACACAAAGAGTTGTTAACTCTAAGATGTATGTTGGTTATCAACCTCCTAAGTTTCAACAATTCAACGGCACGGGAAATCCGAAACACCATGCAGCTCACTTTGTTGAAACTTGTAACAATGATGGAACACATGGTGATTAACTTGTCAAATAGTTTGTTCGATCTCCAAAAGGTAATGCATTCGATTGCTACACAGATATTGAATCTGGTTCAATCAATAGTTGGGAGCAGTTAGAGCATGCGTTTCTCAAACGTTTTTATAGCACAAGTTGCATAGTAAGCATGATCGAACTTACAAAAGCTCATCAACAAAAGGATAAGCCAGTTATTGACTTCATCAACCACTGGAGGATATTAAGCCTCAACTACAAAGATTGCCTTAGGAAACTTCTAGCATGCATTCAAGGTGTGCATTGAGGTCTGCTCTATATCTTACAAGGCATAAAGCCTAAAACATTTGAAGAACTAGCAACTCATGCTCATGATATGGAAGTAAGCATGGCCCCAAGTAGAGATCAAGGGCTACCTGTCTTTGAGCCTTGCGATGAAGAAGAAGAACAAGAACAAGAAGGCATGGATGGGGCAAGTTGTCATACTAGAATGAAACGGAAGATTCTATGTATGTCACTATGCTCTTCAACACACGACCCTAAATTGTAAGTTATAATGCTCATAAAGGTAAGATCCTTAACCTCAATTTATAATACTCCTAAATGCACAAGCCTAAACCACAATTTTTAATGCTCCTCAATGCACGAGCCTAAACTGCAAGTTATAATACTCCTCAATGCATGAGCCTAAACTGCAAGTTATAATGCTTCTTGGCACATGAGCCTATACCGTATGTCACGAATCTCCCCAAATTTGGACTAAATCTTTAAGAATTAAAGCTCTTCAAATTCAAGCGAAGTCTTCAAGTTGTAAAACTCTTCAAATTCAAGTAAAGACTCACGTCAAAAACTCTTTAAAGTCGAGCAAAGACTACAAGTCGTAAAGCTCTTCGAATTCGAGAAAAGACTCAAGTCAAAAGCTCTTCAAAATTGAGCAAAGAGTTCAAGTCGCAAAGCTCTTCAAATTCGATCCAAACTTCAAGTTGTGAAGCTCTTAAAATTTGAGCTAAATCTTCAAATTACTGCTTCTGGATGCACGAGCGTAAACTCCGGGTCATGAAGATCTTTAAATTCAAGCAAAATCTTCAAGTTGTAAAACTCCTCAAAATACAAGCTTAAATTGCAAGTCTCTACGCTCTTGGACGCATGGGCCTAAATTGCAAATCATAAAGCTATTCAATTTCGAGCAAAATCTTCAGGTTGCAAAGCACCTCAAAATACAAGCTTAAATTGTAAGTCTATTCTCTTGGACGCACGAGCCTAATTTTCAAGTCATAAAGATCTTCAAATTTAAGCAAAATATTCAAGTTGCAAAGCTCCTCAAAATACGAGCTTAAATTACAAGTCTCTATGCTTCTTAAAGCACGAGCCTAAACAACATGTTCCTATTCTCCCTGCCCGCAAGAGTATATACTTGTAGGGCCTGGGAAAAAAAAGAAGAAAAACCAACTAGGTTGTAAATCTCGAAAGAGGTGAACTCTTCAAAAGTTTCATTTAGAATTCAGTCGCATGAGTTCAAAAGATACATATTGCCCCAACAGTTGTTCAAATTGAAGTATGATGTAATAAAATCCACTTGATAGGTATTTGAAAATTGGGCTTCCATATATTCTTTTCACAGGCTTCGTGTGTTATTAAATAATGATAGTTCAACAGGGGAAAGGCTCGATGGAATATGAGTATCTCCAATGGGATTCTTATAGTCAATTTGGAGGAGGCGAAATCTTAAATTTGAAGATATTATGTACACCCTCCTTCAAGTTGAAGTCTACAAAGTCCGCCGATCTTCAAGTTGAAGTATTCGATCCCTCCAAGTCCTCAAGTTTGCCGGCCTTCAGGTTGAGGTCCTCAAGTTATTGGGTCTTCAAGTTGAACTATTTAAGCCCTCCAAGTCTTCAAGTCTATAAGTTTTCAAGTTGAAGTCCCCAAGTTCGTGGGTCGTAAAGTTGAGTTATATAAGCCCTCTAAGTCTTCAAGTTGAGGCTCTATAATTTTCCAATCTTAAGGTGGACGTTTAAGTCCCTTTGCACCTTAATTTGGTATATTCACCGGTATGTCATTGAAAGGAATTGTGATTTTCTAATCTTAAGGTGGACGTTTAAGTCCCTTTGCACTGTATGTTGGCCTCTTCGTGGGTTTTCGTTTAAAAGGATTTGTAACTTTCCATCGTTAATGTGGACATTTAAGTCACTTTGCACCTTAAGCTGGTCTCATAGCTGATTTGATCCATCTATATGCTATTGAGAATTTCTCTAAGTGTCCAAATTGCCAGCAAGTGAAGGTCGAGCATCAGCGACCGGGAGGGTTGACTCAGCTTATAGAAATACCGATGTGGAAATAAGAAATGATCAATATGGACTTCGTGACAGGACTACCTCGTACTCAGCACAAGTTCGACTCAATTTGGGTAATTGTGGATAGGCTCATCAAATCAGCTCACTTTTTGCCGGTCAAGTCCACCGATACTGCGGAATAATATGCTCGATTGTATATAAAGGTGATAGTGAGGCTTCATGGTACGCCACTTTCTATCATTTCGGATCGAGGAGCTCAGTTTACAGCTAACTTCTAGAGGAAATTTCAGCAAGGTTTGGGTACTCAAGTGAATCTTAGCAAGCCTTTTCATTCGCAGACCGATGGCCAAGTAGAACGGACTATTCAGACGCTCGAGGATATGTTCCGGGCATGTGTCTTGGATTTCAAAGGTAATTGGGATGATCACTTGCCCCTTATAGAGTTTTCTTATAATAACAGCTTTCATGCTAACATCTGGATGGCCCCATTCGAAGCATTGTACGGAAGAAGGTGTAGGTCCCTGATCGGGTGGTTCGAGGTTGGTGAAGCAGATTCAATAGGGCCAGATCTCGTGCATCAAGCCATGGAGAAAGTAAGAGTCATTTAGGAGAGAATGAAGGCTGCTCAAAGTCGCCAGAAATCCTATGCGGACGTGCGTCGAAGAGAATATAAGTTTCAAGATGGAGAATGGGTATTCTTGAGGGTGTCTCCTATGAAGGGAGTCATGCGCTTTGGGAAGAAGGGAAAACTAAGTCCTAGGTACGTCGGGCCTTATCAAGTCATTCAAAGGATAGGTCAAGTTGCGTATACATTAGAAGTGCCCCGTGAAATGTCCCTAGTGCACCCGGTGTTTCATGTATCCATGTTGAGGAAAATTGTGGGTGATCCGTCCAAAATTGTGCCCGTGGAAGACATCAAGGTTACAGAAGAGTTATCATATAAGGAGATTCCGGTTGCTATTCTGGATAGGCAAGTCCGAAAGTTGCGGAACAAGGAGATTGCTTCAGTTAAAGTGTTGTGGCGAAACCAAAAAGTCGAGGAAGCCACGTGGGAAGCAGAGGATGAGATGAAGATAAAATATCCCCGTCTGTTTGAGTAAGTCTAGGAATGATAGTGCGAATCTTGTTCCTAGGAGAGCTAGTGTGTGTTACATTAGGTGTATGAGCCATCCCTTCTCTTTCCAAGTGCTTTATCATTGTAGTTTCTCCAAGTTGTGCTAACAAAATTTATGGGTTGTGATTATTTGAACAGTGTGCAGTCCTTTTTGTTAATGAAAGTTTTGTGCACCCATGGTAAGGTCATATATGGAAGTATTAATTAATTTTGCATGGAGACTATGTATCAAAGTGTTCTAATTGTGTAATGATTAGTTTTTGCATGGGGAAATTGTGTTGAAATGACTGACTGTGTTATACCCTTGTGATAGGTAAATGGCTTTAATAGTGCAGGCGATTAATGCTTAATTTAATTACATATTGCGTGCCAAATGGTTAAAAGTGTATCAGGAGGTTGAATATGTGCAAATGTAAGGATTATGCATTTTACAACTGTTGTAAAGGTAGTAAGGTTGTGTAGTAATGCCTGGGAATGTGTTTTGGGGATTCTTTGATAGGTGTTGATGTCCATATTACAAAGGGAACTCTGGAAATTTTTTTCTAAAACAAACTTGAAAGTTAATAAAAGGTGTAGAAACATGCATACCATGTTTCCAAAACTCCTTTGGTTCCCAAATCCTCATTCGAGGACGAATGATCTTAAGCGGCGGAGGATGTAAGGCCCCGTGAAAATGAGTGCTCTGGTGCTAGCAGCTCATAGAGTTGAGTTTACCTACACGGATCAGATCCTTTTTACTGTTTTGAACTTAAAAATACGAAATCGAAGTTTTTCCATAAAATGGTCAAAATGCAGTCAAGAATGCGGTAGTAGATCAGCTATGCGGACCGCAATCCTACCGCAGAGTGAATCAGAGAGCAACTAATTTTTGATGTTGAAAATGCGGTCAAATCTGCAATCGCATAATCAATTTGCGGACCGCAGAGTGATCGCATATTGTCCCTGAGGAAATTGAAGGGTCAGTTTTGCGGTGCATTCTGCGACCGTAGAACGCAAATGCGGACTGCATTCCTCCTGCATTCCCAACCCGAGAGGTTTGAAACTTGAGCCATTTCTGCGTCCATTTTGCGGACCGCATGTCTGTTCTGCGACCACAGAGTTGCGTCGCAGATTGAACTCGCCCAGTTATTTTTATAAAAATCTAAGCCCGATCCCTCTTTAATAAAAACACCCATCCCTCATTTTAAACACATTTTCTGAACAAAATAAGAGAGAGGAAGAGAGGGTCCTAGAGAGAGAAAGCAAGTTCTTCATCAATTGATCTTTCAAAATCATTGGTGTGTGGAAAACCCTTGGTGCATTGTCTTTTTTATTGATATCTCAGGTAGAATCCCTAGCCCATTTCCCCCAAATTCGAAATTAAGCTTGGGAAGGGAACCCCCAACACTTGCTCTGAATTTTCTTCGTAAAATCTTGATGCATGTCTTCAAAACTCAAAAATCTTGTAAAAAGGGGATTGGGTAGTAATTATGAGTTTATTTCTAAAACATAAGTGTTGTTCATGAACTAGATTGACTTCTTGATTGCTTGGCAAGTCGGACTAGAGGTTTAAAAGGAGGATAATCAACTCCAGGTAAGTATGGCTAACTATGATCCTTGTGAAATTGCCCTATGCTAGTTGTGAAATCGCTGATAATAGATATTCATGTGAAAATCATTGTGAGGCTTTTGTGTGGTATGATTGTGTAGTAATAATTTGTGATGAATGTTGTGGAACAAGTTGGAACAATGGATATGGAACAATGGAAATGGGAATAATGTGGAATAGTGGAAATGGAAGTATTATGAAATAACGTGTGTGATTAGTTGTGAATAATTGTTGTGATGATATAAATTGTGTACCAATATGATGAACCTGAGAAATTGTTGTTGCTAGTTGTGGAATTGCATTACCGTTGTTGTGGATCTATATTAATAATGTCCCATAGTTGATTTCTGTATTTGTTGTTGTGCTATTTGTTGCTGTGAATTGAAAACTGTCAGGCAGGGTTGGGTTGCGTGCCGCAACACGGCAAAATAAGGTGTGGGTTGGGGTGATAAGGGTGGCCGATGTAATAAGGGTGGACGAGGCAATAAGGGTAGCCGATGTAATAAGGGTGGACGAGGCAATAAGGATGGAAAATATGATCCAATATCATTATTGATATGAATATGAAGCATGAATGATAAATGTGAAAATGTGAAAGGAGACAGCAGGAGAGTTTGAAACCTGTGGGGCACTGATTGCCCTTTTGTATGACTACTTGAATCAATTGTTGTGAGATGTTTGCTTGTTGCTCCATGGTTGTAATTGTACTATTGTTATTAAGTTCTATACTTGTATATGCATTTCGGTTTGAGTTTACTTGGGATATAATTTGTTCATACATGCCGGTACAATTCAAATGTACTGACGTCCCTTTTGTCGGGGGAGCTACATTCGTGTTATGATTGTAGGTGGATCCGCGGCAGGCACTCCAGTCCACTGCTCGTAGCTCCTCCTCCTCTTTATCGGCGGTAATCATATTGGTGAGCCCCTTTCCTTCCGGGCCTTGCGTGGCTCATGCCACCTATGTTGTTGTATTTTGGAGTCTTGTGTCCTTTTGTAAACGTATAGCCGGACCTTATCGCCGGCAAGTATTTTACTATCTTTCTCTTAAAGGCTCCGCAGACAGTGGTGTGGGTTAGAACTTATGTATAAAGGTGTATGTTTTAGACGATGTAAACTTGTATGCCACGATCCCCGTTGATCATAATACATGTTTTGTAAAAGATGTTTCCTATTAATCATAATGTATGGTTATAAGAGAGAACATATGTTCTTTAGATTGAAAATTTAATATCTTTTGGTTAATTATCATTGAATAATGTGGGGTAACGCGTGGGGAATAGGAAGGGCACCAAGGTCCACTCGACTGGGGATACCCAGTCGAGTGTCGGTCATGCCCACGTATTCGGGGTGTGACAAAATTAAATTGAGTAGTCACGTAATCAAAGAGCACAAGAACATAGCCATGAATGGAATTAGAAGTTCTTACAAAGCTTAGCAAGAATTAGAAGCATGAGACGAGTTTAGACAGTTAGGGTTTTGAAATTAAACATGCAGCAGGAAATCACACACAAAACTCGGAAAACCCCCAAAATCTAAGGTTTTCATCACATTTCGAATGTAAAAAAGAAAGCAAAGGAGAAGATGAACTCAGAAAGAACATAAACATTCACAAAAAAGCATAAGCAAAGAACACAGTAAAGAAGCTACTCGAAAACCCTAGAAACAACACGGTAAAGAAAATACATAGGAATCATAATAGAAATACTTAGGATCACATCAAATGTAAAAGAAATCACAGTAGTGCAAATAAAACAGAAAATCATAGAAATCCTAAGTTTTAAGAAGATGAACAGTTTTGAAAACAAAATCGGCAAAAACATGGAAAACACTTAGCAATCTTAGAAAATATCATAGATCTAAAGCAGATCTTAAAGAGAAACATAGAAGAGAAACCTCGGAGACTTATTGTTTCAGAGAAAACTCTAGAGAATGAGAAAGGCCATGGAAAGGGCTGGTCTTGAGTCGGAGGTGGACTCACAGGCCAGGGCTTTCCTTAAATAGGCTGAAATGGCCATAAAAACTCAAATCGGAGGACCTATGAACCGGGGATCTTCAAGGTTAGGCCTTGGATCTTTGAATAAAGAGAGGATAAGGGTGAGTGAGGGTCAGTAATGGTTGCACGGGGCTTGGGAGGCCATGATTTCCGGTGAAACTGGGTCGGAAAATGGTCGGAGAAGGGCTAGGATTTCAGGGGTGGTTGAGAGTGTTTGGGGATGAAAGGGTTGCTGAAGAGAGAATGTGGGGGATTAGGGTTGGGGTTAGGTTTAATTTAGGAAAGGGGAGCATGGACCGTCGATTATTTAAAATGGGGTTCCGGGCGGGTTAGTTGATAGGGTTTTGGTCGGGTTATTTATGAAATCGGGTAGTGAAATTGGGGGTTATATTGGGGGTTGAAATTGGGCTAAAATTGAAATTATAAGGGGTTGCAATTTAAATAGCCAATTTTCCGATTTTGTTTTTGTAAAAATAGTAAATGATGTTCAAAATCAAATTATAAATATTAGTTAATGATAAATGTGTACGTATTAATTTATAAATATTAGAAAAGATTTTATGATTAAAAATGCCATTAAATGGATAAATAGGCTAAAATTGCAGTTTCATGCAATTATAGTTTAAAAATACCAAATGGACTTGTAAAATTATGCAAAATTCACGTAAATTAAATTTTTGTTAGATGTGAGAATAAAATAAATTATTCACCAAAATGAAAAGTTTTGGTAATAATAATTGGTTTTTATAATGAAAAACACGCTATAAATTGGTTTTAAAAATCATTAAAATCTAGGAAAAATACCAAAGCCTTTTTTGATGCTAATATATTCTATTTTGGAAGTATTCTAAGTATAAAAATATATATAAAAAATTGGGTATCAACAGAGAGCTGTTTAGAGTGAGTTGGGGACCCGCGTGGAGCTTAGCACGACGTTCCATCCTCAGACCGACGGGCAGTAGGAGCGGACAGTTCAGATTTTAGAGGATTTTCTTATAGCATGTGCGATTGACTTTGGAGAGAGGTGGGATCAGTTCTTGCCCTTGGCGGAGTTTTCATACAACAATAGCTATCAGTCCACCATAGAGATAGCCATGTATGAGGCATTGTATGGTCGGCGTTGTCATTCTCCTATAGGGTGATTTGAGACTGGTGAGGCTAAGTTACTTGGTAGAGATTTGGTACAGGATGCCTTGGATAAGGTAAATTTGATTCAGGAGAGGCTCCACACAGCTCAATCCAGGCAAAAGAGTTACACGAATCAGAAGGCACGTGATGTATCATTCACGATTGGCAAGAAGGTTCTCTTGAAAGTCTCGCCAATGAAGGGCATTATGAGGTATGGAAAGAAGGGCAATCTAAGCCCAAGGTTTATTGGCCCCTTGGAGGTGTTGATGCGAGTTGGAGAGGTTGCCTATGAGCTTGCTTTACCTCCAGTTTATTAGGAGTTCATCCATTTTCCATGTATCGATGCTTCGGAGGTATCATACCGACCATTCACACATGTTGGATTTCAGTACCATTCAATTAGATGAGAGCCTGGGCTACGAGGAAGAGACAGTTACTATTGTTGATAGGCAGGACCGCCAGTTGAGGTCCAGGATTTTTATGGTAACGGATTAGCGGAAAGACCAACCGGTTGAAGAGGCGACTTGGGAGTCCGAGGAAGATATGCGGAGCCGATATCCGCACTTACTCAGTAGTCCAGGTGCTTTTTTATATCCGTTCGAGGACGAACAATTGATTAAGAGCCGTTCGAACCAATTGGTCGTTTTACTATTTAGAACCCTGTTCCCTTAAATAAAACTTCCCACACTTTCCTTAGCTAACTTACGACATGCGGGGGCGATTAGTTCGGAAGTTTGAAGAGTTTTTAGTGGAAATAAAACTAATTATTTCCTTAAGGTTTATTTAAAAGGACAAATTTAACTTCGGTCAAAATATTGGGAAATGGACCTGGATTGGTGAGTTGACGGTCCCGGAAGATCCGTGGGAAAATATGGGATGTGAGCGTATGCTCGGAATGGAATTCTGAGGTCCCTAGCCCGAGTACGGAATGTTTATGTAAAATTGTTAAATCAAAGTTTTTAAGAATTTAAAGAATCTAAGTATTCATTAAAAACCTAGGTATCGAGTTCGGATTTCGATTCTGAAACTTGGTACAAGTCCGAAATATCAGTTAAGACCTACCCATAAAATTTAGTGTCAATCCGAGTAGTTTTAGGACGTTTTGACCCGTTGAAAGTTAATTAAGAACTTGAAGTTCAATAAGTTGATTCAATTGGTTTTGGGGTTTGATTCCCTGATTTAGCATTTTTAGGTGTTTCGAGGGTTCGACTAGGTCCGCCTTGTGATTTTAGACTTTTCGGTATGCTCGGGCGGGGCTCAGGAGCCCCGAGCGTCAATTTGTCGAGGCTCGAGTGAAGTTGGAACTTTAAAAAGAACCAAACCTGCTGCTTCTGTCATAACTGCTTCTGTGGCTCTTGGACGGCAGAAGCGAGATCGCAGGAGCGGTCTCCTATCCGCAGAATCGAAAAAGGGGTCATGCCTGGGAAACCTCAAAAATAGCCCAAAAACTGCAGAAATGGTTCCGCCTCTATGACCCCTAGACTGCAGAAGCGGTCGGCCCAGGCTTTCCAATTTCCACATAAGCGGTTTCCTTTTCGCTGATGCGGGACCGCAGAAGCGCTCCTCTTGAACGCAGAAGCGGAAACAACTGGGCAGAGAGGGTTCATTTAAATTGAACCCCAAGTCATTTTCCTCACTTTTCTCTCAACACTTAGGCGATTTTGGCGATTCCAAAGAGGGAGTTTCAATATAACATCACAAGGTAGGTAATTTCCGCTCATTCTTAGCTTAAATAAACAAACACTAGATACATTTAACACCTATAATCAAGTAAAAATCAAGGGTTAGAGTTATACCTAGGGTTTTGGTAAAAAATAAAATTTGACCACCTAATTAGCTATGTAATGAACTAAAAATCACATATTAGTAATCCTTAGGTTATAGAGAGTAATTTTCTTCGAAAAATCTCGAAATCCAAGCATGTGGGCCCGAGGTTGAAATTTAGGAAACTTGCGGGAAATGTTGAAAAATCACTTAAATTAGTTAGAATTCAACTCGTAAGCACTTCTTGACTAGTTCTTACTTTATTTAACTAGTTGTTGCTCGTTAGGCTTCAAATTGAGGTTAGAGCCTATTCTTGTTATTGAAAGAGCGCTTCGAAGCTAGGTGAGTCTCATTTCTAACGTTGTAAGAGGGAAATTACCCCATATGATTAATAAAATATATAATTATTGCTAAATGCGGGAGCTGCGTATGCATAAGGTGACGAGAGTCCGTGCGTAGCTATTACCATATTGATTGTCCGGGTAGTTTAGAACCCACATCATGCTTTATCTATGAATACCTATATATCATCATGCTAATGTAATCGCCTAGGATATATTATAGGCTTGAAGGAGAATAAAAGTAACTTGTATACTTATTGAACTCGTGTATAGCATAATTGAATATGCATTGCCTTCGTATGCATTCTTGATTCTTGCTTGTTATATGTGGATCGGGTCGATCGCCTCGGTATGAATAGATGCATATATAGGTGCACCGTCGATCCTCCACAAGTGCACATTTCCTTAGGTTGGTTCGGGCCGTCGCCTCGTTATAATGTGCGCGTGATTTTTATGTGAAAACTTGTACTCACATTACCTGTTATTATACATTGAAATTGGAATTTGTAAATCATGATATTGTAAAAACATGACCTATCTCTCTTGTAAACATAAATATACTAGTAGTTTCTATGCTTATAAATCATCTCATATATTATTTGACCTTAGTAAGTATCAAGTCGACCTCTCATCTCTACTTATTCGAGATTAAACGGGATACTTACTGGGTACATGATGTTTAAGTACTCATGCTACGCTTCTGTACTTAAATGTACAGGATCTGAGGCAGGTGGATCTGGTTACTATTTGGGCGCGCATCAGCGAGTTATCTTGGACTTCTACGGTGAGCTGCCTCCTTTCATTGACGATCTGAAATCGAAGAAGTCATCTCTCCACTTTTGTTTTCTGTCGATCCTTATTCAGACAGTAGGATAGCATATTATTCTTTTGTATATTCTCTACTAGTTGCCCGTAGTTGTGACACCATGTTGTGGCACACACTTTAGTATACTAGTTTGGGTTGTAATATTACGTCTCTAGATTGATTACTGTATCGGGTTTATGAAAATCCCTTTTGGGATGCTTATCCCCTTCTTAAAAATATTGATATTGTTAAACTTAGAAATGTTTTCCGCACTTGGCTTGCCCGGCAAGGTTTTTGGGCGCCATCATGACCTATTATGGAAATGGGTCGTGACATTATTTTTCAATGAAAAGATATGGTCAATTTTTTTGCATCTATATATTCAAAAAAAAAAACTATCATTCAAAGACATAAATGTATACGTAGCGCTATTTTGAGCATAACCAAAAAAAAAGGCCAAAAGTTTTGAGTTCAACGATTCCTTGTTTAAAGTCCAGTAGACCAACCTTAGTCAAACACCTTCATACTTTCAGAATTTTCAAGTTAGGGGCAAACCATTTCCATATCTCATACAGAGTTTTATCTAACTTCTTATAAGGGATTTTATTAAGAACATATAAACAAATTACTCGACTTAAATTTCTATATATTAGGAAATTTGACCTAATCCAAACAAGGAAAAAATTAGTAACTAAAATTTTTGTTGATTTTAAAGTCATAATATTAGAAAAATAGTTAAATTACAAATTTGTCCAATATAAATTTTATTTTTAAAGAGTAGAAAGGCAAACGACATTTTCCTAAGGGTCCTTATGCTTTTAATATAGTATAAATAGATAGATATAGACAAGATATATTATTTGATGGGAAAAAAGAGCCAATATAAGACATATTGTAAAGAGAAGAGTTGAGGAATTATTGGAGGAAAAATTTAGAAATAGCCTCGTTTGCAACTGCTAATTGGCAATTAGGCATAGTTTTAAAAGTAATCGAAATATAATCACTTATTTTATTAAAAAAAATTGAACAAAGTACCTAAAAATATGAAAATACTCCAACATATTCAGATTCTAGCATAATATGCTGGAATTTCATAATGTAATAGAGTTCCAACATAATATGCTGGTAGTTTATAAGCAGGAGCTTCATAATCCAGTATATTATACCGCTTAAAACTTTTCGTTTTTCAGCCAGAATATTTTTATCCAGATTTTATGCATAAAATATTAGTAATTATTTTTAATGACTTCACAAATGCTGGCTATTTTTCAATTACTAGTCCTAAAACTAGCAAGCTCATGCCAGGTGCGAAAATACACACTCCTATGAATAGTCAACTGATCATCCTTCGTAAAAAAATTACACTATATATAAGTAAAATATTATTTTAATGGTATATAGCATATATGAGGAAAATTCATAAGTACTCCCTGACCTATACTCTTGGCAAGTTGTAAGCTACACGCAGCCCCACATGTATTTTTAGTACTTTTTATTCTTTCTTCTTTTCTTATTTATTGTTATTCTCATTTTTTTGTTATTTCATTCTTTTTTTTTAGTCACCGGCGGCAGAAAATGATAGTCGTCAAAATTTCACAAACACTATTTTTTTCGGCTACAGATTTTTATCCCGATCTAGTGTGTTTTGTCTTATATATATAAATTTTTCTTGAAAGTGTAATTTATGTATTGGAGGAAGAGCAAAGAAATAAAAACGAATATAAGCTAAGAAAATTTTTTTCAGTTAAAATTTACTACATCATTTTTTTCGGCATGGGAAGATTTTTCGATGATAAATTTTTTCCCCAAATCTCAGTGTATTTTACTTTGCTTATGAATATTTTTTTTTGAGAGTTTTATTTGTGTGTGAAAAGAAAATAGCTGGAAAAAGTCGCCAGTGAATGAATATCCGCCGGAATTAGAGAAGAAATGGAAAAAAAAAGTAAAAGAAAAGAGAAAAAGAAAAAGGAAAAAGAAAAAAAGTAAGAATAAATGGTAAAAAGGAATAAAAATGACCTGAAAATTATTTTTCTTGCTTCACACTCTTCTTTAGGAGAATGAAATAAACACACTCTTCCATGTCAGCGTTAAAGGTGCAAATAATTTTATTTAGAATAAGTTTAGGGGGATAATCGGATTTCCGCAAAGAAAAAGTGTGTAGTTGAAAATGTGGGTATAAGTCAGAGGGGTTATTTATGCATTTTTCCTAATATATATTGAACATCTTTTATCCGATTTTTTCTTACTTATTTCAAGTTTGAACATCCTATTGAAATTAGGGATTTTTACATAGCTATACCATATACCAAACCTTATTACCTTTATTGTTTAAGAATTGTGTTAATTACGTTTAAACATACCAAATTACCATTTATATATCGTAATTCAAATTAACGGTATAATTATTGCTTCATTTATTCTAGGCATGATTTTAGGAGCATATATTCACTTTATTTTGTTTACCTGCCTCTCTCTCATCCCACCCCTACACTCCCACGATTTACCTTAAGTTAATTCTCCCCTCCCCCACGATTTACCTTATGTTTTTGTAGATGTACTGCGTCTGAATCTCTTCTACTAATATCACTCTCTTCCTCTACCTTTCTCCTCATCATTGATATCTTCAACCGCACTACAAAATTCACAAATCTCACATTGTTCGTTACACATCTCTTCTCACACTAAACACGCCTAAGTAAATTTTTCTCTGTTTATATACATAAAGCGGAATCGATTTTCCTAATGTATCAAATGAGTTGATCACTAATGTCGATCATCGTCTTTGTATTGAACATCTAGAAAGTTCTTTGACTAATTTACATCATAGCTGATTGAAGGAGTAGTTGGGTTGTGCAATTATAAAGGAAATGATTTTCTCGTGGAAGACAATAAAGTTGATAGTGTAGGTGCAATTGTTGTTTATTTGTAGTTTTTATGTATTGTAGATGAAGAACAAATTTTGTCGTCAATATTTTTTTTGACACAAGATTGTAGTTTAATTGTAGTATAAATGTAGTAATTTTGTAGATACTCTTAAAAATAATACAACTTTATGCAATGCTTAAACTGATTTGTAGTTTATTTGTAGAAATTTTATCTACAAGATATCTACAAACTGAATACATTGAATTTTGATATCCCGATTCCCATTTAAATTGTAGCATAATTGACATTTTTCGACACAATTGTAGAAGACTTGTAGAAGTTTTATTCTTTCCAATCTACAAATTATCTACAATTTATCTACATTTCTACAGTTTATCTATAATTTATCTACAACGTATATACAATTTCTGAAAATATGTCTTTTTCTTCTTCTTCGACGAGTTTCAATGTGAAATTCAGTCAAAACCAAGTCTAATCTTCACCAAAACCCCTCAAAAGTGATATATACTCCTAAACATATTCCGAATTATTTATAACACCACCAAATCCAAACAAATAATGATTTTTAAATACCCAAATTTGAATTCAAAGCTTTTAAGCCTTTTAAAATGACTATCAATGGTGGAAAATATATGGAAGAGCATATTTTTTCAACATTGAGATCTCTTTCCATTTCAAATTTCGTATTTAGTGTTGACAGAACCACACGCCGATTTGGTGCCTTCATTTTAGCGCGTTTTTAATGGTAAAATCTACTTATTTTTGTACTGGTATATAATTTATAGTAAAAATATAAATAACACGGATAAATACTAAATTATAAATATTTTTGGTAATAAGGTTTGATATATGATATAGATAGAAAAAAATGTCTTGAAATTAATTCCTATCTTGCCACTCCATGCTATTTTCACGAATTGCTCTGAGTTATGGGCTATTCCAATTCATCAAAGGAGGCCTCATTAGAACTAGCCCAATCTTGTGGTCTTCAGCCTCAATTCGAGAAGATTCGATGCCCCTAGCCCAGCCCACTTTGAAAGTGTACAAAATTAGGGTTTCAGAATCACATAACCTGGTTGCTTTAGCTTATATATAAGCACCTGCGGTAGAACAGAGACAGTATTCTATTAGCCGGTTTGCATAGGGTTCCCTTTTATTTGAATGCTACTACTACTTCTGTTCCCTGTCTTTCAATTTCTGAGGCATTGCACTACCTTCGATTTTGTGTTTGTTTGTTATTTTTGTTCTTTCAGTTTTGGTAGAACCGAAATCAAATGACGAGAAAATAACTGCAACAATATGATGGTAAATTCCATGATTCTTAGTATTTAAGTCTCTGATGATTTCTCAATATTTTTCTCAAAAAGATTTCCCATTTTTGCGTTTTATTAATTTCTGGATTTTCGTTTTTTTTGCTTATAATATTTGGGAGATGTGATGAACCCATTTGGTCCGTGTTTCTGATTGAACAGTGACAGATAAATCCATTATTTTACTCTCCTGATCTCCCACTAATTTCTAATTTATCGTTTTATGATTACATGTTGTTTTCGGGCTAAGAGATATTTGCAGATTTGTGAAAGGCAGTAGCTCGATGATTACATGGCTTATGGGCTATATACGCTATTCCGATTTAAAGCATGAAGAATCAATTTTCTTTTAAAGTATGAGAGCTATTTGTTTTTTCTATGAAGTTTTTTTGAGTGTTATTTTTCGTTATTTGGGTACTTCTGCCGTGATGAATTCATGAAAATTTCACATGTCAGACTTCAGAGAGAAATCTATGAGAAGATATTCATGTATCCTGAGCAGAAGGCACTTTATATTCAACCTTTGCTAGCTTATTTCCCAGTTAATTAGTACTGTTCAAATAAGTTTAAGTTTTTCAGTTCAAAGCTTTTCTCTGATGTTTGGCTGTGTGCAATTTGATGCTGTGGTTGGATTTGTTAGAGGTCGTTTATAGGATATGATATTTGTTAATTTTGTTAGTTAAATATATAATCAAAGAGGTTGTGTGACAACATTATTTTTTATATTTGTCTTTAGAAATAGTTGAAGGACCTTTTAGAATATTTCTTAGCATTTATGTACTGAATCGAATTTCTATCACTTGTGAATTCAAATATAAGGTGTTTGGTGTTTGGAATTGTGAAAATGAATTGGGTCTATAAATGAGTTTGAAATTGGGTCGAAAGAACCAGCTAGATGTTGAAGACGAAGTGCTGGATTGATTAGGTTGGTTGTCATTTAACCAAATTTAATTCAGCTGTATTGCCTTGTTGGCTTCAACGGCATGACTAGTAGTTTAAGGGGCATTTGTGACTAAAAAATTGACGGTAAAAATATTTTTGGTGCCAAAAACAAATATACTTTATTTTTGGAGGGTTCAATATGGTGAAAGATTAAATAAATAAGATAATAAATATTTTTATTATAAAGAGTGAGAAAAAGGTTACTGATGCAAGTAAACAGGAATAGAAAGAAAAATGTAATGATTAATTTACTTTTGTTTATTTTTTCATCTTTTGACATAGGAATTTCTCTCTGAAAACTACCAAATCTATTATTGGTTAAATGTACTATTGGTAAAATGATTACAACAACAATAAATCCGTGTGAATCCATTTCGTGGGGGGTAATTTGAATACTAACAAATTTTTTATTTTGTAAAAAGAGACGTAGCTATCTTTAATTTTGATAATAATATTGACTGCAAGATTATACTAAGTGAGACCTCACGGCCCTCCAGGTCCATAAGTAGGAGCATATGTAGAGAAAGCATATGATAATGTTTCGAGGGAGGTGTTTGGAGGTGATTTAGGTGAGGACTTTGGGTGGTGACTCAAAGCATTTCCCTGTAGTGATGAGGTTGTATCGGGGATCGACTCTTAGCCTATTTTTATTTGCCTTGGCAAGAATGTATTGTTGCGTCGCATTCAAGGGTAGATGCCTTTGTGCATGCTATTTGCCGATGGTATAGTGTTGATTGACGAGATGCGTAGCGTAGTTAACGTGAGGTTGGAGATAGACCTTGGAGTCCAAAGGTTTCAAATTGAGTAGAATTAAGACGGAATATTTGGAGTGTAAGTTCAGTGATGGGACCCATGATGGAGACGCAGAGGTTAAGCTTGATGCTCAAGTTATTTCCAAGATTGTGAATTTTAAGTATCTCGGATCTATTATCCAAAGTAATGAGGAGATTGACGAAGATGTCGCGCATTGCATTGGAGCGGGATGGATGAAGTGGAGGCCCTCTTCTGGTATTTTGTGTGATAGAAATGTACCGCTAAGACTTAACGGTATGTTTTATAGCGTAGTGCTTCGGCCGGCTATGTTGTATGAGGCTGAGTGTTGGCCAGTCAAAAACTCTCACGTGCAGAAGATGAGAGTAGCAATGAGAGATAGGATTATGAATGAAGATATTTGGGACAGAGTGGGAGTAGCCTCTGTGGAGGACAAGATGTGGGAGTCGAGACTGAGATGGTTCGAACATGTTAAGAGAATAAGAATTGATGCTTCAGTTAGGATGTGTGAGAGGTTGGCAATAGAGAGTTTGAGAAGAGGTCGAGATAGGCTTAAGAAATATTGGAGAGATGTGATTAAGCATGACATGACATTTTTTTTAGTTCATTGAGGACATGACCCTTGATAGGAGAGTGTGGAGGTCGAGTATTATGGTAGAAGGTTAGTTGATAGTTTATAATTGTTCACCGATAGTCTTAGTAGTATACATATCCCTTTATATTTTTAGATTTTTATTATGTTATGTGGTTTTTTTCGCCTCAGGTATTGTATTGCTTGTTGCTATTATTTGGTGTCATTTATCCTTTATCTTTCCCTTTTTTTAATCTTCCTTCTTTCTTCCTCCCATGCTTTCTTCATCTTCTTGCCTTTCCTGAGCCGAGTGTCTATTGGAAACATTCTCTCTACCTGAATTAGGTAGGGGTGAGGTATGCATACATACTATCCTTCCCAGACTCCACGTGTATGGATCAAACTGGGTTTGTTGTTGTTGTTGTTGTTGTTGTATCTAGGGTGTGCATTCGATTTATCGATTCGATTTTGACCCTTATCGATAATTATTTATCGATTATCGATTTGTACAATGCTTATCGTTATTGTTTCAATGAAGTTTGAATTTTTTCGATTTCGATTTATCAATTTTGAAGTTTATCGATTCGGTTATTGATTACATCAGTAAGAAAATTTGCGGGATTCCAAAGTATATCGTTATAAACGCGACCTAACTTGTATGGACAAAAAAAAGCTAAAATAAGACGAACATCATTTATAACATAAAAATTGTATCAACAAGCGCATGCAACAAAACTAAAATAAGGGATCAAATGTATGCCACAAACATTCCAACGGTATACAAAAATAAAATACATCATCACGACTATTTCTTTTTGCTATTAATTTGAACTTCATTCACTTGATCTTTAAATATGATCATTTCTTAAATGTGGTAGGGGAAATAATAGGGTAAGAGACTTATGGTAAAAGAAAGAGTATATATTAGGGAAAATGATATTGTATAGCTGTTTTCAAAATAGTAGCAGAATATATATACATTATGTATGTTGTATTAATCTAATAGGTAATTACTCATTTTACAAGTGTCTACAGTCTAGGGGTGTGCATTCGATTTTGATCCTTATCGATAATTATTTATCGATTATCTATTTGTAAATATGCTTATTGTTATTGTTTCAATAAGGTTTCGATTTTTTCGATTTTGATTTTTCGATTTCGATAATAAATAATCGATTCGATTTATCGATAAACCGATTCGAATGCACACTCCTAGTTGTATCAACATATATGAGGAGTAAATGAGACCGGAGGAGTTAGTGGAGGCTTACATGACTCTTGCCAATACATTTGCTTGGAAATTTCAACTCTCGAGTGGCTAGGAAAGAACGTGGTGCTTAAAGGGAGGTTAGCGAATCCTCAACTAAGCAAGTGAAAAAAATAATTAAAATGAACTGAGCTTGAAGAGAAAATAGAGGAAATTAATTAGAAAGAATGTTATGGCTCTATCAAGCTAGACCGTTTTAGAAAGAATTACCAGAAATTACATATGACTTCACATCATAATAAAATATGACCTATGTTTTTTTAGTTTTATCCTACTAGCTCATATTGTATATATTTTGAAAGCATTTGTAAATTTAAAATCTGTGATCATTGTTTCTAACAGCTATAAAGTTAAATCTTTGCTCTCATAACTATCGCTTTTACTCTCTTTTCTTCTCATATCTTTTATTTATGCTTCAAGGTTCGTGTATTTTCTGCTTCTCCTCGAAAATTGAAGAGCAAGAGTCTACTATTGTAGTTCATTCAAAGCTTTGCTTTTGAAAATGGATTTTTTTGAATTAGTTAGTTGTTTGGATTTGGTGTGGTTCCAATTGATTGAAATATCAAAAGAAGTTTAAAATTTAATTTTGAAGTGATTTGGAGTAGATTTGAGCAAGGTTTTAGTTAAATTTTAAAAAAAAAACGCAATGAAGAAGACGAAATCGATTTTTTGTATAATTATGTATAATATTGTATAATAATGTATATGATTGTAGAAACACACCTTATACACTATTATACACTTTATATACCTTTAAACAAGCGTATGTAGATGAATTTCTTTCACGCTTTTCTGTTGTAATTCTCGTTCAAAACCCGTCCAAATCTCCATTAAATGTCTTCAAATTTTACATACAACCTCCTTATACTATTTTTAATAAGTCTAAATAACATTGACTCCAAATTTCTTATAAAATTAAATTGGAAATTTAAATTCACATATTTAAGCTTGTTAAAAATCTAATTTTCACCACCCAAATGAATTTGGTTTGTTAAATTAATATTTGAGTCACAATTACTGATTCAAAAATTAACTTAAAAACTTAAGGAATATTTTTTAAAAATTAATAGTAATTTTGAGAACCTATTTGAGCTGGATATTGAATCTCACTTGTTCTAATGTGAAACTTTCTCGCAATTTTATGCTTCACCCAAATGATAATGTCATCTCAATCTATTTGCTCATTAATTACAGGGTTAATTTACTTAAGGTAATTTAATTATATCTTAGTTTATCAAAGTTATTCAACTATTTTTTATCACTTGAAATTAACTAAACTTTATCATTATTACTTAAAAGTCATTTTAGCTCAAACCCTACTATAAATGTGTAACGGTGCATAAAAATTAATAAAAAATTTCAAAAATAAATGTCACATCAGTTAAATGATCCATATCCACTTAAGATCTATTTTGTCTTTAATGTGATTTGACCCATAACCAAAATGAGTTTCAATTATAAAACCGCACATCCCTAAAATAGCTCCTACCAGTATCGACCACATCTCTCTTTAGCAACATAAGGTTTTTAGGAAAACAAATGTCTGAACTTTTTAAAGAAAAATTTGAATTCTGTAACGACATGACTGGCCGTTTTACTATTTAGAACCTCGTTCCCTTAAATAAAACTTTTTAGGTTTCCTTTAACTAAATTACGACTTGCGGGGGCGGTTAGTTCGGAAGTTAGAATAGTTTTGAGTGAAAATAAAACAAATTATTTTCTTAAAGTTTTCTTTTAAGGCTAAATTTGATTTCGGTTAACTTTCTTGGGAAACGAACCCGAATTTGTGATTTGACAGTCCTGGAAGGTTCGTGGGAAAAAATGGGACCTGGGCGTATGCTCAGAATCGAATTTCGAGGTCTTTAACCCGAGTACAGAATTTTTATGTAAAATTGTTAAATCGAAGTTTTAAAGAGTTAAAAAATCTAAGTATTCGTTAAAAACCTAGTTATCGGGTTCGGATTCCGGTTCGGAAACATGGTACAAGTCCGAAATATCTGCTAAGACCCACCCGTAAAATTTGGTGCCAATCCGAGTAGTTTAAGGACGTTTTAACACTTTGAAAGAAAATTAAGAACTTGAAGTTCATTAAGTTAATTCAGTTGGTTTTGGGGTTCAACTCTTTGAATTAGCATTGTTTGGAGTGTTTCGAGTGTTCGAGTAGGTCCGCCTCGCGATTTTAGACTTGTCGGCATGTACGGGCGGGGCTCGGGAGCCCCAAACGTTAAATGGTCAATGTTCGAGTGAAGTTAGAAAACTTAGGAAAAACCAAGTTTTGTTGCTTCTGTCATAACTGCTTCTGGGGCTCCTCGACCGCAGAAACGGTCAGTTGATCGTAGAAGAAAAGCACGGTAGGCCAGGGAAAAATCGGAGAAGCGGCCCAGGGACCGCAGAAGCGATTCCGCCTATGTAACCCCCAGACCACAGAAGCAGGTCCATCCCCAAATTTGAAAAGCCGTAGAAGCGGCCCATTTCCGCAAAAGCGGATTCTGCAGAAGAGGAGATCCACCCGCAGAAGTGAAAGGCGCTGGCAGTGAGCTTCATTTGTTACGAGCTCAAGCCCATTTCTTTCACATCTTTCTCAGTACTTGGGCGATTTTGGTGATTGCAAAGAGGGGGTTTCAACATATTATTGCAAGGTAAGTAATTCCCACTCACTTTTAGTTCAAATACATGAATATTAGGTAGATTCAACACTAAAAATTAAGTAAAATTAAGGGGTTAGAGCTAGATCTTGGGTTTAATAAAATTATGATTTAACCATGTAATCTGCCATGTAATAAACTAGAGATAATATATTTGTGATCCTTAGGTGATAGAGAACAACTTTCTACGAAAAACCTCAGAATCCGGGCATGCGGGCCCGGGGTTGAAATTTAGAAAACTTATGGGAAAGGCTGGGAAATCACTTAAATAACTAGAATTCAACCTTGTAGGCATTTATTGACTTGTTCTTACGTTGTTTAATTAGTTTGTGCTAGTTCGGCTTCACGTTGAGGGTTTGGGGCTTGTTCTTGATATTGGAAGTGCGCTTTGGAGCGAGGTGAGTCTCCTTTCTAACCTCGTGAGAGGGAAATGTCCTTTTCGGACTAACAAGTGATAAATTGCTATTAAATGCGGGCGCTACGTACGTACTAGGTAACGAGAGTCCGTGTGTAGCTACTATGATATTAAATATTTGGGTAGATTAGGACCCACATCATGCCTGATGTGAGATATCCATTATTTGAATTATTGAAATGATCTTTTATGTGATGTTAAGAGACTAGAGAAGAACGAAAAGTGATCATACGAATGATTTTGAACCTTGTAAGAACTTCCTTGTATATAAATGACGCCTTTGTGTGCATTCTTGATGTTTTAATTGATATTTGTGGATCGGGTCAATCGCCTCGGTGAAATAGATGCATCTATGGTACGGGCCGCTCGACCCTCGACAGTGCACAATTTATATTCTGTTGGAGCGGGCCGTCGACCTCGGCATTATTGTGCATGATATATATATATATATATATATATATATATGTATGCATGCTTGAGCTAGACCTTTCATGATTTATTATTAATTATTGCAAAAGAGGGAAAATGATAAAAGAAATATGTGATTAAGAGCATGATTATGACTTCCATGATATCTGTCGTATAAATGAATTATTTATGCTCTAAATTGTACATTATTATTATGATATTATTTGACATAGTGGGTATCAAGTCGACCTCTCGTCTCTACCTCTTCGAGATTAGGCGGGATACTCGCTGGGGATATATTGTTTATGTACTCATGCCATGCTTCTGTACTTAAATGTACAGGTTCTGAGGCAGATTCATCTGCCTACCGACCGGGCGTGCGCCAGTGAGCTGCGGCAGAGACTTCTACGGTGAGATTCTTCCCTTCCTACGCCGCTCAGCAGTCGGATGGAGTCTTCTTTTGTATTTTGTTGTCTTTCTTTATTTCAGACAGTAGGATAAAGATATTTTGTATATTCTACTAGATGCCCGTACTTGTGACACTAAGTCTTGGCTCACATTGTAGTGGATATTTATTTTGGAATTGCATACTTATTGTGCCACATTATAAATCCTTACTGGTCTTGGCTTTAACTTTGAAAAATCTAGTATATTTGTTCTTTGGCAAAGGTAAAATGAGAACTTAAATCACAAATTCTGCAGTTGGCTGGCCTGACAATGGTATCAGGCGCCATTACGACCTGTTTGGAAAAATGGGTCGTGAAAACATGGTATCAGAAAACTAGGTTCACGTAGGTTTCACAAGTTACGGGAAAGCCTAATAGAGTCTTGTATATTGGTACACAGACGTTTGTATTTATCTTCGAGAGGCTATAGGGTATTAGGCAAGACTACTCTTTATTCATTTCCAATCCTCCAATGGTTGATGTGCTAAAATTCTATTTCTATTCTCTCACAGATGGTGAGAACTCGTATCGCTGACGTTCCAGACCCGGGAAGAGCTGCTCCCACCGTTGCTAGAGGTCGAGGTCAAGGCCGGGAGAGGGCACTGACCCATGGTAGGGGACGAGGGCGCCCCAGAGCTATTCCAGTCATACCACCAGCAGACCCTGTGGGGGATCCCATTATTGAGGAGCAGGGTGAGGTATCTGCAGCTGAGCCTACCTGGTGGATTTCATGACATTGGGATTTAAGGATGTCATGGGCCGCATACTTCGGTTCATGGATAGAATGACTCAGGTTGGTTTATTTCCAGCGGAACAGCTACTTCACATGCATGAAGGGGAGCACTGACCTCTACTGCTCAGGCCCCAGGTCATAGAACCGCAGTTTATCAGACTCCGGGTGCACTACCCGCAGATGGGGTTCAGCTAGTTGCTGTAGTGGCACCCCAACCCAAGCCAACTGTGGACAGTGATCTGCAGAAGCTATTGGACAGATGGACCAGGTTGCGTCCTCCAATCTTCGGGGGTGAGCGTCATGAGGATGCCCAGGATTTCATTGACAGGTGCAGGGATAGGCTGCACAACATGAGGATACTTATGGAGTTGACTTCATCACTTTTCAATTGGAGGGCATGGCCCGTGGATGGTGGCCGTCCTATGCTCTGAGCAGGCCAGCAGGTTCTCCTCCCCTTACTTGGGGTCAGTTCACCCAGTTATTTCTTGATCGGTACATTCCACCCTCTGAGAGGGAATGGCTGCATCATCGGTTTGAGCAATTTGCAGTAGGGTCAGATGTCAGGGACTGATTATGAGGCAAGATTCATTGAGTTGTATCACCACACACTTATGATACTTCCCACAGAGGCAGAGAGGGTACGACGATTCGTTGCGGGATTACATCCCACTATTCAGAACAGTATGGCTCGAGAGGTGGAGGTGGGCACATGTTATCAACTTACACTTGAGATTTCTCGTAGGATTGAAGGTTACCGTCATGGGTGTTTTGAGAAGATGTAGCAGGAGAAGAGGGCCAGATTCTCCGGAGAGTTCCAGCTAGGGGTAGAGGTCATTCCGGGAGGGGTCAGCCAGTAGGCCTCCAGTTTCAGCACCACCACCTGCTCGGGGTGCTCCAGCACGCTCTCATTTCAGTGCCATGCTATATAGTTCTTATCACCCACCAGCTGTTCAGGGTTCTTCCAGTGGGTATTCAGGTCCTCTAGGTTCTTTCGGTTCTTATCTCAGTGCTATGCCGGAGAGTTCATACTGCCCACCGGTCATTTAGGCTTCTTCTAATGGATCTTCTAGTTTTTAGAGTCAGCCATCTGGGTAGCATGTCACCACACCATGTTGTTTTGAGTGTGAAGACCCAGATCACATGAGGACGTAGTGCCCCAGGCTTCGGGGCAAGGCTATACAGCAGGGACAACAGCCCATGGTTCCAGCACCAGTGACCCAGCCACCTAGGGGTGGAGGACAGACCGGTAGAGGTCATCCCAGAGGTGGAGGCTAGATAGGGAGAGGTCAGCCAAATTCTTCTCAGTCGGGCTGAGTCTAGACAACCGGCGCTCCAGTCAGATTCTGTGCTCTCCCGGCCAGGCCAGATGCATTAGCCACAGATGCTGTTATTACAGGTATTATTTCAGTCATCGGTAGGGGTGCTTCGGTATGATTTGATCCAGGATCTACTTATTCCTTTGTGTCCTCTATGTTTCTCGTTTTCTGGTTACTCCTCATGAGTTCTTAGGTGTTCCTGTTCATGTATCCACTCCTGTGGGTGATTGTGTGATTGTGGATTGGGTCTGCCGATCCTGCGTGATTACTTTTGTGGTTATGAGACTAGAGCAGACCTTCAATTGCTTGATATGCTTGATTTTGAGGTCATTGTAGGCATGGATTGGTTATCCCCACATCATGCCATCCTTGATTGTCATGCCAAGACTATTTCGCTAACTATGCCAGGATTGCCGAGATTAAAGTGGAAGGGTTCCATAGCTGATACGCCTAGCAGAGTTGTTTGTTTCTTGAAGGCTCAGCGTATGGCTGAGAAATGGTGTTTGGCTTATTTAGATTATGTTTGAGACACCACCCTAGAGTCTGCGGTGATTGATTCAGTGCTAGTGGTCCGAGAGTTCGCCGATGTTTTCCATTCTGATCTTCTGGGCATGCCTCCGAATCACTATATTGATTTCTGTATTGACTTGGCTCCAAGCACTTAGCTGATATCTATCCCACCATACCGTATGACTCCTAAGGAGCTGAAGGAGTAGTTGGAGGAGTTTCTAGCAAAGGGGTTTGTTAGGCCCAGCGTATTGCCTTGGGGTGCACCAACGTTGTTCGTGAAGAAGAAGGATGAGGCTATGGGGATGTGCATTGATTACCGTAGTTAAGCAAAGTCACCATCAAAACGAATATCCATTGACCCTTATTGATGATTTGTTTGACTTGCTACAGGGTGCCAGGGTGTTCTCTAAGATTGACTTGAGGTCAGGGTATCATCAGTTGAAGATTCGAGATTCAGATGTTCCGAAGGCTGCATTCAGGACTAGATATGGCCACTACAAGTTCCTGGTGATGTCTTTTGGCTTGACTAATGCTCCAGCGGCATTTATGGATTTGATAAACAGGCTGTTCATGCCTTATACTGATTCCTTTGTCATTGTATTCATTGACGACATCTTGATATACTCGCGTAGCTTGGGGGAGCACGAGCAGTATTTGAGGGTAATGCTTCAGACCTTGCAAGAGTAGAAGCTATATGCTAAGTTCTCCAAGTTTGAGTTTTGCTAGAGTCAGTGGCATTCTTGGGGCATATAGTGTCAGGAGAGGGTATTAAGGTGGATCCCAAGAAGATTGAGGCAGTTCAGAGTTTGTCACGACCTACTTCAGTGACGAAGATCAGGAGTTTCCTAGGGTTAGCAGGTTACTACCGATGATTCGTACAGGGATTTTCATCTATTGCATCACCTTTGACCAGACTGACCAAGAAGGGTGCCCCAATTTGTTGGTCCGATGAGTGATATAATGAGAGCTTTCAGAAGCTCAAGACTGCTTTAACTACAACAGCGGTTCTTGTATTGCCTTCTGGTTCAGGGATCTATGCTGTATATTGCGATGCTTCTCGCGTCAGCTTGGGATGTGTATTGATGCAGGAGGGGAAAGTTATTGCGTATGCTTCACGTCAGCAAAAGGTCCATGAGAAAAATTACCCTGTGTACGATCTAGAGTAGGCGGCGATTGTTCATGCTCTGAAGATATGGAGGCATTATTTGTATGGAGTGTCATGTGAGGTTTACACCGATCATCGCAGTTTGCAGTACTGTTCAAGCAGAGGGACGTTAATTTGAGGCAGCGCAGGTGGCTTGAGTTACTAAAGGATTATGACATTACCATTCTTTATCATCCGGGTAAGGCAAATGTGGTCGCAGACACCTTGAGTAGGAAGACGGAGAGTATGGGTAGCTTGGCATTCATTCCTGTTGTGATGAGACCATTAGCCTTGGACATTTAGTCCTTATCTAACAGACTTATGAGATTGGATATTTCGGAGCCCGGCCGAGTTCTAGCATGTTTGGTTGCTCAGTCTGTGTTATTAGGGCAGATTAAGGCCCGACAGTTTGATGATCTGCATTTGGAGGTCCTAAGAGAGACGGTACTTTAGGGAGGTGCCAAGGAGATTTCTATTGGTGAGGATGGTGTGTTACGCCTTCAAGGCCGTGTATGTGTTCCTAATATTGATGGCTTGAGGGAGAGAATTCTAGAGGAGGCCCACAGTTCGAGGTACTCCATTCATCCGGGTGCCACGAAGATGTATCGCGACTTGAGACAACATTACTGGTAGCGGAGGATGAAGAAGGACATTGTTGAATATGTAGCTAAATGTCTGAATTTCCAGTAGGTCAAGGATGAGCACCAGAGGCCAGGTGGCCTACTTCAGCGGATGCCCATTCCGGAATGGAAGTGGGAGCACATCACTATAGACTTTATGGTTGGGTTGCCACATACTTTGCGGAAGGTTGATTCAGTGTGGGTTATTGTGGATAGGTTGACCAAGTCTGCCCATTTCATTCTAGTGGCGGCTACTTATAAAGCGGAGAGATATGCTCTGATTTATATTGGGGAGATAGTCAGGTTGCACGATGTGCCGGTTTCCGTCATATCAGACAAAGGCCCTCAATTCACTTACCATTTCTGGAGAGCTGTTCATAGTAAGTTGGGGACCGCGTAGAGCTTAGCATGACATTCTATCCTCAGACCGATGGACATTCGGAGTGGACAGTTCATATTTTAGAGGAAATGCTGAGAGCATGTGTGATTGACTTTGGAGGGCAGTGGGATCAGTTCTTGCTCTAGGAAGAGTTTGCATACAATAATAGCTATCAGTCCAGCATAGAGATGGCCTCGTATGAGGCATTGTATGGTCATCGTTGTCGTTCTCCTATCAAGTGGTTTGAGCCTGGTGAGGTTAAGTTACTTGGTACAGATTTGGTACAGGATGCCTTGGATAAAGTAAAGTTGATTTAGGAAATGCTCAGCACAGCTCAGTCCAGGCAGAAGAGTTACGCGGATCAGAAGGCATGTGATGTATCATTCACGATTGGCGAGAAGGTTCTTTTGAAAGTCTCTCCAATGAATGGAATTATAAGGTATGGAGAGAAGGACAAGCTAAGCCCAAGGTTTTTTGGCCCCTTTGAGGTGTTGAGGCGAGTTGGTGAGGTTGCTTGTGAGCTTGCTTTACCTCCCAGTTTATCAGGAGTTAATCCAATTTTCCATGTATTGATGCTTCAGAAGTATCATACCGACTATTCTCTTGTGTTGGACTTCTGCACCGTTCAGTTAGATTAGAGCTTGGTCTTTGAGGAGGAGCCAGCTGTCATTGTTGGTAGACAGGACCGCCAGTTGAGGTCCAAGAGGATTTTGGTAGTAAGAGTCCAGTGGAGGGGCCAACCGATTGAAGAGGTGACCTGGGAGTCCGAGGAGGACATGCAGAACCGATATCCCTATTTATTCAGCAGTCCAGGTACTTCTTTTCTATGTCCGTTCGAGGACGAACGTTTGTTTAAGAGGCGGAGAATGTAACGACCCGATTGGCCGTTTTAGTGTTTAGAACCCCATTCCCTTAAATAAAACTTTCCACGTTTCCCTTAGATAAATTACGACTTGCGGGGGCGATTAGTTCGGAAGTTAGAAGAGTTTTGAGTAAAAATAAAACTAATTATTTCCTTAAGTTTTAATTTGACTTCAGTCAAATTTTTTGGAAAACGGATCTGGATTCGTGATTTGACTATCCCGGAAAGTTCGTGGGAAAATATGGGACCTAGGTATATGATTGGAATTGAATTCCGAGGTCTCTAGCCCGAGTATGAAATTTTCATGTAAAATTGTTAAATTGAAGATTTAAAGAATTAAAGAATCTAAGTATTCGTTAAAAAACTAGGTGTCGGGTTCTGATTCATGTTCCGAAACTTGGTACAACTCCGAAATATCCGTTAAGACATACCCGTAAAATTTAGTGTCAATTCGAGTATTTTAAGGGCGTTTTTACACGTTGAAATGAAATTAAGAACTTGAAATTCATTAAGTTGATTCAATTGGTTTTGGGGTTTGACTTTTTGAATTAGTGTTGTTTTGAGCTTTTCGAGTAGGTCCACCTCGTGATTTCAGACTTGTCGGTATGTTCGGCGGGGCTCGGGAGCACCGAGCGTTAAATGGTCGAGGTTTGAGTGAAGTTGAAATATTAGGAAAAACCAGGGGAGGCCGAGGAAAAAACCGCAGAAGCAGCCTTGGGATCGCAGAAGCGGTTTTGCCTATGCGGCCCCCAGACCACAGAAGCAGTCCAGCCCCAAATTCAAAAATATTTAGAAGCGGCCCATTTCCACAAAAGTGGATTCTACAGAAGGGGAGATCTACCCGCAGAAGCAAAAGGGCTGGCAGTGAGCTTCATTTATTACGAGCTCAAGCTCATTTATTTCACATCTTTCTCAATACTTGGGCTATTTGGTGATTCCAAATAGGGGGTCTCAACATATTATTGCAAGGAAAGTAACCCCACTCACTTTTAGTTCAAATACATGAACACTAGGTAGATTTAATACTAAAGATTAAGTAGAATCAAGTGGCTAGAGCTAGACATAGGGTTTAATAAAAATTAAGATTTAACCATGTAATTTGACATGTAATGAACTAGAAATCATATATTTGTGATCCTTAGGTGATAGAGAACAACTTTCTATGAAAAATCTCGGAATCCGGGCATGTGGGACGGGGTCGAAATTTAGGAAACTTTTGGGAAAGGTTGGAAAATCACTTAAATAGCTAGAATTCCATATGTAATCCTTTATTCACTAGTTCTTACGTTGTTTAATTAGTTTGTGCTCGTTCATCTTCGCTTGAGGGTTTGGGGCTTGTTCTTAATATTGGAAGTGCGCTTCGGAGCGAGGTGAGTCTCCTTTCTAACCTCGTGAGAGGGAATTGTCCCTTTAGGACTAATAAATGATAAATTACTATTAAATGCGGGGGCTACGTATGTACTGGGTGAAGAGAGTCCGTGCATATCTACTATGATATGAAATGTTTGGGTAGTTTAGGACCCATATCATGCCTAATATGAGATATCCATTATTTGTACTATCGAAATGATCTTTTATGAGATGTTAAAAGACTATAGAAGATTGAAAAGTGATCATAAGAATATTGTTGAACCTTGTAATGATTTCCTTGTATATACATGATGCCTTTGTGTGCATTCTTGATGCATTAATTGATATTTGTGGATCGGGTCAATCGCCTCGGTGAAATAGATGCATTTATGGTACGGGCCGCTCGACCCTCGGCAGTGCACAATTTATATTCTGTTGGAGCGGGCCGTCGACCTCGGCATTGTTGTGCATGATATATATATATATATATATATATATATATATATATATATATATATATATATATATATATATATATATGCATGCTTGAGCTAGACCTTTCATGATTTATTAATAATTATTGCAAAAGAGGGAAAATGATAAAAGAAATATGTGATTAAGAGCATGATTATGACTTCCATGATATCTGTCGTATAAATGAATTATTTATGCTCTAAATTGTACATTATTATTACGGTATTATTTGACCTTGTGGGTATCAAGTCAAGCTCTCGTCTACTTCTTCGAGATTAGGCGGGATGCTCACTGGGGATATATTGTTTATGTACTCATGCTACACTTCTGTGCTTAAATGTACAGGTTCTAAGCCAGATTCATCTGGTTACCGATCGGGCGCGCGCCAGTGAGCTGTGGCAGAGACTTCAACGGTGAGCTTCTTCCCTTCCTATGCCGCTCAGCAGCCGGATGGAGTCTTCTTTTGTATTTTTGCTGTCTTTCTTTAGTTCAGACAGTAGGATAGAGATATTTTGTTTATTCTACAAGGTGCCCCTACTTGTGATACCGGGTCTTGGCTCACATTGTAGTGAATATTTATTTTGGGATTGCATACTTATTGTGCAACATTATAAATACTTACTGGTCTTGACTTTAACTTTCAAAAATCTAGAATATTTGTTGTTTCGCAAAGGTAAAATAAGAAGTTAAATCACAAATTTCGCAGTTGGCTGGCCTGATAATGGTGTCAGGCGTCATCACGACCTGTTTGGGAAAATGGGCCGTGACAAATTCTTTCTCAAATTGGAGGACTAATTTAGGAAGTTCTCACACCAATGTGAAAGTGACACCAGGTAGCCATTTTTAAGCATGTTGTTTACATTGTATTTAAAGATTGACCAGTGTGCTCAAACATAAGGACTACAACCTGAATTTTAAACCTCAAGGTTCAAACATCAAGACATCGTATCCTAAAGTGCGGAATATTATGCCCAAAAATTAAAATTTTATATTTTGAATTTTAAATTAGTAGTTTAATTATTCATGGCACCTTGTCATGAATTTTAAATTAGTAGTTCAGAAATTTTGAACATTTAGTCTAGAATTTCAAATTAGCAACTAAAAAAAATAAGGATTAACAAATTCAGGTTACTTAGTCCTGAAATTTGGATTAATTGGTTTATCTTTAAATACATTGTAAATTATGAATATATTTTAAATAACACACTTAAAAATAGCTACTAGTTTACTTCGCCCCAAACTAAATGGTCCCCCGAGTCTTTACAATTGTCTTTTGATAGATTAAGAGATCATTTCAAAGCCGAAGCCGACAAAAGTAGGCAAAAACATGATGTTGCACTAATACATTTATATGTTATATGAGATGGATATAATAGTACTTTAACTTGAGAAGAAAATTATAAATATGTTATGTGAGATGGATACTATAGTAGTTTAACTTTACTAAAGTTATAAAACGATTTGGATGGAACATACAAATAAGATGAATCTTTTTTATTACAAAATATCTATGAATAGGAATTATGTAGCATAAAAGGCAAGAATTTTGTTGTATATGATAATCATTTTAAACTGATTTGGCATTTAATATTTTTATAGCGAAATTCATTTGAGTTATATGTCATTTTACATTAAGAGAGAAATAGATTTCCATTTAAGATAATGTGACATTTATTTTTGAATTTTTCTCATTATATGCCATATCATATTTATGGTAGGAGTTTGAGTCAAAATGACTTTTAAATGACAATGACAAAGTTTACTTACTTTTAATTGATAAAAAATAGTTGAGTGACTTTAACGAAATTGAGAGATAACTGAATGACCTTCAGTGAAATTAACCCCAAATTAAGATTAGGCAATCCTTAATTCATGTAATATAGATGTTCATCTTACTTCTTTATTGACATATTTATGTATTTGAATTTGAATTCAAATTTGATTGTTTCTTAAGAGATCCATGGAACAATTATTACTAACTTCTTCTAATCATTCAATATTTATCACTGACCCTACTATTGATATTTGATAGATATTCAACATGTAATTTTTTTGATAGGTTCTCCTACATATAAAATGATAGGGATCTCCAACATGTAAAATGTTGCTTGATATTGTATCATATATGCATTAGGTATCTTTATAGACATTTAAAGATAAATGGGCAGTGGGCCTAAATGGGCCCAACTGGATAGAACCTGGATCAGGTGGGGGTGGCCTAGAAGTGGACCAGTCCCATGATTGAGGCCCGCAAGACAGGAATCGTTTGGGCCCGGTACCGGCTGGAAAGTGGGCGGATTCGACCGGGTGGGTCCAATGACTATTTTTATTTTTAATAAAATATCTGCCAAATATGGCCGTTTCTAGCCGTTATGGCATTTAAAAAATGGCCTTTTTACCTGCCAAAATAGTGGTTGGCTATTTATAAATAGCTATTTGCTATTTATAAAATAGCCATTTGCTATTTATAAAATAGCCATTTAACCCCCCTCCCCTCCTCCCAACAACTTCTTTTTAGTCGCAACGTTTTTATAATTATACCTTTTTCCTATTTCAACTATAAATATTCACTCATACATTTATTTTTTTCACAAAATCATCAATATCTCTCATTTCTCAAACTCAAATTGAAGTATTCAAGTCTTCATTTATCTCTCATTTCTCAAACTCAAATTCTTAATTCAAGTTAAATCATGCTCTGTGATTCTAGAGTACGCTCATATGTATGAGAACACTTTAATGTGGTAGAACAAAATGAAGAAGTTTACATAGTATAGTGCAAGAACTATGGTCGAGTCTTTACTCATAATCCAAAGTTGGAGGGGAACATGATGTTTAAGGAGGCATATAAAGAGTTGTCTTGCGCGTTCTCCAGATATTCATATTTAAGATTTTAAGTTGATTTGAGATAATTTGTGGTATTTTAAAGTTATTAGACATATTATACTTAATGTTTTAGTTGATAGATTAATTTAAAATATTATTAATTTACTATGCAATGATAAGTGCAAGTTTGAATTTTAATTTGAAGAATTAAATATAAACTTTAATCTGCAAGTTTGATAATGGGTAATATATATATATATATATATATATATATATATATATATATATATATATATATATATATATATATATATATATATATATATATATATATATATATATATATATTTATATATATATATATATATATATATATATATATAGAAACTGCCATAGATAAATAGTTTAAAAAAAAGGCCCGGCCCACTTATCCCGGGACCATTATTTAGCGGTCCCGTTCCCCGTTCGGTTCCTACAAAAAAGCCCACGAAGTCCGGAACCACTTAGGACCGGCCCACAACAGGCCTACGAGGCTTGTTTAGGCCTAGGCCCTGTGACGACCCGACTAGACGTTTTGAGCTCTAGCGCATCGTTCAACAGTTGGAAGTCATGAACAACTTCATTTTAGTTGTACTGACTTTTGCGTATGGTCAGAGTTTAATTTTGAGAAATTCAGAGTCAAATTGGAAAGAAAATTTTCATTGCGACATCCATAAGTTGAAGAAAATGGCTAAGACTGGTATTTTGAGTAAACGATCTCGGAATGGGGATCTAAAAGTTCCAGCAGATTCGTATGATGATTTCGGACTTGCGCGTATGTACGGATTTGGTTTTGGATATCCCGTGAGCATTTCGGGGTATATTGTGGAAGTTAGTATTTTAGAAGATTTTCATAAATTTGGGTTGGAAGGCATTTCAGTGTTATAGATTTTCGTTTTGGATTCCGAGCTAGGGAATAGCTCCATATGGCGATTCTGGAGTTGGGAGCGCGATCAAAAGTGAATTTGAATGTCCAGAGGTCATTTTGAAGTCATTTGGCTATATATAGAAATTTGAAGGTTTTGTGAAAATTTGATCGGAAGTGAAAATTTTAATATAGGGGTCGAAATGCGATTATGAAAGTTGGCCCAAGTCTGTAATGTCGAATGTGACTTGTGTGCAAAATTTGAAGTCATTCTGCAATGATTTTGGTAAGGTTTGAGGCAATTAATCTCTTTTAAGGAAGCTTAAGTTGGAAAGGTCAACTGGATATTGACTTATGTGTTAAAGGGATCGAAATGCGAATTTTATGGTTCAAATAGCTTCGTTAGGTGATTTGGAATTTAGGAATGTATCCGAAATATTTGTGATGACCGGTTTATAATTAAGCTTGAATTAGCAAAGTTAGTATTTTGGCGAATTCCGATTGATAGGTGAGATTTTTATCCGAGGATCGGAATGGAATTCCAAGAGTTGCTGTACCTTCTTTATGTCAGTTTGGAGTTGTTTTCCAAATTTTAGGTCATTCGGACGTGGTTTGGTTAAGTTTTTGATCAAAAATGGATTTTGGAAGTTCTTGAGATTCATAGGCTTGAATCCGATGATGATTTGATGTTTTGATGCTATTTTGGGTGTTCCGAAGGTTGGGAAAAGTTTGAATAATATTGTGGAACATGTTGATATAATTGGTTAAGGTTTCGAGGGTCTCGAGTGGATTTCATAAGGTTAACGGAATGGAATTCGGACCCAAAAAGAAAAGAAAAGGTGCTGCAATTTCTGCTGCTAAGATGTCTTTGGACAGCAATTGTGCAGTCATGGAGTGTACTTCAGAAGCATATATCTTTTGATCTACAAGGAAATTTGAGATGATTCAAAAATGAAAGTTGTAGCCCTTCTGTCTAGTTTCCAGAAAGTTAAAGAAATCGTAATTTGGACATATGTAAAGAAAGTTATGATAGATTGAAGATCGACACAAATTCACTGCTTGGCTTGCTGCTCAACATCGACTGCCTACTATCGACAGATTACAGAAGATTGGTGTGCAGGTGTCTATGAATTCTGTATTCTGTAAGCAACATGTAGAAGATTTTGCTCATTTGTTTTTTGAATGCCCAGTCACCAATCGACTGTGGCATAGAATGTGCTGCTGGATAGGCCATAATAGAACAATTGGGAGCTGGGAAGCTGAACTCCAATGGATATGCTGTCAAGGTAGGAGTAAACTGTGGCACAAGGCTGTTGCTGCTTCTGCCTTTGTCACCACTGTTGCACTGATTTAGAGAAACATAAACTATATTTAATTTGAAGGGAAAACATTCGAGGAGAACCAGTTATGTCGCGAGGGCGCATTGCTTATTCATATTCGCAGCAGAAACTGTAAGCTTTGGCAAGCTGGACTGCGACAACTTAACCATTACCCTTAGCTTTAGGTTGCAAATTCATGTATTTGTAGGTGTTCATACTGGAAGTAGTGGTTAGTCCATACTACTACTATAAACTCTTCATTGTAATTTTTTTTATATCAATGAAAGCTAACTGTTAAATTTTAAAAAAAAAAGACTGGTGGAGAAAGTTCTCGAGAATTTTTGATTTCATGGATCCGAATTTAGAAACTCATATCTCGGGATATATAAAGATTTATATGGTGTACAACCTACAAAATTAAATTTCTTTGAGTCTAGTTTTTGAATCTTCAAACCGTTTCTCATTTAGATATTTATACAATACGTTATGGGTGTTTAAACAAAAGGTGTCCGACAAGGAAATTTTTTTAATAGGATGTACAACTTGTATAGCGCAAGTGCAAGGTACAACGCGATGAAGCACGGGCAAATTCTTTAAACACGGATTTGGCTTATTTCTTTCATTTGCGTTGGATCATTTTGGAGAGAATTTCAAGGGGGATTTCATCAAGCATAAAAAGTTCGACAAGCGAGGAGGTAGATTTGAGAGGCAAGGGCATAGCGACTTACGATTTTGGCTGGCTTGAGGTGAGTAATAATTTTAAATGATGCCCTGAGGGTTTGAAATCCCGAATTTGCACAATGTAGTGCTATGTTGAGATGAAACACACGCTGTCTGACGAGCGCGATATCACTTACTATTGGGGATTTGCGACTTAGTCCATCCCGGTTGATATTGTACCGCGTATTTGATAAAGACTTGTTGTTTTTCACCATGACTTGGGCTTGTTTTCATGCTTTGAAATCCTTTGTGAATTTCCATCATTTTTTTCTTCACTAATTGAAATATTTTTGAACTCAGTCCAACTGAATTATTCTATTTCATGAACTTAGCTACATTTATACCCAACTTGAGGTTTAAATGATATTTCTAATATTGTTTGAGCTGAGCACCATTGTTTTATTAATGCCCAAGGGGCTTATGATTATTTTCTGGACTGATTGAGGCCGAGGGCCATATCTGAGGATATGTTGACTGATGTGAGGAGGCTTCCAGGCCTTGAGTGTTATGTGAGGAGGCTTTCAAGCCTTGAGTGTGATGTGAGAAGGCTTTAAGACCGTATGTTGATGTGACATGTTTTAAGGCCTTATGATGATATAGCGCTTGGGCTATAGGAGCACCTCCAGAGTCTGTACACCCACACTGAGCGCGGGTACCCATGTGAGTTGGGAGTGAGCCCGAGAGGCTGATGTTGTACTTTGTGAGTTGGGAGTGAGCCCGATAGGCTGATGTTGTACCATGTGAATTGGGAGTAAGCCCGTAGGGCTGATATTGTACTGGACGTTTGATATTTAGCCCAAGGGGCAGGTTTGTGATTATTTCTTACTTGTTGAAATTATTTGTCTTCACTGTTTTAAAAGATATTTATCTAATACTTTACACTTTTATTTTGTAACTGATTTTACTCCTTGAGATAGCGTTATTTGTGCCTTTATGAGATTTCATGATTTCAGTCATGTGACGATCCGGCCCGTCGTCACGTGAGTTACTACCCCGATTCCCCATATTATGTCCCTCTATGATTTTTAATATCAGTGTTTGAGTTGATCAGATAGAATTGGATTGGTTTTAGTTGGGAATTAGACACTTAGTCTCTTAAAGGAAGCTTATTTTGGAAAAGTCAGCGGGAAGTTGACTATTTAGTTAGAGGACTCGGATGTGAATTCTAATGATTTGGTTATCTTTGGGGATGATTTATGATTTATGAGTGCGATCAAAATTGAATTTAGAGGTTTGGTGTAGAATTAGGCTTGAATTTGTGAAGTTTAAATTTTTGTGATTTCCGGTTGATAGGTGAGATTTTGATCTGGAGATCGGAATGGAATTCCAAAAGTTACAGTAGCTTCGTTAGGTGATTTTGGATATGTGTGCAAAATTTCAGGTCCTTCGAACGTTGTTTGGTCGTGTTTTTGATCGAATGTGAGTTTCGGAAGTTTTAGTTTAACATAGGCTTGAATCCGTGGTGAATTGATGATTTGTGTGTTGTTGGACATGTTTTTATATATGGAACTAGTTCGTACACTGATTTGAGGTATGTTGGTGTTTTTGGTTGAGGTCCCGGGGGGCCTAGGGGTTATTTTGGATGATTTCCGGGAAGTTTGGACTTAAGAATTTTGGTAGAAATTGCAGTAGCAGTGCAGGCAAAATTAAACCTTCGCGATCGCGTGGCATGGGCCACGATCGCGTAGGCCCGAGGTGCTGGTCTTCACGTTCGCAGAGGCATGGTCGCATTCGCGTAGTTGTGCTTCCATAGTTCATTGCGTTCGCGGTCGGGGTGACGCGGTCGAGTAGAGTAAAAGAGGGGCCCAATGGATTTTGGTAATCGCGATCACGGGAGGACCCACACGATCTCATAGAAGGAAAACTGGGCCTGATTTTGTCTTTTAATGACATTTCGTCCGCGACCTATCTCACTTTTCCTCCATTTTTACACCACCTTGAGAGCTTGTTGGTAGATTTTGAAGGGTATGTTGTCGGGAAGTGATTGGAGGTAAGTCTCGTGGCCTAGAAACACCGTTTAATTGAAGATTCATTCTTTGATTCTTTGAAATTTGGGTAAAAATTGAAGAAACTAGGGCTTGGTTTTTGAAATGTAAATTTGGGATTTGATGGCCCATTTGAACTTCGATTTTGATGAACTTTATATGTGCGGACTTGTGGCGAGATGAGGAATTTGATAATGTAAATTTCATAATTTTTTGAGAAGCGGGCGCAGGACTCAGGTTTTGCCAACTTTGTATTTTTGGGTGTTTGCCGAGTTCTTTCAATTGGGTTATGTCCCATTAGCTTATAATAAACTATTAATTGTGGTTTTGGTTAGATTCTGGACTCGAGGAGGTCAATTTGCAAGGAAAGCGAAAGGTGATCTAGGATTTTGGCCGGTTTGAGGTGAGTAATGGTTATAAATGATATGCTGAGGGTTTGAAACCCTATTTTTGCACTATGCGGTGCTATTTTGAGATGAAACACGCGTCGTGTGATGTGCGCGGTGATGTTACTTCTGGGGATTCGGACTTGGTCCATCTCAATTGATGACTTACTGTACTTTTTGACTGAGACTGAGCTTATATCCGTATATTTTGGGCTAGTTGCCATGTTTGGGGCCTTGTGCCGATCTGTAGAACCATTAGGGAGCATGTTGAGCTGACTGACCTGACTTTACCTATTGAACACATACTCTTAGTCATGTCCTTAACTGTGAAACATAAAATAAATCGGTCTTAGTAATTTGCACTCAAAATAAGGAATACCTAGCGTTGAATACCCTGTCTTAGCTGAGTGAGCTCGAGAGGCCAAGTCAAGTATATATTGACCGAGAGGGGTCAAGGACACAATTGTGAGGGTATTTGATATATACCGGATCTGGCAACATGCCGCAGCAGTATATACATATACATGTATTGGATCCGACTGCAGCCGTAGTAGTATATTATGTATATGGATCGGACTACACGTCATAATATTATAGAGCTTGAGCTGAAGGAGCTAGTGAGTGCAGTCGACTATATCTATTGGATCAGACTGTTCACCGTAGTGTTATATATATTATATTGGATTGGGTTGCGCGTTGCAGCAGTATTGGATGTGGATCGGGCTGCGCGCCACATCAATGTTAGTAAATTGTCGGACAGTTAGAGGATTTTTATCAGTTTTTCCCTGCTTAGCACATATTTACTGCCTTCACTGTTAATTTTAAAATTGTTTAGTGTTCTTACAGGGTTTCTTATTTTCAGTTGTTATTTATTGCTATTACTCACTGAGTTGGAGTACTCACTTTACTCCATACACCTTGTCTGCAGATACAGGGATCCCAAAGGCTTAGCTGTGCTTATTTGCTGCTGTCCAGTTCAGTACCAAGTACCGGAGTTATCGAGGTAGCCGCCGGCGTCCGAAGGACCTGATTTCTTCTCTCATCTATCATTTACTTGCGCTTGTAGATTTCCTTTGTATAGGATATTGATCAGTTGTATCTAGAGGCTTCGACTTGCGATGCCATGTCTATTGAGTTGTTATTACTTTTATTGTGGTTTCCGCACTGTTCCTATTATTATGAAACTGAGAATTTATGCTTAAATTGGTGTTTTGAGTTAATGATTGGGTTGTAAATGCTCAAATGGTCAGGCTTTCCTAACAAGGTGTCGGGCGCCATCACGACCGGGGTTTGGTTTGTGACAAGTCATCATTTATTTTTATTACTCACTGGATCAGAGTACTCACATTACTCCATGCACCATGTGTGCAGATACAGGTAGAGCTGAGTTCACTCCGGAGCGCTGATTCTTTCCAGACCAGGCGGTGACTAGGAGCAACGCGGTAGCTGTTGACGTCCGCAACCCCGTTTTCTCCTCATCTCCTATTATTTATGATATCTTCAGACTTTGTTCCTAGTTCCATATTTGTAGTTTTTTATTAAAACTCTGTAGTAACTCATGACTTGTGACAACCTAATTTCGGGCTGAGTCGGGATGATTTCCCGATTAATCACGTTTATTCCCCACTTGTGATTATATTATTTATGATTCATACTTATTATGCTAAGTAACTATTAAAAGAGGTATTGATGTTCTGTTGGCGGGCCTTGTCTTCACGGGAGGCGCCATCACGTTCTGGTTTGGGAATTGGGTCGTATCAAGTTGGTATCAGAGCCTAGGCTACTAGGTCTCACAAGTCATGAGCAGGTTTAGTAGAGTCTCGCTGATAGGTACGTAGACGTCTGTATTTATCCTATAGAGGCTGCAGAACCTTTAGGAAAAATTTCATATTCTTGAGATTCTTATCGTGCGTCCTTGATTCATCTTATAAAGTAACTCTTACGATTCCTTCCACGTGAAAGTATACGCGAACGAGCGCTTAGTATTTAAATGTGCCTTGATGGCCTGTAAATCCCCGGTCGAGGGGCAAACATGATCTTTATGAGTGGATGTTGGGCCAGTCTGAAGGATTTGAGGCCGGGTCTTTGCCTATGGCTTGTGCACCGAGGTGCTGATTGGGCGAGCACGTTTTTTGAACTTATATGTCTGGTATTAACCCTATTAGTGGGAATGATGGTTGGATAGCTTCGTGTGGAGTATATTAGTACTGCAAGATGTATCTATATGACTTGGAAGTGACGAGGAAGGTCTACTGGATGATAAGTGAACTATTGCGTGTATGATTTCCATTGTGATAGGATGTGTAGCCCCAAGTTATTGGCGTGTGAAGAACCTTTTCATGTATCCAATTTGGAGTGAAGTAAATTTCATGTTATGGTATGAGTATAGACTCAGGAAAACTAAGTGATTGTGTAATGTGTATGACGGTGGAAAGTATACAAAAATGTTAATTGGAGGCAAAGCAGGTGGGTTATCTCATGCGGAATAATCTACGTAGGTGTGTTCCTTATATTGTTGAGTAGAGAGTTTTTTCTACTAATAGGGTTTATGTGTTGAGATTTGAATTTGACTCTAATTAAGAAAGTTGAGTTAATTGTCACGAGAATGAAGGTGATCTTAGTAGTGGAATTGAGGTATTTTAAGGTCTGTATTACCTAATCTTGTGAAGAATTTTTGTTGAATTAGCTGCAGTAATATGGAAATATTCTTGAGTTTGATGTTCTGCGTGGCCTGGTTGAATTATAGGAATTTAGTTCTGATAGCTTGATTAGGAGAAAATAGATTCCCAAGTGTTCTTGATGGTTCCTACCATGGTTTAAACCAGATAATTTCTACCAGTATGTGGAACATGTTGTGTATTGTGAGTTCCTATGTATTTCTTCATTATTGATGGCGTACGAAGGTTTTGGAGCAAGGTTCTGTTTAATATGGGGTTTCCTGCTGGTACTTGGTTGGTTTGAGTGGTTATGGCGATCGATAATGGTGTTGCGAGTATATGAGTTGTGTATATGTTATGCGAATATATCTAGGGTTATTGTTATGGCTTAACACAGTTTGTTCGAACTTATGCAGTTTGTGTATGTGAGATTCGGGTTTTGAAAAGAATTCTGGATGTTAGAAATTGGGCTCCAAAGATTTTGGGGTAGGGTTAATTATTCACTACAATGGGTTTAATGTGTTTCGAAATAATTGATTCCAAATTTTTTATGAATTATATGCCCTACCAGTATGAGAGTTCGTTATTTTCTATGAAAAAAAATATTTACGAAACTTATTGAGAAGAAGAAACAAAGGAAATTAAAAACTGCAGTTGGTACAATGTGAAATATTTAAATCGGGCTACAAGCCGCAGTGGAGGTTATGTAAGGAATAGGTCCTTGTGGTAAATATTTATGACTTTAATGTTTCCCTTTGTAAAGTTTAATCGTACGATAATATTAAAAGGGAGTCATGCAGTTAGGTTGATTTGATAGTTCTTGTATATTTTATGTTCATATTCAACCATTTTTGTACTGTAAATATTGAGTTTTAGCTTATGAGATGAGTTCCCAAGTGGCGTTAAATGTGACTCATTAATCCAAGTATGCAATAATGAGGTCTTCATTCCTCACATTCTGTTGTGGGTATTGTGAAAATTTTGAAATGGGTGGCGGTTAATATGAGATTTATTGATAATGATGGAATTATTTATGAACAACTATTAGGACCATGAATGTGGTTATGATCATACAAATGATGCGTTTCATATCAAGATATCATTGTGATAATGTCGGGCTTGTAATGCAGAGATTAGTGTTATTAATATATGTGTGGACATGTTGTTAGGAGTTGTTTTGGTGTTACTCTGACAAGTGGATAGGCCCAATTACAAGGGATACTCTGCCGAAATATTTGACAAATCTGAGAGTTGGTCAAATTTTGGGGACTTAAGAAAGTTGAAATGTTGTTAGAATATCTAAGATCTATATGAAGTCATTCGTTTCATTTGGTTGTGGATTGTGGGGTGATGTCTCGGCTATGGTGGTAGTTCTTGCACGTTATGAGAAGAAATGACTTATAACAGGTCCAGGAAAGGCTATCAGCCTAGTTTAGTGCGAGCAGAATTGACTTGAAGTGAGTGAATGGATTTAAATAGGATTATGGGCTTCATGTGAGTAACATGTGTTCATTTTAGTATAGTTCTCCTCAAGGAGGGGTGTTGGAATATCATATGTTGTTCCGTGTTCGTCAATTCATGTAATATTATGATTGTGCCATATGTGTTGTGAAACGGCTTGATAAATTCCTATTCTACGGGGAAAAGTCCTTATTAGTTGTACGAGCTGAGCAGTCCATTCCTGAATCATTTCCTTATGTATCTTGTTCGCGTTATGGCCTATTGGTGCATTTTTGCATCATGTGAGACCGTTGGTCATTGTCTGATGTGATTGGTCATCTGAGCAACTTGTACTAGGTGAGGCGAGAATACTGGTATCGGGGACCACTGCAGAGGGATTATATGAGGTATATTACAGGGTAGTTACCGGTATTTGGGTATTAATAAGGTGACGCTTTTAGTCAAAAAGGAGAGAGTTAATGTTGGGTTAACTCTGCAATTGGTTAGAAAATTCTGCACATCTCTTCGTTGTGGTTTTATTGGCAACATTGTAATAGAATGAATAGGTATATCATAATATGCATTGGGAGCATCAGAGTCGTGGAATTTTGGCTATTAAGATCATGGAGTGTCATTGTGGTTAGATGGTGAATTATGCGATGCATGGTGCTAATTCAACAAAGGTACGTAGTCGTGTTCTAGTACCTCGTATGGTAGTTAATACAATTTTTATACACAGGGAACATGTCTAGCAGAGAATTTCAAGTGTTGGAATTGGGTTATGAGCTTATTGTATGGATAAAAGAGGATATCTACAAATTTTATCAAACTTATTTGTCCATATGAGTTGTGGTAGCGTGACAGGTGCACGAGGTGTTAAACAATTATTTTAGATAACTTACGAGCAGTTCTTGGAACGTTCGAGGATGAACGTCTATTTAAGTAGGGGAGAATGTAACGACTCCGGTCGTATTGAGCTCAAGCGGGTCGTTCAGTAGTTGGAAATCATGAACATCTTCATTTCATGTATACTTACTTATGCGTATGGTCAGAGTTGAATTTCGGGAAATTCAGAGTCAAATTGGAAAGAAAATTGTTATTGCGACAGCATTAAGTTGAAGAAAATGGCTAATATTGGAATTTTGAGTAAACGGCCTCGGAATAAGGATCTAAAAGTTCCAGCAGGTTCATATAACGATTTCGTACTTGGGAGTACGTCCAGATTTAGTTTTTGATAACCCGTGAGTATTTCGGCGTATATTGTGGAAGTTAGTATTTTAGAAGAATTTCATGAATTTGGGTTCGAAGGCATTTCCGTGCTATAGATGTCTGTTTGGAATTCCGAGTTTGGGAATTGCTCCGTGTGGTGATTCTGGAGTTGAGAGCGCGATCGGAAGTGAACTCGAATGTACGGAGGTCATTTGGCTAAATATAGAAATTTGAAAGTTTTGAGAAAATTCGACAGGAAGTGAAAATTTTGATATCGGGGTCGGAATGAGATTCCAAAAGTTGGCGCAAGTCTGTAATGTTGAATGTGACTTGTGTGCAAAATTTAAAGTCATTCCGCAATGATTTTGATAAGGTTTGAGACACTTAGTCTCCTTTAAGGAAGCCTAAGTTATAAAAGTCAATCGGATATGGACCTACGCGTCAAAGGGCTCGAAATACGAATTTTATGGTTCAGATAACTTCGTTAGGTGATTTGGGACTTAGGAGTGTATCCGCAATATTTTTGTGATGACCGGTGTAGAATTAAGCTTGAATTGGCAAAGTTAGTATTTTAGCGAATTCCGGTTGATAGGTGAGATTTTGATACGAGGGTCGGAAAGGAATTTCAAGATTGTTGTAGCTTCTTTGTATTGTCTGCAAAATTTGAGGTCATGCGGACATGGTTTGGTTTGGTTTTTGATCGAAAATGGAATTTGAAAGTTCTTGAGATTCATAGGCTTGAATCCGATGATGATTTGATGTTTTGATGCTATTTTGGATTTTTTGATCGTTGGGACAAGTTTGAATGATATTGTGGGTCATTTTGATATAATTAGTTAAGTTCCCGAGGGTCTCGGATGGATTTCGGAAGGTTAACGGAATGGAATTCGGACCCAAAAAGAAAAGAAAAGGTGCTGCAATTTCTGCTGCTAAGCTGTCTTTGGACAGCACATGTGCAGTCATGGAGCGTAATTCGGAGGCCTATATTTTTTTGTCTACAAACAATATTTAGATGATTCAAGAATGAAAGTTGTAGCACTTCATGTCTAACTTCCAGAAAGCTAATGAAATCATAATTTGGAAATTTGTAGAAAATGTTATGATCGTTTGGAGATGACTGGTGGAGCAGTTTCTCCAGAATATTCTGAATTCATGGAGCCGACTTTAAAAACTCATATATCGGGATATATAAAGAGTTATATGGTTTAAAACCTATCAAATTAAAGATCTTCGACTCTAGTTTCTAAGTCTTCAAACCGTTTGTCATTTGAATATTTATACAGCACATTATGGGTGTTTAAACAAAAGGTGTCCGAGAAGGAAAATTTTTAATCGGATGTACAACTTATATAGCACAAGTGCAAGGTACAACATGATGAAGCACGGGAAGATTCTTTAAACACGGATTTGGCTTATTTCTTTCATTTGGCTTGGATTATTTTGGAGAGAATTTCAAAGGGGATTTCGTCAAGAATCAAAGATTCAACGAGCGAGGAAGTCGATTTGAAAGGCAAGGGCATATTGACTTAGGATTTTGGCTGGCTTGAGGTGAGTAATGATTTTAATTGATGTCCTGAGGGTTTGAAACCCTGGATTTGCACATGTTGAGATGAAACACGCGCTGTATGACGAGCGTGAGGTCACTTACTATTGGGGATTTTCGACTTGGTCCATTCCGATTGATATTTTACCGTATATTTGATAAAGACTTGTTTTTCACCATGACTTGGGCTTATTTCCATGCTTGGGCTTCGTGCCAACTATTTGAAATCCTTTGTAAATTTCCATCACTTTTTTCCTCACTAGTTGAAATATTATTTGTACTCAGTCCAACTGAATTATACTGTCTCAAGAACTCAGCTACATTTATACTCAACTTGAGGTTTAAATGATATTTCTAATGTTGTTTGAGCTGGGCACCATTGTTTTACTGATGCCCAAGGGGCTTATGATTATTATCTGAACTGATTGAGGCCTCGGCCATATGTGAGGAGGCTTCCATATCTCGAGTATTATGTGAGGAGGCTTTCAAGCCTCGAGTGTGATGTGCGAAGGCTATTAGACCATATGTTGATGTGACAAGCTTTAAGGCCTTATGATGATATAGCGCTTGGGTTGTCACGACCCCAGTTCACCCTTCATGAACAAGTCGTGATGCCACCTAGTCCCTACAACTAGGTAAGCTTAACAATGCAGAACATAAACTGAATTGCGGAAGAAAATAAAAAAAACGAGTTAGAAAAATAAATCACTGCTTAGAGTGCTTCCTGACACATACAATAACAACTCTCAAAACTAACAATAAATTCCCAAAACCCGAAATCTCACAAATCACAAACGAATGGATACATAAGAGGCTCTAACTCAAGAATGTCTATGCAAAAGAGAAATACTGAAAGAACTATACTTATTACAGAAAGCTGGAAAGGGACTCCTCGGTCTGCGAATGTAGCAGATATACCTCGAAGTCTCCACCAATATGCCTCCTTCCAAGGCCGACAGAACTGAATGGGGGTACCTGAATTTGCACAACAAAAAGTGTGCAGAAGAGTAGCATGAGCACACCACGGTGGTGCCCAGTAAGTATCAAGACTAACCTCGATGGAGTAGTGATGAGGAACAGTCAAGACACCTACCGGTCAATGAACAATATAATAGAAATAATAGAGATGATATGTAAATATATAAAGACTCCAAAGATGACTAAAAATGCTACAAATCACAATACGGACAATAAGTAAGAACGAGAATAAGTAAATGATGATATAAATAACGGTAGAAATTACAATCCAAATCCTGATGTCACAACACAGCAAGAACAACCAAGTCACTAACTCATTATTTTGCAATGATGCTTACATAAGGTCTTTTCAACTCTTTCCACAATTTTACCACAAACTCTCAGACCAGGCGCAACTCATAAAAACCCAGCATCTGAAGTCTAATAGTTGGCATCTTGTGCCCCATCAATACCACGATCATGCTAACCACTTACTGGTCAACTAGGGTCACTCTCGTATATATAATGGGTAAACGAGGGCATAACCCCACCCCCAACCAAATCAGGTGGGATGCATCTCTAATAGGAGGGTCCAACTATGTGTATGCTTGTGCAAGTGTATTTTACAAGTATTTTACCAATTAGTAAGTACAAGAAATGGAACGATCAGCTCCCGATTTACTCGCACCCGGATAGATTTAATGAAATATCAGTTCAGAACACAATGAGTTTTAGAGGGGGATCTCCCGAGAATCGAACCCTTAGTCCATCATATAAATATCTAGAGGATTTTCTGGGAATTGAACCCGCAATCACAATAGTAAATAAAATAGGAAAAATTCCTCCACGGGCCTTCACAATTCATTACAATCAGCCCCTGACATAGCCCACCTTATGTGCTGTCAATAATAATGTAGTAAGCACCGCATTATTTCGCCGCACGTGCATCACAATATACCCACCTTATTCCGCCACATACGACACCAACATATAAGCATATAACATATCCTGCCTTATTACGCCGCATCTGCAAAAACATCAATAGCAACAATAACACGGAAAAGACCTCGTGCAACAGTTCAACAATAACCGCACGATAGAGACCTCGTGCATTACATTACCAACAGCCGCACGGTAGAAACCTCATGCACCACAGTATCAACAACCACACAATAAATGACAATATATATGCAGGAACAAAGCAAGGGAATCAACAATGAAAACAATAACGTCCCGGTAAGGGAATCAACAACAGAAACAATAACGTCCTGACAAGGGAATCAACAACAGAAAAATAACGTCATGGCAAGGGAATCAACAATACCTACTAAGGTCATGGAACACCAAGGAAAAGCACAATAACCTTAATAACAAAACAATTCATAATAAGTGCATAATAACTACACTGATACCACAACAGTTGGAAAGGTAAAATATTTGCACGAAGTTACAGATGAACTTACATTCAAGGAGTAACCAATAGTAAGGAAGCTAACATGAATCAAATAATTACAATTTAAGGAAATATCAACTAATCATGAGATATCTAGCTTCTTTCCAATTAAAGCCAATTAATTACAAGAGATATAACATTTATGATTTCCAATTAAAGGCAAGTAGTTAAGATGGGTAATATGACTATGGAAGGGTAATTGTCTTCAGTTAAGCACATAAAAGTCCATTAAACAACACGAATAAATCAAGAAGGGCAAACAAATATCAAGTAAGACATGTAGAGGTTAGACAAATAACATGGAACTCAATCGTATCAATATCATCTACATACTCGGTGATTTCAAGAGTCTAAGAGCCTAAAAGGGGCAATTTACCACAAATAAATCCGAGTACGCACTCGTCACCTCGCGTACACGGACTACATTCAACAGAGAAGACTCAAATACAAAGGGGAAGTCCTCCGCACAAGGTAAGACAAGATACTTACTACAAAACGGATAAAATCAACTAGCAACCACGTTCTTGCCATGAGTTCTCGACTCCAAATGGCCCAAATCTATTCAATTAAATCACACATTGCAATTAACATCTCAAGCAACTGATTCTATAATTGAATTCAAAGCTAAAGCACAGAATTAGGTAAAATGTGTTAGAAAATCACTCTATCTATGATATATGCGCTTTGGTTGTATGAGCATGATTTTCAGGTATAGGTTTTGATGAATAACAAACAATGAAGTCAAGCGTCAAACAACGATATAATATGACAAACAATCAAATGGCGAGAAGCATACTGATGACGAAATTGCATGAACAAGCCAAAGTTGAGCCAAAGAGTTCAAGACCGAAGACCCAAGACGTAGGTCGTTTGGTAGAACCAATGTAAGAACAACGCTTAAGTTATCTCGTCTTTTGGCTCAACATTAGGTCATCATAAACATGCATAAAACATTTTATTAAATATTATTTATCATAAACATGCATCTTTGTGTTAAACCAAAATGGTTTGTATTTTGGTCAAAATGGTTTTTAAACATGTCTTTTAAATCTGGACCTAAACAATCGATTATATGCTCTTTACAATCGATTGTGTTTTTCAAAATAGCAAACAATCGATTATACAGTTTTAACAATCGATTGTATTAAGACAGTGTGATCTGAAGTTTTTTAAAATGGCAAACAATCGATTATATACTTCTAACAATCGATTGTATTGAGACAGTACTTAAACTGAATTTTTCAATAAGCTGAATAATCGATTATATGTTTTAACAATCGATTATAATCAGAATAATCGATTATGGTTTTTATACAATCGATTATATTCAGACCGTTCCCACAGAATCCTAAATTGATTTTTGAACGTTGAAGAACAATCGATTATACAGGTTTTACAATCGATTGTTTCCCTTAAAATCAGGAGTCTGTCTTTTGAACGGTCCTCAAACAATCGATTGTGTAGGTCAGACAATCGATTGTATGAGCAAAAATTCAGGGATTTTATTTGTCAATTAAGCAACGGTCAGCACCATTTTTCACCTATAAAATGAGGTCTTTTGAGCTGTTTTTACACACACAACTCCTCCATACATTGATATACATATTGATCATTTTCAAGCATCATTTTAGAGCTTTTGTTGAGCCATTTGATAGACAACTTTGTGTTGTTCATAGAGCTAAAATTGTATCTCTTTATCTACTCTTTTGAGAGAGTGCTTGTGTAAAAGAGAGTTGTTTGAGAAGAACATATCTTCTCATTTGTCGGGTTTGCTAAGTACCCAATGTCTTAGTGGTTAAAGTCTTGGGGTGAGGTATCCTCAAGCAAGTGAAGTCTTAAGGTGCGGTATCCTTGAGCAACTGTAACGGTTTGTTAAGCACCCAAAAGCTTAACGAAGTTAGTGGAAATCTCGAGAGAGTTTCTCGGGGACTGGACTAGCCACGGGTTGTGGTGAACCAGGATAACATCGGTGCGTTCATTCCTTATTATTTACTTATCGCACTTATTTCATTCCAGCAATTTTTAAATTCCGCAAGTTTACGCTGTTTTTTATTATAACGCTATTCACCCCCCCTCTAGCGTTAAGCGTATATTCTACAATTGGTATCAGAGCCTAATTCTCTGAAAGCCTAAACCGGTTGAGAGCGATATATATTTTTTTGTTGAGAAAATTGAACGCAGGAATAATGAGCGAAGGACAATCCCCCACTTGCCCTCCACTATTTGACGGAACAAACTATACATATTGAAAAGAGCGGATGAGTATCTTCCTCAAAGCAAACAGTTTTCGTTTGTGGCAACTCATCAAAAACGGTGAACCAATGCCGACAAAGAAAGTTGGAGAAACCACGGTTCCAAAGAAGGAAGATGAATATGATGCCGAGGACATCAAGAAAGTTGAAAATAATGCAAGGGCCATCTATGTTTTATACTGTGTAGTGAATCCGGATGACTATCGAAAAATCTCTTGCTGCACAACCGCCAAGGAGATATGGGATAAACTCGAGATCATTTATGAAGGTACGCCTCAAGTCCGAGAATCCAAAATTGATTTTCTAACACATAAATATGAAATCTTTAAAATGGAGAAGGAACCCATTGGTATTATGTTTGAACGATTTTTAAGAATCGTCAACGATCTCCATGCTCTCGGGAAAGTTTACACGAACAAGGATCTTGTTCGAAAAGTCCTACGGAGTCTCACTCCCGAATGGCATTCCAAAGCCAATGCAATCCAAGAGTCGATGGAATTCACGGATATCACAATTGATGGACTAAGAGGTAACCTCGAAACTTATGATAGCACAATTCTTAATCCTTATCTTAGAAGTAATTCAAATTTTGCCTTCAAAGCCTCATCCTCTAAACGAGAAGAGGTAAGTGATTCGGAAAGGGATGATGATAATATTTCAAATGATATAATTGAAAAGTCTTGTAAGTCTATGAAGAAGGACAAGAAAAAGAAGAAACACCATAGGCGCGTATCACGGGATTCGGACAGCTCAGGCGATGAAACCGCCGCATTGTGTCTCATGGCAAACGAAGAAGAAGAGGTAAGTACATCTAACTCTCACTCGTTTGAAGAATTACAAAATGCCTATGATGAATTGTATGGTGAATTTGTTAATGCTTCCAAAATGATAAAAGATTTGAAGAAAACACTTTCTTTGCAGAAAACACTTTCTTTGCAAGAAACAGATTTTCAGAAAACACTTTCTTTACAAGAAAAAGATTTTGAAAAATCCTCTTCTTTGAAAGAAATAGATTTTGAGAAATTGACTAATGAAAATGGTGTTCTTAAAAATAAAATTGAAGTTCTAGAAAAAGAAAATAAATTTTTGGAAAATGACATTGTTGATTTTAAAAATAAGATCAAGGAATTGAATGAAGCCTCTTCTATTGATAAATGCTCAAATTGTTCTTCTTGTAGTTCTTTAAAAATAGAGAACATAGAACTTAGGAACGCACTAGAAAAATGTAGTGTTGATAGTCCTAAAATTGAAGTTGTTAAAAAGGATGAAAGTAATGAGGTTGGTCAATCTAGAAAGAATTCTAGGAACCTCACTAATGAGTCTAAGATTAATTGTTTTAGACCACCTAGAAACAACTCTAGGACTTTTGTTAATAAGTCTAGAATGAAAAATCTTAGACCACCTAGAAATTATTCTAGGAATTTCAACGATTCTAGGAAAAACAAATTTAGATCACCTAGAACGCATTTGGCTCAACCAAGACATATGCACAATCCTAATGTTATATGTCACTATTGTAATCGGATATGACATATTGCACCCGTTTGTTTTGCTAAACATAGAGATTTATGTGTTGATTGTGATTATTATTATCCTAACCCCCAAGGACCCAAAAGAAGTTGGATACCAAAAACCTATTTTTAGGTTCTTTTTGCAGGTGTGCTTGAAGACTACAATATTGTAGTGGATGCACCAAGCACGAAACCTTAATGCATTAAGGGGGAACGTCGGTTAGTTATCATATTTTGAATAAAAACGTAATAGTTGGTATGTGCTAAAAATCAATATTATTTTTGCTTGATGCATGTCTTAGTAAGTTCTTTTTGAATAACAATTAGTATCAATTAGTTTTAAAATAAATGATTGATTCATGTTTTGATGAATATTCTTAGTTTAAAATAACAATTGGCATAGTTGAGAAAAATGACCGTTATTATTAGTATGCCATTTACTAACATTTGATATGATCTTGTTTATAACGATTGGTATCGCCAATGGTTTAAATAATTTTTGGTATAGTCTTTTTGCTAATGCCAAAAGGGGGAAGAATATAGGCGATATGCTGCCTTAATTGAGGGGGAATATTCAATTAAGGGGGAATTATATTGAATTGATTATATTGAATTGGTTGCATAGATTGTATATTGAGATATAGCATGAATTTAGGGGGAATTCAATATGCATATCTTCCGTTGTTTGTCATTATCAAAAAGGGGGAAATTGTTAGAAAATCACTCTATCTATGATATGTGCGCTTTGGTTGTATGAGCATGATTTTCAGGTATAGGTTTTTATGAATGACAAACAATGAAGTCAAGCGTCAAACAACGATATAATATGACAAACAATCAAATGGCGAGAAGCATACTGATGACGAAATTGCATGAACAAGCCAAAGTCGAGCCAAAGAGTTCAAGACCGAAGACCCAAGACGTAGTCGTTTGGTAGAACCAATGTAAGAACAACGCTTAAGTTATCTCGTCTTTTGGCTCAACATTAGGTCATCATAAACATGCATAAAATATTTTATTAAATCTTATTTATCATAAACATGCATCTTTGTGTTAAACCAAAATGATTTGTATTTTGGTCAAAATGGTTTTTAAACATGTCTTTTAAATCTGGACCTAAACAATCGATTATATGCTCTTTACAATTGATTGTGTTTTTCAAAATAGCAAACAATCGATTATACAGTTTTAACAATCGATTGTATTAAGACAGTGTGATCTGAAGTTTTTCAAAATAGCAAACAATCGATTATATACTTCTAACAATCGATTGTATTGAGACAGTACTTAAACTAAATTTTTCAATCAGCTGAATAATCGATTATATGTTTTTAACAATCGATTATAATCAGAATAATCGATTATGGTTTTTATACAATCGATTATATTCAGACCGTTCCCACAGAATCCTAAATTGATTTTTGAACGTTGAAGAACAATCGATTATACAGGTTTTACAATCGATTGTTTCCCTTAAAATTAGGAGTCTGTCTTTTGAACGGTCCTCAAACAATCGATTGTGTAGGTCAGACAATCGATTGTATGAGCAAAAATTCAGGGATTTTATTTGTCAATTAAGCAACGGTCAGCACCATTTTTCACCTATAAAATGAGGTCTTTTGAGCTGTTTTTACACACACAACTCCTCCATACATTGATATAGATATTGATCATTTCCAAGCATCATTTTAGAGCTTTTGTTGAGCCATTTGATAGACAACTTTGTGTTGTTCATAGAGCTAAAATTGTATCTCTTTATCTACTCTTTTGAGAGAGTGCTTGTGTAAAAGAGAGTTGTTTGAGAAGAACATATCTTCTCATTTATCGGGTTTGCTAAGTACCCAAAGTCTTAGTGGTTGAAGTCTTCGGGTGAGGTATCCTCAAGCAAGTGAAGTCTTAAGGTGCGGTATCCTTGAGCAACTGTAACGGTTTGTTAAGCACCCGTAAGCTTAACGAAGTTAGTGGAAATCTCGAGAGAGTTTCTCGGGGACTGGACTAGCCACGGGTTGTGGTGAACCAGGATAACATCGGTGCGTTCGTTCCTTATTATTTACTTATCGCACTTATTTTATTCCTACAATTTTTAAATTCCGCAAGTTTACGCTGTTTTTTATTATAACGCTATTCACCCCCCCTCTAGCGTTAAGCGTATATTCTAACAAAATGACCAAAATACCCTCCGAACAACATCTCGGAATCAAATAAATTTCACATTTTCAGTACCCTCATACTCTCACAAGTCTAACCATATAAAAATCTCTCAATTCGGAGGTCAAATGACCACTCAAAACTCAATAATTTGGTCTATGAAGTTCTACCCATTTTACATTCAAAAACTGAAATTAAAGGATGAAATTAAGAGGATATTCATGGAAATTGGTCTAAATTGAGTGAGAAACACTTACCCAAGTCGCCCAGGTGAAAATATATTAGAAAATCGCCAAAAACCAAGCTCTAGAAGTCAAATTGTGAATAAATGGTGAAACCCTCGAATTCGGGATTTAAAAATGTCTGCCCAGTTATTTGTTCTATGCGATCGCAAGAGAAGGAATGCAATCACATTGAGTAAAATTGGAAGTCCAGAAAAGAAGCCTATGCGAACGCAAAAGGAGTCATGCGATCGCAGAAGAGGAGGAAATATAACTATGCAATCGCGAACAGGGCTATGCGATCGCATAGAAGGAATTGGAACCCTTCTTGAAATACACTATGCAATCGTGGAGGTAATGATTCAATCATATAGAAGGAATTGATGCTGTCCAAAATTTGTGCTATGCGATCGTGAGAGAAGCAATGCGATCGCATAGAAGGGAGTACCAGATAGCAGATCAACAGTTCAAAAAGGAGGAAAAAGGATCTGTAGCCCATCTCAAACATACCCGAGGCTCCTAGGACCCCGTCTAATCACACACACAAGTCATATAACCTAACACGGACTCGCTCGAAGTCCCAAATCACATAACAAAATATCGAAATGACGAATCAAACTAAAAATCAAGCTTATGAACTCCCAAATCTTCAACTAACAAAACTAATGCCGAAACCTATCAATTCAACTCGGAATGACGCCAAATTTTGTAGACAAGTCCAAAATGACATAACGGAGCTGTTCCAACTCTCGAAATTGCATTCCGACCCCGATATTTCAAAAGTCAATTGTGGGTCAAACTTCTTCATTTTCCAACTTCAACTTTCGCCGAAATGCCTCAATTTACTCTACGGACCTCCAAATCTGAATCCGGACGTGCGCCTAAGTCCAAAATTACCATATAAAGCTGTTGAGATCATCCACGACCCGTTTTGGGGTCGTTTACCCAAAAGTCCAGTCACGGTCAAATTTTAACCATTCTAACTTCCAAAATAAGGTTTCTTCTCTAGAATTGACTCTAAACCATCCGAAAACGAAATTCCACCGTGAACGCAAGTCGATACTCATATTCCGAAGCTTCTCCAGACCTTATGCCACTGAACGGAGCTTATTTCTCAATACGACCGGTCGGGTTGTTACATCCTCCCCCTCTTAAAACAATGTTCGTCCTCGAACGTGCTAAGATTCACCTCGAAGTCCTCAAGTCAATGAGTGAGCACTTCCAACATACACCCGTGGGTGACTCCAGGTCACCCCAATCCATTTTGGCACGACGAAACCATCACAACTGAAATTTAACCCTTCTAGCAATACCATTTAGCCTTCAAACCATATTCCTCACCTTCCATCCATTTCCAAAAGGCCCAATTCCAAGTCCCTATCCGGTATCAGTCTCAACCAGCTAAATCAATACAGGCCAACACACACAAGGTACAGCCACACAACATGACACTCCATACATTTTACCACAATAACATTTTTGATAGCAACATTTGCTTGAGATCAAATTTGTATCGGCCATAAGCCTCATATTCAATAGGAACTCTTTCCAAACCTCCAAAACACTGGCGATGATACAATAACCATGAAAACCACATGATAAAACACCCGGTTATACAAATCTCAGCCAACACCAACAGGTACACACCCTAAAAACTAAAACTCAAGAAGCATAGAGCGAAAATGAATGAATATGGAATTGGAAAACACATAAGAGAACTGACAAAAAAAATTAAACTAGCACAAAATTCTTCTAAAACACAGATCTACAAGTCATCTATCAAGAAATAATGAAAGCATATTATGGACTCACAAAGATCTTATACTGATATAATCTTTCTCGCGGTACACAACACGACCTTAACATATCAAATCACCTGAAATCACGAGGGTCCCGCCCTCAATACTGGGTCATAAGAAGGGTACTCATCAACCCACCTAGAGATTCTCACTAGATCGATTTCGTCTACAATTTACAACATAGACTAGCTCCCACACCGGTGGAGCATAAAAATCACAGCTCGTAACCAAGAATGCTCGGAAATTACATCAAGCCTACCAGAACAGACAACCGAAAAATACCACTAGCCTCATAACTCTCGACAACGGCTAGAATAGACAATAGACACGACTATCACTCATAAAACCTCCTAACAGCATAATCACATAGACAGGGTTCAAATCATGAAGCACTCCCATAAATGGAACAACAAACAAGGAACTCAACATGATAAGTAAAATTATGATGAACTATAGATAGTGCCTTTCTATAAAAACTGAATCCGTACTTGAGTGACATAAGCTGGTGCACCACCCTCAAACCTACTATATGAAACACATCAACGAGATGGGCCTCCCCCTCTTGGGTGCCCATTACCTGTCTGAATACCTCTCTGCAACACATCGGTCTAAAGTCTGGGACAATCTCTCACCATGTGGATAGTATCTCCACACTCAAAGCACCCTCTCTGTTGACAAGGTGGTGGAAATTGTGCGGTACGGGTCCTCCGAGGCCCATGAACACCTGAGTCACCATGCAAAGTCTGAAGCGCGAACTGAACTGGTTGACCTGCAAAACCTCTACCATGACGCACCCTGCCTCCAAAATAAGGACCGACATATCTCACCGGCCTCCTCGCCTCCTCGCCTCTTCAAGCTCTCTCTCCTGATCTCGTATGCTCTCTCTCTCTCAAGACCCTGCATGCCCTTTCTCTATCTAGCATGCATAACATCTATCCTCCGAGCAATGTTCACCACCTGCTGATACGAAATATCCATCTCTAACTCACAGGCCATACTGGAGCTGATGCTGGGAATAAGCCCCTCAATGAACCGGCGAACCTTCTCACGAATAGTAGAAACCAAGGCTGAGGCATGTCTAGCCAAACTGGTGTAATGGACAGCATACTCCGAGACGGTCATAGCACCTTGGCGCAAATGCTCAAACTCTGCGCGACATACATCCCTGAGGCTCCGAGGAACATACTATCTCAGGAACATATCTAAAAACTGGGTCCAAGTTAGTGAAGCTGCCTCCTCTGGGCTGTCTAACTCATAGGTGCGCCATCAATCATAGGCGGCCCCTCGAAGCTGGAAATTAGGGAAAGAAACCACGCTCGACTAAAAGATACCCATAGTACGAAGAATGCAGAAACACTCATCAAGAAACCCCAAGGCATCGTCTGATGCTAATCCACTAAACATTGGAGGACCATACTTTTTGAACCTCTCTAGTCTCACTTTCCCTGATCGAAAACTCTCTAGTCTCACCTGCTCGTCCCCCGGCCTGGGGTGTGGCTTCAGCTAGGGGAAGCAATCCGGCCTGAGCCAAAGTGGTGTACATACTCATGAACTACGCCAAAGTCTTCTGAAGGGCTGGAGTAGCAGTACCTGTAGGCGTGGTAGATGCCTGGACTCCGGCTGGATCTGCTGGTGGTATCTCCACGGCCGCTTGCGCTGGTGCTCTCGCTGCACCACATGCGCATCCTCGAACTCTACCATGATCCCGACCTCTGACAGTTGTAGCAGGGGGCGCAGGTGCCTGATCACCTCGGGTAGTACGTGTCCTCACCATCTGTGAGAGAGTAGAAGACAGAGGTTTAGGATTTGGATGTCGAATGTCTTGCACGACAGGGAAATCAAGTAAGGTGAAAATTTTCCTAACGGTTACATAGCCTCTCAAAGATAAGTACATACGTCTCTGTTCCTATCCACGAGACTCTAATAAACCGGCTTGTGATCTGTGACTCCTATGAACTTAGAGCTCTGATACCAACTTGTCACGACCCCAGTTCACCCTCCATGAACAAGTCATGATGGCACCTAGTCCCTATGACTAGGTAAGCCTAACAATGCGGAACATAAACTGAATTGCAGAAGAAAATAAAAAAATGAGTTAGCAAATTAATCAGCGCTTAGAGTGCCGCCTGACACATACAATAACCACTCTCAAAACTAACCACAAATTCCCAAAACCCGTAATCTCACAAATCACAAGCTAAGGAATACATAAGAGTCTCTGACTCAAGAATGTCTATGCAAAAGAGAAATACTGAAAGAACTATACTTATTACAGAACTAACTAGTCAACTAGGGTCACTATCACATATACAATGGGTAAACGAGGGCATAACCCCAACCCCAGCCAAATCAGGAGGGATGCATCTCTAATACGAGGGTCAAACTACGTGTATGATTGTGCAAGTATATCTAATAAGAATTCCACCATTTATTAAGTATAAGAAATGGAAGTACCAACACGTGGTTTATTCACACCCGGATAGAGTGAATGAAAATATCAGCTCAGAACACAATGAGTTTTAAAGGGAGATCTTCCGGGAATCGAACCCGTAGTCCATCATATAAAATATCTGGAGGATTTTTCGGGAATTGAACCCGCAATCACAATAGTAAACAAAATAGGAAAAATGTGCCTTCACAATTCATTACAATCAGCCCCTGACATAGCCCACCTTGTTTCGCCACGTGTGCAGTCAATAATAATGTAGTAAGTAGCGCCTTATTTCGCCACGCGTGCATCACAATATTCCCACCTTATTCATCCACATGCGCAACCCACATATAAGCATATAACATATCCGCCCTTTTTACACCGCATGTGCAAAGACATCAATAGCAAAAATAACACGGCAAAGACCTCGTGAAACCCTTCAACAACAACTGCACGGCAGAGACCTCATGCATCACAGTACCAACAGCCGCACGGCAGAAACCTCGTGCACCACAATATCAATAACTGCACAATAAATGACAATATATATACAGGAACAAAGCAAGGGAATTAACAATGAAAACAATAACGTCACGACAAGGGAATTAACAACAGAAACAATAACGTCCCGGCAAGGGAATCAACAACAGAACAATAACGTCTCGACAAGGGAATAAACAATACCTACTAAGGTCACGAAACACCAAGGAAAAGCACAATAACCTCAATAACAAAACAATTCATAATAAGTGCATAATAACTACACTGATACCACAACAGTTGGAAAGGTAATATATTTGCACGAAGTTACAGATGAACTTACATTCAAGGAGTAACCAACAGTAAGGAAGGTAACATGAATCAAATAATTACAATTTAAGGAAATATCAACTAATCATGAGATATCTAGCTTCTTTCCAATTAAGGCCAATTAATTACAAGAGATATAACATTTATGATTTCCAATTAAAGGCAAGTAGTTAAGATGGGTAATATGACAATAGAAGGGTAATTGTCTTTAGTTAAGCACATAAAAGTCCATTAAACAACACGAATAAATCAAGAAGGGCAAACAAATATCAAGTAAGACATGTAGAGGTTAGACAAATAACATGGAACTCAATCGTATCAATATCATCTTCATACTTGGTGATTTCAAGAGTCTAAGAGCCTAAAAGGGACAATTTACCACAAATAAATCCAAGTACGCACTCGTCATATTCTTCAAATTCTTATCGTGCGTCCTTGATTCATCTTGAAAAGTAACTCTTATAATTCCTTCCATAAATAAGGCTACGTGTGTCTTTCAAAAACCATCTCAGCAATTCTATAAACTCTCGAAATATACACAAAGAGATCAAATATGCAATCACCGAAATTCCATAAAATTCTTGGAATATTCATTATGAGATCAAAGACATGTCAAATATATATTGCTCAAAGTTCTAGAAACATTCAAGATCCAAAGGAAGTGCTGCTACATGCTTCTTGATCATCAAATATATACGCAGATGCATATCGGCATACTTTCGAGAAATAAGCTGCTAAGGCCCTCGAATCATAGATAAAAACTTGGAGGGAAGAATCAAGGGATATACAGAGTTGTAACCCACAATGTTTATCAATTAAATCCTTTTTTCTTAGTTGTTTGTGATTGCAGTTTTATTTTACTACACAAATTTATTACAAATAAATTGGCACACCTACTGGACCAATTCTATCTTCATCTCTTCTGCCTGTAAAGCAATGTCTGCAAATTCCAAAACCAGTTGGGGCAATATCTTTTGTTCCTATTCGTCGAAGTTTAGCACACGTTGTCAACAAAAAATCTAGTGTGCACTTCAGGTCTCGTTTTAAAGTTTCGGCAAGCCTACACTCCGATAAACCTTGATGTAGGGGGCATATGTAAATATTAAAAACTTGTCAAGTTAGTGCACTAAATTTTTTTGACTAATGCCTCTACAAGATGATCCCATTAGGGTTACTTGGTGTTAAAATAACATGGTCTAACCAGTTTTTGGACTGGTTATTCAAAAATTGCCAGCGTTTGCCAAGTCATTGAAAAATAACTATTTTTTTGCTGCAATAGAGACCTGCCCAGCATAATATACTGGAGTTCGGTGCATCTGTGTATGAAGTTTTAGCATATTATGATGGAGAATTATACTTTGCTGGCTCCAGTATAATATATTGAAGACTTGAGCATCGATGCTTTAAACTCCAGTATATTATGTTGGATCGGTATATTATACCGAAACTCCTGTATATTATGCTGGAGTATTTTTTTGGATTAAACAGTATTTTCGCTCAGATTTATGTTTACATGAATATTGGCTAAAATTTGATTACTTTTGCAATTGTGGCTATTTTTTAATGATTACTTGTAAATCTGGCTATTTTTGAGTTTGTCCCTTACTTGGTGGCTACTCTGTCCAAATCATAATTCATGCCCATTAATAAGTACGTATGTCCTTAAAAAACCATCTCAACAATTCTAGAAACTTTCGAAATATGCACATAGAGATAAAATATATGATCTCTGAAATTTTATAAAACTCTTGAAATATTCATTAAGAGATCAAAGACATGTTAAATATGTCTTGCTCAAAGTTCAAGAAAATTTAAGATCTAAATGAAGTATTGCTACATGCTTCTTGATCATCAAATATATCAAGCAGATGCATATCATCCTACCTTCGAGAAATATGCTTCTAAGGGCCTCACATTATGGATAGAAAATCAGAAGAAAGAATTAAGGGATAAACAGAGTTGTAACCCACAACGTTTATCGATACAATTCTTTTTCCTTCATAATGAGAGGGAGACTCTGCGGATAGTCTAATACAATAGAACGGAATAGTAACTAGATAACTATAGGTAGAATGAGAGGGAGACTCTCCGAATCTGCGGTAGAATGAGAGGGAGACTCTCCGAATCTGCGGGCGCGGCAGATGCATACCTCAAATCTCTGAGTATAGCTCATGGATCACTGATAGTGCGCTTGACCAGAAATACCTAGATCTGTACATGAAAAACATGCGCAGAAGAGACCTAAGTACACCATATCTGTACTCAGTTAGTGCCAAGCCTAACCTCGGTTGAGTAGTAACGAGGAAGGTCAGGGACCGACTGAGAATAAACATAAGAACAATGATGAACAGTGTAAGGCAGAGAATAATCAGGAAAAAGAACAACGATAAAATAGGATATAAGCTGCAAGTCAATGACTATTAAGCTAAGCAAGGAAAATAACACAACCAAGTATCACTCAATATCAGGGTGCCATATGGATCTCCCGAGAATTGAACCCGTATCCATTTTACCTATGTTTGGAAGATCTCTCAAGAATCGAACTCGTAGTCCATCATACCAATATCTGAGGATCTCCTAAGAATCGAACCCGTAGTCTATTATATATATTTTTGGAGGATCTCACAGCAATTGAACCCGTAATCCATCATACCAATATCTGAGGATCTCCCGGAATCGAGCCCGTAATCCATCATATCACTATCTGAGGATCTCTTAGGAATCGAACCTGTAGTCCATCATACCAATATCTAAGGATCACTCGGGAATCGAACCCGTAGACCCAATCGTAAACACACCACAACACTTCAATAATGTCCAAATGCTAAGTAAAGACAACAGGTAGAATCTAAAGTCTAGCAGGCTTGACAAAGAGTAGATATTACAATATATCCAAATAGAACAAGTAAGCTAACTAACAGGCTTTCCCTAAGCTAAAATAAGTGAAATTTGCATTTATAACAGTTAAATACGGGAAGAACACAGTCCAAATAAGTCAAGTAAGGTGAATTTTCAACAATTAGCACAAGAACACGCTCGTCACCTCACGCACAAGGCTTTTAAAAAACAGTCAAGATATCCTAAGGGAAGAGATCCCCCACACAAAATTAGGCAAGCCACTTACCTCGAACAAGTACAAAAATCACTAAGAAATGATGCCGTTGCCACGAGTATCTGACCGAGCGGCCCAAATCTATTCAAACCAATTACATATTATAAATAACATCACAAGTAACTAATTCCACTATTAAAATTAAAGCTAAGGCACGAAAATAGGTAAAATGACCAAAATTCCCCTCAGGACAACATCTCGGAATCAAATAATTTTTACATTATTAGAAACCTCGTACTCTCACGAGTCTAACCATATAAAAACCTTCCAAATCGGAGGTCAAATGCCCTTTCAAATCCTCACAATTAGGTCTAAGAACTTTACACCAAACTTTCATTCAAAATATGAAATTAAAGATTTAATTAGAGGTTAGATTAATGGGTATTAATCATAAAGGAGTAGAAAATCGTTACCCAATCGTAGCCTCTGAAAATCCCTCGAAATATCTTCCAAAATCGATCTCTCTAGCTTGAGTTTTGACAAAAATGGAATAACCCTCGTTTTGAAGTGTTTATATCTGCCCAGGCCCTTTATTCAATGCGATCACAGGAAAGTGATTGCTATCGCGTAGAGTAAATGATGAGGGCCCGGAATTAGGCCTATATGAATGCATGCAGTAGTTTACGATCACAGTAAAGGAACAGGTCGGCCTATGCGATCACACAAAGGGTCCCACGATCGCATAGAGGAAATGAACCCCTGAGCCACCGGCTCAACTTGCTCAGTAAGAACATGTAAAGGTTAATGCGGTCGCGAAGTAGAGGAACTCAGAGCTATGCGATCGCATAGGGGGTCATGCGATCGCATTGAAGGAATTGCCCCCAGAGAATGTACTGCACGATTGCATGAAGGAGTATGCGATCGCAGTGAAGAAAAGTCTGCAACAGCTGTGTGGAAATTTCTTCAATCCTCGGAGTCTCGAAATTGCTCCATTGAGCATCCGAAACACACCCGTGGCCCCCGTGACCTCAACCAACCCTACAGACATATCCAAAAACATCATTCAAACTTGTAACAATCCTTAAACCACCTAAAACAACGCCGAAAACTCGGATTAATCAATGATTTGAACCTAAGAACTCCAAAAGTCAACCAAACTCGCTTTTGATAAAAAACCTAACCAAAAAAGGTCAGATTGACCTGAAATTTTGTGCGCACGTCCCAAATGACATGAAGGTATTACAACAACTTTCAGAATCCCATTCCGACCCTTGGATCAAAATTTCACTATCGGACCGGAAACTTCAAAATTCTAACTTTCAGCATTTCCAGCCTAAATGAGCTACGGACATCCAAAATACATTCCGAACATACTCCCAACCCCAAAATCACCTAACAGAGCTAAAAGAACCATCCGATTTTCATTTTGAGATCGTATTCGCACTATTATGATTACAGACTACTTTCCAACACTTAACTCTCATTTAGGGACTAAATGTCCCAAAACACTTCGAATTCTAACACAGAACGTCTCGACAAACCAAAATAGTAAAAATGAACTTAGAAAAAGCAGATAATGGGGGAACGGGGCATAAATTCCAAAGAAGACTGGTCGGGTCTTCACATAGGTACATACACAACATTTTGATTACCTAAGACAACAGTACTACTTGGAGATATAGTACTAGCTAGGGAACTATTAGTAGATAACATAGTAGTTGATTTACATCATCTTTTCCGAAGCATTCCAGCCTGATATTGTTAGTAAAATGGGTCGACAAAACGTGTAGGAGAAGCAAATAACACACAACTATCATCCACTTGCACTACTCCATATTTAGATAGACTGTCAGCAACAAAATTTTGTTCTTTGTAGATGGTTTGAACTTTACGATCATCCAGCTGCTGGAGGAGTAACCTGCAATCGTTGATTAAGTTAGTATATTGTATAATAGGTTTAATAAGCATACCAAGTATTGCAGCTGCATCCATTTCGATGATCAGTGGTGTGAGGTTGTATTTGATAGCATGTTGTAGCCCATTTAGAAGAGCCAACAATTCTGCTCGAATACTCGAACTATTTGGTGTTCTTCTTGCAAACCCTAAAATCCATTCACTATGTTGATTACAAAATAAACCTCCAATGCCACTATTATGAGAGTTTGTTGATGAAGAACCATCTACATTTAACTTAAATAGCTGGTCAACTGGTGGATGCCATTTGATATACAAAGGAAGCACTCCACTTTTTAGTTTTGTAGACTTTGTGAGGCAGTAGTATTTAGCAGCTTGTTTAGTAAAGAAGTGTTAGATTTCATATGTTGCCTCTCAAATTTATTTTTATTAATCATAGTCCATAACTGCCACAAAGAAAAAGGTAATAGAGTAGAATGAGGAATGCCCTGAAAGTAGGGAATTTGTTGGTCATGTATAAACGTATGCCACCACGAAATGTTGTCAATATTTGTTAGATTGAGAAGCCAAAGTGATTTGAATATTAAGAGGTGTCCAAGACGCCTTTTCGTTATGGCATTCGAACAAATGATGGTTTATAGCTTCAGGCACAAAAGACATTGAGTACATAAAGGTGAATTAATAATTCCCAACCTATGTAGGTTGTCAGTTGTAGGAAGTCTACCATGACATAATAACCAGATGAAAAGGTGATTTTAGGAGGTATGTTAAGCTTCCAAATCCATTTATAATTGAATTAATTAGAAGCAATTGTGTTGTTTAAATCCGTTAAGAGAGCATTGTACATAGATTTCACATAGAACTCCCCATTCTTAGTAACCGACTAATAAAATTTGTCATATCCTATGGGTATCAGTGGTAGGTAAAGATTAGTAATTTCTTGTTGTAAAGGAGGAGGCAATACAAATGGTAACTTATGAAACTGCCATTTATGATTTACATAGTAGTCGGAAAACTAGCTTATTTTCCTCACCCTTAGGGAGTGGTCCTGATATACAATTTCAAAATGTAGAAGCTTGAGTTATCCAAGGTTCATTCCAGAAGTGAATATGTTTACCATTGATTATGTTCCATTGTAACCTAACTGGAAATTAGACCAACCCCTAAGAATAGTAGACCAAGTTCGTGAAGGACGCTGTTTGATTAAGTGAGAAGGATTTAGATGACTATATAGTAAACCTATGCCCACAACTGATTTGGATTTTGAAATAGTCTCCAGGAAAGACTAGCATGTAAAGCCCGATTCTTTGTAGTAAGATTTTGAATGCCCAAACCCCATTTTTCTAATGGTTGCATAACCAAAGACCATTTAATAAGATGTAATTTTTTCCATTGAGCCGTAGTGCCCCAAAAAAAATTTCGTCGGAATTTATTAAGTGAAGAAATTATATAAGAAGAGAGTGTGATATATTGCATCACATGGTTGAGAAGTTGATTTAAGGTGGAACGAACCTACCAGCCTTGGTTAAAAAGTTAGTTTTCCAACCTTCCAACTTAGCTTTAAAATTATCAATCAAATATTGATAATCTCTTTTATTTGGCTTGGTATGAAAAATTGGAAAACCTAGATATTTACCAGAAATTTTCCCTTCATTCATATGGAAGAGATGCAATGTAAAGTCTTTAGTTTAAGAAGCACAACTCTTAGAGTAGAAAATCCTTGAAGCAGGTGTAATTTTCGAAAGTAGAATAATATCACGTGCAAAAAAAAAGATGGGATAATTGGGGTCCTTTATTTCCCAGAGAAATAGGATGCCAAATATTATAATCCACTTCCGGGTTTATTTTTCTTGATAACATTTCCAAGCATAATATAAATATATAAGGCGATAGAGGATCCCATTACCTAATACCCCGTGTAGGAATAAAATATTCAGAAGGTGTATCATTAATAATAATAGTTGTGGTAGTGGTTGTGATACAAGACATGATTATCTTAATAAAAGGATATGGAAATTTAAAACTGTGTAGTGTGTTATAAATAAAAGACCATTCCAGTTTGTCAAAAGCCTTCGCCAGATCCAATTTGAGAAGCATATATATATATATATATACATATATATATATATATATATTATTACCCTTCAGTTTATTAAAGTTGTAGATTATTTCTTGCACAATAATAGCATTATTAGCAGCTCATCTATTGAAAATTAGATTGAGTTGGATGTATAAGGTGTTCCAAAATTGGCTTTAATCTATTGACAATCATCTTTCTTATAATCTTATAAATAGTATTGCAAAGGCTAATAGGCCGAAATTGTGCAATAGTAGAAGTATTTTTATTCTTATGGATTAGACAAATGAAAGTGGAGTTTATACTAGGATCAATATGATTGTCCAAGAAAGATTTATGAAAAAAATATTTTACTGAGTTTCCTATGATAGGCCAATATTTTTGATAAAATAATGGATGAAGACCATCAGGTCCATGTGCCTTAAGGGGTTGGAAGGAGTGCACGGCAACAGGGATTTCATGATCTTGTAACGGAGCTAGCAAGCAAGATTGCTCTTTATCAGTTAATGCATTATGAGCATGTATAAAAGTGTTCCTATTAGATATAAATTGCCAGTAGTAAACAATTTGTAGTAATATTGAGTAATATTGTCAGAAATTATATATGGATCATTGATCCAATTACCACCTAAATCTTGGAGAGCAGTGATACGATTGTGCCTTCTACGATTTAGGGTTGTTAGTTGGAAAGATTTTGTATTTGCATCCTCATTATTCAGCCAATTAATACGAGATTTTAATTTCCAAAATTGCTCCTCAAGTTGGAGTATTTCATTGTATTCCAGAGTTAACCTTGTCTCTAAATTTTGTAAAAAAGTACTAGTTGGATAGTGAACGGATGCTTGTAATCCACCTAGTCTAGCCAGTAACTTCTTTTTTACGGTTAAAAATATTCCCAAAAGTTGTTTTATTCCATAGTTGGATATCTTCTGTAAATTGATCAATAGCTGGAAGTAAGTGAAGTTTATCTAACCATACTTGTTCAAGTACTTTAGTAAAAGAGGGGTGTGTAGTCCATATAGTTTCCACCGGAAATTTGTTTTCCCTAGGAAGGGAACAATGTCGAATGTTAAGTTTAATTGGACAATGATCAGAGTGTGTACGGAGAAGGTGTGTGACAAAAGCATCAGAATAATTATTTATCCAAGCATAATTGGCAAATACTCGGTCTATACATTCTAAATATTTACCCTATTATGTCTACCATTTGTACAAGTGTAAAGACTGCCCTTAAACCCTAATTCTATCAATTTACAGTAATTAAAACAGTCTAATAATTTATTAGTGTTAGATAAAGCGCTTAACGCTAGGGGGGGGGTGAATAGCGTTATAATAAAATTTAGCGTAAACTTGCGGAAATTAAAATTTGCAGGAAATAAATAAGTGCGTTAAATAAACAAAAAGGAAAGAACGCACCGATATATTCTGGTTCACCACAACACGTGGCTAGTCTAGTCCCCGAGAGACTCTCTCGAGATTTTCCACTAACTTGTTAAGCTTACGGGTGCTCAACAAACCTTTACAACTTAAGGACACAAGCCTTAACACCTTTGCTCGGAGATACAACACTCCAAGACTTCAACCAAGGAAACACAAGTTCCTTACAACAAGAGAATCACAATTCTCTTACAAGTGTATAAAATAATAAACACTCAAACAAAATACTCCTTAATGAGTAGATATGAGTAAAATAAGTAAGCTCTAGATCACAACAACTTTGGACAAGAATATGGCTCTCAAAAGCTTTATGAAATTGAATATAAAATGATAAACAAAAGTATGCAAGCTTATAGCAATGTAATGATCAGTTGTAGTATGTTGTTGTGTTCAAAACACTGAAATGAAGCTGTATTTATAGTTGAAAAACTTGGCATTACCGTTGCCTAATTGCCAATTAAGAGTTGCTGATTTTACTCACTGACAATCGATTGTCAAACCCCAACAGTCGATTGTCTGCCAGTCAGATCAAAATTCAATTCTAGATTTTACGCTTGATAATCGATTACTTACAATCCATAATCGATTACTGGCAACGTTCAAAAAATCCTTTCCAGATTTTACCACAAACAATCGATTGCCCAGAATCAACATTACTCAGCAACGTTCAAAAAATCTTTTCCGGATTTTAATCAAAACAATCGATTATACAAAATCAATAATCGATTACCCAATAACGTTCAAAAAATCTTTTCCGGATTTTAATCAAAACAATCGATTATCAATAATCAATTACCTGACGGTATTTGAAAACTTTACGACAACGGTCAGCTTCACAATCGATTGCACAAAGTCAACAATCGATTACTTATCAGTTTTTGAAAAACATTTTAGACACTGTCTCTTTGATAATCGATTGTCCAATGTAACAATTGATTATTTAATAAATTTGAAAATCACTGGAAGACACTGTCTCAACATAATCGATTACCATTAGTTCATAATCGATTATTCTGAGTTTTGAAAAACTTTGATGGACACTGCCTCAGTCACAATCGATTGTCACTAGTTCACAATCGATTGTCATGCAGGTTTGAAAAACCTGATGCTCACTGTCTTACTCACAATCGATTGTCATTAGTTCACAATCGATTGTCATGCAGTCTTGGCTTAAAACAATCGATTATCATAAGTACATAATCGATTATCTTAGTCCAGATTTTTAAGGCATGTCTCAAAATTATTTTGACTACTGTAAATATGCATGATTTAAAATCATTTGACATTAAATGAAATATGCATGATTTTGGAAAATAGTTTTATGAGAGAAGCCATGTTACGAGCCAAGTTGTAGGATCAAGATCACAATTAAGAATGACTCAATTAAACTATAAAACTTTGTCTTGAGCTTGAATCTCGTTGTATATCAATTGTGCGCTTGTTTCTTGAACTTCGTCATATATCAATTTTCGCTTCGTTTGTCATTCATCAAAACCTATACAAAAGAACACACGTTTTAGTATATTGCATTGAGAACATGTTTCCAACAATTTCCCCTTTTTTGATAATGGCAAACATTAAGCGGGATATGCAAGACAAGCAATTTATATTGACGATTCAAGACAAGTATATACATGCAACAAGTATGTAATTTGTTCCCCCTCAATTTAAGCTTATAATTTGAGAGTGCATCATACCCGTTATCTTCCCCCTTTTGCCATTAGCAAAAATAAAAGAAGAAGATGCCAAAGATGTAAATAAAACTTGTTTATTTATTGGAAAGAATTACAGCAACAGGGAAGACAATACAACATATAAAAACAAACTTAAAAACTACAATTATTCATTCATCATCTTCCGCCTCATAATCCGGCGCTGCTTCATATTGAACAAGACCCGCATATGGATAATGAACGTGGTCAAAATATCCATGGATCTCGTGAGTTAATTGACCGAAAGAAGAGGTCAATGAAGCAATTTGGTCGGAAATGAATTGGAGGGAAGGCTCTTGAGGCGGAGGAGCACGACGGGTTGGGGGAGGAGCATGCGCTACATGATCGCCGTCATGATTGAGAGGACCATTTCCAGTGACGAATCCGGTGGCTTCAAGAAAGTTCATGATGAGGAGAGCATAAGGAAGGCCTATCATCTCCGATAGCGTCACGCATGTGAATTTTGATAAGCCAACACCAATTGATGTTAGCTCCGGTAACTATGGCATGCATGAGCTTGGTGTCCTCTTGGGAAATGGTAGTATGGTTATGCTTACGAGGCTTGAGGACTCGGGTGATGAAATAGAAAATCAACCGATAATTGGGATCCATTCCCGTAATTGTAGGACGACGAGAAGAAAGATTTGGATCATAAGAAGTAAGACCGATTTGGTGTAAGAGGGCTGTTTCATCAAAAAGGGCTCCGGCCTCTCCGGTGTACCGAAAAATGTCTTCACCATTATGAGGAAGACGGGCAATGGTATAAAGATTTTCATCGGAAAGAAGAATTTTGACACCATTAATGTTGGTGACAAGATCACCATCATCATCCTCATGGAGGTTGGAATAAAATGCTTGAACCAATGTAGTATTGATGTAAGGATGGGTAAGGAGTAAAAAGTCAAGAAGTTGAGAATTTTTGAGCATATTTGCAGCAGGCCCAAATGATTCAAGATACTTGTGGGTTGAAAAGCGGGGTGGAAGAATGTCGCGCTTTTCAAATTTGGTTAAGAATCGAGTAAGCTCGATGTCGGAATTAAAATATAGAACGGAACCATCTTGATAGGGATAGTTCGGACGAGGAGGGGCAGCAGAGGCGGATGCTCCGTGCCTAGCAGAACGGGAACGTTTTGAGTGACGGACCGACATTTTTAATGAAAGCTGCTGGATTTTGCAAAGGATTAGAGAGAATTTGATATTTTGAAAGCTAAAATTAATGCTTGAGTGAATGAATATGAACATATATGAAGCCTATTTATAGAGGGGAGAGTGGCTTATCATTTATGGAAGAAATCTGCTGAGAATTTAAAGCCAAATCAGTCAGAAACGGTAAAATAAATTCACTGACCGTTAGACAATCGATTGTTGAGATGCAATAATTGATTGTTGAAGAGTTATGACCTGACTTGGAACTGACACAAATCGATTGAGGAGCCAAACGGTAACAAGAGTTTAAATTTCTGACATGAAATAATCGATTGTCAAATGTGGAGTAATCGATTGTTTTGGAAAAGCATTGCTGAATGGCTGAGACATAAATCGATTATGCAATTTAAGGAATCAATTATTAAACAAAACTGCATAATGAACATAAACCATAAACAATCGATTAGTGATACTGCTAATCGATTTTCAGCACAGTAAAATAATCGATTATTTGCTTGGAACAATCGATTATTCTGTGCCAAAACTTTATAATTCACCCTATCTTTTAGGGCGATACCTGCAAAATAGAATTAAACGTCTCCGACGCTCAAGTCAGTAATTTGTAAAGAAGTAATGACTTAAACTAGTGTTGCCAAGTGAGAACGTGAGCTCTTAAGAAGTGTGTCCTAAAGTGTTCTTAAGAGAGTTTCGGGTACAAACCTTTCCTCCGACGTCTCCAATTACCTGTTCAAGAGGGTGATCTTTGATCGTCCTCCACTCATTTGGCACTTTTGTTTCTTTTTCCAATTGTGGCGCTTCTTCCGTTGGTTGTTCCTCAGTTTCATCTTTATTTTCCTTGGGTGGTTCCTCTTGTATTTTGTCTTTCAAGCTATCTAAGATACTGACCGAGCCGATGCCGATGATCTTTCCTTTATTGTTATCACCGAAGATAACACTTCCTCCTTCTTTGTGCTCTAATTGAAGGAATTTGGATTCATCTCCCGTTATATGCTTGGAGCATCCACTATCAAGGTACCATAGTACACTTGATCCCTTCAAGCACACCTACAAAACAAATTAATGTTCTTTAGGTACCCATGCCATCTTGGGTCCTTGGGGGTTAGGCATATTATAATGATGCGATTGAGTAATATGTCTATGACGTGTAAAGCATGCAGGAGCAATATGGCCAATACGTCTACAATAATGACAAGTCACATTTGGGTTATGCATCCTTCTAGGTTCATAGTAACTAGACGGATGAAAATTTCTTACTCTATTTTGAACACTATGACTATTTCGCATTTCATGAGAATTATTTCTCCTACTATGAGCTCTAGGATGGGCAGCATTTCTAGAGTGATTGTTTCTCGGTTGAGGTCCATTGCTAGGTCTTCTAAGGGGTTCAAAATTTGGCCTAAAGTATGCATCATTTCTAGGGTGACTATTTCTAGGTGGTAAGTCATTCCTAGGTCTTCTAAAATGTTCAGCATTTTGTCTAGCATGCATATTGGCTCTAGAGTTGTTGTTTCTAGGATAAGCATTTCAATTGTTAATCCTAGGTTGAGCTTTAGGTTGTTGGGGTTTAGCTTCAACCTTTTCTTCATTCTTAAAGCCTATTCCATGCTTGGTTGATTTCAAGTTAACAAGAACATCATTCAAGTTTTTGTGCGAAGAATTAAACTTATCTAATGTGCCTTTAAGCCTACTTACTTTATTCTTAAGATGCAAACAAGAAGTGCAATTTCTAGTAGAGCTTTCGGGCTTATCGGAACTTCTTTTTCCAAAAAACTTGTTTTCCTCTTTCAGCTTCTCATTTTCTAAAACCAGTTTTTCTAAATCCTTTTCTTTTAAAGAAAGCTGTTTTTGAAAATCTTTTTCTTTTAGAGAAGCATTTTCTTTTACGCCCTTAACAGTTTTTGAAGCCTTAATAAACTCAGCATATAATTCATCAAAAGCAGTTCGCATTTCTTCAAGAGTAAAGAAGTTTTTAGACGAAATTGGACATACCTCATCTTTGTTGTCTTCTTGTGCCATAAGGCAAGGATTTGCTGCTTCGTCTTCTTCTCCTTCGCTTGACTCATCTCCGGAGTCGCCTCCCCAAGAAATGTATGCACGTTGCTTTTTAAAAGGTTTCTTCTCCTTTTTGATGTTTGGGCAATTTGATTTGATGTGCCCGGTTTCACCACATTCATAGCACTTGATTTGTTCGCCTTGCTTTTTGCCCTTGCGTTCATACTCCTTGCGCATGAACTTTTGAAATCTTTTGATAACGAGTCCAAACTCGTTGTCTCCTTCCTCATCAATTTGCGGTTGGCTTGTGCTCGCCTTTAGAGCTATTCTTTGCCTCCTTTGATCATCAACAAAAGGGTTAAGAATAGTAGATTCATAGGTCATAAGGTTACCTCTTAGTGCGTCGATGGTGACGTTTGAAACGCCAATGGATTCTTGAATTGCATGGGCCTTTGATCTCCATGCCGGTGTGAGACTTCTAAGAATTTTTCGCACGAGCTCTCTATTCGTGAATGTTTTCTTGAGAGCATGTAGGTCATTTACGATTATTGAAAATCGCTCAAACATTTCGTCCACCTTTTCACCTTCCTGCATGTGAAATAATTCATAAGAATGGGTTAGGAAATCAATTTTTGCTTCCCTTACCTTGTCCGTACCTTCGTATGTAACTTCTAGCTTGTCCCACATCTCCTTTGCCGTTGTGCAACACGATATTTTCCTGTAGTCGTCAGCATTAACAGCACAATATAATAAATTAATTGCTTTAGCATTATTTTGAACCTTTCGGATGTCATCCGCGTCATACTCATCCTCGGACTTGGGAACCCATTCGTTTTCCACCTTCTTTGTTGGAATTTGGTTTCCCTTCATTATCACCTTTTAAAGGTGAAAGCTGTTGGACTGAACGAAGATCTTCATCCTCTCCTTCCAGTACGTGTAATTTGTACCGTTGAATAGAGGTGGTCGTGTGGAGCACTGTCCTTCATCAATTCCTGCAAAAGAATCACGAGTAGAAGCCATGGATGGTTCTCTCAAACTGTTAAGTCTTCAGAGAGTATGACTTTGATACCAATTGTTAGATAAAGCGCTTAACGCTAGAGGGGGGGTGAATAGCGTTATAATAAAATTTAGCGTAAACTTGCAGAAATTAAAATTTGCAGGAAATAAATAAGTGCGTTAAATAAACAAAAAGGAAAGAACGCACCGATATATTCTGGTTCACCACAACACGTGGCTAGTCCAGTCCCCGAGAGACTCTCTCGAGATTTTCCACTAACTTGTTAAGCTTACGGGTGCTCAACAAACCTTTACAACTTAAGGACACAAGCCTTAACACCTTTGCTCGGAGATACAACACTCCAAGACTTCAACCAAGGAAACACAAGTTCCTTACAACAAGAGAATCACAATTCTCTTACAAGTGTATAAAACACTAAACACTCAAACAAAATACTCCTTAATGAGTAGATATGAGTAAAATAAGTAAGCTCTAGATCACAACAACTTTGGACAAGAATATGGCTCTCAAAAACTTTATGAAATTGAATATAAAATGATAAACAAAAGTATGCAAGCTTATAGCAATGTAATGATCAGTTGTAGTATGTTGTTGTGTTCAAAACACTGAAATGAAGCTGTATTTATAGTTGAAAAACTTGGCATTACCGTTGCCTAATTGCCAATTAAGAGTTGCTGATTTTACTCACTGACAATCGATTGTCAAACCCCAACAATCGATTGTCTGCCAGTCAGATCAAAATTCAATCCCAGATTTTACGCTTGATAATCGATTACTTACAATCCATAATCGATTACTGGCAACGTTCAAAAAATCCTTTCCAGATTTTACCACAAACAATCGATTGTCCAGAATCAACAATCGATTATTCAGCAACGTTCAAAAAATCTTTTCCGGATTTTAATCAAAACAATCGATTATACAAAATCAATAATCGATTACCCAATAAAGTTCAAAAAATCTTTTCCGGATTTTAATCAAAACAATCGATTATCAATAATCGATTACCTGACGGTATTTGAAAACTTTACGACAACGGTCAGCTTCACAATCGATTGCACAAAGTCAACAATCGATTACTTATCAGTTTTTGAAAAAACATTTTAGACACTGTCTCTTTGACAATCGATTGTCCAATGTAACAATCGATTATTTAATAAATTTGAAAATCACTGGAAGACACTGTCTCAACATAATCGATTACCATTAGTTCATAATCGATTATTCCGAGTTTTGAAAAACTTTGATGGACACTGCCTCAGTCACAATCGATTGTCATTAGTTCACAATCGATTGTCATGCAGGTTTGAAAAACCTGATGCTCACTGTCTTACTCACAATCGATTGTCATTAGTTCACAATCGATTGTCATGCAGTCTTGGCTTAAAACAATCGATTATCATAAGTACATAATCGATTATCTTAGTCCAGATTTTTAAGGCATGTCTAAAAATTATTTTGACTACTGTAAATATGCATGATTTAAAATCATTTGACATTAAATGAAATATGCATGATTTTGGAAAATAGTTTTATGAGAGAAGCCATGTTACGAGTCAAGTTGTAGGATCAAGATCACAATTAAGAATGACTCAATTAAACTATAAAACTTTGTCTTGAGCTTGAATCTCGTTGTATATCAATGGTGCGCTTGTTTCTTGAACTTCGTCATATATCAATTTTCGCTTTGTTTGTCATTCATCAAAACCTATACAAAAGAACACACGTTTTAGTATATTGCATTGAGAACATGTTTCCAACAATTAGCCCTAGAATTATTAATAGGGAGGCCACCAAATTTATCTACTGCATGCACTATCTCATTGAAAATCCCCCTCCCCCCAATCAACCAAGGTCCCTTATAGTTATCAAATATACGGGTGAGATTATTCCATAATGTGAGTCTATCTGGGAGATCATTACTTGCATAAATAACACTAAGTAAGAAAGTAAAGGGTAATGGACAAAACTGGATGTGGCAGTGGACTTCTTAGGTGGATGTAGCTACCTATTCGACAGTTAATAGAGCAGAATTCCAAAGTATGACAATCCCACCTGAGTGCCCTATAACAGGAACTTCAATCATTCCATTAAACTCAAAATCATCCTTTAAAATTTGACGTGACGGACAATGGATTTCCAAGAGGACCACCAGTGCAGGCCTGTTATAATCTAATAACGACCTAAAGTTCCTTCTAAATTCCACTGATTGAGCACCCCTACAATTCCATATTATGAAATTCATATGACTTATAAAGGAATCATTTTGACCAGTACTAGAATCCCCTAGACGGAGCCTCAAGGTTGGACGGAATAACATGGCATATTTTTTCACAGCTGGGTTTGTTGTTAGACTTAAACGGAATGAGGTTGCTAGTAGATTTTTTGGGCACATTATGAATATCTGGCACCTTATGAATATCTTCCTTTCAAATTCTTCCTTCTGCACAAAGACTTTAATTCCGTCCATGCATGCATAAATTGGTCGTGTCTCTCTGTTGTATACGAAGACTGTGTCTAACTCTACCTATAAATTCACTTCTTGCTATTCTTGTTCTTCTGGATGTGATTCTCTGGAGATGAAGGAGGAGGTGGTGGAGTGGGTAATCGAGGGGTGCCTGGCCTCAACAGAAGGGTGTGAGGCTGTGAATCCCAATAGGGTTGGATCCAAGGAGTGTTGGGAGTTGGTGGAGGATAAAAGGGCATGTGTATGAGAGTTGGGTGAAGATTAGTGTTATCCCAAGCTGGAGCGGGTAGTGGCAGAGGTTGGAAGGGTGCAAGGTTTGGTGCTTGCATCATGGACCAATGGTAACGAGCATACATTTCCATTCCCAATTGCATTGCTTCCGCAGCTATTTGGGCTAACTCGGATGATTGATGAGGATCGTCACTTCCTACTGATTGACTTGAATGTTGAACGTCAAATCATGATTGTGCAAACCCGCCTGTAGCCAAGAGGCTAGGCATGTTGATACATGTGGTGTGTGTGTTGTGCATACTATCGAATTGGGCTCCATTATGAGGTGTTGTGGTGGGTGGGAGCGGGGTGTGGGATTGCAACTGGTGAGAGGTCTGCCTTGGTACTATTCGTTGCCTTCTCATATGGTTGAGAAAGTTGAAAGGAAATATTTTCTACAATGATAGAGGCAATATTCGAATTGTAAGAGGGAGTACAATGTATATTTGGTATGATAAGTGGCAATGAAGCATTGTCAATGGTTAGAGGAGTCTGTTGAAGAGATTGATATGAAGCTTGTGTATTTGACTGGGAAAAGGAAGTGGTGCAGTCATTATGTCCTAGGTGCATGGCAATAGTAGATTGAAATGATGGAGAGCTTTCAATGTTTGAAGGAGGAGGTTGAAAATCTGTGTCGAAGTTGATGGAATATTTGTCTTGTTGATTTGCAGAAGGTAGTGTTTGGGATTGGGGCATGCTTTGCATGTGAGAAATGATGTCGTTGCCAGTTGCATGGTGAGGACTAGGGTTAGGTTTTTGAGGAATAAGAGGTTGTGAGATAAGTTCTGATTAGACCAAGGGTTTTGATACTTAAGTGGAGTTTGAATGTTGACCATTAGTATAACTAGATAATTGATGTAGCAAAGAAATATCATTAGTAGGTTCATCAGTTAATGACTTAAACATATTAGTAGTTAAAACAGTGTCATGACTGGAATTAAACTTAGAACAAGTTTTAGGAATATTTACACAGTTATCTATTGTTAATTTAGTAAATGGAAGGGTATTAGGACTAACTAAAGCTTTCTTGCTTGACGAAGTTCCCCCCCTCGACTCCACTGATGGTGGTACTGCCAAAGGATTTGTTGAGAAAGGAGGTCGTTTGAGTGTTGTTTTTTTGGAAACTGAACAAGCTTCCATGCATCACCAGTAGAATTTGATTTACTATCAGTTATAATGTGTTCCTACTGGGAATTGGCCATTGGAGATCCAATCTTTTCAGTAGAGGTACATGTCCGTTGATTGTGGCCCATGCAACCACAGTTAATGAAAAACAAATTTAATCCCTTCATAAAGTATAACTTGTTAGTGATTGCCAATGTAGAGATGAGTTTGTAAAGGCCGGTTCAGCAAAACTTCTACACATTAACGAGCAAATTGTCCTCGAGTAGTAGAAGAAGTACAAACATCCATTGATAAGAATTTACCAATTTTCTGGCCTAATTTTTTAGAATTTGATAATCATAAAATTCTGTAGGCAATTCAGGTAAGCGTAATCATACATCGAAGGATGTTAATTTTGTCTCAGAAGCCTTAAATTTGAGTTCCCATTGATGAACATATAGAAAATGGTTTAGAAAGAACCAAGGGCCCTGTAAAGCATGTATTTTATTTTCCTCTTTTTGAAACTATAGTATGAAAAAACCTGACCCTAGATCAATTAGAGGAAGGTTTTTAGTTGGTTTCCATAATGCATAAACCTTTCGTCTAAGTAGTTGATGCTCAACTTTATGTCCATAAACCATTGTAATCACAACATATTGGCATGGCTGATATAGCCTATGTTTATCTTCTACAGATAATGGTATGAAATTTGAAGGATCAGTTGATGCATCCAGTTCATCTATATATTCGAAACTCTCATTGCTTAGTTGTGGAGATATAGTCTGTGTCAAGGAAGAGTAGTTTGTGTTTAAAGTTTGGAGATATGATTTGGCGAAGGGAGGAGAAGTATTCACTTGATCCTGGTGAACAATGTTCATACTTGTAGCCATGTTCGGATTGATGAGGATAGTAGATGAAGGTGAAGTTGGAAGAGGGCTTAAGTTATCCGGTGGTTTTGGTGGAATTGATGTGCAAGAGTAATACCGTTGGGAGGTGCTTATTGGGAGTATTTTTTTCTATTTTTAAGACTTTCCCTATTTGAATTCTATTTTGTCTTATTTTCAAAGTTACTAATATTATTTATTATGAACATATAGTTATCTATAAAAAACATTTGCCACCATTATATTGAAATCAAGCTCATAGAATAGGTAGGTACATATTTTCATATCTAGGACAACTAAGTAATTTGGAAGCAGACTTGGCTGCATATATTAGTTGGGAAGTAGGGCTAGGTAAAAGGATTGCACAATGTACTAAGCTTCCGTTATACACGAGGTCGGAGAAATAGGGCTAGGTACTTGCAGTTAAATATCTAGCACCCAATACTCATTAGAATGAGTAGTTGGAAAAAAGAAGAGAACAAAGAGACGTGGGGACTATTGTCGCAGGAGAGATGGAACTTTGCATTCTTGTTGAAAAGCAAGGGTGGAAGCCAAGTTCCTCTCTCTTTCCATAAATTTATTTCATTATTTGCTTCACAAAGGTCAGGATTTCTACTACTTTCCATAAATTACAAATATTAATTTTCTTTTATGGATTTTGTTATAATAGTTATTCGAGGGGATTTTAATTGTCATATTGGGGCTGATGCTGGTAGTTATGGTGAGGTGCATGGAAGCTTTGGCCTTGGGGTTAGGAACGGAGGAGGAACTTTGCTGCTTGATTTTGCCAGGGCTTTTGAGCTTTTGATTACGAACTCGTCCTTTCAGAAAAGGGAGGAGCATTTGATCACTTTAAAAAGTTCAGCGGCACGGACTCAAATTGATTATCTCCTCCTCAAAAAGAGAAATAGAGGGCTGTGTAAGAACTGCAAGGTTATTCTGGGAGAGTCTCTGTCGACTCTGTATAGACTCCTAGTGATGGATGTCGGTCTCTGGGGGAAGAGCAAGAGGAGAGGTGCGGGGGGCCGGCCGCGGATTAGATGGGGAGCTTTGACTAAGGAGAAAGCTCAGGAGTTGGAGAGGAGGTTAGTTGATGGTGAAGCTTGGAGCAGTTCTAGGAAGCAGACACGATGTGGTCAGAAAACGTCGAACTTGGTTAGGGAGGCAGCACGAGATGTGCTCGGGGGTATCCAAGGGCTATTCACGTAGGCAATAAGGCGACTAATGGGGGAGTTTTGACTAAGGAGAAAGCCCAGGAGTTGGAGAGGAGGTTAGTTTATGGTGGAGCTTGGAGCAGTTCTAGGAAGCAGACACGATGTGGTTAGAAACGACGAACTTGGTTAGGGAGGCAGCACGAGATATGCTCTTTGGCATCCAAGGGCTATTCATGTAGGCAATAGGGCGACTAGTGGTGGAATGACGTATTCCAAGGTAAAGTGGAGGCCAAGAAGGCGGCGTTTACTAAGCTGGAAGGGAGCACAAGCGAGGAAGAAAAGCGAGTGAATAGGAAGAGTTACTAGTTGGCGAGGAAGGAAGCGAAGCTGGCGGTCATGGAAGCTAAAAATGCGGCGTTTGGTTGCATGTACGAGGAATTGGGAGAGAAAGGTGAGGAAAGGAAGTTATTCAGGTTGGCTAATGCAAGGGAGAGGAAGGCGTGGGATCTAGACCAAGTTAGGTGCATCAATGGCGAGGATTGTAGAGTTCTGTTGGGGAAGTCTCAAGTAAAGCGGAGGTGGCATGCATACTTTCGAGATCTGCTTAACGAGAAGGGGGATCGTGATATAGATCTAGGGGAGTTGGGGAATTCAAAGTGTCATAGAGACCTTGGGTACTGTTGGTGCGTTAGGGTGGAGGAGGTCGTGGGGGCTTTGCGTAGGATGAGTAGTGGCCGAGCGACCGGACCAGACTAAATTCCGATGGAGTTCTGGAAATGCATGGATAGGACTGGGCGGAGTAGCCGTCCAAGCTGTTCAACATGATCTTCAGGACTAAGAGGGTGCCGGAGGAGTGGAGGTTGAGTACAGTGGTGCCCTTGTATAAGAACAAAGGGGATGTCCAGTGTTGCAACAACTATTGGGGTATCAAATTTCTAATCCATACCATGAAAGTTTGGGAGCGGGTGGTTGAGGCGAGGGGAGGGAGATGTCATCTATATCCGTAAACCAGTTCGGTTTCATGCCGGGCCGCTCCACTACAGAAGCTATTCACCTTGTCAAGAGATTGGTGGAACAATTTAGGGATAAGAAGAAGAACCTACACATGGTGTTTATCGACTTGAAGAAGGCATACGACAAGGTCCTAAGGGAGGTGTTGTGGAGGTTCCTGGAGGCGAATAGTGTGCCAGAAGCCTACATAAGAGTGATCAAGGACATGTACGGTGGTGCTATAACTAAGGTTAAGACGGTGGGTGGCGACTCAGATCATTTTCCGGTGGTTATGGGGCTTCATCAAGGATCTGCGCTTAGCCCGCTCTTATTTTCTTTGGTGATGGATGCTCTAACACGCCATATTCAAGGGGATGTGCCATAGTGTATGCTATTTGCGGATGACATATCTTGATAGATGAGACGAAGGTCGGTGTTAACGAGAGGTTGGAGGTCTGGAGACAAACTCTCGAGTCTAAGTCTCTCAAACTAAGCAGATCTAAGACAGAATACCTGGCGCACAAGTTTAGCGCCTAGCCGAGCGAGGTGGGCGGAGACGTGAAGCTTGGATCTTAGGTCATCGCCAAGAGGGACAGTTTCCTATATCTTGGGTCTGTGATTCAGGGGGACAGAGAGATCAACGGGGATGTCACCCACCGCATAGGGGTGGGGTGGTTGAAACAGAGGCTTGCATTAGGAGTCCTGTGTGACAAAAAAGTTCCACATAAACTTAACGGAAAGTTTTATAGAGTTGTGGTTAGAACTGCCATGCTGTATGTGACGGAGTGCTGGCCGGTGAAAAATTCTCATGTTCAGAGAAGGTTGCGAAGGTGATGATGCTCAGGTTGATGTGCGGGCTCACCAGGTTTTATAAGATTAGGAATGAAGTTATTCGGGAAAAGGTGGGGGTGACTCCGGTGGATGAGAAGATGCAGGAAGCGAGGTTTAGATGGTTCGGGCATGTACGTAGGAGGAGCCTCGATGCCCCAGTGAGAAGTTTTGAGCGGCTGGCGGTGGTTGGCGCGAGTCGAGGCAGAGGGAGACCCAAGAGGTATTGAGGTGAGGTGATCAGGCAGGATATGGCTAGAATGCGGATTTATGAGGACATGGCCCTTGATAGGAGAGTCCGGAGGTCTAGCATTAGGGTTGTCGGATAGGGGCCCCTTGTTTCTTTGCACTTCTTTCCCAGTCTGGGGGTTTGGTAGGACACTCTATATATGATTTATGCATTGGTTTATGTTTTGAGATTACTGCATGCCATTTTACTTATGGTTTATGGTTTATGTTTTGATAATTGTCTGTGTGACTTTTTCATAGAGTTGCTAATACTCTTCTGTTTTTGCTTCTTTTTTTTTTTGCTTTTGTTTTTATTTTTATTTTTCTGAGCCGAGGGTCGTTTGGAAACAACCTCTCTGCCCTTTCAAATAGGGGTAAGACCTGCGTATATATTACCACACAGACTTTACTTGGAGGGATTATACTGGGCAGTTGTTGTTTCGTTGGATTTTGTTATGATTTACATCTAATTACCACGCATCATGAGATAGAGTGCTCTTGCTGCTTATAATCTTCTTTTGCTCTGCACATGCATTATTGAGTAGTAACCAGCTTATTCCTGACCAATAAATTTATGGAGTAGTAAATAGTATGTTGTTTGAAGGCCAGAATGACTTCCATTTATAAAACCTCGACATGTGTGCTTGATAACGTATTTGATTATGTTATCTGAGCTAATTTAATTTGACGCAATGTCTTGCATACAAATGCGCGCTATTACAATGATGACAACATATCTTAATAGGCTAAATTTGTATATTTCTATATATATCCGCTTTAATAAGAGGAGGAAAGAGATGCATTTATTTTTCTTTTTACAAATCATAACAGAATAAGACAAGAACCAGAACGCAGGATATATACAAAAGACCTATAGGCGGACATCCTGGTATCAGAAAATCATTGATTCTTGGGTTAATAAAATGAAAAGCTCCCATAAATTAGGATGATATATATGTATCAACTCGTTTGTTTATACGTGCTCGATAAAAGCACAAGAGAATGCTTTAGGAAGTTGTTGGAAATTTGGAGCAGATTGAACCCTTCTATGAACCAAATGAGTCTCCATAATATCAATTTCCCACAAAGTAGATTTCTTCCTATGAGGAACATCATGGGCGACAAGATTTCTCCATGGGGGTATTCCTCCAAAGGGTCTCAAGAAATGGCCATATCGCGTCTTTAGGCGAATTTGATATAACGATCCATCTTGTTCAGCCTCCCATTCTGTTGCAGAACTCAACTTTTTGGGCAGAGTCTGAATGACCTTTCTTGATCTAGTGACCTGTTGAAACATAACATAATTAAATAAGTCAAAAATTATTATTTTTATAACAGTTTAAGCTTTCAGATGAAATAATATCGTAGTTTGAATCTTGAATTACCTTAGGAAGAAATGGAACATTTGAAGCAGTCAAGTACTTGCCATAAAAACTCTTAAGGCGTAGGTAATGTTGGTTATCAACAATTTCCACAGACCAAAGTGCATTTACTGATGAGCCATCACGGCTTTGGCGTACAGATTTCTCATCTTTGCTTGCTATTAAGTATTTGCCATTGTGCGTTTTGAGACGAATGATTTTTGCCTTCTCCAACAAGTGTTCCATCTAATTACAAGGTTGAAAAGAAGGCTCAATTCTCTCAAGCCAAAAGGACAATTCTTGAAAAGAGTTTAGGCCAAAAAAAAATAAAGAAACTCTTTTTTACAATCTATGATGATGGCAAATGGTGACGTTCAAAAAACCCTTGTCTTAGGTATGCATGCAAGAATTGATTTAAGTGCATATAATTAAGAAGGGTCTTTTGGAGTAAAGGAAATCAAAGAATCAAAAATCTTTAAGTACCACTTCAAATGAAATTGCAAAATACATTTTGGTTGTTGGGATATGCTTCCTCTTTTGTTTCATGCCTGTCTTTATTGTGTGGCCCAGATACATTGGAGGAGAGGGTTTCGGAATTGGGCTATAATCTTGGTTCAATACGTGTGGGGGGGAGAATTTTCAATATTCTAAGCCGTATATTTTAATTTAGGATTTAAATTATATACATCTCATACACCAACAAAGTTCACTGGTGTAGTATTTGATCGACACAGGACGGTAACTTATTGGTAAAAATTTATGTGCACTCAGTATTTATATCAAACTATACTAATTTAGTACTATTAATTATAGTTTAGTGATACAAGGGTATGTGAATACAAATATCATATATTAATTAGATTGGTGTAAGCACCAGTAGCATGTAAGGTTTCCACAATCGGTATTATGTCTAACAAAAGGCGAGGTCATGGATTTCTCTATGATACTATAGTAGTATTAACCTGGGTATAACGTTATTGTTAATTCTCAGTTTGATTGCAGCTTGTTGTCTGTAAATAAGGAAAGAAAACAAAACAAGTTAAGCTATGCAATGCTACTAGTCAATAATCCAACTGGATAACAAGTAAAAGCCCAAATGCCATATTTCTTCCAGTATTATGTAAAAGTGACATATAAAGTGTTGTTTTTTCATGTTGTCGTTTATTCATTGATTAATCATTTGACAGTTTAATAATGTCCTAAATCAACCATTGCAGCTATTCACATAAACTAAGATCCCAAAGCGTTTGTGCTGTGAAACTTGGTACTTGGCTGAAGAATATATCATCTGGTGATTAATTAACAATAATGCGGAATAAATGAAAAAGTTGACTTAATTATATGCCGACACCTACCCACACCCCCACACCCCCAACCCCCTCCTTTTTTTTTTGAAACACACATACACACACACACACACACACATATATATATATATATATATATATATATATATATATATATATATATGTATATATATATTTGTAATTTAGTTGAGTTTGGGATTAACAAAGGGAAAAAAATGCTTAAAAGAACAATACATTGGCCCTAGCTAGGTTTGTCGGCGAGTTAGAGCCTTTTCTGGACACTGGATTTCCATGGAAGCAGATCAACTTAGTGCTCCAGGATTGAGCTTTATATTTTTGTAAGGGTTGATTTTTAATTTATCTATCACGTAAGAGCCTGCACCTTAGCAGAAATATTTTATTTTGTGGTCAATGTGGGACCAACGAAGGACAGAAGTCATAACCATTTGTAAGACAACAATCTTTTGCTTTCGTGTCGAAAAATATCTTGGGGGACTGTTATATTGTATATTTCAATATATTTGTAATCAATGGATTTAAAGTTTAAACACTATATATGCTCAAGTTATAGAGCTAACGTTTGGATATGTATTTTACTTGAATTTTTTTTGAAATTTTGTAAGCAAAAAAGTTTAAAAATATCAAAAATTATTCTAGAGTTGTTTTTGGGATTTGAAGATTTTTTTTAAAATCGATCAAAAAATAATTAAAATTTATAAACAAACAAATATTTAAAAAAAAAATTGGAAAAAGACTCTCAAATTTTATGGCCAAACGGGAGCTGAAAATCAACATACATGCATTTGTATATAATAACGGTGGATCCATAATCTGGAAAACAAAGTACTCCATATATTACACCAATTAAAAGCTATAGTGATACTCTCTGCGGTCTAAAATAAGTGATTTTTAAGTTGTTTTCACACAAATTAAGAAATTCATCTTTAGCAATAAAATTGATCATATTAACCTTTACTATGTCTTCACATAAATGCTCCTCATATTCCAACACTATTTAATCCAAGGGCAATGTAGGAAAAAATAATTAATCTATTTTTGAAATCTCAAAAATTATTTATTTTGGACCACAAAAAAAAATTTAAAAATCACTTATTTTGAAATTGTAAATATTCTTTGTTTAGTTTAGTGAATATGATTGGAAACAGTCTCTTTGTCCTTACGGGGTAGGGGTAAGGCATGTTTGCATATTACCCTCCCCAAACCCTATTTTGTGGGATTATACTGGATATTGTTGTTGTTGTTGTAGTTTAGTGAATATGATTCTAATCAAATTGAAAATTTTGATGTATCATAAATATAGCTGACCAGCGGGTGGGCCGGGCCGGTTACGGGTCCGGATTTTTTGACCCGTCCGGGTCCGGGCCGGTCCGGTCCGGGTTCAATTGGGGGCGGGTTGAATTGGGCCAGGTTCGATCCGGTCCGGGTCGGGCCGGACCGGGTTTTACTTTTTTTTTTTTTTTTTTTGTATTTCGTATAGTTTAAATATTAAGTTATATTAATACTTTGTAATAATTGAATGAACACAACAAAAGATGGGAAAAAATTGCACTTATTGCAAGTGCTACTTTATTTCTTAAATTGAAAATTTCAAATTGAAAAACTAAAATGTACCATAACTAGTTTACAATTTACAATTTTACATCAAATGGCTTGCATTGCAATAGCAAGTTCTTCCATATTAATATGAACCTCTGGACCTTCTTCTGGAGTGTTAAATTCGGATGGGTTTCCGTGCGTTAAGATATCTCCAAGTTCTTCGTCTTCCGGGCTATCCAGATCTTCCTTTCCTTGATTTCTTCTTTCAGATCTTATCCAATCTCTTAGACACACTAAGACTTCTAAAGCATTGCTTCCCAATGAGTGCCGCGTGTCTCCAAGTTGTTGTCTTGCTTGGCTAAATGCACTCTCGGATGCAACAGTGGAAATTGGGACATTCAGGACATCCCGCGCCATAGCGTAAAGAACGGGAAATTGCTTTGAATTTTCCTGCCACCAGCCTAACGGTGAAAATTCCTTGGTGCGAGGCTCCTTTTGCTTCTGCAAGTAAAATTGCAATTCATCTATATTCCTGCTACTAGATTGAGTGTTAGCAAAAGTTGAAAAAATATTAAAACTATCAAACCCTTCATCATCATCTCCGACTACATTAGAAGTGCTACATTCCATAGTGGGATTTGCAGCAGATGATGCACGAGCAATATCACATTGAGTTGCATAATAAGTATATAGATATTGTAAGTGTTCATTTAGTTGGTTCATAGATTCATACAAATTTGGGCTTTCAGTGGGCCCAATCTCCATATAATTGTATAAAGCATTCATTAATTGTTGACAATCAGACATTTTAATTGAAGGATTTAAAACTGCACCAATTAAGTAAATAGGAGGAATTGGAAAGAAATATTTTTTAAATTTTGCTTGCATACTTGCAATAGCATCCGTATATCTATCGTTCTTCTTAAATTCAAATAGTAGCAAAGAAATTTCAGCTATATGTACTAAAGCCAAAGTAATAGTTGGGTAATATGCCCCAGAAAACACAACAGTAGCAGTATAAAACTTATGTAAAAATTTAATGACATCACTAATGACCTCCCAGGTATCACCGGTTAACATACGACTAGGATTAGTACAATGTGCATTAGCAACTTCTGTTATTGGAAATCTATATTTGTAGCAACATTTTAAAAATATATACGTATAGTTCCATCTAGTAACTACTTCGTCGGGCATGAATCTAGGTCTAAGGTTATATTGTTGACACTTGTTCTTAAATTCTCTTATTCTAGATTGTCTATTATTTCCCTGAATTACTCCAACAGCTCTTCTAACTAGAGTAATCTCATGTAAAAATAAATCTAGCCCACTTTTAACAATTAAATTGTATACATGACATGCACATCTAACATGAAAAATATCATCAAGAGGTGGATGTAAATTCAATTTTAAAATTGAAACTGCAGCATTGTTGTTTGAAGCATTATCAAAAGACATACACAAAACTTTTTGGTTTAGATTATAAAATTCGACAACTTCAACAATTGTAGTACTAATAAATGTTGCAGTATGACTCTGATCTTCATCATATTTAAAAGCAATTATACGTTTTTGCATACAAGTATTGTCATCTATCCAATGACATGTAATTGTTAAATAATCATTTCCATTTACAGCATGGCCAATATCAGAAGTTAGACATACTCTAGAAGGAAGGTGACTAAACAAATAACGTATGTACGTTTGATATTGGCCGTGAAGTCTAAAGATGTCAGATCTACAGGTACTTCTAGGGATACCTTTAAACATAGGGTTGTATATCCTTTGAATATACGTAACAAGATAAGAGGAAGAAGCAAAAGAAAAAGGTAGACAACCCAAAGCAATCATTTTCGCTAATTCCTCTCGATCCCTCATTTTATCATATTTTCGCAGACCTCCAGTAGTAGTGTTAGGTGTTGTTTCACTTCCATCCCCATTATTTCCCCATTCTATAGGATGATCCTTTTGCATATGTCTAATAAGTGTGCCAGTCCCCCCTAAATTACCTCCGGTCAAATGTTGATACGTGTCGTTACAAAGTCTGCACTTAACTCTATCACTATCTTCTATCTCATCAAAAAATTTCCAAACAGCACTTCTTTTTCTACGATTAGATTTAGATTTTGGAGCGACTGGTGGTCTTCTACCCCTTGTTGCACTAGCAACTCCAACTCCAACACTACCAACATTTGCACTAGTAGGTGTAGATGGTATCTCATCTTCTATTCCAATTTCGTTATCTTCTATTCCGAAATCTTGGTGTAATTGTTCATAATCAATATTTACATCTTGCAAATTAGGCGATGATTCAGAAACATGTGTTATTGGTTCATTATTACTATTACTACCAGAAGCTATAGGACTTTTTTTACTACTTCCACTTCCACTTCCACTCCTACCAGTAACTTTTCTACACGCTCTTTTAGCAGCATTCAACATATTGGAAAATTTAATATATAAGCTAAACTAAAATCAAATATGCAATTAAAATATTAAATAAGAGAAAGAGTTGGAGAGAGTGCACCGAATTCGACAATAAATTGAGCACTTGAACAGGTGAACTTCAAGAATGTTGAACACTTGAACTTCAAGAATCAAGCTTCGATAAGAAATTACGATAAATTTAATTCGGGAAAATAAAGACAATAAAATTATGAAAGTAGAATATGAATTCTTGAATTGAGAGAGAGATAGATAATTTGAGAATTGAGAGAGAGATAGATAATTTTGAGTGAGGAAATGAAGAAGAGGGGGAGGGTATTTATAGATTTTTAGAAGGGTTATTAATGTAATTAAATAAAAACTAAAAAAAATCAAAAAATGGCCAAATTTGCAAAATTTACCCGTTGGCCAACGGATCTGGTCTTCTGGACCGTTGCCAACGGGCAAGTGGGCCCCACAAGTATAAAAAAATTTTTTTTTTTTAAAAAAAAAAAAAATTTGACCGTTAAAACCGGTCCGGGCCGGTCCGGGTTGGCCGGTTCGCCCGGTAATTCGCTTCCCGGGCCGGTCCGGTCCGGGTTATTTGCCCGGTAAGGCTGTCCGTCCAAACCCCCTTCCCCCCCCAACCCAGCCCGGCCCCCCCCGCCCTTAACCGGTCCGGTCCGGGCCGGTTTTGACCGGGCCGATCCGTGCCGGTCCCGGGTCAACCCGGCCCGGTTGACACCCCTAATCATAAATCAAATGGAGCCCACATTATGGGATGTGACCTGAAAAGATGTATGATCATAGAAAGGAAAAAGTTAACGCTAAAGTCAAATATTTCACACAGCCAGCATATTAATTACCTACCTCCTATCTGCCCGTTACGCAATTAAAATTTTACGTGCATTAATAGCATTTGTTTCACACCTTACTCTTCCTTAATTAATAGCATCAATACTTTCTTCCTCAATTTTCTGATCTTGTCACATCTCAACAAACTGATTTATCCACCTGGATCCTCCTCTTCACTAAATACTCAACAGGTGGCAGAACTCTACATCAAAAAGATCATTTCCTTTTTGGATATCTGATTCTTAAAAAAATTCAGCTTTTTTCTTTATCCATTGCAGAATTCTGAGATGGAATATTTCCAGAAAGCGAAATCCGTCAGGTTAAGGAGCCACCACGGGAAATTCTTATTAGCTGATCCTGATCAAGAAACCGTATACCAAGATCGCACTGGATCTACAAGGAGTGCAAAATGGACTGTTGAATTCCCTGAAGGATTTGACAATGTTGTCCGATTAAAGAGTATTTATGGCAAATACTTAACAGCCTCAGATGAACAATTTCTGTTTGGTGTAACGGGTCAAAAAGTTATACAAAGTTTGCCAAATAAATTGGATTCATCAGTTGAGTGGGAACCAATGAAAGAAGAAGGCTCCGTTGTAAAGCTGAAAACTAGATATGGGAAATATTTAAGGGCAAATAGTGGATTACCACCTTGGAGAAATTCGGTTACACATGATATACCTCATAGGCATCAGGATTGGATCTTATGGGAAATTGATACTGTGGAGTTATTGCCAGCTGAATCGCCCGAACGCATTTCGAGATCAGAATCAGTGGGTGATGATTTGAGCTCATCTTTTCATCTTACCACTGCTAAATTTTCCAGGACTGAGGTTTGTCTTCTATGTTGGCTCTGTTTATCCTACATTTTTATGCCAAATGAAATCTTCCTTATGGTAATAGATTTAGGTAGGGGTAAGGTGTGCCTACACTCTACCCTCCTCATACCCCACTAATAGGATTACACTGGGTTGTTGTTATTCTTGTTGTTGGTAATAGATTTAGGATTTGCTTGGTTTGTGGACAAAATTATGCTAGGATTAATAAATCCTGAATTATATACTACTTATTATTTATTTGGTTCATTACATTAAAAATGGGGTATTCCGCGAATAATCTGAAACTGGTATTTGGTTTTAAACTGGATAAATCTTGATAAACTTTTGTTTTCAATTTTAGCCTTGACCTTCTTAAGAAAAAGGTTTAGGCGGAAGGGAAACAATTTACTTTTTTTATCCAGGTGTGACTAATCCTTGATTTGTTATCCCACATTGGTTATGATATAAAATTATATCATCATTCCATCATAGTTAGTAGTATTACTTATACCAAAAAAGTATATAGAATAATTCCGAATTTCATTATTTCCATAATCTCAGTAACCAAAGTCCAAACGAGCCCTTGGATTTAACTTATAGACACTGCATCAGGTTACTTACCATCTTTGTAGGTTATCGATCTACGCTTGATTTTAGAAAGTTATCTGTGATTGACTTTAAATGTTTCATAATGAAATGATCATTCACACTGAGATGTATATACCTAAATTCATGGATTCTATTAAACATGCAGTCCGCACGGAAGTCTGAAGGTCGGCTAATCTATTATCATGTGCCGGATGAAAATGGAAATGCGAATGATTCGGTGGAAGGGCCTTCTTTTCAGTTCAAAGGTCATGGATTAGAGGAACTGACTCAAAAGTTGGAGGAAGAAACAGGTCTGGAGAATATTATTGTTTGTTCGCGGAACAATTTTAATGGAAATTTATATCCTCTTCGTTTAGCATTACCTCCAAACAATGCAACTATGCATGTTGTTGTAATACCTGCATCGTCTAAAGGTCAGCATACTTGATCCTCTTTGAATAATGTACTCTTCCCTTTTTTCATTAGCCAGCTGGATAAACTTCTGCAAGTTACATGAGACACATTTTATTAACAGGACTGTGATTCTACAATGATAGTTGTGTTGTAAATTTGTTACTTGGTATTTTCGTGTATGATAAAAAGTTTATGACAACACTAGTCTTTTCATCTAAAAGTGAAATTATAAGTTCATATCGTTCATCTTTCTTTGAGTATTGCCAGATTATACGTTTCATGCCTAAGGCACTAACAATCTGTGATAAGGGACAGTCATCAGGCCTTCAATCTATTTGATTAAAAAGTGTGCAATAGTTATGATGAAGAGTACAGAATGCTATAAATTGGGGAATGAAAGATTAAAACAAAGATCTTTAGACTTAGAGTTAGTTGCTTTCTTGTCTAAAGGTTTGGCTTTTTTTTTTTATCAAGAACGTTAGTCCTCAAATTAATCCTGTTCGACTGTGCAATATTCTAATTCAGCATTGCTTTGGCTTCTGTTTGTTGATGTTTTCTAAAGTTGTATTTTGATCCTGCATCTTGTTTCATGACTTGTTGACGAAAATGGCATTTTGCTGGTGGACAGTGGCAAAAGAACTGATGGCAGATGTTCCAACTTCCAAATGGTCGGTGGTGAAGACTCTACCGTGAAACGTTATGCTTGCCAACTGGAAAGTAAATTCAAAATCATTTCCAGGATTGTGCCTAGCATTTCTTTCTTCTTTTGGCTGTATTTAGGTTTTAGCAATGGTGATGCAACCAAGAGATAGTATGTTTGCCGCTTCCAATGGAGAGCGTTATTTGTTTGTTGAGAGTTGACAAATGCAACTTTCCTTGCTTATATATTTCGGTTACTCATCTTTTGGAGTCGAGTTGAAATATCCAGTCTTTTCACTTGCAGTAATTGCCTTTATTACTTTCTGTTCCTTCTTTTTGAACCTGTAACACTTAAGAGACCTGAGATATAATAAGCCAATGCAGAGTCATGTAACATTTTACAGCAAGATATCCATGAACTCCAATAACTGTAATTGATTCTATATGGTTCAACTGAACATATGACTGGAAATGAATTCGAAGTTGAAAAGCAGCTGAACTAGGTGAAGTTTAAGGAATTGCACATATTATAAATGTCAAATCAACTTTTATTGTTGACATGTAAATTATATTGATGGATAAGTAAATAAAAAGAAAATAGCTATAATTGAATAAGTGATGTCAGAGCGACTAAATCATGGATTCAACTTCATCACTGTAATGTTGTTATAGATGAGTAACTTCAACACGGTCTAGTCTTTGACCCTGGAGGCAGGCACTAGTCATTTTTCAAAATATGCAAGCCTGTGGAGTTAGTCCTGATGAGTACTATTTGACCATGGCACTTGCAGCCTGTGTTCATTTAGGGGTTCTTGATCAAGTGAAGTTGATTTGTGATTATTGGCATTGTACTTGCTGATATGTGATGTTTATGCAGTGTTGGTGTTTTCACTCGTCTATTAGAAAGATCCCATATATAAACCACAGGCCTCAGTATGGGGGGGGGGGGGGGGACGTAATGTTGCTCTTGCAGAGCTTGCTGTAAAGAGAGTTTGTTGGTAGAAGATGGCAGTGTAGCTGTAGAAGATTTTGCTTCTCTTCAGTATTCCTATGGTATATATTTGGCCGCATGACAAGGCGAAGATGCACATAGATTCAGAAGGATGATTGGGTGAGAGAGGGAAAGAAGACACCCTTGTTGCAGCTCAATTTGAGATTGATGAGGTGATTGCATATATAGATGACCTGTATGTAGCTATCCACCTTTCGGAGATTGATCTTCGATCAACATCTTAGAACTAGGGAAGAAGATATACTTAAGATACTTTTCAGGACAGATACTAGGAGTTTTTTGTGATGTCGTTTTGACTTAACAAACTATGTTGCTCGAATGTTCCAAAAATGTTACCTCACTCATGTTAGATTCTCCACAAATGTCCTTGGGATTTATCTTAGAGCTAGCTGACATACACATTCTGCTCAATTTATTGTCTCTTGACACTGAGTTCGTCAACCTAAAATAGTAAAGAATGAGGTTTTGCTTGTGTATCACAGCGCCAAGTCACAAGTGTGTGACGGCATTCTGCTAGGAATGTGTCCTGATTTTCTCTAACTTATTTGGATTTATTCTTTTACTTAAAGGAAGGATTGAATATTAACCATAATTGTTTTACAAAACAATATAGATCTTTTTCATATTTGACAGATCGCTTTCTTGGAAGAAAAAGTTGTGACCTCTATAAATTAAGGATCTCTCCATTATATAAAATATATTCTAAAACCCCGTCAGGCCCATTAGGCCCGCCAGGCCCGGGACCGCAGTGTGCTTAGGCCCGTAACGGGCCGGTCTCTACCGTGAGGACCGTTAGGCCCGGCACACCAAGCCCGGAACCGTGAAGCCCGGCCCGTCAGGCCTGTTTAGGCCCGGGCCCGGGACAGCATACAGCCTTAGTCTCACATTAGATTTTTGGCTTCATTTTTCTTACTTTTTTTGAGTTGTTTGGATGAAATTGGCGCAGTGATGCTGTTATGGATTTAGGGTCTTGTTAGACTTGAGCTTTTAAAATGTCTCTATTGTTGTCATTTTTTTCTCTTAAATTATCAGTGAATTTGAAAAGATAATTTGTGTTTATCTCTTAAACTATTTTTCCAATATTAGTTTTGTGTGATTAGAATACGTTTTGTCGCCTAAGAATTCACGTAAGCTTGATCCATTGAAGTATAAACTTGGGAACCTTTTTCTCTGGATGCATATTTTTTGATGTTTGCAGAAGAAAAGGAATGTGTGTTTATGTTGACCAGTTATATTAGAAGTGATATAATGATGTGAATTAGTTTCTCTAGATCTAGTTTTTTTGTCATTGATATTTCAGCCATTTTTGGTAAAATAACAATGAGGCGGCTGTATAGATAGTAAACAGTAGATTATAATTGGTAAAAGGATCTCGCGCTTGACTGTAAAATCACATTTAGCCTTTTAGCAAAGAAACAATGAAATTTTGAGTACAAGCAAACTGAGACAAATACTTAAATAGTGTATTAGAAGAGATTCAGCTACAAAGTTCTCGATTTTTAATAGCGACAAGATTATCCACTCTAATGTTCTTCGCACAACCATGAGTGCACTGCTCAGTGATACAGGCTATATAGTTGTTGCAGCTACCCTGAAGTGTGAGCTCCGCTTCATCTTTTGTCTTTAATCCGTGGGAAAGGTTAGGAAGTTCACCAACAAGAGATTGATTGTTTACTAGAAATAGAAATATGTATTGGTTTAGTACTGAAGAAATGAAAAAGGGAAAAAGATAGATTCAAAAGGTCATGATTATAGAAAATAGGAGTAAATAAATGAAAGTGTAACCTCTCATACGGTTTAAGCTTTTGAATGAGATGGTCATATAATTCAAATATGATGTTAGAGAAGTTTTAAGATGAGAAGTTCACGCAATATTGAGAGAAAATTTTAGCTAGTTCGTATGTTCAAAGCTATCAATTGATCCAAAAGCACACTCTCCCACTTGAGAGGAACCAAGTACCCCCATTATTTTTTGTGCTTCTTTTATAGCAAGCGAGACAGTGGTAACCAAAAATGTGTGCTACTATGTTATCCTTGAATTCATATCAATATCAAAAAATCTTTCTATCAGTATACTGATTAAGCAGAGTTAGTTCTTCCTTAAATTTTCAACTGTAGTGAGCTGCTACTTTAGTTCACCAACGACATAATACCTCGTAGGAACATTCTATTTTCTGTGAATGTGTATGTTGTGTCCTCTTTCTGATGTAGAATATTTGTTATGTGAATAGATAAGCTAGACAAAAGTTAGGTAGATTGAATTCGATGGGATAAAGGTCCTTGTCTCGTTGAGCACTTTGTCATCTTCTATCAGATTACTATGAATAAAGAAGAGTGCACAATTGGACATCAAACTTTGCATGAATATCTTCTATTTTTTTAATAATGTTGCTGCTCTTCATCTTGACTACTTGTAGTGCAGTAGATAAGTATTGATAAAATATTTTCCACAAGCTGTGTATAATGCTCTACCTTAAGGTAATAAGGAAGTGAATTTTGGTGTAGATATTTAGATTCTCATGTGACTTGCTAAAATACTTGTGCTTTTTGGGTTCACCTTAAGGTGTAGGGTCTTTTTGAAGTGAAGTAGTCCTGCTGAGGTTACATTGATCATCTGTATGTTTGACGTTCTCAGATATGTCATCGTTGTTGCATTCCTGACAGTTCTATATTCAAAGTGCGCATTACTTGTGTGCTTGCTGGACATTTGGATTATATTACCGTTCAATTCAAATTGTGGCGGGGGACATTTGTAAAAAGGGATCATTCAAGCTGGCGTTGGTCTGTCATTTAGAAGTATGTCGAAAAAATGTCCTTTACCTTGCTTTGCTTCCCTTCCCCTCTATCAAGCCGGTAAATGTTGATATCAAGCCCTTTAATATGACAAGTTTTGTTGAAGGCTGATATTAATATGGCAACATTCATTGGAAAACTATTAAAACAAACTGATGACTGATGAAAAGTCACAAAAGTCAAACACAAACGAGTGTTTAAATTGGCCGTTTATTTATTAGCAATGTGATGCCATTGAATTTCCAACGATAACGAGAAACTCTAAATGCAAAGAAACAAAAAGATAACTCTGCTTAATACCCATATTCACTACTTCAAATCAATTAAATAACGCTCATTGTGCAGCCCTGCCCCTTACAAATTGAAAGTGGTTATTCATGTGTCCATGCCAATAAATTTTAATTCGCATAAAAACAAATCTCACATTAGGGGAACTTAAGAGACTTTTTCGGTTGTCTAGAATAATGATAGTGCTTATGGTATGTAAGAGTATCTTATTCTAGTGCCTCTGTTGTAGTTGGGCACAACAACTCAATACCAAATTGCAACTTTGAAGAACTCATACTGTTTGGTACAAGTGGATAATTATTTTGCATATGGTATAGCATTTCCATTTCTATTATTTGGATAAGGAATGATTCTTGATTCTAATCAGACACATTAGTGATGGACCCTAACAAAGGAGAGTGGCCCCCTGTCAATCTTTGCTTGTGTATTTGCACATAATGTCTGAAATCAATATTGAGAATTGAAAAAAGTTGAAGCATTCACACTGCTGGCAAAATAAGTTTTGCTCGAATCATCGAGGTTTGATTTTTTCTCTTATTTTTCTTTAAGTATGAACTTGCTAACTTTTCATGAAAATATTATTATACTAGTTTTCATGTTACTAGGAAAAAAAGGAGGAAATGACTGATACTTCAAATCTCATGAACCAACTTACACTAAGATGGCGAAATAGATATTTTAAATTTACTAATTTTTGTGCATATTTGTCAACCTCACGGCCTTCACTGGAACAGACGTGGGCCACCACCATCAAGAAATTTCGAACAGGATAAGCAAGAGACATCCAAGAACAAGAGGAGAACCTGCAACATCTGATCAAACATCAGCAGCTTGCACAGCTGTGGAACCAAAATTAGCTGCTCCATTCACTGTTGTAGCTCGACCAGCCAGTGTATGATTTCCATCTGATGCCCCAGGAATTTCTAGAGATTGCCCATCGTGTCGGTCAGTTGTACCTTCACCTTCCTGTCGTTCCACCAGTTGATTTTCCCATGCCATTCAGTTGAACTCCCATCTCCATTCACATCACCTTTAGAGTTCTCAAATAGTGCAGCAGGATGTTTAGCAAATTCAGTAAATTAATGTTTTAAATTTATTTTTTGACATGTGTTCTAGAACTTTAACAAAAAGAACCTATCTCGATTCTAATGGAATAAGTGGTAAACAATATTGGTAATGCTGGATTATATTAATTGAACACAATGAATCAATCTAAAAAGGACAAACGAAGAGTTATACCTGGAGAAAGTCTCCTTTGTTGTTGTATTGTGTAGCTATAGCTTTTTTTTTTTCTTTTTTACAAGTCAATATAGTTACTTCTAGAAGCGAAATGAATACTTCTAGCCTATAGTTAAGTCATGGATATTATGTTATAGGCCTAGATTGGCTTAAAAGATTGTTTCTCCTGCAGACAAATGATGGGTGAAGAGCTATCTGGACTGAATGTCAAAGATTTACAAAACTTGGAGAAGCAACTGGAAATGAGTCTTCGTGGCGTCCGTATGATAAATGTTTGAACTTTCACCTCCAAATGTGCCACATATTATTGTGTATAAATAGTACTGACGACCAGAAAGTACAGATTCTGATTGATGAGGTGCAAGAACTAAACCAAAAGGTCAATCACATAACTGCAGCAACTTGTTGTCATTATCCTATGAATTTCTCTGAGAATCTAAACTCCATCTGTTCCTTTGCAGAGAAATCTCAGCCATCAAGAAAACACGGAACTTTATAAGAAGCTTGGCCTAGTTCATCAAGAAAATACGGAACTGTATAAGAAGGTATCGATGTATATCACTACAAAAGATTTCACTTACGCTAATAGATAATAATTTCCCTGCGTCTTAAAAATCAAGACGAAAAACTTTAGTCATTCTACTTCAAAACATTTCATGTTCTACCGGAAATCAGGTTTATGGAACCAGAGATGCAAATGCAGCTAGCAGAAATGCCGTGAGTTCAAACAGTTTACGCGTCAATGAGGACCCTCATGCACCTCTTCATCTCCAGCTATGCCAGCCTCAGCAACAACACTATGAAACACCAGGAAAGTGATTTTAATACTACTATGGATGATTCAGCTTTCATAGATTTGAAACATGATTTATCATCGTCATAACCAAGATCAGATTTTTATGGCAAAAGACGTAGTAATTGTTCAGATTATGGATATGATTCTACATCTTCAATCGGGAATTTCTGTTAACAACATCATCAATCAAGTTTTGCCCGAATGAGTATGCTTATAACTTTGGTTTTGATGATTTAGATATGTTACTAAACTTTGGCTTCTTCACTTTGTGTGAACTTGTTCTTTTCTCCTAGAAGATTTGTGCTTTATGCATTGTTCATGGACTATATATAATGGTAAACCAACCCTTAAAAGGGTAATGACTTTATTTATTCTCTTTTGTAGGTGGAGCAACTGAATAAAGGGAAGATGGAGATAATGAAGATCAAGACCTTACTTAAGAAGATCTTCAAATTGTTGTCGATATTCTAGGATTCTTTTGTTATCAACATTTGAAACTTTACGTTTTGAAGTGTTGAACTGTAAAATTTATGTGATTGGTTAAAACATTTTGCTATTGTGGTTATTCTTAGCTTATTGGACATGAAAGATTATAAAGTGTTTTATCTTTTTATTTATATAATTTCCAGGTTATTACAATTATTCTAGGTAGTAATGTCAATTAAACTGTTACAATAGCCTAATAGAACCGGTGCAATAAGCATAAATGACGTTGCAATAGACATTCTAAATCGTTCCGATAGGTCTTGCAAGGCATTCCTAAAAGTGCTACAAACCTAACAATTGGCAATTCAAACCGTTGCAATAGAAATATAATTGTTACAATAGCATAAAAAACCGTTAGAATATCTTTAAATAAACGTTGCAATAGCTTATGTATCCGTTGCAATAAATTATATGGCAACAGTTACAACCATTGCATTAAACGCTATGGCACGGTTTTAAATCGTTGCAGTTGAAATGAATACTCGTGGCTTCAAACAGAGGGAAAACCGTTGCGATAGCTGGCTATATAGCAACAATATGGTTAACCGTTGCAAAAACCGTTGCTGTAGATCTATTGGCACGCGAGAGGATGTAACGGTTGATAAACCGTTCCAATAAATCTATGGCAACGATTTACCTATCAGTTGCAACGGTTTTCCTGCTGTTGCCATAGGCCCATTTTCCGGTAGTGATATTTGAACAAAAATACTCAAGTCTGAAAACGTATATTAATGTTGTACTGTGGCCCGAGCCTGAACCGGACAGGACCATGCCCGCGGTCCTGGCGGGCCTAACGTGCCTGGTGGGCCGGTCCTAGGCCTGGTGTTACCTTTAGGCCCGTGACGTGCCGGCCGCATTCATTGGCCCGTGAGCCTAGGACCGTCAGCCGGGACTGGGCCGGTCCTGGCAGGCCTAAACGGGCCCAACGGCTATATTTTAATTTTTTTGTTTTAAAAATCAGCAACGGACATTTTTTAAAAAGTAGCCATTCTGGCTACTATTTTACCGTCTTGAGGTTTAAAAAATGGTTATTTGGCCCCCAAACTTTAATTTAACCCCAAATTTTATATAATTACATTTTTACCCATTTCTCAACTATAAATACCCCCTCATTCTTTCATTTTTATTCACCAATTCATCAATATCTCTCAATCTTTCTACTACAATTGCTTAATTTATTGTTGAAAATTCGTGAAAAATTGTGAAGTTGTTGAATTGAAGTTTTCAAGTGTTCAACGATTTTCAATTTTCAAGAAGTTGTTCAGCAATCCGGTAGACTCGTTTCAACTCTTACGTTTTAATAATATATTTTTGTGTGGTTTAGTTTGCATAATTATAATTAATATGGAATTTTCTTTGAAAAAAATATTTGGTAAAGGAAAAGATAAAACTGGTGAAAGTAGTGGTCATAATACTACCATTTCCCTGGCTCCCCGACCTAGAAAGGATAAGCAAGTTGAAAGAAGTCGCCAGCCTAGATGTCCTCCTCCTCCTCCCGTAATGCTTGATAGTGATCACCCTTGTATTCAATTTACCGATAGTGAATTTCTACATGATGTTGCAGCAGGTGATAGATTAGATGATGAAATTATGAATGCTCTTTATCCTAATGAAACTGAAATGGGAAGAGCAGCCAGGTCATGCGAACGTCAAGCAGCTACCTCAACAACTCTGATAAGCTTTGGAGACAATGAATGCTCAGCTAAGCCTCCGGTGCACCTGAATCTGCACACATGGTGCATGAAGTAGGAGTGAGTACTACTGACTTAGTGAGAAATAAGCATATAAAATGTCTGAAGATAAGAAATCCATGAAATGCCACAAAGCAAAGCTAAAACTAACAGTCTGACACCTTAACTACGAACTAACAGCAAATCAATATCAAGTATATCAGTCAAGTATCATGCAAAGATGCAATGCAATGCACATGAATCCGTTGCGGCGTACAACCCGATCCGTTTAACGTCGACGGCGCTCATTGGGGGTGTGTACAGACTCCGGAATGGATCCTACAGCCCAAGCGCAATATCAACCATTTATTGCATAAAACAGGCTCTTGGCCTCAATATCAATGTATATAATTGCTATAGCGTGTAGCCCGATCCATGCTCAGTCCACGGTATTCATAGGAGTCACATAACAGATTCTATTTATTTTTCAGTTTTCAATTCTTGGAAGAATATAATTTAATTATTTAATTTCAGGACAAGTAACTTAGCATTTCATTATAGTGATTAAACACAGGACTGAGATTAGTGATTATACAAATCATGCTATCACAAATGATATTTACCCTAGACGGATGCTAAAGATCGACACAAGGCCCCAAATATGAAAATACGCCCAGATATATTCAATACATGGTGCGTATCAGTCACCAATATAGTTAAATTCTTGTTCAAGGTGGACCAAGTCACAATCCCCAGTCATAAACGACCCCGCACCTGCCATGGGGTGCGAGTCACGCCCTACGTAACATCATAATGTGATAAACCGGGGTTTCAAACCCTTAGGCCATCATTTATACAAACTACTCACCTCTAACCGGCCGTAGATTGGTCCGCAATGCCTTTTCCCTTTTGTATCGACCTCCTCGAGCGTCGAATCTAGTCAAAATCACAACGAATACATAAATATGCGCTAAGGAAACATAACCCAGTCAAAAATACTAGACAAGTACTAAAATTCACGAAGTTTGTAAAACCCGAGCCCAGGTCCCACTTCTTGAAAAATTACGAAAGTCACATCAACGGATTCCTCGTCTAACCACGAGTCCGTACATATAAAGAATGCCAAATCAGAGTTTAAATGAACCCTCAAATCCTCAATATAAAATCTCAAAACTTAAGCCCTAGTTCTTCCCCTTTTTGCTAAATTTTCATAAATTTCTAGATGGATTTCACAATAGAAACGAGTATTGAGACCAAGATTCTTACCTCAAGTCGTTTCCCTTTGAATCCCTCCTTCTTTTCCTCCAAAAATCTCCAAAAACGGGCAGCCATGGGTGAAAATAGACCCAAAATCGCGAACAAGATGATTTTAAAACATTCTGCCCAGGTATTTACTCTTCGCGATCGCGAAAAATTCTTTGCGATCGCGGAAAATAATTTTCCAGCCCCCAATTTTATCCTTCGCGATCACGGAAAAGGCTTCGCGATCGCGGAGAACAAATGTCCAGCTCTTCCGGATGGTCTCTAGTATAATGGCCATAACGTTTTGCACATAACTACAAATGGCAATTGGTTTGATGTTCTGAAAACTAAACTCAATGGTTTACAACTTTCATATGTTACTCATTTTCCAATTCCTTATATATTTCTAGATATGATCCGTCAAATTCAGCCTATGTTCAATACGGCTTTCTTCTTCATCTTCCCAGACACCCTATAGTGTAACAGCCATATCATTTCGTACACAAATCCAAATCATGAATAATTTAAATATTTAGAAACTAGACACAAAGGACTAGAACTTTTGTTTTAATATCATCTCCAAAATTTCTTATAGATTATGGGATATAACCTTCCGAAGTGGGATCAACGTAACAGAAAATTTCTTCTCCGCGATCGCGAAAGGCCTTACGATAATTCTCACATTTTCCTCACTGCGATCGCGGCCCGTCGTACGCGATTGCATAGAACACTGCTTCAGAGAAAATTCAGCAGTTAAAAATGGCCTAGAAATGGTCTGAAACGACCTTGAAACTCACCCGAGGCCCCCGGGACCTCAACCAAAGGCACATATAAGTTCTATTACCTTATTCAAACTTGCTCAAGCCAAAATCATCAAATTTCATCAAATCAAAGCCTAAGTTTAACTAGAACTTCCAAAACTCGCATCTGATAAAAAACCCAATCTAAACCTCTCCGAATCAACTGAAATTTTGCAGACAAGTTCAAAATGATATAACGAAGTCACAACAACTGTCGGAATTTCATTCCAATTCCCGGATCAAAATCTCATATATCATCCGGAATTCGCCAAAATTCAAACTTAGCCAATTCAAGCCTAATTCTACACCGGACCTCCAAATTCAATTCCGATTGCGCTCCTAAGTCACAAATCATCACCCAAAACTAGTCGAATCATAGAAAATTCATTCCGAGCCCTCTAACTCATAAGTCAATATTCGATGACATTTCCAAACTAACCTTCTCGTAAAGAGACTAATTGTCTCATTTCTAACCAAACTCTATCCGAATTACTTCAAATTCATCAAATACACATAATGAAACATATAGAAGCATACAATGAGAAAAATAGGGCAGAGATACAGGGACGACGGGTCGGGTCGTACATTCTCCCCAACTTAAACAAACTCTCGTCCTCGAGTGTGCCCAGAGTTGTATTAGGAGCCAACCAATATCCGAATGACCTTACTAAGCATATACCCGGGGTGATCCCACGTCACCCTATCTCACATATGCCCGATAATACAACACAACTAAAATTTCACAGGCCGTCTAGACCATAACCGTAGAGTCACACTGCACCTCCGAAACTATACACAAGATCAGAACCTCACATTTATACTCAGAATAAGCCTGAACCGGCTGTAATACCCCTTATTAGCTGGAGTCTTATTCCAACACTGCTATACTCTATCAATGATAATGAACACGCAGTAGACCATAACCTTTCTCAGATCAACCATTCATGAAGATATTTATTCCCCTTTGACTAATACCACAACAGATTTCCAAGCCGAAACTCGATATTAACCTTCCAACAAGCTGAAACCTAATCCGTTCATACCCATTAATGACCCCAAAGGTCTCTTCTGACCAAATACACCATCCTGGTGACATGACACATCAATATGGCCTAAGCCACAACTTACATAACACACACACCAATAAGAGACGGTCTGAACATACTCAAGCCATGAAAATGACTCAAACGAAAGAGTTGTACCTTAAGCTCATCAATACCATTACAACACAAGGCTGGGACCCCATCCCACATCACAGAAATAGAATTCGTAAATCTTCCCCAAAGGGTCTAATCTCCACGTAGCCTCTCTATAATGCACGATCTCATCCAAACACTATTTCACATGAAGCACCTCAAGTCCGTATACTCGAACTTGACAACCACGCATAGATTGATGTCTGAAATCAAGCAATCTATCACACCCTCAGTGAAACAAGTTATATACACCATTCAATCCTAAAAGAATACAACCGATGCGGTATTCGCCGAGCAACTCCCAATACAGACTTCCTCAGAAACCAGGAAGAAATGCATACAAAGTAACATATGGAAACTATCCTCAATATCACACTATTGCGGCGCGCAATCCGATCCACATAGAATACTCATAGTGGTGTGGCACCCGTTCAACACACACTCATAGCGGCGTGCCATCCGATCCATACATACTCATGACGGCGTGCCATCCGATCCACACATACTCATGGAGGCATGCCATCCGATCCACACATACTTATGGCGGCATGCCATCCGATCTACACATACTCACGGTGGCGTGCCATTCGATCCACACATACTCATGGCGACGCACCACCTGATTCATATCTGTATCTCGCATAAGGAGATGCACATCGAGCCAAATTTGCTCAGTACAACAAAATACTGAGTACCGGTCATAAACGTACTAAGTTCATACAATATCTAAATATAGCATTATAAGCTACAAATCCCAAACACAACTGAGGTTTCCCTCTCAACCTTCCACTATGAACTCCGATAGCAACGCACCATATGTGCCCATAGTCCGTAAATCATAACATCTCGCAATGTAGAAAACAACTCATAGATCTCTCCAGATCGCTGATAAGCTCAGCAATGGTCGAGTCAACTTATCCCTCAACAATACAATTCGGAGCCAACCGAGTCAACTCAGACTAGAACACGCATCTGAAAACTTCCTTAATGCCGGAACTGAATCACTGGTAGAAACCTCTACATTGCGTCCCGCCTCAAAGGCCAAATTAAGGAAAGAAATTCTTACCAGCCATCTGCTGGTCCTTGGAACACAACCATTCAGCTAGAACATAGTCTGATGCACCTCGCCACGCAACCTGTGGCATTTTCCGGTATGAACCACAGCATAACGATCTAAAATAATCCAAGAGATACACAACTAGTCTAAACACCAATATCATGTCCAAATCTAACATACCAAGCAAAGAAAGATCCACTCGGGTTTCCAAATCCCAATAGCCGCTAGCACACGATCCACAACCACTACATAGACTGCATCGGAGAACTCCTAGTCTCCCACTCCATATAATATAAAAATCACTATACCTGATTTCCACATTCCGCCATATGAATGTCTATCACACATCGAGCACCAATTCATTCCACAAAAGATATCCTCAAATTTCCCTGTTCATCAGCAAACTCGAATATTAGCAAGCGATCCAAAAAGAAAACTGTCGCAACACTATTGAGGTATCATTATACCTGAGGCTACTCATTGCCTAAGAACTTTATGAACTTCCTTTCAGAACTGAACCGGAACCTCACACATGCCCGTCTCGGTCCTCTACAACATACCACAACTACCATACTTCTAGGGATAACATGAGAACTTTCGTCTCCCTTCTGCATCGCATATTTCGACACACTCAACTAGTCCAGAACTTTCATTGATCCCCTTTAGAAGAAGAAAAAAATCATTACGCATTTCATGCCCCGCATGTCCATAGAAATATATATCTCCAAACCATGATGAAACTCAATAAGAATTCTCTCCCAATTCCATTTGTGCGAGATAAACTGCCAGGATTAAATCCTTCTACCTGAACCAAGCCAAGCAAACTGCCAGTACTCATGAGCCTCACTGACTAACGATTGTATAAACTCATTACCTCAAACATGTACAAAGAATCGATCATATCTTTACCACACTGATTCGGTCCGCTAATAAGCTACTTCATATGTCTGGATTTCCTTCTGATTCATTTTCAACTTGATATTCTCTCTTGTTGTAGCACCACAATGCCTCAACCCAGGCTTACCACACGAGACTCAAACGTAAGACCACACTGTCTAAGACCAATAGGCCACTTAATACTGTCTCAAATGTAGTCAAAAATACCACCTTCTAAAATACCCTACTTTGAAGAACTTCCTGCGAATCTAAGTCCGCTACCTTTACTTCCCAGATACTGATACATTCTTTATCAACAACTCAAGACATCCTATTATTTTTCTCACATCTACTAAGCACCATATAACCTTTGTCGAAATTTTGCTTCACTCGTGCCACCCTCGACTCAATTTCTGCAACCAGAACTGATTCACCCCCATGCATCAAATTGGAACTAACATATTACATAATCGTTCAATCAGCTAATCAATAGCAACCTCCCCAACTTAGCTCGAAGCCATATATACCACAACACATATACTCTTTTGCTGTCGTAATATCATGGTGAGATTAAACTCACTCTTCCATAAGCTTGTAGAAACGCGAATCATCAGAAATTTCTAACTCTTTTGCAGTTCTTGCATTCATTCACACAATAGTTAAGCCCACTCTGTAGGCGACAATTTTTTTTTTACTAATTCCCAAATTTTTCAAAAATTTTGGCAGATTTTCCTTTGTAATTGAGCCTATCCACTTGCCAGAGAATTCACCAAAACCATACTAATAACACGTCCACAACTTGACAAAGCATCACAATGTATATCAATAACATTAATCTCAATACTACATGTATTCTATTATCAAAATTGATACATGGACATGCGTTGAACCTATTCAAATCATAACACATAGAAAATGTCTTTCAATTACGCATGAGATCTTCTAACATACACATAAGGATCATACCACTTAAGGACACTCAGCATGAGATATCCCACATTTTTTCGCCTTAATTCAGTACTTCAGCCTGCCATCCACCATCATATATGTTACACAACTATTTAATCTTCCTGGTCTGAACTCAATACGCAACATGCTATTTACTTCGCTCCCAACTAGGAGGCCTGAAAAGACTCTCCACGCACCCACAACTCGGGGAAACACATCCAATCGCAATGGAAATCAAACACTTAATGGTTCATCTATCACATGGCAGACCTTCTTTGACACTTCCAAGACATATAATTTCATCTCGCGGTACTACAATACTCAATCACACGAATACCAAACTGCCATTCAAGCTAATAGCGACAATACTGAACATATGAGTTCACAACACAATCTCACACAATTAGCACTCCGGTGCTCAAGCCATACATAGAGACTCGGTCTTAAGTCCTCCGGACTGGTCCAACATCAACCTTACGAAGGTTACATCTCAACCCTCGATTGGGGAACTGCAAGCCATCGAAGCACATATAATACTGAGCGCTCATGCGCGCATGCGAACACGTGGAAGGAATTTCAAGAGTTACTCTTTCAAGCTGAATCAAGGACGCACAATAGGATTCCAAAAAAGTGGAGTGTTTCCTAAAGGTTTTGTAGCCTCCCGAGGATAGATGCAGACGTCTACGTACCGATACGCGAGACTTTACAAACCAGATCATGACTCGTGAGGCCTAGTACCTAGTCTCGATACTAACTTATCAAAACCCAAACCCGATCGTGATGGCGCCCAACCCTAAAGCTAGGCAAGCCTGACCAACAATCTCACTCAATTTAACAATAAGTTTACAAACCGACAATTTAAGGAGAAATGTAATAATTTTAGAATAATAATAATATTAGTAAAATTATACGGAAAGATACGGAAACCGATAAACACTCCCATAAGATCTGAGGTCACGAGTCTATAGCCTCTAGGACAAACTGAATAATAATATCTGAAAAAAATACTCAAGTCTGAAAAATATATAATAATGAAACTGAAATGGGAAGAGTAGACAAGGTCCTGGAACATCAAGCAGCTACCTCAACAACTCTGATAAGCTCTGGAGAAAACGACTTCTCAGCTAAGCCTCCGGTGCACCTGAATCTGCACACAAGGTGCAGGGAGTAGGGGTATGTACTACTGACTCAGTAAGTAATAAGCATATAAAATGTCTGAAGATAAGAAATCCACGAAATGCCACAAAGCAAAGCTAAAACTAACAGTCTGACACCTTAACTACGAACTAACAACAAAGCAATATCAAGTATATCAGTCAAGTATCGTGCAAAGATGCAATGCAATGCACATGAATTCGCTGTGGCGTACAACACGATCCGTTTAACGTCGACGACGTTCACTAGGGGTGTGTACAGACTCTGGAGGGGCTCCTACAACCCAAGCGCAATATCAGCCAGTTATTGGCATAAAACAGGCTCTCGGCCTCAATATCAATGTATATAATCGCTACGGCGTGTAGCCTAATCCATGCTCAGTCCACAGTATGCATAGGAGTCACATAACAGATTCAATTTATTTTTCAGTTTCCAATTCTTAGGAAGAATATAATTTAATTATTTAATTTCAGGAAAAGTGACTTAGCATTTCATTACAGTGATTAAACACATGACTGAGATCAGTGATTATACAAATCATGCTATCACAGATGATATTTATCCTAGATGGATGCTACAGATCGGCACAAGGCCTCAAACATGGCAATAAGCCCAGATATATTCAATACATGGTGCGTATCAGTCGCCAATATAGTTAAATTCTTGTTCGGGGTGGGCCAAGTCATAATCCCCAGTCATAAATGACCCCGCACCTACCATGATGTGCGAGTCACGCCCTACATAGCTTCACAATGTGATAAACCGGGGTTTCAAACCCTCAGGCCATCATCTCTACAAACTACTCACCTCTAACCGGCCGTAGACTGGTCCACAATGCCTCTTTCCTTTTGTATCGACCTCCTCGAGCGTCGAATCTAGTCAAAATTACAACAAATACGTAAATATGGGCTAAGGAAACATAACCCAATCAAAAATACTCGAAAAGTACTAAAATTCACGAAGTTGGTAAAACTCGAGCCTCGGTCTCACTTCTCGAAAAATTATGAAAGTCATATCAATGGATTCCTCATCTCGCCAGGAGCCCGTACACATAAAGAATGCCAAAATCGGAGTTCAAATGAACCCTCGAATCCTCAATATAAAATCTCAAAACTCAAGCCCTTCTTCTTCTTCCCCTTTTTGCTAAATTTCCATATATTTTTAGATGGATTTCACAGTAAAACGATTATTGAGACCAAGATTCTTACCTCATGTCAATTCCCTTTGAATCTCTCCTTCTGTTCCTCCTAAAAGCTCAAAAAACGGGTAGCCATGGGTGAACATAGACCCAAAATCGCGAACAAGATGATTTTAAAATATTCTGCCCAGGTATTTACTCTTCGCGATCGCGGAAAATGCTTTGCGATCATGAAAAGCAATATTTCATCCCCCAATTTTACTCTTTGGATCGCAGAAAAGGCTTCGCGATCGCGGAGAATAAATGTCCAGCTCTTCCAAACAGTCTCTAGTATAATAGCCATAACATTTTGCACACAACTCCAAATGGAAATTGGTTTAATGTTCTGAAAATTAGACTAAAATATTTAAAACTTTCATGTCTTGGTCATTTCCCAATTCCTTATATATTTCTAGATATGGTCCATCAAAGTTAGCCCATGTGCAATACGATTTTCTTCTTCATCTTCCCGGATACCTTGTAGTGGAACAACCATATCATTTTGTACACAAATCCAAATCATGAATAATTTACATTTATAGAAACTAAACACAAAGGGCTACAACCTTTAATCATTCATTATCTCCAAATTCTTTGTAGACTGTGAGATATATGCTTCTGAAAAGGGAACAACGCAACAGAAAATTTCTTCTCTGCGATCACGAAAGGCCTTACGCGATCACGATTCACTGGCAGGTTTCTCACATTTTACTAACCGCGATCGCGACATCGCATAGAACATTGCTTCAGCCAAAATCCAACAATTAAAAATGGCCTAAAAATACTCTGAAACCACCCCGAAACTCACCCGAAGCCCAGGGATCTCAACAAAAGGCTCATATATGTTCTATTACCTTATTCAAACTTGTTCGAGCCATCAAAACACTACCTTTAACATCAAATTTCATCAAATCAAAGCCTAAGTTTAACTAGAATTTTCAAAACTCACATCCGATCAAAAACCCGACCTAAACACCTCCGAATCAACTGAAATTTTGCAGACAAGTCCAAAATAACATAATGAAGCTACATCAAATGTCGGAATTTCATTCCGACCCCTGGATCAAAATCTTACCGATCATCCGGAATTCGCCAAAAATTCAAACTTAGCCAATTCAAGTCTAATTCTACACCAGACCTCCAAATTCAATTCCGATTGCGCTCCTAAGTCACAAATTATCACCCGAAATTAGTCGAATCATCGAAAATTTATTCCGAGCCCTCTAACTCATAAGTCAATATTCGATTGACTTTTCCAAACTAACATTCTCATAAAGAGACTAATTGTCTCATTTCTAACCGAACTCTGTCAGAATTACTTCAAATTTACCAAACAGATATAATAAAGCATATAGCAGCATAAAAAGGAAAAAAAATGGGGTAGAGATACCTGGGACGACGGGTCGGGTCGTTACAGCTATACATATATATGCAGGCCCCTATTGGGAAACCTCATATCAGATGGTGAGTTATATACCGAGCCTACTGTGGTCGACGCCTATGAGCGAGCCTACTATGGAAGAGCAGTTACACATACCGAGCCTTATAAAGTCTGGCAGCTATTTTACTTACTATATTGAGAGAGTCGAGTCAGTATCAGCAGGTAAGCATATCTTCAAATTATCTTTGACTCCCAATTACTCTTAGTTATTATATTATCAGTTCAGTTTCAGATTTCAGTTATTCTGTTGCCTTACATACTCGGTACATTATTTCGTACTAACGTCTCTTCTGTTGGAGACGCTGCATTTCATGCATGCAGGTTCTTATTGATAGTTGGACAGACCCTCATAGCAGACAAAGTCAAACAGCAGCTTGGTTGGTAAGCTCCACTTCCTCGGAGTTACCAGGCCTAGACCTTAGAGTCCATTTTATATATACTGGTTTGATGGGTACGTCGAGGCCCTGTCCCGACCATGGTACAGTTCTGTTATCTCTAGAGACTTGTAGAGGAGTTCTGTATGGTTTTTATATTAGTAGATGTTCATGGCGGCTTCATCGGCCTGCATAGTTATATCCATAAGCTTTTGGGTATGTTTACTCCACAGATGAGACAGACGTTATTTTCAAGCGATTCAGAATATGACCTCATCGGTCTAAGTTGAGGGTTAGCCCTCCAGAGTTTACAGTTACAGAATGATAAGCTCGAACCAAGTACGACACCGAATGCTGGCCATGCCTCTTCAAGTTTGGAGCGTGACAGTTAGGTTAATTCTTCGTTAAGGGATACAACAAAGGAGGAGTTATATGCCACTCATCAAGTGACGCCAACCTGACTCAATCTTTTTTCAGTTTTGATTTTGCATCTCATAAGAAAATGCAAAAGTTAACATATTTTTTTAAAATAGTAATTATTTTGGTCTTAAATTATTAATTTAATTCTTCCAATTTCATCTTTCCCAATCTTATTTGATTTTGTATCTTTGGATCATATTTTTATCTATCGGTTACACTATTTGACCTATTTCACCTAATTAAATAGTTTAATAGATCATTTCAAGTTCAACCCAATGAAACAAGTAAACAATTAGGTCATAACTCGACCACTTAGTATAGGGCGAGTTGAATGATAACTAATAGATGAGTTGATAAACAATGAAAATGCAGGAAATCAAAAGCTTTTTAAGAGTTTGATGGAAGAAACAAAATCAAAGTAGGTGAATTGCAACTTCTAGAAATTCAACTGATTTTGATTCTTTCTCGGATAAATTAAAGACTTAATACTTGTTTATGTTATTTAATAGACTGCACGCAGTAGTTGAAGCCTGGCATTATATTACGCCGTATCATGTCCAACAAAAACAAAGGAATACGTCGATAAAAGTTGAAAAAAATAATAAGAAGAGAAGCGGTTTTATTGATGATCCATGAAGTAAAAAATTGTTATCAATTAATAAAGAAGTTGCTTAACATTATTGAATATAGAAGATAAAAAAACGAGCTTAAATTTCACAAAGAAAGTGTTATTACAACCTTACCTAACAAGTTAAATTAAGTTACAGATAATAATCCTCTTGACCAGTTCCCATAGTTGATATCTGCTATAAAAATGTGACATCTCCCTTTCTTTCGGTTTTGGTGAATGGGGTGGCTAGAGGTTTATATAGAAGTTTAATTTTATTTATTTGAAATAATTAAATGAATTGTACGTGTAACTAGCATGGGCGTCCTACTGTGCAACCGAGTGATCCTGAAAACTTAGTAAGAATTCCAACTCTGTAAGATGGTTCTGCTGGCATCAAATTGAGATTCTTGAATTTGCTTAATGCATTTGGATCACCAGAAGTTCTAAAGAAAGCACCATTTTGCATGTCATCATCTTGTGATAACCAAGTCCAGTGTCTCCATTCTGATTCTTGTGCCTTTTCCCTGTGTGTCACCTCTTTAATATCAACATTGTGTTGAGCAATAAAACGATTACCCTGGCTAATGATTGTTGCTTCACTGCTACCGCCAATGGCGTACCTGTTGAAAAAGTATTTAAAAAACATACAAAAATTAAGGCCCGAAACATATAAAAAACGCTTTCATTTATTATTTATATTTGAAAACAGAATTGATAATATTACCTCATCCAATGGGTGTAATCGTTGTTGACAAGATGGAAGATTCCAAATCTGCACCTTGGCATCCTTTGATCCAACCTCTTACCAAAGTGGTTGTATGCTAATGTGATTTGCATTTTCTTATCGTCGAGGTAATGATCATTTGCACCAAACAACATTACTTTATCGTGGTCAGTAAAGTGGCAATTGGAGATAGTGATAGCAGTAGATCCTTGGACGGCGTCAATGAGGCCGTCCGCCGCACGTGACATGGACACGTGGTCGATCCAAATATCATGAGAAGCGAAGATGCTAATAGCATCTCCTTCATCTGCACCCCTGATACCTATGTGGTCTATTGAGTCCCTGATCATGCCACCTGAAGAAGGTCCTATGTTGTGAATGTGAAGATTAGTGATGATAATGTTGTTTACACCTTGCATCTTAATTCCAGCTCCTTTTTCAATATGGACATTGCGTCCACGTGCATCGATGGTTTTGTAGCTTTGCATCAGCAATTCCCTGTTCAACTTAATTTTCATATGTTTTGAGAATATGATCCACAAGGGTTCCTTCTGGATCACTGCGTGCCTTAGGGTACCTGTTTACAAATTAAAATAGTAGAAAATAAGAACAATTGAGACGTAACCAAATCATTATTACATACAATTACGTTTGCGGACAAGAGGGATGCTCTGATGGTAAGCAACCCCCACTTCCAACCGAGAGGTTGTGAGTTCGAGTCTCCCCAAGAGCAAGGTGGGAAGTTCTTGGAGGGAAGGATGTCGGGGGTCTATTTGGAAACAGCCTCTCTACCCAAAGATAGGGGTAAGGTCTGCGTACACACTACTCTCCCCAGACCCCAGTTAGTGGGATTATACTGGGTTGTTGTCGTATACAATTACGTTTGCAGATAGTATATTACAAACTATCCAACAGTACCTGGCACGGGATTTTCGACATTGTCGTCAGAAGGATCTGTGACTACATAAAACCTTCCACCTTTTCCTCCAATAGCATTACGGCCAAAACCCATAGCACAATCAGCATATTTTTGGCGATCATAAGCCCAACGAGGGTCACATCTCCAGCATTTGTCAATAAGATTTGCGGCAACACATGGTCCTTTGTATTTTTTGGACAAGTGCCTTCTTGTGCTGTTGTCTGGCACTGCTATTCCTACTGCGACAAATGTGAAGAATAAGAGGACAATAAGCCCATTGATTTTTGTTTTTGAGATTCCCATAATTTTTTTTTCTCTTTTTTTTTTTGGTGGGAAGCTGTCCGAGAGTTTGGTCTATGGTCTCGGTATGTTAGTAGGGCTGATGGCTGATCCTTGTAGACCAAACTCAAGATGTTCCCTATAACATTATGGCTTCTTATTTCACGACTTGTTTACATTCACATCTTTATATATTGATTCTTGGGATTATTTGCATCCATAGCTTGAAATAACGAACGAAAATTAAGGTGGATCGTTTACCAAATAGTGGATTCGTAGAGACCGGTACTTAATTATTTTATGGTTCTCTTTTTCTTTTGTTTTCATTTTCTTTTTATGGAAAAGAGACTAGTTAAAAAGGAAAAAGAAAAAAGAAAAGAAATATTTACTCCCTATGAAAATGAATCTACTATACTTTATCAATGTAATGAATTTTATACGCTATCCCGTTATTTTTATATGTTATTTTTAAGATTTTAGTTCCGACTATTTAATGTAATAATTTACTTGAACTGACCGTATATAACTTAAACTCTTCATGTTTTTGTGAAGAAAAACAACTTCCCAAATTCCGGAAATTGCTTTCTTAGAGTAGTGAATTATGCTTCACTAGCCCAAGACTCACAACCACAATTGAAGAAGAACGAAGAAGAAAATATAGCTCCAAAAATACTAGAACTAAGAAAGTGGAAGACTTACTTGAATAACTTGGAGAATATTTTATTAACTCAAGAAGACTTGGATTTTTTTGGATGATACAAATGTGGAGGAAGGGGTGGGTATATATAGGCTTTCCACCTCCTCAATGGACGGTCATGATCTATTTAATCCTACGGTAGAGATTCATCTTCTAGAATACTCCACACTTTTCTTACAAAATATCTAGATATTTTTATCACCTACACTAATCTAGAAATATCTCTCCTAACTTCTATAATATTCTACACTATTCTATAATTTTCCAAAAGTTACACTTTAATTTTAACACTCCCCCTTAAAGTGAACTTTTGGAGACAAGTCCAAGCTCGCCACGGAGATCCTCGAATGGTCCTTTGGAAAGAGACTTTGTAAAGATGTCTGCAACGTTATCATTACTCCGAACCTCCAATGCTTCAATGGTACCATCTAGAACCTTCTCTCGGATGAAATGATGCGCAATCTCAATATGTTTTGTTCTTGCGTGACACACCGGATTAATAGCCAACTTTATAGCGCTTTGATTGTCACCAAGAAGTTTTGTAGGCTTATGAATTGGTGAGAATACATCCCCAACAAGCCGACGAAGCCACGTGCATTCCTGAGCAGCAAGAGTAGAAGCCTTGTATTCCGCTTCAGTAGTAGAGAGCGAGACCGAGTCTTGCTTTTTACTGCACCAAGAAACACATGCTGAACCACAGGAGAATACATAACCGGAAGTTGATCTTCTATCATCTAAGTCACCTCCTAGATCAGCATCAGTGAACCCAAGTAGTGAAAAATCAGCTCCTTTCTTGTAAAGAAGTCCCATGTCATATGTTGAGTTCACGTATTTCAATATGCGCTTCGCCGCTTCAAAGTGAGGTTTCTGTGGCTCTTGCATATAGCGACTAACAAGTCCAACAGAAAATGAAATGTCTGGCCTTGTAATAGTCAAGTAGATCAAGCTACCAACAAGAGCCCGATAAGGACGTGGATCTGGTAAAAGCTTTCCTTCATCACGCCTAATTTTTATGTTAGGCTCAAGAGGAGTAGAGCAATGCTTACTTGTGTTTATTCCAAACCTGTCCACAAGCTTCCTCGCATAGCTTTCTTGTGTAAGAAATATTCCATCTTTCACATATTTCACTTCCAAACCAAGAAAGTGACTAAGCTCTCCCAAATCTTTCATTTCAAATCTAATCGAGAGTTCAGCTCGTAGTTTTGCAACCTCCTGTTCATTATTACCTGTAATAATCATATCATCCATATATAGTAGCACAATCATGTGGAGCGTACCTTGCTTCTTCACGAACAGGCTAGAATCTGAGTCTGATGCAAGATAGCCACAAAATTGCAAGTATTCAGCAATCTTTCCGTACCATGCTCTGGGAGCTTGCTTGAGTCCATAAAGCGCTTTCTTCAGCTTGCATACATAGTCTGGATGAGTAGGAGAAATGTAGCCCAAAGGTTGTTCCATGTAGATATCCTTATCAATCTCGCCATACAGGAAAGCATTCTTCACGTCAAGCTGACATAGCTTCCACCCAAGTGATGCCGCCAAGGATATCACAACTTGAACTGATGTCATCTTCGCCACTGGGCTAAAAGTCTCCTCATAGTCTTCTCCATAAACTTGAGAGAATCCTCGTGCAACCAGCCTTGCTTTATATCTATCAATGCTCCCATCTGCCTTCTTCTTTAGTTTATACACCCACTTGCAAGATACCGGCTTCACATCCTTGGGCTTTGGCACAAGATCCCAAGTTTCATTTTTCACAAGTGCGTGCATCTCCTCATTCATAGCTTCTTCCCATTCCTTAACACCTTTTGCTTCATTATAGGAAGAAGGCTCATTTTCATAAATAGGACCGGCACTGAAGCAATGATAGATGCTTACCATGTTTCCATCTCGGTAGCGAATAGGTTTGATGACTTTCCTTCCATATCGAGTTGTTCTTTGATCATTTGTCTCCTCCAGGTTGATATTTTCCCTTTGTTCATCCATGCGAGAAGTAACCTTGCTCCCCTTATCACCAGGATCTCTTGCTTCGGAAGATGACGTACTATTATACGTCATTGGTGATGATGGCGATGATGAAATATTAGAGCAAGGAGCTGAAGAAGTCACCGGAAAACTTACGGGCATCTCTTCATGTTCTATAGCTGGTGAAGGAGCATCTCCAAGAACACCACCGGGACTGTAGTAGGAAGAGATTTCATCAAATACTACATTCCGAGATACTTTACACTTGCCTGTCTCGGGATCCATGCATTTCCAACCTTTCTTCCTTTCATCATAACCGATGAAGATGCACTTCCTTGCCTTAGCATCTAGTTTAGTTCTTAGTGAATCTGGAATGTGGACGTAGCAGATCGATCCAAAGACCTTAAAGTCTTTCACATTTGGCTTCTCGTTGTAGAGCATTTCGTACGGGGACTTCATATTAATCGGACTGAGTGGTACCCGATTAATCACATATGCCGCACAAGCCATACCTTCAGCCCAAAGAACTTTGGGCAAATGTTAGCATATAACCAGCTCTTACATGTCTCAGTAAGATGTCGAATCTTCCTCTCTGCAATGCCATTTTGCTGAGAAGTGTCTGCACATGTGAGCTGCCTTCGTATTCCCTGCCTCGAGCAGAATTGATTAAACTCCCGGGAAGTATATTCTCCCCCATTATCAGTCCTCAGCCGTTTTATCTTCCTCTGAAACTCACCTTCGACCTTCTCCTTGAACTCCAAAAATCTGGAAAATACTTCAGATTTTTGCACCACGAAATATACCCAAGTATATCGTGTGTAATCATCAACAAATACCACCATATAGCGATAACCAGAGAAGGTAGGTGTACGTGTAGGACCCATCACATCACTGTGAATGAGTTCTAGTGGTGCCTCATATCTTGTTTGGGATCTATCAAATGGAAGACGATGTGCCTTACCATATTGACACCCTTCGCATAATGTTCCACTACCAAAAGTAGTAATATGAGGCAAACCATCAACCAAATTTTTGTTTACCATGACTTTTAACTTATCCATATTAAGGTGTCCCAGTCTAGCATGCCAAAGTGATGCATTATCATTCGTGCTCATCTTGTCAATATAAGATGTAGATGCTGACAAAACAAATAAATCTTTAACTCGCTTACCGGTGTGGACGACATCTCCTTCCACCTTAGTGATATTTCGGAAGAACTTCACTCCATTTGGCCCGAACAGAACATAGTTCCCAGCATCCACAGCGTTAGCCACCGAGAAAAGATTCTTCCTCATTCCAGGTACATGATACACACTCTTCATAGTGATAGGATCTCCGCCATTGTTGAGAATTATTGTACCCTCCTTTTCTACCGGATAAACGGTATTATCCGCGGTGAGAATAGCTTCGTTACCTTCATGTTTCTGAAGAGATGTGAACTTTGAGTCATCTCCGGTAAGGTGATGACCACAACCAGAATCCACGATCCAGTCATCCTTGAAGTTGATGCTAGTGTAAGCATTTACCGAGGTAGTTTCCGTTGAGAAGCAACCACCCCAATTCTCTTCGGTTTGTTCTGCTTTATCAGCAACATTTCCTCCCTTTAGCTTCACCTTACAATTCTTCTTGATGTGTCCAGGCAAGTTACACCGATAGCATCGAATAGTGCTTCTTTTCCCGTTGGCACTCTTTGGTGGCTCTCCCCCTTCATCTTTTCTTCTCTCTCTTTCATTCTTCTTCTCTGGTCTATAGATATTCTTCTTTCCAGAGAATAAGGCGTCACCTTGAAAGGATAAGGAGACTCCAGCCATTTGTTTTGCTAGAGACTCTTGAGAAGAGAGAAGATTCTCAAACTCAACAAGGGAGGGTTGATTAGCCCACCCCTGAATAGAAGTGACAAAAGGAATATATTCTTTGTTTAATCCTCGAATAATATTCCTTTTCATTCGAGCCTCCGAAATAGGTTCCTCCGGATCAAGAGCAGAAATTTCCGAACAAATATTTTTAATTTTTAAGAAAAATTCGGAGATTGAGAGCTCACCTTGAGTAGTTCGTGCCAACTCATTCTCTAAGTATTGCAGCCGAGCAACGTTCTTCTTGTTAAGCAATGCACTTAGAGTATCCCAAATCTGAGATGCAGATTTACACTCAACAATGTGATCAAATAGATCGTGAGAGATTGATCTCTTCAACACGAATTCCGCCTTTGCGTTTGAAGTCCTCCACTTCTTTACGGCATCGGCATTAGTATCCGTGGGTGTAGGGGCAACCTTGTTGTCTCTACCAACAACCTCCCATAAATCTTCTCCAAGAAGATAAGATTCCATGCAAGTCTTCCATACCTTGTAATTGGATTGATTAAGCACCTCAATTCCAAGGCCGACAACTCTTCCACTTGAATCCATTTTTGGAACGCCAACGAACTTCTTCACCAAGAGTGACTTGACAAGATTCCAAGCTAACACCCTTGTAGCTCTGATACCATGTGAAGAAAAACAACTTCCCAAATTCCGGAAATTGCTTTCTTAGAGTAGTGAATTATGCTTCACTAGCCCAAGACTCACAACCACAATTGAAGAAGAACGAAGAAGAAAATATAGCTCCAAAAATACTAGAACTAAGAAAGTGGAAGACTTACTTGAATAACTTGGAGAATATTTTATTAACTCAAGAAGACTTGGATTTTTTTGGATGACACAAATGTGGAGGAAGGGGTGGGTATATATAGGCTTTCCACCTCCTCAATGGACGGTCATGATCTATTTAATCCTACGGTGGAGATTCATCTTCTAGAATACTCCACACTTTTTTTTACAAAATATCTAGATATTTTTATCACCTACACTAATCTAGAAATATCTCTCCTAACTTCTATAATATTCTACACTATTCTATAATTTTTCAAAAGTTACACTTTAATTTTAACAGTTTTCTGGTATATATAATTGACTAATTCTAACATATTATGTTCTGCTCAAGCATGACACTGCAGTGGTATATATTGTAGGAATGTACGTAATTAGCCAAAAGCAAAATCGTGTCCTCATTTAACTTTCAAAGTGACTTTTTCTCCTTGTTATTTCTTTTCTAAAAAAAAAAACTTTGTTGACCGTCCCCTTTTTTCTGTTTCTTTTATCTCTTTTATTACTTGTTATTTGTTACATAACACGAGCTCAACAATTTTCCCACTACCAGTTGGCAAGTGTTTTGTTTTAAATAAAAACGTGATGATTTGGTCCATCTACAGAAGAATAAACAAGAACTCCAAGCATTTGTCAGGACCTTTAGGGTACAACTGTACAAGCGAGGGCCTGATACTAGATAAAGACTTAGGTTTTTTTTTTTACTTTGAACTCGCTTCAGAAATTATTTATATTTTATAATCGAAAAAGTTTATTAAATTTATATAATTTTTGTATAACATATATAATGTGTATACAGATAAATATATATTTTTCGACAGTTATTTTGAGAGCAGCTATATAATGTCATTTTCCCTACGGTCTTCATCTATTGGAATGACATTTCTACAAATATAAGCTAAAATCATGCTAATATTTTGATATTAAGAAATAATATTATGTTTTGCTCCATTAATTTGTAATTAGTGATTTTGGTCCTCACAATATCCAAATTAACATATTTAACATTCAACTATAGGTACTAACGGTATTTTGCGGAGATTTTCATAATCATACATGGTATTAATTGTTAAACCATGAGGTGCTCTTTTAAGTCGTTTTGATACTTTGGATTTCTTATTTTCTGAGAAATAAAACCCTTAAATTTGTTAAAAGTTGTTAATGATAGAACTTCAAGTGCACAATTTATTCACTAAAGCTTAAATAAGGTAGGTAGTTAGTTAAATATCATAAGACCTTAAAACTAAAAGTTACTCCATGGAAAACGTAACTATATCACTAGGTTTATTCTTGCTGGTGTTTGAATAGTATATATATGTATATATGTAGTATGTTCTATTAATTTAGTCTTCATTCTATTATATGATGTATAGAGCTGAGTGTTGGCCTGTTAAGAACTCACATATTCAGAAGATGAAAGTAGCAGAAATAAGGATGTTAAGGTGGATGTGCGGGCACAGTAGGATGGATAAGATTAGGAATGATGATATTCGGGAGAAGGTGCACATAGCTCCAATTGATGACAAGATGCAAGAAGCAAGAATCAGATGGTCCGAGCATGTTCAGAGGAGAAACCCAGATGCTCCGGTAAGGAGGTGTGAGTATCTAGTTGTGGAGGGAACGAGAAGAGGTAGAGGGCGGCCTAAGAAGTATTAGGGAGAGGTGATCAGACATGATATGACAAGCCTTCAGATTTCCGAGGACATGACACTTGATAGGAAGTTGTGGAGGTCGAACATTAATGTTTTAGATTAGGAGGTAGTTGAGTCTTGTCTTACTAATATCTCTGTGAGACTAGCGCCTGGTAGGGATTTTTTTTTTTCTAAGATAGATAGTGTCAATGTTGTATTTTCAGTGCAGGACCTATTTACTATCTATCGGTTTTGATTTGCGTCTTTCTTCCGGATTTCATGTTTTCCCTATTTTCTTATGATTTTCTTATACATTGTCTATTTTTGTTTTTTATTCTCTTGAGCCGAGGGTCTTTCGGAAACAGCCTATCTATCCCTTCGGGGTAGGGGTAAGGTGTGTGTACTCACTATTCTCTCCAGACTCTACTAGTAGAATTTCACTGGGTTATTATTGTTGTCAATTATACGGTGTTAATATATATACATAGAATTAGAAATCAAATCCATATTGTTGGTTTTTGAACTTATTGAGATATTTATATTTTCTTTTCTTTCTTTTCCTTTCCTTTCCAGTTGTTAGTTATAATTAGTCTCCTTTCCAGTTGTTAGTTATAGTTAGTGGTAGTTAGTTACAACTATTAGAGGTTAGAGTGCTAGCTGTGCACCTACAGTAATTGTATATATACACTCTGCATAGCATCAATAATAGACAGAGCTTCATTTTACAAGTTCCCCTCGTCTCTCTTCTTTTCATTCTTCCACATTAGTCTAGAAGCTTCTGCTTCTGCCATGGCAGACTGAATCGAGCTCTAGTGCTCGAGGTTTTAGCTCCAATCTTCACATGGTATCAGAGCAAGGTTGATCTCGTGGATAGATCAGGTTTGTCTATCCTATTTTCATCTATTTTTTTGATTTCACTGATTTTAGGTCTGGTCTAAATTTCTCTTTTGTTTTCGTTCAAATTGCCGAGTTTTTGTAACGACTGAAAATTGAAATTTATTCAATTTCCTTTCTCGAATTGTTTTGTTATGGTTGTAACTGATCAAGGTGATTTGACCGGTGTTGAAACTGCTGCAACTGTTGCTCTGGTGGGTGCAGGGATTGATCCTAGTGATCCTTTGTACCTTCATCCATCTGATAACCCAGGAGCTATGCTGGTTTCAGCTGCATTTGATGAAATAGGTTATAGATCTTGGAGAAGATGTGTATTAAGGGGATTATCTGTGAAGAATAAGCTAGGTTTTATAAGCGGAGAGTGCAAACAACCTGATACTTCATCACCACAATTTTGACAATGGGAACGATATGATAATATGGTAACATCCTGGATTTGGAACTCACTTTCTAAGGAAATTGCAGATAGTGTGGAATATGCTAGTGATTTTGTTGAACTTTGGAAAGAATTGGAGGATTGATATGAACAAACTAATGGAGCTAGGATGTATCAAATTCATATAGAAATCAATGATATCACTCAAGGTACACTCGACATCACTACTTATTACACTAAGTTGAAGAAACTCTGGGAAGAACTTGCTACTTTGAGTAATAGGAATCAATGTAATTGTGTTTCCTGCTCCCCTTGTTCAGTCGGAAGACTTTTCTTTTGAAGAAGACTTTTTAGTCCCGTCCAACAAGAGAGGTAAAGCCTTTCTATTCAAATGAGACGCACTCCCATTGTCCTATGGTTCGAGGGAGTATACTTATGATGAATCCATTGCGCAATTTAGCACAAGATTTTTCACTCTTAGTTCAAGATGAGAAACAAAGAGAGATCAAGCCAAATAATCACTTGATGGTTGACTCAACCTCACTGAATGTGAACACTTCTAGATAGAGTTCTTTTAGGAAATATTTTCAAACAGATAACAATAATCATGGTATCTCTAGAGGTAGAATCATATGTGACTACTGCAAAAGGCCAGAACATAGCAAGGAGAGATGTTACAAGTTACATGGCTACCCGCAGAACTACTCTACTCAGAGCTGTACCCCCAGGAAATCTTTTAACAACCGCAATTATGAACAACGCCAAGGCCCTAGATATAACAATAGAGGAAAGAGATTAGTTGCAAGTGTTAAGGGAATTGCAAATGAGTTTACTACTGGTGAAGAATCTGAGAATAAGACACAAGATGATAACAAAAATATGAGTCTCACACAGGAACAATATGGACAATTGGTGAGCATGCTTCAATAGTTTCATGAGAGGAATGGAGATGCAGGGAAGACATCAAGAAGTTCTCATTCATATAATGTCAATGCTGCCAACTTTGCACGTATGATAGTGTGCACCTCCGCTACTAATTTTGGTAAACTTGCTTGCAAATGTTTTGAGTCCAAAACTGACATATGGATATTGGATTTAGGGACTTCCAATCATATAACCTTTAATAAGTCCTTATTGTCTAACATTCAGTTCATACCCCATCCTCTTCTAGTAGTTTTACCCAATGAATATAAAGTCAAAGTATCTGAAATAGGTGATGTTGTTCTTACATAAAAAATAGTGTTGCAAAAAGTCCTCCTTGTCCCTTCTTTTAAGCTTAATCTGGTGTCTGTCTATTGGTCAACCAAACATCTCAGGGGAATGGCATCTTTCACTGATAATACTTGTTTGCTACAGGCCCCTTCAGTGAAGAGGCCTCTGGAGATTGGTAATGTGAGGAATGGCTTGTACCTGCTTTACTTCAAGTGTCTGAGTGACAACAATCATTCTGTGACTCTTAACCATTCATGTGATGTAAACAGTTCCTTTTTGAATGATTTTCATAGTTATCTGCCTTTATTTGTAGATAAGTCATCTGTGAATCAATTGCAAAACATTCCTGCTTCTTGTACTACTACTTTGGATAATGAGCTGTCTAATTCTGCATCATGTTTTTCCAATAATGTTGATGTATTTTGGCACAATAGACTTGGGCACGTGCCATTTGCGAAGATGAGACATCTAACATCCCTACTGATTTTTCCCCAAAACAGTCTTTCTTATGTACAATTTGTCCCATGGCCAGACAAACAAGAATTCCCTTTCCTTAAAAAACCAGTACTTCTTCCAAAAATTTTGAACCCATGTGGATCTATGGGGACCTTACCATGGACATACTCATGATAAATACAGATATTTCCTTACCATAGTAGATGATTTTTGCAGAACTACTTCGACTAATCTCTTAACATGCAATAGCAATGCCTTACAAGCAATTAAAGCTTTCATATCTCTTGTTGAAAATCAATTCAAAATCACAGTTCAAAACATCAGGTCTGACAATGGGATAGAATTCAATAACCAAGAAACCAATGCTTTCTTCCAGTCAAAGGGAATTGTACACCAAAGAACATGTCCCTACACACCACAACAAAATGAAGTGGTGGAAAGAAAACATAGATATCTTCTTAAAACAGCCAGAACCCTACTTTTTCAGTCCAAATTACCTCTAAGATACTGAGGGAATGTGTTTTGACAGCAACCCATGTTGTGAATGGATTACCCACTACATATCTTCAAAAAAAGTCTCCATTTGAAATATTATATGGAAGACAGCCAGATTACACACAGTTGAAAAGTTTTGGTTGCCTATGTTTCCCTACAACACCCAAAGTCCATCTAAATAAGTTTGAACCAAGATCTATTCCACATGTTTTTCTGGGATACCCTTTTGGTGTTAAAGGTTATAAGGTTCTGAACCTAGCAACAAGGAAAATACACATCACCAGAGATGCTGTGTTTCATGAGTTCATCTTCCCATTTGACATTTATTCCAAGTCTGAGTCACTCCCCATATGTTTTGATATTCCTTCTTCTGTTGAACCTGTTAACCACAATGTTGTCACTGGAATGCCTATTAATGGTTCCTCTTTTAATGCCTTACATATAGATCCATCTAATTTAAGTGATCCAGTGTTCACTCCACCTTCTCCACTTTCTTCCCCTTCTACCTCTCCAGTTTCAACTTCTCTTCCTGAAACACCTATGCCATCCTCATTATATCAACCACCTTCACCCATTGTTTCTTCACCAGTACATCATCCACCCACTGTCTTAAGGAGGTCACAAAGGGAACGCAAAACTCAGTCTACCTAAAGGACTATGTTCACAAAATAACTAACATAAATGAAAACTCCTTTTCTCTCCACTCTTTATTTTCTAAATCTCATCACATAGCCCATGAATCAATGAATCCTAGTAGTCAGTGTTTGGTAAATAATGTTTGCGCTGTTAGTGAACCATCTTCCTTTGAGGAAGCTGCTGTCAGTCCTGCTTGGCAGGAAGCTATGATTCAAGAGTTTGAGGCTCTTTACGCCAAGAACACATGGCATCTAGTCCCTCTTCCTCCTGATAAAAAGGCTATAGGCTGTAGATGGGTGTATAAAATAAAGCATAGGTGTGATGACACAATAGAAAGGTGTAAAGCCAGACTTGTTGTGAAAGGCTACAGTCAACAGGAAGGTGTGGATTTCATAAAGACATTCTCTCCTGTAGTGACCACAATGAGAACCTTAATTGCAATAGCAGTAAAGCATGGTTGGACAATGTTTCAATTAGATGTTAACAATGCCTTTCTCCATGGGGACCTATATGAAGATGTGTATATGCAGATTCCACCAGGTCTTATGGGTGGAAGATAAGTCATTGGTCTGCAAGCTGAACAAGTTCTTGTATGGACTCAAACAATCCAGCAGGCAGTAGTATGAAAAGCTAACTGAAGCTTTGTACTCTAAAGGTTTCAACCATTCACTAAATGACTATTCACTGTTCCACAAACAACATGGAGGCTTAGTAGTCTATGTTGCAGTTTATGTGGATGATATTTTGGTTACAGGAACATACATGAGGGAAATACTGCAATTGAAAGCCTTTCTTCATGACAAATTCAAGATAAAGGACATGGCACCCTGCATTATTTTTTGGGCTTGGAGGTCTTATACAAAATGGATGGTGTGATTATTTCCCAAAGGAAATTTGTTCTGGATCTATTGAAAGAATACACCTGCTTAGAATATGCTGCTTTCAGTTCACCTCTTGATCCCAATGAAAAACTCAAAGCCAAAGAGGGAAAGCCTCTAGATGATCCAACATTCTACAGAAAGCTTATAGGTAAGCTGAATTTTCTTACCAATACTAGACTGGATATAGCTTTTGGGGTTCAACATCTGAGCCATTTCATGCAGGATCCTAGAGAGCCTCATTTAAAAGCTGCTTATCATCTACTGAGATATCTTAAGGGGGATCCTACTCTAGGTATCCTCATGTCCAAGTCTGATGATTGGACTGTTAGAGGTTTTTGTGATTCAGATTGGACTTCATGCCCAAATACAAGGAGGTCTATAAGTGGGTACATTGTTTTATTGGGAAACAGTCCTCTTAGCTGGAAATCTAAGAAGCAAGAGGTTGTTTCCTTATCTTCTGCAGAGGCAGAGTACATGTCCCTTAGAAAATTAGTTAGAGAGTTGGTCTGGTTGAGCAAATTTTTGGCTGAATTGAATATTCCTTCTATACACCTAGTATTTTGTGATAGCTTGTCAGCCTTACATATAGCAATCATGTGTTCCATGAGCGTACCAAACACATCGAGGTTGATTGTCATTTTGTGAGGAAGCAGTTGAGAGAAGGCCTCATTTCACTTCATCACATTACAACTAATCAACAACTTGCAGACATCCTTACTAAGGCTCTAACAGGAATTAAACACTCAGGTATCTTAGCCAAGTTGGCAGTGTTTTTACCACCGCCAACTTGGGGGGGGGGGTATTGAGATACTTATATATTCTTTTCTTTCTTTTCCTTTCCTTTCCAGTTGTTAGTTATAGTTAGTGTCCTTTCCAGTTGTTAGTTATAGTTAGTGATAGTTAGTTACAGCTGTTAGGGGTTAGAGTGCCAGCTGTGCACTTACAATAATTGTATATGTACACTCTGCATAGCATCAATAATAGACAGAGCTTCATTTTACAAGTTTCCCTCGTCTCTTTTCATCTTCATTCTTCCACATTAGTCTAGAAGCTTCTGCTTCTGCCATGACAGACTGAATCGAGCTCTAGTGCTCCAGCTTTTAGCTCCAATCTTCACAGAACTCTAATAATAACTAAGCATACTAACGTTTACAGTTCTACTAAAATATCTGATGTCTTTTAAAATTTGACATTAAGAGTTCGTTTGGCATAGCTCATTTAGAATAGATGATAAGTATTAGATGCTGAAAAACATTTATATGCTTAGCCAAACACGCTTCTAAATTATTTGATGTCATATATATGTGTAACAAGTGTGGGTGCAACAAATTGTGAGGATGCAACAAATTCTTGCATTGTGACTTTCAATGTAAACTTATTATATAATACTCTAATATCGGAACAAATTTAAATCAATTCATGCATGATATTTTATAGCAGATCAGACTCCATCTCATCCTCCTTTAAAAATCATTTAGGACTTCTCAAAGTTGTTAATCTGCTTTTTTTCTTCGTTAAATTGATTCACAATTAATAAGAGATGCTTGTTTTGGGAAGAAAAAACTTCTCGACCTATTTTCAAGAAAGTTTGGCCAGAGAAAAAGATATTAAATGATAGTATGACTTAGCGGTTAATAAAATTCAAATGAAAAACATAAAAGATCAGTTTGATCAATCTTAAGCTCATAAATAAAAATTATATGATTTTACTCTCATGAACTTGTGGTTTTAATTAAAACTCTGGATTTGTTCCTTTTTTATGCTTCGCACACATGAAAAAGAAGAATCACTGCAGTTTCATTGTTTAATCAACATTTTATTTCTTAAGTAAAATTAAAATTCAAATTATCTCTAATCTCACTCAATATAAAGTTAGCAACAACAACAACCCAGTATAATCTCACTTAGTGGGGTATGGGGAGGGTAGTGTGTACGCAGACCTTACCCCTACCCTTGGGTAGAGAGTCTGTTTCCAAATAGACCCCCGGCATCCTTCCCTCTAAGAACTTCCCACCTTGCTCTTGGGTAGACTCGAACTCACAACCTCTCGGTTGGAAGTGGGGTTGCTTACCATCAGAACAACCCCTCTTATCTCAATATAAAGCTAGCCTTAGTAATAAATTACATGCACGATGCCATAAACTAGGCTACGTACAGTTGCTGAGGCACTGTTGAATTAATCAAAAAGAATTTCTTTTCCATAACCGAAACATTGATTACAAAACTAAAAATACTCAAAATTGAGAGGGTCTCGATTATGTGCAAAAATAGTATCCCGTGGTTGTTATAATATTATTGAATTGAATTCCTGGCTTTCTAACAAGCCTGTCCTACATTGCAACCAAGTGCCCCTGCAAACCTTGTAATCCAAGTGACTTGATCTGCTGGTGCTGCTGATATTCCATCGTAAAGATTTTGATGTTTCTTTGACCAATCAGGATCGCCAGATTGAACAAAATATGCCCCATTCATGTATAAATCTCCCTCTGATCTCCATGTCCACTGCATCCACACTGATTCTGGAGAGTACTCCCTCTTTGTTATCTGTTTTTGCACATTCATAATAATTAGTGGAATAAAAACATTAATGGAAAACTAAAAGTTTTTGTTTTCTTTTTTTCTTCTTATTAGGCATTCGGTATTCAAAAAGCACTTGCCTAATTAATTCAGATTCGTGATATATGAAGGGGCAAGTGCACAAATATTCGTTCTCAGGTATGCTATTTAGAGATTAGACAGTACTTATTTTATTCTGAAATTTTAAACTAAAAATTTTATTTTCAAGACAATTTGGAATATTTTTCTCCTGAAAATTTGAATTAAAAAACTGGAATTCAGGACGCACTGGCTCTTTAAAGTGGCTACCTGGTATCATTTCTACACATTTAAATCCTCTAAGACGGCTAATGAGATAATTTTCACCGTATGGCCACTTTTATAATTTTGTCCATGTTAGCGCAGTGGGCTAACCTGGACAGAATTCAAACAATGGCCTCAAAAAAAGCGCTTTACCATGGGTTCTTCTTAATTAGTGTTCGAATTCAAGATCTGTGTTTGAGAGGGAAGGATTCCCAATAATTCCACCACACTCCTTAGTTGTAACTCTTAATTACCGGGACTTATCCCAATATATGGAGCGTGAGGAGCTCATGGTTTCTTCGCAAAACTAAATTATTTTATGGACATATATTATAGAATTCATCTAATATTATACACTCACGATCAAGAAAGGTTAAATGGTGCAAGTGTTGAATATTGAGTTTACTTACCTAGAGGAGTAGGGGTCAATTCCAACTTAATACTTCATTTTTTTCTCCTTTCTTTAGTGGTGCACCCATATTATAAAAATCTTAAATAATTCGCATGTGCTAGTAAAGGATCAAAAGTTTTAAAAATGAACAAATAAACAAACAAATGGAGGGGATAAATTACCTGCTTCTTGAAGATGTCAGGAGGAGCAATGAAACGATTACCCTGGCTAATAATGGTAGGATTTTTACTACCACCAATAGCATACATATTCCAATGAGTGTAGTCATTATTAACAACATGGATATATCCCCATCTGCACCTCGGCATTCTCTGCACCAATCTCTTTCCAAAATGATTGAATGCTAGTGTAATTTGCATTTGTTGATCTATTGAAGAACTATCACTCGCACCAAACAACATCACCTCATTATGATCTGTGAAATGGCCATTTGATATGGTGATACCGGTGGATCCTTCAACAGCATCAATAATTCCATCATAGCAATTCCACATTGACACATGATCAATCCAAATATTGGACGAACCAAATATGGAAATGCCATCTCCATCACTCATTGTGCGTAGTCCAATGTGATCCACTGCATCTCTAACCATGCCACCATTTCCTTGGACAATGTCATGAATGTGTAAGCCATGGATAATCACGTTTGTTGTATACTGGATCGTGATACCTGTCGAGATATAACATGAATATATAGGTAATAAAAACTGTATTTTTTCAAACATTTTAGAACTTTAAATGCGATAATCCACAATCAAGTATAATATATATATATATATATATATATATATACTAGCGCCACCAGCAATGTGAACGTTAGCCCCACGAGCATCGATAGTTTTATCGCTCTGCATGATCAACTCCTGGTGCAGCCTAATGATCATTCCTCTATCAAATATGATCCACAACGGCTCCTTTTGAATAACAGCATGGCGTAGGGTTCCTATTGTATTGCAGACATAATCAATTATATAAAAGTGTATTTTCTCTAATAGTTTAAACTATTTAATAATATTATCAGACAATACAATACCTGGTTTTGGGTCGGTATAATCATCTGAAGAATCATTGACGACATAGAACCTGCCAGCCTTTCCGCCAGTGGCCTTGGATCCAAAGCCCATTGCACAATCTGCTAGCTTTTTCCTGTTGTCTGCCCAATTAGGGTCACATCTCCAGCACTTATCAATTGGATTTGTGACCATACAAGGGCCCGTGTATTTTTTAGTAGCTAGCTCCCTTCTTGTGTCATTCTTTGGTATTACTTCACTTAATTCCTTCATAGCACTGCATGAACAGGACAAACATTAGCAGCATATACAAAAATCTATCTTTTGCTTAAACAGGGCAGAAAATCTCAGGAGTGGTTGCATGAAAGTTGAACCATAAACATTCCAAGATTAGCTTGAGTAATAATGGTTCAATATTCCATATTAAAGCCTGGGTTGGTGTCATCAAATCCACATTCTTAAACTTTTTATAAGACTTGTGTGCAAAGTTTAAGGGAAATTTTTTTTGTCACATACAAAAAGTACCGATAGAATATTTATATTACTATAGAAGTATGCACGCCATAATTAAGGGTCAAATGGAAAGTAAAAATTTAAACATAGAAGGTGAATGTAGAATATGGAGTAACTCCTAATTAAATATTACATAGATAAATATATCAAAGAGAAAGAGGAACTTGACATACTCACGGACTTGTTTGTTAAATGCTAATGTGACATTTTCAGGTTCGCTCTCATAAGTTTGGAGAGCGACCTTTTGGGCTTCCTCGGCTCTCCTCCTCCACACTTCGTCGAACTCTCCAATATGAGCCAAGAAACTCGGAGTTATTGCGGCAAATATGAAAAATAGAACGAAGAACGAATGCATAACCTTAAGTCCTTTCATTTTTATTTATTAATTAATAGTTTTTTGCTTTTTGTTGTGTTAATGGTGGCCGGTCGGGGTCGAACCGTTGGCTCACTGGAGGTTCAGACCCTAGCTTGACCAACCACGACTATCTTTTTTATCTCAGTTAAGCCTCTCTGTCTTAACAGAGAAAGATAAAATTTACTTTTGGATTCTGGTAAATATTGCTTAAATAGGAAGACTTCTCGGGACATTGGACATAGAGTGATCGCAAAATGCTCATATCCATTATTTACTGAAGTGAACCACCAACACTAGTTCATTTTTCAGTTTTCCTTAGTTACCTCTGGTCCAAAGATGCTGATAAGGCCATGACTATCAGCCAACATTTGAAATTACAATATTTACTAGTAATAATTAGCAAGGTTTTAACTGAAGGATTAAATATTTATTTTCTGTTTTATTTTATGCGACACTATTACTATTTAGAAAGTCAAATAAGGGAAACACCATTCTCATTGGCACACTTTTTTTGATTTATCAAAAGAATTTTGCGAATTTCCATCCTCTTTGATACTTCAGGTTTTCGATTCTCTCTTATTGGCCAGAAATTGTCATCACCGTCTTCCCCTCTTACTTCATTTGTTCATTCATTCTGTTCAATTGGGATAAATGGTTGGTACTTCTTCCCGTGGTGACAATCTTATTGCAGTTCCGACACCAGTAACTGATGTTCTTACTCTCGGAGGAGTCGAAATAGTATAGGATGAAAAGGTTCCAACGGCGGCCGAAATATTGCTTCGTCTAGGGAAGCCGTGGACCGATTTCAACAGCCCTGCTGGAGATGAACCGGAACATGTTTCCTCTGTTATGAATGAAGCGACGATTCTGGATTTGAAGGCCAAGTGGGGGATTCTGCACCACGTTGAGATGTTTCTAGCGGTGGGAGACGATATTATACACCTCGACTGCCCAGGATATTGTGCGTTCTACGCATACCCTTTTATTGTCGGGTATACGCTTCCACTTCCTCCCTTGGTGGTGGACTTCTATCATTTTCACGAGGTGTGCCCAGCTCAACTTTCGCCATATTTATATAAGTTGTTCCTCATACTATTCAAGTTCGCGGAGCTCACTAGTTGGGAGATTACCCTGAGACACATGCTCAATACTTTTGCCCCTCAACTTATCCGAGGCACGATAACCCACATGCGCCATCGAGGGACGAAAATCCTGCTGGTAAAGATGGACGATAGAGCCAATCGTCATTTCTACGAGAACTATTTTTATGTGTGGACCAAGCACCATGTATCGGATTTTGCAGGGTTCCCCGAAAAATAGAACTTCACACGTAAGTTTCTCTTTTGCCGGAATGATAGTCGACCATACATCTTTGGGATATATTGAATTATTTTTGCTTTTGCAGTCGCGAGACTACCCCTGCACATGTTGATGAAATCCGTAAATGGGTGAATGCCATTATTCCTCATACGGCGAGAGTTTTCGAATGGTCGTCCTTCTATGAGAAATATGGACGTAATACCCTTACTGGTAAGTAGTCTTGCTGCAACATTTTCCACTTTGCAATTTGGTTTTGTTGCTTATGCGACTTTTATCGTCATTAGGGGGAGTGCGAAGGGCGAGGACTCCTCTGCTTGTATTTTTTCAACCGACATCTTCTGCTCGGCCCATACCAAGGTCTATTGTCCAACCTACAGAAAAGGATGATCAAGTTGAATCTATGGCCATAGCCGTGTGCATAGAAACTGTTCCTCAATTTGGTGCCTCGACCCTTATTACCAGCTCAACAGAGGAATATTTCTTTACTGAGGATGGAGAAGGACCATCAAAGAGACAATGAGTGGAGTCTGAATGGATCCTTTAGTCGTGGTATGTTCAGAAGGAGGAATCCCCTCGATAGACTCTGAGAAGGGGGACGATGATAACCCATCTGCAGAGGTAGAGCCGATTACCGTGACCAACCCGTCGATAGAGACTACGGCTGTTATGATTGACCAACAGACTACTACGGTACGGGTCAAAATCCCGAGGCCGTTGTTACTACTTTGGGTGGGCCTTCATCTTCCGGACCAGGGCACGCTTCTTCCTCGGCTGTAGAAAGATGAAAAGCTGTCGTGGTCGATGACTATGAATCTGAATCTGATCTTGATCCTGATGATGTCAGGATGTTGAAGGCCTTACTCGTACGGCGGTTCATGCAAGCGTACCGACCCGTATACTTGAAAACCTGACGGATATTAACCTTCTGGGAGACAAAGAGGGCATGGTATCGCAATTTGACCTTTTTTGATATGCCACCGAGTGTGAGGCTCTTCGAGACGTCCGCGACGTCGATTTGATACATGAAATGGATTTTATGGGCTTGAGGGATGTTCCTTTTATTTTTGGTCGCCTTTCCCTTTACCAACTCTTTTCGTCTTTTAGACGTATATGGTGGAGATTGAAAGTGCTCGCAGGGCCGAACCCCAGGCCGAAATTGTCTTGATGATGTTGGAGAAGTACCGACGCTACCGCAACAAGTGCTATGAGATGCCTGAGCAAATGAGGGCAAACGCCGATGATCGATCTCTTGGTAAGGAACTAGAGAAGAGGGATCAGGAGCTGATGCAGGCTATTCGCAGGAATAGCGAGCTCAAGGAGCAACTTCATGTAACGGATGAAGAACTTGAATTGGGCAAAGGGTTCACCGCAGAGTGTGAGCATCTTCAGTGAAGATGAGGTCGTTGCAGTCTGAGTTGGACCCTAATGCCACCAGAGTCGAGGCTTTGAGTACAAAGTGGATGGGAAATTAGCCGAGCATGAGAGAAAGGTCTCTGATTTTGAGAGTGTCGAGAGTGCCTAGGCGTCGGCTTCACCAAAGGGGGCGGCTTTAGAGGATGCTATCTATGTCCTTCAATCCGAGTAGGAGTCTGAGAGGGCGACAACAACGCTCAGTGAAGAGAGGCTCAAATAGAGTATTCGCGACACTGATCATGAAGCTTCAACTTTGGGAGATCGGGTTGCAGTTCTTGAAGCCGAAAAGAAACAATTATTGGCCCAAGCTGAATCCGCCTCTGCCACTGTTCACCACCATTTGTACGAACTCTGGGCTCATGCCGAATCCTAACAGGACATATACAAGAGTTAGTGGGAAGAGGGCAAAGTTTCTGAGGCCGCTTATGAAGGAGCTCGGGCGAAGGCACGAGAGGCTCGTGTTAATTGTGGTTATGATCCCGTGATATCGGCGGCCAACGAGGATGTTGATGCTGAGGGGGAGTTTCCTGGAGAGGGAAATGAGGAGGACGGTGGTGATGGCGCCGAGTAAAAAAGTTATCTTTCTTGTTTTTTCTTGTTTTTCGTTATTGTCTTTTTCTTCTTTCTTTTATTTTGTACTGGACCGGTTTTAGCCGTGTATAACCTGTGGCTATTTGTGAAACTATTTTAAGTAAAAGAGCTTTCATTGTTGTAAGTCCTTTGTATCTCTTTCCCTTTTGCTTTACATATCTCTGACGCAAATGTTCGGGTCATCGCATGGTGGATTCCTGATTTTTCAAGGAATCCAATTCTAACAGGGTTGAGTGTGACTTCATTGTGAGTCCGAATAGGGTCTCATTTGATTCACCTACTTGGGGCGAAATTGACTTGGTGACTTATCGCTTTAAGCTGATTCGCCTTTGACTCAAATGAGTTGATATAATTTCGTTGTTTTAAACGAAGTTAGTCTTGACTTGACTCATTCGCTTGGGATAAAATCGTTGTAAATACCCGCATAGTTGTTTTATTTTTATATATGTATCTGAACGAGGTCGAACTTGGAGTTTTTAGCAAAATCAATTTTTTAATAAGTTGAAGGAAAAAGGCATTACAGCGGCCGATAGCTGCAAAGGCATTATTGGGCTTGAACGAGGTCGATCTCTTCTTCTCTGGAGATGACCCTTAGCCATAGATGTGTTATTTCGAGCTGGTTGAAATATTGACCCGTTGCAGTTCGAGCAAGGTCGAACTCTTCCTTTTTTTGGGGATGGCCCTTGGCCGTAGAGGTGTCATTCCGAGCTGGTCAAAATATTAACATGTTGCAGTTCAAACGAGGTCGAACTCTTCTTTTTTGGCGATGACCCTTGGCCATAGAGGTGTTATTTCATGTTGGTTGAAATATTAATCCGTTGTAGTTAGAACGAGGTCGAACTCTTCTTTTTTTTTTTATGACCCTTGGCGCTGGTCGAAACATTAACCAATTGCAGATCAAACGAGGCCGAACTCTTCTTTTTTGACGATACCCCTTAACCATAGAGCTGTTATTTCGAGCTGGTCGAAACATTAACTCGTTGGAACTCGAACGAGGGCGAACTCTTGTTTTTTGGCAAAGGCCGTTAGTCGTAGAGGTGTAATTTTGAGTTGGTCAAAATATTAACCCGTTGGAGTTCGAACGAGGTCGAACTCTTCTTTTTTTGGCGAAGGCCCTTGGCCATAGAGGTGTTATTTCGAGCTGGTCAAAATATTAACCTGTTGCAGTTCGAGAGGGGTCGAACTCTTCTTTTTTGGCGATGACCCTTGGCAGTAGAGGTGTTATTTTGAGCTAGCCAAAATATTAACCCATTGCAGTTCAAACGAGGTTGAACTCTTCTTTTTTGGCGATGGCCCTTAGTTGTAGAGGTATTATTTCGAGCTGGTCGAAGTATTAACCCATTGCAGTTCAAACAAGGTTGAACTCTTCTTTTTTAGCGGTGGACCTTGGCCATAGATGTGTTATTTCGAGCTGGTCGAAATATTAACCCGTTGCAGTTCGAGCGAGGTTGAACTCTTCTTTTTTGGCGAGGGCCCTTGGCCGTAGAGGTGTTATTTCTATCTAGTCGAAATATTAACCCGTTGTAGTTCGAGAAGGGTCGAACTCTTCTTTTTTGGTGATGGTCCTTGGTCGTAGAGGTGTTATTTCGAGCTGGTCAAAATATTAACCCGTTATGAGTCCCAGTTTTTCTTTTCGAGAGTTTCGGGTATCCCTTGGAGGAGTCCCAATTTTTCTCAACCTCTACTTTTCCTGGGTGATTCCCAGTTCAATTGATTTTGTTTACATCAGAGAGAGTGATGTCCGAGGGTATAAAATGTTTTTATTTTTCTCACGTTCGTTTTATGCATGTATTGGAGTTTCCCTGTCTAGTCCTTTCATCTTTCGGTCAGGAGGTGCCATTTGTAGGCGAGGAGATGGATTATGTTTTGAACTTCGGTGATGTCTTCCTCGTCGACTCAATCAAAACCTCCCCGGAAAAAACTTATTAGGACAACACCTGGGTGAAGGAGAGAGAGTACGACTTAAGGGGCATCATTTTACAGAAGTTGGAGTGTTAGTTGGTCGATATTCCAGCTATTTCGTGGTAGTTTTCCATTCTCTAATTGAGATGTTCCTTGCTTGCTTGCAGCGTGGCGCTTGTATCCCTGTTTAGGCAAACAACAGAAGGTGAACCACAATGATATTTTCCTTACCTCGATCTTATGAGTTGGTGAGCGAGGATAGACTTATAGCGTTGCTCCTTCTGCTTGGCGTTTAATTGGCTAATGGGATGGTGATTTCTAAACTCGGTGGCTGTATTCGGTTCTCTTTCCCCCTTTTTTGTGCTCTAGCTTTGCGTGGGTTGGGTTCGCTTTTGCTTATTCTTGGACGATCCGATGTGCGGGGGAGGGTGTTAGAGTAGGGTAGGATGTGCTCGTTCTCCTCCTGCGGGATTTGCGTGGATGTTGGTTGTAACTTCTTCTTGTGTGCATCATCATGATCAAATTAGCACGTGAGGTTTACTTACCATTCTTCTTGGTGGTGATCATATTTCACCGGTTTTGGATCTGAAGGAAACTAATGAATTTGGCTACGAAATTCTCACATACGGTGCCAAATTGTTCGACTAATAAATGTTGAGCCTTATGATTGAATCAATTAATTATGAGAAAAAGGGTAAATCTTAACCAAGCATAATTAACTTTAGATCTAAAAGTATATAGAGGGATCATGATTGGAAAATAGAACACTCTTGATTTATTGATGTTACAATCTTATCCTTGATTCGGGGAAGAAAAGAAATAGTTTACATCTTTCACCAAAAGAATTTATAGGAGAAAAAGTAAAAAGGAAAAAGTCTCGCCCCCTATTTCCTGAAAATTCCCTTCGATATATAGTTCTTGGAGTCTTACTGTATTCTCTGACCAATGCACTTTCAGCATGGCAGCCATTTTAGGTGTTATTCGGATACCGCCTTTACTTGTCATACACTGTCGATGATTTGACTGGAATTGTCGTGGTGCTTTTCATTATTTCTCTATATGAGCAAGGTCCCAGCTTGGTCGACTACTATGGTCAAATTTTGACCTATTCAAACACTATTGTTAACATTTACTCCTACATAGAGGGAAAGGTGTACAATTTGTTAAAAGTTTTTTGGCTAGAGCTAATATATTGTATAATAGGTGCTTGGCATTGTGATTGCCTACTAAGCGCTTGAGATTGTGTTATGTATATCATTTTGTTTCCTGAAAATACACTCTTTTCATTTTTAAGGTTTAGTGAATCTATTGAATAGATCCTCATGTTTGGTCTAAACCGATATTATAATTATAGATGTTGAAGATTGTGTATGTCACGACACAAAATTCACTAAGGGTCGTGGTGGCGCCGAACACTGCTGTCAAGCCAGCCAACTAAAATACTTAATTAAATTCTTATTTTGATAGTTTCGAAAATACTTCTTTATGATGATTAAAGCAAGTCTCAGTATAATTCTCTAGATACATAATGAAATGTTTAATCAACTTTCAAAATTTCTGAATAAACCCCAATACATCCCAGAACCCGGTGTCACAAGTACATGAACATTTTCTAAGAGAAATCAATAAGTAAAATAACTGTCCATAATACAATTGGACAAAAATAAAGAAAATCTAGAGAGAGACTGTACTAGCTGAGGAATCACCTCGAGGAAATATAGCTCACCTAGTCTCTACGCCTGTCATGCCGCTATGCTGCTAAGCCACGAGCCACACAATAGGCCTGTGCAACAAAAATGCATAGCAAATGTAATATGAGTCCAAAAACAACGCGTACCTAATGAGTATCCCGCCTAATCTCGAATAAGTATAGACGAGATGGTCAACTTTGACACTCACAAATGGTCCAATAATGACTTGCCCTTAATATATATATATATATATATATATATATATATATATATATATATATATATATATATATATATATATATATATATATATATTAAACTGTGGACTTATTTTTATAAAGATGATTTCGATCCGAATAAAGGAAACAAGTTAACATGTAATTCTTTCATAAGACATTTCTAAAATTCCTTTTCATTATTAAAAAATTGATCTCTAGCCAGGATGAGGCAGTAACAACTTAATAGTTCAAGGCAACAATACAAGCATGCATAAATCATGTCGAGGCGACGGCCTGATCCAACAGAAATAAATGTGCACTTGCCTAGGGTCGATGGCGCCTATAGATGCATCTATTTAATCTGCCAAGGCGTTCGGCCCATTCCAAAAACAAACGCATACCCTGCTCGTGAATCAAGCATGATATGCAGGTACACATATGGAATACATGCTCAATCAATCAATTAAGAACTTATCGGGGAACATTTATTCAGATAAAATCAATTTTCCTTTAACGATTTTTAAGAAATGAAGCTTAATCCTTTTTGAAATTCATTTACTAATTTAATGTGATTTAAGCAATTCAAGCCATAAATGGGTTCACAAATAAACCAAGTATAATATGCTTTTGGGTCCTAGACTATCCGGGAAATAGCATAATAGTATGTACGCACGGACTCTCATAACTTTGTGCGTACGTAGCCCCCACAAATAGGAGTACATAACAAATTTAACTCACCTGTGGGGACAATTTCCTCTCACAAGGTTTGAAAGAAGACTCACCTCGCCCCGAAAACTCATAACCGGCATTATACATCCTTCCGAAGGCTTGAACCAACGCACAATGCTCCAAACTAGCCAATGGTTATACAAATCCATTAATATATGCTAAGGTACTCATTATAATTCAATTTATAACAATTCCTAACCCCGATTGGAAAATTTACAAAAATTCCCTTGAGTCCGCGTGCCCGAATCCGAAATTTTTCAAAGATAAACTTTGCCCATGGATTTAGGAACTCAAATATATAATTTTCTCTAAATTCCATACCCAAAATCATAGTTAAATTCCAAGAATATTAATTTCCTAGCTCTTCCTCTAACCCACAAATTTCTACCCATTTACATTCTAAAATCTATCCATAATTGATGTATTTAACTCAAGATATGTGGGGATGATTTACCTCAACATTGACGATGAAAATCTCCTCTTGAAGCTCTCTAAAATTGACAACACCAATTGAGAAATGAATGAAATGAACTCAAATCCCGATTCTGAAGAATCTCTCTACCTCCAGCTGCTTCCGCTCCTGCGGATTTTGGGCCGCATCTGTAGTCCTCTCTGGGCTTGCCTTTTCCGCTTCTGCATTCCTCCTTCTGCAGGAGCGGTTCCGCTTCTACATGAACCTGACTGCTCTTGCGGTCTTCCTTTGGCTGCCCCTCTTCACTTCTGCGACCTTCTAGCCGCATCTGCGGTCCCGCTTCTGCGATCCTAGAACCGCAGATGCGGTTATGACAGAGGCAGAACCTTCAGCCCTTTCCAACATTTCTGTTTCGATTCGTTAACTACCTGGAATCCACCCGAGGCCCCCGGGACCTCAACCAAACCTACCAACCAATCCCAAAATACATTACGTACTAGCTCGAAGCCTCTAGTCATATCAAACAACCTTAAAACCATGAATTACACCCCGATTCAAGCTTTATGAACTTTGAACTTTCCAACTTTCACTTTTGATGCTTAAACCTATCAAATTATATCCGATTGACTTTAAATTTTGCACACATGTCATATTTGACATTACAGACCTATTCCCACTTCCGGAATAGGATTCCAAGCCCGATATCAAAATGTCCACTTCCGGTTAACCTTCTAAAAAACCTTCAATTTTCTATCTTTAGCCAAATGGCTTGAAAATGACCTACGGACCTCCGAATTCACTTCCCATTGCGCTCCCAACTATAAAATCACCATATGGAGCTACTCTCAGTCTTGGAATTCCAAACGGACATCGATAATACTGAAATTCACTTCAAACCAAACTTATGAAATTCCTTCCAAACTGCCAACTTACACAATAGGCGCCAAAACGCTCTCGGGTCATCCAAAACCCGATCCGGGCATACGCCCAAGTTCGAAATCATCGTACAAACCTATTGAAATCTTCATATCCCAATTCCGAGCGTTTACTGAAAATTCCAATCCTAGTTCATTCTTCCAATCTTAAGCTACTGAAATGAGAATTCTCTTCCCAAGTCAACTCCGAACTTCTCGAAATTCAATTCCGGCCACGCATGCAAGTCACAATACCTGAAATGAAGCTTCTCATGGCCTTAAACTGTTGAATGACGCGCTAGGGTTCAAAATGACCGGTCGGTTCATTACATTCTCTCCCACTTCAACATTCATTCTTCCTCGAACGTGCTGAGAACTATACTGAAGTAGTCTGAAATCACTGTTTAGCACCTCGTGCACCTTCCCGTGCTACCACAACTTAGTTGAGCACATTAGCTCGATAAATCCTGAAGATATTCCCTTTTATTCAAGCAAAATAAGCCTTAGAGCCCAATTCCAACATCTGGAATTCTATGCCAGGATTGTTTCCAACATACGACCACTATATCAATCACTACATGATGTACTCAAACATGACTGCATAACTTTGTTGGATTCTTACTTTGAAACACTTAATCCACAAGACCAAGATAATATTTTCTTATCAACTTAGCCAAAATTCAATGAATCAGATGCTCCCATTGCACCTCATGACACACACAAGTCTTACTCTAACTCTTACAATACCGCCACGATGGATGGGATGTGCCAAAATTCATAATCGACCGCCTAGTCATCCAATAATTGAGTCACACTTCTGACGAGAAACATTACCACATTCTAAACCAAATAATGATCTTTGCTCCCTAATGTACTTCATATATTAGATTGCACTGATCCTAAATCCAATAATCTCGTCTCACCCAGTAAGAACTGCTCCGGCTATAAGCCGTCTCGGACATGATCAAAAGTCCCATATAACGCTACAATGGGCCAATAGGCTACCAATTAGGATGCGATACAAAAGGAAAATGAACTCTTGAAAGGAAGTTCAATTACCCCGCTCGCGAATCATACATGCGACACGGGCAACATACTGAACAGACACCTCGCTTGCGAATCATACATGCGATGCGGGATCACAGATAATACAAGATTTCCTCAGAAGACAGGATAATCAAAATATATAAAATAGGTACGAGGAACTGTACTGAATATAACATTGTTGCGGCATGCAACCCGATCCAAATAATATACCCATGGCGGCGTGTCACCCGATCCGCACATGGAAATCACATAAGGAAATGCCCGTTGAGCTAAATCGCTCATTACACAAAATACCGGATGTCGGTCATAAACACACCAGGTGTATAATACCATTCCTTGGGGAGACATAGAACGTTATAATCCACAAACTCAGGCACAGCTGAGGTGCGATACAAGATCTTAATCTCAAGAGCCATTTTGTTCATACAATATCATCGCCACGCGGAACCTCAACACATACAAACCTTCCAAGCTGTCTAACAACTCATACAGTGCAATACATCATTATTTGGAATAGCTGATGACAAAATAACACCCCAAGTGTCCCTCCATAAGGAACGCTCGCTGAAACAAACACAACTGGCCTGATATAAAGCCTTGTTCACATGTAATCAATCCACTAACCTCAAGCCGATTTCTGATTGCACAAACTTGGTTAATAACCTTTCAAAGGTCCATAGTAACTCCGTTTTCCTCATAATACATAAGATCAACCATCATAACTGGAGCAACCTCCTCAGTTCATAGCTCAATAAACAAAGTGCCCTCCAGACATAAATTCTAAAATTAATGATATTACCACAATCCTCATACTTGGTTTGAATCTTTAATAAATCAAGTGACCACATGCCATACTTATTCAATCTTTTCGTGGGATGTGCTCTCACAACCTTCCGAAATAAATGATGGGTCCGCACATCTTAAACCACCAGCCGCACTAATGCTGAAAGCGATCAAGAATCCTTAACCAGGATGCAAAGCCTCTTTCACAACACATCGATCTCAGGTGACGCTGAATACAATACCAATTTACTTTAAACATTAAACCCTTTTCTTACTCATCCGGGCTCGTGACATCTTTACCAGCACCAAACTACAACCTTGATCCTCACTTCGAATTTCCATGCTACTCACTGCACCCAACGGGCCAATATACAATAGAATATGATTTTCATCGTAACTTTAAAACCATTAATATTTTAACATTTCATCATATAAGACTTTTCATGTAACTCACTTCAGGAGAATCATAGTTACACACATGCAAATTTCCATAACTGTTGAATGTGCAACTCTCTAAGTAGTGGTCCAATCCACCATAGCCCTCCCGGTATCCGCCTTCACATAGCAAGCCATGACAGTAGAATACTCCTGAATGATATCAATTACGGCGCCCGACAAGCCTCACATGTACTGCCACAAATCATACACATAACTTGATTACGCTGAATGAACTAATCACTGACCCCAATATGCCAATTCAACTTTGTCTAATCAATCTATCTCCTTCCAATTTATCCCTGATTGCCTTGGAAATAATACTAACTCCATTCAACACATAACATGCTCCATCCACACTCACTCTGAGTGACCTTGAGTCACGAGACCATGTTGTGTCACATCCCACAAACTATTTCATACCTTCTAATTGCTACATCGTAAGCTAAAACATCGCGGAACGTTCCATGCCTCTTCTCATAAGTTTCTTTCCAAGCTTGATTCTTAGTCGTGCCAATAGGTTCGAAATCGTTAGGCACCACACTTTAACTTCTGAATTCATTGGGACCATTATTGAGAGCCACCCGCTCTGACTTGGTCCCGAATATAATCCAATCTATAAATTTTATAACACACGAATACCCTCTAGACGAAGCACCCGGCGAAATCACATCCTCTGAAACCTGCATCTATACAAGGCATAAATCTGGAATCCTCCCTGAAGTATGAACATTAGTCAATAAGGCCAATCATAGCATGCGTTCAACAATTCATCTACTCAATTTACCACTTATGGTCTTTTCCATTGGCTGGAATAACCCATCAATAGGCTAATAACAAAAATCCTCACAAGTAGTTAACCATCCAACCTAATCATAGGCGGTGGGACTCTCCCACTTATCTTGAAGACATTATTTCACAACTCTCGAATTCACTGAGACTCTCTATATCTTATCAATATAACCGGGCGTGTTGCGATCAAAACACTCACGCAAGTGCACCTGATCGTCAAGTAATACAGTGGTGAGTAGAGTACCGTTCCCATGAAGACTTATGACTAGCTTATGACTGATTCAAACCCAATATACTTATCTATCCAAGAATTTATTCACAAAAGAGATTTGATTGTTTTACTTACTAACTTCTAACAATTTAATTTAACTAAAGCAATTAACTAAACGAACAACACTTTTGGTTAACAAACAATAGAGCAGGATATTCGAGGGTCAGGGGCATACTCATCAATCGTGTCGTGTTTTTAGCTTCAAACGAATAATTCAGTTATCTGGGTTATTGATTGACAAGGTTAATAATACTCGTAGGAATCGGTCGAGTTCTTACTCGCCTATTCAAGTCAACTCAATGCCTATATGTCTATGGAATGAAGATTAACAAGAATGCATTTAAAAGTCCTGTATTTCAACCAAGCAAGCAAATGGGTATATGTCTATCCCAATTGCGAATCCATTCCCCGATGCCCAGGTTCAAGAACTTGCTCTATTTAATTCTATATGCAATCTAAAGTTTCCACTTTTGAGTTCAACTAGAGATTTGTAGATAGTACTTCATTGTTAGCTACTCAGCAAAACAATTAAATCAGAATTAAATAAATAACCCAATATGATAAAACGACTTCGTCGAATCAAACTTCAAACAACAACGTTCATGTTTTACCTATAACCCTAGAACAATAAGTTCTAGCCACTCATACTAGTTTTCAACATAATTAGGTTCAATATCATCACAATTATCAAAAACAAAGAGAAGAAAAGAAGAACTTGATGATCCAAAATTCTCCTTGCCTCTTGCCTCTCTAATTCTTGCAATACCCTATGAAAACCTTGATAATTTGACCTTGGGGAGCTTAACTTTATATAGGTTAATTGGGCTTTTCCCCAGATTTCCACTTTTGCTCCTACCACTTGAATCCCGTTTCCTTGCCATGCGCGGGCGCGCAGTAGACCGCGCATCTGGACGCGCAATTCGGAAGTCCCCTGTAATGGACGCGCATCTTTTGCGTGGGCGCGCACCTGGGCGCGCATGCCCAGGTGTCCAACGTCGCCATTTACTTGTCTCTCTTCCATCACTCTCAGTCCCGAGGGGTCTTAATTGCTCCTGAATGGTTCAAATCGACATTTTCTTGCACAAAATAGGCTCTTTAACCTGCAATAAGTACAATTCGCTATTAGAGACCCTATTTCATCAATTAATCATAATATGCGATCGGAATATAATCAAGTAGAGGCACAAACAATGGCTAAATCACCTAGGTTTCGCCTATTATCAACACTCCACACTTAATTCATTGCTAGCCCTCGAGGAATCACACTATGCTCTCTAGATAATTTTCTAATCAACCATTTCCCTTAGCGCATTCCACCTAGAACAATATACATGCATTTCACCTAGAAGTGAACAATGCAAGCCTCAAAGCTAACTCTCAAGTGCCACACAATATTCACACTTCTTCATAGCACTCTACACAGAAGTCAAGACTTGATTTTCTATCACGAATCGTATGCCCTCACAATCACTTTAACACAAACGGAATTCATTTCACACAATCGAGTCAAACACTCATATATTCAATGGGACTGCTCACTCTCACAATTGAAGTCACATGCATGCAATGGGTACCATAAGCTTGCCCTTAATGTAATTCTCTACTAATGTAGGCTAGCTCGGTTCAAAATCAATTAGGACTTTTCATGGTTGTAATGTGGGCTAAGGAAAAGGTAGGATAGATTTTTGGAATAGTGATAACCCTCCTAAGCACTATAACACATCACATAATTACTTTTAAGCGCACAATCTTCAGTCCACTTATCTTTCACAAACCATATTACCTTTCAACGTTCCCTTCTTCTTTATGCACTCCAATTCATATCCACTAGTGAGAACAAGACAACAATGTATTCATCTCAAACATTATCTTTTTTTTCATTTTATTTTTCTTGTCATTTGACTTCCACTAGTGATGCATATATTTTCAAAGCAAGTGCACCTTTCAACCTCTCATTGGCTCCACTCGAAGCCACCCCACTCGTTTCTCCCTTATTTATTTCTTTTAGCGCTCATCTCACCATTAAAGTGCTTTAAGAGGTAAAGGATCAAAATCATGTCAATAAAGAACAAAGGAGTATGGGCTTGTATTTAGGGTGCCAAGTAAAAAGTCTAAAGGCTCAAAAGGGTTACTAGGGACAAATTTTATTTGTGATTAGCAATTTAGCTCAAGAAAGAGCAAAGAGAGCCTAAAATCATCTCTTCAAACCGAGCATCACCTAGGATTTTTCTTCAACTCACATACCGAGCAAATTCTAGACCCAAAATACAATGCATGGACTACACAAGTACTCACCACACATGGCATATGACTCATTCAGATCAGCTCATCAAAACGCTCCATTTCAAGTACTCAAATCAGTGAAAAACACACAAATTAAGGCACGTTTAATGAGATCCAACAATGAGGGTTAAGAGTTACACTCTAGGATCTATTGTGTTCAGGTGTATCAACGCTCTGGGTTCTCTTTCAATTCACAGCTCATAGCCCACTACCCTAATCTACAAATAAATTAAAAACTACCTATGCCTGGTTCAAGCTAAACCCTTGGAAAAGAACCACAGCCTAAAGAAATACCAAGGGGGATTTGTTACACTACCTAAAAGAAAAAAAAATAAAAATCTTTTTGTTTTTTTCTTTAGATTCATTTCCCTCAAGAACCTCGTCTACAAAATTCGTGATCGGGAAGAGCCTCCAATTTTCAGTATTTTTTTTCATCGACTCATCTCCCTCAAGAACCCCGTCGAAAGGGATCCGTCATAGGGCCGAGCCGTCTATCTAAACTAATTGACAAATGACCCAACACACTACTTCACACAAAGAGAAAAAAAACAAATCAATATCACTAAGCAAGCAAAACAACCATTTGTACACTACTTACAACATACATTTAGGAAATTCCCCACCACACACTTACAGGAAAAGCCATGCCCCCATGGCGTGAAATTGAAGGAAAAACAGTGAGGTAAAGGAACTTCCCTGAAGCGTCACTCCTTGTCCGAGACAGTTGTGGGGTTCATATTGCACACGCGCCCCAAGGCTCATAACCACGATGATCTTCTTCTCTGACTTATTTTGCCAGTGCGCTTACACATCCACACGGGTGCCTAATTCGTTCACAGAGGTCCGAAAACCAGCCATATCCTGTTCCATAGTAGTGAACCGAGACACCCGGGCTGTGCTTGAGGATGTCGCCGTCTCAGAGGGCCCTGCAGCTGCCACATTTTGCTCAGGGGCTTGGGGTGGAACTCCCACCTCATCCTCATCATTATCTTCGTCTTCATCCTCGTCATCCAAACTAGCTGCTACTCCACATCCACTACCTCCGGCTCCTTGCCCGTGGTCACCTTATCCGCCCGAAACTTGCCTTCCCTTTTGACCAATCCATCCACCGCTTTATTCTCTTCCACTTTGGCTAACCTGCATAGATGAGTAATTAAAGAAGGGAAAAAGGAACCATACCTCCTCACCTGGCTGCCGACAAACATCTTGTCGTTGATAATGTTGGCCATATCAAAATCGTAGCCATTCACAAAGCACCAAATCAAAGCATCACGAGGCCCATTGACTTCCGTCGTGTTGAGTGACGGGATAAGGCGGTTGTTTGTAATGTATAACCAAAACTTTGCTTCATAGGTGAGGGCCGCAGAATGGAACTTTTCCCCACTAGGTAGCCAGACCACTTTTCTGCCGGGTACACATATAGTCTCAAAGCATCGTGCCCATTTTTGGGGAATTGGATTGCGGCCGTAGACATAGAAATCATCATAATACACAGGCGGTGTAGGCAACTGATAAGACGCCTGAATTGCCTCAATCGAAGCATTCACCGTCCGACAGTGCACTGTAACTATTCTATCGTTGTGCTCTGGAACGTTGGCATAGAAATCTCGCACAACCATGAGATTGCCATCGCTGGGTTCATCGAAGAACGTTTGTAGCCCCTACTATATCAACTCCTCGTATATACGAGGGCACCCAACCTGGAGTCTCTTAATATTGACACCCCTTTTTGGAATTGGCTTCTTAAGAGCCTTCGCTAAATATCGAGCCTAAGCATTGGTTGATACAAACTTGGTAGCATCATAGGTGGACGTAGATGCAGCTCCTCGTGATCGAGATGAGCCAGCCCGGTTGCTTGAGGAGGTACCTGTAGCACATCGTTTCTTGGAGGGATCCATACTATCTGTAAAACGACAACATATTAGCATAATCCAACTCCGGTTAGTGAAGCGATGTGGCTACTCATACTTCACATGCATCTCTGGCCTCAATTGACATGCTCATGGTGATTGGGGCATTCCCACAAACACCTTGTGAGCATCAGGCCTTCACTATTCCTTACAAGGTTATTTGGAACAAGCGTCCCCCAAATTCACTTTCCAACATTCCCAATCAAAGAGGTTTTCACCCTACGCTTATCATGTACCGATTTCCAATCATATAACACCCAAAATCTTAACTTAATGCTAACACCCACAACTAACCAACTTTACACCTAAAATCTGAAAATAAAATAAAAAAATAGAAAAATAAACTAGAAAAAGGAATGAACAAGGGAAACTACAAGACTTGGGTGATTACCAGAGGAGGACGAGCAAAGAAGAAGGTGGTTGGAGGTGGTTTGGTTGTGGCAGCAGGGGGCGATTTTTTGGGGGGAAAGGGTTCGAGTTTGGTTTTGTTTGTTAGGAGGGTTTTAGGTTTGTGATTGGGAGGAAGAGTGTGTAGGAAGGGGGAGGGTAGACTTGTCTTTTCCTTTTCTCAAAAAAAGTAACTAAAAACAAAAAAATCTGAACGAAAAAAAACAAAATAAAAATGCCGGAATATAACGGGGCATGCGCTCCCACGCATATTTATGCGCGACTGTTACAGAGAGTTTACATTTTGCGCGGCCACTTGCACGGCGCGCACCTGGGCGTTCCTGTACACTATGCTTTTTTTTTTAATATAGACACATACATCATTTTATGGGTTGCCTCCCATCCAGCGCCTGATTTAACGTCGCAACACGACTCAACATGTTTTCAAGCATCTTTCAATTCCACCGAGGTCTTGTGACGCACCAAGTCACCACCCCAATAATGTTTAATTCGTTGAACGTTAACTAGGAATGTTCCAGTTGCATTCATATCTCTCAGTTCCACGGCTCCGTGAGGCTTCACGCTTATTACAACAAAAGGGCCAGACAAGCGAGATTTAAGCTTTCCAGGGAAGAGCTTCAACCTCGAATTGAACAACAGAACTTCCTGGCCTGGCTTGAACTCGCGGTGCTGAATGTGCTTATCATGCCACCTCTTAGTCTTCTCTTTGTATAATTTGGCATTTCCATATGCATGTAACAGAAACTCCTCTAGCTCATCAAGTTGCAGCAACCTTTTCTCTCCAGCTAAGTCATTATCCATGTTCAACTTCTTTATTGCCCAATAGGCCTTGTGCTCAAGTTAGACGGGCAAGTGACATGCCTTCCATACACCAATTTATACTGAGAAGCACCTATAGGAGTTTTGTATGCTATGCGATATGCCCACAATGCGTCGTCTAACATACCGGCCTAAGCTTTTCTATTGACACTCACTGTTTTCTTAAGAATTTGCTTGACCTCTCTGTTCGACACCTCCATTTGACCACTTATCTGAGAATGATAGGCAGCGGAGACCTTATGCTTGACCCCATACTTTGAAAGGACATTGTTTAACAGTTTGTTGCAAAAGTGCGTGCCTCCATCACTGATCAATATTCTAGGAGTCCCAAAGCGTGTGAATATATGTTTCTTTACAAAGCTCGCCACCACCTTTGCGTCATTAGAAGGAAGAGCAATGGCCTCCACCCACTTAGACACATAATCGACTGCCACCAAGATATATCTCTGACCGTTCGAGTATGGGAAGGGTCCCATAAAGTCAATTCCCCAAACATCAAAAAGCTCCACAACCAGAATGTTCTGCAGCGGCATTTCATGCTTCTTAGTGATTGACCTTGTCCGTTGGCACCTGTCACACATTTTATCATAGGCGTGTGCATTCTTAAACAGTTTGGGCCAGTAAAAACCTGATTGTAGCACTTTCTGAGCTCTCCGGTCTCCCCCATGATGGCCTCCATATGGTGAGGGATGACAACGGTCAAGTATGGCTTGCATCTCCTCCTCAGGAACACATCTGCAGACTAACTGATTTGCACATAGCCTGTATAAGAATGGCTCATCCCACATGTATAACCGCACATCGTGGAAAAATATCCTTCTATTATCTGGTGATAACTCTGGTGGGGTCACTCCACTAGCAATGAAGTTCACATAGTCGGCATGCCATGGAGTCGTGGTGGAGGTGACTGCCAACAACTGCTCATCCATGAATGTCTCTTTGATTTCACCCTCTTCAACTATGTGAGTCTGATTCTCCAGTCTGGACAAGTGATCAGCAACTTGATTTTCTGTTCCCTTGCGGTCTCGGATCTCTAGATCGAACTCTTGCAACAGCAGGACCCACTGAATCAGTCTCGGCTTGGCATCTTTTTTCTCAAACAAGTACCTGATGGCTGAATGATTTGTGTAGATGATGACTTTGGTCCCCACAAGAGATGACCAAAACTTGTCAAACGCTCATACTACCGCAAGCGTTCCTTTTCAGTGACGGTGTAGTTCGCTTGAGCTGGACAGAGTTTTTCTTGCATAGTAGATGGAATGGAAGGTCTTCTCTTTCCTCTGCCCCAAAATAGCCCCAACAGCTAGATTGCTGGCATTACACATCAACTCAAATGGTTGCTCCCAGTCCGAAGCAATTATGATAGGTGATGTTACCAACCTTCACTTTAGCTCCTTGAATGCCTTCAGGCAGCGAACTTGAAAGCCACATCCTTCTCAAGCAACCTGCACAAGGGAGAAGAAATTTTCGAGAAGTCTTTGATAAAACGACGATAAAAGCCTGCATGGCCCAAGAAACTGCGAATGTCTTTTATAGAAACTGGTGGAGGCAATTTTTCAATCGCTTCCACCTTTGCCTTATCCACCTGTAAACCGTCATTGGACACTTCGTGTCCCAAGAGTATACCTTCGCACACCATGAAGTGGCATTTTTCCCAGTTTAGCACCAGGTTAGTCTCTTCGCACCTAGCATGTAATTTCTCGAGGTTCATCAAGCAATTATCAAACGAGCAGCCAACAACAGAAAAATCTTCCATGAATACTTCTACAAACCGCTCGACCATATCAGTAAAGATGGCCATCATACACCTTTGAAAAGTCGGAGGTGCGTTGCAAAGACCAAAGGGCATTCGTTTGAACGCATACGTTCCATAAGGACACGTATAATTGGTCTTTTCTTTGTCCTCTAGGGGTATAGCAATCTGGTTATACCCCGAGTAACCATCCAGGAAACAGTAGTACTCCTGGCCAGCCAATCTATCAAGCATTTGGTCAATAAAGGGAAGGGGATATGGTCCTTCCGGGTGGCATTGTTCAGTTTTCTATAATCAATGCAAATACGCCACCCGGTGACAGTTCTTGTCGGAATCAGATTGTTGTTCTCATTTACCACCACAGTCATTCCCCCTTTCTTGGGGACACATTGCACAGGACTTACCCATTTGCTGTCAGAAATGGGAAATATAATACCTGCATCCAGCCACTTAACTACTTCTTTTCTCACCACTTCCTTCATGATTGTATTGAGTCTCCGTTGTTGCTCAACACTGGGCTTATGTCCCTCCTCCATGAGAATTTTGTGCATGCAAAAGGCTTGACTGATGCCCTTTATGTCAGGCATAGTCCACCCCAGAGCATGTTTTTGCTCACGTAGCACTCTCAACAAGTTTTCTTCCTGTAATTTAGACAAGTCAGAAGAAAAACTAACAGGTAATGTGTCAGACTCACCCAAATAAGCATATTGCAGGTGAGAAGGGAGTGGTTTAAGCTCCAACTTTGGTGATTCTTCAACTAACAGTTTAGGTGGAGGTCCCTCAGGCCTGTCCAAGGGTTCAAAGGGGTGTGTCCCGTTCATGTACGCACAAGATGTGTCAAGGATTTGCATCATCTCCTCGACCTCCTCATCATTCCCCAAATTATCAAACATCATAAGTGCTTTCTCTAGAGAATCGTCTAGATAAACACTTGGACCATATACTTTCTCGTCAGTTTCTATAATCGATATCATGGGGAGCTCCTCATTGTGACGGGGGATTTGGATTGCTTTGTATACGTTGAAAACTACTTCCTCATCTTCTACCCTTAAAATCATTTTTTCCCTCTCTCACCTTTATAATAACGTCACATGTAGCCAAGAGAGGTCTCCCCAATATAATTGGAACTAGCTCATCAGCCTCATAATCGAGGATAATAAAACCAATAGGGAAGATAAATTTTCCAATTTGCAGCAATACATCTTCAATTACCCCTTCAGGGTGTGCTATTGATCTGTCAGTAGCTGCAACATCACAGTGGTTGGCCTGTGAGCTCCCAGGCCCAGTTGTTTGAACAGAGATAATGGCATGATATTTATGCTTGCCCCTAAATCACAAAGATCACGACCCACATCGATGTTACCAATGTGACAGGGATCGTACAGCTACCAGGATCCTTAAGCTTTTGAGGAATCTTGTTTTGGACTCTAGACGTGCACTCCTCAGTAAGTGCAACCACTTCAAATTCAGTCAGTCTCCTCTTGTGAGCCACTATGTCTTTGATGTACTTAGCATATTTTGGAATATCACGCAACACATCAACCAATGGAATATTCAGTTGGACCAGGCTCAGCATGGAGAGGAACTTGCTAAACATGCGATCATCATTTCTCTTCTGCAGTCTCTGGGGAAAAGGTGGTGGTGGTCGTGGGACCTCCACTGGTTTTGGATTTTCAGCAGTTATCTCTGGCTCCTTTGTCACTTCAGGGATCAACTCTCCCTCAGGTACATGATTATATCTCCTTTTATTGGGCACTTCCTCAAGCACTCTCCCTTTACGAAGTGTAACAGCATTCACTTGTGGATTTTTATCTATGTCACTGGGGAGGGCACCTGCAGGTCTAGTGTTTTGATTTGTGGCCAATTTCCCCAGCTGCCTCTCAATATTTCTGAAGTCTGTTCTGAGCTGCTGATTATCATTCCTCGTCTGTTGATTTTCAGTCCTTATTTGCTGAGTGTCATTCAACAACTTCTTCAACAAATCATTGGTGCTTTCTTCCATCTGTTGAGGTGGTTTTTGAGGATGGTTGAAACCCCCTTGAGGTCTTGAGCTGATTCTGACCCTGCTGATTTCCACCCCAAGAGAAGTTGGGATGATTTCTCCAATTCGGATTGTACGAGATTCCATACTGTGCATGCTGATTTGGTGGACCTCTGTTTTGTTGTCCCAAGTAGTAGATTGATTATGAATTTGTGGGGCACATGTCACTCATATGATTGTCACCACACAGCTCGCAGCAAATAGCCATTTGGTTTACATGTTGCATTGGTTGTGGTTGCTGCATTCCCATTCTAGTCATCTGATTTGATAGCTTTGCTAATTCGGTTCTCATGGATGAAACCTCATCTAGTTCAAGCACCCCAGCGGCTTACTACTTAACTTCCCTTTGTGAATCACCATCACCCTGCCAGTTGTTATCATTAGCTGTGAAAGTATTGAGCAAGGTTTGGATTTAATTGTATGGTCTGGCCATGCAACTAACCCTACATGCTGAGTCTATATTCATCTTTGAAGCATCATATAACCCATCTACAAAAGTATGACCCAACACCTCGTCTGTCTGACAATGATGAGGGCAATATCTGAGCATCTTCTTGTATCTTTCCTATGCCTGACGAAGTGTCTCGCCAGCCTGCTGTTCGAACGCAAGAATTTGACTCCTCAACACTTTTGTATTCCTGGTGGGGAAGAACTTGATCAAGAATTTACTAGTGAGATCATCCCAAGTGCGGATTGAATTTGTTGTCTCTTTATTCAACCACTCCTTAGCGTCCCCACTCAGTGAAAATGAGAACAATGTCAGCCTAACATAATCCTTAGGGACTTTCGGATAGTTGTATGTATCAGTGATTTCCAAGAAGTTCTGAACGTGCCGCTGTGGCTCCTTATGAGGTAGACCCATAAACAGCCCTGCATTTTGAATCAGCAGCACCATGTACTGTTTCAGCTCAAAGTACCGAGTTATGTTAGGCTTCACAATTGTCTGAGTCATATTTGCCAGACTGGGCCTTGCGGCTTCAATGACCACCTGTTCATCATTGCCTGCCATCTCAATTGGTTGTGGTTGAACTACTATGTCCAACTCTCTTTCAATTCTAGTTCTAGCGTCCACCTCCCTCCTCAACCTGTGAAGTGTCCATTCAATTTATGGATCGAGGGGAAGAAGATTGTTTGCGCTTCTACTTCTTCGCATTCAATAGAAAATCTTGTATTAGCACAAACAAAATGAACTGATAGTTAAATCTCGAATAAATAATAATAAAAGCTCAATTAAGTGAAATAGCTAATTTCTAAGTCCCTGGAAACGGCGCCAAAAACTTTTTTGCGATCAAAACACTCACGCAAGTGTACGTGATCGTCAAGTAATACAGTACTGAGTATAGTATCATTCCCAAGAAGACTTATGACTAGCTTATGACTGATTCAAACCCAATATACTTATCTATCCAAGAATTTATTCACAAAAGAGATTTGATTGTTTTACTAACTAACTTCTAAAAATTTAATCTAACTAAAGCAATTAACTAAACGAACAACACTTTTGGTTAAAAAACAATAGAGTACGATATTCCAGGGTCACGGGCATACTCAACAATCGTGTCGTGTTTTTAGCTTCAAACGACTAATTCAGTTATCTGGGTTGTTGATTGACAAGGTTAATAATACTCGTAGGAATCTGTCGAGTTCTTACTCGCCTATTCAAGTCAACTCAATGTCTATATGTCTATGGAATGAAGATTAACAAGAATGCATTTAAAACTCATGTATTTCAACCAAGCAAGCAAATGGGTATATGTCTATCCCAATTGAAAATCCATTCCCCGATGCCCAGGTTCAAGAACTTGCTCTATTTAATTCTATATGCCATCTAAAGTTCCCACTTTCGAGTTCAACTAGAGATTCGTAGATAGTACTTCACTGTTAGCTACTCAACAAAATAATTAAAATCAGAATTAAATAAATAACCCAATATGATAACTCGACTTCGTCGAATCAAACTTCAAACAACAATGTTCATGTTTTGTCCATGACCCTAGAACAATAATTTCTAGCCACTCATACTATTGTTCAACATAATTAGGTTCAATATCATCACAATTATAAAAAACAATGAGAAGAAAAGAAGAACTTGATGATCCAAAATTCTCCTTGCCTCTTGCCTCTCTAATTCTTGCAATAGACCTTGGGCGAGCTTGACTTTATATAGGTTAAGTGGGATTTTCCCCAGATTTTCGCTTTTTCCCCTGCCACTTGAATCCCGTTTCCTGGCCATGCGAGGGCGCGCAGTAGACCGCGCATCTGGACACGCAATTCGGAAGTCTGCTGTAATGGACGTGCATCTTTTGCGTGGGCGCGCATGCCCGGGTGTCCAACTTCGCCATTTACTTGTCTCTCTTCAATCACACTCAGCCCCGAGGGGTCTTAATTGCTCCAAAATTGTTCCAATCGACGTTTTCTTGCACAAAACAGGCTCCTTAACCTGCAATAAGTACAATTCGCTATTAGAGCCCCTCTTTCATCAATTAATCATAATATACGATCGGAATATAATCAAGCAGAGGCAAAAATAATGGCTAAATCACCTAGATTTTGCCTATTATCAGGGCGCAATCAACTGCCCATTCCGTAAACACCCTCTTTTTCTACTCTGAATCATCAACCCCATTTGCACTACCGGTCTCTTCACTGTATAACCAATAGAATTTTTCGCAGAAGCCTTGCCAACCACGCGACCGCTAACCTGCTCCCACCTGCCGAAATCACTTCCCGACATCTTCCAAATGCTGTTGCACGGATACAATCACTATGACATCAATAACCCATCCTGAGTCCAAGCTCACTCTCTAGCTGTACCATTCCATTTACCCCTTGGGGATATCAATTACATGTGCTGCAATATCCTTCCAATTCAAGGTTATGTTGCATCCTTCTTCATTCTAAGCAGCGTTTTTCCGTTATACCCTGCCGCATAACAACCCATACTTCAAATTAAAACCGCAGACTTCAATTGCCAGTAGGCAAAATCCTAGATCATTCCAAACTCTCCTTAGGCGCATAGTCATCCTACTCCCAAGCCCATATGCAACATCCGCCACTCTCCCACTTTAGGCAAACTCGCTTCTTTAATCAACTACTTGACCTTTGCTTCATACACCTGGACTTCTAGGAATTTTAGACACTGCCTGACACTTCCCACATGTCTTTCCTCAAACTTTGTTGCTCATTTGCTGCCTTAAATAAACTCTATCTTCGGGGCACTTGAACCCACAATTGCTGCTAACTTTAAGCCCTTCTGAAGTTCATCTTTATTGATCCGTCAACATTAGAAATTTTTATTTGATCTTAAACCACCGCACTATACGATATCTGACAGATGTATCTCCAATAGTATTTCACAATATCTTGCCTTAAAGGCGAATTGCAGTAGATCATAACACCAACAAACTTAGTACGTTCAATCAGGACCGTGACACCCCTCATAGGAGAAAGCTCCACCATGCTTGCAAGTACCAAGTCTCATTACTTCCACCATCCGACATCTAACCATTCTTAGTCCGACATCCTTTCCCCTGGCGGGAATAAAATGCTGAATCCCTTGGTTACATACTGAGTAAACCTCCCTTCAATTCATTCACTGCCCCGACACGTGGGAAAACATCCTACCATCAAACCAACACTGCGGAATAATCACTCATAAGCATCATGGTAACCTGTGCCTATCCTCACGGCTCTCAGAAGTCCTGTTACTGAGCTGAAATAATAAAATATCCTTCCACAATGTGACTATAATAGTCCAATCAACTATACTAGGAGAATCATCCTGCACCACATTTGTAATGCCATTAAAATCCTTCAATTTTCGGTTTATAACAAGCGCTCACATCGCGTAATATTGAATAAGAAGGAATCGAAGGCATAAGCCTCAAAGGAATAGAACTGCACGATAAGGGAATCAAGAAGGAATGTACTCCAAACAGCCGTATAGCCTCCCAAGGATAAGTACAGACGTCTCTGTACCGATCCACGAGACTTTACTTGACTTGATCATGACTCGTGATACCAACGAGAACCTAGTGCTCTGATACCATGTTATCACGATCCAAAATCCACAAAGGGTCATGGTGGTGCCGGACACCGCTGTCAGGTCAACCAACTAACATACTTAATTAAACTCTTATTTTGATAATTTCAAAAATACTTCTTTATGATAATTTAAACAAGTCTCAGTATATTTCTCCAAATACATAATGAAATACTCAATCAACTTCCAAAACTTCTGAATAAACCCGAATACATCCCAGATCTCGGTGTCACAAGTATATGAATATTTTTTAAGAGAAATCAATAAGTAAAATAACTATCTGGAATACAATTGGACAGAAAATAAAGAAAATCCAGAGAGGGACTATACTAGCTGAGGAATCACCTCGAGGAAATAAAGCTCACCTAGTCTCTGCGCCCGTCATATCGCTATGCTGTTAAGACACGAGCCACACAATAGACCTGTGCAACAAAAATGCATAGCAAGTATAGTATAGTATGAAAACAACGTGCACCAAAAATTGATCCGGCCTAATCTCGAAGAAGTAGAGACGAGATGGTCAAATTTGACACTCGCTAATGGTCCAATATTGATTTATCCTTAATAGGTGCCAAAACGCTCCCGGCTCATCCAAAAATTGATCCGAGCATAGGTCCAAGTCCGAAAGCATTATACAAACCTACTGGAACCTTCAGATCCCGATTCCGAGGTCGTTTACTCAAAATTCCAATCCTAGTTTATTCTTCCAACTTTAAGCTTCAGAAATGAGAATTCTCTTCCCAAGTCAACTCCGAACTTTCCGAAATTTAATTATGGCCATGCATACAAGTTATAATACCTGAAATGAAGCTGCTCATGGCCTCAGACTACTGAACGACACACTAGGGATCAAAACGACCAGTTGGGTCATTACAGTGTACGGCTAAAATCAGGGGTAATATCTAACCTGATTCCCTGATGAAAGAATGAGAGGGGAACACAGATCTGCGAGACTGAAAACTGGGGCCAGAAACTCTTCGAGACCCAGGAAGGATGACATTGGACATGTTAAAACGATACACCTCGAACCGAGTATGACTTCTAAACGTCGGGAGACACAATGGATGATTATGCACGATTGATAGGGGGCCACAATACTTTGCCTCAACTAGATATCACGGCACGAATCTCGCTCCATGTCGATTATGGATCAACAATTACCGGGAATTTTTTTTTAACCTTTTTTAGACTATACTAATGGTTGTACCTGCACGATGCGCGGTTAATATTAAATTATATTAATTAAACTAAACCCCGATCGATCTTGTTTAAATATATTAGATCGTAGTACTTTAATAAATTTAAAGTTTTATCTTATTTTTAATATAATATACCAATAATAAAATTTCTATTAAATTAAAGAGAAACTTATATAACCATTCAATAACATTTTTGTTCTATTTTTTATTTATTATACTATCCAATATTTAGTATTTTTACATTGTGTTAATTAAAAGAATTATTAGAATATTACTTTGTTTAGTATTTTTGTGTACTACCTTCTTTTGTAATATAAGAGAAGATATTATTTTATTATTTTTGAAGTATATTTTTATTTTAAATTTTAACCTATTGTTCTCAATAATACTATTATTTGAAATTTAATAAATAAAGTCTCTATTAAATTAAAGAGAGTTGTATAGTATTGAATAATGTTTTTTGTTCTGAATTTTCCTTTGTTATATCGTTCGATATTTAGTATTATTGCATTGTTAATAAATACTTCTATTAGCATATTACTTTATTTAATATTTTAGTTTACTGCTTTCTTTTTATAACATAATAAAAGATATATATTTTAGTACTCTTTTCATATTTTTTATTTTAAATTTTATGCTACTATTATCAATAATATTGTCCGAATTTTAATGAATAAAATCTCTATTAAATTAAATAGACTTATATAGTCATTGAATAATTTTTTTGTTCTATATTTTTCTTTATTATATTATCCAATATATTTAGTGTTTTTACATTGTTAATAGAAAATTTTATTAGCATATTACCTTGTTTAATATTTTTGTCTGGTACTTTCTTTTTGTAATATAATAGAAGATGTATATATTTTATTGCCCTTGAGTTTTTTTTTACTTTAAAATTTAATATATTATTCTCAATAATATTATCTCAATTATATGAATAAAATCTCTATTAAATTAATAAGGCTTATACAGGGATCGAATAACTTTTTGTTATGTATTTTTCTTTATTATATTATCCAGATTTAATATTATTGCATGGTTAATAGAAAATTCAATAGCATATTACTTTATTTGTAATAGAAGATATATATTTTGTTATTTTTTATTTTATTATATATCTCAGCTATATTTTCTGAATAAATAAACTTTTTTTTTAAAATTTTGTTTTTATTATAAAAAAAAATTCATTTTCATGTTTTTTAGATATTTGAATTCAAAAATAACAATCAATAATTAATTATTAACTACTTATGCCATGTGGTTTTTTTTCTAGATTGTCACTTGGCTTAAGAAGATGGCTTTTTCCTTTTCTTTTAACAATATATAGATATTTTCTGAATAAATAAACTTTTTATTTTCAATTTTTATTTTTTATTATAAAATATTTCATTTATTATTTATAGATATTTAAATTCAAAAAAAATAACCAATAACTAATTATTTAATTATTAATTATTAACTATTTATGCCATGTGTTTTTCTTGGGTTGCCACAAGGCTTAAGGAGATGGCTTTTTTCTGTCCTTTTAATAATATATAGATATAGATATTTTTAGAATAAATAAAATAATTTAATATTTTATTTTATTATTTTATAAATATTTAAATTCAAAAATAATAATTAATAATTAATTATTAACTAAATAACTAATTACTAACTACTTATTCCCTATGATTTTTTTTTTAGGTTGTCACTTGACTTAAGGAGATGATTTTGTCATTTCCGTTTAATAATATGTAGAAGACTAGGACTAGAACTCTTCTACTATATAAAAGGGAAGTTTTTCTTTAGTCTGACACATTGTAATACGTGATTCAAGGCAATAAGAGTTTATTTTTACCTTCTACCTAATGTTAAGAATTTTGTTCATTTGTTTTGTTCTTCATTCACGATTAGGCTCGAATTGAGGGTCCAATCGAGGACGAGGTCATTGTTCAATCTAAGTTCAACCTTGGCCATAACATTGCAATTGGTTTATCATTTATTTCGTTTCTAATTCATTTATCTAATATTATTAATTATTCTTATCTAACTAAATCACGTATCCTTAAAATCGCGTATAAATTTAATTGCTACCTAATTTTGCGGTAAACGGTTTGACGCCCACCGTGGGACTAAGGATAATAGTAGTGATTTAATACGAATCTCCATAGTACATCCTATTTTATGCTTCCTCTTTGAAATCGTAATTTTAGGTCAGCCAAAAAATGTCAAACTCTCAGTCTGCTTGTTGGAACATTGACGTTGATTCTAGCCATCACAGGAAAAATAATAATTTGGTGTATGGAAACGATTAGCTCTCTCCCGATTCCGACGGTGTCCTAGATGCCGACCGAGTTGATGCTAACTCGCAGGTGGCCATCAGCATCACTTTTTTGGCTAATACCAAAAATAGTGTTCGCGGGGGACCCCGATCAACAGCTCGAGAAATACTCGAGGGCGAAGGTGATGGGGTGAGACTACAACTAATTTCCCAAATGTTATAGGATCAACAAACGACAATAGCATAGTTGCAGAATCAAAGCAACTCCCCTAACACGGCCGAGCCTGAACAATCCCAGAAAAGCACTCGAAGAGGCGAACATATTATCGAGAGACCGGGTGAAGCCGAGCCCGGGGTAAATCTCGACGTGATGAAATTCTCGAAGCGTTGACGAAATGGGTGGAGTCAGATGATAAAAAGATTGAGGCTAATGACAAAAAGGTGGAAACCTAAAACTCCAGGATCAATTAGATCCCGGGAGCAACCCCGATATTGAAGGGAGCGGACTCCAAAAATTTCATCCAGAAGCCTTCTCCTCCAGGTGCGGCACCTAAGCCGATCCCAATGAGGTTTCGAATGCCTGACATCCCCAAATATAATAGGACCACATATCTAAATGAGCATGTGGCCTCCTATAAATGCGCAATCTGGGGGAAAGATTTGGAAGATGACGAAAGCAAATCACTGTTGCTAAAGAAGTTTTGGGAGACTTTATCCAAAGGAGCAATGATATGGTATCACAACTAGCCCCCAAGTTCCATTGACTCATTTGCTATACTTGCAGATGTTTTCGTGAAGGCCCATGCCGGGGCCATTAGTGTCGAGATCAGAAAGTCAAATTTGTTCAAGGTCAAACAGAAGGATAACGAGATGCTTAAGGAGTTTGTGTTGAGGTTCCAGATGGAGCGGATGGACCTGCCACTGGTTACAAATGATTGGGCGGTTCATGCATTCACGTAGGGGATCGACCCCCAAAATCGCTTGGCCTCTCAACAGCTAAAACAAAATTTTGTGGGGTACCTCAGTAACCTGGGTCGACGTCCACAACAGGTACCAGTCAAATATCAACGCCGAGGATGACCAACTCGGGGCTCCTTCTAAATCTTTTACCCATCAGGGCCGATGATAGATCTAAGAGAGCTAAGACCGATCAGAGATCATTATCAACTATAAAGTGTAGATCAAGGGTGAAATGGATCCGGACGTCACCCTATGTGGAACGAGAAGAGAAGCGATTAAGGGCCAAGTGGCCAAAGTTTAATGAGCAAGAATGTGTTCGACTGGCCGTTCGGGGGTATGGAAGCACCAAGATTGTCGAAGTACAACTTCAACATGGACATTATCAGCATCGTGCCGGCCATAAGAGGAATCAAAGAGACCAAATTGCCCCAAACATTACAGTCCGACTTTGCCCAGAGAGATCCTAATTTGATGTATAAATACTATGGCACTCACAGTCACAGGACCGACAATTATCGATAGTTAAAGAGAAGAAGTTGCCCAGTTATTCAAGAATGGGCACCTTCGAGAATTCCTGAGTGAGCGAGCCAAAAACCACATTAAGAACGGGGACGCCAACAAATAGGTCAAACAAGAGGAGCCTTATCACGTGATCAACATGATCATTGGAGGAGTCGATTTTCTCCAAGGACCAATGATAAAATGCACGAAAGTAGCTATCAGCAAGGAAAAATGCACCTGGGATAACGTTTCGGAGGGAGCCATTTCGTTCAGCGACGAAAATGCCAAGGATATCGTACAGCCTCACAATGATTGCACTGGTAATATTCGTACTTATTAATAAAACTCAAGTTAAACATGTGCTAGTTGATCTAGGTATCTCGGCCAACATCATCAAATCGAGGGTCGTAAAGCAACTGGAGCTACAGCACCAAATTATACCAATAGTCCGGATATTGAACATATTCATCATGGCATGTGAGACCACAAAAGGATAAATAACATTTCTAGTAAAAACCATCGAGAAAATCCAAGAAATAAAGTTCTACATTATCGAATGGGACAGGAGGTACAATGCTCTATTCTGAAGTCCATTGGTCCACAACATGAGGGCGATACCCTCGACCTTGCAACAGGCGCTGAAATTTCCCATACCGGGGAGAGTCAAAATGGTCTATAGAGAACAACCGGACACGAGGGAGATGTTTGTTGTCGATGAGGTAATCCTGATGGTTGCGGTTTCAACATCAAGGAAGATAGAACCGATCAAGCAGGAAGGGACTAAATAACAATCAATGATATCAGCCTCGGCCGAACCGGAGAAATAGGAAGAATGTGGAGCAGACGAGGAAGACGATTATGGCGTCCCAAGATTGTTTATAGCTCTTGATGACACCATCGCCACCAAATCAAATGTTGAAGAGATGGAACAAGTCATATTAATCGAGCATCTACCGGATCAAAAGGAATACCTGGGCACTGGACTAACCCTCGAGCTCAGGAAAAATATTATTGCTTTTCTTTAAGCTAAAGCTGATTTTTTTGTTTGGTCCCATCTAGACATGAAAGTGGTCCCACCGGAGGTAACCACTCACAAGTTGAGTTTAGACGCGAAGTTTCATCCGGTTAAGTAGAAGATGAGACCATAGTCTGGGATCAAACATGCATTCATCAAGGATGAGGTATCCAAACTTCTAAGAATAGGATCCATCCGGGAAGTCAAATACCCGGATTGGTTAGCTAACGTAGTGTTAGTACCTAGTAAAGGAAATAAACTAAGGATGTGTGTAGATTAAAAAGACCTCAGCAAAGCATGCACTGAGGATTCTTTCCCTTTGCCTAACATCGGTCGAAATATTGATGCTACGATCGTGCACGAGATACTTAGTTTTCTTGATGCCTACTCCCGGTACAACAAAATTCGGATGGACCAAGACGACCAAGAAAACATTTTTTTCATAACCAACATAATGTCATTTGGATAATAGAACCTCAGTGCCACCTACCAATGCCTAGTAGGGATTTTTGAGGAAAAAATAGGGAAATCAATGGAAGTTTATTTTGATGATATGTTAGTCAAGTCCCTGCAAGCAGACTGACCTTAGTGGTCGGTTCAGGTAAATTTCTCGGGTTCATGGTATCCGATCGGGGGATAGAGATCAACCCCGACAAAATAATGGCCATAAAGGACATAATCATAGTGGAAAACTTCAAGGCAGGTCAAAAATGACTGGGCGCATAGCCGTATTGGGACGGTTCATCTCGAGATCCTCGGACATGAGCCATCGATTCTTCTCACTATTGAATAAGAAGAATAATTTTTCCTGAACTATGAAATTCCAACAAGCTTTGGAAGAAATCAAACGGTACTTGTCGAGCCCCCCTCGACTGCACACTCTGAAGGCAGAAAAATATTTATACCTCTACTTTGCAGTTTTTAATGTGGTGGTGAGTGGTGTCATGGTTCGGGAGGAAGAAGGTACACACTTTCCTATTTACTAAGTTAGTAGAACAATAGGCGATGCCGAATCAAGATATCCTCATCTAGAAAAGTTAGCACTCGCTTTTCTAAGCACTTTTAGGAAACTAAAATCATACTTTCAATTCCGCCGTATATGTGTCGTAACCTCCTAGCTACTAAGGAATATCATGCATAAGCTTGAGCTCTTAGGCCGATTGGCCAAATGGGCCGTGGAGATTAGCGGGTACGATATCGAGTATAGACCCCGAACTACCATAAAATCTCAGATTTTGGCAGACTTGTGGCCAACTTTACGCCGGCCCTAATACCCAATGTCGAAAAGAAATTATTGATTACCTCGGGTGCTAATTTGGGAATTTGGGCTGTATTCACGTCTGGACTCACTATCTTGTCAAAATCACCTATGTAGGCAATCTTTTAGAACTATAAAATTGATTAACAACAAAGCCGAGTATGAGGCCATGATTGCAGGTCTAGAACTTGCTAAGAGCCTTGGGGCCAAAGTCATTGAAACCAAATATGATGCCCTCCTCATGGTATATCAAGTCAACGGAATGTTTGAAGTAAAAGAAGAAGGGATGTGGAGGTACTTGGCAAATTGAAGGTGACCCTACACCAATTCAAGGAATAGACTCTACAACATGTACCTGAGATCAAAAAAGCAAGCCCGATGCACTGGCCAACTTAGGGACGGTTATTGACTCTGATGAATTCAGCTCGAGGGTAGTAGTATAACTGATGAACTCGATGGTACACGAAAGTCACGCTGAAGTAAACTCTACAAGTTTGACTTGGGATTGGAGGAACAAATACATAGACTATCGGAAGATGGGAAAATTGGCTTCGGATCCCAAGGAATCAAGAATCGCGCACAACAAGGCCGCCAGAATTTGCATAGTCAAAAGGGCATTGTTCAAGAGACTCTTCTTCATCCCATTGCCCACATGCTTAGGGCCGGGAGAGACCGAGTATGCCATTAGAGAACTTCAAAAAGGCACATGCAGAAATCATTCGGGGGAAGAATCCTTGGTTCAAAAGCTAATCAGAGCCGACTACTACTGGAATGAGATTGAGATGGACGCGAAACACTTCATGCGAAAATGTGACGAGTTCTAGATACACGCCTCGAGGATCCATCAATCGAGGGACATGCTCCAACCAGTCATGTCACCATAGTCATTTATGAAGTGGGGAATGAACTTTGTCGGCCCACTAACATGGGAACCCGGTAAGGTTCAATTCATACTATACATGATCGATTATTTTTCCAAATGGGTCGAGGCTCAGGCGTTTGAGAAGGTCCGGGAGAAAGAAGTTGTTGACTTCGTCTGGGATCACATAATATGTCGATTTAGAATATCATCTGAGATTTTCTGCCATAACAAAAACAATTCATCAACATCAATGTAAGTAAGTTTTTTGAGGACCACAAGATCAAGAAGATATTATCAACGCCTTAAAACCCTAGTGAAAATAGGCAAGCTAAATCGGCGAACAGAACTATACTCTAAAACCTGGAAAAAAAAGGTTAACCGGTTCTAATGGAAAATGGAAGAAAATCTTACTCGAAGTCCTATGGGTGTACCGTACAACTTCGAAGTCAAGTATCGGGGAAACCCCGTTTTCTATGTTCTATAGAGCAGAAGCCTTAATATCAGTCAAGCTAGGGGTACCGGTCCTCGGGTTCTAGTATACTACCGAAGAGTTGAATGGTGAGTCTATGACCACAAGCATGGAATTGTTGGACAAAATATGGGAAGTTGCCCTTGTTCGGTTGGCCACCTAGAAGCAAAGAGTAGGAAGGTACTAGAACTGAATAGTCAACCTCCTGCACTTTCAAGTCGAGGACTTTGTATTGAGAAAAGTGACATTACACACCAGGAACCCAAATGAAGGGAAACTATACCACCACTACCACCACTACCACCACTGCCACTACTACTACTACTACTACTACTACTACTACTACTACTACTACTACTAGTACTACTAGGAGATATATTCATTTTTGCTAGGGAAGAGGATGATGGAAATGAATCAGACATATTTAGAAAATGGTTCCTCCCTCCGAAAGGATGGGCTGGCTCTGATACCACAGCATAAGGAACAGAGTAAGAGATTCCAAGAAAGCAAACTATATCATTGAGATGAAAGTTTCCCTACAAAAGGAGCTGGCTTCAATAACCCATAATGGACGACTTGCCAAGCTACACAAAAAGTTAATTTGTTTATAGTTGCAAAAGTTTTCCTACAAAGGGGATGGCTTCAACAACCCATAAGGGACGGCTTGCCAAGATACTACTACTACTACTACTACTACTACAACTACTGCTGCTGCTGCTGCTACTACTAATACTACTACTACTACTACTAGTACCACAACCACCACCACCACCACGAACACTAAGACCACGACTACGACTACTACTACGACCACCACTACTACTACTACCACTACTACTACTACCACTACTACTACAACTACTACTACCACCACCACTACTACTACTACTACTACCACCACCACCACTACCACCACTACTACTACTACTACCACTACTATTACTACTACTACGACCACTACTACGACGACGACCATCACCACCACCACCACTACTACCACTACCACTACCACCACCATCACCACTACCACTACCACTACCACCACTACTACCACTACCACTACTACCACTACTACTACTACTACTAAGGTAAGATTTTTAACAAGGCAACAGTAAAATGTGCTACCTTAGATTTGAAGACCGATATTAAACCGAAATCAATGATAGATTGCATCAGATCAATAATATTCGAGCCCTTACAAGTTCATCCTAGGATATTGGGGGCCATTGCCCCTAGATTAAGATTAAAATCTTTAGCAAGGGAAAAGAAAATTTTATTTGTCAAAAGCTAAGGTTTGATGGTTAGAATTCATTGTAAGGGTCAAACGATCAAGCGAACCGTGCCCACATACTCCACTATAGCCATGACACAATGTTTATGCGCCTTTGATTATGTACATCACATATGAAGCAATCAAAGAAATTTCTACTTTCCCAACACTTAATTATTGTGCATTTGACTTCATTGATCCTGGATCCTTAAGCCCACAGGCTACCGTTATTTGGGGATTGTCGATGAAAACCATTCAGACGAACCAGGCTATTGAATCCTGGAGGCATCAAACCTGTTAAGAAGTACCCGAACATGAAAGGCTACGATCACCATAAAAATTGCTCGGAGACATTAAAGTCCATACTCAGAGTAAGGCCCTTATGAAAATCTAAACCTATTAAAAGGTTACCCTCGAAAAAACATCATCTAAGACATTTAAGCTTCTTAAAAGCCTTCGATTTTATCGGTGATTCGAAGCCACAAGTAATCCAGAGCCACCATCAAAATCGGGCCCTATTCAGGCCTTCGGAGAATGGACGCTCTAAACTACATTTTAATTTATGCTAGGCATTTAAAACAATTGACAAATAAAATATTACAAAATAGATGTTGGAAAGTAAAGATATGGTATTACCAAAAGGGGGAAATTTTGTATATTCCAAAAATATTTACAAAGGTATGACTAAACGGCCTTAAAATAAACAAAAAATAAAATACAAGGAAAAACTAAAAATGAACTAAGGCATTTACACCTGGTATTATTCGGGGATCAACTCATCACTGGAACCCTCGGAACACTCGGAGCTTTCGGGACTCTAAGGCTCGTAGAGTTCCTTCGCATCACCCTTAAGTCTCTTGGCTTCTTCAATCTCGGTCGAGAGACCAAAACCTCGGGCATGGACCTCATTGAGTCTTCATCTTTAAGCGGGCCTCGGCTATCTCTACATCGGCCTTATACTGGCTAATATTTTCCGACGCCGGAGGAATCAACGGAAGTTGCCTCCAACCTAGATTGAAACACATTATATTCTTGGCCGAGGGCATCTCATTCCATGACGGTCGAGTTTAGCTGTGCCTGGAGTTCATCCTTTAGCTGAGACCACTTGTCGGCCTTGTCCTTTACGACCCCGAGTTGGTCCTCGGCCGATGCTAGCTCCGCTTTTGCAGCCTTTTTTCCTAAATCCAACAGGTCAGTCCTTCCTTTCTATGCATCGGTTATGGCCTTGACCTCATCCATCTAAGATCAATGTTGGTCGACCGGGTATATCTTCTTTTGGACCTACGAAGTTGCATTGTTAGTCACCATGAGTAGCTTTCAATTTTTAAACTCAAAGATGCTTTCCTTTTCAACTAGGTCAACGGGATCTTGCTTTAAGGTCGAAGCCTCCTTCTGGGCTTTTTCTAGCTCGGCTAGGAGAATCGGGAGGTCCTTGAGGCCTCATCTTGTTGTTAACTAAGAGCGCTATACATGTCCTTCTTTCGGACTTCATCTTTAAGCTCAAACTCGAGCTGGCTGATCTCTAAGTGAGACCGGAGGAAGCTTTCATGATGAAGCACTAAAGCGTGAAAATTAACAAATTCATTAGAGCTTGTCTAAAACCAAGCAAGATTTATAAGGGGTACGAAAAATAGATGCCTTACCCGATTCCGCCAATTATGCCTCGTTAAAGAGGCTTGACGTGCCCAATTCATTCATCTTTGCTTGGTCCTCCTCGGTCACCAGGAAATAAAGGTAACTGGCTATGCCTACCAGAGCGGACAGGGGTCGTGCGTCCGCTGGAATAGTAACAACAACCATTCTCTCATGGTCGAGGTCCATACTTGGAGTAGGGAACTGCTTCACCAATTTTGGGCTCAAACTCGACTAGCCGCTCACGATGGCACATTTTTTTTTGGGACCTCCAGCTGATCGACCCTAGAAAAGTCCTCTAACACGGCCATGTCCATGTCATCAAAGAACGTATTTAGGGCATCACCACGGCACGACGTCATCTTGTTTTATTTCTCTTTTCCCGTTTGAGCTCTTAGATCATGGACTCAGTATAGGACGATGTATCAACAAGGTCAATAACACCTGCTACCTCCTTCAAGACAGGAGCGGCTTCTTAAGAGGCCACGACCTTCATCTCTCCCACTTGTTCTCGAGCCAGGGGGATCGACCTCGTGGTCATCTTTGTTGGTTGCCGCCTACTCCCCCTTGTTAAGGTTCGACCCATGTGCAATGAACGTAAGGTCGTTATTTTTAGGATAATCCCTGAGTCGGTAGAGGAAATCAAAGTGTAGTACCTGACTTGGTTCTCTTTATGATTTCTAGGACCCGGATAGTCACTTTTTTCTTCTTCACGTCGGTATCTGGGGAGCTCGAGGACTTTCTCTTCTTCTTCTTCTTCTTCTCCGTTATGGTAGCCCTAGGTTGTCCCAAAGCGAAGGGTTCGACGAGTGAGAACGGATCCTCGTCCTTATCCAATGGCCTAAAATTGGCGGTCTTAGGCAAACTTGTAAGAAGAAAAAGACTTAGCAATGCGTAAGCCAAAAGTACGAAGGTAATCATTCGGGAGGGAGCCTCGCCATGAGAACGAGCCTCCCACTTGCCCTTTGAGAGCTTGCGCTATGCGTGTTCAGGGTATGGCGTCTGATTGTAGATCCCCTTAATCCACTCCTTGAAACGGGGGACTGCAATAGGAACTTGAGCAACTACTGCACAACAACAAACATGGGCAATTAAAAAAAGGGTAAAAGGAAATACCGAATACCCGAGAAGGAAAAGACATACGGGAAGCGTTCCACTTCTCTAGGAACGATGGAAATTTGGCGGGGATGAGGTCTTCGATTTTCACCCAAACAAACATCCCTTGCCATCCTCTATCTCGGTCCTTACCGATGCACAATAACAGATCCTTTCTTGCTCGGTGAACGAGCGTGGTCAACCCCTTCTAAAGATTCAGGGACTGCATAGATGAAGTATATGGTCGAGGGTGAACTGAGGTGCTTCAGTGTTGTTCACAAAGTATCGGATGAGGATTATGATCTTCCAAAAGGATGGGTGAATCTGCCCAAGGTAGACCTCGTACCTTTTATAGAAGTCAACAACTATAAGGCCCACCAAGGCGAGCGTGAAGGGGTATGTGTAAACACTTAAGTACCCTTCCATGTGAGTGGTGATGTTGTCGTTGGGACTGGGGATGACCACCTCTTTCCCCTCCCAACGGACTTATAGCGGTATTTCCTCAATAATGTACCTCCATGCTCCTTTGCCTCGGTCATGTTGACTGGATACCTCTCGACATTGAAGTGGTTCTTGTTAGAGTAGCCCCCGGGTACAAAGATATTTAAGGGAGGCTCTTGGGCCACCTCAGAAATGGCCACCCTCGGCGTTTGTGGCTGGGTTGGAAGATGAAGGAGAAGTTTGCTAAGGCACAAATTTGGAAGGTTTTGCAATTGAGATTAGGAAAATATGAAGGTTTGAAGAAAAATATGAAGATTTGAAGATGAGATGAAGATATGAACGCATGTGTTGAAGATTTAAAGAGAATGTATGAAGATATGAAGGTATACATAGTAGTATCTAAAGATTTAAAGGAGTTAAAGGCACGTGTCCAAAATCTGAATGATGCGATAGATGGGATGTTTCGTTGACCCAACAACTTGGTCGTAATGTACGAAGGAAGAAAGCGGGGTTCAGTTTTCGTTTTCCGTTGTTTCAATAAATCTGTCCTCCGAAAAATGAGGGGACTATATGTGTATATGTAAAATTGGGGATAATGTCTACCTCGATTCCCCGACGAAAGAACGAGAGGGAATACGAATCCACGAGCTTGTAGTCGGGGGCAGAGACTCGTCGAGACCTGGGAAGGATAAATGATATATCTGATATCGGATGAGGTAAAATGACACACCCCGGACTGAGTATGACTTCTAGACCTCGAGAGCCATGATGGATGGTTATGCATGCTTTATAGGGGGTCACAGTTCTCACCGTCAACTGGATATCACGGCCTGAATCTCATTCGATGTCGATTATGGATCAACAATAACCAGGAAAATAAGATTTTTACCTTTTTAGATTGGAATTAGGACTGCAACTCTCCTAATATAAAAGGGGAAGTTTTTCTTCAGTTTGACACATTGTAACACGTAATTCAAGGCAATAAGAGTTTATTTTTACCTTCTAGCTACTATTAAAATATTTGTTCATTTAGTCACGACTGGGATCGAACCGAGGGTCCAATCGAGGACGAGGTGATTGTTCAATCTAAGTTCAGGTTTGGCCATAACATTGAAATTGGTTTGATCGTTTATTTCGTTTATACTTCATATATAATATTCTTAATTATTCGTATTGAGTTAAACCACGTATCCTTAAAACCATGTACAAATTTAATTGTTACCTAATTTTGGGGTTGTTAGCCCAAGTTCAGTTGAAGTTTTGAAAAATGACAAATGAACTTAGTGAAGGACCAGGTCCATCTTATGAGACACAGTGGTTATCAACTCATGCATATGAGATGCACGTGAAGAAGATAAATCTTAGGGATCAAGAAGCAATATCTTCTGAACTCATCGAAAAGATTGCATATGGGATAAGGAGAAGAAGTCTCCTTATGAGAAGAGAACACATCCGGATAAGGGTTAGATTTTGTATTGTTCTAGGACTTAAATTCAATGGAGGATCAGCAATTGAGTCACAATCAAACTCTGATTACTAGCCTAATGAATAACTGAGTTTGTTCTCTTTTACAGGGATGCACATACGCAGAAGTTAAATTAAATTGAGAGCAAAAGAGCAATGCAATTTTGCAAACAATTTATGTGAGATTAAAGTGTGCATTCTTGCAGCTACTTAAACGAGAAAGAAGAACCAGTTCCATTGTGCTTATTCTTATTCTAGTTCAATTGTAGTAGTGTAAGGCCCCGGAAAATTTTGCCAAGTAATCTATGATTTCGTGGTGCCACGTAGGCTAATTATTAGATTTTATATGCTATTAACATGGTGGGTATCAATTATACTTGGTAAATATGAGTATAAGTCTTATGGTAAGTGATGTGAGGTCCAAATGGAAGCCTAAGTGTATGCCAAATGGGAAAATATTCATAATAGGCTAAAATTTCAAATGGATTCGCATAAGGCTACACTTTAAATGAGCATATCTAAATGTTTATGAGGTTTTATGTGATGAAAAACCTATCATATGAAAGGTATTTGTGTCTAGTTTCCAACACTTCGAACCGTTTGTCATTTGGACATTCCTACACAAAGTTATGATCAAATTACCAAAGGATGGAAAATGTGATCCTTTGTCATGTCAGATCTGCGATCTCAATGTCCATTATATGGTCCGCATTTTTTATCTGTGGTCGCAAATCAGGTAGCAAATTGGACCAGTGTAGCCCAATTTTGGACGCCAACTCTGCGGTGCATTATGCGGCCAGCATTCGCGTTCTACGGTCCATTCTGCTATAGTAGACCTGACATCAGAGGGTTAATTTCCCTATTTTTATAACCCGACCCCATTTGGATATATAAGCCTTAGGGTTCATTTTGGGGTCATTTTTTACTGATTCTAGAGAGATGTGATAGAATTTTAGAGGGAGAAGGAGGGACCCAACATTTAAATCATCCAAATCTTGCATCAATTTTCAATAATCAAAGAACCCAATCACAAGTTCATCTAAAAGGTAAGATTCTATACCCTAGGTTTTAATTTCGAGTTTGGAGTATAAGATGGTTTATTGAGGTATGATTCTTGGGTGTATTAGTATTTTGTATACATGCATGTACAACTTAGGTTTATTGAGAAGATTGTTTAACATAAATAAGTAAATATTGGGTTAGGGAATGAAGGAAATCTTGAAAAGGGGGATTTGAAATCAAGATGCTCAACAAGTATTCGATAAAATGCTCAAATGAGCTGGAATTATGAATATATTCCTAATTTGTGTTCAATTTTGCTATGTCTAAAAATAGATTGAAGTTGATAGAATTTCTGGAATATCGTAGTAATTAAAAGAAAGCTCAAGAAAGTTATGTATGGCTAAAACCCCCTTTTTATTAGAAATCGAGCTCCGTTGTCATTTACAAAAGTATGGTAAGAGTTGAATTGGTTAGTGTATTGATTGTTATTACGCACTAATTTATTTGCAATTATCTATACATATTCGTGAAGGATGTGCCTCAATGTGAATAATGTACCATTCTTGATAATTAGAGAAGGATGAAAAAGTACAGTTATGTGTTGAAATACTTGGGCTATAAGCCAACATTGAAACAAAGAATTATTCATGCTAACTATGTGCTCACTTACCTGTGAATGCAACTTGAATTATCTTTGATATATGTGTCTATTATCACAACTTGTAAAATGAATACCGAAAAGGAAAAACAATGCGATGATGATGCCCATGAGTGCCCAAGAATTGTTATGATATGTGTGGAATGAAGATTTAGAGGTGTTGACTAATGAGAATGGAGTAATGCCTAGGCAAGGAGACCTAGCCGATCGGGTCATGATCTGACACCATTCCGCACACTTGGTAGTAATGTGTTGATATTGAATTTCGGATAAGGGAAATAAAATATTGATTGAGAGTAATGCCTCCAATGAGGTGACCTAGCTGGTCGGGTCGTGACCGTACTCCGCCCAAGATGTGGTGGTATTGAGAATAGTGGTGAACATGTGACAGAAATGCCCTAATCTATGTCTTGGAAAGTGTATGAAAGATTTTATGAATTGCTTCTTTGATTTACCCATGTTATTTACTTGTAGCTGTTTGATAGTTCTTTCTAGTAAAATGGTGTTTAGTTATATATACTAGTACAATTCAAATGTACTGATGCTCCTTTTAGCCGGGGGCGCTACATTTGTGTTATGATTGTAGGTGGTTCTATAGTAGGCACTCCAGTCCACCGGCAGTAGCACTTCCTCCACTCTCCGTCAGCTGTATTGGTGAGCCCTTTTCCCCTCGGGGCCCTGCATGGATTATGCCGAAGTTCTTCCCATAGTCATATGTTTTGTATTTCTGTAAGGTATAGCAGGAGCCTTGTTTCCGGTATTTCTGTATTATTCTTCAGTCACATTTAGAGGCTCCGCAGATATGTTGTGGGTAGTATCGGGTATTAAATTAAGATTGAAATATTGTTGTTTGGCAATGATTTACAAAACTTGTAATTTTTTTATATTTATGATTTAAGATGCTAGTGGAAATGAAATAGAATTGTTAATAAAATACTTCCTAAGTATGATTAATAGAGTCCATCGCTTATTTATTTATGAGTTGGGTTGGGTAGTATGATAAAACCTGTCAGGCTTGCTCAGTTAGTTTTACTCGGTTGAGCGCTGGTTGCGCTCCTCCGATTTTTGGGCGTGACAAACCTTGTATCAGAGCCTAAGGTTTTAAAGTATCCTAGGATGTCTCGGAGCCATGTCTAGTAGAGTCCTTCTTATTGGTATGTTGTCGACCACATCTATAAGTTGGAGTCTATTCAGATATTTAGGAATTTCACCCTTCTTTGGTATTCCAATCGTGCGATAGAGCTCAAGTTAGGGAGTTGATTTCCTCTCTAAGTCTTATTCTCAAGATTGGTAACCTTGATACCATTATCCGCGAATTAGAAGCATGTAAGGAGGGACTGAGTCCAAGTGCATTATCCAAGGACTTGTTAGGAAAATGTATTGAGTTGTGGATGGATTGATAAAACATATCGCTAAGAGGGGAGTGTCCTTGTCCCTATTGATGTCTCTGCACCATCAGATCATGTAGTATATCAGTATGTTACCTAAGTACGTTAGGTGTGTGGAGTCGAGGGATATTGATTAAGTTATTGCCCTATCAACTTAACGTTAGTAAGGGAGTCAAATAAAGATTTCTACTCATTGTATATGTACATCCATATTGAAAAATTCTGATAAACATGGTCTTAACAAGGTGTTGAATAACAAAACATTGCATGTATCGACTCTTTGAATGAAATGCACTATTCGTGAATCCACTCTATTATGAATTCTCTTATTTACATTCTTGTGGATTTAAGTTCTATAAGTATGCCGGTGAATTGAGTTATAACTCTAGGATTGATATTTCCCACTTGGTTTTTCTATTGGCAACTTGGACAACTTATAAATATGTTTGTCCCGCATATCACTAGGAAGATCGGGATCTTAAATTCTCACCAAGTGATTATATCCGATGAATTTCTTATACAATATTTTTATTTAAATGGACAAAATCTACACGTTTGTGCCTATACATGCACCGTCGTAAAGTTTACCTATGTGGTGTGAAGTTCCATGCAAAGCATCCCAACATTGTGATCCATTGCGAGTCACTCTTTTCTTCAGTTGTGTATATAGCTTATATGGTTTGAGCAGTCAATCTACTCTCTTGGTAACATCATCATGAAATCTTCTCACTGCCTAATAACATTAGAGCGTACCTTAACACCTCACATGAGTGCATGTCAATCGAAATGGCTACTGTGTGCATGAATGTAAAGTCTCTCTAAAAAGATCAGCACGTCCACATCATAGGAAGATCATGTGTCGCTATAACTTTCGTGTCCACTTGGGACATCCCGCACTAAGTAGCTCACCTTATCCTGGTATTGTGGTTGCTTGTGGCATGGTTGTATATTGCAGTTGGGAGATAATATAGCAGAAGCATGTCCAACTTATAACAAATGTTTATCTCCTCTTTACACCTCCATAACATGTGTTAATTGTGTTATTTAGTTAGTGAACATTGCGCTAGTTTTCCCACACTTGTTCGATAACCATGAGAGAACATATCCTTTTGTGAGACATGGTAACACTTTCTGTCTCGTAAGGACCCTTACTAGGCTCTCCGTCAAGACCAAGCACACCTTTGGGGGTTATTATAGAACAACACCAGTTTCTCATATTGTTTTGTCTTTCATTAGCATCTGGGTAGTTCTCAAGTTAAAATCTATGAAGAATTTATTAAGAACATCAATAAACCCTCCATGATTATTCTATACTACCTCATTAGTTTCCCATATCACTTCAAGTTCATCAAGGGTTGATAGCATATCGCAATTGCTGAGATCGAATGATCTCCTATCGATAATGGATTATCTACACATGTGCTAGTCCAACGATCTGCTTATTTGTATAACTCTCACCTATAGGTTTTGGGTTGACCAAGGAGAAATACACCTAGTAACACATTCATATGTAAAAGCCTTCCTCTCGGTTATGCCTTGTAACATCTCCCAATATGGCTCGTAATAGATGGTTGTGTAGAAGTGTGTTGTAGTGCTTCATTATGAAGTAGAGTTGCTAAATATAATTGGATTTTTGAATTTTGGAGCTATACATTAGGTGAATACATAAAGAGACCTTCTTTCAAAAAATGTAGCTTCTTATAATCTCTTTATATTACCATCGTTCCTAGTGGTTACAATGCAAAGGTTACTTCCATAAGGCTCTTTCCCTTTCTTTTCATTTGTCTTGCATCGTGTGTTGTTTACCCATAATCTTCGATGCGATATTATCTCGATGTCTTGACTAGTTATCCAACGATATGATCTAATTTAATTAACCTTACTTTTATGTACTCTACAAGCGCCCTGAGAGTGGGTAAATTTCCCTTTTTCTACGGACTTCTAATGTCTTCAACTCTGTTTAAGCTTGTCGATTCCAAGTGGTGCTCTTAGTTGTGCTGCCTTACCATCTACTTTCATCTGATAGCTCTCATTGTAAAAAAAACGCATTTTATATTTTGTGGAATCAAAGAGAAAGTCTTGTAGCATCAAGGGTAGGGACATATTCCTTTTGTTAGAATAAATAAATAATACCGGTACTCCTTGTAGATGCTCTTCTAACTATCATTTGCCTGCTCTGCTTGTCCCTGTGACTAGATAACCTAGGTTACTTATCCCCGATAAATGCATTATGATGGCTCATTCTTTTAAACTTATCCATGGGGGAACTTTGAGGCCTTGTTCTATACTAACTCGTAATGATTTTAAGTGCCTTCTTGCCATTGGTTGACAATTTTCTAGGGCTACGTGGGATTGTTTCATGGGTTCCAAAAGTAATGGCTTCCCCTAAGTTCAGTTTATATTGCAGTGATTTCAAAGCCGAAGTGCGTACCCTTTTCAAAAGGGTTTTAGATGGCTCGGACTGGATAGGTTACATGGTCTTCTACTCTCTCAGCTTCTAGAATAATTGACTATATCATTGTCATGTGATGGGAGTTTTGCTACCCTTGGTATCCCACCTCCTTGGGTGGATAAGAGTGTCATTTATTTTTCTCCCCGGAGCATTACGTTAACCATTGGAACGCCTCTAACCAATACATGATTTTGTCCCAATACATGTGGTTTTACTCATGAATGGGTGAGATTAGATGCCTACAAGTTTTTTCGCATATCATGAGCATATTGATTTGAAAGAATAGGTTGTCGTATCTTTAGTTCTCTCATACAGGATCAACTGTCATGGGGGGGTTAGGTTGTTTGAGAAGTGCACAACTTCTTTTCATCCTCATGGGCTTATGGCATAGATTCTGTGTGTCAGGTAATAATAAAAGTGTAATTCAACTTCATGTATTTTGAAACCCCGATCGCATTCAAGGTGCCAGAGTATTCTTATTCTTGATAAAAGGATTTTTCCTACACTCTAGGAAATGACTGGGTCATGTACTTGAATATTCCTCCTTAATGGTTCCTATTGCCAATGTACGAGTTACCCTATGCCTTAATTGTCTAATAGTTGATGTCATCACAATGATCAACCATATCAGAATCATTAATAGAAATCCTCATGTCTTTTAGAATGTAACCTTAGGAAGTACTTTGCTCAGCGCATTAATGAATTCCTGGATAACTCCATCCCGATCTTGAACTCTGTTGTTCCTCATTGTATTAGATCCATTGGGTATTATAAGTTCAGGCGAGTCAACGATGAAGCTTCACAGTGTGATCGCATATATATTTAATAGTTAATTTTATGGTCAGTTTATGATAGCACATCTTAGAGTAATTGTTGAAAGTCATCAAGGGTTTAGTGTGAGTGATCGCCTAGAGATTTGGAGTTTGGAGGGTGAGCAAATCGTTCTCAATATTTTCCCCTGAAGATGTTATGTGAGTTGATAATGAAGGTTGCATAAGTATATTCCACATTAGGCCGAGCTAGGAGAATGAAGTGTCCCCATAGTTGTTCACCATATATTTTGTGGATTCACATGTCTATCTCCAAGAAAGTAGGTGGAGATCAAATGTGTATCATTCCGGTGGAATTATTGAAGGTGGAGTTAGTGGATAGTTAGCTTATGTGAGATATCTACTTGTTATCCTCGTTAAGTAAGTTTAGGGATCGAAATTGTTCATGTGAACGTATTCTAGCGAAGTCTTTGATATAAGAGGCCATAGAAGCCAAGAGTATTGTGGAAATAAAATATTTTCTCTTGATTGTAAAGCAATTGATTTGATTTGAAAGGTACCTTATAGGTGTTGTGATTTAAAAATGTGCAACCATGTCCAGGTATCATTGCGATAGCGTGGTGCTTATAAAATTGAGGTTCTTGTTATTGATATATACATTCTGGTAATTTATCGAGTTGTGGATGTGTTTTTAGGATGGTATTGGCAGTTCTCTGACAGGTGGACAGGCCTAGTTATAAAGGAGACTCTACCAAAATTTCTGAAAATTTTTGGAATTAGTCAAAATTTAGGGACTTGAGGTAGGTTAGAAAAGAGATGTGTGATATTAAAAAGTTTGTGGAAGACTCTACTCCTCATTCGAGGACGAATGATCCTAAGGGGGGGATGTAAGTCCCCGAAAAATTTCGCTAAATAATCTAGGATTTCGTTGTGCCACGTAGGCTAATTATTAGATTTTATGTGCTATTAACATGGTGGATATCAATTAGACTTGGTAATATGAGTATAAGTCTTATGGTAAGTGATGTGAGGTCCAAATGGAAGCCTAAGGGTATTCCAAATGGGAAAATTTTCGTAATAGGCTAAATTTCAAATGGATTCGCACAAGGCTCAGTTTTAAACGAGAATATCTAAATATGTATGAAGTTATATGTGATGAGCAACCTATCATATGAAAGGTCTTTGATTCTAGTTTTCAACTCTTCAACCCGTTCGTGATTTGGACATTCCTACACAAAGTTATAATCAAATTACCAAAGGCTGAAAAATGCAATCATGTGTCATGTCAGATCTGCGATCTCAATGTCCATTATGCGGTCCACATTTTTTATATGTGGTCGTAAATAGGGCCAGTGTAGCCTAATTGTGGACGTCGATTTTGCGGTGTATTATGCGGCCAACATTCGCGTTCTACGGTCCATTCTGCTATAGCAGACCTGACATCGGAGGGTTAATTTCCCTATTTTTTTAACCCAACCCCATTTGGATATATAAGCCCTAGGGTTCATTTTGAGGTCATTTCTTACTGATATTAGAGAGATGTGAGAGAATTTTAGAGGGACAAGGAGGGACCCAACATTTAAATCATCCAGATCATGCATCAATCTTGAAGAATCAAAGAACCGAATCACAAGTTCATCTAAAACGTACGATTCTATGCCCTAGGTTTTAATTTGAAGTTTGGAGTATAAGATTGGTTATTGAGGTATGATTCTTGAGTGTATTAGTATTTTGTATACATGCATGTACAACTTAGGTTTATGGAGAATATTGTTTAACATAAATAAGTAAAGATTGGGTAAGGGAATGAAGGAAATCTTGAAAAAGGGGATTTGAAATCAAGATGCTCAACTAGTATTTGATAAAATGCTCATATGAGCTAGATCTATGAATATCTTCCTAATTTGAATTTTATTTTGATATGTCTAAAAATAAATTGAAGTTGATATAATTTTCGGAATATTATAGTAATTAAAGGAAAGCTCAAGAAAGGTATGTATGGCTAAAATCCCCTTTTATTAGAAATCAAGCTCTGTTGTCATTTACAAAAGTATGGTAAGAGTTGAATTGGTTAGTGTATTGATTGTTATTATGCACTAATTGATTTGCAATTATGTATACATATTCGTGAAGGATGTGCCTCAATGTGAATAATGTATTATTCTTGATAATTAGAGAAGGATGAAAAAGTATGTGTTGAAATACATGGGCTATAAGCCAACATCGCAACAAAGAATTATTCGTGCTAACTATGTGCTCACTGACATGTGATTGCAACTTGAATTATCTTTGACATATGTGTCTATGATCACAACTTGTAAAATGAATATTGAAACGGGAAAACGATGTGATGATGATGGCCATGAGTTCCCATGAATTGTTAGGATATGTGTGGAATAAAGATTTAGAGGTGTTGACTAATGAGAATGGAGTAATTCTAGGCAAGGCGACCTAGCCAATCAGGCCGTGATCGGACACTATGCCGCACACACGGTGATAATGTGATGATATTGAATTCTGGATAAGGGAAATATAATATTGATTCAGAGTAATACCTCCAATGAGGTGACCTAGCCGGTCGGGTCTTGACCGGACTCCGCCCAAGATGGCGGTGGTATTGATAATAGTGGGAACATGTGATAGAAATGCCCTAATCTATGTCTTGGAAATTGTATGAAAGATTATACGAATTGCATCTTTCATTTACCCATGTTATTTACTTGTACCTGTTTGATAGTTCTTTCTAGTAAAATGGTGTTTAGATATACATATCAGTACAATTCAAATGTACTGACGCCCCTTTTGCTGGGGGCTCTACATTCATGTTATGATTGTTGGTGGTTCTATAGCAGGCACTCCAGTCCACCGGCAGTAGCACCTCCTCCACTTTCTGTCAGCTGTATTAGTGAGCCCATTTCCCCTCGGGGCCCTGCATGGCTTATGCCATTGTTCTTCCTGGAGTCTTATTTTTGTATTTGTGTAGGTATAGTCGGAGCCTTGTTGCTGGTATTTTTGTATTATTCTTCAGTTATATTTAGAGGCTCCGTAGACAGGTTGTGGGTAGTGTCGGGTATTGGAATTAACATTGAAATATTGATGTTTGGCAATAATTTACAAAACTTGTAATATTTTGATATTTATTTATTAAGCTGCTAATTGAATTGAAATAGAATTGTTAATAAAATACTTACTAAGTATGGTTAATGGAGTCCATCTCTTATTCAATTATGAGTTGGGTAGTATGTATGAAACCTGTCAGGCTTGCTCAGTCGGGTTTACTCGGTTGAGAGTCGGCCGCGCTCCTTCAATTTTGGGGTGTGACAAGTAGGTTGTTTAAACTTGTACCTTTCCAGCTTTCATACAAGCAATTGTATTAGGTACTTTGAGTATTCAAGTTAGATTTAAATTGAAAGTGTCGCAACAGTTGAGGATGTGTGCCACACTGGGATTAAAGTTAATCCTTAGGTTTAAAAGAGTTTTATAAATGATGTTTTGGCTCATTGATTTTAGTGGATGTTTGGAAAAATCTTACTAAGTAGTAACCCGTGGTTCTTTTAGCTTTTGAGCCAGGTATTTTTCAAATAAAAATCTATGTGTTCTTTATTTTTTTTACTTTTAATTCTGCAACAGTAGTAGTTAGAACACCTAAAAGAACAAGGTTCCTCTAGATAGAAATTTGGGTACCATACAAATCACCCCCCTCCCCTTTATGTGGTATTGACGTTTGGAATATCAGGGGTAAACAAAGATTAACCAAAAATGATGTACTATACCTTTCTTGACATGTATTTTCCATTTTATCATTTTAGTCCTCCGCCCTCGGGGAATAGGTAAGGCATGCGTACATATTACCCTCCCCAGATCTCACTTGTGGGATTATACTGGGTTGTTCTTGTTGTTGTTGTTGTAGTAGTCCTCCATAGACAATGTGGCAAAAGGAGTAACTTCCATTGCTATATTTTGGGGGAGCAAAGTATGTTCTAACGCGCGCGCTCTCTCATCTCTCTCTCGCAATCTATTTAAAATGGATAGATTTATGAACAGTAAATTTGGAGAATACATGCAGAAGAATAGTGAAAGTTAGTAACTTTGCGACAAACTAGTGTTAGAATTTACAACTCAATGTGCTACCCCTATAATCCTAAGCAGTAGTTATGTGAGATGCCATGACAGCAGTAAATGAGAATTTGATGCAAAAAAGTATTTTGATAATTGCTTTTGTTTATAAGTGGTTTTCTAAAAATTAGTTTTAAAAATGACAGTTGTATTTGACCAATTCATTTGAAAGGTACTTTTTGCCTCCACAGTATCGTTAATGTTTGGCTAAAAAGTTATATGAATACTTAAATAGCTCTAAAACAATCAAAAATAATATGGGTTAATCGGAATCAAGAGTAATATGAGCTAGAGAGCCTAAAGTGGCCAAGATCTATGATTATAGTGTGAATGATTCGAGATATAAGAGCAATTAGATAAGTAGTAAACTTTGCACAAGAGAGACAGAGAGAGAGAGAGTCAGATAGAGAGAGAGTTGTATATTTTTAATAGTAAAATACACATGAGACTTTATAAAGGGAAGGTCCCCTTTATATACTAAGTGGACCTTCCTCGAAATAACCAAATGAAAGTAAAAGGGTTGGTGGCTTCAGTGTACGAGTGTCAGAGGCTAAAACGATATTACAGCGAGTTGTGTCACTCGGTTCGTCTATTAACTGAGGCCGGCCTTACTCGAGTCAACCATAATTAGGCCACTTTATTCACTTAGGACGTATGTAGATAATATATGGGCGTAGGAACCAAATTTGCCTAATACAGATAGTCCCTCCATTTGTTGGGGACGCAGTCGAGAGACGTCCTCAATGAACGGACATACATGTTTGTCAATTCTAGAAATTTGGTCGTCCCTGTGGATATCCTTGGAAAAGGCGTGCCCATATATGAAGATGTTAAGTCGTTGACACATAAACTCATTTTTGGGACTCCTTTTTAAGATGACGTCATCGATCACGTGCATGATCATTACTTCTGCTCCCGAGGCGGTTTAGGTTATGACGTGACGTTTGAGTTTCCTGTGCTGCTTTTCGAATCATGCCTTTTCGATTTCCGTGTACCCTTTCTTACAAATAGAGGGAAAGTTTGAAATTGATTCATCTTTCGAGCCTTCTCTGAGAGTATTTTCCCAATCTTTTCCTTATATTTTTTTGGTGCTTGTTGTTCTTTCTTCTCTGAAACTCTCGCTTTGGGAATCGAACTCGCAACTAGAAACACCTTTTGCTTATAGCTTCCGCTATGGCTAAGCGTCGACATGGTGATACCATGACCAAAGACGTTGCTTCCTATAGTGGTTCGTCATCCTCAGATGATGGGGCGGCCGAGGAAGTTTTTGTTCCGCTATCGACGGCTAACTTGCTTCCACTTGATATGGGCAAAAGGAGTGACTTTAAAAATAAGTGTAAACTCCCCTCCTTAGGAGCACAGTGACCTGATGCCGTCTCACTTGGCCACTCTCAGGGAATCGTATAATATCCCTGATTACGTTGAGATGGTCCCTGCGGGGCTAGACCACGCTAACGTGCATAAGCCCGGGTACTGTGCTTTCTATGAGTATGCCATTCGAATCGGGTACAGCCTCTCGCTTTGCCATTTGGCGGAGGAGCTCTATCGCTAGTTCGGGGCATGCCCGGCCCAACTTACTCCGTACGCGTTGAGGGTGTATAGGGTGCTTGCCATCTACGCGGAGAAGGCCGGGAAAGAGGTTACCGTTTATCACCTGCTACAAATGTTTAATGCAGTCTTCATGAGGGGCTCGATGCTCCAGTTAAGGAGTCGAGGCAAGAAAAGCTTTGTGTCACAGGTGGACGACAAGGCCAACTGCAAATTCTGGACCAGATTCTTCTTCGTGCGTACCGAGCACATTAAGTCTGACTCTGAAGGGTTTCCAGAGGTGTGGAATGATGCATGTAAGTATTACTGTGCGTAACTTTTACTATGGCGACTTCAGCTTGCTGGTTTTCACCATTGAAAATTTCCCTTTGCTTTCATGCAGTGCCAGCTCGCCCTTCTAGAAGAGTTGACAACATTAGGTCATGGGTGCAAGCGTTGATACCGTTTGTAGAAGAATGTCGTTCTTGGCCTAAAGTCCTTAGGCTTCATGGCCCGGCAGGTAACGGCCTTACCTAATTTTTGTTATGGTTTGGGGGACCCCCATAATTGTATTGCCTCTAAAAAGGCGGAGAAGCAGAAGAAAAAGACCGTGGCCGGCCCTTCTAGGGCGCTATCCGGCCCTGAGGAGGACTTAACCCTTGTTGGTACGTCCAAGGGCAGTAATTCGCCCCTCTCAATGCAAGAGGTTGCTTTAGAAGCGGCTCCAAAGACAGTACCTGAGGTCGTGCTGGGGGTCATACCCGAGACAACGCCTATGGAGGTACCGATGGGTGTTCTTGAGATCACCCCCATAGGGACATCCTCTACCGAATCGACTGCCTCTGAGCCCGCTCTGCATCTCATGGAGGGGGACCGTGAAGAGGAGGAGACATTGGAGATGAGGCAGCGTCGGATTCTTATCGGCAAGGCCGTGGCCACTCAGACGAGGAAGGTTAACCCATCCCGCCCTGAATCAAGGCCGGTTTTTATGGCAGAGGCCATTCACTCAGAGAGAGCCATTCTTAGGAGGGAGGCCATGAAGAGAAGGAGCGAAGGCACAGACGTGGCAGGCCCACGGGATGCCACGGAGGACGCGGGCAGAGGAGGTGGGTCCTTGGACCTTGTGGAAATGGTTGCCGGCTAGTCTTCTCATCGCATAGTGATTCCAAGTCACTATAATTTGTTGGAGAATTGCGGGGAGGAGGCCACTAGTATGATGCTTTTGTGTTCCGCTGCCGAGCGTGCGACCCTGGTGGAACTTAGCGACAAAGTCTTGGCCCAAAGGGTGGCAGGTGCGGCCTTACATGTATGCCTTTGCCTTGCTCAATGACCTTTCTTTTTGTGTTAGTGGAGGATGATATTCCCCGTACTTACTTGGTTTCTTTTCAAGACTCTTGTCCTAGAGGCGGAGAGGGATCGGCACCAGAAGGAGAAGACGGCCAGATACAACAGGCTTGTGCAGAAGTATAACAAGATGCGCGAGGCGAACCAGACCTTGGCCGATATGTATAGGCAGGACCCTAACTTCACGGTGGTTCATGAGGGTCTCATGGAGTCTGAGGAGCAGTTGAAGCAAAGAGTGGTCGAGCTGGAGAAAGTTGATGAACAACTCATGGCCGCTGTTGCTCGAGCTGCGGAGATGGAGGTCCTTATTCAAGCCAAGGACGAGAGCTGCAGCTTGGCCGTCTAGTGGCGGAGGAGGCGGCAGAATTACGCACCCGGGTTGCGGCTTTAACGGCGGAACTCAATGCCACGAAGGCCGAGGTCGAGGAGCTCAAGCGAGCCCTTGCACAAGCCGATACATCTCGTGAAGCACATGAGATGTGGGTGTATGCGGAGGCCAGGCTGGTCATACTTGAGGAATTCCTGGCAGCTGGTCGAGCATTTGAAGCGGAAGTTGAGAGCCAGCGCCAGTTTGTTAGAGTCGCTCTTGAAGCGGCCGATTATAGTCCAGAATCGTCGGCCGGGAGGGGGGCAACTCTGCAGACGTCGATCGTTTGGAATCCAGCTCTTGAATTTCTAAGGCGTACCCTCCTGGAAATGAGGACGGACTACCTAAAGGCCTGGCCGGGCAGGATAGGTAGTGGACTTTTAGGATCCTTGTAAATATGATTGTAAATACTGATTTTTGTATCATGGGTGTTTGACCCCTTTTTTTTTGAAAAAGACGTATTTTTGTTGTAAGTAATCTTTTGTACTTTTTGACACGTTGTTGTATTTTTTTACTGTAGCTGTGTATAACTCGACGACCATATCCATGTAAAACAACGGCCGTAGCTTTTCATAATTCGACGGCTCTAGCCGTGTAGAAATGATGGCCTTAACCTTATAAAATTTGATGACCTTAGTTGTTTAAACATGATGGGCTTAGCCATGTAAACGGTCGTAGCCTAATGGTCCTAGCCATATAGAATAATGGTCGTAGCCTGATGGCCTTAGCCAAATAAAATAATGGTCGTAGCCTATTGGCCTTAGCCATGTAAAATGATGGTTGTAGCCTAATGGCCTTAGCCATATATAATAATGGTCGTAGCCTGATGGCCTTAGCCATATAAAATAATAGTCATAGCCTGATGGCGTAAGCCATGTAAAATTATGGTCGTAGCCTTATGAAAACGATGGCCATAGCCATGTAAAATAATGGTCGTAGCCTGATGGCCTTAGCCATATAGAATGATGGTTGTAGCCTTACGAAAACGATGGCCATAGCCATGTAAAATAATAATCATAGCCCGATGGCCTAAGCCATGTAAAATGATGGTCGTAGCCTTATGAAAACGATGGCCATAGCCATGTAAAATAATGGTCGTAGCCTGATGGCCTTAGCCATATAGAATGATGGTCGTAGCCTTATAAAAATGATGGCCATAGCCATGTAAAATAATGGTCGTAGCCTGATGGCCTTAGTCATATAGAATAATGGTCGTAGCCTTATGAAAACGATGGCCATAGCCATGTAAAATAATGGTCGTAGCCTGATGGCCTTAGCCATATAGAATGATGGTCGTAGCCTTATGAAAACGATGGCCACAGCCATGTAAAATAATGGCCCTATCCTGATGGCCTTAGCCATATAGAATGATGGTCGTAGCCTTATGAAAACGATGGTCATAGCCATGTAAAATAATGACCGTAGCCTAATAGCCGCAGCCATATAATATGTTGGTCATAGCCTGATGGCCTTAGCCATATAGAATAATGGCCGTAGCCTTATGAAAACGATGGTCATAGCCATGTAAAATAATGGGCGTAGCCTGATGGCCTTAGCCATATAAAATAATGGTCGTAGCCCTTTCATTCATTTGGAGATGGCCGTAGCTTTTTCATTTATTTGGAGATGGCTATAGCATTTTCATTCATTTGGAGATGGTCGTGGCCTTTTCATTCATTTGGAGATGGTTGTAGCCTTTTCATTCATTTGGAGATGGTCGTAGCCTTTCTATACATCTGGAGATGGCCGTAGCCTTTCTATACATCTGGAGATGGTCGTAGCTTTTCTATATATCTGGAGATGTTCATAGCCTTTCTATACATCTAGAGATGGTCGTAGCCTTTCTATACATCTGGAGATGGCCGTAGCCTTTCTATATATCTGGTGATAGCCGTAACCTTTCTATACATCTGGAGAAGGCCGTAGCCTTTTCATTAATCTGGAGATGGCCGTAGCCTTTTCTATACATCTGGAGATGACACTAATCTAGTCCCTGTATCATGTCTGGCTTGGAGAGTACATGTAGAGGCGGACATGCTGCACTTGTGCTGCAAACATCTCCAGGTGACCCCTTTGTTGCCTCGTTAAATACCTTCCCGAGAAAACCCAATTGGGACAAAACTCGGGTAAGGGAAAAAGAGTACGACTCAGGTGACACCTTTTTAGAAGTGGAAATGTTTGAGGTGAGCGACGTTCTAGTTGTTCTGGAGTGTCTTTCCTTCCATTATCTCTAGCTAGAATGCTCCTTTCCCGGCCTCCGCCGTGATTTGGTACGGTCCATCCCAGTTTGTGCCCAATTTTCCTTCATTTGGGTCTTTTGAGGCCAAAGTCTTGGCTTTGAGGACGTAATCCCCTACTTTGAGTGGCCTTATTTTAGCCCTTTTGTTGTAATATCTTTCGACTTATTGTTTTTGGGCTACCATCCTGATGTTGGCCATTTCTCTTCTTTCGTTGGCTTCATCAAGATCTTGGAGTCTGTTGATGACGTTTTTTGTCCCGCTGGTGTATGAATACCTTAGGGTGGGTTCGTCCACTTCAACGAGTATGATAGTGTCGGTTCCATAAACCAGAGAGTAGGGGGTTTCCCCAGTGCTGGATGTGAGCACGTGATTTTTGCCCTATATATGAATTACTCCCAGAAAATTCAAAATAAAACAATTTTTAGTTTGCTTGCAATTGTCGTGAATTTTATGTTGTTTTTCTAGTATTATTTGCATTTATCTGTGCATGTTTATTTGTTAAATTAATAAAAAATACAAAAAAATTGTCGCATTTGCGTTTAGGATTTAAGTTTACAATTAGAAGCAATTAAGTTTGTTTCACTCGAATGAAAATTACAAAAATATGCATCGTTTTGCATTTTTTAGCATTAAATGTCCAAGTTGTGCAATTCTGTTTTAATTGGTGCTTACAAATTGCGTGACAATTATTATTTAGAGATAACTAATATTCTTAGAGTTAATTTGGATTTATAATTTAATTAGGATTTTTAGTTTCAATTTTGAAAGAATAAAGAGAAGAAAATCGGAAATGGGCCAAATTAACTATAATTCTTCAAGCCTAATAAAATACACCCCAAACCAAGTCTACCCAACCCAAAACCCCTTGACCCATGCCCAACCACCCCCCCCATCTGATCACACGCCACCCCCCCCCCTCCCACTCTTCCTCTCATTTTTTCATTTTTGTTACTCACTACCTAAAATTCCTAAAGACACTCCATCTCTTTCTCCCTAGCCGCCACACCCCCAAACACCCACCCTCTCTCTTCATCTTCTCCAAACACACCACCTAAACCCTAAACCACCCCAAAAATCACCCCTAAACGACCCCCCTACCCAGTTCCGCCATCCCCAGCCAGCCATGGCTCCCCTCCGTCTTCACTTCCAAATGACCACTCACGTCCATGAACAACGCCTCCAGTCATCAACCCTCCACCGTCCCTCAACCAAACAACCACCACAGCTTCTGCCCGTCCCCAACTCGGCGAAACAGCCCAACATCCATCTTCGACCAAAATGCCTTCTTCACCTTCAGTCGTGAGCCACCAGTTAGCCGCTCCACCCAAACAGCCACTCCTTCTTGCTGCTTCATTCTTCTTCTTCATCTGTCAGCCCATATTTTTAAGTGCGTTCGTTGTCTTCAGTGAGCGTTCATCAAAATGTCATCATAACCACTTACTCGACGTCTTCAGCCGTCATGTTTGTTCGTCTTCAAGTCGTCGCCAGTTTGTTCGTTGTCAACTTTAGTTGTGGAGACGAAGTTGGACGACTATGGTGGCATTAGGCGTTAAGTTTTGTGGTGGAGGCGAGGATGAACGAAGGAGTGGTCAGCGGGTCGACGAGAAAGAAGATATCGAAAACACTTATTTTCGGATTGAATTCTTGGGTTCCTGCTTGGGTTACTGATATTGGTGTTGGTTCTGGATTAGTTTTGAATCTGTTTATTGGATGTGGAATCATCTCTGTTGGTTTTAAAATCTGTCCCTGGGTGTTCAATTCGCTACTATTGTTGTTGTTTGCTATTGTTGCTTTGCTACTGCTGATCCTTTTCTTCTCCTATCTTATTTCTCTATTCCAGGTATTCAATTGAGTTAAATACTGCTGTAACTGTGCAGTTGAGCATGAGTTTAAATGTGAAGACTTTTTATTAGGAAATATTGTACCTCTAGTTTAATAGATATAAATGATAATTAGTTATGTAATTTTGGTTTATAATTCAATAGAAATGCATTAGGTAGTTTGTATTTGATTGAAGCTTTATTTTTTTTAAAACGTCAATTTGTAGTTGTTTTGTTATATATTTAATATAGTTATGTGATTTGTAGGAATGAACATGTAGTTAGTAGATCGATAACTAGATTTCATCCTTAGTCGTCTTTTATATATATAAGGTAATTCGGAATCACCTTCAATTCAAATTGGTAAATAGCTAATATGGAGAATCATTTTAACTTAATTGATTGGTAAGATCTAGCTCTAAACTTGCGAATATTGGAATAAAAGTAATTTGAAATTGGTGATTTTTGAATCTTGTTTGTAACAAAGATCCGCAAGTATTAGGCAAATATAGTTGAGTATTAATTTTGTAGAATCAAGATGTAGCAAGCGATAATGTTAATTTAAAAGGCATGATTTGTGTTCAAGCAAGATGGTTTAACGTTTAGATTTAATAAACTTTCGAATAAGCATTAATAATTAAGGTTGATTTTAGTTCTAAATAGTTGTAAATAATTAATGGTTTATTCATATAACTATGCGGGTTTTAATCTAGCTATAATTGATTTCTTTTGAATATTAGTTGTCGAATTTCGTATTTTATTTATAATTTCGATTTTTTTAATTTTATTAAATGTAGTCACTTTATGATTGCCCTTTTAAAATAAATGAGGCGAGCCTCTCCAAATAAATAAATTGCTGGGCCCTCAGTAAATATTTAAAAATATCAAAAAAAATAATTGGGAAGGGTCGTTTAGCGAATTTCACGACCCTCCCAAAAGATTACAACTCGCTAGACTCTCTTTAGGACGCACCTTAATTAATCTTAACTCCCTAAACTCGGGTGTGCATTTATGCGATCCAAATCCAAATCTCAACAGAGTCGAAATGTGTCGACGACCACGGGTACACTGGCTGTGACGTGGTCTGAGATATGTTTTCACAATGTTGCAATTCTCTGTAAATAATAACAATAATAATTTCAATAAAAGCGGTAAAAAGTAAAATTGGCACATAGGTTATTCATGTAATAAAATCGGATAAATAAGCTAAATATGACAGTTGAGCGACCGTGCTAGAACCAGGAACTCGGGAATGCCTAACACCTTCTCCCTCCAGATTTCTGGTGCGCGGACTGTTAAACATAGTCATTCTTTTCCTCGATTCAGGATTTAACCGGTGAATTAGGATACCATAAATTTCCCAAGTGGCGACTTTGAATCTTTAATAAATAATCCCATTTCGATTGTTCTTTAATTTGAAAAACTCCCTTTGCGCCCTCGCGGGTGCGGGTAAAAAGGAGGTGTGACAGCTCTGGAGACTCTGCTAGGGAGTTGACCCAGAACCACTGGTTCAGGGTTAGAAATTCGAGCTTATGACGAATTGTTATACTTTTGGCTTTATTATCTGATATTTCCATATGATACGTGCTTAATGTGCAAAATGATGTTTTGTTACCGCTTTGATATTGTTTGACTGTACATATAAATTGCGCCGAACCCTTTCTCTTCTTACCTCCGGGGATGCTGCTCACTGGTTTGAGACTCCCCATTCTGTTAGTGTTACCCAATAAGAAAGAGGCTCGGACAAGTTACGAAGCCGGACAATCTCGCGGGTCCCCGGTAAGTTGCCCCCTCCTCGCCCAAGTTGTCTGCTCAGGTTAGCCAGGTCTAGAACAAAGCCCAGGTTTGAAACATAGAATAACAAAACTTCATGCCAGATCCCTAGTAGGAAACGCTTATTTGCATCACGTTGCATTTGACTAAGGGGGCTCAACACATGAGGTTGGGCCCATATAGGATTAGCAACCTGAAACAAAAAAACCATCCTGCTGCATCTTGTTTGTTTTGCATTTATTTTTCTTCGAACTTGCATGTTGACCGGCTTGTAAAATCAGGAATCCTTAAAATTGTGAAAAGAAAAAAGAGAAAAATAGTAGTTAGAGTGTTAGATGATTAATTTAGAAAAAAACCAATGTCAGATTACTGTCGAAACTCTATCAAAACTTTGAAAAAAAATATTTTATTTTTAATAGTTTGTTTACTAAAAGCAAAGGAAAAATAGAAAAAAAAATTTCTTGAAAATTGGTTTTTGAAAGAAAAAAAAAGAGTCGTTATTCTGTCTTGTTTTAAAAAATAGTTTTTTATTTTTAATTATCAAATGCCCAAAATGAAAATGAAAAAAGTCATGCTTTGAAAGTGATTTTGTTATTTGCTTATGAAATGCCAAAAATAAAAATGAAAAAGAGTCGTGTTTTAAAAATAGTTCGTATAATTTACCCGAACTACGCTGGTTTGATTCTCACAGGGCGTGAGATACGTAGGCAACCCTCATCGGGTCCAACCTCCCCTTTTGCAAAAAATAGCAAAAAATGTCAAAATTTTAATTTTCGTCATAAAGAAGTTGGGTGACGTTGTTTTGTCAAAAATAGCCGAATGTTCCCGAAAGGGACGCCGGAAGGATGACTTTGTATAAACAGCCACCTTGGGTCATTTTTTTAGATTTTGACCGGTTGGCCCACGCAACCTTAAAATCTTCGCATCCGAGGCGCTGAAAGGTCGTGTTTGCAATATCAGGTCTTCTATTTTGAAAATAAAAAAGAGAGTCACAAATAAGTCGGGTGATGCTATTTTTTTAAAAATAGATGAATGTTTTCGAAAAGGACGCCGGAAGGCTGACTTTATATAAACAACCACCTTTGGGTAATTTTTAGATTTTGACCGATCGACCCACACAGTCTTAAAATCTTCGTCCCGAGGCGATGAAAGGCCATGTTTGCAAAGCCATGTCTCTTATTTTAATTTGAAAAAAAAAACAAACAAAAAAAAGAGTCAGCATGCAAGCGAATGTTGTTTGGATTTTGATCAAAATAAGGCGAGCCAGCTTCGGCAATATACTAACCCGTTTTTGCCAAGATAGCCTTAGAGTATCTTTCAGTTGTCGAAAGGTTGTTTTCATAAAAAACGGACAAGTTTGTATAGTTTCATAAAATTGATCCTCCCCGGCTTCAAAATTCATGAGAAATTGGGAAGGGTCCACGTTTGCAAAAATAGTCATTTGGTTAAATTTGTCAAACAGGGAAAGGAATCTGGCTATTTGTTTGTTAGTTTGTAATTCTTTATATTAGAATATGTGATATGTTTAATTTTCAAGTCTGTATGTTGTCTTTTCGTCAAGTTTATTAGTTTGGTCAGTTTTTGAACCATTGTAATTAAAGTTGGTTTTACTATGAAATTTGAAAATCCAGAAAAAATGTTTTATTATCGTTTAACTTTTATTGGTCCGAACTACGCAAGGTCATACCTCCACCGCCTGGATTCTCTGATGATGTCATTACCCAAACTTTGGCATCTCCCGATCACCCCGGCATCTCCGTCACTCATCCGTCAGACATCATCTCGGACCACTCCTCCATAACTCAGATGTGGGAGAATCCTAAAGAAGATTTTGGGAAGTTCTTGCTCAAATGGAGTGAGCAAGTTGCTCAGAATAGCCTTCCCATGGAAAGAAAAGACATTGTTGAACCCCTCCGATAACAAGGCCCAATGGTCGTCCTTGCTAAAGGCCCTCAGTCACAACATCATTTCCGTGGGTATCCTCAGACACCACATGGCCCTCCCCGATACCGCTTTTCCCTACATAATTCTCAAGACATACTTCCACTTCCAAATACCCAGCTCCACAAAAAGCCTATCCACCCCCTCAAGCATACTAGAAGCATCCTGGATTAGGTCTTAAGCCAAGTCATGCATTTAGGAACGAGAGGTTGTTAAAACGAGAAGAAAAGGCTCCCACCTCGATCAGAGAATCCTATGCAAGCTTATTTATAAGGCTAAATCGTGCTTGCCGGATTAAGTCGCTCCCCGGATATACTCCAAATCCACATGCAAGAAGTTTTTATCCTACTGCACGATGCGCATACCACTCCAATGTCCGAGGACACAACATTTTGAGTTGTCGTTCGTTGGAAAAAGAGATAGAAAGAATGAATCACGAAAGAATGATTGTGATCGACGACGGTAGTGAAAAGCATGTGAATCCCCCTGGGATACGGACTAAAGGGGAAGGTGTGGAAGATGCAAAGCTTAGTGGCTAAGATTCCATGTTTGATAAGTGGGAGGACGCTCTATTCCTTGGTTATCAGGAGAGAAGCTTTCGGTGTCTTATTTTTGTTGTCATTTCTATTGTCTGAGTTATTCTTAGGGTTGTCATCCGGATAATGTCTTGTATCAAACCCTCTTATCTTTGCATTTATGTCATTGCGGCTTGTTTAGTTTCGTCCAAGTTTGCTTCGGGATTGTATTCTGGTTTGTGCTTGTTTGTTTTGTTATTCAAACCACCATTATGCTAATGCAAAATTCGGTATTTTATTATTTCAATCATCTTTTCGTTTAGTTCTTTTATCATTTTGTTGTGTCTTTTATTCAGCACCGATTTTAGTGACATAACATACCCGCACAATTTAGGCCTAGTCTTAAAAGTTAATCATAAAACCAGTGGAAGGTGATCGGGATATTTAAAGGAGATAAGAACGGTTCGAAATCATTTGAAGCCCAAACCATGAGAAACGGGGGCAAGTAAATGAGAGTGTTTCCCAACGATGTTATGTGTGGATATGGTTATCTGGTGCAATCAAAAGATTTTACCAATGTTTTCGGTTGATTGTTTAGTTGTGTTGTGTACTTGGCGTGTTTTGGAGATTGGAATGATGAAGGAATTTATTCTGCTATCCAAACACTTCATCCTTCGTTAGCCCTTTGAGCCTTATTTATTTATTTATTTATTTTTAAACCCCTCTTTCAGAATTAATTGCAAAGAGTAGAAACACAAACAGAAATGTAGAAAAGAAAAAGAGAAAAAAAAGAGAAGTTAGAAAAAGAAAAGGACAAGAAAAAGAAAAGAAAGATAAGAAATGAGTGAAAAGGAAGACTATAACAAAAGGAATTGGGAACTATGTTTGACATGATTCCTCAAAAAGGATACGTAGGCACCTCACGACTCGGTCATAATGTAATAAAAAATTAAAATATCCCCAAGCAAGAAACTAGGGCGAAGGTAGCGTTTGTTATAAATAAATCTAGTTCCGAAGGTTGTAATGTTGAACCCAAAATTGATGCAATTTTTTATCCTTTAATACCCTTTCTATTATATTCAAATCTCACATTACGGTCCAAAGAAAGACCTTCCGAT